>OU744336.1:65285644-67685644 GCA_916610165.2 Gymnosoma rotundatum
CTGATTCAAACGCAAACCCTTAAATATCTCAAATTATGAAAAAATGGACTTATACCACTTTCAAAAAAACCAGCTTAAATACTTCCTCTTTAATTCATTTTAAAATGAATTTTAAAGGGTTTTCAGGCATGGTTTTCATATTCATATAATCGACCAAATGGAATTTACCTCATTCCTATTCATAGTTTTTGGAATTAATTAATAACAAAAATTGCTGTAGCAAACAGCGAAAACATTTATTCCACATTCACGTGCTATTTCTTTGACTAATTTTGCTAATTTGCTGGCGGTTTAAGCAATTATGAGTTTACTACGATCTGACAGCTTTGGGAATTCTTCCTGCATTTTTTTCTTATGTCCTTAAATTCAAGGGTGGGTCCTTTTGAAAGTTGCGCGATATCATATCGGATCGCTTTATTTTCGAGCTATTTTCCCAAAACTAAATTCTTCTTCCCGATAATAACCGTGTTTCATTTAATTAGCAAATAAAAATTATTAACACAAATAATTAAAGATCTGATTATAATATTGCACTGCAGTGTTTAATTCCGATTTTTCGCTTTGTTCGAAAAAACTAAAGCCAACTGTTTTGCAAGGACAAGGCATTAGTTTTTATGAGTCAACTTTTAATATTTATTTTGCTTTCAGTTGTCAAGGGGCTTCTAGTGTAAAGTTTTTTTTTTTTTTTTGTTAAAAAAGTTATGTTTTTAAATAAAAATTAAATTGATTTTGCTATTAGTTTTTATTGTTGCATTTTTTTACTGCATTTACTTTTTTTTTAATTTTTAAATATGAAAAAGTTTGAGTAGAGGCATATTTTTGCCGTTATATTCAAATGGTGGCCATTTATTTTTTTGTGCTCTCAACTGTCTAGTCATTTTTCTTATAATTGGTTTCCCTTAGTAGAAAAATTTAATTTATAAACAGTTTACATATAAATATTAATGTTTGTTTAAGCTTTATAATTAATTTTCTTTTCCAATTTATTGTTACGACTGTAACATTTTAAAAAGAAATCGGAAGTCGAGAAGATTTGTTAATCGTTTTAAAACATTGATTTATTGTTGTGTTTGAAAAGACTTAATATTAATATTTTCGTTTCCAGTTTCCTGAGAATCCAACCAACGGTGTGGCGAAATATTGAAAAAATAAAAAATAATTCACAATATTTTTATTTTAAAAAGTGCTTAATAAATTAGAAAAGAAAAACAATTTACATACATATATTTTTTTAAATGTAATACATATAAAAATTTGTTATCATTTTCAGTGCAATGGTCAGCACGTGCTGATTTTAATAATATTATGGGCGAACGTGAACTAATGGATTGGCGCAGTTTCCATGGTACAATGGGAACTCAGTGTCATATATCTGGTCTAACACAAGGAAGACGATATTATTTGCGTGCAGCCTGTGGTAATGTTAAGGGGTGGGGTCCATATAAAACGTCCGTTCCAGCCAGCATAGTGCCATCAAGTAGATACACAATTGTTAATTTCCCAAGCTTATTAATAATATTTGCTTCTTTAAAGGTTGGCGTGATTTAAATAATCATGAAGATCGTTACCTAGGACGCCAACGTATGTTGGACAATTTATTTACAGCAGTGCGCTTGGCACGACCATCAGATGTTTCCGAATTAACCTTAGACACCAATAGTCAGCAGAGAAGGAATCCAAAAAAGAAAACTACAATTAAGCAATTGTTTTCAGTAGCTTCTAAATTTCAAAAGCATTTGAGAAGGTACTTTTGATTACAGTTTCATGTTAGTAACATGTTAGAATAACCATTCTTCTTTTTCAGAGGCATTTACTTGGCGAGTATTGTATACTGTGAAGATAAGATTTTGGTAACTAGTGAAGATTTTCTTCCTGTGATAGAAATAGATGAAACTTATCCCAGTTCCCTAAACAGTGACTATCATTGGCTTATGAAGGTAAGTATGCTCACTAAATAAACACAAAAGGAATTATTTTTTCAATTGTGTTCTGTGCTATAGGTGGCCTGTACTTGGGATGATGTTAAATCTTTACGCACCGACATGGAAAGAAATTTAACATCAACGAATCATTTTCGCACAAAATTGCTATCAGCTGTTTGTCAAATGCAATCCACGTTAGGTTTCAATGATCTCGGCCAATTGTTTTATAAGCCTTTAAGAGATGCCCATGGCACTGTTGTATTAACATGTATACAAGCCGTTAAAAGTCAAAAAGTTGTCTCGATATTAAATTCTCGCTGGTTACCCGTTAATAAATTGCAAAAGAAAATTGGTGCCCTTCACGAGGAGTATAACATTAATGAAGTTTTAATATCTTCCATTACCGATCAGGTGCAATATCATCAAACAGCCTTGCAACATTTAACGCCCGGCTTATATTTGGGCTACTTGAAAATGCAATGTTCCATGGATCAAATACAGGTGGTGGTACCAGCGAAAACTCCTAATGTCTTGCCTCATTGCAAAGTAAGAGATAATAGTCATATAACTGCCGAAGAGTGGCAAGTGTTAAAGAAGGATAGTGATCAAATAGCGAATGACGGACGCAGAAGTAGTAGTCCTTTAAGACTTGCATTAAATTTTAACGCCAATTCTGAAGCTACTAGTGAGGTTCAGAAATTATTTCTATATGATTTAACTGCAGCAACACATAAACTTTTTAAATACATGAACATCAAACCAGAAGAGGCAGCGACTCACCGTTTATATGACGTGGAAGTTATAGAGCATAGCAAGGAGATAAGTTTTCTTATAATTTGTCCTTCTGTAGAGTTAAGTTGTGCTGTGCCAGGACAATCGGAATTATTGTTGCAACGTGGGGACTTGGCAAGTTTGAGTATACAAGCCTTCGAAATGATACACTTAAGCACCTACCAACCAGGTATCATACAAAAATATGCCAGGCTATCATGTATTCTAGAATTAGACACTGCCTTAGCGAATCACTCGCACAGAGAGGCATTCTCTACGACAGAATTACAAACAGCTAAGGAGCGTCTAGCTAAATTACAAGAGTTAACTTCAAGCTTAAATGCTGTATGGAAATCTGTGCGATGGCTTATGGATGTTATAGCATTCGCTAGAGATAAGAATGCACCACCTTCAGCAGCCATGCGGGAAATCTTAGATTTTGGTCAACAAGTCGATGAGAATACTCAATTTTTACAGCCTCCGACAAGGGATATAAAATATAATAAATCTGGTTCCGGTAGAGGCAGTTGGCCGGGTCCAGGAGCTTCTGATACAAGTCACATCAATATTGGACCAGAACATTCCAAGTCAGAACAAAATCTCGGCATTAAAGCTACCACTCCAACTGCAGAAACAAATACACAACGACAACCAAATCAAAGGCAAACTACACAAGCAAATGCAGCTTCACCTAATTTCTTACAAGTTAACAACGAGTTTATGACTTCCGATCTGTCAATGCGTAAAAACTCAGGGGATTCGATAACCTCCAACTATACAACTCAAAGTTTAAGTTCCACTAATGATTCCGTATTAACAAGTACCAGTGATTTTGGTCAGATCTTCAATATGCCACCTTCCCGTTCTGACGATACACTTAGCGAAGGAGCCAAGCAACAAAATCAAAAAACACAAATATTGCAAAGAAAACGAACCAGTTCAAATATTACACCCACTTCTACACCAGTTACCCCTTTAATTACCGTACATTCCTCCTCAGTGCCGTACTTAGGCAGAGAATCACTAACAGCTGGTTCATGTCAATCTCTGAAAGTTAATTTTAATGGAGAATATGAAAGTAAACAAATCAAAACGGCCGAAAAAATCAAGTCAGCCTCAAGTGCAAATCTAAGAGACAATGTTCTCTACCTTAAAACTTCTCTTACGACTATCAAAAACGAAGTCAAGAAATCTAATTCAGCTAGCTTAGATGAAAATCTAGCACCCACAACTTCTATGTCTACAAAAAATCTACAAAGACAAAACAGCCAAGAAGAATGCACTGCTACCAGTTGCCCCAGTTTAGCTAGTGACTCTGCTGAAACACAAAATACACCGTCCGGCATTATACAAGTCTATACAGCCTACAATACTGGATTGGCTTCTGGCACTAGCCTCAAGTTACATGTCACTGCCAAGACCACAGCCCGAGAAGTTGTTAATTTAGTGGTGAAACAACTTAATATGGCGGCTGTTCTTAAAGGCAGTAATGGTCCCATATATACGTCCGATATGTTGGATAACTTCTGTCTAGTGGCGGTAATTGGTGCTCGAGAACGTTGTTTAAGAGATGATTTTAAACCTTTATTACTTCAGAATCCCTGGAAAAAGGGACGTTTATATGTACGACAAAAACATGAACTGTTGGCTGCTATAGAACATTCAAATCGTAAATCTCATTTGATTTAAGTTGACAAGATGACAAGTCGATATGGGTTTTTGCTTTAAAGTGTTAAAAGTCTATTGAATTGCAGCTTGGATGGGTGAAAGATAGTAAAAGAGGTAGGTTGAAAAAAACTTAGAACTGAGCTGGTTTAAAGTTGGGCAGAAAAATACAGTGGGCATCAATAGTATTGGCTTTAGTTTTTTCTTAAAAAAAAATCTTTTCTCGTATTTATATTCTTGTTGCTATCAAGAAATTATGTACCAGGTGGTGACAGTCGCGAATTCATTTATTGTCAAGTCAAAGTAATAACAAACCACAAATACACATTTTTCATTTAACAGAAACTGATCAGCTGATTCGTCACGGAACGGAAAGTAAAGTAAAGACTTATCCTCAAAGTATATCTATAACAAGTACATGCAGGAGTTCAGCTGATAGTTTTATTGGTGTGCGTGTTTATCATGTTTTGTGTCAAAATTTGTTTACATTTATTTTAATTTTTATTTTGCTCTTGTTTTTCACATGTTTCTTTTCATTTTTATTATGTCCTATCAGGGATGGTAAACGAAATATTAAAATTACACTTTTCCAACTCAAGTTGCATTGAATATTCTTTTATTGAACTCTTGTTTAAATTTACATTGATGTAGTCATTAAAAGGTAATTTTCTTACTTTTTTTATAATAATAAAAAAAAATTCATATTATTTTTTTAGTTAGAAAAATGATAAAATGTTACCCACTTTGCCGTCTCTGAACTGTTTTTTGACATAATACATGATTTTACACAAACAAAATGCCTGTTGTTGTTCTAATGTTGTATTTGTTGTAGGCTTGCATGTACTTAATATAGATATACTTTGATACTAATATATTTTGACTGCAACAATTAATCATAATATTTTGACTAGATTATGGTTACCATAACCATGTTTTTAACATGCACTGAAGCTTGGATCGAATAACATTTTTCTGACGAAAAAGCGCATTGCAATGTTCAATCAATGTTTTCAACATTTATTGTTTTACCCTCATCAAGGTAATCAACAAAATTGTCTGCATATCCTTGCTACCTAATAAACCCCTCTTTAGTTTTTTATGCTGATCCGTTCTATATGTTTTCAGGCATCAATGCTTTGTTCACAATCTAGTCTTAAACGATCGTTAACTGCAAACGTATTTATAATTAATTTGTGCAAAACCCAAATCTTCACATATAATTGATATCACAATTTATATCGGGTATAGGCAACTTAATCGGCTGATTAGAAGATTTTTTCTACGATTTTACTTGGTTACATTACTTTAGCTTCACACTTTAAAGCAAAAATTTGATTTGCAAAACTAATAAAGAAATAAGAGTACATTTTTTTTAATTGTCTATGATTGTAATAATTTACTCGTATATACATACTTACTTATATCAAAAAATAATTGTCTATAACATAATTAAAAATTACGGGTAGACTTACAAGTCTCTTTAAGGCAATTAAAATACAGTAATTAAAAGAAAAATTCTCAAAAATAAAAGCTTTATAATAAAAAGTCCAACTTCTGTAAATGACCACAGATTTTTATAAACCTTAAGTTTTAAAAAATTATAAAATAAAAAATAAATAAAAAAATGTTATTTATTTTAAATAAGTAATTAAAAAAATAAAAACAAAACAGAAAACAATTTAGTAACTTTTATTGACCAACTCCAGAATTTAGACTGAGTAATATGGGGCAAGAAACAAAAAAAAAACTAATAAAAACAGTTTAAATAAATATACATAGTTTGTTTTACACCAATAACAGTAAAGTATACACTTTGATGTTTTTAATTTCAAAAAAAATATAAAATATTTTTTTAATTGTATTTAAAAAATGTTTAAAGAACTATTGTATTAATCTTAGCATTTTAAGAATTTTTGTGTCCATTAGATATATAAAAAATGACGTAAATGTTAGAAGTAATTTTTAATTTTATTAATGGAAATATGTAGAAACAAAGGCTAAAAGTAGAATTAATAAATAATAATAAAATAGATATCAATTAAATTTATTTTATAATTTTTGTATTTTTAGTTTCTATAAGAAAAATCAATGATTTTTAGGGGCAATTTAAACAAAAAATATATTTAATAAGTTTAAATCCATTTAAAAAGTATTAATAAAAATATTTTATTATTATTATTATTTTCTTTTTATTTTTAAGTCAAAAAGCTATATATTTTACAATTAAAACGTTAATTCTTATGAAAACTGAAAAGAATGATTATGTCCTGTTATTAAAAAAAATAAATTTGGTTCAATTATAATAAAAACTACAAGTTGAATACTAATTTAAATAAAAAGTATTAATATTAAGACAAAAAAAAACGCTTTAATGTAATAGTATAAAGTGCATAAAATTAATTAAAATTAAATACTCTTTTTTGACAAATCTAAATGTTTAAGTGTGTATTGTAAAATTTTTACAAAATTTGTTGCACAGTGTAAAGAATTTATTATTTTATTATAAATAATACAACGAAAATTATTTTAACATTAAAAAAGCATTTTTTAAATGTTGATAAGGATTTTTTTGCAAAACAACTTATCCAAGCCTGGTTTTTGATATGCAGTTTAACCCCAGCCTTGAACAAGATTAAGTCATATAAGACAATGTAGATTCCATACATTTTTTGTTTGATCTATCGTTTGTACACGTGTTAAGAAATAGACGAAATTTCGTGTGTTCGTTATTCGTAAATATGTATGTGTTGGAGTTGTGAATTTTTCGGATATAAAACTTTTAGAATAAAAGTTCAGAATTTAATTTTTGAACGAATATTCGAATATATAATTTATTAGCTTTCGAATATTTGAACAAATAATGAATAGAATTTGTTTAAGGAATATGTATCTGAATGTATAAATGAAACTGAATGTATAAATGAAAGGGGGGGGGGGGGGGGGGGGAAGAAAGAGGAAGTCTCTGTTAATCAATTTTAATAAATTTCGAAACATAGATAGGTCTTCAGCTATGTACATATATCTGTTTTCAGAGAGCTAGGATCTAGGTGAGAGACAAATGGAAAAACGGGTATTTACTTCGGTTACAGATAACAGAGATATTTCAAATGTAAAAATCTCCTTATCTTTAAGATCCAAGCCGATTTTATGGATTTCACACGTGTTCGGGGTAGATCCCTATAGTAAACAAGGCTATAATATAAGCTGGTTTTTTTGAAAGTGGTATAAGTAAATTTTAAACATTTGCTAACTTAATGAATTCGAGTGATGTTTAATAAATTAGTAATATAAAATGAGTTATAAAATAATAATTATCAAAATTTTTTTAAAAAATAAATGAATTATTTGACTCCACGTAAGACTTATACCACTTGTAAAAATAACATTTTAGAAGAAATAAAAGTAGGAACAAATTTAAGCCTATATTTTTATAGACATAAGCTTTATTAAAATAAATTTTTATATAAAAATATGTACACGAATAACAAAATTTATTTAGAGTTTATTTCAATTATGTTAAAACTGCAAATTAATTGTGCGATAGAGTTGTACGTCAAAACTGGTTTTGTTTATTTTTTTTTTCAACATAGAACTCTATGAAACTATGGCGAAAAGGAGTCTATAGCTCATTAAAATTACAGTTAAGTTAGTTTTTTCTAAAAGTGGACTTATATCACTTTAAAAAAATTAAACTCAAATGTTACACAGTACCAAGAAAGGACCCAAAATTAGACCCAGACAGCGTCGTGTACAATATTATCGTAGTTAAGAAAAGTTTAGCCAATTATTAAGTTATTCGACAACAATTTTTAGAACAACCTTTTATTTTCTTAAAAAAAATATTCTAACAATCAATATGAACTGAAACAGCGTCTGTAATGTTATGAGGAAACAAGTATAAATATTTGAAAATAAAAATTACATTCGTGACCATATCGAAGGTTGATACAAAGCAAAAATAAATGTACAAGACTAGTTATAGAAAGAACAGCGAAGAAATACTTTGTATGTGGACTTCGTCTAACCTTATTAATATTGATATGAACACTACTACTCGTATTCTTATTTACAAAGTTAGTTTGTTAAATAGATGATGTTTACAATGTATACAAAATAAGCTAGATAGATGGGAAGAATGCTGATGAAGGATGTAGCGATCCAGAAAACGCATTACATTCTGCTGGTGTCTAATCTTTGGAAAACGTACCCCTACAGTTGTAAATAATTTTTCTTTAAAAAAATTACGAAAGTAAAATGGAGTTGAACTTAAGCCAAAATTAATTTAATTCACTTGCTATTAATTCACTTGCTATAACAATAATAAGAGTTTAATAAAACAGTAAATTAAAAAAACTCGCGCATTTTTAAGAAAGGAGTGGAACCCAATGCAAGAGTTAAGACGGTAAAGCAAAAATAAATTTCGAAAGTTCCTGTTTATCAGAAGTTTAATTTCTGTCCAAAATAGCCTAGCACTTATCTACAGGTAAGTTCTTTGATTGCGTTGCATTTTTTAAAACTAGGCTCAAAGATAACTAGTAAATAGTTACAAAGTCCTCGAATCGTAAATAAAAATTGAAGGCCGATTTATTTCTACCGAATTCAATTTTTCGTGTTACACTGAAACAAAACTTAAACGACGATTCTAGTGGATTTAAATTCTAATTAAATAACACAGTTTGACCATGTCGTTGCGGCATCAAGCTTTTTTGTTTTTTATTTCGCAGAACTTAATACAAGTAGAAACAAATTTTGTAGCATTTTGCTTTTTACGTACAGACATATTGTGAATTTTGTGTGATACTCTAAATTTAAATTAAATTTGTTTAGTTAAATACAACTTAAATTTAAATGTAAATGTAAATTATCTAAATGTGTATTTAAATACAAAGTCAAAAACCGGTCCTAAATGGTGCCAATTTGTGACAAAAAGCCCATAAATGTAAAAAGTGTACGCTTTTTAAATTTTTTTTATTATTGTTGTAAAGATTTTTTAAGAGTCTGTTTATTATGATACAAATCATGGTTTTTTGTATGAAGCTCCCTTTAATATGCATGTTAGAGGTATTTTATATTAGCATCCATAGTTTAAATGTGCAGTTATGGTTCAAAATACATTTTTGTCTATATACCTTAAAATCATTTTTTTTTTAATTTTATGTTTTTATTACTTGTTGATGTTGTGCAAAACTAATACGTAGAATCTATTTCTAGTCTCTATTAAGCGGTTTGGAAATTAAAAACATTTACGTCAAAATGGCATTTTATGTCAAATCTTTAAATTAGTTTATGCTTCATATTTTTACGAGTCCATTGCGATTTACACTATTTCAATATATGTACCAACTTCTTCAAAAGATATAAAAAAGAACGTGTATTTTATGGCGACACTTCTTAGTTTTTAACTTTGTTTTTCTTATTTTTTTTTTTTATATAGTGAAACCAATCTAGCGAATGAAGAAATAACTTCCGAAATCGATCAAAAAGTTCTGAATCAAAAAAAAAAGTATACATAAACAACGAACCAATTAATACCCTTCTTCTTCTGTCTGTCACTTGGATCTGCCTTTTAAACCTTAAAACCGATTGAATAAAATATTGCTAACGAAAAACATATCAAAAGCCAGGTTTATTTTGTGAATTGAAATTAATAATATAAAATTATATTTCACCCTTGTTATTGAAATCAAAAACCAAAGTTTAATTTAATTTTAAAACTTATTTTTTGTTTTATGTAGCCGTTATTTTAATATACATAAATTTAAATTAGTGAGACTTCTTTGTAAGTTCTAACTCTATTAGAAATCATTTTCTAAATTTAAATGTTTACTGCGAACCTTAAAATCTCTATGAGCCATTATAACAACTTATCGTTGGTTGAAGGTACGATTTTGTCGTCCGATCGATTAATAGCTTTGCATTATTAAAACTTCCATTTTATTTTTGTTATTATTATTAATAATTATTGGATAAAAAAATAAGTATTTTATAAATAATGCGAAGTCATTTGTCGGTCCAACAAAATCCTGCCTTCAACTAACGACAAGTTATAATAATGGCCTAAATAACAACGAAATATCAATTTTCACATTACTTAACTTTTTACAAATGTAGATTTGGCTAAAAACATCCGTCCCACTAGAAAAAAGAAAGTACATAATCAAAAAATATTATTGCGTTTTTATTTACATACCTAATATCTTTTCATTGCAAAAAAAAGACACAAAATTTATATTTACGGTTTAATACTTTTTTAATTTAATGGCTTTATTATATTTTAATACGAATCACAACTAATTTCATTATATTTCAAATTAATGCTGCCTTACATATTAATTAAAGTAAAAGTGAAGGTTCTGATTTTCGTCTTTAAATTAAAATACACTGTTATTATATGGCAACTTATCCCAATCTCTATTAGTCTGCATACTTTGAGGCGCTAATAATTTACTCAACCTTTAAAACATATGTAAGTTCATAGCTGTAAAGAATTTAGAAATTAATTGCTTTTATTATTAAAATAAAAATGTATTAAATCTATTTTTCAAAAACAGTTTAATTCTAAATTAAATCATTTTATTATTATTTCTTTTTTATAAAACTTATTTTGAAACGAATATTGTTATTAATTTTAATTGTTATTGTATTTCTGTATAAAAAAGCTAAAAATAGTGCTAAGATATAAAAAATGTGTAATAAATTATTTAAGATAATTGTTGTATATCTGACGAATAAAACCTAATTTCCAGTAATGTTAATTTTATTTTTTATGTAAATAAAAGCATATTTATATAACCATAGAGATTCTTAGTGTAGAGTAAAAAAGTAATAAAGACTTAAAACAATGGTTATGTGTATTAAAAATTACACATGTTATATGGAATATACATATTTGAGCTATTTTGATAAAAGAAAAAAAAAATAAGTATAGTAAAATATGTATATTTGGCATGGCCGAATTTTAGATACCCTAACTGTTGTGCTTTAAGTTAATAACCCATCAACCATCAATCATTATTTATAGAATTATAAAACAAATCCCCAAAACGGACTCACAAACGATGGGTTAATTTTGTAACGTATTTCACTTCTTTTGACTGCAAATAATACAAACATGTCATTGGCAACATTGTTTTCATACAGAAAACAACGTGTGATTTTTCTCAGTGCAAAAAATTTAATTTAAATTATTAACAAGACTTCTTGTTTTTTATTTCAAAATTGGGGCTGTTATACGATGAAAATGATCAGAAAAAAAGGGAGTTCCACCGATAATAGTGGATTCCGCCCATAGTTTTTTAACTGTATTTGATTAATTGGTGAGAATTATGTGTTTAAAAGAATATTGGAACAAAGATAAATCCCAAGCCACTGTCTCAATACGAAGAAGCGATTCAAATTCTTAAGGACAGAAAATTCTGTTTTTACACACACGAGATAAAAGATGGAAAAATTTTAGGATGGTTTTATTTGGTCTACCTAGATTGACAACTGAAATAATAGAGGATGAATTTGTTAAAATGCACAATATAAGGCCGATAAGTGTTAAGGAAATTAGAACCAAAAGATCTAATGGGGATGATGCGCTGCATTTAATCGAGTTCGACAGACAAAATGTCTCAAAATGTAAAATACTTAAAATAAGGTATTTTTGTAATATATCTGTTTTTGGCGAAATAAAGGCTCTAAAAACTGTAACCGGGTCAACGTATGCTCGGCGTGTGCAGGTAATCACGATTTCTCTGTTAGCACATTAATCAAAAGCACCTATGTTGGTTGCATGGTATACAAGTGTTATGACTGCACTAAAAAGAATCTGAGAAACGTTAGCTACAGGGCTGATGATCCAAAGTTTCGCTGTCGCAAAGAGTATTTGGAAAAACGCCAGCGTTTAACTGCCAAAACTTGAACGTCTAATACACGACCACATTATACAATTTTAAGGTTGATGATACAAACTTTTCTCAGTTATTAAATAATGAACAACTAGTTAATATTCGCGATTCTAGCTTTGGCAACATAAGACTGTGTTCTGAAGTCTCGAAAAGCAAACCCGTTGTTAACAACGACGATGATATTTCCAACGAAAGGCTTCTCAAGATATTCTTCGAGGCTGTTGATGCACTTCACAATGTCAAAACAAGTTTGACAAATTAAGAGCATCGGGTATGATGCTTAAGCATGCCATATAATTCAACAGGTACCCAAAATGTTCATGTTATGCATTGGAATGCTCAAGGCATAACGACAGATTCAGCGGCTTCACAGCTCGAGCTAGATCTCCATTACAAAAATGTTGATGTTCTTTTATCCAAAGAAACTTTTTTAAAATCGCATAATAATCATAAACTTCAACTTGGAGGCTACAAAACATATCGAGAAAACCGGCTAACTTGCGAAGGAGGTGTACTCATAGCGGAAAAAATGAATGTAGAACATAAGTTATTACCAAATATTAAAACACATAATATTGAGAATATTTCTATATAATTTAAAAATAGACGTTCAGTTATTTTTACTTCTGCCTTGTGTAAGTTATTTAGTCCGCTAAATCAATTATTTCCAAAATTATCTTACTTGCTAAAATTCTTAATTCTAATTTCTTACAATTTGTTTATTAATATCTTATTACAATAATTTAGCAAATGTGAACGTGGGAAAGTTAAATATAAATTCCAAGAATTATTATTTTAATGCAACATTAATATTTGCTTATGACAACATTTGAGCAAATGTTGTCGTGAGAAGATTTAAACATAAATTCTGAGAATTATTACTTTAATGCAACAATTACGATTTGCTTATCTTATTACATTTTAACAAATGTTGTCATGATAAAATTTAAACATAAATTTCGAGAATAAATATTTTAATGCCACAATTACAATTTGCCTATCTTATTACGATATCTTAGCAAGTGTCGTGGGAAGTTGCCGGAATGTCGGCTGTGTTAACTACTCGAGTCGTCCTCGGCTCTCTGGAGTTTTTCCTGAAGTTTTTTTATAATATCCCTTATCTTTTCTTCCCCTGGCCTACATCTTTGCTTTATCACCACGTATAATAGTAAAGCAACAATCGAAAAAATTGTAGCCAAGAAAAGAAAGTTATAAACTGTAGTGTGGGTAGTTATTTTGTCATTCAAAGTCTTTATATGATAGAGATTTTTTAAATGAAGTTCGTTGAGGACTGGTAATGACAGTTGCTTTATCTGATCTGTTATATTGATAGAGTGGGCTAATGGAATTTCTGGGCTTAGAAAAATTTTGCCTTTTTTGTTCGTGAAGGACGTTTCATTAATCATGATAGTTTCTTTAAAGGTAATCAAGTAAGTACCCTTTATTTGGGTTGAGTTTTTTCCTAACAATTTGACCATGGCCTTTGCATCGTTTATGATAATAATACCGTCGCTTACTTCTGAAATATATGGTAGGTGAATAGTTAATTCAGAACAATTACTTTTATACGTGTTAAGAATATTTTTCAAACAGGCGTTATCAGAAATGAGTTCTGTGCAGAAAGTTGTAACACCTTTTTTGTTGCAATCTTGCAGTATTTTATAACCACTTTGACACCTTGCTGTTATATTGGATTCAAATTTAAGTATTTTATTATAGTGAGAAACAGGATAAATGGAAGTTGCATTACATAAATCGGTAACAATAGGAAATTTTATATAAAATAAAATGATATCATTACTTTGAATAATCTTAAACTTACTATTTATTAATACATCATTTATGCTTACATCAAAGTTTTCGAGCTTAAAAATAAATTTTGTTTCTTCATTGTTTAATATTGTAGGATTAATTATATCTGCTTTAGCTAAAGCTAGTGATAGAGCACAATTTTCTAGGTCTTCTATGATTGCCCTAGTTCTAGAGCTTGCCAGTTCGTAAAGATATAGTGTGTTTATCTCTGTTGGTTTGCTTTGTGTTACTAATTTGCCTATTGCGTTGGTTAATTTGTTTATTTGGTCTTGTATTTTTGTATTTATAATTATTTGATTTTCATTGTTATGCAATAAAATTTCTGTGTTTATTTTAAGTTCGTTAAAGTCGTCGAAGTCGGGAGTTCCCGCTGCAATTTTTAATGCTGTGCCTAAAAAGTTAATGCTGCGTGCTTGCCGGTGGTGAATACCAACCGTGTCCAAAAGTCGGTCTATTTGTTGTAATTCCATTTCCAAAAATTTTTTCATATGAGACTGCGGAATATATTCTATTAGTTTTTCTGTCTCTATTCTGAGGTCTTTGTAGTTTGATAAATTAGTTATGTGTGCAAGAGCACCATAGTCCTTAAAGATTGCTGCTTGTCCTTCTGTAATAGGGATGTATTTTGATGAAGAGTAGTCAATAATTTCACCAAATGCCTGTGATAACAATGAAATACTGTAAAAAAATATCGGGGGAAAATAAATAATGGTTTAGTTTATATTTTTATCGTAAATTGTCTTTATGAACTTTTCTGTTTTCTACTAAAATGGTTGTACCTAGGTCCTTCTGCACTCTTTTCTCCATAAAAACTTTATCGAACTTATTACCTAATCTTTTATTTCTTTTGACAAATACTACTTCTCCTTCTTCATATTTTGTGATGTTGCCAGCGAAACGTTTTCTTAATTTATCTTGGGCTGCTTTGAGCCTTGCCTTAATGCTATTTAATTTTTCTTTGGAAAAATCATTTATTATGTCTATAGGTCTTGCTTCTGTTATTGAGTGAACCGTTTGATTATATTTAAGAGTTGCGACAAAAATAAGGTCGATTGTGTCTATACTATCCTGCTGAGCCTTGATGCAACGTGCAATTTCTGTTAGGGTCGAATGGAATCTCTCCACTTGGCCGTTGCTCTTGCTATGAAGAGGTGGTATAAAGAATTGTTCGGCATCAAAATGATCTTTTATTAAATTTCGCAAAGAATTTGCCTGAAATGCTTTTTCGTTATCGGACACGACTAACTTAGTACCTTTAAATCTACCTAAAACTTGGAAAAGTGCGTTTTTAATGTCGATCAGATTTCTCGACGCGATTGGAATCACACTAGCAAATTTCGAGAATTTGTCAATGCATGTTAAAAAGTGTACTTTGTTTGTTGAAAAAATGTCAATATGCAAAATCTGCCCTGGGTATTCAGGAAGAGGGGTCTCCCCCATAATAGATTTTGCTGGTTTTCTATTGTATTTGTTTTCCATGCAAATTTTACAATTTTTATTGATGGTATTGAGTAATTTCTTCATGCCTGGAAAAAAATAATCTTCTAGCAGTTGTTTAAAATTTTCATTTGCGCACCTGTGAGCGCGATTATGTTCACAATGGGCTGTTTCTATCTGATCGTTTTGATTCGTCAGATCTATAACCATTCGTTCAGTATGGACGAATTTTATTGACGGAAATGTTTTCAAAACATGACTTTGTATCGTAGCCAGTGTAGGCAAGTCACAGCAAATCGCATTTACAACCCTAGAGTTTACACTAGTTTCAAGGAATGAATAAAGGTTCTCTATATCACTGTATTCGATTATGTGCCGAATATATTTTTGAAAGAATATTTTTGTCCTTTTCAAATTTGTGCTTCCTTTTGTGATAACAATCTGGTTCCTAAATTGATTCACAGGAAATTTTATAGATTTTATTGCGTTCGAGGATGACATTTCACTGTGAACGGTGTCCGAAATTGACTCAATTTCTGATATGTTATTTAGAAATTGGCGTGATAAAGCGTCCGCCACAACATTCTCTTTTCCGGGTTTATAATGAAAAGTTGGAGAAAACTCTTCGATAAAAGCTCTCCATCTCTTTATTTTTGAATTTGTACTTTTATCCGCAACGGAAAATGTCAGCGGCTGATGGTCGGTGAAAATTTTTATATTTTTCACTCCGTAGAGATAGTTTCTCAAAGTTTTTAATGCCCAAATGATAGCCAAGAGCTCTCTTTCATTAGTGGCATAATTTTCTTCTGCTGAGGTTAACGTTCTAGATATCATGGTTATTGGGCGTCCATTTTGCGACAAAACAGCACCCAAAGCATGATTTGAAGCGTCTGTTGTTACCTCAAACGGCTTTTCAAAGTCAGGGTACAATAATAATACATCCTCCGATGCGAGTATTTGTTTAATCTTTTTGAAAGCTTCTAACGCTTCATCGTCTAGTTTAATTTTTATATTTTTTGATATATTTGCACCTATATGACCGTTTTCACCGCGTAAATATTTTGTGAGTGGTTTTGTTATTGCAGCGTAGTCCCTCACAAATTTCCTGTAATAACCCGACAAGCCGAGGAACGATCTAAGTCCTCTAAGGGATGTTGGGGTTTTATAATTTATAATGTCTTTAATTTTTTCAGGAGAGCTTTTTATTCCACTTCGAGAGACTACGAATCCTAAAAATTCGACCTCATGTTTAAAAAATTTGGATTTTTCGATTGAAACTCTCATATGTGCTTTGGCTAAATCAGCCAGAATTATGTCTATATGCTGTAGGTGACTTTTAGCGTCAGGTGAAAAAATTATTATGTCATCGATATAGACATGGCAAAATTTGCCTATATATGGTCTTAGAACATCGTCAATAGCCCTTTGAAAAATGCTGGGGGCATTTTTAAGGCCAAATGGTAAGCGGCAGAACTCATATTTACCATTATTCACGCTAAAAGCTGTTTTTTGACGATCGTTCTCCTTTAACACAATTGTGATCTTTTTAATGTCCTTTGCATAAGAACTCTTTTTAGAAAAATTGTGATCTCTTTTTGATGTCCTTTACATAAGAACTCTTTTAAAAAAATTGTGATCTCTTTTTTTTATGACCTTTACATAAGAACTCTTTTAAAAAAATTGTGATCTTTTTTTTTTAATGTCCTTTACATAAGAACTTGTTTAAAAAAAAAAAAAAGATTTTCACGTTGGGCGCCAGTTATTTAGTCCGCTAAATCAAACGCTCTTTTTGAATTGCCAAACTAAACTGATTTTATTATTTCCAAAATTATCTTACTTGCTAAAATTCTTAATTCTAATTTCTTACAATTTGTTTATTAATATCTTATTACAATAATTTAGCAAATGTGAACGTGGGAAAGTTAAATATAAATTCCAAGAATTATTATTTTAATGCAACATTAATATTTGCTTATGACAACATTTGAGCAAATGTTGTCGTGAGAAGATTTAAACATAAATTCTGAGAATTATTACTTTAATGCAACAATTACGATTTGCTTATCTTATTACATTTTAACAAATGTTGTCATGATAAAATTTAAACATAAATTTCGAGAATAAATATTTTAATGCCACAATTACAATTTGCCTATCTTATTACGATAACTTAGCAAGTGTCGTGGGAAGTTGCCGGAATGTCGGCTGTGTTAACTTGTACACAACTAACTGGTCTGACTTAAATTTACTAACTTATACTTTAAATGAGCTTTTTATATTTAGAGACTGGGTAGAAACGAAATTTGGCGCCACAGCATTGATCGAGTGGAAGAAAACGCTAATAACTTAGATATGGCGGTAAACCAATTATGTTCTATTGTCAAACAGGAATTTAATTTGATTCCAGTTGGGCAAAAAAATCCCTGGCACAGAAAAATTTCTAAAACATCTAAAATGTTAATACTACAAAGAAATAAATTCAGGTGTAAATTACAGAGATGTGGCTATCCAAAATAATACTGAAGCAGTTAAACAAGCTTATCAAATTTCACACAAACAGGGATAGAAAATACTCTTGGTCAAGATTTATTTATATATAATCATTCACAAAAGAATAAAACAACATCATTATTGACGAACAGTTTGGATTCCGTAAGGAACACTCAACCATTCATCAATTGAAGAGAGTAATTAAGATTATTGAAAATAATAAATGTCAGCGCAAAAGTACTAGAGTTATTTTACCTGATAAAGAAAAGGCACTTGATTCTATCTAGCATGAGGGTTTGTTATTCAAACTTAATAGTTTTCGTTTTCCTTTTTATTTATGAAAATAGTAAAAAGCTTTTTAAGTAATATAGATCATTTGTCGTCTGTGTCGATAGGAATTATTCTAGTGAAAGGCAAATACCGGCAGGTCTACCACAAGGGTCTGTTCTTTCTCCAACACGATATTCGTTATATACCTCAGACATAAATATTCGCAGAAATCTAGAAGCAGCACTTAATGCTGACGACAGTGCTTTCATATTTTGTGGCAAGGTATCAAAGGCAATAGTCAAGAGAAAGCAACAGGCTCTAAACTCAAGCCATAAATATTTAAATAAATGGAAAATTAAAGTTAAAGATAACAAAACACAAGCTATCATATTTCTATGCAATAAATCGCCAAAACGTATTCCTTCACTAAACTTGTACTCTCAATGAAATGTGATTTCTATGAAAATATTAAGGTATTATCCTAGAAAAAAAAACTTTTGTGGCATATATAAACCCTTTTTGGTGATGTCGTGGTGAGGTTTGTTAACCTCGAGAGGGAGATTTTTTGGCATTCCATCAGCCAGAATTGTTCCTATTTGTGAGTGTAAGAGGACTTGGTCATGACTTGGTTCGAGCATCATTTTTTCTTTATTTCACTTAATACCTTTTTTCTTTTGGCGTAAAATTTTTTGTAGTTGCCTAATTAACTAGTTATGATGGCAAAAACCAGCCCTAGACAGCGCAGCCAACCATCTGGTAACCCATATTTCTTTATCATTTTGCGACAGCTGCTGCTACAAAAATATGTGACAACTCAATTAAGTATGGTTGCGCACTATATCCTCTACTAAAAATTTTCAAAGCTTAACCTAGAAAACAAAATATTGTTATACAAAATGTGTATCAGACCTAGGCTTGCCAGATCCAATTTGCCAAAAAGCTTGACATTGCTCAAAAAAAAACTTGATTTTGAAAAAAAAACTTGACAAAAAAAAACACTCATACTATTGGTTTTTATTTAATTTTTTTTATTATTTTTTTCATAAAAATTATTGGAATAAAAACAAAAATATCGTTAAAAGTAAAAATAACAGAAACAATGTGAAAGAAAAAAAAAACAATATAAGAATAAAAATTCAGTCGTTATATATTTTAGAGAAAACATTGGCGTTATTTAAAAAAAATATAGGTACTATCTTAAGAAATATAGATAGTAAAAATATGCTCTATCGATGTGTTTTTTAGAAATATAAACTTACTTTTTTAAGTATTACATATGTAGCTAGAATAAATTTGAGAAAAAAAAGTTAACTTACAAAAAGCATTGACAAATCACTTTTTCACTTGACACTTAACGCGCATTAAAAAACTTGACAATCAGGCCAAATCAGGCCCGTCTGGCAACCCTAATCAGACCGATCTTGACTTATAGTTGCCAAATCTGGTATGACAAAACTGCTAAAACTCGTACAAAGAAGCTTCAAATTATCCAGAACAAAAACTTAAGAAAAATACACAACCTTGACTTGACGCTGTCATTTAATGTAAAATGTAGACGATCTGAAACTATAAGAAATTTACTAGGCAATCACTATGATCTTTTTTGGAAAGAAAGCATCTAAGTTGGTAATTGGTTAAAAAAATTTCAAATATACTTTTCCCTAACACTGTCCTTTAAAAGTTTCTTATATTTAATTAAGTAGTTTGTTTGTTTGTTGTAGTACTTTTAAGTAAAATCTCATACTATTGTACCATATATATTTTAAGCTGTTATTCAATAAAGAGAGATTAATAATAAAAAAAATAAAAAAAACAAACATGTCCATTTTTATTTCACTCTAATTTGGCAACAGAATGCCACAGAATTTAGCTACTTCTTACTCTGTAGCTCTGGCTGTATTTCATTCCACGTACACCAAAGCCTTAGTATGACATATTGTGTTTTGCAACTTGCACATATGCTCAACATGTGTAAGCTATCTTTTCCTCTTTACATTGAAACAGTACAAAACTACAACTTCAAGTAAACACCCTGGTATAAAAACAAGGACCATAATTAAATCACCGTCAGTTGTTGTTTTTTCTGTTTTCTTTGTCAAATACAACATGCATTTTCTTGGAAGTATTCTTGAGGGAATCCGAGTCTCATGAATACGAAAAATCCTTCTCAAAATAAATTGGATTCTACTCACGACCACACGGCAATTTTATATGGCATTTTGTTAGAATAAAACCGTTATATCTTAGTAAAGTTTAATCATTTATTCTGTAGTGGTTGAAATAGTAACTTATTCAGCTACTTCTTATTATTCTTGTCTTAGTGAAGACACAATCCAGCATTTTTACAAAATTGGCCTTTTGTGTAAATGATTGCCGTAACAGTTCCATTGATCATCCCTTTAATTTTAAACTTTATTTTTTATTATTTGCTTTAGAAAATGTAGTATCTGTGTATTTGGGATCAAAAAATAACACAATATTAGGACTATGATCCGCACAACCTTTGGGACTTACATTAGGCATTTTATTTAAAAGTATTCACTGATTCGCGTTTGTTACACAAAAACACGGTGATAGTTTTACTGTCTTTAGTAAAGGACAAAAATACTGTATTAAATATTCACACCAACAATTATTAACATAAGACTAGCTCTATCAGTACGGCTATAAATTCATATTAACCCCATCCACCTACCGCGCTGTCAAAATCGGATTTTCCAATTAATAAGCATTGACGCCGTGTTATTTGCTTCATCAGAATAGACGACGCATTGCTCGCCGATTTAGTTTTGGCTATAATACAAACAATTTAGTAATACCCAATGAAAAATACAATACCTCACGATTAATCTAGCTTAGCAGTAGCAATACTGTAAAAATAAGAAGCTATGTAGAGGGTGTAAAATGTCATTTAAGCAAAAACACACAGCAACCACCAAAAGAATAAATTATACTTCTAAGGCATCTTAAAGAAACTTCAACAACCTTTTAAACAGTAATATCCATGTTACCTCATTCCATCACAGAACATTTGATAACGTCATATTATATGTAAAAATTTTGAAATTCCGTAACCACAAAACTAAGGGTTGCCACAAAATTTTTCACTGTTTTGCTTCGAATTTCATTATACATCTCCTAGACAACTGTATCTTTATTAATTGATTTATTTGTATTTGTTTATTTTGTGGTTATTGCCAATAAAATTGATTTGTTTCATAACTCCTAAGCACAAAAGGAGTAACTTCCTAATCGAGAAACGAATTAATTTCCATTGTCCGAAATAACTCCCAATAACAAAATATGAAATTACTCATAATATAACTTGTGTTGAAATGAATGGAAGTTTGATATCTATAAAAGGGGAATAAAAAATAATAAGCAGTGCAACTGCACTCACCAGTTGGATTATTGTGCAATGGAATACTATTGATCAAGGCACATTTATTTTACTAGATAGTAGCGGCCTACAACAAATACAACGTAGGCAAAAACAACATAGCTCTTTATTGTTGTTTTGTGCGTTGGAAACGTCAAAAGCAGAAATTAAAGATAATTGCTCTCAATACAAATGCTTGTTTCGTTTTGCAAATGCTTGTTGTTAGTGCTTTTTGAAATTCGTAAACAAACAAAGTAGAATACAAGCAACTTTTGACATTTCTAACTACATAGCAGCTGTGCGTACGACACTTCCTATTAAAATAAATATTGATATTGATAAGATATAAACAATTGGCATCACTGTATTGACCAACTGTCAAATATTTTAGATGTTTTTGCTCTCATGTGTTTTTGTGCCTGTTTTCATTTTTTTTGTGAATGAGTATCGAAAGTTTCTTTGAACGGCACATTCTTTATCTTAATTTTCCTAAGTTTTTTAATTAATATATTTATTCATAAAACTAATTTAAGACAAGTAAAGTACATATTAGAGTAATAAACCTCGTATTGCAGTTGTGAGAACTTAAAAAAGAGAAAACATGTTGACTGAAATAGCGAATAATAGCAAATTGAAGAAGGTAATTATTAGCACAGGAAACATATTAAATGTAGACAATGGGACTCCTTTGCGTAAGTCTCATGAAGAACTATTGGATTCGTTAAAATTGTGCACAGAGTGTCAGAAGGAGGCTGGCACACATAATTCGGACGGACAGGCAGCGGCACCAGTTAGTGTTGGCGTGACACAGGTGGAGTGCCATGATAACGTAGCTCAAGTGCTCAGAGCCAATCAAGAACTAGAAGAGAGAATAAATGAGTATGCTCGTAATGAAATAAGTATTGGAGTAAAATTATTTCTAAATAAGTCCTCTAAGCAGGGGGTTGAAGAGGGCGTAAATGCTTTAATGCATATCTTAAAGGTAGAGCATGTAGATAACTTGGTTTTGGCCTATCATCCCTTGGAAACAGCAGTTAAAACGTTATCTGAAACACCTGATGTGACAAATGCCGTGTCTTACGCAAACGATATCGGTTGGAGTAAACGCAATGAAAAACATTTGGATGTACTTAACGAATTGTGGCAAGTTTTACAAGAATTTCACGAAAAAAAGCAAATTTGCCAATTGGGAATAGCCGATTTGGATTGTGATGCATTGTCAAAATTACATAAAAATGCAAGAGTGCCTCCTACCATTAATCAAATAAACCTTGCCAATTGCTGCGTGGTACCACCGGAGCTTAAAGAATTTTGTACTCAACACGACATACAACTGTTGACTCATGGCGATCCGGAAATTTTAATTACGGATACCAATTTTATCGTACCTAATTTTTCGGTGGATTGGTCACTACGCTATCAAATTCATGTACGCTGTCGTGGCGTACTTACTGCCAAAGGTTATATATTACAGGCTTCAAAATTGCCGCAGACATCCAGAGAGTGAATTTTATTGACAAGAATACAAACAAATAAAGGTCTTTAATTACAAAATTTTGAATTTTAAATCAAAATAAAACAAACAATTTACAGTTTAGCATTTTAATATGAAAAATTCACAAAATATTTCAGCAGTTCTCATCTCTTCTTAATGTTATCATTTTCAAAAGGCTTTTCATCAAGAGGCAGGGCCTATAACAGAATTAAAATAAAGTGACCCAAACATATTTTTATTAACTACTTTATATATTATTTTTTCGGTAGTGATTGTAAATGTTATATTTTTATAGAATTTTTTTTATAAACGTTTTTAAACTTAATATTTCATAATTTTAAAATCTGTATTTTTATTTTGTGGAATTAATTTAAATAAAATAAAAAAGTGAACGCAAAGTATGAAAAGAAAAACTTCATTTAAAACTTAAATAAGGAATAGTAGTTTTATTTATTTATATTAAATTAACCGCTTAAATGTCTTTTGTAGTATTTCAAATTATAATTATCAATAAAATTTTATCTGTGAAATTAGTCACATTGCTTAGAAATGCGGTTATTGTAGACATTTTCTTCAATTTTTTATTTCTCTTATAATTAACTATTTTTTGTTGTTTCTTATTTCATTTTTGTTTATTTTAAGCTGTAAGTTTTCGCCCAGTAAATCGTTTTTGTTTTGCCTTTTTTTTTCATTCAGTACTATTTAACCCATTTTGAATAGTTAGGTGTTTTAATGCAAGTTTAATTTTTGCTTTTTTATTATGTTGTTTTTAAATTTATATACGAAACCTTTATACTTCCTTGTTTTATTAAAAGTTGATCAAATTAAAACGTATAAATTTTAACACAAATCACTTTCAGCTTCATATTCTGTTAAAGCTGATCAATTATAAACAAACGGGGTCATTTCTGTACATGAAATATTTTTTGAAAACTTTTATGTTGGTGTAGATAGTAATAGTTGTGGAATACAAAACATTTTCTTTTTGTTTTGAATTTTTGTCTTTCTATCTTTTTGTGTTTGCATCACGTAAAAACTGCTGAAAGGATTTGAGTAAAATTTTGTGAGGAGGTCCCTTAAAACCTTGATTCGAATATAATAAGAAAAGACAAGCGGAAGAAGTCGTGGGCACGGCTAGTATAAATTATAAATCTCTTTGTAAGTTTGTTTGTGAGTGCATGCGCCATTCACGGTTTAACGACTGAACCGATCTTATTAAAATTTTAAACACGGGTAGATATTTGTCCTCAAGGTAAAATAGGGCATTTATATTTTCAAAAAGCGGACCAAGGGGGAGAAAAAGGGGAAACGGAATTTTTATGCGACCAAATCAATTTTAACAAAGGCGAGCATAATCGATTTTAACAGAATTGGAAACGTAGATTGGTCATCATCTATATCTGTTTTCGGAGCTAGGACATAGGTGACCTATGTTTTTTTTTCAAATAAATGGTCTTGGAAGGGAAGTGGGGTAAGAGAAAAACGCGCAGTTTTATAAATATTTATATATATTTAAAATATACATAAGATGCAAACTTATTTATTGTATTTCTCACGTGTTCTTGTTTCTAGAGCAAACAAGGCTACAATATAATACACAGTGTCTAGAATGGCCCTTAAATTAAACCCAGACAAGCAGTCACGTTTTAAATTCCCATTATGGGACGAAATTAACAAGATTTTTTTTCCTATCGCTAATTTAAATTATTAAGGTTCGTCTTTTGGTTTTCCAAATATTATTACATATAAATTATTTAAGCAGGATATTGTAACCGATTATGGCCAAGACGCTAGGTTATTAAAAAAACAAATATATAAATAAATAAAATAAATATATTCTGCGACTGTTATTAAGATTTGATCAGGTTTTTCATCCAAACATGAAGTGTGAGAACTTTGTTGTTAAGACGAATTCGTCGATGTCATTCGTATTGTGAAATAAGAAAATCAAAAATAGTAGGAGAAATTATACAAAATTTTACTCAAGTTGATCAAAATAATCATGAATAAAGTTTAATAAGCTGGTTCATGAAAATTGTTACTTTTCAAGACAATGATCAATTTGTTTAATTAAATCAGTTGTGTTTTATAGGGTATAAAAATATCTACTGCCGTTTTTATAAAATTTAAAAAAAAAAATTAAAAATATATTTTAGGACAAATTTGTATGGAAATTTTGTTATAAAACACATTTCAAACTTATTTTATTTTTTATGAATATGGCTGATAATTTATTGTTGGATAGTGTCTTAAAACGAGTTGCTTTATATTCTTTTTCAAAACGAAATTTTCTTTAATCTTATTTTTAATAGAATTTCTTAAAACGTCGTATGAGTGCAACATTTGCGAAGTTGTAATTTTATCATTTTCTACTTTATGATATAACATACAATTAATCAAAAAACTTTGTAAAAGGGTTAAATTTTAATTAAATTTAAATCAACATTACGTATGTGTGTGTTAGTGTGTGTAAAATTGTACATAAAACAACAATGCTGGAAATTAACAATGACTTTGTAAAAATATAAAGTAATAAAAAATTGCTGAAAAATAATGACAATAACAAACTATTTTATTATGAACTGAGAAAACGAACTTAAAGAGAAGAATTTTCATAGCGAAATAATTAAATGAATGAAGAGAAAGTTTTAAGAGTAAATTAAAATTAAAGATAATTGTAATAACTAATTTAATGCATTAACATGTGCACTAAATAGTTTGAACAAACCAACTATATACATATATACAGTATTGGGCAAAACCTAAGAAACGTTGTCCAATATTAGCTTCTGAGTCAAATTATGTTTAAACGAACATATTTCAATTCAATGTTTTAATGCAGTTTTATTAGTTTCTGTGTCATACAATATTCCAAAAAAAAAAAAAATTTGTAATTATCTCTCACCTAACGGTTCTTTTAGTACAACAACAAAAATTACTCAAAAATTCATTGGGCAAAACCTAAGAAACTTTTAATATTTTGTATAATAACCCTTATTTTTTATTACTGCGGCGCACCGACGCGGCATAGATTTGATTAAATTATCAATTATTTTTGGATCTATGCGTATCCATTCATCTTCCAGACACGAAAATAAATCGTCTCTGTTGGAGAATCGTTTCGATCCAACATTCCTCTTCAATATGGAAAATAAATTTTCGATTGGGTTCAAATCGGGCGATTGGGCCGGCCAATCAAGCAATTGAATCCCTTTCGATTGTATCCAGTCCTTTACCAACTTCGATGAGTGTTTCGGATCGTTATCATGTTGAAACACCCATCGAAGTGGCATATTCCCCTCGGCATATGGCAACATCTTATTTTCTAAAATGTCCCTATACACAAATCTGTCCATTTTGGTAGAAATTCTGTGGAACGGCCCTAGACCATGACCTGAAAAACACGTCCACACCATCACATTGCCACCCCCATGCTTGACAGTTTTTTTACAATATCGGGGTTTAAGCCTTTCACCAGTATTACGTCTCACACGACATATGCCATCCGAGTTGAACAAATTAAATTTGCTTTCGTCGCTAAAGAGCAAACTTTTCCACTTTTTAACTGGCCAATCAAGATATTTTTTTGCAAATTCGAGCCTAAAAAATCAGGCATTAATGGTTGACTTGTAAGCTTAAAAATACTTACCGTTTTTTTGCGTGACGTTTTGTAAGAAGAGGTTTTTTGGAAGCTTTATAACTTTTCAATCCAGCCTCTCTCGCCCGTCTGCGGACTGTGCTGGCATCAACACTTAAGCCTAATTCTGACACAATTTTTTTTGACGAGATGAAGGGTTTTTTTTTTATTATTTTCTTGATATTTCTATCATCACGAACTGATGTTTTACGAGGTCTTCCTCCAGGATTAATATTGAGTACAGTTCCTTTATCTTTATAAAGGTTTATCCATTTGGAAACCATTGATTTGCTTACTTTTAACAAATTTGCAATTTCAGCCTGTGATTTGCCTGCATTATAATGCGTTATAGCATTCAATTTAAATGCTTCACAATATTTGTTACGCGTCGCTTAGTCAGGAATTGTCGTTAGTACTAAATTTCTTCTATGTGAATCGTGGTTAAGTGGCAAGAAAAGGTTTCCGTCTAGCTCAGAGGTATTTGGGTTCTCAACCCTGGGTTCACGGACGCTTAACAATAGAAATATACATCCTTGCCAAAGGAAAACCACTATGTATATTAATAAAATAAAGTAACTTTCTGTTAAATAACCGGAGACCAATTTCGTTTTAGTGTGGCTTGATGTTTTGCCACCTGGGGCACAATTTTTCCCTCCCTGTCGACTTAATGTCGAACGCCTTGACAAGTCAGTTGCCCTTTTTTTTCTTTACTTGTCCCGATAAACTCATGGTTAAATTCTACTCATGGCCATTCTTACCTAGCATTCCCCGTGGAAAATGAAAAATTAGCACATAATTAATTTGTAACTTTATTCACAGAAACATGAAAAGGAAGTGTTCATTCTTTGAATAGTTGTTTTTTTTTTGAAAATTCTTAGGAAAATAAAGTAATAAAATGAAATATGAAATAAGGTTTCCAAAATTTATATGCTACTAGTACGAAAGTGCATACGCAAGAAATACACAATACTTATATAATTAGAGTAAGTAAATATTAAATTCATAAAATTTTACATTTATATTATAGGTATATATATACAAAAATTTACTTATGCTAGGATCTTGCCGGTCTTGGTTCCACCAATCTTCTGCCAGGTGAATGTGCGGTGAAGTGTGAGCTTGTTGGATTTCCGCTAGGTACTGGGACTGATGGTAGGATATTTGATTACTTTGTTACACGTTGTTATTTATTTATTTCCATATTTCAGGTTTTCTGTTCAATAGGGGTTGATTTTTTTTTTTTTTAATGTCAAATTTTGTTGTTTATGTTTTAAAGCAGTAACAGTAGATTTTTAAAGATTCTTCAAGTTTTGTTACAGTTCTTTTCAAATATATAGATTAATTTATTACAATGATATTTGCTTGTTGTGATAGTAGAGAAATTTTTTTTTCTCGTTCTTTTTTTTGCTTTCTAAATTTTCTTTGGTAATTACGTTGTCATTTAAATTAATGGTTTACAGTTTTATTGTTGTAATTAAAATTTTCATTATGGTTCAGCAAGAAAAACAACTTTATTAATAATCTAAACATGTTACAACCACTAAAAAGGAACTTTCCTCCCTTTTTTTTCTATTTCAAAAGTGAATAAGAAAAAATGTTTTTTTTTCTCTGACTGTTCAATGTGGATTGCATTGAAAGTTGTTAGCTTAAATGTTTAGCTTTTTGTTTTTAATTATGAGCATTTTCCTTTTGTAAATCTTATATCATTTTTTTTGAAGTTAATTGCACTTGAACACGAGAAATTTCTAATACACAAAACACATTTTCTGTTTCTGTTCTTGATTAACAAATTATTTCCACTTGCGGCCATCACGGTGCAAAAGAATGGAATTTTATTCAAAATGAAAAAGGTAACAATGTCTGAACATTTGTCCGTTTAGACACAGAGCACTTTTGAGTCAAAGGGATTTTTTTTTTTATTGTTGTTTTATTTATTCACTAACTTGTGATTTTCTTTAAATTTGGTTCCTTTTCTTTTCCAAGTCTAAATTTTCTTTTAAACACAGTTTTTTTTTTTTTTTGGGTTTTTTTTCTTTGTCAGTTTAATCGGTTCATGGCTTACATTTTTTTTTCCATCATTTTTAAATTTCGAACTTTTCTTACTATAATTTACGGTCTTCGCGCCTCAACTGACTTTTTCCAACTGCCACGCATGTCTTTTTCTTCTGCCTGTCAACCTTAAAATTTTGTTTGCTTCGTAACAATTATGCCTACGTGTCTCATTTCTGATTGGTCGAATAACGTAACGGCACTGTAGTCAGACCACATGCGAATGCAAAATTAAAGAAGAAGTGCGATAACTATTTTCAACATTCCTTTCTGCAGGAGCGTTATCGATGGGGGGGGTTTGTTTGGAAAAAAAATATGTGTGTATGGGGATTTCTACATTATAATATATTTATATGTATATTGGGACAAAACAATTTTCAATAAATCCGTAACAAAACTGCTTCGCATCGATGTATTAGATCGAACAGGGAGGATTTATTAATGTAAAATGTCCTATCAATTATACTGATGTGAAAACGTATCCTTGCAACATGGTACAGTCATTTCAGAAATATAAGCGTGTGGCTCGACCCACGAAGCCGGGCAATACCTGAACTAAGACTTCTTATGAGTAATTACAATTTCAACTGCTCATGGGCGAATGTCTGATGCATGGAATTTGCCAACGTAGGTGCCGTGCAGGTCCTCGATTTCATAAAGAGCGTTTCCAATTTTCTTCCGTATTCTACCTTTGACGAATTTAGGGTTGAATTTCGCGTTTACGCCTGCCTTAAAATTACTTTGCGTGTAGTTTCGGCGGAATACTTCCTGGCCTTCAAGGAAATTTACGGGCCTGCATCTTGTATTATAGGTTCTGGAGGACTTTTCATGAGCGATATCAAGGTTTTGTTTTACCTTTTCCCTCAAATGCTGGAGTTTATCAAAGTTTCGAACTATTGTGTCATCCGGTATCATATTAAGTTTCTTAAGAAGATGATAGGAGGATCCGTGCAGGATCATATTTTGTCCAAAGACGGCGTAGTAAGGCGTGCATTGGATAGCTGTGTGATAATCACTACGTAAAACCTGCAATATTCTAGGTAAGCTTCTGTCCCAGTTTGTGTGATCGGGTTCATCTTTAAGAAAAAGTCGGATTTTGGAGATGATTTCCCTATTGGCTCTCTCGGAGGCGTTGGCCTGTGGGGAATAGAATCCTGTGGTAACATGGGAGATGCCATATGCGGAAAAAAAATCTTGAATTTCCTTGGACGTAAACTGTTTGGCATTGTCGCTATGAATGTATTCAGGCACACCATATGTGCAAAAGAGTTCATTTAGGAAAAAGTTTATGATGTTACTCGAAGAAGCTGTTATTAAGGGTTTTAAAAATATGAATTTTGTCAGATGGTCTATTACAATGAAAATCTGGCGATTTTTTGCTTTAGTGCTTGGGTATGGTCCCATGAAATCGCAGTATAGTCGCTGGAAAGGTCGCGTTGTCACAAATTGATTTCCCATGGGAGGGCGAAGAGTTTGGTTTGTGGCTTTTATAATCTTGCAGTCATCGCAATTTTTGACAAAATTTCTGACATCTCGTGCCATTTGTGGCCAAAAGTATTTCTGACGAATCTGAGACAGTGTTTTTTGATACCCGCCATGACAACTTGCATCATGGGAGGCTCTTACTATGCCTTCACTTAATGTTTTGGGCAGCCATAACCTCCAGAGACTTTCTTCAGCGTTTGTTCCGTCTCGAAATTCTACGCGTTTGTATATCAGATCGTCCGAAACCTGTAAATCTGGTAACGAGTCACTACTTTTAAGAATTTCCTGCCTTAGCTTATTGTATTCTAAACTATTGAACTCCACGGATTTCAAATCTACTTCGGGGGGGTTCAAATTTATTTGGAATTCGTCCACGTCAAATCGGGATAAAGCATCTGGAACTACGTTAAGGGAGCCCTTCCTGTGCTCAATTGTAAAAACAAAGTTTTGAAGCTTCAAGCTCCATCGAGCTAATCTTCCGTGAAGGTCCTTTTGGCTCATGAGCCAGCGAAGACTGGAGTGGTCAGTAATTATTTTAAAAGGCACCCCGTCAATGTATTGCCTGAATCGCTTTACGCTAATGACGGCGGCTAAACATTCTAGCTCAGTTACTGTATAATTGCGCTGTGCTTTATTTAATTTTTGCGATACGAACGCAATTGGATGCTCTCTACCCTCATCATCTAATTGAAATAATACTCCGCCAACACCGATGCGTGACGCGTCGCACTGAATAAAAAAGTTTTTGCTAAAGTCGGGCTGAGCAAGGACAGGAGCACTAGAAAGTGCCTGCTTAAGCTTATTAAATGAGGTTATGGCATCTGGACTAAGGCGAAATGTCTTTGTGGATTTGCGTAAGCAATCTGTAAGGGGACCTGCGAGATCTGAAAAGTTTTTAATGAACGCGCGGTACCAATTTGCCATGCCGACGAAACGTCTTACTTGCCGGGGAGTTTTTGGTAATGGAAATTTAACAATTGCTGCGACCTTTTCGGGATCGACCTTTAGGGTTCCCTCGCCAATTCGGTAGCCAAGGTACTTGATTTCTCGCTGGCAAAATTTACTTTTGCCTACGTTTATCGTAAGGCCAGCGGATTTCAGACACTGTGCGACTTCAGATAATAAACGTAGGTGGGTTTCGAAATCCTGGCTACACACGAGCAGGTCATCTAAATAGATGAAAACATTGTCTCTGAGCCTAGAGGGGATGGCTTTGTCCATCAGGCGGCTCATTGTCTGAGGCCCGTTGCAAACGCCAAATGGCATGACCCTATATTGATATAATGCCCTTCCGGGTACGGCAAAGGCAGTCTTCTCCTTTGAACTTTCGGTTAATTTAATTTGGAAAAAGGCGTCCTTAAGGTCAATTCCGCTAATGTAATGAGTGTCTTTAAGACGGCTAAGCAGCCCATTGATATGAGGGAGAGGGTATGCGTCCTTTTTGGTCAGCTCATTTAATTTGCGGCAGTCTAAACACAGTCTTATTTTGCCAGGTTTACATATGGTAACAATAGGGCTACACCAGGGTGAGTTGGATTCCTCTATTACTCCTAAAGCCAGTAATCTGTCGAGTTCTTTATACACTTCGGCTTGTTTTGGAGGGGACAACGGGTAGTGTTTTGCTTTCACCGGGACTGCGTCACCTGTTTCTATGTGATGCTGCAAAAGGTGAGTACAACCGAGCCCTGACTTTTCATATGACGGAAAATCTAGAATAACACTTTCAAGACATAGTTTTTCCTCGGGGCTTAGATCGTGATAAAGGGGACTGTCCTCTTTATCCATCTGAAAACAGCCAATTTCTGGTATTATTTCTGGTGCGAGAGCATAAGCTCGCCAAAAATTTACACCTAGGTATGCTTCTTGAGTTAAAGATGGTACTATGTAGAAAACTATAGGCTTCGTAACTCCTTTAAAGCTTACCGGTAGTGTGCAGTATCCTAAAACTTGATTTTTCGATCCGTTGGCGGTAGAAATGTTTGATTTGAATGCTTTCATTTGTATACCATGCTTATTAATGAAGTCTAAGCTTCCTTTCCCTAAGACTGTTACATTTGCTCCTGAGTCCAGAAGGCAAGATAAATTCGTGTCAAAAATTCTAATTTTAGCATATGGTCTTCCGTCGTCAGAGTTTGAAAGGCAAGATGATTCGAGTGATTTTCTGAACTTTTTTCTTAACGCATAACGAGCTCTGCATTTTAAAATTCGTTGCGATGTTTTACGCTTAAAAGGTGGTCTTTGTTCATGATTTCGTGTCTGAGAATGTAGGTCAGTGTTGGTTTGGGGACAGGGTAGTAGAGCCCCCTGTGAAGGTTTACTACTAGTGTCTAAATAAAACTCGGGATTTAGTCTTTGGAACGAGCATCCCCGGTCGCCCACTCGCTCCGCCGCCTGTTTAGCGCATGTGAATTACTACAATTTGGAGTAGAAACTCCTCTTTGTCCACATTTAAAACAGAAAAGAAGTCGGTTTTCATCGGGACAATAAATGTAACTGTGGCCTAACTTAAGGCAATTCCAGCATTTAATCTTGGAATAATCTCCCTTGGCGTATTGTTTATTTACCTTTAATTCTTCTAATTGCGGATCTGATTCTACTTCGGATTCCTCGCAATCCGAATGTGGTTCTACCGAAATCTCTTCTACTTGGCGAGGCCGATTTGGTATGTACTTGGGAATATTGTTTGATTTAAGGGATTTTTCCGCTTCCCTTAATAAGTCACGATATGAGTCTATATTATTGGGGTTAGAAACAAAAGTCATGTTTAGTAGTTCGGGTCTGACGTTTCTCTTTATAATCTTGATTAGGGCCTTGTCGTCCATTGGATTTTCTAATTTAAGGTTCATCCTAACTAGAGAAGAGTGAAAATCATCGTAAGTCTCTTTGGGATGTTGTTTCCGAGCTGAAATTTTCAACAGGATGTCCAGATCGGTTTCTAAGGTACCAAATTGTTTCGTGATAGCTGTCTTTAGTAAGGGATAAGTTGCCCTGGGGTTTTGTTTGATGTACATCCAGAACCATGCGTCTGCCTTACCTCTAAGGAAAATGTGAAAGTTTGCCATTAAATAGTCCAGAGGACATTGGCTTCGTTCTGTAAGGGTATCTAACTTAAATAAAAAGTCGGTAACGTCTTCTTCTCCGCTGAACGAAATGTTCCAATCCTTTAATTTTAAGAATATGGGTGCCGATGAAGCATTTGAATTAAATTGCGAGTTGATAGAAGGAGATTCATTTGTTCCCCTATTTCCACGTGATTGAGTTAAATCTCGCCTAAGTGCCTCTATTTCATTCCTAAAATCCTCTTGAGTATTTCTCAGAACTTCTCTCACATAATTGCTCAGAGCTTCCACTGCATTTCCATCTGCGGGTGCCTCTTGTGGTGATGGTATGTTGGTTCCCCCCGTGGCCATATCTAGGTTCGGTTGGTTATCTACTTGAAAAGCTTGTGCTGGGCTACTTAAAGAATCTGAAGTTTCTGGTACCGGTGAAGTTCTTATTGCTTTTACGCTTGTGTTACTTAACGAACTAACTATACTACTTGATCTTTGAGCTATAGAAGGGAGGCCGCGCCCTCTTCCTTTTGTGCCTGATACGTTTAAATTGTGTGAATATTCAGATGCCCTACCTCTTATACTTTCAGATGGCTGAAATGATTTCGCACTATGTGAAGCTGTCTTCTTCTGTTCTGGCCCTGACCGCGTGTTATACTTGCGCATAGCGCATTAAGCCAATCAGAAAGAGAGCTGGACAATACAAGGCGATTAATCCGAAAAATCGGACGTGTCTAAATTAATAAGTAAAAAAAAATGTATCTTCATCAATGATTGCCCAAGCAATAAATTCTTGGACGATAATTGGAATTTATGGTTAAAATTTCTTTTTGCCGAATGTGTATAATAATTGATAAATATTGTCGTCTCGTTTTTTTTTTAAAACGAGCCGAAAATATGTTTTTCTTTTGTGAAGGTATATCCCTTTGACAAACTAAAAAAAAATGATCTTGTTCAGAAAGTGTTAAAATTCTGGGAATGCTAGTTAGTCACAACCATGAGAAAAAAAAATCGATAGTATTAGAAAGGCATAGGATTCTAAGTTCTCTGACTCTTCCTAAATTTTCCATAACTGGCTTATCAATTCGGTTTATCGAAAACAAATTGATGTCTCAGCATGAATATGTTCTTATTTTTCTTCTACTTGTTATTTCTTATTTATGAGCGCGATTACTTGCATGCTCTCTTCTTCTTTCTTTTCCAACTCCTTTACCTTATAACAACAAATAATAGATACGGAGCAAGAAAATATTTCCGAAGATGTAGATATAAACTACGAAATGGAATACTACACCGCAACAGCAACCAAACTACTCGTTGTCGTTAGTTGTGGACTGGTGGAGGATCCCAAATCAGCGAGGCAAAGTAATGATATTGTTATACCGCGTCTTTAAATTTCCATCTTCATACATTATGCAGTGCATCGCAATTGAAACCAGTCTTATATACTTAGTGATCAAGACTTATGCAATCCATAAGGCATGAAAATAAAAAAAATTCCGAAATTTTGTTCCAGTCAACAAAAAGGTACCTTACATTAGCTATCCCAAGAATGGGTAGCATTTACGTTGGGCGCCATCTATTGTTACGCGTCGCTTAGTCAGGAATTGTCGTTAGTACTAAATTTCTTCTATGTGAATCGTGGTTAAGTGGCAAGAAAAGGTTTCCGTCTAGCTCAGAGGTATTTGGGTTCTCAACCCTGGGTTCACGGACGCTTAACAATAGAAATATACATCCTTGCCAAAGGAAAACCACTATGTATATTAATAAAATAAAGTAACTTTCTGTTAAATAACCGGAGACCAATTTCGTTTTAGTGTGGCTTGATGTTTTGCCACCTGGGGCACAATTTTTCCCTCCCTGTCGACTTAATGTCGAACGCCTTGACAAGTCAGTTGCCCTTTTTTTTCTTTACTTGTCCCGATAAACTCATGGTTAAATTCTACTCATGGCCATTCTTACCTAGCATTCCCCGTGGAAAATGAAAAATTAGCACATAATTAATTTGTAACTTTATTCACAGAAACATGAAAAGGAAGTGTTCATTCTTTGAATAGTTGTTTTTTTTTTGAAAATTCTTAGGAAAATAAAGTAATAAAATGAAATATGAAATAAGGTTTCCAAAATTTATATGCTACTAGTACGAAAGTGCATACGCAAGAAATACACAATACTTATATAATTAGAGTAAGTAAATATTAAATTCATAAAATTTTACATTTATATTATAGGTATATATATACAAAAATTTACTTATGCTAGGATCTTGCCGGTCTTGGTTCCACCAATCTTCTGCCAGGTGAATGTGCGGTGAAGTGTGAGCTTGTTGGATTTCCGCTAGGTACTGGGACTGATGGTAGGATATTTGATTACTTTGTTACACGTTGTTATTTATTTATTTCCATATTTCAGGTTTTCTGTTCAATAGGGGTTGATTTTTTTTTTTTTTAATGTCAAATTTTGTTGTTTATGTTTTAAAGCAGTAACAGTAGATTTTTAAAGATTCTTCAAGTTTTGTTACAGTTCTTTTCAAATATATAGATTAATTTATTACAATGATATTTGCTTGTTGTGATAGTAGAGAAATTTTTTTTTCTCGTTCTTTTTTTTGCTTTCTAAATTTTCTTTGGTAATTACGTTGTCATTTAAATTAATGGTTTACAGTTTTATTGTTGTAATTAAAATTTTCATTATGGTTCAGCAAGAAAAACAACTTTATTAATAATCTAAACATGTTACAACCACTAAAAAGGAACTTTCCTCCCTTTTTTTTCTATTTCAAAAGTGAATAAGAAAAAATGTTTTTTTTTCTCTGACTGTTCAATGTGGATTGCATTGAAAGTTGTTAGCTTAAATGTTTAGCTTTTTGTTTTTAATTATGAGCATTTTCCTTTTGTAAATCTTATATCATTTTTTTTGAAGTTAATTGCACTTGAACACGAGAAATTTCTAATACACAAAACACATTTTCTGTTTCTGTTCTTGATTAACAAATTATTTCCACTTGCGGCCATCACGGTGCAAAAGAATGGAATTTTATTCAAAATGAAAAAGGTAACAATGTCTGAACATTTGTCCGTTTAGACACAGAGCACTTTTGAGTCAAAGGGATTTTTTTTTTTATTGTTGTTTTATTTATTCACTAACTTGTGATTTTCTTTAAATTTGGTTCCTTTTCTTTTCCAAGTCTAAATTTTCTTTTAAACACAGTTTTTTTTTTTTTTTGGGTTTTTTTTCTTTGTCAGTTTAATCGGTTCATGGCTTACATTTTTTTTTCCATCATTTTTAAATTTCGAACTTTTCTTACTATAATTTACGGTCTTCGCGCCTCAACTGACTTTTTCCAACTGCCACGCATGTCTTTTTCTTCTGCCTGTCAACCTTAAAATTTTGTTTGCTTCGTAACAATTATGCCTACGTGTCTCATTTCTGATTGGTCGAATAACGTAACGGCACTGTAGTCAGACCACATGCGAATGCAAAATTAAAGAAGAAGTGCGATAACTATTTTCAACATTCCTTTCTGCAGGAGCGTTATCGATGGGGGGGGTTTGTTTGGAAAAAAAATATGTGTGTATGGGGATTTCTACATTATAATATATTTATATGTATATTGGGACAAAACAATTTTCAATAAATCCGTAACATATTTTTTACGTTGCATTTTATTTTAATTTTAAATGCGAAATTAATTCGTTACACGCTTTTAAATGCATACTAGATCACTTTTTCATAAGAAATCATCGAAAAAAATAAGAAGTTACCGTTATCTTAAAAAAAAACAAATTTATTGTACAAAAGCAAAAAGTTTCTTAGGTTTTGCCCAATGAATTTTTGAGTAATTTTTGTTGTTGTACTAAAAGAACCGTTAGGTGAGAGATAATTACAAATTTTTTTTTTTGTAATATTGTATGACACAGAAACTAATAAAACTGCATTAAAACATTGAATTGAAATATGTTCGTTTAAACATAATTTGACTCAGAAGCTAATATTGGACAACGTTTCTTAGGTTTTGCCCAATACTGTATATTTTTTTAGTATTATTCCCAATTGGAATGGAAATTTTCTATATAGAGTTTGGAAGATTAATTTATGTTTTAGCTAAATCAGTGTTATTAAAATAATTTTTAGGATTTAAATAGACATTATGAGTGTCCTTAAAAAATTACTCGAAAATAATTAGCAGTTACGCTAAGAAAGTGACTTTAAAAACGAAACAGACCAAAAGACGGCTAATAAAATATTTTTCAAAAAGTTGGTACCTTTTTTTCTACGGACAAAAATACATCTATGAAAAATAATAAAACAATCGGCCTTATTACGGTTGTCGGAAACGACATTATCATTCGGATGTGACAAACATTATACCGATTTTTGTAATAGATTTGTTTTTTTATTCATATATTTAACGATAACGACGTGCGTAATACCATTTAAAAAAACGTACGATTTTCGGCACGACAACAAAAACCTTTAAAAGGCTGAATGTTTAATTACTTATGGAAACAGAAAGCTTATTTTAAACAACCAAAAATTTTTATTTAAATTCAAGAAAATAGAATGTTATAATGTAATGTATGTAATACAGAAGATATGAAAAACTTAACAAATAAAATATATAATTTAATTATTTATTTAAATGTGATTAATGGACTAAGGAATACATTAAGTAGATATTTAATACCGCGCATTAAGTCACGCATACGAGCATCTACAGACGATTTTAGTAAAGAATCCAATGTAACTGGTGTATTGTCCCCATCTTGACACTGTAAACACTCGATGGCGGCTAATTTTATATGAGGCATAGATGACCCCAATATATATTCCTCATATCTTTCAGCTAAGGGCCAAGAAACTTTGCGGTTATTGATGAGAGTGCCATAAAAATGTACACGATCGCCCTCTGCTAAACGACGTGTAAAATTGCCAAATTTATGTACAGCTTGCAAGACAACTTCCTGCCGTTTATCTAGCAATCCTGAAGACATTTTAACACGTATCTCATATTCATAGATATTCCATTTGTGCAATGAGCAACGTTGATCCAAATGAGAAGATTTCAATACATTCTGATAATCATTGCACAAATGATCATTAGGATTAGAACATTTGAATAGATTTTCTAAACGTTCACCGTATAGACAGGAAATGATACGGTTTAGCCAAGTTGGCAAGTATTTGTTAATGTACCAGGCCAGTTTATTTTGAACACTTGTTATTTGCACTTGTGTAACATCTCCCTCCCAAGCCACGGCTTGTCCCTCTAAATGGGCGCATTTCAGTTGAGTTCTTATTTTATTATTATTTTTCCACCAAGCCTGAGGCCCGCAATGTGAATAAAAACGTTGCCAAGTCAAATACTCTGAAGGTGGTGGTGGCATGTGAGTCTCTTCCACTGGCAGGGATGTTGTGATAACAGGTTGATGTTTAAGATCAGGTAGCATTGTGTTAAAACGCGTTGTGTCTTTAAAATTTGATGTCATGTATGGGAATGTTAGTATGCAAGCAAAGGTGACACAAATAAAAACCTGAAAATACAATTTTATGTTATTAGGAGGATTTTTTGTAATTAACAACGCGTTTTTGCAAATAAAAATCTAAGCTTCTTCCTTTTGTCTCAGCCGCTGAAATGCATTTCATATGTGCCCTTGGATTTCAGGAGCCGAGACACATACATATATTTTATTATTTTGTGTTAGATAAAAACATATACAAACCTGCATTACTGTTATATATTTTTGAGTCGTACGATTTATAGCCAAAAAGCAGGAACCTAGAAGTGCCAGCAACGTTGCTACTACTGTGCTGCCCAAGCGTATATTGGGATCAGTAAAGCCCAGCCATTCTATGACCACAAATACCGGTATTAACAAAGAAACTAAGCCAAATAGAGGCAGAAATAATAAAATTCCAGATAGACCCAATGTTGCTCTTACTACACCAAACATGGTGGCGCTTTGAGCACTCGTAATGCATAACTGCAGCCAACTAAGAGTTACACAATGAGGTATGAGATGCGTATAAGTGCCGTGCCAATTAGATCTTTTGGCGAGATGTATTAGAAACATTGGTATTAACAAATATAAAGCCGTACGACAATTCAAGCAGAACTCTATGCCATTACCAATGACAAATGAACAAAATGTTGGAACTTTTAAATCCAAAAAACGCCAACCCGTAGTAACAACGTCATCCATTTCATAAGGATATTTTGCTAAGACATTAACACCAAACGACACTAAGACAATCCAGTCAGGAAATCGTTGGGAAGAGTACATAAAGGCCAACATAGAAACAAATACAAAAATGCCGGCCACACAGGTAAATTCTGAGTGGGGAAGCCATTCGGAAGAAATAAAAGGGTATACAATTAAGTTGCCTATGAAAGCACAGAAAAAATATAGATATGGCTGCATGTTGTTTTTCAAAAACCGATTCTCTGATATATCAGCCTCTATGTTGTGGTCCCCATAATTTAAAAACAATCCCGACCATATGCGAAAATCTACAAACTCATGTTTGGTTTTAAGCATTTTGCAGGTGGACCAAATCATAGCACTCCAACATAGGTAATAGAAGCCAGTGGGCAGTAGCACAGTTAAATTCTCACTTGAGACCAGGCAGTAAAGCATAAGCAAAACTGCCAAACGTAAACTTTGTGGAACGCGCCGAGGAAAATTGGAGATCATATTTATAAGACGATGATACAAAAGAGTTAAGAACAGTATCGGATGGAATATTAAGCGATGAAAACAAGGAACATGATCTAAAGTTGCAGGATGCGGTACGGTGAGAGTTAATGCATCATTAACCGCTGGCATGCGGCCAGCTGCATAATTTACAGCTGCTGAAACTAAATTTTCTTCGGTAATATTGTTGTCATTATCTGCAAAATTATCAGGAATATTTAAGTGACTTTTTCTCTGCTTTTTCTTTTTTCCGCCGATACGATGAGATTGTAAATTTATGGATCCATTAAGTATAGGGGCAGAAACATCTTCTAAAGGCTTATGGCCCATAATTTCGTCATCCATATCATCTTCTGAAGTAGAATCTCCTGGCTGTCTTTTTGCTTTTTGCATTTTATAAATTTCACGCATTTTACGTTCAAGTTGACGTGGGGAAATATGTTTGCCACCCTTGGAAAGACAAGCAAAAAGCTCTCGAGCTGCTTTACGTGCAGCTCTTTCGCCCGGCGTCATAGACAAACAAGAACGTACATCATCTTCATTTTCTGCAGTAATGCCACAGCCTTGTTCATAACATTTTTGCAATAAGTTTGCTGCTTCTTCATGACCTTGTTGAGCAGCACACAAGAGCCAATGTACTGCTTGTTCATCGGAACTTTCTTTATCGTGTTCTACAAAACAAAAAAACAAGTATGAAATGGGTACACAATTTTTAAACGTTTTAATGTACCTGTAGTCTCATCCAATAACTGTTTAGCTAAATCAAACTGCACTTCCGAGCAACCTTCCGAGGCTATATGGTATTTCAAATTGTTCAAGGTAGTGCGGTCTGAAAAATATATTGTTTTGAGGCTATTTGAATGCTGAAGACTTTGTCCCATCTTACCATCTAAATTCCATTTACGTCTTGATGTACCACCAGTTGGTAAATTTTTGGTCCATGTAGCCATTTTGTGTATTTTCTTGGACTTAATTGAAATTCTTAGATCATAATTTTTAATAATTTTGTAATAAACTCAACAGCTGCATTGATTAAAAAATTTTTTGAACGTTCGACAGCTGAGTTTTGTTTGGGAAATTTTGTGTTACAGGATATTCTACTACGACAGTATTGCCAGGTAAAGAAAATGAGAAGAATTGATATCGATAAATAAGCCTGGAAGAAACAATTCAAAAGTATGCAAAATAAGCTTTTTCAATTTTCCTTCGCGCCCTTCTCTATTAAAACAGTGGTTATATTTTTGTGACCGTAAGGAAAAATTCAATATGAAAACGTCGCATGTCTGCATGGAAAATTTTAAACCGGAGGACTTTGAAAACAACTTGAAGAACTGAACCAAATCTTTCAAAAAAATAATAAAGACGGTCTTCTAATTAAGCAAGATTTTGTAAAAGATTAACTAAACAGGCTCATCATATTAAATGTGATGAAAAACTAAAAAAGCTATTTTTTAGATCAAAAATGTATTTTAAAATTCGAAAACTTAACGCGGAGCTTAAAGACTACAGCATTACCAAAAAAAGAAAATTAAATAAAATAAAAATTTAACTTTTTTTTAAACATTTTGGTTTTAATTTTATATTGAAAACAAATTTATTTTACTTTCAGTTATTTGGCATTAAGATTATTAAAAATTATTATATAAAAAGAAAATTTGAAACTTTGGTAGCCCGAAATAGCTATTTTTCTTCTAAAGCTTCAATCCCAAACACAAAATTTTTATTCGACTATATCTTTTTTCTTTCCATTTAAAATTTTGTTCAAATTGAAGCACCCGTTTAGAAGTTATGCATATATTTCCAGATTTGCGCCAAAAATCTCCTACACTTTTTACAACAAACACTCATTTTCATTCTATTGTGACGTAGATTTTTTTATTTCAATATCATTTCAGTATTACTGACGCTATTGCAAGGAATGACCCAAAAACAAAATTAACAGCGAGAAGGAACGATATAAGAGAACAAAAACATTTCTGTCTGTCCAGTAATTTCGCGGTTGTAAAAGGTTCAGGCAAGCTCAAAAGAGAATGAAAAATTTCTGCCCATCAATTTCTACATTGTAAAAGCGAGAAGGAACGATATAAGAGACCAAAAAAATTTCTGTCTGTCCAGTAATAAATGCGTCTATACAGTAGGAAATTGAATTTTTTAATTGTGAAAATATCCATGCATATGTACTTAATTCACAATTTACGCATTGTAAAAAGGGGCCTTGAATGTACCTGAAAAGAGTGCACAATTCGTCAGAAATAATTTTTATAACTGCCAGAATTGATATCTTAAAAGGTATGATTTTTAAAACAAGTTTATGAAATTAAACTTATTTCAGAATTGCTAATGCTCTGTAAGAATATCATACAGCTGAAAATATTTATACAATACATTGGCAATTAAAAGACGCTAAAAAATATTTTGGCTCCGTAAATAGTTAAACGACAATAAATCGTCAAATCCAACTATCTCTGGTTTATGGTTTACCAACACTGTTGAATATGAGCGCCACACATTTTAGTTAAATGTCAAAAGATGTTTCACCGGTGTTTAGTTCTATGAGTTTTGCAAAACACTGTTGGAATAAAACAAAATATTATTAATGAAAATGGAAAAAAATCTACATCAGCAATTATACCCGGGGATGCCACGGCATTCCTTGGCTGGTGTTGGCTCTGCATTACGCACAAGACAAAGCCCTGCTAGTTCTTTTAGTAATCCGGGCCGTAAGTCCTTAGGTGGGTCACATTTCAGTTATGCAGCTGGGGGCTTAAAAAAAGCTACTGGTGGAGGCAGTATTGGTCAGAGGTTAGTTTTAAATGTTTAATATTTTATGAATATGAAAATATGAATTTTTATACTGCAGTCGTTATAGCATATCAGGACGATCAAACCAGTCATTTATGGGCATACGTTCCGATTTTAATTTAGTGGAAAGTTATGGGCTACAGCTACCTGTCTTGGTTAATGAAGCTTTAACATTTTGTGAAAAAAATCAATTGGTTTCAGTTCGCTGTGCAGGTAATGGTTGGGCTTGGGTGGTTCACGGTCGACGTCTGCTAGTTTGGCAATATAAAGACGTACGTAACATCGGTTCTGGTAACTCTCCTCCAAAAAGCGGAAAAGATCTACTGTCACGCAGTCATCAACGCAGGGGTGGCGCCATGGCACAATGTCGTGAGTTGACTTTACCCCATTGTGACATTGGCCACAAAGCTTCTTTGGTTAATGTTTTTATAAGTGAAAGTCAACAAATGGCTTCATGTGTTGCTGTATCACCAACTGGTGATGTACGATATTGGCCATCCATAGCTCATGATGGCAGCTCGGTTGATTTAACTAATATACTTGATGGCCAAGAGTTCGACTTTATGTTGACATTGCCGCAGCAACAAATGCCGCTTAGTTACTTGTTAGTAACAACCACTTGTAGTATGGTTTTGCTACAATTGCAATTACAAAACGGTCGGCATGTTTTGCAGCATAAGACAATCAGACAGCCTTCTGGTTTTCTAGGTGGCATTGGTAAAAAATTTGCCTCGATAATAATTGGTATGAACAGCGTGAATGATAAAGAAAATGTAAGTTGAATAAGACATTTAATTTTTAAATTATTAATTACGAGCATATATAGTCTGAAATTTTTCAAAAAACTGTTTAAAGCGTTTAGTTTTTTACCTAAATATTTGGGTCAAAAGTACTATCTTAAAATAAAAAATAAAAAAATAGATTCCATTTAATTCGCAAACTATACGTCTTAGAGTTTAAAGAAGCGAATCCTGCGATCATTTACAAACTTTACTAAAGTAAGATTGTCCAAAAAAAGATCAGTTTTTTAATGAAAATTTTAAATGAAATTTTAATATTAAAATTAAAATGTTATTTTATTCGTAAACAAAATGCCCCAGAGTTAAAAAACCAATTTTATTCGCAGTGCCAGTTTAATCATAAAAATGAGAGCCTATTATTAAATAAGTATACAAGCGGCTAGATTTTATAATCAAAATTAAATTTGTTATAAATATCTTTTAACTTTTAATTCTCGAAAATACATTTTAAACCTCGTAGTTTGTAATAGTAGAGGTATTCAATAAGAAATTAAACGACCTATACTCCACATAACAGCCTTTAAATAATGGTGAAAATAATTCAATTCGAAATAAAAGTAAATTTTTATGTGATTTACTAGAAATTTATAGCAGTTTCTTCTGATTCTCAAGACTCTGGTGAGCGTGAAGCAGTTGTAGTAGTATTAGCCGACCGTTGGATACAGCGATGGCGCTTAAGTCATTTAGGAAACAATGAACAAATGTTGTTTGAAGATTCAGAAGTTATACGTAAAATTCGAGATGAATTTCAACAGAAGTTTTGGAATGTTCGAGGTAAGTTTATAATCAGAGCACTAAAAGAAGTTTTGAAATTAAAAGACGTTCGGCTTATTAATAAGAAATAATATATATTTTCTTGCAGATAGTATAAATGTTGAATTACAGCTTCTGGATATGAATATATTTGAGGGCAAAACTTATATATTGGCCGGAGCAGTTAATACCACACAAACACCGCAAATGTATTATGCCATGAGTAAATATCAATTTAAATATATATAAGCTGAATTTACGGTTTGCTCTTGTAGCTTTGCTAAATCTTGATAAATTTTAAATACGACAACAAAAAAATTCTAACAAAATGCAATTTACAAAAACAAAATATTTTCCCCTAAAATCAGCATTTATCAGAAAATTAACTGAGAACGTGAAAAAGACACTCACACTTTGTAGTAAAAAATCATGCTATGAGTGCTAAAATTGCATATGTGCCACAAAGAGTGATTTCGACTTATATCTTTGCACCATTTACAATACTAACAAGTAAGAGTGCTATATTCGGGTTTGCAGAATCCTATATACCCTTCACATTTGTAAATTTAGTTTAGTGTAGTAACTTCAGTTAAAAAAGCAAATATTGGGGTGACAGAAAATTATTTACTTATTTATTTGATTACAATATACTCCAAAAAATAAATTTAAAAAAGTATATAAAAAACGCGCCGGGTAGCAAGACCATATGCGCACATTTAAAAAGTAAACTAAAACAGGAAAATACATTAACAAAGCAAATTTGAAAAATACCTAATGATTTGAGAAAATATTAAATAAAATATAAAGTAAAAAAACAAAATTATCTTGAATTCTGTGTTTCTGCAAACAATATTTTATGGATGCTAGATAATTGTTCGTAGTACAATCATTGATCTTTTTCAAGGACTTGTCTCGTTTGGATACTTCACACTAAGTTAAAATACTGAAAGAGGTACATCACAGAAAGTACACGCCAGTATAGTAGTGTTTAGCAAATATTGGAGTGACAGAAAATTAAAAAATTTTTGCACTATATAAATAAATTTATATAAAAATGACATAGGCTCTTAATAGGTTAAGCATTTTTAAAAAAATTTAGTATTTCCTAAAAGATGTCTTCAAAAGCTTTAAAATGCTATACATATTGATATTTTAAAAAATTTGAAAATTTCAGAGTCCCGTAACTCGGAAAATATGGGCGAGTGCCAAATTTTTTTACTTCATGTTTTTTTTATTTTTTTTTATTAATTATCGCCTCATATATTCTTTTTTTTCTTTTTGATTGAAGTTACTCTATTGTTTCAAATGACATGAAAAATATAGAGGCAGGCGTGGTGTTTTGCCTGCTGGCTCAAAGGATATGGACCGATCATGCTGATTTCCAATATCACCTCTTTAGACACTATATCTGATCGATTGACGTATTTATTTTTGTAAAATCAACACTAACACGGACAAACGGACAGACGCACATCGTTTAATCGACTTCGCTGTGCATAAGAAGTCAGAATATGTGAACTTTATGGTGTCGGAATGGAAATTACACACGGAATGACAAACTTTTATATACCATTTTTCCACTTTTTGTGGTGAAGGGTATAAAAACTGGTAGATGATGTGAATGTATTTATTTAGAAGTTGAAAAAAATCTGAGTTATTTCGCGCCATATTGTTTTTTTTTTGCTCTTCCTCGATTCCTTTATTAAAAGGTCGCTCGCACTTTAGCGTTCTAAATCGTTGTATATTTGAAAGGATTTTAAGTTTAATATGAACCGTGAAATCCGCTATAACTTTTTTTTACTACATTTTGCTTTTATTTTTAATCTGCAGGTGTCTTATCTACCACCAATGAAGGCATGCGTTTAATAAGTTTTACTCCCTTTAAATTTTCACATTTCTATAGTGTGGCTACGGAAAGTGAATGCTTATCTTTGCGTTTTATAATATGTCGCACACATATTTACGTTTACAACGAAAAGGTTGTTTACCCTCTACCTTTGGCAAATATACAAATTGGTGAAATTGATGCCGAAAAAATTGAATTTCATTTACAAGATGATCGCATATTGAGTGCAGCCGTTTGCGCTAATATTCCTTTAATATTTAGTCGTACCCATGGTTTGGTTTCTATAACACCTGGAGATTTTGATAGTTCGGATATAATGAATGCTTCTTGCACTACACCCGAAGTGTTTTCTCCCATGAGCGATATAACTCTAAGGGAACAGAGTGTTTTGTCTTCATCGATGAGTAACATTAATGAACAGAATTTGTACATGTACGACTTGGACCCAGATTCTATCTATTCAGAGTTTAAAGACGAAGTCAGTCAACTGAAAGCAGCTTTTATATATCGTTTAAAACGTAACACCAATATGTGTAATACCATTTTAAATGATTTACTTAAAAATGCAACAGAGCCAACAACAACGGGTGAAACAGCTCAATTGGATAAGTATGCATGATAATATTTAAAATTTACATGATAATATTTAAAATGTTCAATATCTTTTAAGAATTGTAATAACTATTGCCGAAGACTTGGCTGAGGATATACCTGCTACTGATCCGCGTTGGGAGCAATTATGGGAAGAACCAAATTTTCAAAAGTATGCTTTGGGCAGCTCTTCTTCTCTTCAGATTATTACCCAACTCAAAGAGAAATCTCTGGCTTTACGACATTTCGTAGAATTCCTGCACGCCACGGGCTTATGGGAAAAGGTAATTAAATTAAAATGCAAAAGGCATCTTACTTAACTCTGTTTTATTTCAGCTAAGCTCTGTACCAAGTGCTGGGGGAAATGTTCTTAAACCCACCAGTTTTGTTATATCCGATATCAATGAAAGGATAATTGCAGCCATATCTTTAAGAAGTATACAAAACAAGTAAGGGTGTTTTCTTTGACGTTTTTTTTTTTTTTTTGTTTTAATTTTTTCCTTTTTTTTTTAACAGATACAGCAAACTTATCGATGAGGCCATCAATTTGGTAGTACAACGTTGGCAAGAGTACCCACAGGGCTCACTAACTGCTCAAGACTTATTTTACGTACGCATTTGTAAATTTCAAGATATTTTTCAAGCATTTTGTGATCTGGCTGATAATCGTATTGAAAATCAACATCAGTCTTCTAATATTGCATCACTTATATCAGATATAAATACTATAGTTCTGCATGTTATTACTGAAATCATTAATTTTCGTGAACAAAATTCTACAATTTATTCTTTGCCAGCTGAAAAAATGGATTCCTTTGAATATTTACCTTGGACTGCTATGTCAGGTAACATTGGATTAAGAGATTCTCTATCTCATCTTATAGATATTTCGGTCAAATATGGTGCAAATGGTACTAGTGATCCCGATTTAAGACAGAAAGTTTATCAGCAAATATTGGAATTAATTGATTTTATATTGGATGGCCGCAAACATTACTTGGAAAGTATTAGAGATACGGAAAAGTTTAATGTACTGCAACAGCAGTTTGAGTCGCAAAGAAGAGATTTGATATCACATTTGAGTAAGTATGAAAATAAATAAGTATGAAAATGTTTCAAATAGTTAATTTCTCATAACAGTTTCCTAGAAAAAGCTATTTATTCAAAAAATTTTAATTGAAAATGTGTATTGTGCGCCCTATGCTCCAGTGGAAGTTAGAGGAATATAATAATATAAATAATATAAGAACGTACTTTTGAAATATATTGCACTTTTGTGTAATGTAATGTCGAAAATATTCACTGCACTGCAGGAAATTAATTTTTATTTTGTTCTTTCAAAAAAAAAAAAAAAAAAAAAAAGGTTACACGAAAATACCTTTTATGCTGGAAACACAACTGGTACGAACGACGAATTTTTGGTCGCGAATATTCGTCGTCAAAAATAAAACACATTTGTGTATATGAAAATGCACACAATCATGACGTAAGACGAGATTCGTCATACAAAGTGACCATGTTTGACTTTAGATTCGAAGTATTTTAATAAATAAAGTTATTTTACTTAAAAAATTTATGTATTTTTATTTTGCAGCATTTATAATAAGCGTACAGACTATAATTTAAATATAAAAAGTGTTTTAGTTGTGTTTTTTCTAATGTTTAACTTTTTAAATATTATTTTTTTGATGGTCACCTTAGCAGCTTACAAAAAGTAAACAACTTGAAAAATTATAATAGCTGTGTTTTTGGTCGTTATTGTGTTCCATACTACGACGAATTTACACAACGAATTTTTGACAACGTATTCGTTGTGTTGGACGAAATGCGTCGTTCGTCCCAGTTGTGTTCCTAGCAGTATATATTTAACTTTATTTTTTACAATTATTTTAAGATATAAGTATATAATTTTGGTCGGTTACCAATACGTATAAATGAGAAAGCTTTTGGTTACCATTAACCATAATTTAAAACAATTTAATTTTTTTGGTGCATATTGCGCCATCCTTTAATTTTTTAAATTTTTAATAATTATGACGGTTCTTAAGACCCGACATTGCGTTTTTATTTTTTGGATATGCAACAATAAAAACTGCAAAAAGTCCATTTAGATTTTAAATAGAAGCTTTGGACAGTTTTTTCTTTGTAGTGTAATCATCTTTATTAATTTTAATTTCTAACATTTTTTTACTAATAAAAAATTATTTACAAATGTTTTGTTTGCTGACGTTTTTAAAACAAAGGCTGAAAAAATTAAATATCAGTAGCATGGCGAAATAATACAGGTGGTCTCTATAGCGAATTCATTAATTTCGCCGTAAACTCTAAATGTCAAACTCAGTTACACATATTTTTTATATATGGAGTTTGACATTTAGAGTTTACCGCGAAATTTATGAATTCGCTATCGAGACCACCTTAATTATTTCGCCATAATCAGTAGAATGTAATAGTGCGTTTCTATTGACTTTTCATTGAGCTGAAGTGTTTTGTAAATTCGAATTTGTGGCGTTACGCTGACATTTTCTGCATAAAATATAAAACAAACTATTTTATTTATTGTAAAAAGTCGTTTTTGTTATTAATTGAATTTTTTTGCATATTTTTTCATTTTATATTTTTTTTTTCATGTTTTTTTGGACAAAAAAGATTATTGTGTTATAAAATTTTTAAGTAATTGTCATTTTTTCGATAAAAACATGCAATATGAATAGATAGAACGGAGTTGAACTTGAATATCCTAGACACAACATAGTGTTGCAAAGGCAAAATTAGTCCGAAAAAAGACATTTTCGACATGATTTGAAATAAATCAAGTGATTTAAATGGTTTTGGTAGCATGAAAAATGTATGGAAAATCAAGTAGCAAAACACTTGATTTAAGCAAAATCACGTCAATGGAAACGTACTATAAGGCAGCATTTTCTGGATCACTTGATTAATTCCTTTATAAAATCATAAAAATAAAAAAACTCAAATTTCTAATAATCGTTTACGTTAATAAATGTTTCAGTCGACAATAATCAATTTGAAGCTGCTGCAAAATTAGCGGAAAAGTATTTGGATTTTCATAGTCTTGTTGAAATCTGTGATGTTACGAAGAACCAAGAAAGGCTCGATTCGTATATTAAAAAATACGAAGAATATGATTTCTCACAATTTGCTATTAATTGGCATTTAAGGCAGAATCGGCAAGGCGAAGTATTCGAACGGTTTAAAGGTAATCAAGCAGCTCTATCACAATTTATGCGCGACCACCCAACATTGGGTTGGATACAACTTGTCTTTAATGGTGATTTTGAACGAGCTTCTAAAATACTATTTCAGTTAGCTCAAAGTGAAACAGAGTTTGTGCAAAGAAAAAAGGTAAGTGTGTGATTGTTTTCAATTACTTAAGTTTGACTTTTTTTTTAATATTAAATAATGTAATTGTGGTCCTTAATTAGTCTATGTTGTCATTGGCTAAATTGTCAACATTTGCCTCCACCGGTTCAGATTTATCTCTGCAATTAGAAACAATAAATGCTGAATTAAATATTGTTGATTACCAAGAGCAATTAAGTGATCACTTATTACTGTCTTTTGGTTATGATGTCGAATATCAAAAGGTTTTAAAAATTGAAGAAATTATTAGTGTGAGTAATAGAATGATATTTTTGTTAAATTGAATTAACTTTTTTATGAATCTTCACTTTTTTTTCTTTGCTACTAAAGTTATTTATTGCGGAGGAAAATGAAACTGCTACAGAATTTGATTTTCGCAAAGCTCTGGAATTATTAAATTATTTGGAAGATCCCTTCGACGCTCGTCATAAAATTTGGCGTGCTGCTATTTTACGGGATAATTGGACAGAGTATGATACAAACACTGCAGTAGATTATATACAGAATTTGCTATTCTTTAAGCTTATAGAACTGTGCCATTTGATAGGTATGTTTTTAAAATAATACTTTAGTTTTTTTTAATCTAAATCGAATTGTGCGTGTTTTCAGATGGTGATTTTGAAAGTTTTCTGCCTCCCATTGAAGAATTCGCCAATAGTTCGGATTTAGGAGATTTAGTTAGTAATAAATCATTTCAGTATCTTCTTAAACTAACTTACGAATATATCAACGATGCTTACAAGAAAAATGATGAAATAATGGAAATGTAGACCCAAATACTCTATTGTTTTAGTTGATAAATAAAAAAGGAAATAAACGCATTTTTTGTAATAAAATAAAATTACTTAAAAGAATTTTATAAATCATTTAATATTAGAGGCATTACTTCCATCAATATATTTTATTTTATTTTTCTAGTGAAAAACTTTTAAACAATTAAATTCATTCAGTAATTATGCGTTTAAAATTCTAATCTCTTACTACAAAACAAATCATTATTAAAATGTGCATGCGGTTATATTGTTTTACTCATTTACTTCTAGTATATCATCTTTTTTATTGTGTAAATATTTTTTTTTACTTTATTTTCCTATTGAAACCTTAGGAGTGCGTTAAGAGAATCACGTCTATTGACTGGTTTATGATAATTAAAATGTGTCTTCCAAGACTTTAGTTAATATTTAGCCACCGTTTCGTTTGCATCATTTAAAAATATCTTACGGCGTGTTTATTTACTGCATATAAAAACTTTAAATAATAATGGATGAAACTACCCCTTTAACTTCAACGTCTGTGCCGCAATCTCCGCCCGGTCCGGTATATGTTTTTCCTGGAGGTGTTTCTCCACGCTCTCGTCGTCAAAAAATGCACCAATTACAGTGGTGTATGGGTCTAACGTTTTTGTGAGTGAAGTGTAAAAGAAAAATTAAAAAAGAAACCTTAATTAAAAGATTACTGGACAAGTAAAACTGCTTTATTGTTTAAGAAAAAGGAATTTCGTATTAAAAGAATATAAAGTTTTTTTTTTTTTTAATAAAGTAATAGAAAAGATTAATAAAATTCTCGCAAACAACGCCGACGCCCTTTTATTATCATACATTTTTTTACTTATGGCGACTATAGTTTTAGATTACCAATATCAAAACGTAAACTATGTTCTCTGAATTAAATTTTAGTTTAATATAACAAAACAGTGAGCTAGGAACTAGCGTACTCGGGCACCCATGCAAGATTATAGTTTCTTAACAACTCTTGTGTGTATACTAACAAAAAATTATGGAATTATGACAACCTAGACTAATATTCGTGGAAAATTAAAAAAATATATATACAATTAAATCGTTAAACTGTTCACAAAAGATTAACTAGTCGTCAGAGAAGTTAAACCGAGATTTTGTGGTTTGGATATTCAGTACAAGTTTACAAAAACACTTTTTTGTGTGTTGGTTTATTTTTATATTTCTTAACGTACAAACTTTACATTTAAGAAACGTTGCAGCCAACCAAACAAAATAAATTTTATCTACCTGTTAAGTGTTGAAACTTTAGAAAAAATTAACTAAAACTATATTTCCATCAATATTTAGGAATTCAATTATTTTATGAATGTGAAGTTTTGTTAGGTTAGGTTGCACAGGCTGCTGGTATGAGAAACACGACTCACTTGGGGTCCTAAAAGGTCCCGTTGTTCCATCATGATACAGATCATTTAGCGTTTCTAAAGAGTTTTGAAGCGCCGAAGACTTTTTTGTAGATACGATTAATTCGACTCTGAAATTTTTGATACTACAATTCGTGAAAATTAGATTGCTGCTTTACGACTATGCACTATCGGGATTCTACTGTGCCATTTCTTTTACTATCAGTCCAATTATAAACAAAAATTCCGTGCGAGTTCTTTCACTTTTCCCTGTTCTCCAATTATAAATTTTTCCCCTTTTGATTGACTGCGGAAAGTGAAAAAAATTCAGGGGGAAAAAGGTAGGTATTATAAATTATAAAATAAAAATTCTATGAAAATAAACAAAATAACTCCCTTCAAATTACGATGATGCCTCTTTTTTATAATTTTATTTCCACGGAATTCATAATTGGAGGAATCTTTTCTGGAGAAAATTTTTTTCCGTGGGAAAGAAATTCCGTGAGAATATTCATAATTTGGCTGTATATGTAAGTAAACAAAATAACTCCCTTAAAATTACGATGATGCCACTTTTTTTATAATTTTGTTCCCACGGAATTCATAATTGGAGAAAAATTTTTTCGTGGGAACGAAATTCCGTAAGAATATTCATGATTGGGCTGTATGTTTCGGTTTTTCAAGTGATTTCAGCATATACAAAATCATCAGTAGATTTGACGTCTTTTCTGTCTTTGGTAAGAATTTATCTAGAAGAATCCATTGCATTAACCGTTTTGTCTAGGCATAGATATATGTCAGGGTTTTTAAAAATAATTTCTTAAGGTGTTCAAAAAAGAACCCATGATGCATGAAATACTTCTATTTATCCAAATTGTTTAAAAAGTGCTAGACGGATTTTTTTTTAATAATTAACGAACTTAGTCTGAAGCTTGACATTAAATTTATAAATTTCATTTGTTTTTACGTAAAAGTGCTTCTTGTATTTTATTTTAAAACCATTCCTACTTACTGCATTTTCTTTTATAATAAAAAGAAAACATTTTTAAAAGATATTATTCAAGGTGTTACAAGTCTTCTAACAACTTTGTAGTCTCCTTTCATTCTTAATGCAGTATAAAAGTTGTCACAACTTACATTAATTTTTTTTACACAGGGCATATTAAATTACATACACAGGTTATTGACCTACATTAGATGGCTTTATATTTAAAGTATGCAACTTCAAACAACGATCGTAATATATACATATGTATATTTTTTTTTCGCCGCTAAAACAATTTGTAACGTGTGACTATAAAGAAACACAAATGTGTGAATGAAAAATAAAAACATAATAATGAATATAAAAATAAAACGTACACATACATACATACGTTTAATATTTCAAAACAATTTTTGCTATGAGTGCAACTATTTATGTTGGGAACCTTGAAAACTCTAAGACATTATTAACCGACGATTTTTTCTTATGATTGAAAAACATGTCTGTTTTTTGCTAACAAGGGGAGTAGAGAAGTAACAAGTAAGAGTGCTACATTATTATATACCCTTCACCATATATGTATGACCACATGAATCATTCTGCAAATTTCCAATTGAATAGTTTAAATAAAAATTGGCATAAGAAGTTATTTCCTACCGCAAAGTTTTTTTGTTCAAAAAACCGTTTTTTTTGTTCAAAAATTGTAGGTTTTTTTAATAGTTGTTGCACCTGCAGAAATATAAATGAAAGTTAAAAAAAGATATGGAAAAATTAGAGACAGACATGCAGTGTTACGCGCTGACTCGAAGACATGGACCGAACTTCTTGATTTTTAATAGCAAAATTTTCCATGTCATGTCTTTTAACTGCGACTATTGAAAAATTAAATAAGAATCTCTTACTTATTAATTTTTCGTTTTCTTACTTTTCTTTTCTTTTTTTCTTCTTTAAAAAAGGATTTTCTCGTTCTTTCCTATCAAAATATTTATAATCTTTGTTTCAGACGAAAATACATCATTCGTCTTTGTTACAAAAGGTCGTCAGGTTAAATTAAGAAAAGCGGCACGACGCCAAATAAAGAAAATCTCGCTGCTATCGTAAAGCAAGGTGGTAACAATGACCCAAAGCATTATGCTGAAATTGTAAAATACAATACAATTCACAAAAGTAAATACATACACTTTCCTAATCTTAAGTTCGCAGTCCTACTGAATATTTTTGGATTTATTGGAAATATTTCTTTAAAAGACGTGCAGGAATGAAGATAAATATTATCGTTCGCAGAAACATAAAAGTTAGTAAGGTCAGTGCCTGAAGTCTTTGCAAAAGGGTACCCTACTATTAATAACCTCATTTTTACTAATAGATACGCAAACTTTTTGTTTTTATTTGCTATAATATGATTTTCTAGCTGTTACATGTTAAAATTAATTCTTAAGTTTATTGAATGTAAACAACTTTTTTTTTTCAATTTTGCAAATTCAATATTCAAGTTGTGTAAAAATTGTTCACGTGAAATTCCCGATACCAATTTTCAGTTCGGGTGGAATAAAAATTTCACGCGAAAAAAAATTTTTATTCACGATAGGGGTGATTGTGTTTAACCACAACATAAGATCTAACATATTGGTCCAAACGAAGAATCAAAATGTTGAGATAATGAGTTATTCACCCTTATTCTGTTTGGCGTTGTCAACATCGTCGTCAATTTTCAGACAACATCAACTTAACACAACATCAATACTAATTTGGTATTTCCTAACAAACTAATGACGACGTTGACGATTTATCGATAATATAAAAAAATAAAACACACATATCTAATATATGAGTCAGTTGATTCAATTTATTTTCTATTGTGTTAAGGTCTTATCTATGGTGTTAAGTGTTGAGGAAAATTTAAATTTTGTAAAAAAATAAAATACCTATAAACAATAAAATAAGCAAAACCATTGCAAACAATTAAAATAAATAGTCAAAGGGCCATTACTACAACTTGTTAGTTAAAGGTAGGATTTTGTCTGCCTCATAAATAGCTTTGTAATATTAAAACTTCCAATTTTTATTGATATTCTTATTAATAATAATAAATAAAATATTAAAAAAATAAGTGAAGTTTTTGTAATGCAAATTCACTTGTCTGTCCGATAAAACCCTGCCTTTACTAACTGCCTTTTTTCATTGGGATGGACTCTTTCTAACTCTTCCACTAATTTTAAATTTGCAGAAGTTGGTAATTTTAGTTTTTCCATTTCTTTTTTGTTATGTTTTATATTTCTTACTTTGTTATTTTAACATTGCTGTATACTTTTTCATGTTTTTTTTTAATTTTCCTTTGCACACAACACAACTCAACATCAAAAATGGCGACGACAAACTAAACGGCAACATCAATTGTTCTTAGAAAATACCAAACATATGGCGACAATCATCGATTAATGACAATATTGACAACGGGAATACCGATTTACAACAAACGAAGAAAAACGACGTTGTTTTGTGTTGATGTTGCCAAACAGAATAACGGTGATTTTCTTAAAGTCTTTATTTTTCTTATTCTTGCCACACAAAAACAGAGTGTTTAAGTTTTGGCTAGCAACAGACGTACCAGACTGGAAATTACATTTTGAAGGTGTATCAAAGGTGCAAAACTCAGGGACATTTTTAACGACAAATAACGTATTTGTGACAGTTTTCCTCGCAATACAAAAAGTTTTCCTTCTAATATTTGTACATTTGTACGATTATGTAGAGTGGGGAGCAAAGGTGAGTTCATGTTTATATTTTCTTCATTTTCATGCGCATAAAAATAGTATTAATAAAGTGATTTAATTTATTTTATTTTTTATTTTATAGGCTATTCAGTTGTTAACAAAAATGTTTTTTAAAACAACAAAAAATTACATACCTATTCAAAGTATAATTAAAATAAAATAAAAATAACTCACAAGTACTCAATTTTGCTTCTTTTAAGCAACATTAAAAATATGCTGTATTTTTAGCAGAGTTCAGAAAGTACACTCATCGAACACACAATGTTCTGTTCAAAACCAACCCGAACATATTTTTCTTTTCATAACAATTATGTGTGTTACTAAATTTTTAAATTTTCCGTACACAACCACGAAGGTGTTCTATTAAAATATTTTTTTGCGCACTCGAACGCGAATGTTCCACTAAAGCTATTGCTTGCGAACGCGTACTCTACTTTTAGCACATCCCATACCTAAAACATAAGCAAAACGCATTTACACTTAACAACAAAAAAATAATGCAGGCTACAATGAAGATAGTAATAAAACAGTTAAAAATTCACAACTAAACATCCCCCTACCTAAAACATAAGCAAAGCACATCTACCGTTTAAAAACAAAAACAACACAATATGTAATGAAGATAACAATAACAAATTCACAAGTAAAATTCCATACCTAAAACATTAGCAAAACGCATTTACCATTAAACAACAAAAATAAGGCAAGCATCAATGAAGAGAGTAATAAAACAATAACCTAAATTATAAGCAAACCACATCTACTGCTTAAAAAAACCACAACAACAAATAACACATGCAAATTAAAGCAGAAAAACAATTGGACAATCAAAAAACCCAAATGAAAGTAATTATTTTATGCTAATAGTAAACATAAAAAATTCCTTCCATAGGTATAATTACAATAATGTAAAAGATAAGCAAATTATTACCCTAATCCTAACTTTTTAAATCACTAATTATTGCATATTTTTATTAACGACCCTCGCTTGAATTTACAAGGAACTTAAATGACAAAACACAAAACCCAAATAAAATTAATTATTTTATGATACCAGTAAACATAAAAAATTCCTTCCTTAGGTATAATTGCAATAATCCTTACTTTATATAACACCACTTATTGCACATTATTTTATTGAATTTGCAAGGAACCTACTAATTACCAATATTCAAAAACAATCTGCAATGGTTTACTTAAATTTTAACTAAAAAACCTTCAATAAAAAATGTTATTATATTTGCCGTCCGTACACGCATATATTTTTGCTTCTTTTTTCCAACCACGAAGTTATTTTAATTTTACGGTGTTCTTTTTTTTCAACCACCAAGTTATTTTCATTTTCCAATGTACTCTTCTTTCAACTTCGAAGTTATTTTCATTGTGCTCTTTTTTCAACCACCAAGTTATTTTACTTTTTCATTGTATTCTTTTTCAAACCACGAAGTTATTTTACTTTTTCATTGTGAACTTTTTTCAACCACGAAGTTATTTTACTTTTTCAATGAATTTTTTTTTCGGAACGCGTGCTAAAAGTAGAGTACGCGTTCGCAAACAATAGCTTTAGTGAAACATTCGCGTTCGAGTCCGCAAAAAAATTGTTTAATAGAACACCTTCGTGGTTGTGTACGGAAAATTTCAAAATTTAGTAACACACATAATTGTTATGAAAAAAAAAATGTTCGGGTTGGTTTTAGTTGTTTGTTTTTAATTTATGTACGAGAATTTTGTACAGTGAGTGTACTTTTCTGAACTCTGATTTTTAGTACTTGGTCTATAGCCCTTAATTTTAAAAAACACTATACGTTTGGGCATACTCTCAACCAAATTTGGATAATTTCGTGAGGAATTTTCTGCCACTCCAACTGCACACGTTGCCACAAATCATTTAAGTAAGATGGAGCTGTTCGGTATTGTCCCAACCGTCTCTTTACAATTGACCAGAAATTCTCAATTGGATTGAGGTCGGGACTTTGCAGAGGCTATTGCAATAATTGAAAATTATGCCCTGTCAGCCATTCCTGAACGATTTTTGAGGTGTGTTTTAGGTCTCCATCCTGTGGAAACACTACTTTTTCCTCAAGATATGTGCTCATACCCACAAAATCGGGAAGATGGGCCTTTTTTTCTCATGATGTTATCAATTTTTTGCAATGGATCGACATGCCACCATGTAGAACAACCCCACACCATGATGTTGCTTGACCGTTTGCTTAATATGATGTCTTTGAATGGTGTCCGGATGTCGGCGCCAGCAATATTACCATCAGAATGGTATCGGTTAAACTTAGGTTCATCAGACGTTATTACGCGGTTCCATTCACCAAAGTTCAATCTTTGTGTTGCCTGGCGAACTTTAGCCACGCCAAAACATTTTTAAGTGACAATACTGGTTTAGGCTTTTTCACAGCTGTGTGGTTTCTAATATTGTGTAGCGCTCTTCTAGTTGTCCATCGACTAACATTTTTATTTATCGCTAGGGAAGCTTCCTTTCAGATAAAAGACGTTTCCTCCCTCATCTTTTTCATCATTAGGCGTGCATCGCCATCAGTTAATAGTTTTCGGCGATCTGTAGCCTGTTTTTGCGGAGCTACATTTCGCCGATTTAGCACTTTTATAACTATAGATATGCTTACATTTAGTTTTTTAGCTATCACACGTGACGAACTCATCTATTGTTTTTTTTAAATCAAATTTTCCACGGCAACTGTTGGTTTCTTTATTTAAAAAAAATATTTTTTTTTTGCTTTAAATTACACAAAGGCACTTATTTGTATTCAATTACAATTAAAAACTAAAGTGTTATTAGCAAAATTCAAGATTACCAACCAGATCGAAAACTGAAGTTAAAATGACGGTAGATTTAATTGAGAAAAAGTAAGAGCAAAACTTTATTGTTTGTTTATTTTCTCTTATTGCTTAATGTTTTTAAATTTGTCTTCAAAGCAGTTTTGTTAAAAACTAAATAAAAAATAACATAAAAAAGAAACTTTTAAATAATTTTATTATTAATCTATTTATGCACATAGTAATAGACGAAATAGAAACATGTGCTCATCTCTGCTTCCCACTGTACATATGTATACTTATTCTAATTTGTTTGCATCATTTTAACCGATTGTTTATGTCTTTAGAGTCATCATTATTGCTTCCCTAATTATCGTCTTAGCCATAAATAATGAATATTCTTATTCGCCCGTCGTCATGTTTGCAACAAATAATTCAATAAATGAATACAATCAAACTTTCAACTTAAGTGGTTTAAGTGAGAGATTAGATGCCATTAAGTTGCCCATACCTGATGAGCCGGAGGAGCCGTGGGCGTTACAACGCTTTCATTTGAATCGCAGCGTCATCGACCGAGCAATCAGTAGGGCCATTAAAGCCTTAGGGGATCGTGAATTATCAGAAGAAGGTTTAGAACCTACACCGATTGATACGCCGGCATTTCGCCATTATCGATCCTTAAGCTCAAATCCAGCTGCCAGGAAGTTTGGACGAAGAGGTTTTGTCGAAATTGAAGCAACTGATCAATTAGCAGAGAAATATAATTATACACGTGGTAATGAGAGATCAAATATAGGTCGAGGGCCTAAAATCCTATTACCTGATCCTACATCTGATATAATATGTGACTTCAATGAAAAATATCGTCGTTCTAATGGAGTGTGTAATAATAAAAATCATCCTCGACATTATGGAGCTTCATTAGTTCCATACAGACGTATGGTGAATCCTGACTATTCAGACGGTATTTCTCAACCTAGAGGCGTACTTAAAAATTGCACCAGTCTCCTGCCACCAGCTCGTGAGGTGTCGCTTAAAATATATCGGCCATCGTATAAAACGGACTCAAATTTCACTGCCATGTTGGCAGTGTTTGGACAATTTTTGGATCACGACATAACAGCCACCTCCTTAACTTCCTTAATAGAAGGAGAGTCTATTGATTGTTGTACCGCGCCTTTGAATAATACACATCCAGATTGTTTCCCGGTTGCAATATTGCCCGATGATCCCTACTATGAGGCATACAATGTAAGTTGTATGAATTTCGTGCGCTCAGCTCCAGCTCCTACAGGCCATTTCGGTCCAAGGCAACAATTGAACCAGGCAACATCATTTATAGATGGTTCGGTGGTGTATGGCAATTCAGATTTGAGACAGCAGCATCTACGTACGAACAGCAATGGTCTTTTACGTATGTATATAACGAACGACAGCAGAGAGCTATTGCCCATATCCACTAATCCAGATGATGGCTGTAATCGAGCTGCCATGATAAAAGAGGGAAAATATTGCTTCGAATCAGGGGATGATCGAGCCAATGAAAATTTGCTATTAACTTCTATGCATTTGCTGTGGGCAAGACACCATAATAACTTAGCTCGAGGTCTACAGAAAGAAAATCCGACATGGGATGATCAGAAGGTCTTTCAAGAGGCTCGTAGAATCGTTGGTGCTCAAATGGCCCACATAACATACAATGAATTTCTGCCAATACTTTTGGGTAGAGAATGGACTGATAAAAAAGGACTTACACCACAAATTAATGATTTAAATGCTCCGGATACATACGATCCTAGTGTCAATCCATCGATAGCAAATGGCTTTGCAGCTGCAGCGTTTAGATTTGCTCATACATTACTACCGGTAAGTTGATATGGATCCATGAATCATTAAGAGATTCAAATTATTTCTTTGTTTTTTCATTCTTTTAGGGGGTTTTTAATGCCACCCAAAATCACAGCAATCCAGAGTATATAGAGCTGCATAAAATGTTATTTAATCCATTTACTTTGTGGAATAATGGTGGCATAGATGCAGCTTTATTAATTGCTACCAACACACCGGTACTACGTGTAGACCGTTTCTTTTCTGTAGAAGTTACACAGCGTCTATTTCAAGATATCTCCGAAGACCATTTACCCACTTGTGGTCTAGACTTAGTTTCATTAAATATTCAACGGGGACGAGATCACGGTTTACCTGCTTATCCAGTTTATAGGCGTCACTGTCGTTTACCTCCGGTGGATACTTGGGAACAAATGGCTGAAGCTGTGGATAAGGATTCTTTGAAATCCATACAAGAAATTTATAGGTATTTATTTAACCTTTTCACGTTTTTATCATTCATTTCTTTGATGTCACTTTTGTTTGTTTTTGAAACACACGCTTTACAACTATGTTTAGACAAGTTTTACCTTAGCCGTTTGAGTTACTACTGCCATACGGCTCATACCTGCGGCTTATATTTATAGATGAGTTAAAGCCTCTAGATTCTTGTAATATTGAAAGATCTGGTAGCTTTCTCTAGTTGTTTTCATTACACGTTGGTATGAGAAACTTCAAAGAGTTCTGCAACTAAAACAAGCTAAATTACTGTTGTTTAATAGACGTTTTTATTTGTGTGGATAGCATAGCAGAACTTAGGTGTTTTTTTATGATGGTATTAAATATATTTTTGTAATCTATACATAAAATAAAACTGTAACGGGGTCATTTCTGTACATCAAATATTTTCTTAAAATTTTGATGTTGTAGTTTAGTAATCGATATGTTATATAAAACACCTATTTTTGGAATTTTTGTCTGTCTGTCCGTCTGTGTTCGCATCACGTAAAAACTACTTGATGGACTTAAACAAAATTTTGTGAGAAGGTTCCTTTGAACCTTGATTCCAATATAGAATACGGTTTTCTCGTCATTTCGCAGAGAAAATAGAGATACAAGTGTGAAAGCACCCAATTTTACCGGTATAATGGTACAGGTGTCTGCGCATTTTATTTTTGTACATGGAAATTAATTTTACCTGTCTACAGGAATAAATATTTAAAAACACAGTTTTTTAAATTTGAATTTTAAGAAAATTAGAAATGACATGCAGACGAATCGTGGGCACTGTTAGTAATATAAAAATATTATTGTTCAGAAGCAAGACCTGCTCACAGTAAAAACGCAAGTCTACAAGCCTAGTCAAGTAGTAATGCTAATAAAATTAGTAAGGTCGAATAAGAACTAAGAGTGGAGCGAAAATTAGAGTAAAAAATACAAGGTCTCCGTTTTTAGAAGCAGAATACCGTAGCGGAAATAACCTTAAAACAATTGCATGTACTGAGACAAAGGGAGACACAGAATTCGCAAGAAAAGAGAAAACGAAGCAAAAATACCGCAGGTCATGGACAAATCTTAAAAGAATGAATATGCAACAATGAAAATTGTTTATATGAGAATGAATTTCTTGTGAAAATCGCCGGTAGTTGAAGAGTGCCGCAGAATCACTAACTATTGATTATAATACTGTAGTCTTTCGGGTAACGAAAGCAGACATCAATGCTGCTGAATTTAAGCTGCATTAAAAGTTGTATGTGCAGTCGGGAAGCGGATACTTTCTCCCGTAGCACAAAAGCTTAGAGAGTCCCAAATACCGCAGCGGATGATGACACTGTGATTGTATTTTTACATTCCTCGCTACAAAATTTTTTTATTATTTACAGGTAAACCTAAATTAACGCGTAAAGCGCAAGCCTATCTAGCACATAGCTTTTGCGCTGAAATGTCATATCTAAATAAGAGCGTTAACTTTGTGGCTTGAACAGTTATGTTAACTTATTATATTTTGTAAGACTCACTGTATAGAAATAAAAAGGAGATGCCATTACTTTTTAACAATAAAAAAACAATACAACCAAAGAAGCAGCTAACTTCTCTCAATTGCTAAGCTTTGACGCCGCGCTATTGCTTTATACATTTTGTACGTACATGAGAATTTTTTTCAGATAGTTTACGCGCTAATTTAGGTTTGACTGTTATACTATTATCATGTCTTGTGGTTTCTCTGTTTTGAGTAATGTGAGTGCGAAAAAAAAGAAATTTATTTGATATAAACAACAAATAAAAATATTTGGCAGGTTCTAATAAAACCTTAATAACTAAATTAATAATTTTATCGTTTTTTATTAATTTTGGATTGTATTCATGGTAAAATAATAGCTTTTTAAAAGCTTGAATATCACTTAAATAACCATGTAATGTAATTAATGCCATTGTAAAATTGGTTTAAAAAAAATAATTTTTAAATTGCTCAAAAAACAATTAAATAAAAATATATGTACATATGTATTTATGTATGTTCATTTGCACATAATCATCCCAATCATGAATATATTTTCAGTCGAAATTTTTTCCCTTTTCCCCAAATTGCAATCGTAAATAATTCACGTGAACAATTTTTCACTTAAACAAAAATTTCCCTTATCGGGATTGATTTTTTCCCTCGAATTTTTTTCACTTTTCCCTTAGATTTGTTCACTTAAATTTTGCTGGGGAACTGCATACATTATGCAAGTTTTAATACATATATTTTAATTAGAATATTTACATCAATAACACATTTTTAAATTCAACATCAGTGACTGCAGTGCAGACTGACATTATGCTCGTCAAGATGCAAAACAAAGAGTTCTATCAATTGGTTATAAATTTATGAAGATTTTTTATTAAAAATATTTATTAAATGATCAGATACAAAAATTTATTTTATTGAAATGGGTCAGTAGCATTGTGTAGGGTAGGTTAGAAAGCCAGCCGTGTTGCCACAGCCCACTTGGGTTCATTGGTAAATTCAAGGGCTTTTAAGCGTCTAGCACGTCACGTTCTTGAAATAAAATTGTTCTCTGTTGTAGTATCTCCTCCTCTTGCAACAACACTATAGCACCAATCATTAACATTTCTTAATTTTTCATAACTTTAAAAAAATTTGGATATTTTTTCCCCTATTAATATTTTCTTCTTTCTAATTTGTATTCAGTACGAATTGATAGCGGGAACAAACGTTCCCATGAAACTCACGATAGCAATTTTCCTTTCATGGGGAATGAAAATTCCATGGGAACAAAAATTTCACATTTTGTTCACGATAGGGGTGAATGAGTTCTATCAATTGGTTATAAATTTATGAAGATTTTTTATTAAAAATATTTATTAAATGATCAGATACAAAAATTTATTTTATTGAAATGGGTCAGTAGCAATGTCTAGGGTAGGTTAGAAGGGCAGCCGTGTTGCCACAGCCCACTTGGGTTCATTGATTGGACCTTTTGTGTCTAGGGTAAATTCAAGGGCTTTTAAGCGTCTAGCACGTCACGTTCTGTTGTAGTTCTAAACAGTTCTAAATTTTTTATAAAAAAAAAAAAAAAATTGGAATATTTTTTTCCCTATTTATATTTTCTTCTTTCTAATTTGTATTCAGTACGAATTGATAGAGGGAACAAAGGTTCCCTTCATGGGGAATAAAAATTTCATGGGAACAAAAATTTCACATTTTGTTTACGATAGGGGTGAATATGTATTTATTAAATCAAAATTTAAAACGAAGTGCTGACTTTTTTCAGTTTAATCAGAAAATAATCACTGCTCTTTTCTTATCCTGAGGCATATTCATGTGTTATCCTAATTTTAATTTTGAGTGCCCTGTAGTCGATCAAATAAATTGCTCAACGCTCGGCAAGCTTTGTCGGCATTATTTCATTTGAAGGTAAGGGATAAGCACAGAACACTCACGGATATGCAAAAACTTGACTTGATTGTTTTCAGAGCACCATAATCTTAGAGTGATTTTACACGACGGCATTTTGCATGAAACTAGTTTCATGTTGTTTTTGTTTTGTGTACAAATTCCGATGCCATTAAAAGAGAATTGAAAAAATGGCATGTTAAAAATGTGGACTTAGTAAATCTTTAAAGTAGCTTTATTATATATTTGTTTATGAATACAAATGTAGGAAAAAGCTTGTAATAAAAACAGCTTTCAGCTTTTAAAGGACAGAGTGAAAAATTATAAATTTGTAAATAATATCTGAATATAATTATAATTTAAGATAAATTTTATTTACACAACACATTAGCCGAATTAAATGTCTGTGTACCACAAAAAAAAAAAAAATAGAATGGAATAGAATAGAATAACTCAATAATCACATCCTCACATTTGTTTTAAGATACAAGCTGGAAGCTATGAAAGCAGACGGAACCAGTGTTAAGTATTACTTTTTTCTTGATTAATTTTTGTTAACTGAAATAAAAAAAATCGATCTCTAGAAGAAAAATATCACAGTAAGACTTAATGTTTTTGTTGAAGAATTGTTTTTATTTTTTTTTTTTTGGCGCAATACTGTAAGCATAGTGGTGGTTTGAAAACCCTGATTTAATAAGTTCTCTAGAAAATTGTGGATCAATTTCGTTATTATATGCATGCGGTGGTTGTTTATTCATAGCGATAGTTTTCATTGCTTTTCAAAAAGACCCATTTAAAGATGTCGTATTTTACACTTTGAAATACTCGTTTAATTGAAAATTTTCTTATAGATCCCCCCAAGATGTTGATGTATATACAGGAGCGTTAAGTGAACCGCCTTTAGAAGGAGCCATATTTGGGCCCCTGTTAGCCTGTATGGTATCTGATCAGTTTATGCGCTTAAAGAAAGGGGATTCTTTTTGGTATGAACGTAAAATGGGACCACAAAAGTTTAGCAAAGGTTGGTACTTTTATATATTTTTCTATATTTTATCACTTCTTTTTTTCTTATGTTATCTAGATCAATTAAAAACCATTAACGAAACAACATTATCGCAAATAATTTGCTATAACTCCGATAGTATTCAGCAAATACGTAAATATGTTATGGATCATCGTAAAACCGAACCAAACAATATAATCGATTGTAATGAAATAGGAAGTTTTAACTTTACTCCCTGGAATTTGAATAAACAACCTTCTAGGCTGCATAAAGCTTATTTTAATTACCCAGCTGCCAGAATACGAGTAATGAATAACTCACAGCCAAATACAAAAAATCATTGGTTGCACTCTATTAATTAAATTCGCAATTTCTGCAACCATCTGTAACGTACGAAACATTTATACTCACCTTCACCACCATCAACATAATCAAATACAAATAAATTAAAATCACTTCTTATTTTTTTGTCAAATAGTTTTTTTAAATATTTATTTTGTTTCTTCATAAAACTTGTTTTGTTTTTCTATCAATTTATACAAAACAATTTGTTTCTAAAATAATAGCTTTGTTCCCGTACTCTACTTTGGGCGCCCGCGGGTTCCCAAATTAACCCAAAACCGTCTCCGTACACAAAGTTTGGGCAAGTGAGAGAGAATTTGAGAGTATAATATTCTTCTTCTTTCTGCCCAAAACAGCCCGCAGTTTTTCTTCGGGCTGATTTGGTAAAATTGTAAGTCAATCAGCTGTTGCATAAAGGAAACAATCGAAATTATCAGCAAACAAATTTTCAAAAATTAAATAAGTAAAATAATCTTCCTTATAAATGATTATTTTAACTTACCATTTTTTACGCAATTAATAATACCTGTAGAACAACATAGTCCGTATTTACACTATGCAATTATTTAAGGCATTTTTTTCTCAATTTTCTATTTAAGACACAGCGTTATGCGATATCTAAAAGTAAACACTAGCAACAGTAACATCCCCTCAAAATTCAAGCAATACCATATTGCTTACTCCTCCTGCTTCACAAGCAAACAAAAATTTCTTTCGGGTTAAAAATTTGGTTTTTAGTGTTTCCGTACTTTTAAACATTTTAGTCCCTAATTGAGAGTGATTTTTCATTACTCTCGTTTGCCCCAACTTTACCCAAAAAGTAAGGGAACACAGCTAATATATACTTACGCTCAAGGCAGATTTATTTTACTAGGTAGTGTCGTCCGCCCAGCTGGTTTGTAGTTGGAAATGTCAAAAGTTTTTGTATTTTCCTTTGTTTGTTTACGAATTTCAAAAAACACTAACAACAAGCGTTTGCGAGACAAAGCAAGCATGTGTATGGAGAGCATTAATCTTTTATTTCTCTTTGTGTTTTTGACGTTTCCAATGCACAAAACAACAATAAAAAGGCATGTTGTTTTTGTAAATGCTGTATTACCGCTACTACCTAGTAAAATAAATCTGCCTTGCTTACTCTTAAGATCATAATTTTTTGTTATTATCAAAGCGGCTTGGTAGCCACATGTGAAAGGAAATCTATCTGCAATTTGTACAGCTTTACTTATTCGCCACAATGGACAATGAAGTTTGTTTGTATTGCATAAACATCTTTTAACATTCATTATTGTGGGCAGCATCATCAGTGTAATATGGATCACTGGTATGCGGCTGATGTAATCTTTGAAGGAATTACGGTATGTTCAAATAATAATCTTTGTTTTGTAGTTTATTTTATTTTGTTTTTGTTTTTATTATTCATATTTTTCTTTTATTGTTTTATTAAACTTTCAATAAGGTTGCACTTAATAATAGAGAAATTGCAAAGTGATTAACCACTTTCATGGTCAAAAAATACTATTTTATGTGCATGTAGAATGTAATGTAAAATTCTGTAATAAATTTCTAAGATTATGTAGGTACTTGTGTGTTTGTTGCGTTTGTAACAGCTGTGCTGCTGCTGAAACTTCTACTCTGATGAAATAGTGTTATACTATGTTTACACGGAGCCCAATATTCTTGCTTCGCTCTCTTTTCATGATTCACAGCTCAATCACGACCGAATCAACATGCTTCGCCATATAAAATCTTGTGAGCGAAGCATTTTGTTTTAAGACGATTCAGCTTGAATCTACTTGCGAAGCATGAAAAATTTCTGTCTTCCCTAATTTTTATCGCAAGTTTATCTGAACTAGCTGTATATAAATGTAAACAAAAAAAGTAAACCAATATTAAAAGTGCTGTGTAAATAATTGTTAATATAAAAACAAATAATTATATTATAATTTAAAATTTTATTAATTACAAACACTAAAATTGAAACGAAAAACAAAATTTTAGAACAGAAGTCAATGTGAAGCATGTAGTATGTGTCGTGCAAACGGCATTCTTCGCAATCATGATTCAGAGAGCGAAGCAAGTGCTTCACATTGCCGTGTAAACATGCTATAACTCTTGCTTTAACGCGATAACCTAACTGCAGGGGTAGAATGGAAACAATAGAAGTTATTGAAAATAAAACGATGTTGATACTTCCCTTAGTGATTCACCCGTCTTTTCATAATGTATATAAATGTTCTTCATTTTTACACATGGAAACAAATTTATGTAGATATAGAGATAATAATATTGGTGCATTGAAATCTAATATTAATTACAGTTTGAAGATGTACACATGTTTATTAATAAAAAGCCTACCTCCATTATTAATATTTCATGATATTCTCATGAAATATTTTTTATTAAAAAAACTACAAACTGAAATCTATTACTGCGGGGAAAGCATATCCATATGGCCATTTCACTACTGCTCATATAGCTCATCAGTGGATTTTACCCTAATTTTGTATAGAAAATCTGAGTCGTATATTAAAAGCCAAATTGATTAAATGAGAACTCCCTTGAATCAATATCACAAAAAGACAATAACAACCCCAAAATGTTTTGTACAAAAAAACACAGCAAAAAAAAAAAAAAAATTAATGAAGAAATAAAAATAGTTACTGAATGTTTGTTTGTTTGAGAATGAATGTTTATTTGCTTGAGAATATCATGAAATATTTATATTTGAAGGAATCAAGCAAGTTTAAAGTAAATTAATATAAAATATAATAATAAAAATATTTCGAATATATTGCGTTGCAAAACAAAATAAGGGAACATTGGGTAAAATACACTCTTTGTCTTATGGTGCATTAGTTCAAAGAAACAAAAAATGAATAAAGTGTAATGTGGCCGCAATAGTTGTGGATATAAGCAGCTGTCATAATTAAATTCTATTTTAGGTTTTATTGTATTAGGGCGGAGAACATTTGAAATAACAAATGCCCTGCATCAATCGGCGCGGCGTAGGTTATAGTTCGGTTAAGTATTCAGATCGCGATAACATGCCATTGCGAGAACTTTTGTGTTAAAATTTTTTATTTATTCCAAAGTTCCACTGTCGACAGTGTTAAAATTTTCCATTAAAAAAATAAAATATGCTGGCAACTGTTTAAGTACAATTATATCGGAAAATTGAGTGCTTTTACATTTGTATTTATCTTTAGTTTCTTTACGAAATTACAAATTTTTACGAAAAAACGTGTTCCTTATTCGATCCAAGCTGCTAAGGGAACTCCTTGTAAAAATTTTTTTAAATCCATCCAGCAGTTTTTACGTGATGTGAACACAGACAGACAGACATACTAAATTTCCAAAAATAGATATTTTCTATTCCATATCGATTACTTCCTAAATCAACAATAATTTATTGCTCCTTTTAAGTGTTGTTTTGCTTTTAATTGGGGCTAACAAATTTGCGTTATATTTATAAAAAACAGTCGCAAGAGTCATGAGAACCCAAGCCAAATAAACAACTCAAGTGCATCACAAATATCTTCATTATATAATAAATATTATATATTTCGGCAAAAAAGCATTTTTAAAAATTTTAAAGATCTCATCAAAAGCTTTTAAATGACACCCTTATTGATATTTTAAAAAAAATTTAGAATCCCGTAACTCGAAAAATATTATTTTTTTGTAACTTTTGGAGGCTCCACGTAACATGTTTTATTTTGTTATATTTGGCCAAATTATTATAACTTGACGATACAGCCACAAAATAAAATATTATTATTGCAGACAAGAACTACCCGTCTCTGTTATTCCTTGTTCTTAACATAATAAATCAGTTTTTTTTTAACAAACGCTACAAATTAGTGACCGAAAATAATGATTATTATTGAAATTAAAAGTCAGTTTGGCCCTTTGGGCTTGCGACATTGAAATGAACAAATAAGTAAATAAATAAATAAAAAGAAAAAAATCAATGTGTTCCAACAATGTTAGGTTATGATGTTATACAAGGGCTGCTCTATATATTTCTGGACTAATAGTGAAAATGCGAATATTTATAATCAAAAATGGTTTTATTGTTTTTCAAAGTATTCTCCACTATGATTTATACACTTTTGCATGCGCTCAAACCAGTTGTCGAAGCACTTTTTACACTCCGATTGAGACACCTATAAAACATGGTTTTTGAACACTTCAACAGCTTCTAGGTGCCAAGTCAGGGCTGTACGGCGGATGACCTATTAATTCGACGTTTTGGCCGCTCTGGTTTGAGCCGATGTGTGAGAGCTCGCATTGTCATGGTGAACAATGATTCATCTTCTCTTGTTGGTTTTTCGAATTTCTCCGATGACTTCAGGCAAACAAATTGTAGTGTACCACTCAGAAGTGACCGTCCTACGTTGCTCAAGCGGAACAGTCGCCACATGACCAGTTTTGCCGAAGAAACAGGCGACCATTTGCTTCGAAGTGCTTCTTCCACGAACAACTTTCGTTGGATTTTGCTCGTCTTTGAAGACCCACACGGTCGATTGGTTTTTCGTTTCGGTCTCATACGCATAGATCCATGATTCGTCACCTGTGACGATCTTATAAACGTCTTTTGAAGCACCGCAATCGTATTTTTGCAACATTTCTTTGCATCAATCGACACGAGCCTTTTTTTGAGCGACTGTCAAATTGTGCGGGATCCAACGAGAACAAACCTTTTTTATGGCCAGGTGTTCATGCAGTATCGAATGTATGCTGGTGGAAGAAATGTCCAAGGATGTCTCTATCTCTCGGTATGTCGCATGTCGATCTTGCATTATGAGTTCACGCACGTCATCAATGTTCTCTGGCACAACAGCCGTTTTTGGACGACCTTCTCGGAATTCGTCTTTGAGCGAGCTTCGGCCACGATTAAATTCATTATACCAATTTTTCACAAATTGCCAGAAATATATATAGCAGCCCTGGTATGCATTAATTTAATACTAATTTTTATTCTTCATTTTTAAATTATCTTCTGCACATGAATGTCATATCTTTAACTTTGGCGACTTCAATAAAATAAAAAAATAAAATTTTCCAACCTCTTTTTTCGTTTTTACTGCAAGAATTGCTGCTTATCACTTTTAAACATGTTAATTTAAGAAAGCATGTAACACATAAAATAAGGAAATAATTAAAAATGATAATAAATTATTACCAATAAATATGTATATAGTGCAAAAAATAATAAAAACTTTGTCAGTGAATGAATGTCTTAAATATATGTAAATAAATACATTTTTATAAAACAGAAATACGTGTATAGCCCAATTACTTGTTTCTTATCTGTGGACTCCAGAAACAACCATGTGTTTCATATTAAAAATCTTGCCTCTCTACTAAGCATTACAATTTCAGCTACTAGCGATAAGAATTAAATTATGTATATATGTATATAAATGTGCAATAAGATAAAACCTCTAAGTTTGATTGGGATTTATTTAAACTAACATAAAATGAAAAGGAAAATACCAGACAACACAGTCACTAGATATACAGCTGCGGTTAAAAAATAGTACTACAGTTAACGTTAATCTGTATGTATTAATTTGACTTCTTTTTAGTAATATAATTATTCCAATACATAAATTCAACATTCAAAATTTAGACAGTAAAAATAATAGCATCATTTAGATTAAATAACCCAAAAAGTTGCAATACACACTAAAGAAACCAAGTAAGAGTGCTACATTCGGCTATGCCAAATCTTATATACCCTTCACCATATATGCAAATCTAGTTAAGTGAAGAAACTATGCCGAAACTATATACCTTTCAGTATCTATGTAAATCTAGTTTGAAAATTTCAGAGGCCTGTAACTCGGAGGATTGCAGAAATTGCAAACGGAATGACAAACTTAGTTATGCCCTTTTTCCACTTTTTGTGTTTTTTAGCAATAACGTAGAAGCAGCGCATTGAGCCAACCAGTCTGCACATGTTCTTTTGAAATTCTTTTCCACGACTCCTAATTAAATATGTATAGTTTTACATAAAAATGCCATCGGCGGTTAATCTGTTAAGCATTTTTAAAAAAATTTTAGTATTTCCCTAAAGACCATTTCAAAAGCTTTAAACTGATACCCATATTGATATATCAAAAAATCGGAAAATTTCAAAGCCCCGTAACTCTGCAAATATGGGCGAGCGCCAATAATTTTACTTGATGTTGTTTTTCCTATTGTTTATTCCCTATCACCCCGTATATTTGTTTTTTTTTATTGGAGTTACTTCATTGTTCCAAATAATATCCCCCCCGGGGGCACCAAGAGTCTGTGCTGATCTAACCACGACGAGGGTCCTCGGGGGTATAGGGGGAACCAGTCCCCCAGTGATTGCAGGCACTGAAGCTGGATAGACGGTTGGGTACTGTCGGAGATTCTTACCAGTTTCCTTTTTGATAATAAAACATATTTGTAATAATAAAATTAAAAAGACTGGCACCACGGGAGCCGGTAGCCCATACAGAGAGCCGCCCATCTCTGTAGCCGGTTATTGGTGAGGTCCCTTCGGGGTACACGTGGTGGTTGTGGTTAAATTGTCTATATCTGCGGGTCTGGCGTGGAATAGACTGAAGTGTGCTGTTGCATTATCAACAGAGGAGTTTATGATAGGCTCCGACCCTACAGCAAGGGGTAGATTAATGGTTCTGCAAGCCATGGTCTTAAAATTGTACAGTATTAGTGGTTTGACCACCGTCTGATAAAGGCTCCGCGCCAGGTACAGACGTTAATCTAATCACTTATCCTGTTCCAAATAATATAGAAAAATTTGAGGTATTCGTGGTGTTTTGCCCGCTGCGTCCAAGGCCATGGACCTATTTTGCTGATTGCCAATATAACCTCTATCGACACTATGTCTAATCGATTGGCGCATTTAAATTTCTGTTGAAATCAGACGGACATCGCTTAATCGACTTTGCTATGCATAAGACAAACTTAGATATACCCTTTTTCCACTTTTTGTGGTGAAGGGTATAATGAAGTTACTATTTGTGTTTTTTCGCAATAACGAAGAAGCAGTGCCTTGGCATGGTGCCAACCAGTCTGCACATCTTTTGAAATTCTTTTCCACGACTCCTTAACTACAGCCCAAAGTTTGTTGCTCTTTGATTAATGAATTGAATTGAAAATGATAACCAATTATGCTTGGAAGTTACTTTTGGATCGCATTCTGGAAGATCCTCTAACATATTACTCCTTTTGCTCCGTATAAAACGAGGTTGATTCCATCCGACTACAAAATATAGTCTACTATTATGCTATGCTATTCTTTTTGTCGGCACTGTGTATATGTAGAGTATTAAATTGACACATATTTTTTATTTGTCATTTAACAATGTTACTGTTCCACTTTAATCCCGTTAGCTTTTATATACACAAATACATTATTTTCTTGCGTTGATGGCAATTACTTTGCTTTGATGTTAAGTTAAGTAATTTATAAAAATTATTTAATGAAAACAATATTTCAGCGTCATGAAGATCTGGAAAAACTATCTAAAAAATTAATAAAGTGTCGCAAAATTTTAGGCAATCAAAATATTTAGACAGTTTTCATTGCTCTACAATAATTAATTGTTAAAGCACTTAGTCACTTGACCTTGTTAATATTTAAAGGTTACGATTTAACCCATATTGTTTTGACGGAAAACAAATGCTTCTATAATGTGTCACTGAGTGGTGCCGCAATTCGGTTTATAATAAGGCAAAATTCTTGTTAGTTTGCTCTCGTTCGTTTTTTCTCGTTTTGGTGATCAAAAACGGCCTCTCGAACATAGACTTTCATTTCATTCTGCTAATGTTTTTAAAATTAATTTTACTATATCAAATTTTATTATTGAAAAGCAAATTCAATAAAAAAATTCGTACTTAATTATTTCTGCAAATTCTTTGCGGTCTGCTCTGCAATTTGCTTAATTTTCATTTTGCAACTATTTCTTAAGCATAACATTAAGTTTAACATTATTTTTTGCTCAATCGATCCTATATCCTAAAATCTCTCTTAATACAGTTGATGAAGAAAAAAATACTAGTCGACATAAAAAATACAACCGTCATAAACTTGCCGTCGATGTAGTTCTTCAAACGCTCTCCACTGACGTGAAGCCAGTTTTAATTGCTGCACTAGGATCTGTATCATTGTCACATATCGATAAAAATCCTCTCTATCCAACACGCATAGCATTGTGGATAGGCGATTTGTTGCCGTTTTTATACTAAAACGCACAATTTATTTCAGGTTAGCTTTTTTATAGACTACATTAGTCTATAAGACAATACCGTGAGTGAGCTCAGTGTATTTGAATATACTGAGCTCCTCTATCCCACGTTTGATTTGGCATTTTGTAAAATAGTAAGACATTAAAATATAATTTCAGTTCTTTAACACGGAGACGCAAATTCTTTGTCGCCTTGCTCCCGATGCCGTGATATTCAGGCATGTTTTTATAACACCGAACAGAATTTTGAACTACGAGAATTTTTAAAACTACATGATCTAGACTTGTCTATACATCACGTTAAAGCAGTTTAAACCCGTATAAAAACGATTGATTGATTAAAAGTTTGTAGTTTTTTTGTAACTCAGTAAATCCGGGAGGCCAGATTCAGATTCATACAATTTATATTTTTTGTAAACTTTGTTATCACAATTGTCAAAAATGTCGGTAATCATACAAGAAATATATAGAGACGCATATAAAACCACCTGATTTTTTGTAAATTAATAGCATTTTTGTCATATATTTAACTTGAATAAAAGTAACCAAAAGTTCTGTTTCTTAGTTTTTTGTTATCGCCTAACGTCCGTATTCTGTGTACTTACCTTAAAAAAACAACAGCAAAAGTGGGATTGCTTAAAGTCACATGTCGGTGTTTTTTTTTTTTTAATATTTTGAAAAGAGATGAGCGTTATAAAAAATATACTAGAATAAAATTTGTGATAACAATATTTACATGAACGTCTTTTCGTTGTTGTTGTTATTTTAACTACGGAAATATTTAAATTAAAGAAACAGCAAATTCTATTAAAACGCGCAAGGTTTTTAAACAAAAGAAACAGTTGTACAATTAAACTTGAGGTGTGAACACCAACAAGGATCAAGAGAAATTCGAGAATTTCTACATTTATATTCTAAATATTTTTGTGTTAGTGATAATTTTGAAAAAAAAGGCCGAATTTTTGAATCAAAATTCAGCAGTATTTTAAGGAAAATTATCAATAAAAACAAAAAATTCATAAAACTGAAGAGAAAAAATGGCTCCCAATGAAACCTCTGCCTTGTTAAAGAATTATCGAGATCAGCAATATACCAGTAATTGCAATTCCAATAAAAATGGTGGCTATCATGCGGTTGACAATAATAATCATATAGTTTATGTTAATAAGGAGGCATCAGAATGTGAGCCCATATTCTGTTTAAATGAGTAAATATTTGACAAATTTACATGTTAAAGAGCTTCTTAATTTAATTGTTATTATTTCAGATATTCTTCTTCATTGACTCTTGATGAGTTACTACCATATAAATTCGATCCTTGGTGGCAAAACTTTCGTCGTATTTTGTTTTTCTCATTTTGGTTGGGTTTACTGCTAACATTTCTTACAGCTTGTCTATTGTCGTATTCGCATTTAGATCATAACTCGTGTAATATGCTTGAAAAACAGAGATCATCTAACTCCGCAGAAATGTTAAACTCCGCTTCGAATAGTATTTTTTCATCCACAATTTTACCCACCACAATATCTAATGTTTTATCCACAGAGTTATTAAGTGGTAAATAATCATTTAAATAATAAAAAAGCAACCATTTTGTTTTAAGTTTATCCAGTATTAAATGCTTCTATGAAGTAAATTCTAGTATATTTAACCTTAGATAAATTTAAATATTAAAACTTACATATTATTAAATGATGATAAATTAAATTGAATAAAATAAGTTTTAAACTCAATCAGGGTTGTTACTTCTTTTTAACCAATTTCAAAAAAAGATGGAGGTTATCAATCAATTCGACTGAATGTTTCTTTTTGTATTTGAACTTGCAGAACTCAGTCATTTCTGAACCGATTTTGAAAATTTTTTATAATTTGATAGATTATGTTAACAGGTTGGTCCCGTTTAAAAAACAGTTTATAATCTTAAAAACTATAGAGTGTCCCCATACAACATACATATTTCTTTAAATATATTATGAACTGTAAGGGGCACTTCTTTAAAATTTAAAATGACTGTGCATACTATAGCTCCCAATAGCAAAAAGTAATACAAAAATAAATCTAAAAAGTAAAAGGTGCCCCCATAGTTGACGTAAATTAACTTATATAGGCCAATCTTTTGAACCGTTATAAACAAACGCTTGCAAATTGGACAGAATGTGGATTGCTATGGCCGTTTTAGTAAAAAATATTAATATTAAAAATTAAAGGGTGCGCCAATAGTTCCTTTAATATGACATATATGGCCATACTTTTTAACAGTTGTAGACATGCGAACCTGCATTGTCAAGTCCGCATAACAACAAGTATAAAGATTGGATTTGGAAGTTAAAGGGTGTCCCAATAGTTAATGTGGCCGAACTTTTAAACCGTTATAGACAGAACACTGAAACTAAAAAGGGACCTGTATTGCTAAGCCCGCTATATCAACGAGTTTGTAATTTGGTCTAATGTCCGGCGAGATTGGCAAAATAAAAATGTTCGTCGCCTGAATGCACTTTTGTCCGATGTAAAATTCTGTCAGACTCCTTAAGTTAAATTAAATAAAATACTCTAAAATGTTAAAAATAACATTAAAAAAAAACAAGTAAGAGTGCTATATGCGGCTATGCCGAATCTTATATACCCTACACCATAAATGTATAACCAACTGTACATATAAATCGGCGTAAGAAATTCTTTCCTGCCATTAAATTTTTCTGTTCAAAAAAGCGTCGAAAATAATTGCAAGTTTTTTTAGGGTTTTTGTCCCATCAACTTTCGTAAAGTGCAGGAATACAAACGAAAGTTGAAAATAGACAAGAAATTTTTCTTGCAGAAAAAAAAGTTTGGCAAAGTACATAACATTAAATATTGGGACACCTTTTAATTTCCGAATCAAAATAGTATGCTTATTGTTATAGCGGACTTAGAACTACAGCTTGTTAGTTTCAACCGTCTGTTCAAAACTGTTCAACAGTTTGGCAATATACATCCAATTACATCCACTATAGGTGCACCCTTTAATTTCCAAATTCAACCGTCTGTAAGTTTTTGTTGGGCCATATATGTACGTTAAATGACGTTAAATATTGAAACACCCTTTTATTTGAAATATGTATACTTCTTGCTTTACCAGACAAAGTAGTGGACATTCTGTATAATTTTCAAGTGTTTGTCTATAACGCACAGTGGTTTCAACACGATTTTTTTTGGAAAAAACTCGGTATCTCATAAACCACTCAAGATATCCCAACGAAGAGGCAAAGCAGAGGTGTTTATCAGTGAATCTACGGACGGTAGGCTTCCTAGGGTGAAGGGGGCTGCTGGGTAGGGTACCTCGAGCATATAATTTTTTAAAAATGTGATAAAAAGTTTATTTTGAACTTAAATTTTAGGATTTTTTAAATTTAATTAGGCCTTGAAAATATCACGTGTGCAACCTCTCTTTCAGTTTGGGAGAAAATTGTCTTACATTTTTTTCGTTAATTTTCACCGACCTTGATTGTATTTTTTTGCGTAGTACGCTTATTAATTATCGGATTATTATTTTAAGATATTTGCTTTATTCTTAAAAAAATTAAGAATAAGCAAGTTTAAAGTTTTGTTCCTATAGCGCTTTTTGTTAAAAAGTTACAAGCCTCTGAATTAAGAAAATGTAAAAATACCATTTTCTAAGGATTTTAATAAAAAAAGTGGTATTTTGTTTTTTTTTTTTGCTTATATAATTAAAATTTACTTCAGTACTAGCAATTTTTTTTTAAACAATTTTAAAGACAACCCATAGCAAATGCTAATAAAAGAAAAACTAGACCAAAAATTATAACGGTTTTCCCTCCAGTCCATTCAGACATAGACATAGACATAGTTAATTTTGGAACAATACTTTAAAATTATAGTAAAATTTTTCGGTGTGCAAAGTACCGATATAAAAAAGGTAAACGGGCTTTTAAGTCCCCAAATGTTGGCCTCATACTCCAAAAAGTATTTGACAGCCCCGTGATTAAAAAAGGCAGGGTAGCCTCTTTTGTAAAAAAAAAAATTGGGACATTTTTCCCCGTTCCAGGAATTTATATGTTAAAAAAAAAAAAAAAAAAAAATCATATTTATTTCACCATTTGATTAAAAACTTTTTTATCTATGCAACTGAAAATTTTTGTAAGAATAGCTCGATACGTTATGATTTTGTGGCAAATAAAATAATTTCTGAAAAAACCACCTTTACATAATCTTTTCAGTTTTGAGGTAAATGTCATGTAGCGCGAAAAAAAAATCATTACAATAGTATTAATCTAGAAGTCATATGCTTTTCTTTGATGCTACTTACATGCATATCGAGCATATATTTACAGCCGTATTCATAGAAAATCAAAATGGATTTGATATATATTTTAGGACAAATTTGTATGAAAAATTTTCCATAAAACATATTTCAAAGTTATTTTATTTTGTATGAATACGGCAGTTAATCTATAAGAGCTTCCTAAACTTCAACTCCTCATGATGTTTTTGCTCATTTTATATGTAAAAACCAAAAATACAAAATGTGTTCAAGCCACTGAGTAACGGTTCAAAAGATATTAAGACACCCTTTAATCCTTAGAGTTATTTACGCATTACTTTTTCTATTGGAAGCTATAGTGATACGATTTTTTTTTTTTAATTTTAAAGTGGTGGCCTTTACGGCATATAATAGCATGTATGTTGTATGGGGACACCCTTTTATATTTAAAATTATGCACTGTTTTTAAGACGGGAATATTCTGTAAGCATATCCTTTAAAAATTTTCAAAATCGGTTCAGAAACTACTGATTTCTGCGGGCACAAATATAAAAAAGCAACATTCAGATGAATTAAAAATTAAGGGCAGGCGTGGTGTTTTGCCCGCTCTATCGAAGAACACGGACCGACCTTGTTGATTTTCATTAGCAAAATTTTCGAAACTATGTCTGATTAATAGGCGTACTTAATTAATTTCACATGAACATGGACGAATAGACCGACAATCGGGCATAGCTTAATCGACTTCGCTATGCATAAGAAGTCAGAATATATATACTTTATGGGGTCGGAAATGGATATTGTAGAACTTATAAACGGAAGGACAAACTTAGTTATACCCTTTTTCCACTTTTTGTGGTGAAGGGTATAAAAAGTCATATTTCCACAGTTTAAAAAAAAAAATGTATTCAAGTTTGGTGAAGTTATCTCTATCTGGGCAGTAGAATTACATTAAATTCGCATATCAATTTACGGGAATGTTTTATAGGCGTTGACTTCAACTCGATCAGTTGGTAAGGAATATTATAAGAAGTTTTACCACTATTTTCGCCTTTTAAATTAAAGCTGTAATTTTTAAACATTTTCATCTTTTCATCAGCTTTTATTTCGATTAAATACTATAGTATGAAGTTTTTCTGAAGGTTTCATAGATAAATCCGCCCAATATAGAAGGTTTAAATGGACTACTATTACAAATACTTGTTTTAAGATATTTTCTATCTAGTTCTTTAAAAAGACCAACCATCTTTAGAAAAAAAATCATAAATAATAAACGCAAATATCTATTTAAAATTCTATAATTTCAGTTCTCAACCACTATTTATTTTTTATTTTTTTTTATTTCATTTCAGGATTCAAATTTTTTTTATAGATTTATAACTCTATTCATTCTTTTATCTTTAGGTTTTAACATAAAAATGTATTTAACATTTTAAAAATATCAATACTCATTCACTATTTGACTTCCATATATTGTTTTTTTTTTGGCTTTTAATAAAATTAAATATATATTTTGTTATTTTTATATATTTCTTTGTTATATTAACCATTTAAAAAAATTTAATTTACTAAAAATTAAATTATAACAATCTTATTTCACATCTTGTTAATGTAAATATTTAATTATACTCGTATGCATTTATTTGCTTTGTTAATGATTATAAAAAAAAATATTTACATTTATTACAAATAAATTACATATATTAATTAAATTTAATATTCGTTACAATAATGTTAGATCAAATAACAATAAAATATATTTAATATCATTTTATTTGGTGTTTTATTTTTCATACAATTTAATTTTTAAAACATAACTAAACTAATAAATTTACTTAATTTGCTGAATTTTAGGTCATCTTTTCACAGGTTTGTGCCTAAAATAAATTAATTTATGCACATTTTGTAAATCTGCGGCAAACTTGAAAGCATACTTTCAGGCGTATTTTTACAAAGTTTCAGTGTTGATTAATGTTGGGCTTCACAGTTGTTTGAAAACGATTTATTTTGGACATATGTATATCGTTATATCATGAACCACTATAGATATCTTAATAAAATTTCACAGGCAAATCGCAGGTGTCGCAATCCCAGGGTTAGAAGGTGGGGGCGGCTACTATGTGGGCCACCAAAGTTGGTCATATTATTTTTTGAAAATGTAATAAAGTTTATTTTTAATTCAAATGTGAAGATTTTTTAAACTTAATAAGACCTTCTAAAAATTATCTTACATGACTAGAGTATCTCTTGTAGTTTGCGAGAAAATTGGCTTACATTTTTTTTTAATTTTGGCCAACCTTGACTTAGTATTTTTAGCGCGCTGAACTTATTTAGAATCGAGTTATTTCTTTAAGACATTTGCTACATATATTTTCATTAAAATTTGGAATCAAAAAATTATATTTTTTCTGATAGCGCTTTTCATTAAAAAGTTACAAATTAATTCAGACGGAGTTGGGTAAATGTACAATTCAGGATTTTACTTAAAAGGTGTAAATTAAATTTACTACGGTACTAGCAAGTTTTTTAAACCATCGTTAAGACAATCTATAGCAAGTACGGATAGAAGAAAAAATAGGTAAAAAATTATAACGGCCAAGCCCCATCAAAATATATACAAATTTGAAACAAAATTTATTAATTATTGTCAAACTCCTCGGAGTGCAAAGTATTGATTAAAAGAAAGGAAAAAGGATTTTTAAATCGTTGGTTGTTGGCTACGTACACCAAAAGCGATTTGACGGCCCCGTAATTAAATAAAGGCAGGATAGCAACTTGTGTAAAAAAAAAATATTTTTCGGAAAAATTCTTTTCCCGGGTCTGGAAATTTTTTATTAAAAAAAAAATTTTTTATTTATTTCATCATTTAACTAAAAGCTCTTTTAGCTGTATAATTTCAAAATTTAGTAAGAATATTTTAATCACCCCTATTGTGAACAAAATGTGAAATTTTTTTTGTTCCCATTAAAGTTTTTTTCCCCATGAAGGGAAAATTGCTATCGTGAATTTCATGGGAACGTTTACACCCGCTATCAATTAGAAATTAATACAAATTAGAAAGAAGAAAATATAAATAGGGAAAAAATATTCGAAAATTTTTAGAGTTCTTTTTTTAATTATAAAAATGTAGAAACGTTACGGATTGCTGCCATTGTGTTGTTGCAAAAGGAGGTGATACTGCAACAGAGAAAAGCTCGATGCGCTTTGTGAGATGCCTCCAATCCTCCAATAAATGGATATGAATATTTCGACTCTTTCATTCCTTTGAGTTTATAAATACAGTGCTAGCTAACTGACGAACATTTAGTTAGTTTGGCTTGGGCCACTTTCTGTTCCTCGTTGGCTTTTTTAATTAGCGGCAGCTCTTGACCGGACATATCTTTTTTGGCCTATCCATACTTAATACCACAGTTTTATACATATGTATGTATTTTTTATGAAAATGTGCAATATTTAAAGTAAAACTACCTTTTTCCATTCAAATACTTCTTTAATAGAATGACCAGTCCTATTCAGTTCTCCTACAAGAAAATTCCACAATTCGACCACCACATCATTCGAAAGCTTTACAAAACCACATGCAATGGGTCGGTTATTTGGCATCCTATAAAGAAGGATGTCGCTTTGCAATTTATTTCTCGATTTGGACCTAAAAAATAACTTTCAATAATCTAAATATTAAATAAAAAAGAAAATAACTTACATTTTTATCTTGTTCCCTAGAGAAAACAAAGTGAACGATCTAATACAAAAAAGGGGAAAAATAACTTTGAAAAAGAAAATAACTTTGAAAAAGTTATTTTTCCCGAAACGAAATAAAATCATCATAATATTATTAATCTAGAAGTAATAATCTTTCCTCTGATATCATTTACATGTGGATAGAGCATATTTAAGCTACAGAAGCTTCCTAAACATCACCTCCTCATGATTTATTTTCCCATTTTAAATGTAAAAATTAAAAATTATTTTAAAAACATTTTAGGTCTGTTTCTTTACTCTACTTTGGGGCCCCGTAGAATCCCAATTTGAACGAAAATTGTTCCCTTACTTTAAAATTGGGTAAATGAGAGCGGTTTGCAAGAAACAGCCCAAACATTTTCTTAGTGAATGTTATTTAAATTTGTAAAGTAGCTTTAAAACACAAACAAAATAAAAAATATATTATTCAGTACCTCGTTTCTGTATTTCTCGCATCGTAAAAGTTTTCACATCAAGTGTGAAACAAAAAATTTCATCGTTTCTCGATTTGCGAGTAAAAAGTGTTTCTGGTTCTTAATGCGAAAACAGACAATATTGATTCTGTTTTTACTGGAATAATTCCAGTACTAGTGTCAAATAAAAACAAAACGTCAAAATAAAGAAATAAATTATCAAACAATATAAATGTTAATAAATAAAATAAGTTTTAAATAATATAGCGAAAAAAATGTATAGTGCTGCCTTAATAATAGCTGAACAGAATGATCGGCGAAATATTATTAAATTTTCTATTTTGTAAATAAAAAGATATAAAACATAAATAAATGCATGAATACTTATTGATAATACTTTTTTATTTTTAAGTTAAATTGCATTTTACCTTTTCGTCTAAATTAGACTCCATGTTTACACAAATTTAAAAATATATTTTTAATCTTACTTGTTTTCGCACTGTTTTTAAATGTGAGTTGTTTTGACAGTTCTTGCGTAAAACTTTTCACAAAATATTGGTACAGAAACACTTTTTCTCGCATACTTCCAATAACTGTTGGAAAATAACTTAAATGACATATAGTTCTCGCATTTTAAAGATACAGAAACACTTGTGTGAGAAAACCCATTTTTTGTTTCAATTTACATCGTTTTTCTAAAAATTCACTTGTTTCATGCGAAAACTTTTACGATTCGAGAAATACAGAAACGAGGTACAGGTATGCGATCGAAATCGAATTCGTCGTTCAAACTTTTTGAAATAGACAAAACATGTGATATGGCAGCACGGGCCGATTTGCTGTGTCGATTTCATGTTCCATTTCGTTTCAGCAAAAATAACGACGTTTTTGCTACGTGACGCATTTCGACATTGCCGTTTGAATTGGGAAATGTTAAATTTATTGCAACAAATATTGAAAATATTAAAAAAATGTAAGTAAATTAGGGGCAAACATAGAAACAGCTTTGAGAAAGACGCCATAATAAAATGTATGACTTGAATTAAATAATTTCTTTTTGAAATTTTCAAATATACATAAAAGAAAAAACATTTCAGAGTTGTCTTATTAGTTTTCACAGGGTTGAATTTATAAAAAAACAACTGGTAATGAAACAAAAGTGAAATATGAAATCGACCGAAATCTGTCACACATTTAAAGATTTGGAATAGTGATTGGCCCTAAATCGTTCTTTCGTTCGCATTCAAAATAAAAACAAATTCTAAAAAATTGTTTTTGTTTTAAATGTAATTATGCGAACGAACTAACGATTGCGACATCGTGAAACTGGCCCTTACTTTTGAAATCGACCAAAATTCATCACAATTAATTTTTCTTACGAAAACGAATTAAAATTTATATTTTGTACTCCCGTAATTTTCTATAATTTTGTCCCTTTATTAAGGAAAATTATGCTAGCTCTCATATTCACGAACTTTATCCAAAAAAGTAAAGAAACAAACTTTAGTATACTGTGATATTAACTTTAAGAACAGTGGTGTGCTATTATGTTAATGTTATTTTATTTGATGTTTAAATTTTGTTTATTTAAAAAAAAAATAATTGTCGTTTTAAATGTTAAATATATTGAATAATTTTTGTTGTGTTAAAATTAAAATATCATACAAAATAAAAATATCCCTGATGAAGTTGGGATTAGATTATCCAACGAAACGTCGGAATAGATAAATAAAAAAAAATTCATTTTCTAAAATTGACCTTGAAAGCCTGAAAGTTCAAAAAGAACTTAAAAGAACAGAAACTTTTTTTGTTTGGTACAAAATATGTTTATACACATTTTAAATTTCTACATACGTTTGCAGCTCTACTTAAAAATTCCTCCACTTTGCATTTGTGAAATTTTATTAAAATATCTTCAGTGGTTCATGATATGCCGAATTTTGTTCAAAAGAAATCATTTTTAAACCACTATGGGCTGGTAGAAAATAAGGCTGACTTTCAAAATGCATAAATACAAAGTTTGTTTACAGTTTTGCTGCGGTATTTAGATCTTGTTCAACAACAAAGTTGATAAACAAAGCATCAATTTAGAAATTGTAGCACTAGTTTCTCGGTTGCAACATTGCATTGTAAACATTTAGTACCATGGCATTATTAAACACAATACATAGTTCGAATCCAAAGCAACTAACGTTTTGGAAGTCAGCCAGATTGATTTTTTAATTTTTTAAAAGTTAAAAATTACATAAACTAGGAAAAGTGAATTTTCTTATTTACTTGATTCAAGGATTAAAATTTCACTTTCAACAGGATATTTATTATTTCAAGTTTATACAATTAAAATCTCGAATATGTAGGTGCAAATTGAAAAGATAGTTATTGTAGAATTTGTTGAAAATTGTTAAAATTACAAAATATCTTATTGTAGCACTTAATTGTTATTGTATGTTTTGAAATGGCAAAATAATAAAATTAACTCTAAAATAGAAAAACAAGTGCAAGCAATGATTTTATGCAGAAATGGTTATTATTTATCGAAAAGCAATGTTGACAAATTTTTTTAAATTTTAAATGGAATTAAAAACATGATTGTTTAGGCAGTTAATATATGAATGACTCCGACAAAGCAATATTCTTGAGCTCTTAAACGATAATTTCGAATAAAAAGAACAAAATTTAGTTTTTGTAATCGAATATTTAAATGTTAAAAATATATATATTTTAAAAGACCTATTTTCCCAAAAATGGTTAGCAGGCAGGCAGCCAATTTATGTTATTTTTTTTATTTAAGTTTTCTTCTTTACTTAAGAAACTTTTACGTTTTTTTATGTATCTTTTAACTTTTAAATAAAGTAAATTCAGATTTTTGGAGGGTTTAGAAAACTTATTTAAATATATTTAAACAATTTTTTTTAATGTCATGGAAGTTTTTTTTTTAACAATTTCTTTTTATACAAACATTCAATCTTAAGTTCCTCTTTCTCTTACTGTAATAGTTCAACTTGTCTTAAATATTATTAATTAAAAAAACATTTTTATAAATCTACTTAAAATTAGGCGGATACAACAGAAAAGATAACAAATATAAATAATTTCTGATTTTATATTTAGCTTATTCTTGTTCGCTAATATATTGTTCAACGGATCTTACAAACAAATATTTAAAAATTATATAAATCTTTACAAACAAATTTTATTAGTTCGTTTTTCATTTTTTTCTTCCTTGTTGTTATATATTCCATGTTATAAAATTGAGTTTTCAGGCTTTTCTTTTTAAATGTACATAAAAACATATAATTTTATCCATCATTTTTTAAACAAAAATTATTTATCTCTCTTATGGTTTAATAACAATAACTAATATAACAATAAGTTTTATCCCCTTATTTTTTTAAATATTAATTTTATACGTTTTTCGTTCGTTGCTAAAATATTCTTAAAGAAATTAAAAGTAATGGCAAGTATTATTGTTTCAGGATTAATTCCTTTAAAAATTAAATGGTTACAATACTCTAAATTAAATTAGGAAAAAAACAACAAGAATTGAAAGGAATCGGTAAAATAACTTAAATGCGTTTCAAATGAGCTGTGCGAAAATTGCTGAACGTCAAGTGAAGAAAGAAATACCAATGCTTTATTTACAACTCTGAGAAAATGTTGCCAGAAACATTTCATTTTTCACAACAGGAACAACATATTTCTACTGCAACATTTTTAGTGGATTTTTCATAAATGTTTGTTATGAAGATATAGATTTATGTGAATATGTATGAAGAAGTGTAAGGAATCGAAAATTATTATGAAATTATAATTGATGTATTCATAAAAATAATTTTGTTTTAAAATGTAATTTAAAACTGAATTTATATAAAAAATAAGACAATACAACAACCATCTATATAAATCTAGTTTAGTGACAGACAGTTTAGTACCGTAAAACTAAAAAATAAGAAAAATTAGGTACTACATTGGTTCGTAATGGGTTAAGCATTTTTAAAAAAATTTTAGTATTTCCTAAAACATCTCTTTTAAAGCTTTTAAATGATATTAATATCGATATTTTAAAAAATTTGAAAAGTTCAAAGGCCCTTAACTCTGGCGAGCGCCAATTTTTTCGCTTAATGTTTTATTTTTAAATTCTCTATCGCCCCATATATTTGTTTTCTTGAATGGAGTTAATTCATTCTTCCAAATGTTATAGAAAAACCAGAGGTAGGCGTGGTGATTTGGCCGCTGCCACGAAGGACATGGTCCGATCTAGCTGAATTCAAATAGCACATCTTTCGACATTATGTCTGATTGATTAGCATATTCAAATTTTCTCTAGCTAATCTAGTGCCTTGGCAAACTTGATTTCAACATTAACACGGACGTACAGACGCACATCGTTCAATCGACTTCGCTATGCATAAGAACTCAGAATATATATTTTTATAGGTTCAGAAATAGATACATTAGAAACGGAATGACGAACTTAGATACACCCTTTTTCTAATTTTTGTGGTGAAGGGTATAATTACCTATAAAATTTGTTTTAAAATAGATTTCAAATCAAGATTATTTTTAAATTAAGTAATTAATGTACTCTCCAAAAGATAAATAATTTTAAGTGGCATTTTTTCTCTTTTTAATATCGAAGGTACTGTTATCAGATGTTTTATGTGTTTTCAGAATTTCTGAGAAGCTCACAAGACATTGTTGTTTTAAATATAATAAAAATTTTAAAAATATTTTAAGAACAAAAAATATTTTGAAATCATATACTTTATCATGCGCCCATGTTTTGTCTATTCTGTATAAACTGCACTTTGGGGAGAAACTTAAATAATACACAGATCAAATTGAATGTGTTTTCCTTTTATTTCAATAAAAACTGATAACTTTTTTACGATTTTAACAAAAAATTAGCAATATAAAAATTTTCTCAGGAGTTTTGCAACTTTCTGACTCAATTGTTTATTTTTGAATTAGCGATTTATTTATTTCTTTTGATTGTAGCTTTTTTAAAGTTAAAACAGAAAGTAAGAACGCTGATGGCATTTTTGTTTAAAATAATTTTTTTTTTTAAATCTGTACTTAATAATTGCAGGGGTACATAACCACAGCGCCAGGGTATCCCACAAGTTTTCAATTAAAAACAGTCTCTTTAAGAACTGCACTTCGACCTTTACCTTCGTATAGGAAGTGGTAAATCCTTAACAGGATATTGAAGTATTAATGATTATGTATATATATTTTTTAAAACAATGGTATTTTTATAAAAGCCAGTTAAGAAAAATGTGCGCTTACGTCTTTAATTATCACCTCACTTTTTTGAAAAAGGAAAATCTGCTCGCACACAGATGTTCCCCCTTCGAGATAAAGTAATAAACAGTAAAAATTAATTTATTTGTTTTCTTTTTTTTATGACAAAAACATATGTTTTTATTGTTCGAGCACAAGTTCGAAAAAATAAAAACGCCAGTAAATCGTAGCGATTTTAGAACATGCAGATACACGTTTCGCGTTTTTCAAAGCGCAACGTTTTTCAGAACATATACGGTAAATACAAAGGAATTTAAAAGTATTGATTATTTGAAAATAATTTTTTTTTATAAATATGACACTTTTTGATGGTTGGTTTGCATTGTTGCTAAACAAACGTGCAACATGTTGATATAATTTATTTTGCAATTAATATTTTTAGTTAAACAAATATTTTCTTTACCCTACGTCTCTAGTAGCATTAGTATGAACGTCATGTCACACATGTATTCAGCAAATGTAGACTCTCAATGTTCATGTGCAATTATCGTTGGCGGAACATTTGAATTAATGCCATCTATCGATTAACAGTGCGAACATTCGGTTCTTTGTTAAAAAAATTTATATAACCCTGTCGTCAAATACAAAATTATGCTCAGACAGAACATTAACATCAACACGTTTTTGCCATACAAATGGATAAATGGACAAATTAATACCGTTGTTCATAACGCCGGCTTATGTGCATGTCGTGTTCAATACAATGGCTCGTGAAGACGTAGGGTTAATTTTTATCAACTTTTTTGTATTCCATCTAAAAAATATTTGAAAATTAGAAGCAACTATTTGGGTTGGGTTTTCAAAAACTGCAAATGGAATTCTTTTCGGAATGTGTCCAATTTCTTTATGCGTGTCAATGTACAGCAGATAGGAAAATTTTTTTTAAGACACACTCTTAATAACATTGTCTTACAGACATTAAAAGCTGGCAATGACTGCAAAATAGGATATTTAAAATTTTACTTTTGAAGAGTAAATTTACACAATTCTGTACTTTGGTAAAATTTTTGCTTTTGAAAAGATATGTTTGAAAATTTCAAGAGATTTGGCGTAAAATGTATGCCATTATATCCAATGTTAATTAATAGAATTATTTTAATACCTTACAGTGTTAAAAATGACATGGAAACAAGAAATAAAAAACTGTAAAAGCAGCCTCTATGAATAACATCCAAATAAATCAAACTGTACATTACAAAATTTTAATTTTTAATTATTTAGTGATCTCTACCTCTTTTTTAGCATAAATGTAGCACAATCTATTATGGTCTTCTGCTTCACACTGGAGCTTGATGTATTGAAAAAATGATTTAAATAATTTTACCGACTCCTGCGCTTCTTTGATTTTTTTTTTAAATTTTAATATTCTTTTTATATTTTATAAACACAAAATAATAATAATTATAAAAAAGTAAATTTTTAACAAAGTAGCTAAATAATAAATAACATATTTTTATACAAAATTGGAAAAACTCATTAATTACAGGAAAACAATTTACAAAGGCTATAACTTAAATTACAAAAAAAAGGTAAACTATAAAAATAATATTTTTTAATTTAAGTTTTTTTAAAGAAGTTAAACAAAATTATAAAGGTTTTTGCAGAGTATAATTTTTAAATTAAAACTATATTATTGTTAATATTTATTTAATATTACACAATAAGAAATCTAACCAAATTTACTTTTCAAAGTTAACTGTACACAACTTTGGTTTTATTTGACAAAAACACTTTGTATGTGTTTATAAAGTTTGCTTAGCAACATTTAAAATGTTGCCATTACAAAGTATGTTTTGTTTATTTTGCAATAAATGCTATTAAGGAAAAAAATTAATGGCTTGATCGAAATGCCTAAAACAATAAAAATTTGTTTTTAAAATACATTTTTCGTAATATTGAAACAAAGCATAGATAGTCACTCAAGGGAATAATTTTTTTGAAGATCCCATTTAAGCCGCTTATACTGTTTTTTAATAAAAAAAAAAAAAACATAAAAGTCTTACAATATACTTTGTTTTGAAGCAATATAACGTTGTTGCTTTTAAAATGGCAGCATTTAAATTGTTGCTTAAAAACTACTTGTACCCTATTTCATGCCTTTTTCTAAATTTTATAAAAGTACTTTTTAAATTTTTTTCTATCTTGGCCTGTTGTTACTTTTATTTTTGCGTTCCATCACATTTCGACTAAATTATGTGACCCGGTTTATATTTATGTTTTTTTTTTTGTTAAATATGTCTTGCAGTTTTTGGACTTAAGAAAAAGTTATAAAAAGGAATTCAGTTTTAATTTTTTGGTTCTTTTCTTTAGTTGTTGACTCAAATTTAGTATTAAGTTTAAAATCTAACGTTAAGTAACTCTAAATAGTAGTAGTTAAGTTAGCTTGTGTTTTTTTTTTCTTAAGTAGTTTATTTTTCTCTCAGTTTTTTTTTTTGTTGTATGTAATAGTAGTGAAATGTAAACTATGTAAACTATGTTTTTATAAAAAAAATGTTGTTACAAATAGTAATGCTGTTTTTTTTTTAATTTTTAAATATTATTTATATTCTAATCCTGGTATTGTTGCCGTTGACTCTGTTTGCTCTTGTTGTTAATGCTTAGAATCCGTGAATGACTCCATATGCTTCCAATGTGCTTATAATCAAATAGATGATCCATAAACTAAACAATATAATACTGCTAAAAACTTTAACTTTTCTAGGACCGCCTAATTCACCGCCAATACTTTTACTACGTCGTATCATCAGTATAGAAATGGCAATTAATGCTTCTGAACAGAAAAGCGTTACGGAAAAAGCAATACTGTTAAGTAGAAACGAAAACATACACAGTTGCATTATTTAATTTTTTTTTTAAAATAATTGGTAAACTTACGTTCCAGGTTCTACTTCATAAACGGTACCTTCGGCTTCATGCACAATAGCAGCTAGAGACCACGCCACACCAATGCCAAGGAAGACATTTACGGCATTACTACCGGTGACATTTCCAACACTAGCATCAGCATATTTATCTTGTATGGCAGCAACCTTGCTGGCAAATGTATCTGAGAGTAATTGAAAAAATATGAAAATTTTACAATATACTTAAATAAAAAAGTGTTCTAATTAAACAAAAATCTGAATAGCACATAAGAATTTAATATATTTTTTTATAAGTCATTTAAATTATATTTAAAACTATACGTTATCTCTTCATGATTCCCTACTAGTTTATGAATTCTTTATTCGTAAGTGGCAACAGGAACAGCAAATGAATGAATTTCGAACCTAGAACACATATGAAAACGTATTAAGCACGATATTCAGTTCATCATTTGGTGAAAAGTGCTTTTAAAAGTCTATATAAAAATATTAGTGCAAAATGTAATGTTGCCAAAGTTGTAGTCTATTCGTTTTATGAAAAGTTACGAAATGTTTATTCAACTTCAATCCGTTTCAGGCAAAAAATGTTTGCAATATTGTTTACTGTATGAAACAATTCCACTGGAAATACATAAGTACAGTTTATTTTATTTCGCAGCTGAAAAAAATTGTTGCCAAAAATATTTTGCTGTTAAGTCCGTGTTAAGACGGACGAACATTTAGAAGAAAAAAAAAAATCTGAAAGTCTCTTTTGTTTTTTCAGTAGCGTTTACACACACGAACAAGTCGGCAACATTCGATTAGAAAATGTCAACAAAGCGTATCGCCGAGTAACAGACACAAATGCCCTCTTCTTAAGTCTGGTACTCTGTTCAGTTTTTCATGCGGAATGCTGTCAAACCACATACATAAAAAATTTGTATGTAGAAGTAATGAAAAAATGTTGCTGAATGAATGTTTCTGGCAACATTTTATCAAAACTGTGAAATAAAGCAAGTAGGCGAAATTTTTCTAACAGCAGCTGATCGCATGTGTTTTGCTTACATTTTTAAAACAACAATGTAGTACACGTTAAAGCCATAAAACGGTAAATTTTTCTAAATCGCGAGATAGACACCACAATTTAAATGTCAAATTTTCCACATGAAATAAGCAATGTTGCTCAACAATTTTCACAAAATCGAACAGAGTACCAGGCTTTATTCGTAATTTGCTACCAAAATAAGTGTTTCTCTTCTAAATGTTTGCTCGTCTAAACTCAGACTTATGAATATGCAGAGAAACATTTTGGGACTTCTCACAAAGTGAACAGAAACAAAAAATGTTGTAGAAGTTCAAAAGTTGAGCAAAAGACTCTTTGATTAAATTCAGCATGCTCTTAAAAATTTTTATAATTCTTGAAAAGTAAATTGCGATATTTGTTTTTGTTTATAGAAATTATAGAAATAAAAATTCAAGAAGTCAATTTCAACAAAATTATTTTAATTTAAATTATTTTCTATTTTTTTAAGCTTTGGGTCCTTATATTTGTTAATAATATTTTATTTCAATATTTCGGTACTTTCTGCGTACCTTCTTCAGGAAACAAAATTAATATAAGGACCCAAAGCTTAAAAAAATAGAAAATAATTTAATAAAAAAAAAGGGTCAAATAATCATTATTAAACTAATTTTAATTTAAAGTTTTATTACATTTCTGATATTAATAAAAAAAGCTCTAAAATTATATCTTTGGAAAAACCTGTTGGAAATTAACTTATTAGAATAGTTTATTGTTACTTTAAATAAATTGTAATTAAATTATTTAAAAATTTAAATTTAAATTATTTTTTTTATTAAAATTTTTATCGCAAAATTTGAAATTAAAGAAAAACTTTGAAATACCTAAAACATTTAAACCCAGTTTTGTACGTTAAGCGTGCTTGATTACGTAAAATAATGTTTGTTCTAACAATGGTAAGGGTTATTACTCTCTAACCAAGTTCTGATTTAGAAAATTTTAGTTTGTACACCGCGTTTAGTCTGTTAGAATACCAGCTGCAGCTCAATCTCCTTTGGTACTTGGATCCTTTTGTATTCGGCATAATCCTACAAAGAGACCCTAACAATCTAAAGGCCTTTTCCTCTAAAAAGTTAATATCACTTCAAAATAGTAAGCGCCTATCTATTATCACTCCTAGATACCTAAGTGAATCCTTTAATGGAATTTTTTACATTCTTTATAAACAACTTCAGTTTTATGATCCGCTAGTACTAGACCGGTCAAAGTTGGGTCCGATTGCAGCACACGCTTATTTACTCCAGCCGGAAAGTCTAGCAGTAGAATGATATTCTGAAACAAAACATTCTCTATTGCTCAATTTGTTGAGTTAAGAACTTTTTTGATATCTACAGTTACAATAGCAAAGCAACGTCCGGGTCTATTTTCCTATTTGTTGTCGGATTGCGGAGTCTTCTAATACAATCATATACAATAGAGAGCAACTTTGTAAAACCAACTTGAAACTACAAAATATTTTTTCTATTTTTTTACTGTCTTCGATTGAGATCTTCAGATAATAAATTCGAGCAGTTTATCTAAATTACCGATCAAACATATTCGGCGATAAGAAGACAGGACTTTCTAGGGATTAATCAGCCTTTCTTCTGGTATTCTATTAATGTATTCATGTATGTATATACGTATGTTTATATGGAATATATATATATATATATATATATATATATATATATATATATATATATATATATATATATATATATATATATATATATATATACATATATATATATATATATATATATATATATATATATATATACATATATATATATACATATATGTATATGTATGGTATATATGTATGTTATCTTACTTGTTTTATGTAATTTCAAAACAGTTCAAAAGAAAATATCGTCGTCGAAAACCCAAAAGTATGTAACATTACTTTTTCCTATTTTACAGGAGAAGTAAAAAACTTCATAAGATAACAATAATTTCAGGTGAAGAAACAAATGATAGAATATGCGATTAAAACAGAACAACAAACTGGTTCAAGAAAAAAAACTATATTTTTAAAAATATTTTTTATGTGATATTTGTTCCGTTCTTTGGTATTCGTATTTTCGAAACAAAAAGACGTATCATCAAAATATTTTTTAAACAGAAGTAAAAAAGATAATAATATATAATTTTTTAAATCCTTTTGTAATGCTTTAAGTTGCATTTATTCCATTTTTTAATTATTGCCAAGCAAAAAAAGACATGCAAGAGAGTTAGGTAATTCGTGGGTTCTACATGGGTGCGAATTACGGCATTCGATGTCGATCGAAATTTCAATAGAATTTAAATGTAAATTTCGATCGATATCGAATGCTGAAATTTGCCCCCTTGAATTAGGGGAAAAATAACTGCGAGGCCGATGATCTTGCTAAACAAGGCACATTGCTTCCTAATGTCTCCTCGCTCCCAGATGTTGGAATTCCTATGGCAACGGCAAAAATGGCCATATAGAACCACTACCTCAACTTGGCTCGTAAATTATGGGCAGAGGAAGGTTCCTGTTCTGTCTCCAGACAACTGTGGACTACACTGGATCTCAAGCGGACCAGGCAGCTGCTCAGACTAGACAGAAAATCCATAAGTATCACGGTCTTGGTACTTACTGGTCACTGTCTAATCGGCAGGCATTCTGAAAGACTCGGTCTGCCTTTTAATGATTTCTGTCGCAGCTGTGGCTCGGAGGAAGAGGAAGAGACCGTACTGCACCTCCTGTGCCACTGCCCCTCCCTGGCTCGAAGAAGACTAAGAATTCTGGGCTATCCTTTCTTTGGAACTCTTACGGAGCTATCATCTCACTCTATAGGGGACATAGCGAAGTTCATCCGTGAATCCTCATGATTCTCGGCTGGGTAAAGGGAGTCGCGCCACCTTCCTTGCGGTATGATTGTGCTCAAGTGAGCTTCGTCGCGAAAGGCTGCCACTCCTAACTAACTAACTAACTAGGGGAAAAAACGAATCATTTTAACATTAGGTTGCGTGCATGGTTTCACATTAAGAAAACGATTTGGCATTTAAATAAATGCTTAAGATCAGAGAAAACTCAAGGATTAGGATACGATTTTTTTTATTAATTTTTTAGAATTTCTTTAAATAGAAGCAAGCAAGTTTTCATTATTTTTGGTTTGTTGCAATAAATTAAAATTTACTTTTTAAAATTTTTATTGGATCTTATTTTATCTTATTTAGTTTTAAGAGCAATTTTTAATAACAGAAGTTTTATGAATTTTCAAGGTTCAATAATTTTAACAAAACTAGAATAAACGAGCTTATTAAAAATGCTGTATAGAAAACAGGTGCAAGAGAAGCAATGAAAATACCCATGATTTTTGAACTACTTCTTTTTTTTTTTTGCTGGACATCTTTTGATAAGAGAAATGAAGTTTCACTAAAATAAATACTTACAACAAAACTAATAATTTTATTATTCAAATAATAAAATATAGAAACAATTTCTTCGGGAAGCAAGATGCCTGCTCGTTTTATCTCCTTTAATATCAGTTTTAAAATAAATATTATCAGAATGATCATAACCTCAAGCACAGATCATATTAATCTAAAGCTCCCTTACATTTTTAAATAATTGTTTAAAGTTTTAAGTATTTATTTTATAATGCAATAGTGATAAAGGAAATTCGTCTGAATATGAAAATTTGGCGTATGTAAATAGCGGCTTGTTTTTTATTTATTAACTCAAGTATTTTATTTTCATTTCTTATCTCAAGTTTGATGAAACTTGTGAAAATAATTCACATGTTAAAACGTTATTTGGAATTATGGAAATAAAAATTGATAGAAATATACAGCCCAATTATAATTAAAAATTCCGTGCGAGTTTTTTCACTTTTCCCTCTTCTCCCATTATGCATTTTTTCCTTTTTATTGACTGTGGAAAGTGAAACAAGCAGAAAGAAAAAAAGCAGTCATTATGATTTATAAAAAAGAAATAATACTGTAAATAAACAAATTAGCTCCCTTTCAGTTACAATGATACCACTTTTTTGTTATTTTGTTTCCACGGACTACATAATTAGAGGAATCATTTTCAATCAAAAACTCGATTTTCATTTTTTTTTTGCTGATACGTACTTTTCGATTTTCGATGACGATATATATATATTTTTAAATAGACTTACCTGGTATACTTGTACCCAAGGCAACAAAACAAATGGCAGTGACAGCATCCTCAACGCCCAATGTGCAACCAAAATATGACGCAATGTCACCAATAATAGCAGTGACTACACCGATACAAAATATCGATACAAAAAAACATAAATAACCGCCGGCAATATCTGAAATTTTTAAAAATTAATAAACAAATTTAAATTTTAAATGCACTTGAATTATTTATTTAAAACATTTATACAGTCGGTAGTATTTGCAAACACAAGTGCTGCTTTACATGGTGTCAATTTAAATATGTATTCAGATCTTATCATGCTATTTGCAGATAATTCTTATATCAATTGTAATCTAATTGTTAATTAAACAAACCAGAACAAAAAAATTATAAAAGTTTCATAAAAAGTTGATTTTAAAACTTTAACATGAAAACACCTGTTATTTGTCAGAGCGCTTAACTATTTAATCCTACTGAAGAGTCGTTAACTTTGGTTTTTCGTTTTTTTTTTTTTTTGTTGAAAACCAGTATTTAAATTTTATTTGCTAAAATTTATAATAGTAGTCACGCCATTAGCGAAGGAAAAAGAACAGAAAATATTGCAGGACTTAAACACTCAATCCACAGCCAGGCTGTCATGTCAGTTAACCAGCTAAAAAACAGTTTTGTTACCAATGCCACACACACAACAAGGTGACGAGAAAAACTAAATGATGTTCAAGGTTTTTTGTTTTTTTGCTCACTTTTATTTATATTTAAAATTTGCATTCACAGGAAGAGTTTGAAAGTTGAATTTCCGTAGAAGAAATTCACACTTTGATTGCAATAGAAATAATAGAATGAAAAAGAATGAATAATTAAACTCTTAAGACTGGGAATAATGGGTTATTTTAAAAATCAATAAATCCTGAATTTTTATTATAATCTATGCTAAAAAATAGATTTATTTAAACTTGAAACTATCGACTTTCAAAGGAAGCTCCCAAAAATTTTACTGTTATTAAATCGAATCCTTAGAGGGCAAATTCATGTTATTAGCGCAAATGTAGGATCGATGTGACTTATAATTTCACGTAAAGACTTTAATTCTGAAGCATTTTTAAATTCATTTTAGACCTGTATGTTTTCAAGACTGTTTCTGGTTCTTTTCTTTTTTTGATATTCTCATATGTGACGTAATCTAATGAAATAACGAAAATGAGCTAAACTGCAACTGTACTTTTTTCTCTACATTAAATAGTAAAAAATAAAGTCGAAAAAAGGGTGTAAAATTAAATCCATGTTTCGTGTTATTTTTTATTTATTATCCCGATTTAATAATTAAATCACCGCTATAGATTATTGAAGATAAAGGCACGTTTCGATGGCCATTTCGCTACCGCTTACTTAGCTCTTCCGGGAACTTCTTGCTCTTCTTTGCTTAATCTCTTATAGAATTATGAGCGACTAATTCAATTTTGTTAACTTTTGTTCGATTTTTTTAATTCTAAACATTGGAAGACTCTAGTTTTTATTTTAAAGAAAAGCTACAAAATGCTTGAGCAAGGCGTTTTCATAGCAGGTGACTGCATTAGCTTTAATAGCAATACGCCTCTACAAAATTTGATTCAGTTGTCAAAGAGTTACAATACAATAATAAGCAATTTTGACATTTGAAAATGAAAAAGGCCATCATATGGAGGCCAAATGAGCTATTGCATTTATCTATCGGTTTGCATTGCGCCTGAGTTTTCTTCTAAGGTAGGGTTGTCAGATGCTTAAGTTACAAGAATTTTTTAAGGTTCCGTAAAACCAAAAAAAAAAAAAAAAAGGTTTTTTCCACAATTTTTTAAGACCAAAAACAAGTTTAAATAAGATGATCTCTGACACAAAATTATGACTAATTTTTAAAATTTTTAAAAACATTCCTTAAAAATGTTTTGTTAAAACAGAGAAACATTTCGTTCAAACAATATGGTAACGTGTTTTCTTCTAGTCTATTTATTTTAAACTCTGCTACCACTTATACTACTCTAATAATTTTTTATACCCTTCACCACAAAAAGTGGAAAAAGGGTATATCTAAGGTTGTCATTCCTTGTGTAATTTCTACAATATCAATTTCCGACCCCATAAAGGTTATATATTCTGACTTTTTATGCATAGCGAAGTCGATTGAGCGATGTCCGTCTGTCCGTCCGTGCTAAAAAAATAAAGATGTCAATCGATCAGATATAGTTTCAAAAGGGGTGATATTGGAAATCAGCATGTTCGGTCTATGTCCTTCGAGGCAGCAGGCAAAACACCACGCCTACCTCTAATTTTTTCATGTCATTTGTAACAATAAAGTAACTCCAATCACAAAAAAAAGTAGATAGGGCGATAGAGAATTAGAAAAAAACATCAACTGAAAAAATTGATGCTCGCTTATATTTTCCGAGTACGGGGCTCTGAAATTGTCAAATTTGTTAAAATATCAATATGGGTGTCATTTTAAAGCTTTTGAAGAGATCTTTAAGGAAATACTAAAATTGTTTAAAAATGCTTAACCCATTAAGAGCCGATGTCATTTTGATGTAAAATTATATATATGCAGTGCAAAAATTTTATTTTGTTTTTTAAGTCTTGGTTACCCCAATATTGGTTTTTTGATTGGAGTTACTTTACTAAAGTTAATTAACATAGATGGTGAAGGGTATATAAGATTCGGAATAGCCGAATATAGCGCTCTTACTTGTTTTGTATTAAGATTTTTTTTGATACATGTGAAGCATTTTAAAAATTTAAATCTGGCAACTCTATACTAAAGTAAATAATATATAAAATTCCCGAAAAAATTAATAATGCACATTTTTGGTATAAATTACAAGTCGGTTTGTATCAAGTTTTGTTCTATTTTATTTAATAACAACAAATTTAACCACTTTTCTCTCATTTTTTGTTAAAGTATTGTTTTCTATTTTTGTTTTGTGTTTCTCAGAGCTTGAATAATTTAAAATGCAAATACTCTGGTGATATTCATTTCTTTTACATTCTGTAGCTGATTAATTAAGATTTATCATTTTTACTACTACAAGGCTGATTGCTTGCTTTTGCTACTAACATCCTACATTCGCTTGTAGAAAAATATGTAAATGCAAGAGATGTTTTATACTTGTGTTGAGATGTACGCAGTACATAATAGTTTAAGTTTTTTTTTTGCTGTTGCTGGATTTTCTATGTTAAGAGTTTAGCAATTCTAATATTTTACAATTCAAATAAAATTTACCTGTTGGTGGGATGAATGCAAATAAGATTTTCCAGAATAAAGTTAAGAAATGCATGACATAATCAAAGCAGGATGGAGTTGCAGTTATGCCCTCCTCTGTACCATCTTCTTCGCCACCTTCGTCGTCACCTATTGTAAAAAAAGAAAGAAGAAGTAATACAAAAAACAACAACAAAAATATAAAGTGAAATATTTATATATTTGAACAAGTTAAAGGAAAATAAATTAATTTATATGGATATTTTTTATGTAGCTGCTTGATGTACATTTTAATTTTTATTCTTCTCCTATTGCAGTTGTTGAAATATGCAGGCTATTATTTGTTGGCGTTCTTATTTTTATTTTTTTTTTACTCAGCAACCATTTGGGCATGAGTTCAAATTGAAACTGATTTGAAATGAAGCTCAATTTAAAATAAAATTGGTGAATGATTCAAATTAAAGCCCATACTCAAACGATACATTGCTTAATTTTGATATTGGTTTAAAAAGATATTAAATAATTAAGACACCTTAATTCAAATGTTCGCTGGGTATTTAAGAACTCTTTAATTTATGCGGGTGTGTGGTTCAGGGATGGACATTATAATTCGAAATAAAATTTAAAGACTTTTAGAATGTTAAATTTTTATTAACATTAAATTTTATTATGATTTCATGGAAATGCATGGATTATATTAAAAAGTTTGAACAAAAACATAGTTTACCAACTCGTTGGATGTCTTATTTTTGAGTATTATACTACAGTTTGAAATTTATACCCACCTTTAATCTCAGAGCTTGTTTGCAAATAGTAGGCCGTGATTTGCAGAACTATACGCTGATGAAATTTATTAGTTTTTGATTAACAATCAGTAAACACTGCTAAAAAAATATAAAGCTAAAAATCTAAAATTTTTACAAAAACTGCACAGAATTACGTCAAACTGAACCTTTTTGGTATCAAAAATTATACCGGAAGCAGGCATTCAAATAAGTGTCTCAATAGTACGTACAGCTTTTATAGACATGAACACTTGCAGTCATAAAAATTAAAGAAAAAGCTCCCGTGTAATAAGAAACGCAAACAAAATCGATTTAATTTACAAAGGAGCACATGACGTGCAGCTTGCGAGACAGGAGTCATCTTAACCCCACGTCTTCAATAGCGATCAAATTGAACAAGACATGCACATAACGCCCGTAGAACAACGGTATTAATTTGTTCTTGCTCTTGTATGTGGCGAAAACGCGTCGATGTTCATAATCTGTTTGAGCATAATTTTCTGTTTGTCGCCAGGGTTGGCGACCAAGAAAGAGAGTGTTCGCATTGTTGATCAATAAATGGCATTAATTCGAAATAGAGAAATCATACTAAAAGTCATATTCGATGGCAAACATCATTGGTCTGATAAATGTTCGGCCAACGATGGTTGCACATGAACGAAAGATGAACATTGGGTGTCTACATTAGCCGAATTCATGTGCGACATGATGTTCATGCCAAGTTGATGGCTCGTGGAGACGTAGGCTAATGAATGGAAGGTTGTGATTATTACTAATGCGAAGTAGTTCAGACATTTCCATGATTTGAGAAAACAGAGATATTACTGAGCAGCCACCACAGCAGAGAGAACAGCGTTATGTTATGGATTGTTGTAACGTACAATGGAATCATAGAATGACAATTTTCACGCAAGTTTACTGGTGAAGCCTATAAAATCGCACTTAATTCGGCTTAAACAGAACTAAAATAGAATTTTAGTACATTTCCATGGATGTTACAACAATAATATGCTTCTATACATGAAACTAAAGCTGAAAAAGAATTTATTTTATATCACAACATTCGGTTTGTTTGTTGGCTGCTTTATTCTCTTGATTTAAGCATAATTATGAATATTTGGAGTTGGATTACCGGGAAGGTATTAAAGGAGGAAGATAATTTAATGAAAAGCGGTCACTTAATGTAGTCATTAAAGAATGTTGGAAAGAAATATTACTGAACTTATGCTTTGAGCTCAAAAGAAGTTCTCCGTTGGTAGTAAAATTTTTCTACTCATAAAATAACAAAATATATCGCCTGGCAAGTAACAAAAACTATGTATCTAATAAATTGAACAGGAGTATTTTTGTAAAATTAAAAATTAAATCAACAATATACAATTTTCCTATCCCTGATGTGTACATATTTCAACAAGAAAGAATAAGGCAAGAAATATACTTAATGGAAAAATTAAAAAATGAATATAAATTGGTAGTCTTTATTTACCAGCAGTCACTGTCAGCGCTTCAATAAATTGTTCCTTCCATGAGGATGTACCAATTATTAAAGATGCATTCGCTCTTTGTACCAGTTTGTCTACAGTATTCTGCAATAAGAAATAAAATAAAATGTTATATATAAATAAACATTGATAAATAAATTTTGATGTAAATTAATTGTACAGTTGTTCTTACGAGGGCTGCTCTATATATTTCTGGCCTAATAGTGAAAATGCGAATATTTATAATCAAAAATGGTTTTATTCTTTTTAAAAGTATTCTCCAGCTTGATTTATACACTTTTGCATGCGCTCAAACCAGTTGTCGAAGCACTTTTTCCACTCCGATTGAGACACCTCTAAAACATGGTTTTAGAAAATCGTTTACCACCCATTTTTTTCTTGATCTGCGGAAACAAGAAGAAGTCATTAGGTGCCAAGTCAGGGCTGTACGGCGGATGACCCATTAATTCGACGTTTTGGCCGGTCAAAAACGCTCTGGTTTAAGCTGATGTGTCAGAGCTCGCATTGTCATGGTGAACAATGATTCATCTTCTCTTGTTGGTTTTTCGAATTTCTCCGATGACTTCAGGCAAACAAATTGTAGTGTACCACTCAGAAGTGACCGTCCTACGTTGCTCAAGCGGAACAGTCGCCACATGACCAGTTTTGCCGAAGAAACAGGCGACCATTTGCTTCGAAATGCTTCTTTCACGAACAACTTTCGTTGGATTTTGCTCGTCTTTGAAGACCCACACGGTCGTTTGTTGTTTCGTTTCGGGCTCATACGCATAGATCCATGATTCGTCAACTGTGACGATCTTATAAACGTCTTTGAAGCACCGCAATCGTATTTTTGCAACATTTCTTTGCACCAATTGACACGAGCCTTTTTTTGAGCGACTTTCAAATTGTGCGGGATCCAGCGAGAACAAACCTTTTTTACGGCCAGGTGTTCATGCAGTATCGAATGTATGCTGGTGGAAGAAAGGTCCAAGGATGTCTCTATCTCTCGGTATGTCGCATGTCGATCTTGCGTTATGAGTTCACGCACGGCATCAATGTTCTCTGGCACAACAGCCGTTTTTGGACGACATTCACGGAATTCGTCTTTAAGCGAGCTTCGGCCACGATTAAATTCATTATACCAATTTTTCACAGTGCTATAGGATGGTGCTTCATCGCCATACAAAGATTTAAGTTCATCAGTGCACTCTTTTCGTGATAATCAACATTGAAAGTTGTGAAAAATGATGGCACGAAAATGTTCACGAGTTAATTCCATTTTTTTTTTTATATTAATTTTTTCAAGTCACTGTAAACAACACAAATAATGGTCGTACGTCAAAACGTTTTAAGTATGATTATGCTTAAATATGACAAACTTTCCAATGGAATGGATTGCACTTGGCAGCACTCAGTGTTGCCAGGCCAGAAATATATATAGCAGCCCTCGTAAAACTGTCATTGAAAAATTCTTATAATTTATAAAATTATAAATTAGTTGATCTCCGCTTATTTTGTAAAGAAATGCTTGTGAAAACCTTTTTTTTAATCAAATATAACAAAATCCTATATACATAAATGAATGAAATTATTAAAGAATAAACTTTGTTAAAATTTTCCCATTTGACCTTATTATGCGCACCTAAGAAGTTGCATGTCATTGGAACTTTTGCCGATTTTATTACGCTGTTACAAAAATTCAAGAAAACTACAAGTTGCAAAATTTAGATCGTTGGATTATAGACTTTTTAAACAAGCGTTATCGTCCTCATGATTTCAACTGAATGTTTAAAATTTATTGAAATGGCCTGGGGGGTTATTATGTATTTCTATTCGAATCGGAAAATCATCGATTTCGTAAAAATGCGATTACGTAGTACTATTTTCGGAAATTTATTTCCGAACGTTCGTAAATTGAGGTAATTTTTTAATCCCATTCGGAAACCAAAAAAATCCCTTTCGAAATTGCCATTATGTAGTATTAACGTATGTAGATTTTTCGAATGCTCTTTTGATTGCGGAAATTTTATAGTTTTTTTTACATACGTAAAAGAAAATAAGAATACACATTTATAAATGTAGTTAATAAAAAAACGTTTATAAAATGCTTTGATTTTAAAATTATTTATTATTTAAAAGGAGTTTACATACGTAGCTAAGGCAAAATTAAATAATGGTGGAATTAATAACATTGCATACAAATTCAAAAAAAGGACACCTAAATGTTTCTAATGCCAAAAGCAAATGCAGGGCGTTATGGCAGAGACTATCGCAAGATTAAAGTGCTGCAGATTATAAGCAACACATAAAGTTAAAGTCTCACCGTAAAAAAAAATAATATTTCAGAAACTGGACGTGAACCAAGATATTATTGTTTCCTTTCACCACTAGAGCAAAAAGTTGCGGAACTACTTGCAAAATATAATTATATTGAAGGAATCAGTAGTACGTGTAGATATGGAGCACAAATAAATATTCCTACTACAATAAGTATTAGAGATGATGAAGCAACTGAAGAAATTCAATACCTTGCAATAACTTAGGAGTAAACAATAGTGAGACAAACCTAAATAAACCAAATACTCCACATGGATATACCCGTGGTAGTGGATCCAATTATCAGACATTATTAGAAAAACAAGTACACAATCAAATTAAATATTAAGAAAATTCGATACAACTTAAAAACTTAAACTTATTAAAAAAAAAAAAACATGTTAACAGAATTAGCCGCATTAAATATAAATATCTCAACAACAAAATAATACTTAAAGCGGAGCAGTGATACAATGGAGCGCATATACATATTCAAAAAAGAGAAGTTTAAATTTTTCAAGAAAAACGAAATGGAAAAATAGCACGGGAGGAACGTTTGTTTGATCTGGAAAAGGAGAAATTAGAATTAAAGAGAGAAATTTTTGACTTAGAACAAGAAAATTTAATTGAGTTTTCCCTACTTCCCTTTAATTTTTTTTACAATAATATTATGAATTATTTTGTGTTATGTTTGTTAAGAATTATATTTCTTTTTTTGTTTTGAATATGTATACAATGTACATACATATGTAATTATAAATATAAATGTTGCGTAGCTCAAATGAATGAGGGTTTTTATTCACGTTCCAAATAAATATTTATATTAGATTTATTTACAAATTTGACTTTTGTATCAAACAATGCAAAGTCCTGCCAAGTTTTGACACATAAAAAAAGTGCAATTATTTAAAATTTCCCTTAAAATTGCAAACACAACTCTGCAGGCCTTTCGAACGTACTACATAATACGAATTTTCTTTCGATTCGGAAATTCTTTTCGAAACTCTTTTCGATTCGAATAGAAATACATAATAACCCCCCTGATTTTAAGCTTAAAGTGAACATTAATGACTCTTTGGATCTAAATGCGTATTTAGGTTAATTATCACAGAGAGGCAGCACGGTTTTAAGGCAAAGAGATTCAGTGTAAGAGAAGTGAACGAGGTAGTCAGTGTAGCTGAGGGCACAAAAACTATATCTCACATTATTGGGTCAGTGGTGTTCTAGGCTAGTCTGAATATCCATAGATGGCAATGTATACTCGAATCCTTAGAAGAATGCTTTGTTGCACCAGTCTACTTAGCAAAATACATAAGAAATTATCTTAAGGAAAAGGAACTTAGATAAATGCAAGTAACATCGCACACTGCAAACTGGTCACTTTTAGGAGCAAATGGTGCAAGACAGCTTAACAGCTTTCTAGTGAGATAGATACCCGAATGATATCGCGGCGGCAATTATAAGCAGAACCACAAAAACTAAGGCATGTATTTTGGGAACAAAACACAGCTGCACCCACACGGTTACAACTTATTACGCAGAAAACTGAACTCCCTTTGAATGAAGTATCGTTTTCGGATCACATTAGTTATGCTGTTTATAAGACAGGCAAAATAACCGAACATTTGAGCCGACAGATGGCGACTATAGGCAAAGCACTAAAAATAAAAGTTTAGATCTTGATCGTGTGTTGGTAGAAGGAAGTCAAGAAAAATGCGGGCAAAGAACAATTGCTCTACGCGTAAATCTGCATGTTGTCCGATATCGGCAGTGCAGTACGAGTACGATACTAATAGATTTGCATAGACTGTAACGAACGGATAACACGCTCACCCCAAACATGTAAGAAAAGGATTTGCAGATGATCCTGCGGTGTAAACTACTATTTTGGACACATATAGTAGTCACTCAGTCACGACCTGCCAAAAATATTATTTTAAAATACAGTAGCCGATGAGACTTAATGGCGAGAAAATGGTTATTCGGTATCAAAATGAAGCCAGCATACCACAATAGTTGACTACTCTCTGTGGATAAAAAAATTCCGTTATATCCGTTTTTATGATAATTGCATTGCTTTTGCACATAAACAGTTTTTTGGCTCTTCTGAAAATATTAGAATTTTGTGTTGTGACACTTTATTATTTAGTTTGCGTTATGTATGTCTCATTTAAAATGCTTTGAACTATTAAATCTTGAAATCTTGTAAAATTGTTTATGAAATAATATACTAGATAAAAGAAACTTCTCCGTTTAGAGCAGGTGGATGAGAGGCGTTCAAAAACTGTAATAAATTTTTAAGCTAAAGATTAGAAATAGCTAATCACTACGTCAAAATGGTAAAGTTCCGTAAGTGAGAACAATAAAGTTTCCAGGTTATGGGAACTTGAAAAGCCTCACACGTATGGATGCCAAACGGTAAAGCTAGAAATACCGGAATTTATAAAAAAATCGTGGGGTTTTAAAAAGTTTTTAATATTGCTCAAAGGTACATATGTAAACAAAACGATTTAAATTTCTCTGTTAAGAATAGAACACGAAAATATGAGGCAAAAAACTCAATTTGAATAATTTTTTCTATTCATAATTAAAGCCATTTGATATTAATTTACTTTAATTGTGCTTAATTCCTTCAGATATAAATATTTCGTTATATTCTCATAATATTTCAGACTACAAAATAAAATGTATTACTTTGTCAATATTTTTTACGTTTTATAATTTGTAGCCTCTGAAGTTGGACAATAGTTTAAATATTTTTTCTGTAATTTTTGGCTGTTAAGCTAATTTAACTATATTTACAGCCTTTTCAGCAGCGAGTCGGGAATAGTAATATTAAAAAAAATTTTTTAATTCTACACCCTATTTTTGCCGTACTTTCAATTTAATTTTTGGTTCAGTATACAACTAACCGCTCAACATAGCCTTTCAAATTTACCAGACTTTCTGTGAAAATAATATTTATATGATTAATTTAATAAATATATAAATAATAAACTTACAAAATGCGAGGTTGAGAGGATCTTTTTACCGCAAAATAGGACAATAATGTTCGATTGTGTTTTGCACTTATAATGACCATTAACAAAGCACAGAGACAATAACTTTGAAGCAATGGACAAAGTTTTAATATTCATGTGCCTGATTTATTCATGTACAGCTGCTACTCCTAAACTTATTAAAATATATATTTGTAATTAATTATTTTTATAAAACTACAAATGTTTTAAAGATATAGTTCAAGTTAAAAAGATAAGAAGTTGCAACTACATAAACGTATGTATTAGGAAACGGATGTTCACACACATACAAATATCTGAATATAAGTTTGTAAGTTATTTTTAAGTTTTATGACACAACACATTAAATATAAGATTACATCTTATTTTTAAAACATTAGTAGAATAACGATGTCGTTTAATAGAAATAAATGTCCATGTAACATGACGACAATTAAAAAAATTCTTTCTTTTAAAACGGATACATATGACATCTCAAAATAATAAAACAAACAACTACAATAAAACCATTGAGGGGTTAAGTGTGGCAGTTAGGTAAATCAAAAAACACATCATCATTAAAAGTATCATGTGCAAAAGAACTACTTACATATCGCTGGTCTCGAGTAGAAAGGCCCAAACTCGTATATTTGCAACTTCAAAGGAGAAAGTAAACACATAATAGAAACTGCATTTATCACAATGTGATATAAATAATTCAAATGCTTAGAATACTGTTATTTTTTACACTATCGCATTCAAATTTTGTGACGAGTTGTAACTGTGTGCAAAACTTAATTTCGTAAAAATTCGAGTTAGGGCCATTTTACATGAGACCAGCGATATAAACTATAACAGCAATAAATAAATATCAAGAGCATTGTCTTAACATTTTGTTTAGAAAATTTTATAGTTTTTTTTTTTTGTACACAACATAAATTTCTCATTGCAGCATGTGCTTTTGCCATTTGTGAGCACATGTATGAATATGGTACTCAAAACTGTTTTATTCTTTGAATATTAGAAAAAAATTAAATTGACGATTCTTGTTTCATTTTTAAAAAAAAAAAATTATTTACATTTTTCAAATATAAGAATATTTTATTATGTACTCGTAATTACTGTATCTTAAGCCATAATGACACCAATTTTTTTGTCTTTCCTTATTCTAAGATTCAAAGTCTGAATGTTGTCGCATTTTATTTTGCAAAAAACGCCAAGTTGGAAAAGTACGTAATAAAATCGCTAGAGTCAAGTGAAAAAATAACGAATTAGCAGCACTGAAATGTTTTAAGTTTGAGACATTGCGAAATAATATAGGCGGTCTCGATGGTGAATTTATTACTTTTGTCGTAAACGCTAAATGTCAAAATCCATATATAAAAAATAAATGCAATTTAAAAATGAAGAACATGATGTCTACAGGGTTTAAAATGCAATTTTAAGTGACAAATTTGGGGCTGACCCTTAGTTTGGGAGTTACGGACCTCCAAAGTTTTTATGTATAATATGGCTATTTTTTATTTTTTTTGAGTATTTTATGGCGGAATGATACAATATGGGAGACATTTTTTGCTTATAATTGCGTTTTGCACCCCATATTCATAATTTAAACATTTTGGATTTTAGAGCTGCGTTTGTAAAATAGATTTATGCCTTAATTTGTTTATAACCCTGTTTTTATCTTTTTGACATAGCGTTGGTGCTTTGGTTTATGTATGGCATTTCAGCCTTAAAGCTATGCGGAAGAAAACGTTCCTCTTTATGCTTTTATGTAGGCATTTTTGTTACAAACAAAATAAAAAACTTTTTTTCGTCCCTGCCTGATGATTTTGTTGCAATTTTAAGTCCATATTTTATTTCTGAAAAAAAAAAAAAACACCGTAACGTATTTTTAAAGTTTTTGGGATAATCTTATTAATCTAAAAGTCATGAGCTTTTCTTTAATACCACTTCCATATATATCAACCATATATTTCAGGATTAGCAGATTTCTAAACCTCGCCTCCTCATGATTTTTTCTCTTATTTTATATGTAAAAATTAAAAATGTGAGGTAATAGGTGCCGCTAGTTTCAGAAAAAATGCCTTTATGAACGACAGCCAATTTACACGTTAGACGATCTGCTAGAAGCTATTCATAAGTGGAATTAACAAAAGGAAAGTCGTTAAGAAAGGTACCAGCACTGGTCTAGCAAGTGGTTGGCTGATGTTTTATTAGCAATGAAGCGAAGTTAATTTATTTTGTTATTTATGCAAATATATTATCAGTATCCAGAATCAGGTAATTATGACGGAAACACAACTGGGGTGTGTGGTAAGCAGTGACATGTTTCAAATACAATTAAAGATTTTACGTCGTGTACTGGAATTCTTTGGTGATAAAGTTAGGCCTTTTACCGGAGTCTCAATTTTATAAAGAAAATAGACTAAATAATTAGTTTCGTCTAGCAAACTTTTAAAATGAAATCATCGTTCGTTCAGTCAGCTTTTTTTTTTTTATTAAAATGAGCCAATAAAATGCTTTTTATCCTAAAAACATTTTTTTATACTTTTGTATTTTTTTTTTTAACACAGAACATTTTTGTTTAATGTAAATCACCAATTTAAATAAAATAAAAAAAGAAAACGAAAAAATTTTACACTTTTTGCTATTTGTCTTTTTGCTTGAAATTTTTTTTTTTGTAATGTTGGTTCTTTTTTTATTTGTTGTAAAAGTACTTCATCCGTTTAATTAACTTTTAACTTTAATGCTTTTCAACTTAATGCTGGCAAGTGTTTAAATGACAGTTTTTTTTGTCATTTGTTTGTTTGTTTTTCTTTTGACAAGTTATTTATTAATGGTTTTTGGGCAAGTCAAAAGATACTCTAAATTATTATTATTTTTATTTAAAGGAACAGTAGATTTTTATAATATTTGGCAACAGTAAAAAGCGTAATTTTTAAAAAGTTTGCCACTCCATTTTTAAATTCTAAAATATTCATTCTAAAACATAAAGGATATATATATATATATATATATATATATATTTTTTTTTTTTTTTTGAACGCCCTTAGGCATGTAAGTCGATTTGAAGTGTAGTTGCTTTGTTGTCTTGAAAATAAAAAATTCAGAAAAATAAAAATACCCAAATAATCTAAATCCCTTACAATCACGTCAAACGAAAAATCGGGTGACCTTTAAAAATATTGTTTTACTTTTCTAATAGCCTTTATATAATATTTATATTTTAAATTCGAGCTACTTCCTTAAAAATCGCACTGAAATTCAATTAAATCATATTATATAGCTGCTGACCTCAAAACAATTATGTAGCTGGGTAGAGTTGACATATTCATGAAATTGCTCATATTTATTTTACCATAATTCGAGAACCATTTATTTGGATAAACAAAACACCTGAAGATGCAAATAATTAACTTTGATGGAAATTTATTATTACATTATGAATAAGAACGAAAACATTTATGATTTTGTCAATTTGTTTGTCTTGAACAAAGCGGTGAATTCCCTGTGGCAAAAAGTATTAAAGTTTTTGTTTAACATATTTTTCAATGCTGTCATAAGCCATTAATAAAACTTAATTCAAATCTTGTAATTATATTTTGCTTAAGACTAAACTAAAGAAATATTTTTTTCTATAAGAAAATGTTCAAAAACTCACCTTAAATTCTTTACTTTCTTTGATACGCAATTGTGCTCGTACAATTTCACCATTTTTAGGACGTCCCAGTAGAGCCATTTTGTCGTCTTCTGTTAAATCCTCCGGTGCTTTATTTTCAGCCTCCTGTATAAGTCCTGCCAATTCATCGTCTATGTTCAAGGGTAGAAAGTGTTTGTTTGTCATATAATAAAAGTTCCAAACAAAAAACAATTAACTAAAGTTTTTTTTTTACAAATTAACAAACTTCTTTTTTATTTTCAATTACTTTTATTGATAAAAAAAAAAAGAGTGTAAAACAAAAAAAAATAAAAAATAAGACTAGAAACCAAAAATGCTTTAAACTAAAAAAATAAACAATAAAATATACAAAAATACAGCAAATATAAAATAAAGGAGAAAAAATACTACTACATACATATGTATTTATGTACATATACATACAGTTTAATAAACGCGGGAAAAATAATGCACAAATATTCAAATAAACAAATAAACGATAAATTTATACAATGAAAAAATAAAAGCAACGACGCGACGTACATATAAACACAAATGATTATACAGACAAGCTAAAAGTAAGTAATGCAAATTAAACAATATATTTATTAAAAATTTAATAAAAAAAACTGAATAAAACCTGTTTCTTTTTTTTTTAACAAATGCGTGCAAAAAAAGAGGTAACAAATGTTTTTGTTAATGAAACTAAAGAGATCAATGATAAAATATTTGCCGCTATACAAAAGTGGTTGGAGTTTTGACGATTTTTTTTGCATGTTTGCTACTTTTTTATAAATACAAACTCATAGAAAAAAATAAAATAAACCAGGAAAATTGTATTTGTTTCCTAAGGAACTCAATAGCATGTTTGCAGCCAGTACCGCGCGTCACGTCCCTGCATTATTTGGGAGTCAATTCCACTTTTTCAGAGTGTCTAAACGAGTTAAGGATTTTTATATAAAAATGATTTTATATAAAATTAAAAACAGAAATTCAGAACTCAAGTTGAATCACTTGATGACACTTTAACTTGCAAACATACTCTATGTTTAATAATATACCCAAATATATTAAATGACAACATTAAATTTTTATTTCGGAAGCTGCTTGTTATGCTCCCCCACTTATTGTTAAGACAGTTTAATTTGAGCTGCAGGAAACATTTCATTTGATTAATTAAAATGACAAACATTGTGGGAAAAAATTATTAATAAATTTTTTAAGTTTTATGTGGCACAAGTACTGATAATTTAAATAATTATTGTCAAATAGAAGGTGCAGTTTTACAATTGATTATAAAACACAATATTTATAGTAAAGTTGTGCGGCAGTGTTGGTAATAAGCAGCCCACTAAAAAATATATGAATTAATCCATAATTGAGCAATAGAGGAGTAATGACTTGTTCATCTATTTGGAGTAATAAGCGAGCTATCGAAACTTTTTTTGTTTATTGTTTATGCCTCGCTTAATACTCCAAATGGATCAATGGGGGATGTATCAGTTCGTTTTTGGTTTTTTTTTCTTTGACATAATTGTTGATGTTTTCATTTTGTTTTTCTATTTAGTCAGTTTAGTTTTAAAAAGTGAAAGACGTGTTTTAAAAAAAGCGAAAAGGTACGGGTATACGAGGGCTGCTCTATATATTTCTGGCCTAATAGTGAAAATGCGAATATTTATAAACAAAAATGGTTTTATTGTTTTTTAAAGTATTCTCCAGCATGATTTATACACTTTTGCATGCGCTCAAACCAGTTGTCGAAGCACTTTTTCCACTCCGATTGAGACACCTCTAAAACATGGTTTTTGAACACTTCAACAGCTTCTTCTGGCGACGAAAATCGTTGACCACGCATTTTTTTCTTGATGTGCGGAAACAAGAAGAAGTCATTAGGTGCCAAGTCAGGGATGTACGGCGGATGACCCATTAATTCGACGTTTTGGCCGGTCAAAAACGCTCTGGTTTGAGCCGATGTGTGAGAGCTCGCATTGTCATAGTGAACAATGATTTGTCTTCTCTTGTTGGTTTTTCGAATTTCTCCGATGACTTCAGGCAAACAAATTGTAGTGTCCTACGTTGCTCAAGCGGAACAGTCGCCACATGACCATTTTGCCGAAGAAACAGGCGACCATTTGCTTCGAAGTGCTTCTTTCACGAACAACTTTCATTGGATTTTGCTCGTCTTTGAAGACCCACACGGTCGATTGTTGTTTCGTTTCGGGCTCATACGCATAGATCCATGATTCGTCACCTGTGACGATCTTATAAACGTCTTTTGAAGCACCGCAATCGTATTTTTGCAACATTTCTTTGCACCAATCGACACGAGCCTTTTTTTTAGCGACTATCAAATTGTGCGGGATCCAACGAGAACAAACCTTTTTTACGGCCAGGTGTTCATGCAGTATCGAATGTATGCTGGTGGAAGAAATGTCCAAGGATGTCTCTATCTCTCGGTATGTCGCATGTCGATCTTGCATTATGAGTTCACGCACGGCATCAATGTTCTCTGGCACAACAGCCGTTTTTGGACGACCTTCATGGAATTCGTCTTTGAGCGAGCTTCGGCCACGATTATATTCATTATACTTCTTCATCGCCATACAAAGATTTAAGTTCATCAATGCACTCTTGTCGTGATAATCCACGTCGAAAGTTGTGAAAAGTGATGGCACGAAAATGTTCACGAGTTAATTCCATTTTTTTTCTATATAAACTTTTTTAAGTCACTGTAAACAACACAAATAATGGTCGTACGTCAGAACGTTTTGAGTACGATTATGCTTAAAAATGACAAACTTTCCCATGGAAATGTCAGATTGCACTTGGCAGCACTCAGTGTTGCCAGGCCAGAAATATATATAGCAGCCCTCGTAGTAACAAATTTGTTAAAAATGTGTAAAAATTTAGTTTCTAAGCGTCATCTAAGACGACTAGTTAAAAAAGAAATTGAAAAATTCTCAAATTGTAATCGGGAGACTAAAAGTGAACAAGAGGCATCAGCACCTTAGAAAGTCAAAGAATTATCAAATGAAAATAGCCAAACGGAAAACTTTGATGTTCATTAAGATATCAATTCAAAGAATATCAGTGTAACGCAAATGCCGAACTACTGATCGATATATTTGTGGATGGAATGCCGCTTTATTTTAATTGCTACATGTATTGGCCCATCGAAGCCTCCAGACGTAGCAATATTCATAAAACGGTTTGTGCAAGAATACATTAAATTAAAGAAAAAAAAATTTATTAAATAATTCTTTAGAGGTATTAAATTCGCAGAACGGCTGATAAAAACCGAGCCTGATTCAGAAGTGGTAAGACTGAGTTTTTTTTAATGCAATCAGTTAAACATCTTTTGAAAATTCTTTGTTTTTTTAATTTATTTCAGATTTCGTATATTAAACTGAGGTTTGACAAAATTTAAATTGAAAAAGCACTACGCAAAGTGATCGGCGAAAATATGTTGCTTAAATTGGGATGGATCAAAAAGTATGATAGCCTTAAACAAATACAAATTGTTACACTTTTTTTCGGTAATAGCTGAATTTTTAATTTAATGTCGTAAATAATATATAACGTGTTATCTTTTCTTTAATTTTCTTGCAGAAGCAATTAAGGGCACGTATCCAACATACACGGAATATAAAAAATCTTTCAAGGTGGCATTTCGTAAATGTAAAGCAACTGTTTACCAAGAGACCTACTTTTCAAAAACTACGACCTCGAATGCAAAAAAAAAAAAAATAGCAATATTTTTGAAAAAATTTAAAAAAATAAATGAATATTTTGTTTTTGTAAAAAATAACAAAATTTGAATTTTATATGAATGTTTACTCCATTTAGGTTCTGTTAGGTGACAAAAACGATTACTCCCTCTGTCGTCATTTTAAAGATCAAAGAGAGTACTCCATAAGGAGCTTAAAAGGAGTACACGTGTCTGCGGACATGCTATGTTAAAAATCCAATGAGGTTCGGAGTTTAATGAAGTAATCCGTTACTCGCAAAGGAGCGCTCTAAGATTACTCTTTGGATGATCCTATTTTTTACTGGGAGAATTATAGAAGTAATGTAGTATTTAAAAAAATGCTATTTTATATTTTAATTAACATTCTAGAATTTAAGGGGACAGATATAATTTCCTTTTCTTGAAAACAGCACAGTGGGGCAGAATCAAAATATTTTTTAAATAGCTTAACAATAATTCAAACAACAGTTTAAAAATTATGTTTCTGTGTTTGTTTATTCATGTTTAATATTGTTTTTTATTAATATAGTTTTTTATTTGACCTTTTTAATTATTTATTTTTTAATTTATTATTCAAGCACAAGGTCTTTATTATTAAATTTATTAAATAAATATTTCTTTGTCCTAATGATGCTACACAAGGGAGTAGCGAAATATTGAAAATTTAAAAAATAAAAATTACAAGTCTTTGTGCATGAATAATAAATTAAAAAATAAATTGTTTTTTATTGTTATTATTATCAAAATTCTTAATATAATTAATGTGAACTGGTGTCATATTACGACCCCTTGAGAAAGTGCATAAAACACTCTCGAAACGTTTGGGAAATATGTAATAAAAACTGTTGTTTAAAATGTAAGATTATACATACAAAAATCGTAACTTGGTGGCCAAAAATACAAACAATCATAACTTAGCCTTTTGAAAAGGGCTAGGCCGATTCATTCATTAAGGACATGTGCATAGCAGAGGAGCTTGAGTCTGGGTGCCATCCAATTTTGCTCGTTATTTGCAATATAAAAAAAATTCAAAAAAATTTGCTGAAAATTGTACCCAATGTTTTGAAAAAACTGGACCAGGGTATCGAAAAATAAATAAATTTTAAAGTGCTTATAACAATTTTGAAATTTACACATGTAAATTAAACACCATTTTGTACGTATTGACAAGACATTAAAAATCATGTATGATTTCTTAAATATAAGACAAAATTGGAAGAAATGCCAAGCATTAGAATAATTTGAAGGTTAGAGGTATCTATTTTTGAGACTACATAGCGCCACCCAGCTTTAAAACTCAACCTTGGGTACTCCTCTGCTGTGGTCATGTCAAATTTTGGATTAATCGGCATTGTCCTTAAAAATTTGCTAAGTTATTTCCAAAATATTTTGATTCTGCCCCACTGTGCACTGTGATATGACAATGTATGACCTTGATAAAGATCTATAAAAACAGTGTGTTTTTTAAAACCCGATAGATCTTACGAAAAGGTTAAATATCAAATAAACTGTCATACTGCGTTCACTTTTTGATCAGTGCACTTAGGCAAATCATTATAAAAAAATTGAGACTTGAACAAATTATTCAGATTCACTTTTTGAAAACTAGTCATCAATTTGATTTTTTAATTTATTCCAAATTTTGTTCAAAGCAAAGTTACCGCTGAGAATTTTCTTAAGGTGGCACAAAAGGGCGGTTTATAAAAATCAAGTCGTACAAAAAAAGTTTTAGAAATTCAAAGTAGGTGATGCAAAAAGACCGCTTTCTTTTTTAGTCTTGCTTAAGTCATTTATACTTTAGTTTCCATTGCTCGTATTTGGAATAATAACGCGAAATATTACGTTACTTGGACGAACATGTTGCATTGTTGGATTTTTCCGATCCGGTCTCAGTGGTGTTTTCTGACTGTGACCATTTTCTTTTTGTTTGTTTGTAAAATAAATTTTGATTTCTTTTATTATCGCAACGATCTCAGCATAGATTAATATTTGTTCTCTCGAAAAACGAAATGAGTTGATAGCAAAAAAAAAAAAAATGGGGAAATCGCAACAAAGTAAAAAAATTCGCTAAACTGGCTGAATTTAAAAAGGTCTTACAAAAAGACACACATTACCAAAGAGCATCAAAATGCGACTTTAGTCGACAATAATTAACAAACAAAATTGTCGCATATGGTGCGAATCCAATCAGCAGCAAACAGTCTCTATTACAACCATCGTTTGGTACGGTTAACACGATGATGGCATTACTGGTTCTTATATCTTTAAAAATGAAGCTCACTTTACGGTCTATAGAGATCATTACTGCATCTTAATCAATGATTCTTTGTTCAAATAGCTGTAGGTTGTTACAACAGTCTTGAAATCCAATTTTGGCGATAAGTTTATTCCACGAAATGCAACTATAATTTAGCATCCATGGTGTTACTAATTAACACCTCTCGACTATTTGCTGTTGTGCCACGGGGTTAATGCTAATAAATCAGTAGCAATTGACGCTTTTAAAGGCAATATTGTTCGGCCAGAATTGTGCGCTTTTTCAAGAACAGCCGCGATAGCAACTTTTTTTTTATTAAAATTATATTTTATATACATTAATCACAATTTAAAGCTCTATCTTGCTTAAAAAGTGTAAAGTTGAAAATTTTTTAGATGTTTTGCCGTTATTTGCCATTGATTAAATTTGACCCAAAAATTTTATAATTATAATTATATTAAATTTAAGAGAGTCTTCCATCAGTCTCCATTAGGCCAAGATATAATATTTTTTTCCGGCCAATTATTTCTGGGTTGTTCACGGCTATGTTTACATACGTTATATAAAGAAACTGAATATTTCACTTGATCCTTGAGTCATGTCATGCCCGAGACATTGTGATATCCTCGAACAACATGTTATATCTACCGCTGACAAGCTGAGACTAATATTTTAAGATTTTTCATTTCCAAATTTTGTTGCTTAATAAACATATCAAATGTTAATTTGAATGAATTATGATGTTGCATATCAATTTGATCCAGGCCTCTTCTATAGTTTTTGACTTAAAGTTGTCGATTTGCTGCTTTTACCCAGAAAGGGGTTTATTTTTGAAAAGATATAATGACAAACCATTATCTTGTTTCTAATGCACTATTTGTTTTAATTTATATTTGAGGAAAGTATTTTATAGTACCACGAAAGAAAGCACAAATAATCAAGAAGATCTAATTTTTTCTTTAGCCTCAATTAAAAGGGAATTCATAAAAAAACTTTTGTTTATTATTATTTTAATCAAACAAGGCATTTTTTAATATAAATTTTGACACAATTTTGAACGTAAGGGTAAAAAAAAAATTGGAACGTATTGAACCAACAGTCGTGCAAGTGAATAAAGAGAAATCGTCTTTTGTGTAGATGGCATAGATTGGCATTGTGCAGTACCAGCAAAATTGCAATAATTAGTCAGATTAATTGCTTAAATAACTGAAATTTGCATTACTGGAAAAACCTTTATGAATGGAATGGATATTGACAGAATCTTAAAATATAGTGTCTAATTTACAAATGAAAAAAAAATTATATTGTGCAGAATAAAGCTACTACAGTGAAAAAGAAGGTATTGGGCGTGCATCAAAATTACGCAAAAGACTGGCTGTTTCTTTCTTCAGTTACTTTAAATTTAAGTGTTCGCCCTCATGTAAGCTCTGCCGAAGGTCATCTCTGTTTAAGCATTTTTCGTGTTTCACAAATACCATAATTCTTAATAACAAAACATACTAACAATACAAACAAAACAAAGAAATAAATAAACACATACAAGCAGTTTTAAAAATTTCTATAAAAAATGTACATTTTTTTCATTTATACAGATTCGTTATCAACTAACTAAACAATAAACAAAATTTTAAAAGAACTGTTCATATAAAATTATAACGCACTTAAGTTTAGATTTTTTAACTACCTATTCCAAAATTAAAATATTGCCTTTAATTATGAGTAGTTCCTGTTGTATCTCCAGACAACTGTGGACCACACTGGACCTCAAGCGGACCAGACAGATGCTCGGACTGGACAGGAAACTCATAAGTATCACGGTCTCGGTACTTACTGGTTGGTCACTGTCTAATCGGCAGGTATGTTAAAAAACTGAGTCTTTACTTTAACGATTTCTGTCGCAGCTGTGGCACGGAGGATGAGAAAGAGACCGTACTGCACCTCCTGTGCCACTGCCCATCCTTGACTCGAAGAAGATTTAGGATTCTGATTTAGGATTCTGCTATAGTGTCTCAGTTGGTTTTAAGCTGCAATAGGCAGACGGCTTAAGTTAAAAAAATAAAAAGGGTGTTCCTATAATTACATGACTTTAACGTATATGTCTTTTGTTTTTCAATCGTAATTAGAAGACGTATGGAATTTTTACAGAGTATTAACGAATAGGTCCGCTATATCAATAAGTGTGAATAAAAAATTTAAAAATTAAGAGCTGTTGCCATATAGACGTGATTTTGACGAGTATGACTATCTTTAAAACCCTTATAAGCAGACACACTTGAAATTTCCATAGAGCATAAGCATAAATTATAGGATATCCCCATAGAGACGTGATTTTCTTTTGTATCATTATAGATAGATAATTTGAAATTTTTAGCTAGAAAAAACTAAACCATGAAATAAAAGTTAAGTGGTGGCCCATACATAGTGTAGGACCCTTTATGTGTGAATCGAATTCAGATTAAGCGGCTTTATTTTTCTATTTTTCTACGATTCTCTAAGCATTTTTTAGTTCAACACAAACTTATTTTTGATCGTTTTAAATTCGCCCCAAAATAATAGTTTCTATTTTCCCATTATACAACTGCAACAAGAACACAGTGCATTCTAATTTAATATAAACAATTCTTTGGATAAACAAATTAACTAATGCTAACAAAATTGTGGAACATTTTTATTCGAAAAAAAAAGTTATCAAATTAAAAAAAATATTTATTGGCGCTACAAAAAATTTAATAGGACATTTAGGGGATTTCTTTTGCTTATAATTTGAACTACTTAAAAAAAAAAATATTTTACAAAATCACAATATATTTACTTACAAATTATTTTTTATATTTTAAATGATTGATTGAGTTTGGTTGTTTGTTAACATTTGCGCAGATTATTTGTTTGGCGATTTTTATAAATATTTAGCATTTTAATATTTATTTGCGGTTTTATTTTTGTTTTTGTAATTTTTTAAAAAAGCGCGTTTATTTGTAGAGTGAATAAAGGTCACACACATACAAACAAAAATCGCCAACATTATAAGGATGTGACATATTTGTTATTTTGTTGGTTGTAGAAATTTGATTGGCAGATCATATTTGTTGCAAAAGTTTTATTTATTTTTTTATATTTTTTTTATTTTTGTTGTTGTTGCAGTTTGATTGACCAAAACGGAAGTTGTTTGGTTTGATTATTTTCATTTTATTTATTTTGCATTTTAATATTAATTTAAGCAAACGGGTCACGTTTTGTTTTTTGATTTAAATAAAAGAAGTTCAAGTTTTTGATGTCGGTTTGAAGAAAAAAATATATAAAAATATAGTAAAGTTAATTAATTGTTGGTTGTTTGATAGTTATTACACATACATATGTATAAAGAATTGTATACAATAAAATAGTGTTCGTAACGGAAATTGTAAGGGGAGGAGTACATGTAAAATGTATAATAATAAAGTTCAAGTTGCTGGCATTATTAGTCTACTGTTTGTTATAACAAAAGTAATTGTAGTATAAGTGGCAGTATTAAGTAATAATAATGGCTATAGATGTATTTAATGTTTTTTTTTCTAAGGAAAACTTTAGAGCATAAGCTAAAATAATATATACTGTTATAAAAATCCTTATTGTTATTGTTGTAGCGTACGTTCAAGTTTCAAAAACTCTAGTTGTTAAGTTTTGAATGTAATTAAATTTTGAAAAAGCAGGTTATAGATGGTTCAATTGATTATGATTGAAGTTAACATTAATTGTGGATTTATTTCTAGTACAAGTACTAATTTGTTATAAAAACAATAAAAATGAGAAAAATGTCAAAATCAAATTAAAATTTTTTTGAAGGGAAAATATCAAGCTTAGAATTAATAAAGTGATGCAACGATTAAACGGTAATATCGATAACGATAGAGGGTTTTTGCTGTTATGATAATTTTCATATAAATATAATGGTAATTTAGCCAACAGGCTTTTGTAGGAATAGACGCTTGAACTAGAAAAGGTATAATTTATTTCTAACAAATAACAGTTGCAAGATCTGGCCACAGAATTAAGTCCCCGGTAGCTCAAAGGCTTTGTAAGAAAAAAGGTTGTGAATGGTAATAATATTCACCCTTATTCTAGTTGTCGGCGTCGTCGTCCTCGTTTTAGTATCAATATCACTTCGTATCAATATCGGCGTCAATTTTTCATTCTATAACATTCCTGTGACGACGTCGACGGTTTATCGATTTTTATGAAATGAAAATGCCCATCCCTAAGTTTTTTGTTAAATTTTATTTGTGTTTGACACTTTTATGGTAAAATGGTTTCTATAAGTGAAGAAAATTTTGATTTAATTGATGATGAAGGCTTGAAAAAACAAAAACTTGTGTTGAAAAGAAAACTTCTTAGGCAGAATTGAAATATTTTTAATTTGCCGTATCGCAAGTATGTAAATATGTTTTGCCTGCTCCTGGCTGTGCTGTGAATGACAATTTTGACTTCAGCAAGTTCCATGTCATTAGAATGATTTTCCATATTAAGCATTTGAACTCCTTAAACTGCTTGTTCAGGATTCATATGCTTCTGGAAGTTTAAAAGGTTTGCCACAGCTTCTTAAAGCGGATTGAGTGAAAATTGTTTAAAAATTCCGCCGCCAGTGGCTTTACATTACGCCTTATTAGCAACCAACTTTTTTTCACTTTTAATTTCGCCATACCTAAAAATAATTTTTCCAAACTTTGTTACAAATACCTATTCAATGCTTTATTTTGTTACCTTTTGCTATTCATCTGCTAATCTTCTAGGCGGACCAAGAGAATTTAGAATTTTTCCTATTTCTTCACATTTTTCTTAAAAATTGCATAAAGCATTAACTCTGCGAAAATTTTTCAATTTTTCAAATTGATTTGCATTTTTAACCTTCACCTTTTTACATTTTCCGTGTTATATTTGGTTTATATTACATCCTGTCGTTATTCAAAAAGGCGTCCACAAAAAACAGAGTCACGTCAAAACAATATCGTCGTCACATTTGTTATAGAATACAAAAAATTTTTGAGCAGTAATCGATAAGTGTCAATAAGGACAAGTAGAATAACAAAACGAATGCGTCGACACATATCAACATTGATATGTGACGACGGCTACAACTAGAATAAGGGCGATTATTTGTTACACATAAATAAATGCCTGCTTCCATCCCATTGACATTCAACGTATTAAAGCAAATGTGATCACATAAAATATGCAGCTTTTTCGTTTGTTTTATAACAACTAAAACCAAAATTTTGACAACTTTTAGTTCGGGGTTAGTTACCGTTTTTAGTTATGTACCTGATATGACAAGAAATTCTAAACATAAGATGAATTAAAATATTTAAATAGACTTTCATTGGAATGTCGTCAGTACTGACGAGAAAACGAAACATAACTTTCCGCAGCGTTTAAAAACTACACAAAAGCCTATACAATCATCTTTTATTAGGCATGCAAATTGTTGCGAAGCTATTGCTGGATTACAGCAGAATTGGTGCTCTTATGATTCTAAAGGTGTATTTTCTGCATTTCCTCCAAGATTTCTTCCTAAGATATGCAAATAATTAAGAGAAATTTTTTAGGAAAAGGGCATGGATAAGCAATTTTATTTAAGGCCACGACTAATTATTCTTAATAATCGCACATCGGGTGTAATTTTGTCCTATAAAAAAAAGGTGTAGTGGTGCCACAGTGTAACACAAGAAAAATGAAACTCTGATCGTACAAAAACTATTGATGTTCTTTTTTTTATAAGCAAAAGGGATAGAGCTGTCTATCATGTATTTTATTTTAATACAACTTTTTGGACATATATGGCATTTCTGACAGATCTAACGATCTGATAAAAACACAAAAGAGCACCACATGACTGAAGTTTGTCTTGATTTTATTCGTGACGTAGTGATGTAAACAAAAAACAGTGTTGTATTTTGCGTTAAATTAATATTACTTCCGCCATTTTGTTGAATACAAAATTTTTACAAAAATATTTCTGAAATTTAAACTTTTCAAAACTCAGCTGCAAAGTCATTATCTCCTCCCTCTTTTACTGAACCGATAAATAAATTCGGTTTCAATTAGAAAACAAAGAACTTTTAAGTCCGGCATCTACTATGGCCTTGAAATTTTCTTGTCTAATATATAAGAAAATTTGAATCTTTAGTTTTAAGCAAAATTGTTAACCAAAATAAAAAATTATTATTTTCCTCTATCAGTGTTTCAAAACTTTGGTCACAGAAAAGTCCCTACATAAACTAACAACTAGAGAATTTTATTAAGTGTCAAACAATTCAGTACGAAACTGCGAAATGTATGTAAAGAAGATGTTTGTATGTGTGTAAAAAACAATATTGCGTATTTGTTTCTTTCATTAAGTTTTTGTGATTGCCATGGTATTTTATTAGTTTTTATTTAGAGTTTTATTTCAGTTCAGCCATAATTCCAACAAAAGTGTCGATGATGTTGTTCTGTAGTTAGAAAATATTTATAAGCATGTGATAGTTTGGCATTTCCCCTTGAAGTGTAAGTTGAAAATATTTTGTAGATCCGACAATAATCAAATAAAAGCAGGCCTAATGTGACGTCGATGACTATTAAACCATATTGTTGGCAATGCGACAAATGGTTTAAAAAATTTTCCATATTGTCGACATTTTGATGTTAAATTAATTTCAGTTTCAAAAATTAAATTTTTATTTTTAAAATATTAGTTTTTTAAAAATATAATTAAGGAATTCTTAATTGGCAAGCAACTTTTTCAATTTCAATGAAGTTTAAGTTTAAGCAAAAGGAAGCATTAGTTAAAGAAAATAGCAAAAAAGCGCAAGGAATTTAAGTTGTTTTTTTTTTTTTTGGAAAAAAAGGTTTTAGTGCAAACAAGCTACAGATCACTAAAATACGACAAATTATAATAAAAAGCAAAACATTTAAAACAAAAATAAAAATATATTTGTATATTTTATAACTTAAGCTTTTTTCTTTTTAAAGTGGTATAAGTAAGTGCGTTGCTTTTTGTTTTATTTTTGTGGAGAAACTCACTACGTTTGCCTGTAAAATATTGCAAAAAATAAAATACACAAAATACGATTATTTTTTTTAATAGTTAATTGGTTTTTCATTATATCTACATACAAATACATACAGAGAGAATCAAATGTTAAATATGTTTATACAAAGTAACTAGAAGTTAGTGTCAACGTTTTACCTTTCAATATATTTATAAAGAAAACAGTAGTAATCAAGTGAATTAGAATGTATAATTAATAAAAGGAACGATACAATTAGTCGCTAGGAATATGTACATGTTAAAAAGTAAGTAGAAAATTACACAAGAAAGATACTTAAAAAATATAATAAATAAATAAAAGTAAATAAGTAGAAAAAACATCTTGAATCAATTTGGTTTACTAATTAATTTTTACACAATAATTTATTTAATTCAATAATTGTTATAAATTATCTCTATTAACCTAAATATTTCGAAAAACATTGCTTGTATTTTCGTTTACCTAAAATAAAGAAATAATCAATTGCATATTATCAAGACCAAAGTCTGAAGTTTTATGTATAATTTATATCTATATAAAACTATTTTTACTAATTTTAAATTAAATATTTAATCCATAAATTTCTTTGCATCGGGTATTGTGTCCACACAGAGAAAAAACGTGATTGGTATATGGTCACAGTAATCATATTATGTTCTTTGTAAAAATGTATAGTTGCGGTGAACATATTATTGTTGGTTTTAACAATACATTTGTTAGCTAACGTTTTATCTTTAAACTTATTCAAAGTAATGAAATATATTGAACCATATACATCAATATAGTTAATCAAAGTATAATTAAAAGCAAACAATTAATGCTCGCCTTTAAAAATATTTTATTCTAGTTGTAGAATATGAAAAAAAGATTATTATACAAAATAAATAAAAAAAAAAATTAATATACAAAATACCAAAACAAATAGAAAGGTAAGCTAAATAGCAATATGGTTCCAAGACAGCATATTAATAATAATGTAACAATATTATGTTTTGCTTACAAACAATAATGTGTTGCTCTTAGATTACGGTTAACACAACCATGTTTTTTCTTTGAGTGTATACAATACACATTTTGTCTTCATTTACCTCGTTTATACGCACGTCATAATTGTAACTAAAAATATTGCATATATTTGCATATGTTCTTTATAGCAGTGCTACCAATTTCTAATATTTTTTTATTACTAAAAATGTAAAATATAGATTACTGCATGTGGCAATCAGAAAACTTTATTGTATAAATTATATATACGCAACGCTATAACCGTAAAAAAATCAATAACAGAAAACTGAATAAGGAATTGAAATATTTAACTTATAATTGTATAAAAATAATTTTAACATAATATATAAAATTCTACATAAACCTAAACGTACGGTCAGATTAGTTAAATATTTGACCAAAAAGACGTTACCAGTAAATTATGAAAATAAGAAAATTTGTCATTCTCAAACACTCATTAAGAAATAAAAGTTCTTTTTTTTTTCTATATAAAAAAGTAAGATAATACAAATATTATAAATCGTCATTCTTGGTGAAACGTGTCAGGAAAGATTGAATAAACATTTGTCAAAATATTTGACTAATCTGACCGCAGCTTAAGTAAATATAAGGTATAATCGACGCTAATTACAATTAATCTATATTCAATATACATATAGCCCAATGTGTTGCTAAGCTATAAATATTTAAAATTACTTAATCGATTAATTTAATTCATTTGTTATAATATCAAAACAGTTTAACTAATAATTTAATAAAAAAGTTTAATTGTAATAATATAATACCGGGTGTCCCAACTAACACGCGATTTTTAAATTTGGCGCGATTCGAAGTGTCATTGTTTGACATTTGAACAATTGTTATTGTTTGCTAGTAAAAGGTACGAGGTTAGTAAAAATGGAGCGCTACACGAAAAAACAACGCATTCTCATTGTGAAATTGTTTTACCAAAATGGTGAAAGTTTTGCGGCTACAGTTCGCAAATTGCGATCCATTTGGGGTCACAATAATGCTCCAAAAGAGTCAACTGTAAAGAGATAATGGAAAAATTTGCCGAAACTGGGTCTGTTAGTGATGTAAAGACAGCAACGCGCCTTCGACCAGGTCGATCGACCGAAAATGTCGCAGCAGTACGTGATGATGTCGCTCAAACTCCATCCACCTCAATTCGACACCGAGCTCAGCAAATTGGTGTCTCCAAATCCACTATGCAGCGAATTTTGACGAAAGATTTGCATCTTCATGCATACAAAGTTTAATTGACTCAGGAACTGAAGCCAGCTGACCTCAACGTGTCACTGTGTGGTTAGGTCTTTGGGATGGAGGAATCATAGGACCTTTTTTTATAAAAAGGTCTAGCGCAAATAATCAATGGCATTCGGTATCGTGAAATGATAACCAGTTTTTTCTTGCCTAGAATTGAAGAAATGAATGTGGAGGGCATGTGGTTTTAACAAGACGGCGCCACAGGTCATACAGCCAGAGAAAGAATTCAATGGCTGCATCAGTCATTTCCCGGTCGTGTTATTTAGCATTTTGGAGACCAGAATTGGCCGCCTAGATCGTGCGATTTAACACTTTTTTTCTTTGGGGTTTTTTGAAGTCGATGATGTACACGAATAATCCGACGACGACTCAAGAGGAAATTGGACGCTGCATTAATGAAATACTGCAGCATTTATGCAAAAGGGTCATTGAAAATTTCATTAAAAGATCGCGTGTGTGCCAGCAAAGCCGCGGCGGCCATCTGCATGATATCTTGCTCCATACATAACCTCATTCTGTCTACTTTACGATATAATAAAGTTTCACGATTTTTTTTTAAATATCTGTTTTGTTTAAAATTTAAAAATTGCGTTTTCATCAAGGTATAGATTTTTGTAACACCGTTAGTTTTAGTGACAAATCTAAGCCAACTATATTTGGATATGATGATAAACAATAAATTTGAAGAAACCTCAATACAATTTTTCTTACCAACTGTATAGTACGATGGAAGCAGTGTCATGAGACTTGTTCTTTATTGGCACTTCCGTATGTTTATCTTTGCCTTAATTGGAAGCAAATTTAAAGATGTCCCCCACTTAAATGTAACTCTTGGATAAGCGAACCTTTTAACGATATATAAATCACTTATTTTAAAGGAGTGAATATTCCGGTTGAAAGATTCCGATTGAAGATGTAAAAAAAGCGCTTTACTAGAAGAATTTAATAAGTTTGGTCAGACGCTCGTTTTTTCAATGTCAAACAGTCATCTGTTTATGAAGACTTTTTTGTGATATTTTTTTTACGAGAAAGGGAGAAAGTTCAAAAAGTGGTAAAAGTGAGAAACAGCCTAAAGAAAAGAAAAAAATATTTTTATGTGCCGAAAAAGATGAAAATCTGTAATATACCTACATATTTAAAATATATTGTAAAAAAATTACAACATAATGATAGTAAGGAAAACGTTAAAAAAATTAACCGGCAGAAGTTGGCGATAATAACTATTTTTAGTTTGTGTTTTGTATATTTTGGTGTTTTGAACATTTTGTTGATTTTTATGTACCTATGTTTTGTTTTTTTGAATGCCGCAAAAAAAAAAAAAAAATACTCCCCGTAAAATAGGCAACATCTTTTGTTCCTTATATTTTTCTATACAGTTCAGAAAAGTTATAATGATGGTCTTTTAAAGTAAAACAGGTTCTAATCACTTAGTTTACTGATATTTTAAATTAAACTGCTGAGAAGTTTTGTGCAAGAGCATGTATGCTAGCTTTAGGGAGTTCCTTCAAGTTAGGAAATTAAGATAATAGAAATAATTAATTATATGATTTATATGGGCCTGAATGAAAAAAAGGTATTTGCGATCGTGGTATAAAGGAAAACGAAATAGAAGGAAGTGTTAGATGTTATTTAATTACATTTGTAGTAAAAATTGTAAAAAAAGAATCTGTTTAATTATTCAATATAAGTTTTTAAGTTTAATTATTCATATTATTTTTTTTATGTTTCAATAACATATGTGTTAACTGTATATTTGAGATGAATTTGAGATAGTTTTTTTTAGTTAATGGAATGATGGAGTGATAAGTGAAGAAGTAATCCAGTGCCATGTGGGTCGTAGAAAAATTTTGTTTGGATAGCATCTACGACATGGTTGGGTGGGCAAATGAGACGACCACCTGTCTCAAAATTCTTAGTGTGGTATACTGTGTGTAATTCGGTTAGTTTTGTTTTTGTTCTATTTTTATGTGTTCGCACACGCGGCTGGTGAGAACGGTTGGAACCGCCTGAGAAAAGAAACAACGAGGTAATCGGAAACCTTGCCAGTCCAACCGGCCCGTAACAAAATGTTTGAAGTATATGAAGTTTATTTTTAATTTTTTTCACTTTAAATTACCAAAATTAAAATTGTTGGGCAAATCTCAAAGAATTTATGTATAAATATGACATGCACATTTGGAATAGAATATGACTTAAAAAATCATTTTTATTTTATTTATTTATTTATTTAAAAAAAAGAAGTACCTTTTTATAACTACATTCTAAAAACTATGACTCTTTCTGAAAACATTTGAACAAAAACAATATTTTAAAAATTGAATTTTTTTTTTCAAATGATTTTTTAAAAACCTTCGGAAAAAGTACTTGCACCAAAAATAATTTTTCTCAATGCGATACTTTTAAAATGTAAAAATAGTTATGTATGAAAAGCATAATATTACGTTTTTTTATTTTTTTAATGTACGCCAAATTTGTTGCATAATAAATATTGTTTTACCATGACTGACTTTGTACTTTTGAATTTGTATTCAATAAAAAACACGAGACTGTGCAAATTTGGGGTAAATTTGGTTTTTTGTTCTTATTTTTGCAAACATCAATATAAATAAGTGCTTTTTGTGGAAACTAAGCCTAGAAACTTAAATATATAAAAGCGAACAATTCTTGTCAATACACATCTCTTTACAATCTATTGAATTCAGAAGATCATAATCGTAAAGAAACTTTCAAGGAACTCACCATTAAAAACAAAAGTTTGATTTTTATTCATCACATTAGATCTACTTAGCATTTTGCTCTTCTCTTTGCAAGCATTAAATATCAATTTGTTCATTGATCAACAAACAATTGGTTGAAATCAGTATTTAATCGAAGTGTTACTTTCCACCAAAAAAACAAAAAACAAAAATAATCGTGTTAAGACCCAACACAGACAAACAACTGATTGGAAAATACTTATGAACAAAGATCAACATCGTCTTATTTATTTCAGAAAGCATTTAAAATGAAATCTTAAACTAAAGCCGAACCTAAGTGCAGTTAGAATGCAATGTATTTAAAATGAAGAATATAATGGATGATGAAGCAGTCGAGATTACATGCGACTAGTTTTGAAATCAAAGGAATTTCTTAAGAATGAGTTCATAGAAGAAGAGCAAACAATTTAAAATGGCAGCCGAAGCGAAAAGAAATTCATGAGCTCAATAAAATTAAGCAGGAACGTAAACATATTTAGTTAGCACCGATGGTCTAAATCGGATATAGAGGGCGTACCAAACTATAGCTATTGGGTCCGCTATACGGACCAAGGGTGCTGGTTGACGAATTGTATTAAACACACACTTTTTGTTTTATACAGGGTCCACCATCTAACGTTTTTTTTCAACTAGTGCTTATTTCGTGAATGGTAACACTTAGCTCATGTCTGATTTGACAGATAATTAGTTTTATACTTCCGCTGAAAGAATATGGTTGTGTATGCGCTTGAACGACGCTGGGAAATATTGCGACATTACTTTCAAATCATGGCACAGAATGTGTGCGAAAATTGCGTACGGATTTTGGAAGAAGAGAAGCACCGTCAGCTCTGTATGTTCGTTAACTTGTGAAAAAAGTTAAAGAAACTGGCATCCTTATCGATAAACCAAAGCGCGAAAAGTCAAAAACAATGCGTACACCCGAGAATATTGCTGCTGTGGCAGAAAGTGTGTGTGAAGCGCCATCAATATAAATTCACCGTCGTTCTCAACAATTGAACATTTTGGAGACATCATTGAGACGCATTTTGTATAAAGACCTTGGCATGACGCCATACAAAGTCCAATTGGTTCAGGAGTTGAAGCCAACGGACCATACAATGCGTTTTCGCTTCGCTAAGTGGACCTGGGATCGACTTAAAGAAGATGCCAATTTAGCCAAAAAAATCAATTTTTCAGATGAAGCTCATTTTGATCTTGGCGGGTACGCAAACAAGCAAAATTCTCGCATTAGGGGCACAGAAAACTCGCACGCATACATTAAAAAGCCGATGCACTCAAAACGAGTCACTGTTTGGTGCGGATTTTAGTCCAGGGTCATAATTGGGCTATTTTTCTTCAAAAATAAGCAATAAGTGGCAGTTACAGTCAATGGCGATCGTTATCGGGCCATATTGAACGAATTTTTATTTAAAAAAATTGGCAACATTTGATTTCAACAGGACGGCGCTACGTGCCACACAGCCGAAGCTACACTCGGTGTCTTTCGCCCTATTTTTGAAGATCGCAGTATCAGCGGCAGAGCTGGCAGAGTTTGGCCACTTCGGAGCTGCGACTTGATACCGTTGTACTATTATTTGTGAGGTGCCATCAAAGATAAGTGTTACGCCGACAAGCCAGAGACAATTGACGCTTTAAAGGACAATAGTCGTGAAGCCATTAGTGAAATACAGCTGCACACAATCTATAATGTGCTTAAAAATTGGATCGATCTTGTAGGCTACTGCATGGCCAGCCGAGGCAGTCATTTGAACGAAAATATTTTCCATTACTAACCAGAAGGATTTTTCTTTCAAATAGAAAAAGAAATTTGAGAAAATATTCAGTAGTTTTTTTCATAGCATTTAAAAAAAAAAAGTAATTTGGCGGACTGTTTATAAATATTTTTTTTATTTGTTTGAAAGAAAGCTAAAGCAGCCTACAAGAATGAACCGATCTTCATTAATTTTGTTAAACGAAACCTGGATGAAACTATAGAATATATATTACATATTTTGTTATTTCAGGTAGGCGTGGAATTTTCTATACTATTCTTATTATTATTTTAATATCTTAAATCAAATGTTTTTATATTTGTATAGACTTAAACTTATTTCGGAGCAACTACTTTATCAGTGTACGTGGATCGACTAAATCTTTACTGGCTTAGAGTAGTGGGCGTGGTACTTCCTTCATATATTGCATTAGATAGATTACTCAGACATTTAACAAATTATTCCGTTTCAGAAGTGCGTATTTGAAAAAAGAAATCGATAGGATTGGTAAAAGTGGGCGTGGCACTTTCTATACAAAGTAAATATTTATCTAAGTGTAACTAGATTATTTAAAAGTATTATTAGATTCACAAAACTTTGACTGGATTGAAAAAGTTGGCATGGTACCACCCATACAAAGTAAATTATAATTATCGCATGGCTGGATAACTGTATTAACAATAAACTTTTTTACCAATTTTTTATAACAAAATATGGAATGGAATAGTGGGAATGGAACTCCTTGTATGAGTCACCCCTTTATCAATGTACGAAGATAGTGAATAGTAAGATAGGAATAGTGAGTTTGGAAACTTCTATCCGAAGTAAAGGCTTGTTTATGCATTTCTGGCAAAGTTTGATTAAATTTATCAGACAACGATTTTAATAGCGAGGGATATCGGCTTTTGGCTAGTTGAGTTGTAAAATATACAGAATAGAGTTATGTATGGAATTGCTCATAGGGCAAGTGGATCCATTTATTGGACGACAATTACATGCGTTTTAATTGTGACGAGCAAACCATGTAAAAATATGCTTTGTTACTTAGGACGACTTAGCTCGAAAAATCAGCTTCCACTCTTCTAGTAGTTTTCAACAGCGATGCTCTCTCATTTAATGATGTATTTTAATTTTTTTTATTCACCCGAAACTGACTGCTATAAAAATATATATTTTTTTTAACGTTCAACGCCATTATTTACGTGTCACGTAAAGAAAATGTAAAGAAATGAATGAAGCAAAACAAATAAAATAAGTTGGAAAATTAATTTAGCATTTTAAGTAGAAGAAATATTAAATTTATATTATTATTTAAAAATCAGTTTTTGGAAATATTGATCACTTCTTACAAAGAATGTGTAAGACTCTCATAAAAACTTAAAAAAAAATAAAATCAGTAAGAAAAAAATATTTAAAAAGGTGGAGAAGAAACATTTAAAATACAAAATATTGAAAATTGACGACACAAATTTATTAAAAATATATTTATATGTGTTTGGAGAACATTAAAAACTTTGAGTTTATAGCCATAACAATAATAAGAAGAGACGGAGACAGAAAGAGAGAGAGAGAGAGAGAGAGAGAGAGAGAGAAACGTGATACAGATTTTCACAAAATTTCTTTATTTTTTTATTAAAAAATATTTAGAGGAAAACACAAAGAAATGTGATTAAGAAGATAGACTGAATACATTTATTTTATTGTGGTAATTTTTTCTTTTTACATACAAAATATTGATTGATTGATGTTTACATACCCAAAAATTTGTTAAAAAATACATATGCATCCTTTTTATTAGATCTATTATCTGTTAAAGCAGAAAAAATGGGAATATTTTGTTTATATTGATTTAAGATTTTATAACAATAAAAAAAATAAAAAAATTAAATGTATCATTTTATTTAAGAGTAACAAATAAATTTTATAAATAAAGAAAATTCTTAATATTAAATAATCTTATTGTAGTCGCTTAGAAAAGCATCAATAAAACTTATCTACACAAAATTCAAAAAGTTTTATAATTATTTTAAAACTAACTTTTTTTGGGCGGAGATATTTTAGTTCTGTTAACAAACAGGTGAACTCAAGCTTAAGATGAAGAGATAAAAACTTTGCATGGTGCAAGTTTTCTTGCTGTACAGCAAAAATATGTATTAGATTTATTCGAAAAACTTTAATTTTAAGTTTTATAACTATTTTAATTGGTTTTTTGCTTTTTTTGTGTTCACATAAGTACTTTTCAAAATAAAAATATTTTTGAATTATTGCATTTAATTTTATTGATTGATACGTGCTTCAAAGTTATTTGAGTTAAAGGATTTATTAACTGAATTACGAAGTTTACTTTGTTCTGTGTGCATCTTACCCTGGAGTTAATGTCGACGTCGTTGACGGCGTCAAATGTCAAAAAAAAAGTTGAATCGTATGAAATTGTATGAGAGCAGTTAATCTCAACGCGTTGCAACGCCGTAAAAGTTCAATCTGTTTCAACTTTTTCGGCGTTGAAACGCCGTCAACGACGTCGACATTAACTCCAGGGTTAATTTTAAAAATGAATGTACTTTTTCTGATTATCTATATATTTTAATTGATAGATTTTCTATTTTAATGAATGACTTAAAAAAAATGAAATATTTAATTTGACCCAGAAAAAAAATGATCCGCTAAAATCTTCTATAGATTTTTACGTGTCATTATCCTTAAATTATTTTTAAGCATTAACGCATTTCATTTGATCTGCTCATGAATTGAAGTGTTATATATTCACAAAAATAAAGCGATTAACATGGACTTAAACTAAGTCTTGCTAACATTATAATCACGTAGTCACCTTCGTGAAATGCAAATTACATGAAAAAGCCTTTCTTTTGATATTGAAGTTAAACAGAGTTGAAATTTAGAAGAGAAAAAGAGAATTTCTTGTACTGAAGACAAAAATATCTATTAATCGATTAGCAAAACATATGATTTTTTAAGCCAAGAAACATTTAATAAAAAACTAATTTAATCGATTAATCGAGGAAATGTTGGTTTTTTTTATCATATACAATATTATTTTTGACAGTGGTACAAAAAAATTTAATTTCTTTAATTTATTCTCAGAACAGAATTCTAAATTTAATCATATATTTCGGATAAAAGACGTTCTGATGGTAAAGAATTTCCGAAATATTACTTTGTAAATAATCGATTTATGTATTAATTTATTGGAAACGGATTTGCTATTAGATTGTTAATTGTAATAAAAAAGTCACTTATTTCTAGTACGGTATCGATCGAAATCAATTAAAGCAACTGTAAAAGATACTACTTTTGGTGGATATACTAAAAAAAAATTTCTTTTGCATTTTTACTCATTATCTTTCTCAATAGCAATGCTGGTAGTGGTGGTTTGCACAGCAAAAAAGAAAAAATTGTAAATTCTTCTAGTTAATGCTAAAACTATTTTTTTTTATAAAAAAAGTTATAAAATGAAGTCGTTAAAATAAGTTTGTTTTTTGTTATTTCTCTCTAAAACGACCAATTATTATTTATTTCAATAGTTTTTTTATTTCCGTTTAATAAATATTGTCTAAACAAATATTAGACATTAAAAAATTATTAAGAAATTTTATAAGTTTCAAATCAATGCCATGAAATGTAACATAACTAATCATAAGTACAAAGCAAAATCAATGTTGAGTAGCACACACTGCAAATTTAGTACTTTCCAATTGTCAAATAAAAACATCTTCGTTTTTTCTTTAAAAAAGAGAAACCGAGGGTTCCTGAAAACAAAATGAATTCACTTCCTTTTTACTACTTGCTTTTTCAACAACTCGTGTAGCAACTAAACATTGGTTCTGCTTACATATTTTATTCCTGAAAAATTCAACATTTATACATATTTTATAAAATCTACACATTTATTACTAAAATTGCACTTAGCTTGGTAAGCAACCAAATTTCTGAATTGTACAATAAATTTACATAATTACACATGTACATACATATATTGAAAAGAAACTAATTGCCTTTATATTTTATCTTTACTCAACATATAATAATTATTCAACATTGAATAATTATTGTTCTACTTTTCAACCCTAATTATTGAGGAATTTTTCTAAGAACTTTCAAACAACCATCGGATTTGCAAGAAAGAGTCTCTGGTGTCCACCATATACCAGCCCTAATACAAATCTCTCAATAATTCCCAATTTTATACATGGTCCTTTTGAGCAAAAGAAGTAAATACTACCTACACTAAAGATTGAGCAAATAAAGCAGAATGAGGTAAATCTCTTGTTGAAAAAATAAAAATCATCAGTACTAAACCTACAAGCAAGTAAGTGACTTTAAATAAAAGAAATACTGGAATTCAATAAAATAAATCAAATAATTAAATGTGAAAAAGTAAAGTCAAACTAAGAATTAATTATTTAAACAAAGATTAAAAGAAAGACAGCTAAAACCAATTCAAAAAACAAAATACGAAAAACAAGCAACAAGTGAAAAACCAATTAATACGTTTTATTATGAATATAAAACAAGTGAGTTGTTTTTACATAAACTTTATTGTTTAACACAACAGCAAACATTACAAATTGTTATTATATGAAGTACTAACAAATGAAAAGCAAAAACAAAGCTAATACAACATACCAAACTAGAAAAATATAGATAAAGGTTAAAAACAAACAAAAACCAATAAAATTTCTAGTGATAGAGTTAAATAAAAAATTAATAAAACCACCACTTAAAAATTAAATATATACTCATAATTAAAATTTTATATTTAAAAGAATATAATACAGAAAATACAAAAAAAACCTAACGGGAAAAAGTTAGACCAAAAAAAAATAAGCGGGACATTTTTAATATTATCATATGAGTATACACATAACTAAAATCTGGAAAAAATTGCATACAAAATAACAAAAACAATTTGTTAAAATAAAAAGCGGGACATTTTTAATTTGTACATACAATCTGTATACACAACAAAAAGCTTTAAAACCATTGCACACAAAATAACACAAACCACTTGTTAACAAAAAAATAATAAACAGTTACATATACACATTTTATTATAATAACAAAAAAGTGAATATCAATTTACATATCTTTGCAAAAGCTCTTTCTGTTATTTGTTTTCATGGTACACAAAAAAAAATCCTCTGTTTAGTGTTTCAATTTTAACAGAGTAATTCTCTTATACTTAAAAAAAATTTTACAGTCCACAATCGCCAAAACAAAAGAGAATAAAGTTTAAAATTAAAGGCAAGTAAAGCAAAGACTTAATTAGTGAGAATCTGCAACACGTACATAAATAAAAACCTAAAAACAAAAAAAAAATCTCATTTAAAGCTTTTTTATTTTTACTTTATTCTACTTCATACAATCGCATATATACAAAACAAAACAAGAGAATATTTTAAAGTTGTAAGCTGAAAATTATACCAGAGCTGGAAAATTTTGTGCCATAGTAATTTGGTTCGTACATAAATTACAATTTTTTTTATATTTTCTTTTTTTAATTGAGTAATTATACAAAAGGAAGAACAATTTAAATTTAATAAAATTTAAACATTCGTTTAAAATATATATATTTACCAACTATAAACTATAAAAAACAAAAACTAAATTTATAAACTAAACAACAGAAAAAGGGAAAAAATAAATTTTTTATAATAACACATTTGTATGAAAATTCTTTCACCCACACAGTTTATTATAAATTTTTAAAAAATAATATTTGGTACAACAAATATACATCTACGCATGTTTCGTGTGTGTTTACATAACATAATTTCTATAAAAAAACTAAAAAATATAAACAGAAATAAATTTCTATTTCAAAATTCTTACTATTGCTCTGTTTATCTATTATACAATTTCAATTTCTCAAATTAGGGATACATTTTACGTTAGCTTCTACATTCACGTTTAAACTAGAAAACACATCTAGTGCTATACTCTTAGCCCCTTACTCTCATAATTGATTTTAGTAGCTAATTTTACATGAATTATCCAATTGTTGGAAATTGAATAGCAAATCTCGTATATAATAGATAAACAATTTCTGAAAACCCTTAATTATACCTAAATTTTAAAGATGCCAAATACATCTCCCTCTGATCATAATTCCTCTCCAAAAGATCCCTTCAAGTTTGACTCTAAACGCTTAATTAAATTTTGTGAGGAATTTGACAGGACCCCAGTGGAAGATCAAAGCGAAACTATTCTCGAGTTCAAGTTAAAGGACTTGGATCAAAGATGGGCCAAAATAAATGCTTCATACGAGAAAGTTATGTTATCCAGGCGCACCGAGATAACACCCGAATTAAGACGGGAATCCACTGAACACTTTGAGGCTTGTACAGAAGCATATTACCTCTGCTCATCCCGGATTCAGGATTTGTTGAAAATATTGCGGTTGCATAACCAGGGTAACATTAGAATCAAAACAACTTCTCGTTACTCCAGACATCAGCACTCTCCTGGCCAAAACTGTGTTCAAGAAAATTTAAGTTCCTTTTCGAAATTTTCTCCCGCCACAAAGTTATATCACCTCAAAAATAAAACAAGTGGTGAAGCAGGGATTACTCGTTATCCCCGTTTCCACGATAAAAGTGATCTTTCGTGCAATGCGTTCAAGTCTCGATATGGGGGAGAACGTATTTATCCTTTCGCTGAAAGTCCCGTTCCAATAAAAAATCCCCCTGAAAAGCAATTGAAAGGAAAGTCTGAGCTAAACTCATTAAATACAAACATACTTTCCTCGCGCTCCATAACAATTACAAGAGAGGATAGTGAAACCTCGTGCAATGTCTCAGCATACCCTAAGAACAAAAGTCCAGTTAACAACTGTATAGAAAGTCTTAAATTGCCTGATCATCCTTCAGATATTGTACACAACAAAAGTTTGTCGCCTACAATTCAGAATATCAACAATTCTTTATTCCCAAATGCTCCCATTAGAATAGTAGTAACTCCTCCCCTTAAAGCGTTAGGGCCGAATGACGGTTCGGTTCAAAGCAGCAGCAACTCTAAATTGCCTCCTTCTTCTTTTGCTGCGTCGCACAACATGCCGGGCTTAAAGATAGCTACAAACTGTGTCGCCACTAATTTGAATTTGTCAACGAAGAATCAGGGTGGTTATGATAGATCACCCGTGTTTATACCCACTGACGGATCTCTGTGCACCACCAATAAATCGATTCGGAATGTAAGGCCGACGATAAAAATCTCTAGTTCTGTTCATCAAACCCATGATGAAATGACAGTTGTTAAAGCGAGACTGATGGTTTTTACTCAAAATATCTTCTATTGTGGGGAATATAAGTGCTTAGTTGGCTCCCAAACTTTTTTTAGCAAAAGCTCGCTAAAAATTGTAGAACATTTTATGGATGAAAATCTAATATTAAATGTTAATATGCATTTACCGCAATCTGATCTCCCATACAATAATCGGTACCCCATAATACTGCACGGCATTACTGGATTATGCAAACCCAATCTAGCCCATCTTCGCAAACTTCTTTTTCATGCGGAATGTAGATTAATGTGTAAAATGGCACAAACGGAATTTTATATGTTTAGACTCAAACCCCGAGTCAAGAATAATTTTCGCCACTATAAAACTATTATAATTTACAAGATAAAATTATTTATGCAGATAATGGCACCCCATCCACCTCAAATATGTAATTGGTGGTTACTCTTTCAGCTCAAAATACCGCCCTTACGCAGATCCAGTTTCATTAAGGCATACGTTTGTGTCTTCATTTGCTTTGTCATAAAAGCGGTGCAATTAGAAGTTTGCTCAGACCCTTCCTCGGCTGCGTCTCAAGCGGCACTTGCTCGATTCCTTGGGAGGCGCGGCCTACCCCAAGGGGTAATATCTGATAATGGCAGAAACTTGTTGCGCGCTAGTAAAATACTCGAATGTATTCCAAACTCTCGTCATATTTTTGCGTTTTCAGAAGATCCTGAAGATTTAACCCTAACACTCAGCCATTTTATAAAAGAATCTCCCTTATTGGCACTCAACTCATCTCTCATTAATTAGAAAACATTTTTTACACAACTCCAACATTTTAACAATTGTTAATTTATATTTTCTAGTTATAATATAATTTTCCTATACCCAACTCTATATCTCATGATTACTAATATATACGCTTTGCCTTTTGTTTTCTTATTGTTTTTCTTAGAGCCACCATGAAATCCCGTTTACGTCATCGCAATCCAAAAATTTTTATGTGCATGGTTTGTAAAGGATACCATGCAATACGATTTTGCAAGCAGTTTTTAAGAATGAATACCAAGAAGAGGCAAGAAACTGTCGAAAGACATCATTATTGTGTCAATTGTCTTGCCAGAAGAAATACCATCAGGTCTTGCTCCTCCATAGAAACTTGCAAAAAATGTGATCGTTTGCATCACACCTTGCTCCATCCGAGAGACCAAAACCGGAAAAATGTCCAATCCCGTATTACTAAGAAGATTATTTACCAGAAACCAAAACAGCAACAACCAACTGCGAAACAAAGTCCACAACAATCAACCAAACAACGTAGCTCCAATCTGTCTACAGGTCCAGATACCAAGATTCTGGCAGAAGCAATAAAATCCTTAGCGCAAGTTCTTTGTGCTACTGATACGTCACTAGTTGCCTAACGACGAGGCCGGCGGCATGTCTAAACAAATATTAGACATTAAAAAATTATTAAGAAATTTTATAAGTTTCAAATCAATGCCATGAAATGTAACATAACTAATCATAAGTACAAAGCAAAATCAATGTTGAGTAGCACACACTGCAAATTTAGTACTTTCCAATTGTCAAATAAAAACATCTTCGTTTTTTCTTTAAAAAAGAGAAACCGAGGGTTCCTGAAAACAAAATGAATTCACTTCCTTTTTACTACTTGCTTTTTCAACAACTCGTGTAGCAACTAAACATTGGTTCTGCTTACATATTTTATTCCTGAAAAATTCAACATTTATACATATTTTATAAAATCTACACATTTATTACTAAAATTGCACTTAGCTTGGTAAGCAACCAAATTTCTGAATTGTACAATAAATTTACATAATTACACATGTACATACATATATTGAAAAGAAACTAATTGCCTTTATATTTTATCTTTACTCAACATATAATAATTATTCAACATTGAATAATTATTGTTCTACTTTTCAACCCTAATTATTGAGGAATTTTTCTAAGAACTTTCAAACAACCATCGGATTTGCAAGAAAGAGTCTCTGGTGTCCACCATATACCAGCCCTAATACAAATCTCTCAATAATTCCCAATTTTATACAAATATTATTATAGAAAAAGGCTAATTCCCACAAAAAAAAAAAATAAAAATTTATAAAAAAAATATGCAAACGATTGTGCAAACTGTTGGCATCACTGTTATTTTTCTCTTTCTCTTCATAAATTTAAGCGATAACTGTGTTCAAGGCGAATCAATTACCAGGTGGCAGCGTAGGCGAATTCATTAATTTGTGCCGTGAACACTACTGTCAAACTCCATGTATAAAAAATCTGAGTATAATTTTTTATATATGAAGTTTGACAGTACTTTATACCAGCAAAAAATAATGAATTCGCCTACGCTGCCACCTGATATTGATTCGCCTTGTCTGCGTTTTTTATTTTTAGTACACTTTACGTCTGCATTAAGCAACCGGTGAAATACGTATAGATACCAAACTTTCCAACCAACAAATACATAAATTGCATTTTTATTTGAAAATGTTAAGGAATATTAGCATAATAAAATAAATAAGTCATTATATGGTAAGCACTTTTTACCGTTAAAGTCTAATTTTTTTTGGGCTTGTGTGGGTAGACATAATTACTGCTAATTTTACGAGATTCCAAAAGGAGGGGAAAAAAGCCTGGTTACTCAATTGCTACTGTATTTTTATATAAAATATTTTTTGTCGTTTTGCTCATTTAATCAGTTTGGCTTGAGATATAAGATTCTTGAATTTTGTATAAAAATTTGGGTAGAATCCAGTTTTGCCAAAACGGCGGTTTTCCCGCTAAAACTGGTGGTTTTTTGCTATCAAAAGGGAGAAGTTAGAAAAAAAACCGCTAAGTGGGTTTTTTAGCTGGGAAAATTTTAGTTGGTGGGTTTTTAACGGTTCTTAAGCTGCAATAAGTTTTGTTAGTTACAAAGTAAGTGTATTTGTAACTTTTTATATAAATCTATAGATTTTCCATCTCTGCCTTGTTTTTTTAAAATGCCAAAACAATTAATCCAAAGGTAAATAACGAAATATATTTTAATTGGGCCAATGAAAACTTTGAAACTTTGTAGAAGTGCAACGAGTTTTTAGTCAAATCAAAGCTCAGGAATCGATTGCAAACCAATATAGTTAATGCTATTTTAACCGTTAAGTATGCCAATTCTTCAATTTTTTTTATTTGCCTCCTTATAATTGCTTTGTTGCTTAAGAAATGGTCTCGGTCGGCATAACAAATACTGCTACGATTACAAGGTTCTAAACTTAATCGGAACCACTAATATATATTCCAGTTCTCAAAACGAAACTAATATGAATAAATAATCAAAATCTTAACTAGAGATAATATAATTAGTATTTAAAAATAATATTTAACAAGTTAGAGTGCTATTTTCGGCTATGCCGAATCTTATATATCCTTCACCATGCGAATTTAGCTTAGTGAAGGAACTCCAATAACAAAAAAAAACAAAAACAAATATTGCTGTTACAGAGAATTAAAAAATAAAAAATGCGTATGTATTATTTTACATAAAAATGCCATTGGCTCTTAATGGGTTAAAGATCTTTTCAAAAGCTTTAAAATGATACCCATATTGATATTTCAAAAAAATTGAAAATTTCAGAGCCCCGTAACTCGGAATATATGGGTTAGCCCCAATTTTTTCACTTAATTTTTCTTTCTTACTTTTTAATTCTCTATAACTCCATATATTATTTTTTTTGATTTGAGTTAATTTATTGTTCCAAATGACATGAAAAAAATTCGAGGTAGGCGTGGTGTTTTGCCTGCTGACTCGAAGGATATGGACCGATCATGCTGACTTCCAATAGCACCTCTTTCGACACTATATCTGATCGATTGGCATATTTATTTTCTTGTGAAACCAAGTTTGCCTCGGTGAAGGGTATAAAAATAAATTTTGTTCAGGAAACTTTTTAGCGGTTTATGTCAGCGTTTTTTGTTTTGAATAGTTAGCGATTTCTAGCGTTTTTTAAAGTAATATCTAGCGGGAAATGGTTCGATAGTTTTGGCAACACTGGTAGAATCCATTGATCAGCTATATGAGCTATAGCGAAATGGCCATATGGATATGCTTTCCCCGCAGTTATTTATTTTATTTTCTAAAGCAATCAAGCTCATTTAATGTAGATTAAATGTTTTTATTTTACTGAAGGCATTTTGATTTGAAGAACTTTTGTAGAATTTTATAATTGCAGTTTAGCTAATAATATCTCGCTTCAAACTAAATAAAAACACTGTTTATAAGGAACAAATTCTGTTCAATTGAAAAAAATCGTTAAATTTAGCATTTTTACTTCTAAAAAATTATTTGATGTACAATAAGTTATTTTTTTTTCAATTCTACATCCATTTTATTTATTGCATTTAGTTAAATTTTTGATTCAGTGTGGAAAATATTTATAGTGTAATTTTTTATTTATTTTCTTTAATTGTGCTTGATTCCTTTATATGAAATATCTCATGTATTATTTAAAAACTAAAAAAATTAAAGCATATTCATATGGCCATTTCGCTACCGCTGATATAGCTCATCAGTGGATTTAACCCAAATTTTATAAGAGAGTCTTATATCAAGAGCCAAATTGATTAAATGAGAACTTCATAGAAGCAATCAAGCACAATTATAGAAAACTAACATAAAAAAAAAATCCAAAGATTCTTGATGTAAGTTTTTAGTTTACGTATTGTTGGAAATTCTAAAGCACTTGTTTTAATTTCTATTTAAACACACTTTGTTTAAATAATTTTATAAAAACACAGAAAGCACAGAACGTTTTGTAAAATTAATAGTATCTGTTTTTTTTATCGATTTATTCCTTTTTTCATATTTAAAATGAGCTACTACGTTTTGTATAAAACTTTAAATAAAATTAAAAGATAAATTTTTTTAAAAGGACAATTAAATTTTGTCTTTCAGTATTAATTAACTGAGAATTTATTTAAATTAAATATCTGTTTATTAGTAAATTGTAGCAAGATTATAGAGGAAAAAAGCTATTAAATTTATTTAAAGTTTAGAGTATTAACTTTAACTATACTAGCTCTACTTAATATTAAAAGAAATAAACCAACCAGGAGTAAATATTCTGTTTGTTACTCAAGTTAATACATTTTTTAAATGAAGATTGGCTTCTTTTGAAATTTTTTTTTTTTTAATTAATCTCATGTTGGTGAACTCTCTAGGGATCTCTAACAAGCAATTTTTATGAGCAGGATAGATGGGGAAGGATAAGAAATATTAGTAAAAGACACAAAAGAATTTATCTTTTGGGGTGAAAAAAAAAATGTTAATTAAAGTATTAGTGTAGCACTCGCATAGAATAACAGTAATATTTCGTCAACATTTATTAAAACTCATAAAATTAAAGCATTAAATTAAAAAAAGAGAAGAAAAATAAACAATAAACAGGGCTAAGCTACTCAATCTCAATACTACATTCAGTTGTACTACAAATTCAGGCAGCTTAATTTTTAAGACTTAAATCAATTTATATTTATTTAATTGTGTTTGTCAAAATTGTTTTTAACAAAAAAAAAAAAAAAAACAGTGTTGTTTATTTAAATAAAAAAACAAAAATTAAAGAAAAAATAACTAAATTAATAGCAACAACTAATAAATTGTAAAAATGAAAAACAAAAAACACCAAAACTTAAATAAATGAAAATATTAACTAGTTTAAAAAAATAAAAAAAAACTATTTTCTATTTAAAAACAAATTAATGAAAATAATCGTAAGACTAACTAACAAATAAATAACACTACGAGATCCATATGTTTAAATAACGCAAATTCCATTTAATTGCACTTTTTTGTTCACTATTTTTTTCTTTAGTTTTTAAAATGAATTTTAAGAAAAATATTAAATCGAAATCATTCACACAATATAATTTTAAATTGAAATTATTTTAACTGATATTTTCTTATGTATTTCCTTTTTAATAAAAAGAAGAGTTAGAAACTAAAAATGTTAATAATGGTTCATTAAAGACATTCTGTAGGATTTTATTTAAATGGAATGATATATTATGTCGACGAGAAATGATAAATCACTACTAATTTCATTCATCTACGTCCTTAGGAATTTTCAAGTAGTTGCGTTTTATTTCTTAATTAGTTTGCTCATTATTAAGTTTTTTTTTGTAATCGCTTGTTTTTGTGTTCAAGTCAGTCTAATGCCAGCGAGATGTCATCCTGAATTCAACGTTCAAACACAAAGTTTACAAAATTACATTTTAATTTTTTTACAGGGTTAAAAAACTTTAATCATTGCGTAACATTAAAACTATTTGGTTACCGTGCCTACTAAATTTCTTTGTCAATGATTAAAGTTTCTTTGTTAATACGACAATCAAGGATGAACGGCTGCATTGATATTAATGAAATTTGAAACACAGTCAAATTCGTATTTAGAAATTTGCAATAGGATAATTTATTTTTGAAATTTGTATTCGGCGATGGGGAAAAAAATTTTAGAGTTATTATTTTAACGAAAGGAAAAACCATACACAAATATCAATCTAAGAAGCAGAGATAAGGTGAGAAAATTACATTTTTATGCGTCCAAATAAATTTTATTGAAATCTTAATTAAATTAGATACCTTATCAAAAGGTGACATAAATGATTTCAAAATTTATTTCTATAGTGAAAAAAAAAAAAAACAGGGAAAAAGAGCTAACTGACTTATTTTATCTCCCAAATTACTCTTTAAAAAATTTTGCCTGCTATGTTTGGAGTAAAGTTACAGTGTTGAGAAAGGCTACAGTTTTTCATTTCACCGGTGTATTATCAAAACATCCTAACAGTAGACCTAGGCAATGTTACCATCCATTTTGTTTAAAAAATGAAATTTCATTTCAATTTTTTGTGGCACTTTTTGTAATTTTAAGCATAGTACTCTATTCATCAATTACTGCGAAATAAATAAGAAATAATGTTGCTGAAGTAGTACTCTGTTTATTTGTGAAAGAGTCACGAAATGTTTCTCGCAACATGTTTTCAAACTAAAAAATGTTCTTGGCAGCAATTGTTTTCAACTAGAGCTGTGTCGTTCGCGAACGAACGGGTTAAATTGACCGAATCAATCAAGTGAACGGAATGATCCGGTCATTTAAATCCGGTCTTTTCGTTCAATAGTGTACGGGTTAAATTGAACGGATGACAAAATTTAACGAAATGAGCCAGATATTTAACCGGCTCCTTTCGTTCAAATTGACCGATTGAACGAATTGAACGAACGAATCAGTCTTTGAAAATTGACCGAAAAAGACCGGTCACTGAAACGAACGACCGGCCACATGTCTATTTTCAACTAAGAAATAACATAAGCAGCACTTTTTTCGTACGGAATTTTGTAAAAACAAATTTTTTCAGACCGTTTGTTTTGATTTATTTTTTTATGTCCAAAAATTTTTTAAAAGAAAAATGAAAAAAGTGGACATTTAAAAAGAGAAAAAGACAAAAGCTAATTTATTGATGCAGAAAAGGGTTTGGTCATTTACTTCAAGAACGTAATAACTAAAAAAATTCATTTCGAGATAATTTCAGTTTAAGTTTTTGATTTGTTCTCACCATCGTTAAAATTACCAGACTGCTTAAGTTCCCACTATAATAAATAAAATGATTCATAAATAAAAAAAACTAATTAAGAAAAATTTCATCAATTATATATTAAAGGGGAGATCTTGGACAAACTATGTGGGGTGTTTGAATTATGACATTATTTCTGCAAAAATATATCCGATAATGCGTCAAAAACTTAAATATGTCGTTATTTGTAAAAAGAAAAACGGAGTTTCACTTAATATTTTTCATCAACATATGCGAAAAGTCGATACATTTTAAAAATATATGTTTTTTTCAATATGAGATGATATTTACTTTACGAAGTTTACTTCACAACTCAAAACATGTCGTTCTTATTGACCTGGGGCCCATTTCACTAATCTACAATTCTACAAGTTTACAAGTTACAATTACAATTCTCATTCTTACAAATGCTGAAGAATTGTGTTTCATCAAAATTTTCACAAACTTGTAGCTTTTTGGACTTGTAAACTACAATTCTTACAATTAAAAGTCTTTGTGTATATTGTGATATTGATTTTACAATTCTTATTTGTTATTACTCAAAATGCTAAAATATCGTTATTTTAAATACTTTCGCAATTATGGCTACTCTAATGTACTGTAGCGGTATATCGATAATTTGTTTTGATTGTTAGCACACCACTAATCAATCAAAACATATAGTTTGTTTTTAATTTACTTTTTGTTTTGCAATGGCGAATCAGCAAAATAAAATTTGTGTGGTGCGTGAAATTTTAGCTGCCAAAGACGTTCTTTTTGGTAAGTTTAGCGATAAACTTACTTGAGAGAAAAAAATGCAAGAGTGGGAGAACGTGCGCATGAGGTGTCTTGCACTTGGACTGATGCCAAGTGCAAAGGACGCCAAATACGTAAGCTAGTTTAATTTAGTGTTAATATTATATTATATATATTTTTTTAATTAAGGCTAAGAGAGACAACTCCAGAAAAACAGGGGCTGCTGGCGGAAGTGCCGCAAGGAGTCACCAACATGTGATGGCATCCGACCAGAGGAGCCCAAAGGTGAGCTGGTGTTATTGCAGGATTTATTGAATAAAACTTTAGAGGCCTGCAATGACACTGTCTCGTTGCTGCCAGACATAGAAATGACTCCTTGCACGTGTGTTTATTTCTTTATAACATATGATCAGTGGTGTTGCCACTTATCCACAAATTCTATTTCTATTAATAATTAAAAATAAGCAATAAATAAATTAATGTTAATTACTTTAAAATTGTTTGATTTTGTGTTTAGATGAACTATTTTTTAATAAAAAATAGTTAAAAATCAAATTAAATCACTCACTTGTAACTTGTAAAATTTTTTCTGAGGGTCTCCGTCGACTCTTACCTTTTTTTCTACAATTTTACAATTTTACAATTACAAATTTAGTTTAGTGAAACAAAACCACTTGTAGAAGTATGACTTGTAGACTTGTAACTTGTACAATTCACTTGTAGCTACAAACTTGTAATTGTATTTTGATGAAACACAATTATTCACAAGTTTACAATTCTACAGGCAAAAACACTTGTAATTGTGAACTTGTAGCTTGATGAAATAGGCCCCTGTTGCACTGGGTAAATCTAGTTCAGCCGATGTATACACAAAAAAAAAACTTGTTATATATTTTGGTCTAAAATATTAATGTCTTTAGTAGCTCAATATTGCACTAGTCCGGTTTTTCGAAACATAATGCCCTGCAACTGCTTTGTAAGATAGATTGAGTAGTAGTCACTTTCAGATATTGCTCGAAGAATGCTTATGGAGAACTGGCTTTTAATCGGCCTCAAAGTTTTGCTTTAAAAACACTATCTGCTCTTGCTATTTGTGCGCCTCCATCTTCGTAATGTTTTAATCTTATTTTATGTAAAGTTCACGACACAGTGAATCAATTTTTAGCAGCATTCACACGAAATGTCAAAAGCCCACATAAAAAAAATTGTGTAAATGAATATAAAATAATGTTGCTGCAGTTTTACTTTTTTTCAATTTATGAAAAGGCACGGAATTTTCTGGCTTCATGTTTCAGGAAACATTTTTTCCAACTGGCCTGTGTTCTTGTTAAACAGAAAATCATGAATTCAAATCCCAACTGAAACTTTAGTATAGAAGAAAAATAATGGCTTTAGAATAGCCGCGGTAACAAAGTTGTTTAAAAGACAAATACTTAATAAACAGCAGCTCAAACTCCTTGGAGTCTGGTTTAGAAGAGGAAAACAATTTGTGTGTAGTTAACTTTGTAATAAATGAGTTTGTAAGGGCGTTTTTCATAAGAACTGAAGATGATGTGGTGAGGCCGCCTGCAGAGCAAATGAAAGAAATCGTGTTCTAAAACTCAAGTGACAACATTAAGGTGCGTGACAGTCGTGTCAGCATGTTTGAAGAGCCTGATTGGTAAACAAGAAATCTTTAGTTCGAATCTCGCTAGAATCACAGATGTTATTGCTTTTTATTTCTTTTAAAGTGCATTTAAGTTTTTGAAGCCGATGCAGCCAATTTATTTATATTTTATTCCGACCACAAATTAATGCTGTTAAGAATGCCGGCGAAGGTATTAAAAATAAGTGATCGCTATGTTAAATTTTTTTGTTGCAATAACAGCAGAAACTACTTAAACTGAAAATCTTAAACTATTTATCAGTAAATTTCGTTTTTGTTTTCGAACAATGCAGTCAGGGCAAATCTGTTTTAACTAAAATTGTAATAGTGTAGATGGTGAAAAAGGTTAAATATTGTTTAATTATCATTTCCCTTTTAAACAGATTTCAAGGTACATTTATTTTACCAGGTAGTGTCGTCCGCCCAGATGTTTTGTAGTTGGAAATGTCAAAATTGCTTGTATTTTACTTTGTTTGTTTACGAATTTCAAAAAACACTAACAATAAGCATTTGCAAAACAAAGCAAGCTGTTGCATTTATAGCAATTATATTTTAGTACTCTTTATGTTTTTTGACATTTCCAACAAACAAAATAACAATAAAAAGCCATGTTGTTTTTGCAATGTTGTATTTGTTGTAGAACCGCTACTACCAGTAAAATAAATGTACCTTGACAGATTTCAATAAAATCCAATATCTTTTTAATGAACAGTTTTTATTTAAAATTATATTATATTGTGTGTATGACTTTTAATGTTCTAAGAGACAGAAACAGAGAGAACATTTTTTACGATGTATAAAATTTCATTTATGACAAGATTTTGTGTCATTATTCCTTTCATTTCAATGGACAATCAAAATGTCAATAATAAAAAAATAATTGTTAAATAAAAAATTAATTTTTTACTGAAATTCATAGTAGATGCTAAAGAAAGAGAAAAAAAGAAACAAAAAAGAAAATAGCCAAGGAAAATATGAAAGATAGTATGGAAGAGAAATAAGTAATGGAATACTTAATTTTTATAATAATTATAATTTTTAATTATTAATCCTTCATAAATTTTACAACTTAGCGAGAATAATAAATTATTTTGTTTTTATTTTTTTACAATCAAATGAAATTTAAAAACAGGTAAGAGCAAAATGGAAAAAATAACGCAAAAAAGGTCGAGCATCTTAAAATTAATTTATCTACGTATTGTTGTATTTATTTTTGAATAACTTTTTCTTTTATTCTTATACTACATATAAAGCTCATATTATTCTTTAGTTTTAACTTTCTAAATTTTTCTCCATGAATAATGAGAATGGGGGAAAATAGAAAAACCGAGAACAATTAAAGGGTCCTTAATTACTGAAAATAGAAATATTATGTGGGGATGGAGAAACTTGTTCTGACAGGAATATTTTTGTTATTTGTGTTAAGGCAGAATATGAATTTTCATTCGTATTAAGGATATTTTGAAAGTTTGTAAAGTTAAATATGTGTGTTTGTTTGTATGTTTACAATTGAATCTATATTGTTCTTTATTATACTTAAATGTTATATTTCCTTCACTTTATATTTAACGTATACATTTTATGTGGGTAATAAACCTATATCGAGACTTAAATTAAGTTATGGTAACGGAATATTAATAAGCTTACCTGGAGCCATAATGGGTTCGCCAATGTTAAAATAAAAGAGTACATCTTTTTCGTAACTGCCCTCCTCAATTATACCCAATTGTATAACTTTTCTAAAATGAAAAAAAAAAAAAAATTAAACAACTTAAAGAAGATACATATATTTTTAGTATTTATTATAATTGAAATAGATTTAAAAAATAGAAAACTGATGAAATACTTTATATTTACTCTTAATAGCTTCCGCTATTATTTGTTAAAGTTACCACACTTTTCTAGTTAAAATTATAAAAGAAATTATTAATAACTTTAATGTGGGTACCAATTTTTAAGGTGGCATGTCATATTGTCTACGAACATAATGTCTATGGACTGTATGACACACCAATGACGTTTTTTTAAGTGACATAATGTCCATGATGGGCATTTTGAAGTTGTTAGGACATGTCACTTGTAAAATTGTTAAACTAAAAACAACAACGACTTCGCTTAACAAAGATTTTCTTCAAGCCAGTTTATAAAAACGTTACATCTTTCTTACGTAGAATGCCGTAAGATATACCTAAAATATCCATGTTGATGGACATACTGTTAGTGGACGTTTTGACATGCCGCCATTTTTAATTTAACTATAATATGATTACAACTGTAAAATTCACCTTAATCACGTTTTTTTTCTTTGCGCGAACTTGTTATGGAATTTAAGGTCCTTCTATAAACACAAGTGAAAATTGTTGCCAGCGGTCTCTAAGCGAACAGTATTTTTAATTTTTTTAAATACACTAATAAAAACAAAAAAAAAAAAATAGTAATTTTTCAACTCATTAAGTTTTCTTTTAAAATTTGAAACTAATTGAAAGATTGTTCTATTTTTTGTTATAATAAATAAAATTTTTACACTTGTCGTTATAGCGGACTTATTTTGGGCAATAGATTAAAACAATAATTAACATCAACTATAGGGACACCCTTTAATTTATAATTTTATACTTTTTATTATAACGTTCATAGTAATCTAAATTTTGTCCGATTTTCAAGCGTGTGTCTATAACGGTACAAGAGATAGGATCATATAAGTCAATTTACGTCACCTATGGAGACGCTCTTTAACTTATAAATTCGAATTGCTTTTTGCTGTTATAGCGAAATTTTTAATACAGTTTTCTTGTAAATTTCAGCTATCTGTCTATAACGGTTCAAAAGTTTGGCCGCATATATCAAATTGCATTAACTATTGGAGCACCCTTTAACCTATAATTTTAAATATTTATACTCGTTATTATAACGTTAATAGTAATCGACATTTTGTCAAATTTTCAAGCATTTGTCTTATACGGTTTAAAAGATAGGCCCATATAGGTCAACTTACGTCACCTAGGGCGACACCCGTTAATTTTTAGATTTTTTTTAATTTTTGGGAGCCATAGTAGTCATTTAAAATTTTAAAGAGTGCCCTTTACAGCTCATAATACACGCAAAGATATGTATGTCGTAGGGAGACACCTTTTAGTTTTGAAGATTATAAACTGTTTTTAAAATGGGACCAATCCATAAGCATAATCTATCATATTACCAAAAAATTTTTAAAATTTTTTTAGAAATGACTGAGTTCTTTAGACACAAACATTAAAGCAACATTCAGACCAACTGATAACCTCCTTCTTTTTTTGAAGTTGGTTAATTTTATTAATATCTAAAAAAGGTTCATTTTTTTAATTCTAAAAAAATTTTTTTTAGAAAGAAAAATTATTTAACAAATTTAACAAGAAGAATTAGACACCAGCAAAATGTAATGCTGAACTTTCTGTATCGCTATAGTCTTCATCAGCATTCTTTGCATCTATCTACCTAAGGTTGTGTACATTGTAAACATCAAATTTCAACTAACTTTGTAAATATTAATATGATTATTAATTTGATTAGACAAAGTACACACACAAACCAAAGTAATTCTTCACTGTTTTTCTGTAACTCGTCTTGCACATCTGTTTTTTGCTTTGTACCAATCAAAGCCAAAATCAATTTCAATTCATTTATAATATCCACAGTTCAAATCCTAATTTTATAAAAAAAAAAAAATTAAAATATATTTAATTTATCAAAATGAAAAATTTATTATTCGGAATCTTTTAAAATTTAATTAATTTACTTTATTCGTGCTTGATTCCTTCAAATATAAATATTTCATGATATTCTCATGAAATATTTATTATTTTAAACTAAACTACAAAATGAAATGTATTACTGCGGGGAAAGCATATCCATATGGCCATTTCACTACTGCTCAAATAGCTCATCAGTGGTTTTTATCCAAATTTTGTATAGAAAAACAGAAAGTCTTATATCAAAAGCCAAATTGATTTAATGAGAACTCCCGCAGTAATACATTTCATTTTGTAGTTTAGTTTAAAATAATAAATATTTTATGAGAATATCATGAAATATTTATGTTTGAAGGAATCAAGCACGAATAAAGTAATTTAATTATATTTAATTTATATTTTTTTCTAGTTATTAGTCGAATTATTTTAGTATTATAATAAATAAGTAATCTTAATTCAGCTTAGGGTCGGTCATGTTATTGAAATTTTTATATTTATTAAGAAAAAATTTTGCTGCAGAATCATACGGATCGCTATATTTACCATCGGCATATTTCGCATCTGTCTACATTTGGTTGTATACATTGTAAATATCTATATATATAAACAATTGTTGCAAGTGTGTTGTGACCTTTTAATTCGCGGACGGTCAAACAGAATTAAATTTAATTTGTATGGTCGCGTCGATAATTTATTTAAAGTTTGTATGAAATCGGTCGACGCGTTCGTGAGTTATGACTAAAACGGGCATTTACGGCAGCACCGATTTTAAAAAAATTTAAAACAGAGATAGATATTTATTAAGGAAAAGGAAGGATAAGTGGGGGAGGGGAAAAATGCGCGGAATCGATTTTAACAAAAAACAATCTTAAGAATATTTTAAAAATAAATAATTCCTGATTTATAAGGTCCAGTAGTCTGTTATAACGTCTATATTACTCAAATAAAAAACTTGCTTGGAAGAGGGGTCGTGGTACGATAATTTTCAATGGGGTAGCGAAGTGCTAGCTAGTACATCATATATTTAACCAACCAAGAACACGAGGAATATTCGTAATTAATCAATATTGATTTAGTTAGATAAAGTCCACACACAGCCCAAAACTATTTTCGCTATTATCTTTTTTATTGCCACATACTTCTGTTTATGATTTATACTTTTCTTTACATTACAATAGAGATTGTTGTAGAAAATAATAAATTGTTATGTAAATCTAAATCCGGTGTTTCCCCTTTTTAAATTTGTGTATCCACACATAGAATATATTTGCGCTTTTACTCATTTAGTAAGTCAAATTTGATCTGCTAATACCTGCTGTGGAATGATAGCTTCTTCAAATAGAAAATTACCTTGAGGGCACGATAAGTTCTTTCAATTAAAGACAAAAGTACTTTGATTCATGACTACACCAAAAACATATCTGTTAAGTTGCTGTTTCTGTATATTTTAATATAATCTCTATTAACCATGTATTTAGATTAACCGTGCTAGAGCCGGTCCCACGAGAGCCGGGTAATCGAGGTTTTATTGTATAACGAATTATACAAAATAAATAAATGGTCTTGAATTTAAGGTTCAGTAAAATTTCCAATTCAATTAAAATGCTTGGAAAGTAAAATACGATGATGCTAAACTTTTACAAAACAGACATTTTGATTATAAAATTTAATAACTTGTAAGTACTTTTCGGATGTTCATTATTGTATGATGAGACGGCAATTTTTATTGTACCACGAGCTACAGAGGAACAACAGACAAACTACACTGATGAACAAAACGGACACAAATATATTTCATAACAAATACAAAGAAAAAAGCTTTTGCAAAGTATCATTAAGTATTTTATATTAAATAAATAGTAAATTAATTTGGTTCCAAAAACATTTTTAATAAGAGCAAAGGTCTTTTTTAGTGAAGTAAAACTAAGTATAATTTCTCGAATCATAAAATTAATTAAATGTGAATATGTAAAATCAGACACAATTTTAATTAAAAAAATAAGAGATAATTGAGTCAAACGTGTAATTCCGGAAGAATTATACAAATTTCTAAATAAATATAAATTAAATATTTGAATATGAAATTTTGTTTACCCTTATATATCTTAAATGTCTGTTCGAGCTTGTCATTACCGTTTATGATTTATAAAAATAGGCCCTTGTTAAAGCAATATGTGTACAACCTCGACTTTCTTTTTTCATAGCTATATGAAGTCTCAGTGTTTACATTGAAATCGGCAAGTTATTAACAACGAGCTGCGCTCTTATGTCCTCATTTCTATATATTTTTGGTGGCATGATTACAATATTCGTACCTTCACAAAAAAAAAAGAGTTTCTGCGCCTATTAAGTGCTTTATTTGTTTTTGATTGCATTTTAGTTAAATTTGTGACTTATTTAATTATATATTTAATTGGAAAATAAATTAAAAATATTTATCTTTCAATAACAGCCTAAGAAATTTTAAAATTCTCAGAGTAATTCTAAATAATACTCATGTCATATACTAACAATGTCTGATGAATTTTTTGAATCACAGTAGTTTTCTTCAGCTTTCCTCTTATCCATGCAGTTGGTTGTTGTAAATATTACATTTTTTATTAATGTCTCAACTGCTAAATCGATTAACTCTGCCTTTAGTTGTTTGTACTTTAAACAAGGAGAATTTAAAAATACGGAATATATTTTTTGTTATCATTTTAAATGAGTTTCGCTAGATTACAATACACAAACCAAAAACAAATAAAAAATTTAAAATGTATTATAACAAATATTTAAAAACGAAATCATATATTCACACACTTGATAATTTTAAAATTCAAAATAAATTATTTTTAATTATTATTTTGAATTTTTATACAAGAAAAAATGAAACAAAATTGAATTGATCGTGGAAGTTTGCCATTTTTATAGAGAATTTAACGAACATTTTTCTAAAAATAGTTAAATAAATTTGATTTTTATTTAAATTGATTTATGTATTTAAATTAACAATTTTTTTTCAATATATGTATTTAATTTTTAAGCAATAGGTCTTTTTTATTTTTATATATATTCTCGATATTTCGCTACTCCATTGTGTAGCATCATCAGGAAAACAATTATTTATTATTTATTTATTTTTCTGATGATGCTACACAATGTAGTAGCGAAATGTCGAGAATATATATAAAAATAAAAAGGACCTATTGCTTAAAAATTAAATTAATACATTAATTCTTAAAAAGGTCAAATAAAAACTTTATTAAAATATTAAAATTTTTTTCTCAAAAATTTAAGAAAAAATCTATTAAATCGGGGACATTTTAAGGTAAGTAACACATCGTGAGAAACCCTAGAAATTAATAAAATTAGTTAAACTTAACTTAATTTTTGACCAGACCTAAAGTTTTATATGTGAAAAAAATATTTAACGAAAATTGGAATTATTGAAAGAACTATTTAAAATTTTTACCAGAAATTTCTAAAAATTCTACTCTTTTACTACAACTTTCATGAACTGGATAAACACATCACTCACGTAAATAAAGTAAAAGGCACCAGGAAAAAAATTAAAAAAAAACTCTTTGAAAAAAATCATACACGAATAAATAAATATATTCCAAGGTGGGTGGGTTCTTTTTAGGAAAATTCTTCATGATTGATTACTCAATCACGAAAATAAGGGTGAATAATTATGTCAAAACACGTGGCTTGAAAATGATGTTATCACATCGAAAGCGCTCGCCGAACATCCAAAGTACACAGCCAGTGACGACGGTTATTACCGAAAATTATAACAACATGCATTTTTGCTAATTTCTTCCAAATTTCACATGTGCACATTTTACCTGTTTATAATTATTCAATAAAATCACCGCTTTTTGCTGATGTTCATGTTGTTCACACACGATTATTTTCGGTTCTCTGATGTACTTTTCATCAATGCTATTCGTGAACACGTGTAAATTGTAACTGTTTACGACTCGTCTTTAACTTTTTTTTATTATATTTCATAAAAATCTAATTTAAAAAAATATATTTTTTAAATAATATATAATACTGTAACAAGTTACTTTGTTCGCCTCCCCTCCCTTTTTTTAATGGAAAAAATTAAATAATAATATGGTACCACAGTAAAAAACAGTAAAAAAAACAAAAGATAACAACGAGACAACATCAGGACCAGCCCCAATTTAATGATGAAGATGAAACTGACGAATTTTTTATGTGTAAATATTTTTTTTTACCTTAAATTAAAAAAATATATATATATTTATTTTAATCATTTTAAATAAATGAACTAATTTTTTTATTACTTTTGTTAAAAGTTATACCGGCTTTTATTTTACGAAAAAACTACAATAGCTGTAAATAATAACTATTATTCGAAGTAGAAATGAACCAAGTCATTTCTTTTTTTAACCGACTTCAAAAAAAGAAGGAGGTTATACAATTCGGCTGAATGTTTCTCAGTCATTTCTAATAATTTTTTGGTAATATGATAGATTATGCTTACAGATTGGTCCCGTTTTAAAAACAGCTCATAATTTTAAAAATTAAAGGGTGTCCCCATACAACATACAGATTTTTTAAGTGTATTATGAACTGTATAGGGAGATTCTGTAAAATTTAAAATGACTGCGTATTACTACGGCTCCCAAAAACAAAAATTATACAATTTGAATTTAAAAATTAATGAAATGTGTTCAATATTGCCGTATTTTTTGAACCGTTGTATACAAACACCTTAATTTTAGACAGAATGTCCACTACTTTATTTGCTATAATAAGAAGTACGAGTATAAAAAATGTTATATTTTAAAATAAATAGTTGATATAATCGGATGTATATGGGCAAACTGTTGAACCGTTACAGACAGACGATTGAAATTTACACAGAACCTGATTGCTAAATCTACTACAACAGCAAGTATATAATTTGAATTTGGAAATAAAAAGGGTGACCCTATAGTTGCTGTAATTTGATGTATATTGCCAAACTATTGAACAGTTGAACAAGTGTACAGTTTGGAGATATAAGTATGTCCCAATAGTTAATGTAACGAAATTTATGTGGCCATACACTTGAACTGTTTTGAAGTCGGTTTTTTTTTCGCAAGAATTATTTTAAATTTGTTAGTAAAGTTTTCAAATGCAGATTACAAAATTAACCTAAAAATATCTTCGAATTGTCTTTTTAAGGCTCTGAGCCCTATCATATTCGACAAAAAAAAAATTTAAGAATATTTGAAAGATAAATAAGTCCTGAATTATAATCTCCAATAAGCAGAAAGAAATCTGTTATAACTTCTATATTAATCAAATAAAAAACTTGTTTGTTAGAATGATCGTGGTACGATAATTCTCATTGGGGTAGCGAAGCGCCCCAGGAATCGCTTACATTTAAAATGCTATCAGAAAAATCGCACTATAGACTTTAATTTCAATAATAATAATCTTTTGTGAATGAAATTAACTCAAAATTTGCCCTTTTTAAAATACTACGGTGAAAATTAGAATTTAGCCTCGAAAACTCTGAACTGGTAATACTGGCATGAGATTATAGAAGTCTATCGTTCGAACTATTACAGTAAAATTATTTAAGCATAATTTGTTACAAAATCAAAACAATTGTTTGGTATCTATATCAAGAGCTATTTACTAGTAAAATATTGTTACGAATAATAAAAATCAGACAACCCTTGTTGTTTCCGTATGAGCGTGGTGAATAAAGTTAATTCAACTAATGGTGTGCGTATAGAATAATACCACAATTAGACATCAAAAGCCGAGTAGCCTCAATGGCTGAGTTGGTAGAGGTGCGTACTGCAAAACAGGGGGTCCTCAGTTCGATACCGCATTCGGACATGCGTACAATAAAAAATAAAAATTGTTATAATGCAATTAAAAATTAATAAACAGCAGTACAAACCTCCCGAGAGGCAAAAGGCAATTATTGTGTTAAGCCATGGCGGATAATTTAGTGGAGACGTCCAATTTAATATAAGAGCTACAGATAATTGTCAAGAAGCCCTTTACAATAAAAAAGTAAGAACCGTAGCGGTTAGCGCAGGAAGGGTAACGGATAACAACAGTGTATAGCAGACGTGAGTTGTGGCTATTGGATTAAAGGGGATGGCTGGCTTGGAGAAACACAGTAGAGTAATACAGTAGTGTAGCGTGGATGGCTGTGTTTGTAGTAATAACGCATGTTTAGTAAATACGAGACCAAGAGTTCACAAGACCGGTAGGATCAAGAAGTATATAGCCAGAGAAAGCCATAATGTTTGAAAATAGAATAATGAGCCAAAGTGGTAGTTGCAATCAAATGAATACGTACGTTTGTTCTAAAAGGGAAAAACGTAACAATATCGATACATACATGAATATTATACGTTTATTACAGAACATTTCTTAGAGATACGTAATGCTATATTTATAGATCTTGTTTTCCGATATTTTCAGAGGAAAAGTAACTGTGATGCCTCTGGAAGGAAAAAAGTCACATTCATGTTATATTTAAATAAAATATGGCATTATTGTTTCACATAATAAAAAAATTAAAAAAAGCGTGATACTCTTATATAGAATTCTTTATGTGCGTAATTTTGATTTCCGAAACTACTCTTTCGATTACAAAATATAGTAAACGAGGCTATAATATATTTTACAGTGACTAGAAAGGCCCTAAAAATGCACCCAGCAACGTCGGGTACAATTAGCTAGTAACTACAGCCAACGACACATAATTTATATTTTATTTTGTTAATAATGTATTGCAAGAGAACATTTTGTGTGTGTATATGTGTACTTGTGTGTTTTTTAAGTTTTTGTTTTCTTATTTCATTAACAGTTTTAATGTTCTTTTTTATTATTTAACAATATTACAAAATGTTTTATAGATTCATAATAAAACAAACAAACAAATACTGATTCAATTATTTAATTTTTAATATTTATTCACATGGGAAAACAAAAACCTCTTGCAAGTTATTAAAGAAAAATCAAATAGACCAAGTTGAAAAATACAACAAACAAAACCTAAACGAAGTACAAATTCGTTTTGGCTGCCTGCCAAAATTTAAGCAGACATGTTAAAGGAAATATGAACACATTTAACTACCAACATATTACACTCACACGAACAATGTGAATAAAAACAAAAAAAAGTAAGAAAATATTGCATTTTTATTTTTTATGAGTTGCGCATATTGTGTTGACGTTTTGTTTTGTCTAGATTGTATTATAAGTGACAGGGTCATCGATATGACCTTTTTGGAAGGGGAGCATTAAGTAAAGCAATTAACGATGTTAATAATTTCAGCAAAAAATTCCTTGCTTTACAATTCGGTATAAGCCTTTGTCTTTCTTTAACAAAATTATATTTTATTAAGGAAAGGAAAGATAGAATTTCTAGAAAATTTTCTAAAACCGCACAGTGGTTTGAAAACGATTTATTTTGGACAAAATTCACGGAGGGAAGGCAGAGGTATTTCTTAGTGAACCTGCGAATAGGGTGAAAGTGGGCTTCTAGGTAGGCCACCAAAGTTGGGTATGTTGGTCATACAAATTTTTGAAAGTGTCATAAAAAGTTTATTTATAAGTGGTCGGTTGGAAAAAGCTAAGTAATATATAGTTTGTCCAAAAATTAAATTAACAACATACAACATATACGTAACAAATTGTTACTTACATTGCATCCGTCGACTGCATAAAGTCTACACCATGGCGTAAGATTTTACGTTCCAATTGCTCATCTGCACTTTCTAACCAAAGGACAGACGAATCCATTTTTATAATAAACAAATATTTCTTTTAAACTTTTATTTTTATTATTTTGATATTTTTGACATTTTTGCGTAGGAAATGCTGCCAACTTTGAAAAATACATTCGAAAGTACTGTGGAAAATAGTTCCAATTAGTGGCAGGACTTTTCACTCGATCCGAAAGTGTTACATGGTAAGAGCTCAAATTCCGATCGAATACAACTTTCGAGCTGTTCGAACTTTCGAATCGAGTAACATAGTAACCCCCCTGCTGAATTGGCTTGAAACATCATAGTCATCATTACCAGCTTTAAATTTGATTAGCTGTCCTACTCCATAAATAACGTCGATTTTTTCTGAGGGAGCAAAGGGCGGCGATGATTTGTTTGATATGTCATATCAAACGACTACAAATGTCAACTTTCGACCGACTTTGACATCTAAATTCGAAATACATAGTGAAGCACATCCGAAAGTAGAGTATGAGTATCCGATAATCGGATATGGCAACTCGATATGCCATACCTGCCAGTGATTCGTCTCGTTCACATAATGACCATTAATAAGAGTTTTCTACAGTTCTTTTAATAACAGACACCAGAATATCCAGTTTAAATCCACATCTCCTGTAATGATTTGTTTTATTAAGAGTTGACTACCAAGATATTAGAATATCCCGTGTGTACGGCAGTAAAATTTACAGATTCACCTCTTTCACATAATGACCATTGACTAAGAATTGACTAGCAAGATATTCTAAGTTATGCAATGAAATCAGGAAAAGAGTCTTTTCTGATGATCTTTTGCGCACAGAATGTCTTTTTTTAGGGCCCATTCATTTGATTCACAGATCATAGAAAGAAATTGTTCGTATTCGGTTCAGAATTGTTTTAGGGGACTTTTGTTTAATATGCAATGTAAGAAAGATTAATTCGAAGGCACACAAGTACTGGTTAAACTTTTAATTATAAAAGATCACACTCAAAATAGAATTTTAATCAGATTTTTTTTATTTATGTTCACAAAGGCTAGATATTCTTAAAAAAGTGAATTCAGGTCGTTTAACTTTTGGCCGCAATTCGAGACTTGACGTCACAGAAAATAAAATTGCAAGAACTTGCAAGCCAATTAATTTATCGCTAAATTTTGATTTAAAAAAGTCGATGGTTGCTGTAGCCAGATGGCCCGTAGTGACATTCAGTTGAAACCACATTTTGCTGTGATCAATGTCATCCATATTTATGACCTTCACCATCCATATTTATGACTTTCGGATTCTTTTTAAAGAAATAAGGTCATATGATGTCAGCAGCAATTTTAAAGAATCAAATAATGTATTTTTGTGAGTGTAATAGAGGCCGAGGGATGTATACAGACACTCACTGTAGAATGTGATTGGCTTCATATGTCGCCCAAGAGCTTGTACGGTAAGCATATGAGCTAAAGATCCGCACATCTTTCAGTACGTACTTATATATCAGTAAATAGGTTTCTGTATTTTTGTTTTTGTACTAGGAAAATGTTTTATTTCAAGTTTATTTATATTCGTTAAGCATTTTTGCAGTGGGTTTTTTTTTGTGTTATCAGCTTGGCCTTGGTTATTTCTATTGAGTTTAAAAGTTTATAATTTTTTTCTGTTAGTGAAAAGGTGAACAAAATTTTATTTTATTCGAATATTTGAACGAATAAAAAATGCAAAATTTATTAGAAAAATATCTTTTTGTATTTAAAACAAGAACATTTTGATACATACTTCTTGTGAAAAAAGCCGACTTCAAAACAGATTTCATCTGTCTGTCTATAACGGTTCAAAAGGCTTAGCAGCTACGGCTTGTTAACAGTTTGGTAATATAAATCTTTTTGCAGCAACTATAGGGACACCCTCTAATTTCCAAATTCAAATTTTATACTTTTTGTGGCAATCAGGTTCTTTGTCGTCTGTCAATAATGGTTCAATAGTTTGGTCATATACATCAAATTATATCAAATTGTTACACCCTTTAATTTATAATTTAAATTATTTATACTTCTTCTTATACCAAAGAAAGTGGTTGACGTTGTGTCTATTCAAAAGATACGTCCATATAGGTCAAATATTATGAATTTGGGGTACACGCTTTAAATTCTCAATTCAAGTTATAAACATGTGTACTTAGCAATAAGGGTCCTTTGCAAGTTTCAGCTGTCTGTCTATAATGGTTTAAAAGTATGGCCACATTCATCGAATTAAATGAACTATTGGGTCATCCTTTAATTTATAATTTTGAATATTAATACTTGTTACGATAACGGTCATAGCAATCGACATTCTGTTCAATTTGCAAACGTTTGTCTATAACTGTTCAAAAGATAGGCCCATTTATGTTTATTAAATTTACCTATGGGGATACGCTTTAATTTTTAAATTTACTTTTGTATTACTTTTTGCTATTAGGAGCCAATATAAGCCATTTTTAATTTTTAAGTGGTGCCCTCCTTTACATTTAAAAATACACTTAACCATGTATGATGTATGGGGACACCATTTAGTTTTTAAGATTATAAACTGTTTTTAAAACGAGATCAATCCTTCAAATAAAAGAGACATTTTAAAAATCGCTCCAGAAATAATTAAGTTATAGAGGCACAAATATAAAAAAGCATAATTGAGTGTTTTTTGAAGTCGGTTAAAAAGAATAACAAATAATTTTTTACCAAAACCAAGAACATTAAAGCTACCTATACACGACATATTTTTTACATCTGACTTCTTAACTGTGTGAGTCATATGTAATTCTGCATGTGTATCAAAATTGGTACTTTACAAAAAACTTTTAATATTTGATCACAAACGTACATGTATAATTACGTCTGACATGATTATTCTTTTCAGAGCTGATCAAATTTGATTGTTTTTACTGTACAGATGTCCAAGCCGTCCGGTTTCAAAATGACTTGTAGTCGTCTTAAGATATTTTTGCGTGCGTTACGGAATTGCTGAAGACTTGTCAATTTTAATTATTTTCCTTGCATTGATAATGATACAGAATTTACATAATTGTTGTCAAATAGTTAAAAGCAATTTCCGAGTTTGGTCATATAAAATATTACAATTCCTGTTTTTATACGGCATATGATTTGACAATACTTTACAGAAAAAAACAGCTGATGCCAGATGATTTGTCAGATCAAAGTAGAACACGTTCTAAACAAAATTTTGTCAGATGACTTTTTAAATGTATTTGACTGAAGCAATATTTCAACTACGGATGAGCGATCCCGTGATTTTTGAGGAACATCGTTACCAGGAACGTTATTTTTAAGTCACCGTTCTTTTAAATAGTTACTGTGTACACCGCTTGCAGTTCTTTTTTAACCGACTTCAAAAAAGAAGGAGGTTATACAATTCGGCTGAATGTTGCTTCAGTAATTTCTGATCCGATTTTGAAAATTTGTGGTAATATGATAGATTATGCTTAAAAACAGTTCATAATCTTAAAAATTAAAGGGTGTCCATACAACATACATATTTTTTAAGTGTATTATAAACTGTAAAGGGCGATTCTGTAAAATTTAAAATGACTGTGTCTAACTATAGCCCCCAATAACAAAAAGTTATACAAAAATAAATCTAAAACTTAAAGGGTGCCACATAATTGATGTAAATTTACTTATATAGGCCTATCTTTTGAACCGTTATAGACAAACGTTTGCAAATTGGACAGAATGTCAATTGCTATGCACGTAATAGTAACAAGTATTAATTATATATGAATGTTTTTTTGACCTTTTTAGTTAATTTTTGTTTTCTAATTTTTTAAGCACTAGGTCAGTTTATAAATAATAACAAATGTTTATTTATATTTTCAATATTTCGCCACACCTTTGGGTGGCATCATCAGGAAACAAAAATTAAATTTTCTTTTTTTAAAATAACAAATTTAAAATGAAATTATTTTTTCAAACAAAAAATAATTTCATTTTAACACAGATGAGATCTGTTTTGAAGTCGGGTTTTTTTCGCAAGAATTATTTATTTAAACATACATGTTTATATAGGAAGAATATAATACAAATTAATATTTTACTACTGTGTGTAGTCATAATGAGAAAGTGTTTTGATCTCTACATCATAAGCAGCTGTAATTAAATTTGCCGAAAAATATAGAATTCGGTAACACTGATTGCTTATAGGTTAAAATAAAAATCACACAATATGCATGCATGTGTGATGCTTGGAAAAAAATAGTTGTTGTTAATAAGTATAAGCAAGAAAAAGCTACACAGCAAAGAAGCTGCTTTGATATACATATGAAAGAATAAAAGAGTCAAACGTACTTATATTTCTCTTTAACACAGTAAAAATAAATATAAGTTTGTCTGTGTGCAAATATAAAAGAACGTTCTAACCCGGAACTGTTATTTGATCAACTCAGTTACTGTAGTGACTAGAGATTTTTTAATCACAGTGATTTAATCACAGGTACTAAAATATCGCTCATCTCTATTTTCAACAGCCCTACACGACATGTATGTGTTTAATAGTGGAAATTTGACATGGCAGATAAAAAAAACATGTCGGGTATGGCCAGCTTAAATAATGAAATGAATTTTTTAAAATATATTCTAACGGTAGTTAAATGGTACTGTATTTATTCTAAAATTATATGCAAACTTAGGTTCAACACAAGTATTTATAATTTGATTAAACACATCATATTATTATAAATTTTTATTCGAATACTGAAGAAAAAACATTCGAGTAATTTTTTATTCTTAATTAAAATATTTTCTTCTTTCGAAAAAAAATTATTCGAGCATTCGAATTGTTTTTGTTCAAAAGACAACTCTAGTGTTTGTAGAATTGCAATTAACAATAATAATTTAATCTTGAGTATTTATACCTTCTTAACAATACGGTATCGATTAACATCATAAATAACACTGTGGTATCATTTAACATCTACTACTGCACTGTTAACACTTTCCCTGCCATGCTGTTTATGAGAAGGTGTCATTTCAAGGCCGCATGTACTACTTTCGGCGTACGGTAACCACTTTAATAATAATCTATGAATATAATTTTTTTGCAGAACGTATATTTAATTTATTCGACAACATTTTGAATTCCACAATTCAGCGGTACAACGGTACAAGTGGCAGGGAATGTGTCAAGAAATTAGGATGTATTCACATTCATCCAAATTCATCATAAAATTCTATACCCAAAACTATTTAAACAATCTTAAATTCAAAAATATTAATGTTCTATTTTAACCATGAAGTTTATTTATTGTCACACTAAAGTGTTTTTATTAGACTTTGTGTGGCTTTTAGTGATTTCATTACATTTCAGATCTTAATATTTTAATTAGAGCAAAATTTTTGAATAAATTATCACAAATAAAAATAAACACATAAATATGAAAGAGAATGTGTGGTTAATTATTCATTTTGTGTATTATTAAAGTATAATTATAATGTTTTCATTTTGTTGTTATTGCACATAAATTAATTTTGCTTTAAGAGAAAATATATTTGCATAAGTTTGCTATAAAGGCTTTTCTAACATGGACGAGTTAAATGTCTATTGTGACAATATCTGTTGTGCCTGGAACTACCTGTGTTGTATTTACTAGACTTGTTCGCGTTATTTGCTTGTTAACTAAATTAGATGACTCGAGTTTAAGAAATATTGCTGTGAATAGCATGTGGTTTTAATTAGACTGTGCTGGTGAAAGAATTCAACTACTACGTGACACATTTCCTTATCATGTGTTCTTTCATTACGATGATCAGAAGTGACCGTTCTTGAACTAGTTCTTGCGATTATACAATTCTACTTAAAATTTTAATAAAGAGAATTCTGCATGCAACCATATGCAAAAAGGTTGTGGAAAACTTTGACACAAAAAAAAAAACAGAGTTTATGCCATCCAACCATCAAAAAATGAAATTGTATTGTTTATGTTATCCAAATCTTGGGAATCCCCCTTTTTAGTTAAACAAAATTTTTAGTCAAGCGAGCTAACAGTTTGGTTGACGCAGAATCATGCAATCTTAGGAAAAAATTGTTGCTTACTTACACACACTCATACGTGTTCACAAATAAAAAATTATTTTATAAACGCTCACGCATTCTCTTGCGTAATAACTTAAACACTTATTTCAGAATTCGGCTCTGCGTTGGTTAAGCATTTTAAAAATAACTTACTATTTTTTTTAAGATCTCTCAAAAGCTTTTAAATAATACCCATATTAATAATATCTTAAAAATATGGTGCAAAATCGTACTTTTCTACGAAATATTTAAAAGGCCCGTAACTCAAAAATTGGCCAATTCTTTCACTTGATGTTATTATTTATTTTTTAATTTTAAACGACCTATATACAGTGAATGTCACTTAAAATCGTACAGCAATCTAGTACCAGTTATTTTGTAAATTAAAATCTTTAAACGTTTTCAAAAACTTTTATATTGTTGGTTTTATATTAAATATGTTCGTATTAACTATAAGGTATGGCAATACTACTTTTTCCGCTTGCAGAAAACGTTAAAATAGGGCAACACCATCAATACAAAGAAAAACAAGCTTTCAGTTAAAATCGTACACTTGAAATACCGTTAGTTTTTTTGAACTTTAAACAACAAATATTGGGTTTAATTACTGATTAAGTAGAAAAACAATAGTCTTACGAGGGCTGCTCTATATATTTCTGGCCTAATAGTGAAAATGCGAATATTTATAATCAAAAATGGTTTTATTGTTTTTCAAAGTATTCTCCAGCATGATTTATACACTTTTGCCTGCGCTCAAACCAGTTGTCGAAGCACTTTTTCCACTCCGATTGAGACCCCTTTAAGACATGGTTTTTGAACACATCAACAGCTTCTTCTGGCGATGAAAATCGTTGACCACGCATTTTTTTCTTGATGTGCGGAAACAAGAAGAAGTTATTAGGTGCCAAGTCAGGGCTGTACGACGGATGACTAGTTAATTGAGCCGATGTGTGAGAGCTCGCATTGTCATGGTGAACAATGATTCGTCTTTTCTTGTTGGTTTTTCGAATTTTTCCGATGACTTCAGGCAAACAAATTGTAGTGTACCACTCAGAAGTGACCGTCCTACGTTGCTCAAGCGGAACAGTCGCCACATGACAAGTTTTGCCGAAGAAACAGGCAACCATTTGCTTCGAAGTGCTTCTTCCACGAACAACTTTCGTTGGATTTTGCTCGTCTTTGAAGACCCACACGGTCGATTGTTGTTTCGTTTCGGGCTCACACGTATAGATCCATGATTCGTCATCTGTGACGATCTTATAAACGTCTTTTAAAGCACCGAAATCGTATTTTTGCAACATTTCTTTGCACCAATCGACACGAGCCTTTTTTTGAGCGACTATCAAATTGTGCGGGATCCAACGAGAACAAATCTTTTTTACGGCCAGGTGTTCATGCAGTATCGAATGTATGCTGGTGGAAGAAATGTCCAAGGATGTCTCTATCTCTCGGTATGTCGCATGTCGATCTTGCATTATGAGTTCACGCACGGCATCAATGTTCTCTGGCACAACAGCCATTTTTGGACGACCTTCACGGAATTCGTCTTTGAACGAGCTTCGGCCACGATTAAATTCATTATACCAATTTTTCACAGTGCTGTAGGATGGTGCTTCATCGCCATACAAAGATTTAAGTTCATCAATGCACTCTTGTCGTGATAATCCACGTCGGAAGTTGTGAAAAATGATGGCACGAAAATGTTCACGAGTTAATTCCATTTTTTTCTATATTAATTTGTTCAAGTCGCTGTAAACAACACAAATAATGGTCGTACGTCAAAACGTTTTGAGTACGATTATGCTTAAAAATGACAAACTTTCCAATGGAAATGTCAGATTGCACTTGGCAGCACTCAGTGTTGCCAGGCCAGAAATATATATAGTAGCCCTCGTATGTATAATTTTTTGGATTATTTCAAATGTTAAGGAAAAATTAGAGGTAGTCGTGGTGTTTTGCCCGCTGCCTTGAAGTTCATGGACTGATCTTTCTGTCAATAGCACCTCTTTCGTAATTACGTCTGATTGATTGGCGTATTTAAATTTTCTCAAGCCGATCTAGTGCCTTGGCAAACTTAATTCCAAATGGAAATTGATTTTGTAGATGTTACAAATAGCCCAGAAATATTTTCTATTTTTATATTGTCTAAAATTTCCGGCTTAAAAGAATAAGCTGTGTCAGTTTAATTTATGTTTTTACTACTTTTTATACAAATTAGTGATTTCTTAAATAATATTTCATGTATATTGACGTTTTTGTTTTATTATATGATTATCAATAAATAAAAACTCAAATCTGAAATACCCGTTTGGCTTCTATGTTTGCGATTAAATAAATAGCACGTTTTGGTTATAAAAATCTTATCGGAAATCATAATTCAAATCAATTCTCGTTATATGTATTTTGGCCACTAGTAACAAATTTTTTAAAATTAAAGAAACACGTGATGGGAAATGTTTAACATTGAAAGTTCAGACAAAAGTATAATAATTTTGATGTTTAAATACACAAATCAATTTTATAACAAAAGTTGGTACTTTTTTACAATTTTATAACAAAAGTTGGTACTTTTGTTTTAAAATTGATTTGTGTATTTAAACACCAAAACTATTTTACTTTTGTCTGGACTTTCAATGTTAAACATTTCCCATCACGTGTTTCTTTAAATTTATATTGAAAGCAAATTTTTTTATCTTACTATTTTAAAAAAATTTGTTACTAGTGGCCAAAATACATATAACGAGACGTGATTTGAATTATAATTTCCGATAAGATTTTTATACCAAAACAATTATTTTAGATTTAAGTATTTATTTATTGCTAATCATATAATAAAGCAAAAACGTCGCTATGTATAAAATATTATTTAAGAATTCACTAATTTGTATAATAAGCAGTGAAACAAATTAAATTAAACTGGCACAGCTTATTCTTTTAAGCCGGAATTTTAGACAATATAAAAATAGAAAATATTACTGGGCTATTTGTAATTTCTACAAAATCCATTTCCTTTTTTAAAACCAACCACACACACAAAACAAAAAAAAAAACAGAAGGATTAAGGTAATCGTATTGTTGTCTAGAATAACAAGAACATGGTAAAACATAATTATGTTTAAAATCTAAATATGTTATAATTAAATGTAACAGTATTTTTTTCATATATAAACATTAAATAGTTAAATGAAAATATCATTAGTAGGCAAGTTCACACGAAATTTTCACTTTAGATTTTACAAATCATTGTTAAATTATTATTTACAAAAACAATGCCTTGAAAAATACGAAAGTGAAAATTTCCTGTCGAATTCAAAACATGTCTGTATATGATAGAAAATGTCATGTAATACAATTGAATCATATTATGGTCTCGTAAGTACGAACACTTCCTAAAACAAAAGATTTAGTTATTTATTTACCAATTTTACTAATAATTTGTTACAAAAATTATTTAGAAACATGAATTCACAATGATCAATTATATGTTTATTATACTCTGTTCAGACAAACGCTCTAATTTAGAAAATTAAAATTTAAATTGAGTAATTAATTTTGGTTTTCACACATATCTAGTTTAATTTACTCAATTAAAAATTGACAGTAGAATATAGTTCTGTTCATTAACAAGAAGTTGTTACTAATTGTTATTGGAAAGTGTTTACTTTAGTACCTCAAAAGAAGCAGCGAAAGAGTAAAAAAGAGTAGAAGATGTGAATGTTAATAAATTTTTTACTACTTTAATTAGTGGCAAGAACAGAACAGCTGATTCTTGTTCCGTTTTACAAAATAAGTTAATAAATATTAAATACTTTGAATTGAAAGTGTTTATTAGCACTTCCCACGAAAATATTTATATCACATAGTTGTTGCTAGACTCAAATAGTGTGGCTTTTTTGTCATAATTTGTATTGCGATTTCAGAACTGAACATCCCTAGCTGAAATTTTTTTACAACCACACAGCAAAAAATATAAATAACATTTATAGTTTTCGGTTTTAAATACAAAATATTTTGAATTGAAGCTAATGTTTGTATAATAGTTAGAAGAAAGCTGAGAAAACTATGTACAAGTAAACGCCAGGATAATAAAATAATAAACAAAAGAAATAGAACAAAATAAACTAAAAGTTTTACAAAAAAGACGGAAAATTTTTTGGCAATTTTGCAAAGTATTAAAAAAAGGTGCTCACAATCGATGACAAAGCTCTTGCTAATGCTAACGCATGCAATACAAAATGCTTTAAGCATCGAATACTGCTTTTTTGCTGTTTTAGATATATATTTTTATTGTGGTTTGTTATTATCGTTAGTTAGCCTTTACTTTGCTATTTTTTTTTTTTTGCCAAAAATGCGTTTATTTACTTTTTTCATTTGAAATAGTAATTTTGTAAATTTAAACAGATCTAATTTTTACATTAAAAATTTGTGTTTTTAATTTTGCAAGAATGAAGAGAAGTTCGGCCTTAGAAGAAACTTTGTTTGTTTTAATTTAAAATATAGAACTCTTCCAGACAATACGATCAAGTTTTGATTGCACGCTAGCTTTGAATCTCCATTAAATTTAAAAAAAAAAAATTTTATATCATTTAATTTGTAAATATTTTATTTTTCATTTTTATGGCATTTAGTTTTGTCATTGTATAAAATTTTCTCTCACTGAACACACTTAACAAGGGTTGTGTGAGGATACTTAATCAATTAATGACTCAATTAAGTACTAATTGATCAATTTATTAATTGACTTCTTATATGGTAAATTGAATTCAATTAGGGCCTTAATTGCATAAATTCCTTTATTGCGCAATTAAAACGTATGTCTGAACAGGATATCATATTATTTTTGTTCATTTATTTTATATATTATTTTTTTTCGTTTCCTTTAAGTTTTAAGTTTCACATGATCCAATAGCTAACAACCAAACGACTAAGCTAATAGAAAAGTATTCTGGCAAGTGCTATAAAAAATAATTTTGGTTAATAATATATTATGGTTAATATATTATATTATTAAAATTAATGTTTAGAAAATACTTTTATCGTGACTGAAGTATTGTTAAGAACAACTATAAATCGTTCGCCGGAACTATACATTTATAGAGAGAACATAATATGGGTATTGCGACGATATTACAACCACACATTTTCTCTGCGTGTATAGTTTTGAAAACTTAGGCCAGTTACGCCGGTATTATTGGAAGTAGTTGAGCAAAAAATTGGTTGGTAACCGCACATCACACTTAAAATAAAATTTGCTTTAAAATATATTTGATCGAACTGTAAAAAAACATTAATTTATTAGCTTAGAAACTGCTAAGCATGATGGGATGTCTTTATTGCCTTTCAATTTCTTTACCATTATTTCAAAGTAATTGCAAAGAAATCGTTTAAACCATTATTATATACTAATTAAAAATGATGAAAATAATTGCTCCTATTAAATTATTAATTACAGTACAATGTACACAAGTTCAAAACCATACTTGCAGTTTTTTCATTACCATTGAAATTTCATTGGCTTTGATTGTAATAATGACGATGAAAAAAATTAACTACCATTTAATGCTAATGATTTTATTTTAATTGTAATTGTTTTTACTAATGGTAATGGTAAATTTTAATAAAATCGTTTAAATATTAATTACAATTGAATAAAAACTAATTGTTTTTATGAAACACAAATTTTCGGCCGCAGAAACTTAAAAAATACGATGCATAAAATAAATCTTAACACTCTTGTACAATACACATAATGGCAATGTGAGAATTTATAATGAATTACTCCCATGTATAAAAGTTCCAAATAAACAAAGCCATGCAAAAATGAGAAATTTTTCATAATTTATGCTATAAAGAAGAAACTTAAGAATTTTGTTTAAATACATTGATAAAACAGCAAATAACACGCTTCTGTTTTTTTTTTTAACAAAACCTTTGTAGGAAGAAATATTTATTTGCCTAAAAATGAGTCAAATAGGGGCCGTAGTCTGACCACAAAATATTTTTTAGGATCAAGCAACACCTTAAAGCTTATAAAAGCAAATAAAATTATTTGCCAACAAACAAAAATTCTTCTAATGTGAACATGGTCAGACTATGTTAGGGCTGGCACCAAAAGGTCTACTTTGGATCTAATCTACTGTATTGTCTAATGAAAGCATTAGATAATTTGGGTGGTTTTACGATAAAATTTAAATGAAGAAGGCAGCTCGGTTGCAAAACTCATACTCATTTGCAAAGGGACCCAAACTTTTTTAGTCGATTGGCCTGTGAATCGCATTAAACATTATGAATATCTGTTGTTTTTCAGTTTTAACAGTTCATTTCAAGGATAAACTTTTACAAAACTTCTTTAAGGTATTTGTAGTTTGGAAAATTAAAATCCTTTGTATCCTCCTGCCCATAATCTATTTACCAAGTTTTGTGGGAATGCATCGTACTCCTCTTCTTAGTGTTGGTTGTAGATGGCATACTTTTCTTTTAAATTCTGAGTTTGTATAGAACTTTTTGAAGAGCTTTTTGTCTAGTTTATTAGCTATAACATTAACTGAATAGCCTGATAGAATTACTGCTTTGATATTCTACTTGTGGCGATTTTAATTATTATTCGATTTATTAACTATTTTTACTTTGAATAAAAAAACAAAATTCCGCAAATCGAGTATAATTAGGTAAAAAATTAAGGAACTGAAAAAACTAAACAATTTTTATTACACAAAGAACTTCAATTTCACTAAACTCGAGAACAAAAAAAAAAAAAAAAAAATTTAATTTATTCATCTACGATTGCCCACAATACAATCACAAAATTCTAAAGCATTAAATCGATTTAATCTTATCGTCCAGTAATTTTTTTTAACAATTCTTGCTTTCTTTTTACTTTGTTGGAAATTTAAACATTTAGTTGGTCTTGTGATCAGTTCGTGGAAACATGTTTTCGAAAAATATCCCAGTTGTTGTTTTGTTAGCAGTGACTTGTGCCATAGCTTTGCCAAAATGTGATCGCGATGATGAAGAATGTCGGGATCGTAATATGCATCCGGCATTACGTTTTGTTCCCCGACAATTTAAACGTGCCTTGGATGGTGAAAATTCAAATGAATACTGGAGAAGTTTGGCTCAGGATTTTATTAAGAAACAACTGAACGCATCTGTTAATGAAAAACAAGCCAAAAATGTCATAATGTTTTTGGGCGATGGCATGGGCTTAACTACAATATCGGCGGCCAGAAATCTGCTGGGCGGAGAAGAGCAAAATTTATCATTTAATAATTTTCCCCACACTGGTTTGCTTAAAACGTATTCAGTTAATAAAATTGTATCCGATTCAGCCTGTACCTCAACAGCTCTCTTTTGCGGTGTTAAGGCTCAACAGGAAACATTAGGAGTTAATGGTAAAGTTGGTGTTGGTGATTGTCAGGCTGGAGCTGATCGTAACAACTGGGTATATTCGATTGCAAAATGGGCTCAAGATGAGGGCAAAAGTACAGGAGTTATTACCACTACTCGCATAACCCATGCCTCACCTGCTGGTGTTTATGCCCATATTGCCCACCGTGACTGGGAAAACGATCAAGAAGTTAATGCACAATGCGGCTTTAAATCGAGCGTGAAAGATATTGCTTACCAATTAATTAAAGGTGAGACTGGCAGTAAACTGAACTTTGTTATGGGAGGTGGTAAACAACATTTCATAGACGCTTCTCTGTATAAAAATGGAAAACGGGGAGATGGTTTAAATTTGATAAAGGAGTATAAAAAACAAAATAAGAAGAATTTGTATATTGAGACCAGAGATGAACTTATGTCCCGCAATCTATTTGAGTACGAACGTGTTTTTGGTCTATATCAAGACGATCACATGTTGTATCATTTGGAAACAAATGAAACAACTAATCAACCGTCTTTGGAAGAGATGACACGTAAAGCAATTGAATTTTTATCGAAAAATAAAAAGGGTTACTTTCTTTTTATCGAGAGTGGTCTAATTGATCTTGCTCACCATGACAATATGGCTAGACTAGCTTTAGATGAGACTTTAGAATTAAGCAAAGCTGTAGCTGCAGCCAAAGAACTAACCAGTGAAGATGATACCCTGATTGTAGTCACAGCTGATCATTCTCATGCCTTATCATACAATGGTTATTCGGTAAATTGATAAAGAAGAAATTATTTCATTGACCGCATCTTAATTTGTTTATTTTTGTTATTTTAGGAACGTGGCAGCGATGTTTTAGGTCGTACTCAATCAAAACCTAAAGATGAAATGCCCTATATGACTCTTAGCTACGCCAATGGTCCAAGTTTTGAGAAATCTTTTGATATCAAGACTGGTCGTCGTGTTGATCCCACTACTGTTATAACCGGCGATATTCATGATCAATTTCCATCGGGTATACCTTTAAAATATACAACTCACGGCGGGGAAGACGTTCCAGTTTATGCCTCGGGTCCATGGTCTCATTTATTTAGCGGTGTCTATGAACAGAATGCTGTACCCCATATAGTGGGTTATGCTTCATGTTTAGGTAATGGCCTTAAAATGTGCAGACGTTAGTAAAGTATCTCTGCAATTAAATAAGAGCTTTCTTTGGTTAAAAAGCAGTGAAAATTAAAAGGATTTTAACTAATGATAATTAACGAACATTGGTGATGCTATTTTGGCAAGAACAAGGGTAAATGGGTGATATTAAATTGTAGAAAATATTCGTATTAATGATAATTTTAATCATAATTATTAAAAATAAAAATTGCATATTAATTTATTAACTTTTCAAATATTTATTTTTTTTCTATTCAACAAAAAAAGATATATATACTCGTATATATATAGATTTATCCATAGAATTTAATACTTCGGTTATTAAATCACATGACAATTATGCTAGTAGTCAGCAGGTCATCTATGTGACATGTGAAATTTCTTTTTAAAATCTCATTTTGCCCAACTTAAAGCGTCCAGTTTAAGCAGAAAGGGCTTATTATTATTGACAATTTCAATAGAAATTTATAATTAAATAATCAGTTCCGAATATTCTGAGAAGTCTTGAAGAAGTAATATATTTTTATTGCTACACTTGTGCAGTTGTCATCAAGGCAACAACTTCAAACACTGGTCTAAATGTCTAAATAAGAAAGTGATTGGTTACAGCTAAATAGGATTAGTACAAATAATTTTTAGTAACTTAAACTGATCTCAAACAAAAAAACAAGTAAAATTGCTCGTAATGGTTTAAGCATTTTAAAAAAAATTTGATATTTCCTAAAAGATCTCTTCAAAAGCTTCAAAATGATACCCATTGTGATATTTTCAAAAATTTTAAAATTTCAGAGCTCCGTAACTCGGAAAATATAGGCGGCCACCAATTTTTTCACTCGATGTTTTATTTTCTTATTTTTTAAATCTCTATCGCTCTATATATTTATTTTTTGATTGGAGTTACTTTATCGTTCCGAAAAACATGAAAAAATTAGAGGTAGGCGTGGTGTTTTGCCTGCTGCCTCGAAGGACATGTACCGATCATGCTGAGTTCCAATAGCACCTCTTTCGACACTATATATAACGAACAGAATGATAAACTTAGATATACCCCTTTTCCACTTTTTGTGGTGAAGTGTATAATAAGTCTTAGAAATTGATTCTGAACAAGAAACTAAATCTGTTGGAAGGCTTAGTATAGGACAAGCAATTTATCTTGGTATTAATGATATTATAATGATTGCTCTAAGCAAGCAAATACTCTTAAATATTTATTAGTAATTTTTTGAATGTTTATCAAATTATTCAATGTGATTGCTGAACTGAAAGTAAAAAGATATGAAAATTTTGTGCTCGACCAGTTATTACTTTTGGTTGATAAGGAATTTTTTTTTATTGAATACCATAAAAAATAAAAATTTAACTACTCTAATTTCACGTGAATATGTAGCGTGTTTATCACAATAATTTTTAGTATACACTCATTGGTAGAAATATTGCGTTTAACAACGTGCAGCAAATAGTTTGAAAAGTTATTAGCTACGCCAGATAGTGCTGAGATATAGCCAAAAAAAAAAAGTTAAGGTACAATTCTTATTTAACTAAAACCTAGAAAACTCGAACTACCAGAACAGTGTTGGTTATTTCACCAGTCAATTGACAGTCACTGTTGACTAAAATATCCATAGTTACGAATAGCAGCATTGACATAAAATTAAAATAAAAAATAAAAATAAATAAAAAATCATTTCACTTTAGTATCAAAAGCTCTACAATGGCAGGACTGTTCGGTATAATACTTTTACATATGCATGAAATGAAAATGAAAAATTGTGTATGTAATTAATTCGATCATTTATTTCTTGCTGGGAAGATAGCAGGCATTGATTTATTGCTTCACATATCAGATTTTGAGTAACTTGGTAGTTAACTGACCCCTGCAGTTGTTAAAGTAATATTAAATAAAAATTGCCTGCAATTGTTTTTAAGCAAAAAGTTGAAATCAAAAAACAATATTTTTTTTTTTATTTTATAATACACACTATATTATTATTAAAAGAAATTATTACTTTAGGCTTAAGTTCGCTATTGAGGATTGAATTACGAATTAACCCGCCTCTTGCTACTGCTGCATTGTATCACGAGGGTGGCTATATTTTAATTAAATTTTTTAAAAACACTCTGTGTAGATGATTAAAATGTTTACAAATTTTAAAGTTATAATGGTTCAATGTTAAAGTTTGTGTATAGCGTACGAAATTTATGGGAAATTTTATGTGCATTTATAATACGAAGAATTTAAGTATTTGAATATAACAGCTATCAAAATTTGTAACAGGATTGTAAGTGATACCGTCGAAAAAAGGTAGTAGTGAATAGTAGAATTTAAAAGAAGGAAAAAACAACGCTTTCCCTTTTTTTTGTATTTTGTAGCTTCAAGTAATATATTTAAACTAGACTGACCCGTGCGAATATTTCGCAGCGTTAGTTGTTATTTTGGTAAGATAAAATAAAAATAATTAATGGAAATTTTAGTAACTTCAATACATTTTATTAAACGTATAAAAATATTAGAAATGATAATATATCATGCATATTTACATACATACATATGTTTAAATGCTTTTATAATACTTCTTTGAGCACAATGTTAAAGGTAAAGACATGATCATCGTTAACTTTTTGCCCGTACGAATCCTTAATACAAACAAAAATATCTGGCGGCATTGCCAGAATGGATTTAAATATATACTGTATTATGTAGAACTGCATTACCATTAAGCGACCCTGTATTACCACACTTGAACAAAAACATAGCGCTGTATTATCATGCAGTTCTATATAAAATATATTTTTTATCAATGAAAATATTAATTTTTCAATTTCTTATTATTTTTCGTCATTAGTCTTAGAAATAAGCTTTAAAATGAGATATCAATCATTAAATTTGATGCGGTGGTGTAGGAGATTTGGCAACCGACAAAAAAGTACTTTAGAAATAATATATTTAAATATATTTAAAGTTCTATATTTAAATATATTTAAAGTTCAGCTGCCCGATATCGTCCGAATGCTTTTTGTAATTGTTTTTTTTGTTGCGGTTTTGTACATAACAGACCCTGATTACTAAATTTAAAGTGATGACGATTTTTAAATTTTGGTTGTGTGGGCGGTGGGCGTGGTGCGTTATAGATTTTTCTCCAAATTTAACATAACTACTTCCTTTTCTAAGAAAAACATTCATGCCAAATTTCACCTTCAAATTTTGCTGCCTCTACTTTTAGCCACCCGTTGTATGAAATAGCGACACAGTGTGCCGCTTTCTTAAAATTAAAATCTGCAATTGCCTTTTCAATATTTAAAAAATTTTATCTAAGGCGGATTAAATCATGTATGTATGCAAAGTTGGAAAACAAATTATCAACTTTAAAACTGATTCCTTTATTGTTTTGTTACTGCGTTGTTAATAGTTGTCGACGGCGTTTTGAAATGCTAGACATTGTTAATGTTTTGTACGGCGGCATTATGGAACACTCTACTTTTCCGAATACAAAGCATTTGACGCTTTGGAAGTCAGTGCAATATTCCACTAACAGAAGCTGAAGAATAACAATTGTAACAATTTCGTTTGTGTTACAAATAGGCAGTACGAGAAACACAAGTGATACACTACGATAAATAAAATACATGACTTCACGCAGATTTCAGTCGTTGAATGAAATTTGTTTCCATAAGATTCGCATAAAAAATTATTTTAATTTTCTTTTGTAAGATTTCATTTTTTTCTTTAAATTCATACCAAAATGATTTAAGTATTTTTATATCTATTGAAGGAAGTTGTTACCGCTTCCTTAGCGTTAAATATTAAAATGAACAAAAAGTGAATGAAATAAAAATGCCACCAGCACACAATTTTATAAGCCAATTGATAACAGTAAATAACCACTTTATAATCATGCAATATAATTTTCCAAAAATTAATTGAGCTTTTTTAATCGTTGCTTTAACAGATTTCTTAACCACACGCTTAGCAAAAAGCAAGTTAATTAAAAAATTAATTCTAAGCAAATTTCAATGGCTTTAAGTCTTCTTTTTATATGTCGATTAAAGACGTTAAAAGTCATCATGACATGAAATAATTTTCACTGGTAAATGAAAGTGAAAGTAGAGCATTAAAAAAAACTGAAAAGTAAAAATAAATTAGAGGTGTAGAGCAGCCACATTATGTTTGTTTCAGCTACAAAAAGAAAAACCTGCTAAAGAAACTTTACAACAACTTTTTGAGTGTAATTTAAAATTCATTAACTTAATGGGTGGTTGATGTTCCATAAATTAAACATCCACTCGTACTCCTTTCTATACACGGCTATTATTTATTTTTTATATATATTCTTTTTTGTTTATTTTCCTGCCAACACTCCTGGCTGGCTTTTGAAAATGCATGTATTTACTTGTAACATTGGACTTTTTTTTTCAATGAAATTTGCATTTTTTTTTTTATTAAATTTTTCTTAAACCTTAAATAAGAAAGAAAAATTGTTGCATGCAAACTTAGCTTTTAGTACTTCATTTCATTCATTTTGTTTTCATTTATTTCACTAATCTAGTCCGAATAGGGTAAATATAATTTTTTATAATTTTAAGCATATATTTTGTAGTAAGTCACACGATGTGAATATTTTACACATGCAAAATTGACACTACCGTGAAGTAATGGTGTCTCAAATAGCTTTTCTCTGAAGTCATGAATAAAATTATTTAATCTGAATCAAAAATAAAGTGGAGTACATATCAATTTCTACAGTTAGCTATTATAAAGGCTATAAAAGCGGAACCTTGCGGTATATGGTGAAGACATCCGCAACTCTAGCAAATTTCGGATATAGAAAAGTGGATAAGAAGACCTTCGTGTCGCATATTGAGCGAGGAAACGGATTAACGTATTAAAGTGCACTTCTGTAACTGATGGCGCAGAACAGCTGGATATACAGTTCAGAGATCATCTGATTGCATTGGAAGTACTGATACACTACGATCAAGTCCTGTGACAACACTTAATATTATGATGCACCTTGTCCCTATTGACCTTCATATCAACGCCAATTGCCTGCAGTGTAAGAAGTTTTAAAGTTCTCACATGTTGGAGACCAAAGACATATAGCCGCGCGAGAATTAAGGATCTTTTGTATGCAATCTAGAATTAATCTTCTCCTTACGAGGCGTTTGTTTTAAGTTCTGGTCACCTCCAGAAGCGAGTGCGGTAAGATGAACATTGTAGGGAAGTATGACACCAGGATACACAGATGGTTCTAAGATGTGCTTCAAAAAAATGAAACCAGGTGGCGTAAAATGTATACATACAGAGTTGCCAGACATTGCCCACTTCTAATAAATTGCCGTATGTGTAAGTTTAAAAAGAAGGAGTTGTCAGTTTTCCATTTCACAACAGCTTTCCTTCTGTTAGATTTCTGGACACGGGTCTAGCGATCTTTTGGACATCTTACGGCTGCAGAGTGGATGTAGTACTCACAGTTATGTGAAAGCACTTTTAACTTTTGAAAGCACTTTTAACATAAAGTATTAAAGCCAAAACTTATCGGATGTTCTAATAGGATAACCTAGAAAATTTCGGGAATTTTATGCATGTGATTGGCGTTAAGAAGTTGGCAACTCCTGAAACAATTTATTATACTGGAGGCTGCGCTGAGGAGGCACCGTATTAATATAGTCTTATGCAAATTTTGTAAGGATAGGAAGACTCTGAAGAGTTTATTTTACCACTGCTTTCGTTGTTTACATTATAGGTTGAACTGAAAGTTCGGAGCAGCAAGATTATACAAATTACTAGATCCCTGATATCCGTTTTACCGGACTACTTGTCACTTTGCAGGAATACTTTTCACGACCTATTGAGGTGTGCAACAACTAGCGATGTGAGTTTTTGCAAAGCCATCAAGGTTACTAGGAACCGATGTTGAAAAATGCATTGGCTTTTGTTCCCGTGCCGTGAACAATTTCGAAATTTTGTTTCTTAGGAGATGTGCGAAGTTTTTTGTCGGTTTGAAATTATGCAAAAGTAATTTCTATTAATTATATACATTCAAAGAACAATTCTGTATTGGTGCAACATTATCAACTGTACAAAGATACTGATACTGGTTTTAAAAAAGGACATGGTGGAGCTCAGTAATGGGTATGGGCATATCTTAGAATGACAGGAGTGTGTCTGTTTGTTACAATTTATGAAATTATGAGAAAGGAAAAATTCATCTTTACATGACAAAATTGTAAAGACTTGGCAAAAAGCTCATAAATAAATAAAATGGCCAGCAAAATCTTGTAATGTGACTCCAGTAGCAGATTTTTGTATTCATATCAAATCGCATCTGGCAGAGCTTCTAGAAACGAACATTGGGAAAGTATAAAAGAAGAATGGGTGGCGATTTAATAATAGGACTTTATTGCAGCACATTCGGATGCGGCGAATCTTAAATACCCTTCACCCAAAAAAAATGTGTACACAGAAAAAACAGATTAGTAAAATAACGTTGGAGATTATTAAAATTCAATCACTAATATCATTAATTAATTTTTATTCTTAATAAAGTATAATCCTGACATATTTTCTATATGTAGAACAAAAAAATTATAATTGTAAATAATTGTCGGTCGCAACAATCGTTAAGAAAATTAACAAGACCAATTTCTGTATTTGCTGTAATTTTTTCTGTTAATTGGGAGATGCAACTAAATTAATTCAGCACATTAATACGGATACTCAAAAGTTGGTAGTTATAATTGAAAAACCGATATTAATTTTGAAAACAAAATTGTTTTTGACATTATAAAAAAGAAAAAGAAATTAACATACGAGTACAAAATAAAAACATTTATTTATTTATTTACTTTAAAAAACAAAAGAAAACACAAGTAACTGTGAATTTGGCAAACAATTAACCAATTTTGTAGAAAGGTAAGTTCAGCTTGATTAAAAAAAGAGAAATTTGTAAATGTAAATAATTTTGAAACATTTTATAGCATTTTCGGATGGTACGGCAAATGAAAAATATTTGGAAATAGCAAGAAATCAGGAAGAAAAGAAAGATGTATTGGTGAGGTATTCACCATTTATTATTATGTTCTAATCTGTTGAATTACTTTTTGAATAAAGTTTTGTAAAAAATTATGAAGTTGTTTTATTTCATTCAAAATAATATTTTCTATTGACTGTCCTCTTTCTCGAATCATTTTATAAAATAGTTACGAGCACCATATTCATTCAGTCATTTCAACCGAATTTCAAATAATACTCACAAGCGACAAAATTCGATTGGAAACAAATTCCGTTGTCATAACGAATCTCTTTTCTCTGTGTACTTATTTTCTTTAAATAAAGTTTTTTGTAGAAATATATCTATGTTTAATATAATAAATTTATTTTGCGTGAATTTGAGATGCTTTTTTGTCAACTTTAAGTCTGCTCTACACCCTCCATCATTAATCCATCTAATCAAATATATGTAAGCGCGAAATGCAATGTCCTTAGTTAGCTGAGCTTTTGTTAAAACGAATATTATGAAGATGTCAGATATTTGGTTTTCCACTTTACTTGTACAATTATATAAGAAAACATTTTACTCCATGGCGTTATTGTGTTTTTTTTTGCGAAAGTGGCCATTTTTAAGAAAACGTTTAAATTGTTCAAATTTAAAATTTTTGGGTGTAATTAAAATTTTCGGTGAATTTTTCGCGAAAACAAATATTAAGGGTGTTTTTTTATTTGATAGATGACCTGTGTTTTTTATAGTCGAATAATTTGTTCGGCTAAAGGTCAAATTAAAATATTAAAAATGAAAAATAAAATATTTGGTTTCACTTTTATTCATCTAATATTTCGGTTAACTTCGTTAACCATTATCGAGGAATCTACATACAGAACAAAGATACATTTTTTTAAATACAATGGCCCAAATTCATAGTTATAGAATAAAGTCGACTCCTGCTAAAGTATACTCTAAAATAAAAAGCTCTTATTATCCTTTTTACTTTCATAGTCAAGAATAAAGTATACTTTAAGTTTAGCCGCCTTCCACTGGGTGCCAACTGTAATTTGATAAATGTTTTCATACAATTTCTAGACAAACATTTGAAAAAAGTAACCTTGTTGTTATTTTGTTCACTTTGGTATAAAAATCAGATAAAGAGTATTGTGTTCTTAAACCAAATAAAATAATTTTGGAAAAATGAGTTAAAAACAGCTTTGGGTAGTTTTAAATTTAGAGTTGACTTTCTCTCCAAAAGTATATTTTAAATTGTCTATGAATGAATTAGAGTCGACTCTAAAATAAAACCGACTTTAGTTCCCTTAAAGTATACTTTATTTTAACTATGAATATGGGCCAATAACTTGAAAACACTATAAATTTTACATACATTATAATGTTGAAACAATTTAATATTTAACTGTCGTACATCCTATTGGTTTCATCAGTTTTCTTCTACCAATTGTTTTATTTTATGTGTTTATTAATTATGTGTCGATATAATTGAGCGCAACTGTCAATGCCTGTCTTGTGATTTAAGCGTTTTGTTGTAGGTTCGTTGATAATGTGTAGCATTTCTACTATAAATCTCTTTTTGTAACTGTGCTCTTCTTGTGATATTTTCACTCTATTAAAATCAGGTTTGTGTCCACTCACTACACAGTGGGCAGCAAGTGCAGTTTTTTGTTCAATGGGTTTTTCTACAGACTTTAAATAAGATTTGTGAGATAAGATTCTAGTTTTTAATTTCGTTTTTGTTGTGCCAATATATGTCTTGTTACATATATTAGTTCCGTCCCCATTGAAATTTATTTTATATATATTACATTTCTTTTATCATCTTTGTCTATTTTAGCCTTGGTTTTGCTGAAAAGTTTTTTTTTTTAATAAATTGTTGTTCTTCATTGCTAAATTATAATTTTTGTCATCATAAATATTTGAACTTCGTATTCTTTCAGATAATCCAGGAACATATGTAACTGCTTGGTACATCTTCTCTGCTTTGTACATGTTTTGTTTTGTTTATTTTTAACATTTTTTATTAGGTCCATTATCGTTTTTCTCGGGTAGTCATTTCTTTCCAGTACTTGTATGATTTTTTAAATGTTCTTCCTGTTAAACTGCTCATCGCTTTTATCTATAACTCTTTTAATGAAGTTAGTTGCTGTGTTAATAATAATTCGTCTTGGGTGTTTGAAGTAAACATTTTTGAGTTTACCTGATGATGTGGGTTTTTGATACCAGTCAAGATTAGTTCACATCTTATTAAATTTCTATTGTTTAGTGACATTCCAATTTTTTGCTAAGCTAAGGTTTCTTTTTTATATAATTTTCGTTTTTTAATTAAATTTCCATTTTCTTATGGCAAAAACAGCTTTTTGTAATATTTAATATTTTTTTTCAAATCTTTGTGAAAATTTAATATTTTGGTGAAAATTATTTTGGTGCTGTTTCTACTACCTGTAAATTTAGTTTTATTCTGAAATTTCGGTTGTCAATACAATAAAGCAAAAAACATAAATAACATAAATAACCAACAAAAAAAGCACAATTTAATCTAAAAAAACGTAAGGATTATAAAAGCGCTCGCCATTTTTTGGAATATATCTTCACCATATATCGACCGATGTTGCTAAATTTCAATAGGTCGTCTTTTGAAACTCTTTTGGCAAAACTGATTTTAACCCGATTACGGATAGACGAACATCGTTGAGTCGACTCCCTTATGTGTAATGTTCAAGAATATATGCGTATTTATGGGGACGAAAATAATTATTGATGAAATTACAAATGGAATGACAAACTCATATTACCGCAGGTGCAGCAAAGTGCAAAGGCATATTTGTTTTATTTTTAAAAAGTCCACTGTATTTTTCTATTCCATTAGCATAGAATTCTTACAAGCAAATAATATAAGACTTTGGTGGAAAATACTTTCTTCCTTTTTCACTGGGGCTTATTTCCGAACTTATTATATAGTGTCTCATCAGTCTATATGTATGCACTTTTAATTATTTCGGTTATTGCAAAAGGTTATTTCTTGTTTCTTCTTTAAATTTCATTTCGTTTGTTTGTTCTTCAATCTCAGTTTGTTTAGCTGCTAGAAACTGCAGTCTCCTACAAAAAATCCTTTCAAGTCTTAAAACTAATCAACAATCCACTACAACTATGAACGTATATAAAATTAAAGTGTGTAAACTATTCCAATTATGTATACAACATGAATTGAGGTTTTACAAATATACCCCAGATTTTATTATTATAAGTGTTATTGTATTATCTTGATAAAAAAATTAAAAAAAGAAAATGGTCACTTAAGCTTGCAGCCATTTATAGCTTTTATAGTATTAATTTAGCATTTTAATTTATTAAACTTCAGTTAAGAATGTTAAAATCATTTCTTCTTTAATTAATTTTGTTACTTTTACTGTTTCATGTAATAAAATTAATATTTAATTTATTACAATGTTATTCCAAACACGTACAAAATATTTACAAAACAACAATTAAACTAAACAGCTGTAATTTAGAACAAAATTCGGTGCATGTTGAAACATTATATTTTCATATATTATGAATAATTCTCTAATCATTTGTTATTTTCACTATGGGAGGTCAATAAGAACAAAACTGCTGGTAACTGCTTTGATGTTTAATTTTATAAAATTAAAAGAATAAAATAAACAAAAATTTAAGTTCATTTTTCCATCGTAATTGGGATGACATTTTCTCCTCACAGCAGATTATATTTTTATTGCATATGCAAAGAGTGTTGAATCCTTCACATGAATAAGAAAAAATTAAAAAAAAAAATACTTATTTCCTTGGATTTTCCTTCAATTTTCAATATGAAGTAAAATACAATACTTTGACGAAAACTCCTTAAGCAAAAACAAGTACTTTAATGAACATAAAAAAATTGTTGCTTCTCCTAAAGCAATTATTTAATTAGAAATAGATTTTCCTTTTTTGTAATTAATGGCGTTTTCTTTTCTGACAACATTTTGTACAACCTTGTGTTCTTTTCTAAAAATATCCAAAATGTAAATAAAAAGTATGTTCTTTTAAAAATATGTCACACGAAAGGGTGAACCCTAAATTTTATGTACAGTATTATTTATTATATTATGCTAATATCCCATAACATTTTCAAATAAAAATACAATTAATTTGTTGGTTTGGAATAGCAGGTATCTATACATTTTTCGCCGGTTGCTCAAGCAAGCTCATCAGGACAGCTTTATCCAAATTTTTAGAAAAGCCAAAAACATTTCCTTTAAGTATAAAAACTTTGAAAACAACATGAGAGTTATTTTAGAAGCCAATACAGAAATGTTAAGGCTTTAACAAAAATTACCAACAAACAAACCACGTTTTTATTTTTGCTTACATTCCCTTCTGCGTTAGGTTGGTTACATGACGACTCTTAATGCAGACGTAAGGCGTACTAAAATAAAAACAACACAGTTATTTTCTTAATTACTCAAGAGAAAGAAAAACATAACAGAGAGTAGAGTAAGTATGCTACACTTTTTTAAAACCATTCTTACTGTTGAGCAGGGTTTCGAAAAACTGCTATTAGCAGTCACATTTTACTAACCAGTTCAACTTTTTTCAGTTACATACTGAAAATATACAACTGAAATCAGTTTTCTATTTTACGCCAACTGAAAATAGTTGAACTAAGCACACACACTACTAATAACCAACTGAATTCAGTCTACTATTTTCAGGAACAAAACGAACACACAGCGACTGTGTTTTGAGTTTGTAAGATAATAGTTCGCAACTGAGAAGCCAGTTCGTGTGCGTTTAGCAGACGTAGTTATGTTTTTTAAGTATCGTAACAAAACTAGAAATATGACTGGATAATATAAATGGGGTGGTTAAACAAAGTAGAAAAGTGAGCGTTCCTATACATTTTTTTGTTCAACAAATTAAAGAAAAATATGTACATGTATTACTACTTTGTGCTGTTACTCGAAAATGCTTTAATTTATTTTTAAGTTCCGTGTATAAGCTAGTATGACCAGTGTTTCCAAATGTAAATAAAACTAATTTATTTTTACATTTTTCCCGACGTTTCGTCAATTATTTGTTGACTTTCTCAATTTATATTTTTTGAATATTTGTTATAATATGTAAATTTATTAAATTATTTTCTATTTTCTTAAGCTTTGGGTCCTTATATTTTTTAATAATATTTTATTTCAATATTTCGGTACTTTCTGCGTACCTTCTTCAGGAAACAAAATTAATATATAACCATATAACCATATTTTGGTTATATATTAATTTTGTTTCCTGAAGAAGGTACGCAGAAAGTACCGAAATATTGAAATAAAATATTATTAAAAAATATAAGGACCCAAAGCTTAAGAAAATAGAAAATAATTTAATAAAAAAGGGTCAAATAATCATTATTAAACTAATGTAAATTTATTTTCATTAAAAAGAATTGTAGGAATATTATACATTTTTTAACTAAGAATATTGATAGTTTTTGAATAGTATTGTAGAGCAGTGCTTTAGAAGAAATATTCATATTTGGGTTTTAATTAACTATTAATTAATTTGTAGAAATTATGAGTGGAATTAAAATGTGAATGTTTCATTATTTTCAGAGGCCTTTTGCTATGTGAAAAAAAACCGTTCTTGCTGTTGTATGTATAAATTGTCCTGTGCCCTTTTTAAAGAAACTGCAGCGTTTTAAAAATTATTAATATATTACAACAACAACAATACAAAATCAATCTACCTGTTGTTAACAAAATCACACAGTTAAAAAGTTCCCGTTAGTGTTTTTTACATTTATTACAAATGGGTTTTTTACATTAGGTAATGTACGTTCTTCTTCTTTTGGAGTGTTCTTTCTTTTTCTTTCATAAAATTGATTTACTTAAAGAGACCAAGAGCTCACATTGTATGTTATTAATTTTACTTAAAGCGAAAACATTTTACTGCTTTTGCATTACATTTCGTGTAAGTTTCCTCGAAAACGCCTGTTGGTAATAATCTCATTTATTTATTAGAAGACATTAAATTTTTATTTTATAATTATCTTAATTAATTCATTTTAAATCTGCACAACAGTTTTCTCAGTAAAAAGTCATTTTATATTCAAACTGCTGTGTTCATGAAATATTAAAATAGATTTGAAGCACATTTTAGGACAAATTTATATGGAAAATTTGTCATAAAAAACATTTCAAAGTTATTTTATTTTTAATGAATATGGCAGTTATTCTTTTCTGCTTTTATCTGTATGTATGTAAGTAAACTAAAAAGTGAATTATGAAAAAAACGGCAAAGAATATTTATTTGCTTGACCATTAAGCTAGGTAGTAAAATTGCGGATGAACGGCGGTTACTTTGTGCAGGCACAAATCCTTTAAATTTCAATTTATGGGAATTTCTACTTAATTTCGATTATTTCGATTATAGTTGTAAATAAAATCGCGAAAGAAAAAACATAGATATTTTTAAATTTTATGGGTGTAAGAACCCCAAACAAATTCCAGCCAACTGAGACTTTTGTATATAATAGGTTAGTAAAGTACACTTAACAGGCGTGCTAAAGCTAATTTTGACACACTGCAAAAATCGGTTAGGCGTAGAAAATCTTGAAAGTATTTTATTGGCTTAACTTAATTCTATACTTTTCGATGAAATTAATAACGATTTAATATGATTACCTATGTTTTATTAATACCTTTTAAGTTATATAGTAATTTACTAAGTTTAAGGTTAATTTATTAAAAATGTTCCAAGTTGAAAACAAAAACATGTAAACCGAAAATTAATTTTAAGTAAAATTATTCTAATCGTGTAGAACCATTTTAATATTTAAACAATTAAAAAAGAAATAAGCAGAAAATCTATTTCTTCAAAATTATTTACACGTGCATGTAACAAGACATTTGCAATCAAACTTTCATACAAACAGTATGAAATGAAATTATTTTCTATTTATACCAACAATGATAATACACATATCTATTTGTTAAAAAACTCTGTACAAACACTCAATCAAACTATTCAGTCAGACTATCCACACACATTTTCAGTTGTGTTGCGTTACTAGAAAAACATAACTACGTCCGCTTAACGCACACGAACTGGCTTCTCAGTTGCGTATTGATAACTTACAAACTCAAAACTCAGTCGCTGTGTGTTAGTTTTGCTCCTGAAAATAGTAGACTGAATTCAGTTGGTTTTTAGTTTTGTGTGTGCTCAGTTCAACTATTTTAAGCAGTCAAATAGTTGAAAATGAATACTCAAACTATTTTTAGTTCAGTCGCCAGTCAAAAAAAATTTTGTTGGTGCTGAATATTAAACCCTGCTGTTGAGAAGTGATGTTTACTTTTGTTGCTAAACACGGTGTTATATGGCTTTTTGTTTGAAACTCTAATTTAATATTACTGATATACATAGTCAAAAAATGCAATAACATTTTTTTGTTCTATTGTGGTTATAAAATGTGTAGCAATTTTTCAGGGTTTAGGCAACATGCAAAACATGTAAAGTGACTGTTGGGTAACATTTGTCTTCAGAAAAAAAACGCCATAAGTTTTTAAAGGGATCAATTAAAAAAGTTATTATATTTTATCCAGAAGCCAAATAATAACTTTACTAAATGTGATGATGTTTTCTGTTTTTAAGAACCTAGACAGTAGATGCCTGAACCATTGTTCCTAGCTTATTTTCGAGTTGAATCCAAAAAAAAACTCCATGACTGTAAACACATTTAAATTTTTAAATTAATTTAATTACATTTTTAACCACTTTTAATTTACTTTGCAAAGAAGTTTGCATCCCAGATCTTCCTCCTCCTTCTCCTAATTTTAATTTTGTGTTGATTACGTTCACTGCCAAATAAAATCCTTCTACGCAAGTATATCTCAGAAGTACACGAAGTAGAGTCAAAATAATTTTGTCTGGTCTTAAATGGTCTTGATTTAGAGACAACTTTTATTAAGAACAAAAACAAAATATTTTATTGTTTTAAATTACCACAAAAAATTTCTTATCTTCCCCAGAGATCCATAGTAGTATCGCGAAAGGTTGAAGGCGTAACACCAGGGGAATGGTTACTTCCCACGAAGGGTAATTACTAATTATGGTTTTATAGAGAATGGCAACAGCTTGGTGATATTGGTATAGGATTGGTGGTAACGTTGATCTTGCATAAGCAGAACAACAACAGTTAGATCTACCGATGCCAGTAAAGAGTGTCGAGAACGGTTGGCGAAATTTACAAAAAAAAGATATTCAGGAATGTGACACGAAATCGAACGATTTAAAAATAAACGGCATTTGAATTGTTTTTATACATTTTCAAAAATTTTTGTGATTTTTGATTGAAATCGATCGAAATCACTAACTTTCAAAACGTACTTTTTCACAACGATCGAGTTCCGTCACATGCCTGTTTAGTTTAAAAAACTGAATATGTTTCATATAGCTTTTAAAAATCTGAATCAATAGTTTTTGAAATCCAGGATAAAAGAATTAATATATTATTACGAGGGCTGCTATATATGTTTCTGGCCTGGCAACACTGAGTGCTGTCAAGTGCAATCTGACATTTCCATTGGAAAGTTTGTCATTTTTAAGCATAATCGTACTCATTTGTGTTGTTTACAGTGACTTGAAAAAATTAATATAGAAAAAAATGGAATTAACTCGTAAACATTTTCGTGCCATCATTTTTCACAACTTTCGACGTGGATTATCACGACAAGAGTGCATTGATGAACTTAAATCTCTGTATGGCGATGAAGCACCATCCTATAACACAGTGAAAAATTGCTATAATGAATTTAATCGTGGCCGAAGCTCGCTCAAAGACGAATTCCGTGAAGGTCGTCCAAAAACGGCTGTTGTGCCAGAGAACATTGATGCCGTGCGTGAACTCATAATGCAAGATCGACATGCGACATACCGAGAGATAGAGACATCCTTGGACATTTCTTCCACCAGCATACATTCGATACTGCATGAACACCTGGCCGTAAAAAAGGTTTGTTCTCGTTGGATCCCGCACAATTTGAAAGTCGCTCAAAAAAAGGCTCGTGTCGATTGGTGCAAAGAAATGTTGCAAAAATACGATTGCGGTGCTTCAAAAGACGTTGGCCGCCTGTTTCTTCGGCAAAACTGGTCATGTGGCGACTGTTCCGCTTGAGCAACGTAGGACGGTATCTTCTGAGTGGTACACTACAATTTGTTTGCCTGAGGTCATCGGAGAAATTCGAAAAACCAACAAGAGAAGTCGAATCATTGTTCACCATGGCAATGCGAGCTCTCACACATCGGCTCAAACCAGAGCGTTTTTGACCGGCCAAAACGTCAAATTAATGGGTCATCCGCCGTACAGCCCTGACTTGGCACCTAATGACTTCTTTTTTTTTCCGCACATCAAGAAAAAAATGCGTGGTCAACGATTTTCGTCGCCAGAAGAAGCTGTTGAAGTGTTCAAAAACCATGTTTTAGAGGTGTCTCAATCGGAGTGGAAAAAGTGCTTCGACAACTGGTTTGAGCGCATGAAAAAGTGTATAAATCATGCTGGAGAATACTTTGAAAAACAATAAAACCATTTTTGATTATAAATATTCGCATTTTCACTATTAGGCAAGAAATATTTCGAGCAGCCCTCGTATGAGTATTCAATCAATAATAGTTTAGCATGACATTTGCTGAGTTAAACAAAATTGTTTAAGCGTTAAAAACATCTTTCATAATTAGACATCTCTTTTATAAGTAAAATGCAACAGATACTTCTCTTAAATGTAAAATTAAAAAAATCAAACAATATTTTGCAAAAATCTTTGAGAGAAAATATGTTGCAAAATTGTTATTGATTCCACTTTTTACTGTGCACTTATTAAATGTTAATTTTTGGTACAAATTCAATTGTGTGCTTGATATCGCAAGTGCGTGCATGTTGTTGGAAAAATGTAATTTATACAAATTTAAGCATCGACAAGGAAGTTGGGTGTTGCAAGTTTTAAACGTTCGCCTTCAGTTCACATACGCATGTGGTAATGAATGGAGTGTTCATTAATTTAATGTGTGTTTGTTTTATGTTAAATTTAATTTGTTCCTGACTTAATTTAATTTTATTAAAGTTTCTTAATTTCTGTATAATATTTTACTTCATTCTATTGTATGTGTGACACGTGTGTTTAATTTATTCTTATACACAAAATACACAAATCTAATGTGCATTATATGTAGCAAACAATTAATTAAATAATTATGAAATTAATACATAAGGAAAACGTTAAAAAACAACGCAATTTTGCCTTGAAATACGACGTGCACACATTTCGGCATTTAGGCGCTCATCTTAAATGATAGTAGACAACATTAAATGCTGCCAGGGTTGCCCGGCGTCGGAATATGGTAAGAATATCGCGGATGTGGCTGAAAATTTCGTAGATCACCCAAATTATCGATCAGTCCAAATGTCATGCGATTGGACAACATTTGGTGGTCTTTAAAAAGATTTTAATCGCATTTAGTCTTATGTCATGTTTCAGGGTGTCGTGTTCGTTAGCAGGTTATTTTTTATTTTGAAGTTCTGAAAGATTAACAGTACCATTACTGCTTAACGAAATGTGTGGTAATTTTTCATAACCATTTTAAATAACGACAGTCACATTTTAGAAAAATTCTTTTAATTTAATAATGGAAAATATTCTTACCGCACAGTTTAAGACTTAAAAAGAAATTGCACCCATAAAAACTTACCTAAAAAGAAAGAAAAATAAAATATTATTATTATAAAAATAAAAAACCAGACAAAAAAATTAATTAAATTTTATTAAAAGTTATACAATAATTGCCTCCTAATGGAGACCTCAGAGACAGAGATGGCAAACCTGTAAAAAATCGAATTCTAAACAGCAAAAATGACCAGTTTTTTAAAATAAAATTGTTTTAATTTCCAGAAGAGAAATTTTAATATTTATCAGAGCTGTTCTGTAAGTTGAATCGATTTCAAAACAAAGGGATTTTCAAAAAATGGCAAACGTGCAAATTGGAGCGATTTAACTATTCGCAGTTAAGTTCTTATGAAATATTTTAAACACCAGAAATGTTTTTACATAAATATTTTATATTGTTTCAAAGCAGAGAAAAGAAATTAATAAATGATTAAATCATATAAGTATACTTGACAAACTTGTGCCTTTGAGAATAAAGAAAAGAGTTTTAAAAGTTTTTATTACAAAAAATGGTACTTGATTTACTATCTGATTTCTTTACTCGACTTCAAAACAAGTAAAATAAAAGGATATAACAATAAAAAAAGGAATAAAGAAAAATTTAATTTGTTTTGTCGTATATTTAAGCTCAGTTAATAAGAGAACGTACACACAGAAAAAAGATGGGTAAAAATTCGCTTGATATGTTAAAAATTCAATTACTAATAAAATAATTTGATTTTTATTATTATTAATTTATTTTTTATATTAGGAGCTAACAAATAATATTTTCCTCTAAATTTTGGTTGTAACACCTCTTAAAAAAGTTATCCTGACCGATTTGTGTCTTTACTAAAATTTATTCTATTAAATGGAAGATAGAACTAAACTTATTCAGCACATTACTACTGAAAACCAAATTTCGGTAGTGAGAATCAAAAAACTCGATTGTATATTCTGAAATTGAAAAATGTTCGACATAATAAAAATAAAATTTGTAAACATGACTCAAAAAAACAACATTATTTCAGTTGAAAAAATACAAAGATTTATTAGAAGTGGTGAAAAGTTCTGCAATACTGTTGAAGAGTAAGTTCAAAATTATCTCAGAAAGACATTTGTAATTAAAAATAATTTTAAATTGTTTAATACACTTCGTAGCGGCAACACGTGCGGTATGGGATGGCAAGTTGAAGAAACTATGTGGAAAAGAAGAAATCAAGATGTAAAGCAAGGAGAAGGCTGAATTTAATGGTTCGAATTTATAATCTTATTCCTATAATTTATTTTTAAAATAAGAGTAAATATTAAAATATTTTATTGTTTTATTAAATTCACAATAATATTTTATAGTCACCCAAGAATCATTTTTTTTAATAGTTGTGAGTTCTATATCCATTCAGTTATTACAACCGAATTCAAGATAATACACACAGCCGACAAAATTCGATTGGAAACAAATTCGGTACTTATAATGAATTTCTTTTCTCTGTGAAAGTAATTTCGGGCCACTTGTAAGAAAACATTAGGGAAGAGATTTTGGTACATGCAGACAAATAGTCAAACTACAGTGTATTAGAAAGGTAAGGAAGCGTTAGAAGTGTACATGCAGAAGTCATTTATAAAAAAATTATAATAAATAAATCTGTTAAACAGTGAGATAAGTATTCACAGTCTGTAGAACATTTTATTTTATTTATTTATTTAATTTATTTATTTTTTAATAACCTAGCCTTTTGGCCATTTTAACGCAACACAGGTAAATAAAAGTTATACGAACTGCGTTGGCTACCTTTAAATAAAAAGGCAAAAAGTATTAATTATTTTAGGCGTGAATAGAACTGATAATCTCGCAACAACTATTAAAAAATTATTGGAATTATGGAAACTATTAAAGCAAACGTTTTTCTGTGGAAAATAGTAAAATAACTCAGTAAAATAGTCGATTATTTTTTAATTTTTGATATCTACGTCTTGTTTTTTTTACCAAAGAAAGAAACTTTTAAAGTCATCTTTTTTTATATGGAGGGGGCTAGAGTTAAATTATAAAATTTATCATTTAAAGTTCATTTAATGTTTTTAGTCTCTAAATACGCTTTTCTTGTTCTGTTAAAAACAATTAACACATGACTTGAAAATGTTATTTTTTCTTAAAAAACAGAAATAAATAAGCCTACTTCAGCATAATTAAAAAAAATTAAAAATCTTTAGCACAGTTATTGTTACTAATTTACTCTTACTAAGTTACTATTTTGAGAATAAAGTGGTAAAAACAAATTAATTAAAATTTTTTCATAATTCTCAGTTACAAAAATATATAAAGAACGACGTAAAATTAGCCCTTTATTATACCCTTGATCACAAAAAGTGGAAGAAGGGTATATTTAAGTTTGTCATTCCGTGTTCCGAACCCATAAAGTATAAATATTCTGACTTCTTGTGCATAGCGAAGTCGATTGACCGATGTTCGTCTGTGTTAAAGTTAAAATCAATGAGTTAAGCATTTGTAAAAAATTTTAGTATTTTCTTAAAGATCTCTTCAAAAGCTCTTAAAAAAATACCCATATTGATATTTTAAACAATTTTAGAGCCCCGTTATTCGGCAAAAATGGACGAGCGCCAATTTTTTCACTTGATATTTTTTCTTATTTTTTTATTCTCTATCGCCCCATATATTTATTTTTTTGATTAGAGTTACTATATTGTTCCAAATGACATAATTAGTTAGAAGAAGGCGTGGTGTTTTGCCCGCTGCCTCGAAGGACGTGGACCGAACTTGCTGATTTTCGATAGCAAATCTTTCGTTACTATTATCGTTTTTTATTCTTTTATAGCTGATCTAGTGCCTTTGCAAACTTAATTGTGGTAAAGGGTATAATTAAAGCAAGCTTTGGATAAATTTTATATTTTATACCATTTGATACAACATGTTGGCTACAGTATACATCTCCGTGCTAGAAAATCAAATGCTTCAATTAAAAAACAAAAAATACCCGGTACATTAAGAGTATTCCTAGAGCTTGAGTTTACTTACAACAACCGCAAAGATATTTGTATGAAAGTAAATTGTTTTGATTAATTTACTTTATTCGTGCTTGATTCCTTCAAATATAAATATTTCATCATATTCTCATGAAATATTTATTATTTTAAACTAAACTACAAAATGAAATGTATTACTGGGGGGAAAGCGTATCCATATGGCCATTTCACTACTACTCAAATAGCTCATCAGTGGATTTTACCCAAATTTTGTATAGAAAAACAGAAAGTCTTATATCAAAAGTCAAATTGATTAAATGAGAACTCCATTGAATCAATAAGACAGCAGACAATAACAACTCAAAAATGTTCTACACAAAAACACAGCAAACATTTAGTAACTATTTTTATTTTTTCTTTCATTTTTCAACATAAGGGATCCCATTGGGAACCATTCATATGTATTTGAAAGATTCAATGAAAAAATAAAAATAAAAATTGAAAAACAATTTTTATTAATAAGCAATGTGCACATGCAAATATATCAAAATGAAAATTGATTATTCGGAATCTTTTGAAGTTTAATTAATTTTCTTTATTCGTGCTTGATTCCTTCAAATATAAATATATAAAATAAATATATATAAAAAAAATATATAATAATAATAAAATAAAAATAAATAACTAAATAAAAAATTACCTCGTTTTTAATTCCAACATTTTTTAAAAATTTAAATTAAACTTTTATTGTTTCGTGAAATTTTTTGAACAGTAAATATTTTTGCTGTTTTAATTGCTTAACAGACGATTTATTGTTTGCGAGTATGTGAATGAATATGAACACTGCAATTCTAATCATATTTTATTTAAAATCTCAACAAAAAGTTTGTACAATATTTTTATTAGATGTTCGTGTTATGGAAACATTTTTAAAAACAATTTTTGAGTAATATTTATACTAATAAAAGAACTAGAATTAAAAAACTTCAGGTATTATTATTTTTTTTCGCAGAATTTACACCCCGAAAAAATACTTTATACACTTTTCTAATTAAATAAATGACCCAGGACTTAAAAAACTAATGTATCAAAGAACAAAAAATTCCCCAATTTTTTTGTTCTGGACATAACTGCGTTGGTTTCTGAGCGGCTCATGTAATATAGCTATATGATGGAACACAATTGAGTTAAAAATAGTTATTTTCTTTTTCTTTAAAAATGTATCATTTTGCAAGACCTAATAAGACTTCAAGTACAGCAAGTTAAGTTTCTGGTATTTGGTCTTCCATCTGGTAGAAAATTAATCAGGTATTCGGAAGCATCTCGTGTTCTGCAGCAAGTGATATCTTAAAAATCTAAAAAATTTTAAAAATTTCTTAGTTCGGCGATAATCAATGATCACCAACCAAGCTCGCGCGGACTCAAGTACACAATACAACCACACAGAAAAGGAACATCTCTCAACAAAGAGAATAAAGCACATTATACACATATAGGCACTTTCTGAATCGCTACATCTTTCGTCAGCATTTTTTGCATTCATCTACCGTACTTGAGTAATTATAAACATCATTTAAACAATAAACTAAAATTAAAATCAATTTCAATTTATTGATTTAATAAAAAAATTTAAGCAACGTAAAATATAATCTTCTAAATTATTATAACTGTAATGACGAAAATTTTTTCGGTGCAATATATCCGAAGCAACCTCATTTAAAGTACATAATTTTGATGGCATTCTCTGCTGATAAACTTGTGTCTCAGCTAAAAGGTATGACCCTATCTTAAAACCTGTGACTTCTACATGTTAAATTGATCTCCAAAGAGTTGAAGAACAACTTAAAACTTTAAACGAATTTAACTCAGTTCGAGGTTTTTTCTTTTTCTTTTTAATGTCACTCTTGCAGTAAAGGCTTGAATTTTGAATTTTTCAATATATTAATATTAATAATTTTCTGTAATGTTTTTTTTTTTATTAGTTTCTTATAAAAATTATAAAACTCAGAGACCGGGTGGGCACAAACGGAAAGGAATTTCCTGAAATAATTTCGTTTTGTACAAAGTCCAACCGATTACGATTGGTAACCAATAATATCCATTCAGAATATCTTAAACTTCACAAATATGAATATTTTTCAATTCCTTTTACGGAAACCACATTGGAATAAAAGTATAAAATAAAAAAAAATGTAATTTCTATTGTTTATATAAATACTATATGAACCCGGTGTGCTTCGCTACCCCCCCTTGTCCACGCCCCTTTGTCCACTCCCAACGTTATATAGTCAAGAATATCCTATTGCGAAAATTTAATGACGATTGGTCCAGTAGTTAAGACTTTATTACGATTTTTAATTTTTCTGAAAAGGGGCGGGGTCCCACCTACTTTTCTCCTGGTACGTATTCCTAATTATGCCAATACCATATGTACCAAATATCGTCGACGTAGGTCAAAAAATGGCCAAAATATGGCGATTTAAATTTTGGGGTTATATGGGCGGTGCCACGCCCCGTTGTCCAATTAAAACTTCATATAGCCTTCCAGAGTCACAGTAATATGCTGTGAAAATTTCAGGAAGATCGGTCCAAGGGTTTGGCCTCCTATAAAGCACAAACATACAGACAGACATTCATTTTTATATATATAGATTTACTTATAAGAATTCGTTCTTCACAACAATCACTAACAACAGCATATGTTTTGGTACAAATCCATTTAAATGCAAAAAAAAAAAAAAAAAAAAAGAAACACTAGCAGATATAAATAAAAATGCTAAAGCGAAACTACAAACATGGCCAGACTTTCATTGCAACCACATGGCAAACGACAGACACCGACACATGACCAGTTAAATATTTAGTGTGAAAATAAAGAATGTAAAGAGGACTCCAGGGATCTAAGGAACAGAAAAGCACTGATAAAAAGAACGAGAGAGTGATTTTATAAAATACACTAAACACATATAAAAAATATAAAAAATGTTTTTATCCCCATGTTTGTTTAGTTCTGGTTTTTATTTATTTTTTTTTTTTTTTTATTTGAATACATGTGTGTCGTTATGGCCATAGAATGAAATATTCTGGTTTTCATTTTACAGTAAATCTTAAATATAAGATAATTATTTGTTGCTTGGTTTTTCCAGCTAGAATTGTAAAAACGTACGTTCAGTTATACGTTAACGTATGTTATAATCCGAAAAACTTTTTTTTACGATACGTGTTGTACGCTCACGTATGTAACGATTCCACTCCAGTTTGAAACTCTTTTTAACCGTTTAATGACATACAAACTTCTACATTAAAAATACAAATTTGTAATTAATTAAAAAATTGTTCAATTAAATCTACATTTAAAAAGAAAGTGATAGAACAAAAGCTCTTACAACTTTCTTAGAAAAATTATCGAAGAAATTTCATTTATTTTTTAAAAATTTTCAAGGCGAATTTATACCAACTTCAAAACATAATTAATTATTTCACTTTCTTCTTACTCTTTTTAAAAACCTTTCCAATAAGCTTTGTTTTTTAAATTGATTTAACACTATTGATACAATTCTATTGTAAAGAATATAAAAAAAGAATTTTTGTTACGAGGGCTGCTCTATATATTTCTGGCCTAATAGTGAAAATACGAATATTTATAACCAAAAATGGTTTTATTATTTTTCAAAGTATTCTCCAGCATGATTTATATACTTTTTCATGCGCTCAAACCAGTTGTCGAAGCACTTTTTCCACTCCGATTGAGACACCTCCAAAACGTGGTTTTTGAACACTTCAACAGCTTCTTCTGGCGACGAAAGTCGTTGACCACGCATTTTTTTCTTGATGTGCGGAAACAAGAAGAAGTCATTAGGTGCCAAGTCAGGGCTGTTCGGCGGATGACCCATTAATTCGACGTTTTGGCCGGTCAAAAACGCTCTAGTTTGAGCCGATGTGTGAGAGCTCGCATTGTCATGGTGAACAATGATTCGTCTTCTCTTGTTGGTTTTTCGAATTTCTCCGATGACTACAGGCAAACAAATTGTAGTGTACCACTCAGAAGTGACCGTCCTACGTTGTTCAAGAGGAACAGTCACCACATGACCAGTTTTGCCGAAGAAACAGGCGACCATTTGCTTCGAAGTGCTTCTTCCACGAACAACTTTCGTTGGATTTTGCTCGTCTTTGAAGACCCACACGGTCGATTGTTGTTTCGTTTCGGGCTCATACGCATAGATCCATGATTCGTCACCTGTGAGGATCTTTTAACGTCTTTTGAAGCACCGCAATTGTATTTTTCCAACATTTCTTTGCACCAATCGACACGAGCCTTTTTTGAGCGACTTTCAAATTGTGCGGGATCCAACGAGAACAAACCTTTTTACGGCCAGATGTACATGCAGTATCGAATGTATGCTGGTGGAAGAAATTTCCAAGGATGTCTCTATATCTCGGTATGTCGCATGTCGATCTTGCATTATGAGTTCACGCACGGCATCAATGTTCGCTGGCACAACAGCCGTTTTTGGACAACCTAAACGGCATTCGCCTTTGAGCGAGCTTCGGCCACGATTAAATTCATTATACCGATTTTTCACAGTGCTATAGGATGGTGCTTCATCGCCATACAAAGATTTAAGTTCATAAATGCACTCTTGTCGTGATAATCCACGTCGAAAGTTGTCAAAAATGATGGCATGAAAATGTTCACGAGTTAATTCTAATTTTTTTTATATTAATTTTTTCAAGTCACTGTAAACAACACAAATAATGGTCGTACGTCAAAACGTTTTGAGTACGATTATGCTTAAATGTGATAAACTTTCCAATGGAAATGTCAAATTGCACTTGGCAGCACTCAGTGTTGCCAGGCCAGAAATATATATAGCCCTCGGATATAAAATGCAGCACTTTTGACAGCTGCTCTACAAAAGCACAAAATAGTCAGCTGCGCAACGATGCCACCTGATAAAATTAATTCGCTTTGGAAATTTTAACTGTAAAAAAGTATGTTGACTATAAATCTGGTTGGCCAGGTTTCAACCCCTGCGGCAATAGAAAAAAAAAAATATTTTTTTTTTATTTAATGGTATAAATACATAATCAGAATTTACATTACAGCCTATTTTGTCGTAACTTCTTCATGGCACATTCGCCGGCGAAGTAAAAAACAAATAAAATGGTTATTAGCCTTATAATTTTACAAAAATTAACTAAATAGGTAAATAGTTACTATTGCGTGAACTGCTACTTCTCTTCTGAAAAAAAAGCTAACTTAAAATAAATTAAACTGGTTTTAAGACAATTACAACATTTTTTCGTAAGAAATCATTTATCGGACAAAGGTATAAAAACGCCCAAAATTTTTCATCTTTTTTATAAAATTTTAATTTTAAAACTCATTACTGAGCTTTTAAGTTTATTGAAAACACAACAAAGTTATGTGTTTATACTTTTTTTATCAGATTGCTTTATTCGAGTTTATGTGGCTCTTTTTATTAATAAGACATCAGTTAAAAACAGAATGATGCAAAATGTTACAAAACGGTCGTTAATTAATTTATGGAAAGAAATATTTTGCACGAAATGAACTTAATAATTAAGCATTTCGTTATCTCGACTTATCTTTATCATATTTAATGTTGGGGGTATCTTTTAGAACACATTTCTACGACCATAAATCAAAAGAATTATTCTCAGCATTATTTCAATTAAAGATTATATAAGTTTGAAAAAAACACCTTCTAAGCAGGGCACATGTTTCAATAAGTTTTTTTTTTATTTTTTTATTTTTTTTTTTGTAAAAAGAACTTTAAAAAATATTGAATAATAAATTTATAAAAAAATAAAAATGTTTTAAAATTTTTATATCCTCTTTTCAATAAGTCTTAAAGTGCATAAGTTTGTTTTACTGTGTTGATTATTTAAGCAAAAAGTATATTCCTACCATTTTTGAAACGTTGTACGAAAGCATGTGTTGGACGCTCGACTAAACTTCTTATTGCAATGCACATTGCTACAATTCTTGTTCGACCATATTTATTTCATTTTCAAAATGGCAAAAGAAAAATGAAAAAAATACGACTAAAGAAATAAAACGAGAAAAAAAAGAGCAATTTGAGTTGCATCGTAAATTGTATTCAACAGCACATGTGAACTGACTTACTGGCTGACCTCCCTATCGTTTTTAGACCATTCTATGCCATTATGCTTTCTTGCAAATGAAATTGTATTGAATTTCTTTTAATATAAACAGGAGATCTGGTAACAGATTGTGAAACTTAATACAAATTAAGGACGTTCCAAAATTAACTGAAATTAAAAATATGAAACAATATGTGCAGCAAAGTGTTGGCAACTTTAAACAGCAAGTTAATAGCTGAAAGTAACTAAAGCGTGTTCATTGTTGGGCCATGTTGCATTTTCAACCAAATTTAAAAATCAATGTAAAGCTATTGAGAAATTTAAATAAAAAAAAAAAAAAAATGAATTTACCATGTCTCACTGATTAATATAGTTTTTTGCCCGTATGAATGACTCTCCAAAAAAAAGCTATTTAAAGCAATTATTTTTTAGGGTACTTGATATCCCGACAAGAAAAAAAGTAGCATTAGCCTTTTTTGAATAATTCTGATATAAACGACATGAAGTTAAAACAGAACAATCCTACAGGCCATTAAGTTACTACATGAGACTGTTTTGGCTTATCGTTTCGGGAATAGAGTTATCCCACTAAATTGTATGCTTCAATACCACTAATGTTATTTTAATCATGAAGTTTATAAGCAGAGGTCTATGTCAATATGCTCACTACAAATCAATTAATGAAAATAGCACTGAAAAAAATTTTTGAATGATTGCGACATCGCACAGTGGCGTAAAATACAAAAAAAAAAAACGAAATAAATGTCTGGAACTTCCAAACTACTTGCCCGATTTTCATGATATAAACTGTGGTTTATATATGAGGTCATAAGCTTTTCGCCTATTGCAGTTGGATACACCCTGTGTCATAAATTTGTCCAACCAGTTTGTTAATATAGTTTGCCATATTCGGTTACCTCAACCATGTTTTTTTCTTTAAGTATTGATATTTAGTACATTTTCCATTGTTTTATTTTAATCCCAAGCACAGTGGTTCAGTAGTAGGACATAGTAGTCAAATGACGATGTTCGATTTTTTCACCGTCAGTTCGTTGTAATACTCACTATTAGTGGTAGTACTAAAACATGCAAAAAATAAGCAATCAGCTGTTTTTTTACATTTACAAATCAGCTGAATTGCTTAAATTAAGTTTTCGAAAAAATCGTGTTACAGAGAATAAATAAATACACCGAAACTAATAGTATAATACAAAAAGAGCAATTTGGTTTTCGAAGAGAATATTCAACCAAGTAAAGAGAATTGTAAATTTTATCTCAAATAATAAAATTAACCGAAAAGTACTGGAATAGTGCTATTAGATGTAGAAAAAGCTTTTGATTCTATATGGCACAATGGCTTGATTTTTAAACTCCATAACTTTGGTTATCCAATTTATATACAAAAGATGGTACAAAGTTTTCTAAATGAGAGATCCTTTGTAGTGAATATTGATACTGAATACTCCACCCAGCGCAATATCCCTGCGGGAGTTCCCCAGGGCTTGGTGTTATCACCTGTTTTGTACCCAATATATACATCGGATTTTGAAATACTCAAAGATCAAGCAGTTGCACTATACGCAGACGACACTGCCATCATAGCAACAGGTAAAGTTTCAAACGCTATAGTCAAAAGAATGAAAAAAGGTCTTTTACATGCTCAAAAATATTTAAAAAAATGGAAAATTAAAATAAATGAAAATAAAACTCAATTAATAATATTTCCCGTCAATAAATCACCGAAAAGAATACCTTCAATACCACGATCTGTGGAAGGAGTTGAAATTCCTCTCCTTGATACCATTTAATATCTTGGAATTGAATTAGATAAAAAACTGACTTTCAGACATCATGTTCTAAGAACCTGTGAAAAGGCAATTAAATGTTTAAGAGCCCTTTTCCCATTATTAAATCGAAAATCAACTTTGAATTAAGTGATATCTAATTTAACACAAAGATTTGAAGTTCGAAACAGAGCTTCAAATTATGATATAATAAGGAATTTGTAATATTAATTTTTTCTTCCACTTCAGCAATGAAGCTGAAAGAAGAATTAATTCGGAATTTCTTTAAATCTTTACTAGTTTTTTACATATCTTTTTTTCCTAACACTGCGTTAATGTAAATACTAAATTTAAAATATTTTTACACAACAAATTAAGTTCATATTTGTTGCAATACTCAATTAACTAAGATCTCAAAAAACGTAATTATTGTAAATATTTTAAATGTATTAATGATAGTTAAAATAAATAAAAAAAAAAAACATTTACAAATTAAAACAACTTTCCTTAATTTTTCCAGCAGTGCTAATGAAGATAATTTCAAGTGCGTGTTTTTCAAAGAAAAAAATAATTTTGAATTATTGTTTTACAATGGATATTTAAGTTGAAGGTGTTTACCGTTATTATTATGAATTTAATAATTTTTTATGCAAAACGTATTTTGCGAAAAGGGGTTTTACGGCAAATCAATTTTCACGTATATTTTTTACGACGTTTTTTTTCTCAGAGTTTTTACTGTATTGCCGTCTTATGACGCTTTCAAGTTACATATCAAAATGTTACTCTATATCTGCACTTTTAAAAAGAATTTATCTGCGTTTGTTTGCGAATGTGCATGGTACAGAGGGTCTTCGTCTTTACAACTAGAGTTGTAGCACATCCATATTTTCCTATTTTAAAAATTAAATTAACAACTTACAACCATTCATTTTTAACATCAACAACAACGAAATTAAAGTAGTACGCTCATTATAATTAACCATGGTTGATGGTAAAGTCTGTAGTTCTTTAAGTAACACAGCGTATAGTAGATGCTATTTTTTTGGTGCAACACCGAAAGAAATGAATGATATTGACATGTGTTTAAGTAATCCCGTTGATGATACTGCTAGATATCAGTTTGGGTTATATCCTCTGCATTCATGGATAAGATTTTTCAAATATTTTATACATAAGTCGTTCCGGTTAGATTTTAAAAAGTAGCAGCCTCGCCCAACAGATGAAAAGGATCCTCTCATACAGAAAAAACTATATGTTGAAAGTGACAAAAGTGGCACATTTAATGACGGAAACACTGCAAGAACTTCCTATCTTGAATTCAAATGTATCAGCTGAAATTACCGGCTAAGATCAAGCAGTTATAAATCGGTGTCATCATATTTTGCAATGTCTTCCATCGGGATACAAAACACTGTCAGACAAATGGTAGCGGTCAGTGATCGGGAAGGGTTTAAACTAACGGGGAAAGTTATATCGGTAAAAAAATATACGTGTCCCGCCGTTTTGGGTCACGTCTAGGAATCGAGATATATCGACTTGAAGTTAGTAACTATCATATGGGGGAAATTGTCACCTTTATTGGTCTGTTTTTTGACATAACTCGAGAACCACTAGTCCGATTTTGGTTAAACAAATTAAAAAAATAAATTAGAATTCCTTTAATATGTTCATATAACATTTTTCTATATACTCAACAATTTTGTCGGTAAAAATTAACGTGTGAAAAAAAATATTTTTTGCCTGAAATATTAATTTTTTAAATTAATGAATTTTTACTTTATTTTCGACTTTTTGGTTCTTTTTAATTAATTTTCTAAACATTTTTAGAAAGAAAAATTATTTACAAATGTATGCGGACGTTTTCCAAAGAAAACAAGACAAATTAGACGCTAGCAGAATGAAATGCAGCATTTTCTGGACCGCCACATCCTTCATCAGCATTCTTTGCATCTATCTACCTTATGTTATGAAGGTTAATCTATCTATAAGTCGATAATTGCCATCGCTGTGTAGGACGTAGCGTGTTATTATCTATATTTTCAAAAAAAAATTTATTAATCACAATGCGGTGGCGATAGTCATCGACCGTAATGCGAAAACCGATTTCACTTTTATAGCATGTTTACACGGCAAATTAAAGCACTTGCTTCACCTTCTAGATCATGATTGCGAGACATACCGTTTCTACGACACATAGTACATGCTTCGCTTTGACTTCTGTTATAAAATGTTACTTTTTGTTTCAATTTTTTGTGTTTGTAGTTTATAAAATTTTAAATCATGATTAAATTATTTGTTTTCATATTCAAACACCACTTTAAATATTTTATTTACTTTTTTTGTTTACATTTATATACAGCTAGTTCAGATAAACTAGCGATAAAAATTAGGGAAGACAGAAATTTTTCATGCTTCGCAAGTAGATTCAACCTGAATCGTCTCAAAATAACATGCTTCGCTCTCAAGATTTTCTATGGCGAGGCACGTTGATATGCTCACGATTAGGCTGTGAATCATGAATGAGAAAGCGAATCAAGAATAATAGGCTCCGTAGAAACTTAGTATTAAAGAAATAAGGTCCTATAATGCCACCAGCATGAAACCCACACTAAATGATCCTAAGGGCTGTTGAATGCCTTCACTTCATATGCTACAGTTTGGTTTATTAGCAAGCCCGTTTACCTAGAAATGAGCTTTAACGTTGAACAAAGTTTTGTGATAAATACATACTATAAAAATTAAATTGATTGCTGATTTTCCTTTGTTTGACAGTTAACCCTTCTGCAAGTTCTATCGAACCAAAAAAAACAATCGATAATGTTTTTCTTTTTTTTTAACGGATATGCAAACAAAATTGCTTTTTTTTAAACATTTTAGCAAGAGCTCTTGCATAGCTGTTGCCATTTTTATACCATCGAAGTCAATTAAATAAGCGTGTAAGTGTTGTAAAAGAAAAAAAAAATAGGAAAACAGCAAACAAATCGCATTGTGGGTGTTGAATTATAGGTCAATATTAAACAAAAGTTGCGAATTATTTTCTTTATTTTTTTTTTTTTGCAGTTTTAATTTATACAAATTGGCCTTAAGTGTACTATTACCTTAATTTGTTTTGCATGTCCAAATAAATCCTTAGATATTATAATTTTTTTAATATTTTTGTTGGTTATTCTACTCAGTATATTTGTAAATGGAAGCAAATGAAAAACCAATAGGAGTAACCATGTGCTGATTCATAAGACATGAATTTATAAAAATTAAATTTTTTATATATTTTTGCCTGTAGTATTGTTTTTTAATTTTTATATATTCATTTAATTTTAAGGTGTAATCATGTTAGTGTTGATTTACAACATTGTTTCATTTGCTTTTAGTCTAAAATTGGAGTATTATTTTCTTTTATATAAAACATTAGCTATTTCCGTTGGGTTTCGCTACCATAATGGGAATAATCGCACGATGATCCCTCTTCCAATCTAGCTTTCGCTTTGTATGGGAAGTATTTTTTTTATTATTATCTGAGTCTATGGAAAAAAATCCTTACAGACTCATATAAATACATATGGTTTTTTACAATTTAAAACATTAAATTAAATTACCAAAATTTACATATACATTAAGTATTAAAAAACAATATTACCTGCTTTTCCAACCAACAAATAAATTGCATTTTTATTTAAAAATGTTATGGGATATTAGCATAATATAATAAATAATATTATAAAAATTCCCAAAATAATTTTTAAAATAAAATTTATATGCAATTGCTTGTGCAAACTGTTGGCATCACTGTTGTTTTTTTTTTTCTTTCTCTTGAGAAATAAAAAAATAACTGTGTTGTTTTTATTTTTAATACGCCTTACGTCTGCATTAAGTGTTGGCATATAACCAACCTAACGCAGAAGGGAATGTAAGCAAAAATAAAAACGTGGTTTGTTTGTTGGTAATTTTTGTTAAAGCCTTAACATTTCTGTATTGACTTCTTAAATAACTCTCATGTTGTTTTTGAAGTTTTTATACTTAAAGGAAATGTTTTTGGTTTTTCTAAAAATGTGGATAAAGGTTTCCTGATGAGCTGGCTTAAGCAACCGGCGAAATACGTATAGATACCTGCTTTTCCAACCAACAAATAAATTGCATTTTTATTTAAAAATGTTATGGGATATTAGCATAATATAATAAATAATATTATATTGCGTTTAAAGAAAAATCAATAAAACAATAAAGATTGTTAAAATCGCAACAAATTCTTCTAAAGGGGTCGTCATTGGCACAACTTTGGCAAACAAATTGATTGTGAATTGGTTTAAAATTTCTTGTTGGACGTACAGGAATATTAAAGTATAAGTTTTCTATAAGGAACTCTGAACAAACATCTCCAGTAATCAAATTAAACAAAAACGTAGTCTGGTTTTATTTTACGGTATATAGGAAAACATATTTCGGTACATATTTCGTAAGCGAAATAACAGAAATTGTTTTTAAACAGACTCAATTTAATTACTATGCACGATATACTGTGTGTACGATAAGGAGCGTTTTCCTTACCGGCAGCAATATAGAGCAACTTGGTAATTTTAAGTTGTTATCTATACGCTACTAAACTTAAATTCTGAGGCACTACAAAAACTTACTTGTTTCTATAGAAATTGCGACCGTATAAAATAACAAAACACCCGATTTGTTTCACTTCAAGATTAACACTGTTTTATTATTTCAAAAAATATTCTTTTTTACTTTAAATAACATTACCAATGTACATTCTTTAACAAAGGGCCACTGTTTTTGTTGTTATTATTTTGTTGTCACTTCCAATGTACTTATTCAACTTCTTTTATGATTTATATTTAAATTACCAAAACAATATTATTATGTATACATATTAGTTTACAATTCAAGTAAATGCATTCTTTTTAACAACAACAAAACATACTACTTAAAAGAATTTAAGTAACAAACAAGTATAAAAACTAACGGGATACATAAAAAGAATGTGAACAGTGAGCCACTTTGTAATAAAATATGATAAAAATACAGTGGTACAAAAGAAGAAAAATGTTATGAACTTTAATTAACAGAATAAAGCAAAATTAAGTAAATAAAAAATAAATATAATAAATAATATTTATACGTTGACCTAACATGCCGGCCCCATTGAAAGGACACTTTCAAGATGAAATTAATAGAGCCAGTCTGTGGATAGGGCGACGTATAACTCCTTTAGCTGTTTTGATATCTACCACTCTTACACGTTCATCTCTGCCATATACCACGTTGATGATCTTGCCTAAGAGCCATTTTTGTGGAGGTAAGTTATCTTCATAAATGAGAACCAGCGCACCAGTAGTGATGTTTTTATGGGAGACTGTCCACTTATTTCTAGTCTGGAGCTCATTTATATAGTCATGGGACCACTTCTTCCAAAATCGTTGCTTGATGGCACTTATTCGAGCCCAATGCTCTAAATGGTCGATTGGCTTTGATGAAACATCTCGTTCTGGCAATGCACGGAGAGCTGACCCAATGAGGAAATGGCCAGGTGTGAGAGCCTCAAAGTCACTTGGATCGGATGATAACGGTGAAATGGGCCTCGAGTTCAGGATAGCTTCAATGTCAACCATTGCTGTTGCAAGCTCTTCGTAAGTGAGCCGTGTGTTGGCCAGTGTTTTCGAGAGGTGACTCTTTGCCGATTTAACAGCTGCTTCCCACAATCCACCAAAATGAGGAGCTCTGGGGGGAATAAAACGAAAATTAATAAATTCATTACAACAAAAGTTCATAATGGCATTTGCGTTGATGTGATTAAATAAAAACGATTTTAATTCTGCCAACTTCGAGTTTGCGCCGACAAAATTTGTTGCGTTGTCGCAGAAAACATCTGTGGGCAGACCTCTTCGACCAACTAGCCTTTTGAGAGCAGCAATAAAGGCATCTGTTGACAGATCCGAAACCACTTCAATGTGTACTGCCTTGGTTGCAAGACAAACAAAAACAGCAATGTAGGTTTTATATGGAATCTTCCCTCGTATACGATAATATGTGTTGACTGGACCACAAAAATCTACGGCACATCGGGCGAATGGTCTACCAGGGTTGAGCCGTTCTACTGGTAAGTTTCCCATCATTTGTTGAAGCAATTTTGGCCTATAACGAATGCATTGGACGCATGAGTTGACAATTTTACGACAAAGGTTTCGGGAATTGATGATCCAAAATTGTTGACGAATAAGCGACATAAGAGCCTTTGGTCCAGCATGATAGTTACTAATATGGATATGACGTATATAGCAATTGACGAAATGATTTTTGGCAGGCAGTATTATAGGGTGTTTCTGACCTTCAGAAATTGCAGCATACTCTAATCGACCGCCGACTTTGAGCAAATTAAAGCCACTTGAAGCATCTACAAAGGAGTTGAGACACTTGAGAGCACCTTGCGGATCTTTTTTCTTTACGGCTCGTGTTATGTCATCTTTAAAATAGAGCTGCTGTATGTTGAAAACTATGCGAAGTAGGGCATCTTGGAGTTCTTGGGGTTGTAAAGAGTCAGTATTTAAAAGATTAGTTTTATATTTTTGTGAAAAACGAAGCATCCACGCAACAACACGAATAATTTTCAAATATGAACTGTATTTTTCAATTGACTTTAAGATGTAATTAGATTTAACCTCTAGACACAGTGCTGTTTTACGTTTCTCCTTATTTATTTCGTCTTGAGCTTCTTTTGAAACTTCAGTAAACTTATTAGCTGGCCATTGGGACGAATTCGAAGAGAGAAACGAAGGGCCAATGAACCAGATAGATGAAGCAAGTTCTTGTATTGTTGAGCCGCGAGACACGATATCTGCTGGATTACAATGCGTCGGTACATGTCGCCAAATACATCCATTCGTTAGATCTTGAATTTCAGATACTCTGTTGCCAACAAAAACGGATAAAGTTGATGAGTGCTGCTTGAGCCAATGAAGAACAATTTGCGAATCTGTCCAGAGAATTACCACGGGAGCTTTGGAAACGAAAAGTCTTCTAATTTTTGAATATAGCTTTGCAAGAAGTTGAGCTCCACACAATTCTAATTTGGGCAAAGACTTTCGTCTTGTAGGAGCAACTCTAGATTTTGCGGTGAGAAGGTGAACAGAAATATTTCGAAAAGAATCGGTGACACGAAGGTAAAAACAACAACCATAAGCGCGAATTGATGAGTCGCAAAAACCATGAAGTTGAATAGATTGAGCAGAGGCAGCAAGGCAATAGCGAGGAATTTTAAGTGAAGACAACAGTTCAAGATCTGAGACAAAGTTTTGCCAGGCTGTATGTATTTCTTGAGGAATAGACTCATCCCAACCAATTTTTAAAATCCACAATTCCTGCATAATTATTTTTGCTTTGATAATGAGTGGAGCCAAGAGTCCAAGCGGATCAAAGAGCGATGATGAAAGCGAAAGAATTGATCGTTTTGTGATTTTGTCATTCAATTGAGACTTAGGTGAAAACGAAAAGAGAAAAATATCTTTATTTTGATCCCAAGTGATACCAAGAGCATTTGTTATGGATGATTCATCAATATTTAAATCTTTAACAGTTGAGTCATTTCGAAAATTTTGATGGTTTGAGTGCCACTTATCAAGCTGAAAACAGCCTCGAGATAACACTAAAGTAACTTCATTTTTCATCTGAGTTAGTTCTTTCAAAGTATCTGCGCCACCCAAAAAATCATCTACATAAAACGATGATTTAATGATTTTAGAGCCAAGTTCAAATTCTTCTGAATATTGATCCGCGAGGTAATGAAGACTTTTTACGGCGAGATAAGGTGCAGCTGACATTCCATAAGTAACAGTATTGAGCTGGTATACTTGAACTTCCTCTTCTTCAGAATTTCTCCACAAAATATATTGAAACTTTCTGTCACATGGAGCGATAAGAACCTGACGGTACATTTTAACAATATCAGCCGTGATTGCGAAACGATAGAGACGAAAACGAAGCAGTATGTTGTACAACTCATCCTGTATTGTTGGGCCAATCATTAAAATATCATTAAGCGATTTATGGGTCGATGTTGCACATGAAGCGTCAAAGACCACTCTTAACTTTGTTGAAGTGCTATTGAGCTTGAAGACACAGTGGTGAGGGATGAAATAATGGGGCTCATGTAACCGTGGGTTGCGAACTAAACTCATGTGACCACATTTTTCATACTCTTCCATGAAGGCCACGTATTGCTTCTTTAAATCGTTGTCGTGAGCAAATCTTCTTTCTTGAGAAGCAAATCTTTTAAGAGCCATATTTTTCGATAAACCTAAAGAGTCGGGAGCATCTTTAAAGGGTAGCTTAACAACAATCCTACCAGTGGATTCACGGTACACGGTATCATCGAAAAACGTTTCACACTCGGATTGTTCTTGTGTTAGAACATTTGAGCCATTATCAACTTCTTCAATTTCCCACAAACGCTGAAGTTTAACATCAATTTCTTCTTCTAGTGACAGCATACAGGAGCCAAACGTCTTAGGTTGATTCGAGTTGTATCTACCAGCAACTATCCATCCAAATACTGTTTTCTGCAATCTGGGTAAATTAGGACCAAGTTTAATTTGACCTACCGACAATATATCAAAAAAGGTTTCTGTACCAATGAGCAAATCAATCCGCTTGGATTTAAAGAACTCTTCATCTGCGAGCTGGGTGTTCGGTGGCAAATTCCAGGATGAGATATCAAGTTCGGGATCGGGTTGGTACGAAATGTGAGGAGTAATGCAAAACGAGAGCGAGACGTCAAATTCAGTGCAACGAGATTTTACATTTGTGGACGACTTGTATTTGGTTTTAGTGAAACTGTTTCCTATACCAGCGACTTCAGTAGTTTGTTTGGTACGAGGCAGATGCAACTTTTGAGAAAATTCATCAGTAATGAAATTCAATTGGGAGCAAGAATCCAACAAAGCGCGTCCCAATTGATAACGACCAGTAGTATCGCGAACTAAAACCATGGCAGTAGCAAGCAATACCTGTTCAGGTGAGGATTTTTCCATATGGCTGTGGACCGAGGCAGAAATTTCGTTCACGGCAGAGCGAGAAGCACTAGGGGTTGGTTCAGCGGCAGGAGACCAGGGCCCTGGCGGCTGAGGGCGATGAAGTAAACTATGATGAGACCGAGAACAAATTTTGCATTTAAATGAGGATGAACAGCTATTAACTTGATGCCCTTTCGACAAGCAATTTATACAAAGACCAAGACGTTTAATATTTTCGAACCGAGAAACTACATCCATACCCTTGAAGCGAGAACAACGATTAATGGTATGATCGGGTTTTGAGCAAAGTGGACAAAAGTGTTTTGAGACCGAAAAAGTGTATCCAGGTTTAGAATTTTTAGATTTAGGCTTACCAGCTTGAACATCATTCTTACGGGCTTCTGAACGGGTGTGGCTGCTATCAATCGACTCCAAATATTGACAACGCCTTTCCAGGACCTTAGAGCAATCATCCCATGAGGGCAGCTTAGTGAAATCCAAAGAATCTTTCCATTTTCTACGGGTATCCTCATCCACCTTCTCCATTACAATGTAGATAAGCATAGAGTTAGCGATGTCATTTGGTGAGCCCAAAGATTGCAGGGAACTATACAAAGCGGAAACGTTATCAACAAGACTACGTAATTGAGCGCAATTATATTTGGACATGGCAGGAAGTTCGAAAAGAGTTGTGATATTTTCCATAAAAATTAGTGAACTATTATCATAACGCGTCTTAAGTCGTTCCAGGGCCTTTGGGTAATTCTCATTTGTAATTTGGAACGCTTTGACCGTTTCGAGAGCTTGGCCATGAAGGCAATTTAGCAAATGGTTAAATTTTTCAATATTTGACAGACCAAACTCACGATCAATAACTTGGCTGAACGACGTTATAAAATTTTTGTACTCACTGTACTTACCACTAAATGTGGGCAATTTAAGCTGGGGCAATTTATGGTTGGAAACAGGGAAACAAATTGTGGAGTCTGACATTGTTGTATTTTGAACATCTTCACCAAGCTGTGCCTGAATACTCAATTTAGCTGCTATGTACAAATCCTCAATTTCGGGCCGACCACCGTCTTCTGGATTATATTTCTCTATCTGGGTTTGAAACGTTAAAATCTGCTTAAAGTAGGACTCCAAAATTCCCAAGCGACATTTAAGTTCAGCAGGAGACAGCGTTCGTCCTTCACCCCTACCATTGGCATCAATTTGATTTTTTATGCGGCTAATACTCTTCTTTGTATTAGCCCGTTGTTGCTTAACTTCCTCCAAAGACATTTAGGGGTTTAATCGAACCAATAAAATTTATTCTATATTTTTGTTGTACCACAAGAGCGCACAAAACTGTCTTAATTTAATTTTTTATTTTGTTTCCCGAACAAAAAATTTTGCTTCTCTTATTATTTTATTGTGTCACAATTGAGTCACTTATCGTTTTTTATTTTTATTGTATTTATTCTTGTCGAACTAAATTTATTCCTTTTTTTTTACCACGAATATTTAAAGTTTATTTGTCCACACGAATATTTAAAGTTTATTTGTCTACTTGTTATTTTGTATTTTTTTATTACGGACCGCACAACGAAAAATTATAAAAACAACTAGAATCGTGCCCCACGTTGGGCGCCAAAATGTACGATAAGGAGCGTTTTCCTTACCGGCAGCAATATAGAGCAACTTGGTAATTTTAAGTTGTTATCTATACGCTACTAAACTTAAATTCTGAGGCACTACAAAAACTTACTTGTTTCTATAGAAATTGCGACCGTATAAAATAACAAAACACCCGATTTGTTTCACTTCAAGATTAACACTGTTTTATTATTTCAAAAAATATTCTTTTTTACTTTAAATAACATTACCAATGTACATTCTTTAACAAAGGGCCACTGTTTTTGTTGTTATTATTTTGTTGTCACTTCCAATGTACTTATTCAACTTCTTTTATGATTTATATTTAAATTACCAAAACAATATTATTATGTATACATATTAGTTTACAATTCAAGTAAATGCATTCTTTTTAACAACAACAAAACATACTACTTAAAAGAATTTAAGTAACAAACAAGTATAAAAACTAACGGGATACATAAAAAGAATGTGAACAGTGAGCCACTTTGTAATAAAATATGATAAAAATACAGTGGTACAAAAGAAGAAAAATGTTATGAACTTTAATTAACAGAATAAAGCAAAATTAAGTAAATAAAAAATAAATATAATAAATAATATTTATACGTTGACCTAACACTGTGGGTCCCAGACAACGGACCCATATTCTGAAATTGGCCTTAGTAAAGATGTATAAAGCAGCTTGGTGATGTGAATATCAATGAATTCCTTGGCTCATCGTTTAATGAAAGCAAGTACCCCACAGGCTTTATTTGATAACAAAGCGGTATGTTGAATAAAGTTTAAATTAATTAATTTAAATAATATTCACTAAGTCTAGTCGACCTTTTTCTTTAATTAAAATGTAATTTTAAATAATTTTTGAGCTTGAAGGTCTTTGTTGAACAGTTATTTTATTTTTCAATATTTCGCCAACCTCTGAATGCATTAAATAATCCAGCATTTTTAAAATCAATTGCACTGAGGACGGGGAAAACATATGCGATCAAGTATATGTTGGTACGACAAAAAGCAAACTAAAAACCAGAATATCAGGACACAAATCAGACATAAAATGTAGACACAAAACAAATACACAAAAAACAGCACTCGCAGCCCACTGTACTGTGAGAGGACATACTCCAAACTTTGATCAAATAGAGATTTTAGACACAGAAGAAGATAAATATAATAAGAGATTTACCCTGGAAATGCTACATATTATCAACATACCACAGGACAAGAGAATGAATTATAAAACAGATATTGAAAATTGCGCGCAAAACTATAGACATATAATAAATAAAAACTAAGAAATCAAATCAGTGCAATAACAGACATTAAGTTAAACACTAATTTGTATTGTTTGTTTATTTATTGTAACTCATATTGTAAGTTTATACATTGTTGTTGTAATCAGTAAATTTTGTGTGAACAGTGGTCAATATGTATGTTTATTATATATAATATAAAAAATTTTTTTTTAGGTTTCCTGAAGAGGAGGTTGGCGAAATGTTGCAAAATAAAATAACTGTTCAACAAAGACCTTCAAGCTCAAAAATTATTTAAAATTACATTTTAATTAATTAATTTAATCTATTAAAATACCCAAATCTAAGATCGAATCAACAATTTCCAACTGATAACCCTCAAAAAAGAATGGATTGTATGTATGAATTTTTCTGGAAAAGTGCATATATTTGCAGTTGTTTAAAGTTAACTCCATTAAGTTCATCGTGCACTAAACAAAAAAGCTGTTGTTAAAGTTGTTGTAATTATAAAAAATGTTTACATCATCAGCGTATACTAGAACATTTGAAAATTTGATAGCAGTAGGTAAATCATTGATGAAAAACGTAAATAAAATTGGACCAACATGGCTACCTTGCTAGCTTTTGTATATTTGTATAAAAATTCAGGGTTCTACGTATTAGAATTCTCTTGATACACGATGATATTTTTTCTTTCAATTCAGACATTTTTTAATCCAGCTATGCAAATTAACAGCTGATTCATAAAACATGAAATTATAAAAATTAGATTTTTCATTTCTTTTTACCTGTAGTATTGTTTTGTAATTTTTATATATTAATTTGATTTTAATGTGCAACCATGTCAGTGTTGATTTATAACATTGTTTCATTTGCTTTTAGTTTAAAATTGGAGTATTATTTTCTTTTTCTTTTATATAAAACATTAGCTATTTCCGTTGGGTTTCGCTACCCTAATGGGAATAATTGTATAATAATCGAATAATTGTTTGATTATGCACACTAATATATAAGTTACTTTTCGCTTTGTATGGGAGGTATCACGCCCACTGTCCCAATTTATCTTATATTTCGCTAGTCTTTGCATATTTGTATAAATATTCAGGGTTCTACGTATTATAATTTTCTTGATACACGATGATATTTTTTCTTTCAATTCAGACAATTTTTAATCCAGCTGTGCAAATTAACAGCAGAGTTGCTGTTGGTTAAAATTTCAAGACTATCTATCATAGTTCTCTAACTGCTCGATAATAATTTTTTACTTTGTATGGGAGAAACCACGCCCATTAGTCCAATCCATTATGTATATTAATGTGGGGGTTATTGGTGCAAAAGTGTAAAAGTCTACCTGTTGTACACTGAATCAATTTAGCTATAACCTCAAAATTACTATCTAGTACTCTTATCAATTCCCCAAAAATGACTGCTGTAAAATTTAACACAACCTTTTATTTAATCTTTTAAAAAACAAAATATTAAAAAACTTATTGAAAAATTGGTCAACATAATAGCGTTATCTGCTATAATTTTAGTTTAATTAGTATATTGAGTAAGTATATTACTTCTTGATATGTTCATATTATAATTTTACCAGAATTAAGGATAACTAGTAATGCGTGGTGCCGCCTTTGCTTAAAATTTCTTCGTAAATTCGGTTGGTAATATAATTCAATGAAATTGTGAACCAATCGTGTTTAATACCTTCGATTAAGTCGGTTTTTTTTTTGGTTGCATTGTTTACCCGACTCGTACACTTTTTTAGCTAACCATCCCAGACGGTCTCGATGATATTTAGGTCGGGCGAGTATGATGGCCGTTTGAGGACGTCAACTTTTTGGCTCTGAATCCACGATTTAACAGATCGCACTGTGTGGATTGGAGTATTATCGTGCTGAAAACGCCACTTTAGATTTGAAAATAAGTTTTGAAAGTGAGAAAAAGCCGTTTTCAAAATGTTATTATAGTTTTCTGCATTCATACATGATATTAAAAACTGTTACTTGCAGGCGCCATAGTAGGATACTGCTCTCCACACCAACACACCCCCACCCGGCTATACAAGCGTCCAAATAATGCTCCTTCTTACGTAGATTATGAAAACAATAATTGTACCGATCAGGACCTTTTTTAATAAATTTCTTTTCACCTGAAAACTCTTTTTATGCCACTCAGTAGACAAAGTCATTTGCGTTAAGTAAACTTTAAGGACATTTAATTTTCATAAAACACTTTGAGTAACTTTTCAAATTATCCCGATTAAATTTAAGGACATTTCCTTTCTAGATAAATTAGGTGGTGTTTTGTTCCAATTTTTGTCTCGTTAGGTATGCAGCTTTCCTAATCACTCTTTAAACCGTTAACAAGCTCGCTTCAACACTAGTTTTTTCCTTGATTTTCGTAGACGAGTCGTGCGAATTTGATGCTTGCCTCAGTATTGCTCGTTTGTCTGCTTGGGAAAGCATTCGATTATTGCGGCCCTCGAATTTTTTTTCCATAGTGTTCCTTACTTTAAAGAAAACTGGGAACAATTCTTGTGTGCCTTCCAGTTTTTTCAGATATTTTAAGGAAAGATAGACTAGAATCATAGTACGCTTCAAATTTTGCTTTTTCTTCAAAAGATAAAATTGTTGCTCTTTCCATTTTATGTGTTTATTTAAATACTATTAAATACTATTTAAATTTTTTTTTGTCAAGATTTATTTTAATTGCTCAAACAAGCCAGAGAACTAAAAATGCACTTGTAATCTGATGACGCAAAATAAGTGGTGTAAGTAGATGCATAATAGCAAATAATATATAACGGCTCTTTTATGGTGCTTTAATTTCTTCTGAGATATTATGATTGCAAACTCAAAACAAAAATTCGATTTTGCGTGCAATAGGAAATTAGAAAAAAAAAAAAAAAACAAAAACAAATGAGCAAAAGGCGGGCGCTAACCTGATGAGGCGAGGTGTATTTCTCTGGCTATGCGGTAATAATTTTTTACTTTTTATATGAGGTACCACACCCAGTGTTCAAATCCAGCCAGTTTTTCGCTACATTATAAAAGAACAACATTTTAGGCTTGATACCTATTGCAGTTATCAAGTAATACAATGATAAATAATTACTTTGTATGGGAATTGCCACGCTCATGGGAAAAAAATAAGCGCCCTATTTTACCAAGCGCATATCTGATAACCAACTGTGAAAATTGTAGGAAGATCAGTCCACCGTTGTAGGCAGCTATAGCTTTTCGAGAAACAAACAAACCAACAAACAAACACATTCTGTGCTTAAATTATATATAAATCTTCTTTTCTAGTTTTGTTCAATTTACACGTGTTAGTTTATTTGGTGACATTTCCAGCGGAAATTAGAAAAGTCTCTAAAGAATTGTTTGTAAAAGCGTATAAAATTCTATATAAATTTTGATTGAAAAATATATATAAGTGTATGTATGGATATATGTGAGTGTGAACATGTATTTGTATGTATATATTATATATGTTTAAAGTGTATTATTGTATTTTGTACAAGATACTATAAATTCTGTTTTATTATTCAACTTTTAAATTCTAAATGTACCTGCCGCACTGCAATCGTATGATTTATATTTAATTTTTTATATCATTCATACGTACTGTAAGTGAATTAAACTTTTCTATATTTATTACAAAAAATATCAATATGAAAATTTATTATTCGGAATCTTTTTGAATTTTAATTTACTTTATTCGTGCTTGATTCCTTCAAATATAAATATTTCATGATATTCTCATGAAATATTTTTTATTTAAAACTACAAATTGAACTGTATTGATTCAATACTTTTTCAATGGAGTTCTCATTTAATCAATTTTTTTTATTTGAGCAGTAATGAAATGGCCATATGGATATGCTTTCCCCGCAGTAGTACATTCAATTTGTACAAAAAATATTTGATTATACATGGGAGTAATTAATTAGATGGAATATTTAATTGACAATTTCATTAGCATTTTATTTTATTTTTATTTTTACTAATGGTAATGCGTTTTAATAAAAAGGTTTCATTGATAATTAAAACATAAAATCATTACAATTGATCAATAATTAAATGGTTATAAATTAATATCATTAATCAATGTATTCGTTGTCTTTGTACACTAGATAAATATCTTAAAGTAAAGTAGATCATGCATTTTAATCACAAAATTTTGGCGAGATACTTTCTTAAGACACTATAGAGATTTGATTGAATGTTTTTTTTTAATTACTCGCAACCTTTTATTTCTTTACTTATAACCTAATTTATCTATATCGTCACTTGAGCAATATATAAGGCAATCACCAATTTCTAATAATTTACAAACTTCAGGATTGACTGGAAATATTAAGTTCTTATTATTTTTACAAATTTACTTAAATAGAACAACTATTTTGTGTGCAATGGGAAAGTGCTGATCGTTTTATTATTTTGTAGACCACTTGAATGTTGGTTTATTTAACTGTGTGTGGGCAGTGTAACATATGAATGCAAGTGTGCCGGCAATTTGGACTAATTAGTACAGTACTTCTACACACACGAGAGGAAGATTCGAAAGCACAGCAAGCTTATTGTTTATCCAAAACGTCGCTGATATAAAAAGCAAAACTACATGTTGATTAATGAATCGTAGTAATACTTAGAATTTTTTTAATACCATTAAAATTTCATTGACATTGATTGATATAACGACAATGAACAAAATTTAACTACTGTTTAATGCTAATGATTTTATTTTAATTATAATTGTTTTTACTAATGGTAAAGAAATTTTAATTCAACTGTTTAATTACTAATAACAATTGAATAAAAGATACTTGTTTTTATAAAGCAAAAGAGCTTTAGAGACAAAACAAATAAACAGGGTGACGGTTTGTCGATGGATCTACATTTGAAAATTTAAATAATTTGTCAGTTTAATGAGAGAAAGATGTAAAACTAGATGTCTAAAATCTAAGATCACCTAACACCTAAGCAAGCAGATCTTATTACTAAAATGAAAAAAAAAAAAATTAAATTCGTTTCCATCAGGTCTCATTTTTCTGAGAATATTAAAACCTACATTTTTCACCAAATTTTTATGATTAAAATTGCTATTTTAAAAATATGCTCTTCGTTTTTTTACAGTGTTTATTTGGTGAGTGACGTTTATTAATGGCAATGCTTTGTAAATATTTAATCACTAGTCACTGATAATGTATTTAATTTTTAACTAATTATCATTAAAAGGCATTATCATCAATGAAAATAATGGTAATACTAGAAAAATCATTGGCATTGTTTATCATTCAATGCTAATGAAATTTGCAATTAATTGTCCATCTAATAAATAACTCTCATGTATGATTGTAGTTATGAAATTATGTGGAGAAAGGTTTGTTAAAATATTTATTTAAGCTATTAATGAAACTGTCATAGAAAGAAGCTTATACCCAGCAATAATAAATAATTAGTTTTAATTTTGAAACATAATTTGTATTATTTGCACGCATAAAAATAAACTACCTAAAAATCATGTTTAACAAAGTTATTAAATAATAACAGAAGTATTCTTATTAAATATTTGTTCAACAATTAAACAAAGAAAGAAACAACAATTAATTAAAAGTTTGTTTCTTATTGTTCCATGATAATCATCTTTATATACTTTACAGACATGCGATTTATTTATTTCATGTGCAGTACTCTTCATGGATGACTTAATTTAAAACGACAATAAAACCATAAATAAATGTTCATTATTAACCCAAATAATTGAGGTGAAGTTAAAAGCAAGAATAAATATGGACATAAAGCCAAAAATGTAAACCTTTCATTGATTGATCATCATTGTTGGTTAAAAAATTGAACAATTCATAAAGTTTGTTTTTTGTTCTGTTTTAAACCACAAATAAGTATTTATACAATCGAACGGGCATTGTTTTCTTAAGTTGTTTTACAAAAAAATTGTACTGATGACAATTAAAAATTATTCGTATGTTTTCTGCTTGTAAAATTCTCATTAACATCTGTCATTTTAAAGTGAAACTGAATGAAGTTTATTAAACTGGAAAATAAAGGAAAATATCAGGATTTCATAATAAATTTATTTCCACGCATATGTAAGTGCTCAAGCATACACGTGTACTAACACAATTGAAGCCATCTAATGTGTTGCTGTATAAAAAAATGTGTGTGTTTTGTAATTCTGCTCTCTAAAATTTAATTTACAATCTACAAAAATAATCATGTTTATGTCTTATTCTTGATAATGAACCTTAATTTTGTTTTTCTTTAGTTGAGGATTGCCGCAATGCTGCCTGTCAATTGTTCGAGAGTATTCATGCCAAATGGAAAATCTGATGTTTTAGGGTTTTATTATTTTTTTTTAACTTTTTCGCGTAAAGAAAAATAAAAAATAAAACAATATTTTAATAAATACAGGGTATCAGCCGGTTAGGTATACTAGTCGTAGCAATTCCATTGTAATCCTGGCTGTATGCAGTGTGGCACCGTCTTGTTGATACCACATGTTAATCAAGACCAAAGCATGCAGTTGTGGCGTTAAAAAGTTTTCAATTATATAATTATATCGCTTCCTATTTACAGTTACCGTTACGCCGTTTTCATTTTCAAAGAAGAGGATTTTCCATTGCCCATATTCATCAAAACTAAAATATGCCTCGTCAATTATTATGATTTTTTAATTTCCTATTGACATATGTACGGCGGTGTAAATGGTCTTGTGTCAACTAAATTTAAATGTGCCCCAAGTTGTTCTTTGAAGACCAAGCTCTTCAGCACAGCGTAGAATTGAGGTTAATGGATTGCTTTGAAATTCATTTTGGGTAGTTGTTTTTGTATTTACAATTCTAACTAACTTTAATTTTTTTAAATTATATAAATTTCTTTGAAATGTCAAGGTTTTTTAGAGTTCCGTAAACAAAGAATTTTTATTACAATGTATGTCTCTCTATCCGTCTTTCGAGGAACCGTATTATCATGATTCTAAAAATTTCCACAGGTGTATTAAAATTAAAAAGTGTTGTGCACTTTCAAATTGCACAGTATATGTAAAACTATAGCATCAAATACAGAAATATTAAAGAGTTTTTATGTAAGTGACCTTGCTTTTGAAACGAAACAGGCAGGCGCTTTAAGTTTAAGTAATATTAGGTCTATTATAAGAACAAGTACATTAAATTAACTTAATTTAACGAGTGTTTTTATAGTGACGTGATTTTATCGTGTACTTAAGTTTTTTAAGTGTAGTAGGTAGACGTTTACAATTTCCACATACGAGGGCTGCTCTATATATTTCTGGCCTAATAGTGAAAATGCGAATATTTATAATCAAAAATGATTTTATTGTTTTTCAAAGTATTCTCCAGCATGATTTATACACTTTTGCAGGCGCTCAAACCAGGTGTCGAAGCACTTTTTCCACTCCGATTGAGACACCTCTAAAACATGGTTTTTGAACACTTCAACAGCTTCTTCTGGCGACGAAAATCGTTGACAACGCATTTTTTTCTTGATGTGCGGAGACAAGAAGAAGTCATTAGGTGCCAAGTCAAGGCTGTACGGCGGATGACCCATTAATTCGACGTTTTGGCCGGTCAAAAACGCTCTGGTTTGAGCCGATGTGTGAGAGCTCGCATTATCATGGTGAACAATGATTCGTCTTCTCTTGTTGGTTTTTCGAATTTTTTCGATGACTTCAGGCAAACAAATTGTAGTGTACCACTAAGAAGCGACCGTCCCACGTTGCTCAAGCGGAACAGTCGCCACATGACCAGTTTTGCCGAAGAAACAGGCGACCATTTGCTTCGAAGTGCTTCTTCCACGAACAACTTTCGCTGGATTTTGCTCGTCTTTGAAGACCCACACGGTCGATTGTTGTTTCGTTTCGGGCTCATACGCATAGATCCATGATTCGTCACCTGTGACGATCTTATAAACGTCTTTTAAGGCACCGCAATCGTATTTTTGCAACATTTGTTTGCACCAATCGACACGAGCCTTTTTTTGAGCGACTTTCAAATTGTGCGGGATCCAACGAGAACAAACCTTTATTACGGCCAGGTGTTCATGCAGTATCGAATGTATGCTGGTGGAAGAAATGTCCAAGGATGTCTCTATCTCTCGGTATGTCGCATGTCGATCTTGCATTATGAGTTCACGCACGGCATCAATGTTCTCTGGCGCAACAGCCGTTTTTGGACGACCTTCACGAAATTCGTCTTTGAGCGAGCTTATGCCACGATTAAATTCATTATACCAATTCTTCACAGTGCTATAGGATGGTGTTTCACCGCCATACAAAGATTTAAGTTCATCAATGCACTCTTGTCGTGATAATCCACGTCGAAAGTTGTGAAAAATGATGGCACGAAAATGTTCAAGAGTTAATTCCATTTTTTTCTATATTAATTTTTTCAAGTCACTGTAAACAACACAAATAATGGTCGTACGTCAAAACGTTTTGAGTACGATTATGCTTAAAAATGACAAACTTTCCAATGGAAATGTTAGATTGCACTTGGCAGCACTCAGTGTTGCCAGGCCAGAAATATATATAGCAGCCCTCGTAATATGTACAAAAATTATCGCTAATAAATAATAATTATACTTCTTGATCCTACTGGTCTTGTGAATCCCATAGTCTCTTATTTACTAAACATGCGTTATTATTACAAAAGCAGCAATACAGGCTACACGACTGTGTTGCTCCGTCGAGACTTGAACTACTTGATGCCTTGTTTAGTAGCCTAAACCATCCACAGACATCTACACTACTCCTTTTATCCAAGCCAGTCATCTTCTTTTAATCCAGTAGCCACAACACACGTCTGACATACACTGTTGTTATGCTGTTACACTTCCCTGCGCTAAACGCTACCATTCCTAGTTCTTATTATAAAGGGCTTCTTTGCAATTATATGTTACTATTATATTAAATTGGACGTATCTACTAAATTATCTGCCATTGCTTCACACAATAATCGTCTTTTGCCTCTCGGGAGGTTTATACTGCTGCTTTGTAATTTTTAATTGCATTTCAACAATTATTATTTTCCATTGTACGCATGTAGAAAGGCGGGATCGAACTCACGATCTTCTGTTTTACAGCACGCAGCTCTACCAACGCAACCATTGATGTTGCTCAGCTTTTGTTGGCTAATTGTGGTATTATTCTATACATGCACCATTAGTGGAAGTAATTTTATTCATCACTCTCATATTGTTAGCAACAACAGCAGTTGTCAGATCTTACTTTCGTAACAATTTTGATTTTGACGAATATGATCTTATCCTTTTTTAATCAATAAGAAAAAGATAAATTTGAAATTTGATGAATATAATATGCATAGTGCGGAATGCTTTGTGTGTGAGTAAATCTCGCACTTGGCGAATTTATTTATTTGCATTAATTGAATTGAATATATGTATGTTTGTGTTTTGTTGTGACTTTGTCATCGCTATTGCATTTGTTGTTGTTGCTGTTGTTTATAATGTACACAAAAACAAGATTTCAATGTCTGGCTTTAAGCACATAAAGAAAAACTTTATATATTATTATTTACCACATTTGTTTTCTTCATATTAGTTTTATAGGATTTAAAAATTTTATAATCACCCTTATTCTGTTTGGCGTTGTCAACATCGTCGTCAATTTTGAGATAACATCAACTTATTACAACATCAATACTAATTTGGTATTCCCTAACAAACCAATGACGACGTTGACAATGTATCGATAATATAAAAAAATAAAACACACATATCTAATATATGAGACAGTTCATTCAATTTGTTTTCTATTGTGTTAAGGTCTTATCTATGGTGTTAAGTAAGTGTTGTGGAAAATTTAAATTTTGTAAAAAAAATAAAATACCTATAATCAATAAAATAAGCAAAACCAATACAAACAAATAAAATAAATAGTCAAAGGGCCATTACTACAACTTGTCGTTAGTTAAAGGTAGGATTTTGTCTGCCTGATAAATAGCTTTGTAATATTAAAACTTCCAATTTTTATTGACATTCTTATTAATAATAAAAAATAAAATATTAAAAATATAATAAGTGAAGTTTTTATAATGCAAATTCACTTGTCTGTCCGATAAAATCCTGCCTTTACTAACTGCCTTTATTCATTGGGATGTATTCTTTCTAACTCTTCCACTAATTTTTCAAATTGGCAGAAGTTGGTAATTTTAGTTTTTCCATTTCTTTTTTCTTATGTTTTATATTTCTTACTTCGTTATTTTAACATTGCTGTATGCTTTTTCATGTTTTTTTAATTTTCCTTTGCACACAACACAAGTCAACATCAAAAATGGCGACGACAAACTAAACGGCAACATCAAGATCAATTGTTCTTAGAAAATACCAAACATATGACGACAATCATCGATTAATGAGAATATTGACAACGGGAATACCGATTTACAACAAACGAAGAAAAACGACGTTGTTTTGTGTTGATGTTGCCAAACAGAATAAGGGTGATTATTTTAGTATTTTCCGATTCTAATAATTTAAGCATTTACTTTTTCCTTTCCCTTTATATTATTTTTCTTAAACCAAGAACTATATATTTATTAAATTAACAGTTATATATATATATGTATATATATATATATATATATATATATATATATATATATATATATATATATATATATATATATACTAGCGGTGCCCACGACTTCGTCTGCGTGTTCTTTATAATTTTCTTAAAATTCAAATTTTGAAAAATGTGTTTTTAACTATTTACTCCAGAGTTTTATAGACAGTGTTAAAAATTTTCAAGAAAACAGCAAATAGTACTAACAACTGTTTTAGTACCATTATACCGGTAAACTTGGGTGATTTCGCAATTGTATCTCTATTTTGTCTACGAAATGACCTCTTTTTACGAAGAAAATTTTTCTATATTGGAACTAAGGTTCAAAAAGTAGACGCTTCATATGTAACAAAAAAAGGTTTTTTATTGGGAAATGAAACTATATTCAGTGTTACCGAACTTTATATTGAATGTAGAGATCAGAATACCATTGTTGTTATTATTGCATGGTTATTGCTTGCATATTACTTAATATACATACATATGTACAACCTACTTCCTATTTAATATGTATGTTTAATAAAAAAAAGAACTACGAACGGTGATAACGATAACTATTTAAAATAACGGGTCACGTTCACTAGTAAAAACGTTTTTAAAAAATTACGGGATGTCTCATTCCTAATTAATTATAATGTGGGATCTGGCTATACTTAATGCTACGCGCTCTTGCTTACGAAACATGCACTATCCTAAATGTAGCCATCTACGCTGGACTACTACTTTTCACCGGTCAGACACAAATTACCCGATGCCTTGTATTATTGATCTAAATCATCTTTTTTCAACTTAGCCACATCTGTCAATATATTGAACATATATAGAACATTCACACAGTTTTTTTTCCTAATACACCGTTGGATGTGTATGAAACTCAATGAAAAACAATAGCTTTTGTTCATTAGAAAGATTATTTGAATGATGATATTCCGAGTATTTTACATAAATATTGGCCGAAGGTTTACAGTTATAAGGATACTGCAGGTCGTACGTATCACTTTAAGGAACTTGCTCTGGCCGTACTTTATATTCTGGTTATTTAAACTAATAATGGCTGCTTTAAAAAAGTATTTTTGACAATGAATTATACTACGACTCTTCTACGAAATGGAATGCTGTATAACATTTTCGATGCTTTATTGCGTGTCAAGAATTCTATGAAGGCAGATTGTACATGCCGGATTTGTTTATATCTTCTCAAGAAATGCTTAATAAATTCAAGTCGCATACAATGTATTCCAAGGAAGAGAAATATTATAAAACTATAAAATTATTATTAATCACACCGTAATTTATATATTGAGTTTTTCATTTTTAGTATAATTAAAATCTTTTTATAGACTAATTTTGAGTATTTTTTTAATTGTAATTTGATATATTGAAATAATAATAAATCTTCAAAAAATAATGTTTTTAAATTAATAAAAATCCATTAGTAAAATCAACAAGTATTTGTAAATAACAAAACAACTAACCATTAGACATTTGGACAAAATATAACTAAAAATGAGTGCTCTTTATTCATACGAAAATAAAAAAAAAACAACACATTATTATATTGTGTGCACTTAATTGATATTCAATTGTCTACAAAATATTTAATTAATTTAATACTCACATTTGAACAGAGTAAATATTGGAATGATAAATTGTATTATTGACAAACACTGTTTCATTTCTTATTTGCTTTAACACAGAAATTATCTATAACTAACAATTATTATTACTAACATTTAGGAGAGGGCGGGCCAAATGATATAAATACAGGGTGGTGAAAATGTAATATCTTAAATGCGCACGAACATTTCTCCTGCATATTAATATTCACCCCTATTCTAGTTGTCGGCGTCGTCACCTATCAATGTTTATATGTGTCGACGTATTCGATTTGTTTATCTACTTGTCCTTATTGACACATCGATTATTGCTCAAAGTTTTTTTTTATTCTATAACAAATGTGACGACGATATTTTATTGACGTGACTCCGTTTTTTGTCGACCGCTGGAAGAAGCTGTGGCAAACCTTCTTAACTTCAAGAAGCATTTGAATCTAAAGGAGCAGTTCAAGGAGTTCAAATGGGTGACATGTCGTTGAAAGCACAGCCAGGAGCAGGCAAAACATATCAACATACTTGCAATTCTGCCTTAAAAATTTTTTTTCCAACACAAGTTTATGTTTTTTCAAACTTTCATCATCAATAAAATCAAAATTTTCTTTACACAAATTTAACAAAAAAATTTGGGGATGTGCATTTTCATTTCATAAAAATCGATAAACCGTCGACGGTGTCACATTCACATTCGGCACAGCCGAATATAGCACTTTTACTTGTAAAATCTAGCGTTAACCACAACAAACCATAAGCCTTGCCAGTCTTGAAAGTTAACAATGAAGACAAATCGCTTTTGAACGAATACAAATGTTAATCAACTCGAAAGGTGGTCGGTCATATGACCCATATAATTCTTTCAACTTAATGTCATCACTTGTACATCATCCAATGGCTTTTTTAGTGAAATCGAAGATATTTTTCAATGTCTTTCAAAAGGTTAGCCAATTTACAATATGACATGACATTACTTCTGCATCACCTTTTATTGACAGCTTTTTTAAAAGACTAAGATGAAAGTAAGAACGAAGAGTCAATATTATTATAGACTTCATAATATGTCGAAGACTATGTGTCTGGCTGTATGTGTATGTGTGGGAGTGATATGCTATGTGTTCATGGTCAAATAAGAGTAAAAAAAAATAATTGACGACTTTGTATTTCGACTTAAATTTAGTAGCTCTTCAAGAATTTTAACACGTTACGAATAACAAGATTCTGAAATAATGTAAGCTGCTAATTGTAGGGTGTAAAATTCTTACAGAAACGCACAAGTCATGCTTTTCTGAACATGTAACAAAGAAGAGTGTGTGTTCATGTGTTCATATATTCGAACTCTAGCTAAAAAGTATGAACAAAGAAATGTTCACAAGCACAATGACAACTAGAAAAAAATTATAAGAACTTTTGACATGTTAACACTTTATTCTTTTTTTGACATTTTGTAGTTGTTATATGTAAAGCGAAAGCAGAAATACTTTGTGTGAATATCAAACAAACATAAAAAAAAACAAAAAAAAATATATATATATATGACAAAAATATTTAAAAATAAATCAGCGAATAATGACTCACATCTTTGAGTAGAATATTTATTTGGAAACAAAATTAATGCGATATACTTTATATTGAACTAGTTTATTGTGGCCTAATTTGAATGCCATTTAAGGCGCTTGTTTAGTATGGGACTCTATCAAATCAGTTTGGATCTAATAGACCAGAAGATTTTTCAAATGTTTTCAGAGTCTGATTTTGTTAAGATCGCTTAGCTGTCGATGTGCATGTGTGTATGCGCTACAACGTGTATTTACCCTGTCAGCACACAGTATACACATCACACACGCTCATAGGCGCCTACATATTTGTAGTTTTTATATAGACAAAAACACATGTTGTCATAAAAAATTACTCAAGAACGCAACAACCGATTTCGTGCAAACTTTAGACCACGACCATACGAATAAACGCTAGATATTTAAACAAATTTGGTTTAACTGTTCGAAAGTTATAAAGTCACAACCCACTTGCAACAATCTTTTATGTATATACATAGATATGTAATAAAATTATAGAAAAAATTTTCAATTTATTAGTAATTTTCTAAACCTGTATTTAGTAAAAAATATAAATATTTGTAAAATTTGAGAAAAAGATTTAATTTAATTTGATGTTCTTTTAAAACCTTGGTGTTCCTTGGTGATGGGACACAATATTTCCAATAGAAACTTTTTCGCTGGTCACCAATCTCTCATCTCTCAAATGGCAGTTGTCGAGTTCATTTTTTCACATATAATTGTCAGCATTTGTTGGCACGCATTCAAGTTTATGTGGCTCTTGCCTGCTGTGTTATGATATCATGTCTAGACGCTCTTAGACGATATTAACTGTCTGTCGGCTATATAAAACACAGCCTGCAAACATAATTTTATTTAACAATTTGATATCTGAAGTTGATATTCCAAGGTAGTAAAGTGGATACTTCGTCGACTGTAACCAAGTATCATCTTTGCCATTCTGCATTTATATGTTTTCCATTATATATTTAGATTTATGAAATCTCCGTCTAGCTTCTTGTTATCTTTTAGTCAAGTGTATCTGAAACTTAATTTGTTCAATATCGATATGTCCTTTTACTCACATTCATGTTGTCTCCTTTTTAGAAGAACATCTGTTATGGTAAAGAACACTTTTTAATATCAAATGTTGAGCCGAAGAACACATTTTAATATTAGTGTTTTGTTCACATACATTTTATCTATACACTAATCACCATTTTCATGCATTGAGCTGGATCCTTCAACAGGCAGCACAATGCATTCAACAGGTGGAATATCTCTCCCTCATAAACAAAGAAATACTACCGAAAATGCAAACATCAAGACAAGTTTAAGTCTGCCGAATATAAAACTTTGGCTGCTTTTTCGTTAATAAAATATCAATCCGTAAAATGACTAAGGTCACTTACACTTCCATTTTCCTAAGTTCTTTTCGTAAGAGGTCCAGAATACTCTTACGACCGTTGTTCATCTCAAGGTTATGCCAAGGGTAAGTCCTTTTCAAGTGCAGGAGTTTTCTTTACCTATTAATACAATGGCGGCAATCCCAGTGCTGCTTTTATCGCTTGTCTTGGTGTGGAATATATGGTCTCGCGATAATTCATGTTATCAGTCCTTTGTACTCCAATCAATTTGAACATAAATTTTTCCTAAGTACAATTGAAAAAAAGACGGCTTTTGTGTGGGGAAAGTTTACTGCGACAAATTTTGCAAAGTTTTTTTTTTTTGGGGCTTAGCAAAAAAATGTCCATTAAAGAAAGATTGATGTATTTATGTATGCGTTTATCTGTAATTTACGATCGACCAAAATATTTCTTGTGACTTTCTTTTTTATATACTCAAAACCTTAAAGTAAGATTCCCTGTCTACTTGTGTTTTTTTAGACCTTTGTACTCGGGGGCTCCGCTGTATGCAGAAAATCCTTGAAGAATTAAGAGTTATAATTTTTAATAATATTTCAAATATGCGTTAACATCTGAGTCAAAAAAGAAATGGAAAATATACTAAAATATTACGTTGACTTTTCTTTTATGAGCTGTTTTAAGAATAATGTTGGCCTTCAATGCGGCAGTTGTGCTGGTTTATCGGTACAAATCAGTGACTTGAAGTGGCATCACACGAAATAAACGAAAGGTATCAAATCACACGACCTTGGAGGCTAATTTACAAGGCCATTTCTCGAAATCAATATATCGCCAGATTTTTATTTTTGATGGTTACTGTCGACGAATGCCACAGAGCGCAATCGTGTTGAAACCACATCTTGTTTGAATCAATGCCATACATATTCTTAAACAGAAAGTCATTGGTCATGGTGCGGTTACAATATCTATCGACCGTAATGCGAGCTCAGTTATCATTTTTAAAGAATTAAGGTATAATGATGCCATCAGTGTATAAACTGCACTAAATGGTTCATTTTTCTGGATGTACTCTGTAGTGGTTTGGTTTCTCTCCATATCTGGATGGACACAAATGAGCTCTATCGCTCAACACAATTTGACTTTCAAAGTAAATCTGGATAATTAACAGTCCTGTTCAAGCGTCAATATATTTATAATGATTCGCCAGAATATACTAATCATAATTAACAAAAAATAAGCGCAGGGTGAAAAGTTCATATGACAGTTATCGTGGGTTCTATTAATAAACAACTTTCCGCAGCAATATTGAGTTAATAATGGAACATAAGAACAAATTTTCTTGCTGGCCAATGAAATAGCGAAATATTTAAAATTCCGAATAATAAGACTAATTTAAAAAACAAGAATTTTAAACCGCATTTTCAGTTAATTGTAAAATATTTAAAAATAAAAAAGTTACAAAAAATTAAAACTAGAAATCTTTACTTACTACTTTCTTCCAAACAAAACATACGAAAATAAGCAATTTAGACTTACCTAAAAATAAAAGATAAATAAAATAACATTAATACATTTTTGTTAAAAATTTATATAATTACAGTCTTATTCACAAAAGTTTTAAACTGCTCAATAAGAGGTTAATAAGAAAAAATCGCTAAAGTAGTATTCACAAATGCTTAATAGCACTATTGCGCTGTTATTAAGCATTAATAAATTTCAAATATTTAATGTAGCAGTTACCCTTCTTTAAACCTGTAATAAGTTTTGAAAAGCATTTTTCCCGTAAAAGTGTTTACTGAAAAAGTGTGAAAAACTATTAATAAAAAAATACAACGAATATAATAAATTGATTTTTTACAATAGGTAAGTTTTTAAATCATACTTAAATATAAATGCAAATATTTTATAAAATGGAAAATTATTGCAGATACTCTTGCCCAAAATGTCAAAACGTCCAGAAACTTTTAATAGAAGAAGTGATCCGTTTCAACTACCTAATCATTTATTTAATTCAAGATACAGGTTTAATAAGGAAACGGCCCAAAAAATTATAAACATGGGTATGGATAAGATAGAATTAGATAAGATAGATTAGATAAGAGGCTATGGAACTTCAGCCAAGTTACAAGTTTTGATGTCTTTGCGTTGTTGGGGCCGAAGAGACGTAAGTATGCGAGGCGAATAGTTTTAGATACTTACGAAACACATATTAGGTTCAGTGGCAAGATGGATAGGCAGTACGTATGATTGCCGAATCTTTAATAAGTCAGTCACGTTTTAAAAGTGGCGATTCAAGATGACGCTTGTTAGGTAACTCCGGGTATATCTTACAACTATATGTATTTTCGGTACACCATTTAAGACCACAAAATGCAAACGAAATCAAATACAATAATGCCCAAATTATTTTGGGGTAGAAGCAGCGTTTTCGTGGTTTATTAGATGGACTTACAATTAGTTTTTTAAATGCAAACAATTTAGTTATCACTTTATCTGTTTTGCACAATATTGCAATTAAAGAAAACGATAGGTTTCCAGGTAATAAATAACAAATTAACTATTAATATTTGGGGAAATATGTTTAGAATAGAGAAAATATCATAATTTAATTAATTGTTCTTTCATAATTAAAGTATTGTATTTTATTGATTTGAAAATAAAAATAATAAATAAAAAATTCACAAATTTGTATCATAAATAAACAAAATAATATAATGATGTACAAACAGTAATGCCAGCTCGGTATTTGGGTATTTTTTGTACTCGTTCAGCGAATCATTTTATAAAAAAAGGTTTACCACCATTTTTTACATTATTTTAAAGTTTTATCTGATATAAAACAATAAATAATAATAAAATAATGATAACTTAAGTTATGTCAAATAATATTATTCCTGATTTAATTATTCTTCTTTAATTAAAAAAACATTATTCAGGTATTCGGTTCATTGTTGTATGCATCACTAAACGTAAATTTACATATAGTATGACATGATGTTGCCAACATAAAACTACAATACTATAAAAACCGTTTAATAGTTAATTTTGCGTTATAAACGTTTGTGAATAAAAATTCTTATTAATGGTTAATAAAACAAAAAGTGGTTAATAACTAAAGTACACATTAAGCCCTCAATAAGAAATTTTTGTGAATAAGACTGTTAATATTTATAAAATTCTATAGCACAACTTTATATAATTAAAGTCATATTTTTTAAATTTATTTAACTACAATTTTTGTGTGGCACTAATTTAAATTGAAACCAAAACTTGCTTTATTCCAGCTTGTTTTTATAAATGCACTTGTTATTTTTTTTTTTGTGTTGGAAAACAAATGCCTTGAAGGATTTGATTTAAAAAAAACCGCTAAAAGTTAAATCGTGTTGATATTAAAAACACATTTGTATAGAATTATTTAGAAGCTAAAAAAACGAAATAACATTTTATTCTGTAATACGTTGAAATTTTGTTATATAATTATATAAACAAAATCGTCCAAGAGTTGAAAGTAACTGTATAATAGACTGATAAACCGTTCATTATAAATTCAGTGTGTGCAACTAAAAAGGCTGCAACAACATTGAAAAATACGCTCCAAAAAGTTCAATATGGATATAAAACTAATGTGTTCTATAAATTATAACATAAATACCTAAAAAATATACTAAAAATTCAGATTCTTGTTATACGAAAGAAAAAACATCGTAATACATATAGTTAGTCTTCGAACCATGCTGTTGTCAAGCATAACAATAACATGATAAAGTATAAACATTATTATACTTAAAATATAATATGTTATAATTAAATTTAATAATATTATGTTCAAATATAAACGTTAAATGGTTAAAAATGTCGTATAATGTAAACGAATAATAATATGGTCGCGTTAACGCAAACATTTCCTGCAATATAAAAATTTATTTATTTTTTATACCCTTCACCACAAAAAGTATAAAGAGAGTATATCTAAGTTTGTCATCCGTGTGTAATGTCCTTTCCGACCCCATAAACTATATATATTTTGAGTTGAGCATAACGAAATCTATTGAGTGATGTCCGTCTGTCCGCCTATCCGTCCGTGCTAGTGTTGAAATCAATTTTTAATCCATTAGATATAGTGTCGAAAGATGTGCTATTGGAAATCAGTATGATCGGTCTATGTCCTTCGAGGCAGCAGGCAAAACACAACGCCTACCTCTCATTTTTTCATGTCATTTGGAACAAAAATATATAAAAAAAAAGTAAATAAATAAATAAAAACATGAATTAAAAAATAAGAAAAAACATCAAGTGAAAAAATTGAATTTTATTTTTTAATTCTCTGTCACCCCAATATTTGCTTTTTTGATTAGAGTTTCTTCACTAAACTAGACTTAAATACATGGGGAAGTGTATATTAGATTCGGCATAGCCGAATGTAGCACTTTTACTTGATATTTATTTATTTTTTAAATTTTATATAAATTCACAAAAAAATCAATTATTTCTTTATAATCCGACTTCCGATCGAAAGTGTTTTCAATTCCGCAAATTAGTTCTTCAGAAACTGAAAATCGTAAATTTGGGAACTATTTTCGTTAAATTTTTGTTTTTTCAAGTCTACTGTGAATATTTTTATTTTAATTTATGTCTTTCTTTATATAAGCCTTGTTTTTAACTTTAGTGTGTACAATATTACAACTTTTGGAATAAACAAAATCGATCTGAATCTGAAGGAAGTAAAACAAAATTGAGCGGAATGGTTTAAACCGAATTAAAACCATTCCAATCGGAATGTGTGACTTGCCTAAATATTAAATTTGGACATTAATTTCCAAAGGTTTTTTTTTAATATTTTTTTATTTGTGTTAATATTTTGTATATTATTTTTTTTTCTTTCTCCAACAATAAACGAATTGATAAACTGATATAAAAGCATTCTATCAAGTCCTAGAATAATATATTCTTAAAAGCAAATATTTTTGGTTTGCTTTTAATCATACTTTGATAAATGATAGTAATATATTATTTTTAATAAATCATAAAACATTGGTTGTAGTGTGTTTACAAAAAATGTTTATTGTGACTGAAGTATTGTTGAAAACAACTATAAAATGTTTGTCGCAACTGAACATTGTTACAGAGAACGTAATATGGTTATTATAACCATGTCTAAAGCATTTTTTTCTGCGTGTACAAACTGGAAAACAGATAGATGCAGCAGGTCTTTGCAAAGATAATAGAGAATACGACTTGTTGATCCAAATTTACTCAGATATCGGAGATTTAGATAAAAGGTAAACAGGTCAGTTTTAAGAAGAGTAGTAAAATTTAACAATATATTATAGTTTTTTGACCTTTATAGTTAATTTTATTTTCTAATTGTTCAAGCACTAGGTCAGTTTTTTTTTTAAATAGAAATATATTGTTCATTCTTTTATTTTTCGAAACTTATTATTAATAATTTTGTACAGATTTACACTATGCAACTTTTTGAGGCATTTTTTTCTTCTCAATTTTCTATTTAAGTTACAGCGTTATGCGTTATCTAAAAGTAAACCCCTAAAAACTCAACCAATAATATTGCTTACTTTTTCTGCTTCACAAACAAAAAAAATTTCATGCTGGTTTCATGAAAAATTGCAGAGTGTAAGTGCCATATTTATTTCCTGTTGCCTGAAGATGCCACCCAACGGTGTGGCGAAATATTGAAAAAATCAAAGAATCAACAATATATTTTTATTTAAAATAAAAAGTAACCTAGTGCTTGAACAATTAGACAATTGAATTTAACAATGTTAAATATACTTCTAAATTTATTCTTACGTTGGCAATAGTGTTTTTTAAGTATTGTTTTCTTTTTTATTTTTGCTAAAAAAATCAAATTTAAGTGATTCCAAACAAAAAACATTAGTAGATTCTAACAGTAATGTTAAATTCTCGTCCAAATCTAGGTCCTAAATTGAAAAGGTTTTATACGAGGGCAGCTATATATATTTCTGGCCTGGCAACCCTGAGTGCTGCCAAGTGCAATCTGACATTTCCATTGGAAAGTGTCATTTTTAAGCATAATCGTACTCAAAACGTTTTGACGTACGACCATTATTTGTGTTGTTTACAGTGACTTGAAAAAATTAATATAGAAAAAAATGGAATTAACTCGTGAACATTTTCGTGCCATCATTTTTCACAACTTTCGACGTGGATTATCACGACAAGAGTGCATTGATGAACATAAATCTTTGTATAGAGATGAAACACCATCCTATAGCACTGTGAAGAATTGGTATAATGAATTTAATCGTGGCCGAAGCTCGCTCAAAGACGAATTCCGTGAAGGTCGTCCAAAAACGGCTGTTGCGCCAGAGAACATTGATGCCGTGCGTGAACTCATAATGCAAGATCGACATGCGACATACCGAGAGATAAAGGCATCCTTGGACATTTCTTCCTCCAGCATACATTCGATACTGCATGAACACCTGGCCGTAAAAAAGGTTTGTTCTCGTTGGATCCCGCACAATTTGAAAGTCGCTCAAAAAAGGGCTCGTGTCGATTGGTGCAAAGAAATGTTGCAAAAATACGATTGCGGTGCTTCAAAAGACGTTTATAAGATCGTCACAGGTGACGAATCATGGATCTATGCGTATGAGCCCGAAACGAAACAACAATCGACCGTGTGGGTCTTCAAAGACGAGCAAAATCCAGCGAAAGTTGTTCGTGGAAGAAGCACTTCGAAGCAAACGGTCGCCTGTTTCTTCGGCAAAACTGGTCATGTGGCGACTGTTCCGCAACGCTGTTGAGCAACGTAGGACGGTCGCTACTGAGTGGTACACTACAATTTGTTTGCCTAAAGTCATCGGAGAAATTCGAAAAACCAACAAGAGAAGACGAATCATTGTTTACCATAGCAATGCGAGCTCTCACACATCGGCTCAAACCAGAGCGTTTTTGACCGGCCAAAACGTCGAATTAATGGGTCATCCGCCGTACAGCCCTGACTTAGGTGGAGAGAAAGACAACAACATAACAATAGTAGAGGCGGTGCTGTTGAGAGCAAGTTTTGCGATCTAAATGCCTGTGTTGGTTAGAAGGGCATATTTACTAAAGTAGCTATCGTGTTGTTCGAATCTCGCCCTGAGAATTATACTGTAAAGTACATGTTTAGCTGATTAACAGCTCTTGAAAACAAATTAAGCCATAGAAGACCAAAACAATAAACGTAGATATAAAAGTTGACCTGATTGTATTTGTAATCAAACGAATCCATACGCATTATTTTTTTTTCATACTTTAATTATCTATCCGTACAAAACAAGATATTTAAAACTTGACAAATTAATTGCATTCAAAAATATCAGTGTATTAATTGCAGGTTATTAAAAAAAGTTTTATAAATATTGTACCTAAACACCACCACTTTTTAACAATTATTTCTAAGTTAATAATTTTTGTATTTATTATTCTATTTTTAATTTTTTTTCTTTTACTTAAAGTGGTCATAAAAATAAATTGCTTTTAAATAGTTTTTATGTCAAAATATTTGACGGAAAAAAATATTTAATTTTTGTATTTTTTGTGCATTTTGTTTGTGGTGGTAATAGAAAAATATTAAATGGAATATTATAAAATTGCTTTTAAAATTAGAAAAAGCTGTGTGTTGATTCTATAAAACTAAACGTGAAAAACGAATGAGTTAAAATTTTTTATTAAACCGCATGTAAGTGAAAAACCTTTTACAAATTAAGATGCGCATTTCGTAGTGAATTTGAGAGCGAATACCTCGCTAAAAATTTGCGAATCGCTATAAAAGTTCGAGAATATAAAATTTGGCATTTCGAAGCAAGTTAAAATACTGAGCGGGTAACGTAGTCATATAACTGTCGTCTGGCAAGGTAAAACAGAATAGTTCAGAGGTGAACAAGGACACTTTGTGGACAGAAGAGTAGATTCAGGTCTCTAGTCTATTCACCAAAACTGAACTTATCTCCTTCTTTACGTTTAGCGAACAAGCGTGAACTTAACACTAGGAATGTAACGTCTGCAGAAAAATCTCTATAAAAGATGTAACACTAGCTGAAGGGAGGTATCGCTCTAGAGTAAATAAAGCAGTGATGGCCTTCCGAAAAACGGATAAGCTGCAACGTGACAAAAGGGAGATAACTGCGCTAATGAGGATAACGAACATTAGTATATTGTATGTAAATGTCATAAAAAATACATTTGAAAGAAAGTATTGGCAATTACGTAAAACTTTGTTTTCGAAAAAGAAGCCAACAAGTTTTTTTCCGATGGCAAAAAATCAGCTGTCTAAAATAAAAGCGGGTTGAGTACCGCGAGTTTCTAAGGAACGTTAGTGAGTTGAGAAGGGACTCAAAAGGGTAGCGGTCTGCTTTACTATTCTGCCTATAAAGCTGTATTAGAGAGAATATATATTTTTTAACGTTCATGAATTAATGCAGCTTTAATCAAACTGACAGGAGTGTTCCGAAGGAAAAAACCTACAACTAACATTTGCTTTCGACAGACATATTTCGTTGAATTAAATGAATTCCTAGATTTTTTTTTAAATTTAAATCCAACATTTGTGTTTAAGAAAATAATAAGAATTGTGGGTGTCATTAAATTTAAAAAAAAATATTAATACAAGTGTAAGTATAAACGGCAAGGAAATTGTCTAAAGTAAGTGAGAAAAAATTGAAAATTAAAAATGACACTTTCAAGACATGGGCTGATGTCTTGAAAATTGGAATTGTATTTTTTTGCTTTAAAATTTCTAAACAAATTCAACGATATTTATTTTGAGTGGAATAAGTTAGTTCCTATATACTTTTGGCTGATTGCCTAATTCAACTCATATTCTCAGCTTAACTTGTCTCTATATATTAAAGTTTTTTAAGACCTTTTTTATCAATTTCCTTAACTATTTACTTAAAGCATAAGGACTTTTTCTATGCTTAAAATAAATAGATAATAAAATGATCTCTTGGTGTGGAAATTTTAATTGACCAAATGAAAAATATAAACAAAACCTAGACAAAATATAATGTTTTATTATAAATTTTTTAATTATTAATTTCTTAGTCTCTGTAACATAAAGAAAAATGTTACAAATAAGTCAATCGAATATGTTGTTTATTGACATTTAAGTTAATTAAATATTTGTTCTAGCTCCATCATTGAATGATGTCATGCTTAATGTATTTTTTGAATGCGAAAGAAAAAACTGACAAAAAGAGGTTAAATAGGAAAAATAATAACAAATATTCTTTATTCTATTATAACAACAAAAGAAAACTTCATACAAAGAAAACAATCGGGCATTTGTTTCATATTTTTCTTTTCATATTAATTTCTTAATTGAACAATTCATTCGTTCAGCCATACAGTCATCAAAGAATGAAAAAGGACTTTTGGGTAAAGTCAAGAAAAACTATGGCTTAAAAAAAAATGTTAGAATTAAAACTGATTTTATTTTTATATATTAAAAGAATATTTTTCTATTTTTATTTTTTGTTCATAAATAAATAGTAGTGAGTTAAATTTTAATTTTAATTGTTAAATTTAAGAACTGAATTGTTATTTTAACTACAATTAAATTTAAATTTAAAAAAAAGAAGTAAGAGTGCTATGCCGAATTTTATATACCCTTCACCATCTATACAAATCTAGTTTAGTAAAGTAACTCCCATCAAAAAAGCAAGTATTGGGGTGACAGAGAATTAAAAAAAAAAAAAAAGATATGGTACTGCATGTATATAATTTTACATAAAAATGAGATCGGCTCTTAGTGGGTTAAGCATTTTTTGAAAATTTAGTTTTTCCTTAAAGATCTCATCCAGCGCTTTAAAATGATACAAATATTAATATTTTAAAAAAATTGAAAATTTCAGAGCCCCATATATACATATTTATTTATTATATATGAATGTTTTTTTGACCTTTTTAGTTAATTTTTGTTTTCTAATTTTTTAAGCACTAGGTCAGTTTATAAATAATAACAAATGTTTATTTATATTTTCAATATTTCGCCACACCTTTGGGTGGCATCATCAGGAAACAGGAAACAAAAATTAAATTTAAAAAAAGAAAATTTAATTTTTGTTTCCTGTTTCCTGATGATGCCACCCAAAGGTGTGGCGAAATATTGAAAATATAAATAAACATTTGTTATTATTTATAAACTGACCTAGTGCTTAACATATTTATTTATTTTTGCTTTTTTTCCGAGGCAAGCTTGATTTCTTCACTAACGTTAAATCTATGTGTAAGAAGTCAGAATATATATACTTTATGGGATCGGAAATGGATATTGTAAAAATTAAACACGGAATGACAAACTTATTTTTCCCTTTTTCTTTGGACATTGTGTCACACTACAATGCGAAATAATGTCCATCAATGTAGAGTCATAAACTCCATGGATATTAGAGGAATATTTTATTGTATTTTATGTAAGAAAAATGCAACGATTTTATAAACTGGCTGGAAGAAAATCTTTGGTAAGCGAAGGCGTTGTTGTTTGAAGTGTTTAAAAAAGGAGCAATGTCCATTGCTGTATTTCAAATCGACACAATCAGCCCAATTATAAACAAAAATTTTGTGCGAATTCTTTCACTTTTCCCTTTTCTTCAATTATATATTTTTTCCCCTGCGGAAAGTGAAAAAAATCCGGGGAAAAAAAGTAGGTATTCTAAATTATAAAATAAAAATTATATGAAAATAAACAAAAAACTCCCTTCAAATTGCGATGATGCCACTTTTTTATAATTTTATTCCCACGGAATTCATAATTGGAGGAATCTTTTCTCGAGAAAAATTTTTTCCGTGGGAAAGAAATTCCGAGAAAATATTCGTAATTGGGCTGAATGTCAATGGATATTATGTCACTTTTGAGTGCGATGTAAAGTCCAAAGAAATTATGTACTTGGACACTATGACATGCCACCTCGAATGACCTGTAGGGGTTTTTTCTGCACTCATTCGAAACACTTTTAGTTGAACTTGGTTTCTTGCAATGGTTTCTGTTAAAGCTGCACATTTTTTTCTTCTTCAGTGTTTAAACGTTTTCTTTGGATTTCGAACTTTAATACATTTGGGTCCAGTCCAATCCAGTGCAGTCCAGTCCAGTTTTTTTTGTTCAAATTATTCAGAATTTCTACTTATATTTTTTTCAGGGTATTTCCGCTCTGTTTAGTGATTTTCATAGATTGAAAAAGAATTAAATTATTATTATTATTTATTTATTTTACGTTAAATGAATTGTCATACTGTGCTTTCCCACCTGGAGCACCAAGAGTCTGTTCTGACTTAACGTAGCCAGAAACGAGGGTTATCGGTGGTAAAGGGGGAACCAGTCCCCCGGTGTGCAGGCGCCAAATCTTGATAGACAGTGGGACACTGTCGAAGGATGTACCAGTGTCCTTAAATGATTATCTTTAATAAATAATTAGTAGTAAATAAATAAACTCTCACCACGGGAACCGGTAGCCAATACAGTGAGTTATTGGTTATTGGTGAGGTGCCTTCAGGGTTTACGTGGTGGCTGTGGTAAAGTAAGTCTATATCTGCAGGTCTGGTGTGGAATAGATGCAAGTGTGCTGTTGTACTCTCAACAGACGGAGTGTGGCTAGACTCCAACCCTTTAGCAATGGATAGTTTCATGATCCTGCATGGACTTAAAATTGCGACTTAGTAGTGGTAAGAGCACCGACTGATAAGGGCCCCAGGCCAGGTATAGACGTTAATCTAATTACTGCTCTGTCGTGCTGTGTTCATCTTTTTGTATTTTTCAACGCAACCAAATTATTTAGATTTACTTCTTTGTTTTGAAATGTGGCTTATTTTTGGCAAATGAGATTTTAATTAATAAAAAAAATGTCGCATTTGGAGTAAACTTTAGGCTCATTTATTTGCCAAAATTTCACTGTTTGGTACGATTTACTTGATGGTAACAATATTGGAACTAACTTCTTCAAGAATGAAGCCGGAGCAAGCGTAACATTCGATAAAATCACAAAAAGTCATTGCCTTGGAGGTCAACATTGCTCGTGCTATTCACGATATATGGCCAAAAATGATAGAAAAACTGATACAAAACTAGACGTCATGTATGAGCCTTGCAAAGAACACCCTTTATATACGCCACGAGGCAGATACTATTTCAGAAAATATCCATGTATACATTTTTATTCTCTGTGGTATTTATATCAATATTCCGAATGATTAATATAATTCCAATTTTTTGCACTTTTGGTTTGTTTACGCTATTGTTATTGTTGTAGCAGATCTCCAACATCAGTTTATATATAATATTTTCCTCATTTTTCTTAGAATTGTCAAGGTTGTCTGCTTTTAGTGGCTGTCAAAATCAAACGCAGTGTGGCAATTTTTACTTTAACTTTTAAACAGCTTTTAATTTCACAGCAGTCCACCAACAGACAGTCGTTGGCAAGAGCAATGTACGTTCTTTAATATGCAGTTTGTAAGCTTCTCTCGTATCTATGGCCATCAAACAAAAACAAAACAATGAGTTATTTGCAAACTTTTAAACTTTTGAAAATTTTGAAAACTTATATGGTGTTCATACATGCAGCAATTTTCAAATTTTTACAATTAAGTCCATTATTGAGACTAAATTTTCATACAAAAATTACAATTTACTTATGGCCAATTAAGAGATAATTGTTTTAATAATGAGTAAAATTTATAATGCAACAATGTCAGAAGTGTGTTTAGTAAAAAAAACAATACTAACTGAACATACTTTTACAACAACAGTACCAAGGCGAATAAATACAGGTGACTGCACGGCTACAACAATCCAACAACACAAAAAACAACAGGCAATTTGTTGCTACAAAATTTAGGTATGTTGTCAAAAAATATTTGCCCTATTCACAAGCCCCCTAGTGCGTGCTAAGTGCTAACAAAATACAACGGTGCTAGCTGTGTTGTTGGTAATTTTCATGCAAACATGCGATACAACACTTAGTACTTTTTTTCATATGTTTTTCAAAAGTTGTATTTGTTTAAATGTTTTATGTTTAAATGAGTTATTATTTTTGTGTTCATGTGTGAATTATATTAAATTAAATTGAATTAAAAGATATTTTTATTAGTTTTATTTATTTAATTTATTGATTTGACTGATTTATAAGAAAGTTGAAGTTGAAAGTTGCCAATATAAAAACTGTTCTTTAAGATTTAATATTGCTTTAATGACTCGATTTCTAATATTTTGTATGGTACCGCCATCACCAATACCAAAAAGAGATGCTACCTTACGAATACAAGCACCATTTCCTGAAGATCCCAAGCAGTAAAGTACAATTTTAAGCTGCAAGTCAATGCGTAGTTGGAGCCTTTCGCCAATTGTGTGAAAAACATCGTCATTTTTTATAAGGTTAAATATATAGGCAAATTCCTCTGGCCGTAGTCGTATCATATGAAGAAATCTGTTTTCATCAAAATATCTTAAAACCCGATTATGCCATAATGATGATTTTGGTAGCCCTAAATGTATAATTCTGCGACTGGAGAGCAAGTACATTAGTTCATCCTAAAAATGTCTTGAATTTCATCCTCACACTAACAATTTATTAATTTACTTTTTTCTGTTTTCTCCCCCATTTGGCTTATAAATAACAAATGATGAATAGCACTTTTCTTCTTCTTATTTACTTTTTGACGTATGAAGTACAATGTACAATGGCACACTGATACAATGGTTGTTCACAAAGAAGTAAATTAAAGGTAGTATGCAATACTACCTACACCTTAGCAGAGCTTGTGAATACGGCAATTGTTAAAAAAACAAAATAAAAAAATATATTTGAAGAAAAAAAGTGGTTGTAATTTTTAGGATAAGAAAATAATAAAAATTAAGTTACTTAAAAATGAAAATCCATGAAAAGTGTGACCAAAATTCTATTGTACCACTAGTTTGCCCAAATCACATTCTTGCACGTTGACCATTTGAAGACTAACATAATCTTCCACAAAAAAAACTAAGAAATTAACTATAAATGTGTTAACAATAATTTTTGCTATCTTTTTACGTATATTTTGATTATACACATCAGGAACTGCAAATGCGGTTTCATGTTGTGGTAATTTATTTTTGACAAATTTTTTTGACAACTGCAATGTATACAGATGATGGGCTTTTTCGCCCGTGCGTTCACCTGTATTATTTCGCCATGAACAGCACTTATTGAATACACTTTGTTGAAATTTGACTATCAAACGTCAACAAAAGTAAACAAACAAAAAAAAAAAAAAAATGGACAAACAAATTAAGGGTGGAAAACTTTTTAAAATCAAATTTATTAGCAAATTATTTATTGTTAATAACTTTTTTATTCATCAACAGGCGTGAAATCAAAAAAGAAGAGGATTCTGTGAAATGACGTATGATCTTTCCTCTTATATTGAAAAAAGCAAGAACTGCTGCTTCCTCCAACTCCAACAGGATTTCCAAATTTTATTCTTTTTTTTAAGATATTTAATTTGAAATATAAACTGGAAAGCACTGCTTGAAAAATTTGTATTTTTCTATTGCAATAAAGAAACGCTTTTTTTAAAACAAAATTTTTTTCCATTTAGTATGATAAAAACCACAAACACAAAAAGTAAAAATTTAAACAATTTTTTTCAGTTGTCAATTGCTAATTGTCGTATCAATATTGAGTATGTATGAACACTAAAAATATATTGACAATTAACTGAATATTGTTTCAATTAAAAACGCATGTATGAACACCATATTATACAAAAGACTGCCTAATTCTATTCGGCCAAGTCAGCTTTTTTTTTGATATATTTAATACACGAAATTATCTTTTGTTCAATTTTTTTTCTTTTTAAATAAAATATAAATTGTACAAAAATCTTTTCTATTTCCTAATTCTCATCATATAAACTGTAAAAATTTTTTGTTCCAGTTTAAATCTTATTCTCAAATTGCATTCTCTTTTACCATAATGTCTGAAGATAAATCAGAACTCTTAACTGGCATTTTAAATGCCAGAATGTGGCAAGTTTTATTGTTACTTTTTTTTGCCGTTACATAAAACACAATATTTAATATCTAACAGTTTTAGTTCTTTAAGTGTCTTTGTTGCCAATTTTCCTTTTAATTAATACAGTTTCGTCTTTATGTTTTTTTTTGTTCCTTTTTATTGTTTTAATGCCAAATTAAACTGACACAAAATGGAATTTATGAATAAGACAATAAGACGTCTCGAGCTAAAAAAAACACACATCACAAATATTTAAAGTAATAAGTCAAAGAAAATATTTTTGATATTTTACATTTAAAATGAAATATTTGTAGAAAAATGGAGATTAGATGATTTAATGAACTGAACCTGTGCCATTAAATATTTGCCACGTCTGACTTTTTTTTATGCATTTGATCTATACTTTTATAGCACAGCTTCACTCTGAAAAGTTGATGAAATCATACAAAAAATTTGAAAAGGCGTGGGCGCACTGTGTTACTTTGTGAGTAAAAGCAAAAGCATTTTATAAAACAACTTAAGGAACCTGAAAGAAAGGCAACAACATATTGACTAATTTTTTGTATGAGAATGTATGTATATGTTTTAATATTTTGTCTTTTTGTCTTTTGGTTTCTAATTTTTTTTTTGAGTTTGATTAACCAAAAAATTTTTTCAATTTAATTTTGTGTTTGAAAAAAACTTATCCAGCCCATTTATGAATCTTCTCACAAAATAAAAACAGTGGCATCATCGTAATTTGAAGGGAGTTATTTTGAATTCTTTTCACTTTTCGCAATCAATCAAAAGGGGAAAAAATTTATAATAGGAGAAAAGGGAAAAGTGAAAAAACTCGCATGGAATTTTCGTTTACAATTGGGCTGATAATTAATATTTTTTTTCCTGTTTCCTGAAGATGCCACCCAACGGAGTGGCGAAATATTGAAAAAAATAAAAAATAACAAATAAAATTTTTATTTTAAAACTGACGTAGTGCTTGAATAAAATAGAAAAGAAAGCTAAATAATGGTTAGTCTACTCAAGTTAATTATTGTTCAAGCTTTATGTGTAATGAACGTACATATGTTTTGAATAGAAACTAATTGGAGGAGTACGTTAGCAAATTAACTGTTACAAGATATTTCTTTTTACGTTGTGTTCACCAGGAGAATTGTTCTGTTTAAGCAAATATTTGATCTTTAATATGGTGTAAAGGTTTTGTGCACGTGCTAAAAAAATATTGCAAAATCTATTTGAAATGGCGATTGACCAATGCCAAAGACTTCTTTGATAATGATAATGAAGTGATAATTGTGCATCAAATCAATGCATTTTATTTAGGTTAAAATAATGATTAGAACGTTCATTATAGCTTTCATTGTAGGCTCTGCCAGTCAAATAGGTTAGACTGAAAACAAAAGACGAATGCAATGGAGAACCTTAGCCTCAAGATGAATGATTAAATAATAAGCAGAAAACTACAGTTCGACAGTCAGTAAAGAAAGTAAATGATAAAAATTAAATGATTATATTTAAGTACAAGTGTTAAAAATTCGAAAAGTGAATGTTTGCTCTAGTTACCTCTTACACGTTTATAGCGGATTAGCTTTTCAATTCATATTAACATTTAAAGCTTGGAGCTTCATTATTCTCTATAACATTATATAGTTGCGGCTAACAAATTTTGGATGTTCTCGACACAATTTCAGTTACGATACACATTTTTTCCTCTCTATATACAAAAAATGCAACACGGTTAGTTTTAACTTAATTGTTAAAAATAATATTATATACTTAACCAGAAAATGTTATTATTACAGTACTTTTCTCGATTAGATGACAAGCGTATTTTAGTGCTCAGAAAAATAAAACAAAACAATTTTTTCTATTCTGGGTTTCAAAAAATGATTCAGTTATTTTCTTTTTTGAGGAAAACAAAAAACAATAAAATAAATATACAAATTAAACAAAAGTAAAGCCGCCAAGTGAGAGTTTGACTTACAAAGAAAGGGTTCCGTACCATGTATTTGTAACTTTTTAAAATTTCTTTGCCAGACATAGCAGGTGAAAATCACGTCAATATTGGGAGACCTTTTCATTTATAGTTTTTTTCTATTTGTTGCTATAGCGCACATAATGGTAATAATTTTTAGTAAAAAATATAATAATAATAATATTAATAAAAATTTATGTTTTTAAAACATTTTTGTAACAGTTCTTAATAATTTGCTCTTAAAATACTATATTATGATGCAATTACATTCTATGAAATTTTTAAACATATTCGGCCTTATTACGGTTGTCGAAAATGACATTCGAGAATAGTCGTACACTGCTCACAAACAGTTAAATAAACCAGCAGCCAAGTGGTCTGCAAAATAATAAAACGATCAGCACATTCGCATTGCACACAAAATAGTTGTTCTATTTAAGTAAATTTGTAAAAATAATAAGAACTTAATATTTTCAGTCAATCCTGAAGTTTGTAAATTATTAGAAATTGGTGATTGCCTTATATATTGCTCAAGTGACGATATAGATAAATTAGGTTATAAGTAAAGAAATAAAAGGTTGCGAGTAATTAAAAAAAACATTCAATAAAATCTCTATATATATATAAATTGTAGCGAAAGTGTTGTGTAATGTTCCTATAGTGTCTCGCTTTTCTTAAGAAAGTAACTCACCAAAATTTTGTGATTAAAATTCATGATCTACTTTACTTTAAGATATTTATCTAGTGTACAAAGACAACGAATACATTGATTAATGATATTTATTTATAACCATTTAATTATTAGTCAATGGTAATGATTTTATGTTTTAATTATCAATGAAACCTCTTCATTAAGAAGCATTACCATTAGTAAAAATAAAAATAAAATAAAATGCTAATGAAATCTAATTAATTTACTTTATTCGTGCTTCAAATATAATATTTCATGATATTCTCATGAAATATTTATTATTTTAAACTAAACTACAAAATGAAATGTATTACTGTGGGGAAAGCATATCCATATGGCCATTTCACTACTGCTCAAATAGCTCATCAGTGGATTTTACCCAAATTTTGTATAGAAAAACAGAAAGTCTTATATCAAAAGCCAAATTGATTAAATAAGAACTCCATTGAATCAATCGGCCTTATTACGGTTGTCGAAAACGACATTCGAGAATAGTCGTAGTCGCTGTCGATAGTTAGTTTTTTTGGTACTATGTAAAATTTTCGACAATAAAATATTTTGTAATAGATCAAAACATAAATTTTAATAAAAATTTTTTGCAGTAGCATTTTAGGCGATAAATTAACACTTAAAAATAACAATAAAAATAACAAAACGACTAGCTCTTAATTCAATTTGAAAACTTTTGTATTTCATTTGCAATTTGCTTAAAATGTAAATTTAGATAGATGTGTTTTTAAATAAAAAAAATTGTCCATTTACAAAAATAAAATGCACAAACAACAGTTTTAGTACGATTATACAGGTAAAATTGTGTGCTCTTACACTTGTATCTCTTTTTTCTAAACGAAATATCTTATTTTTATGAAACAAATGTATTCTTCTTTTTTTAAGTTTCTTCCTTTGATATGTATCTTTTTCTATTAAATCTTTCAATTTCTTTTAACCTCTTCATAACTTAAGTATACAGTTCTGTTTGAATGCTTAATTTTGTTGCTAATTTTTTCACTCTTCTTTAGCTGCAATTTTATTGACACTGGAACTTAGGCCTCTAGCTAAGTCTGATGTTCCTCCATAAACTCAACCAGCAGATTGAACTGCTTACGATTGTTATTTTTTATTTAAAATGAACAAGAAAGAGTTCGGCTATGCCAAATCTTATATACCCTTCACCATCTATGTAAATCTAGTTTAGTGAGGTTACTCCAATCAAAAAAGCAAATATTGGGGTGACAGAGAATTAAAAAAATGTTTCTGCATATATATAATTTTACATAAAAAATACCATCGGCTCTTATGGGTTAAGCATTTTTAAAAAAAATTTTGTATTTCCTTAAAGACCTATTCAGAAGCTTTTAAATGATACCCATATTGATATTTTAAAAAAATTTTAAATTTCAGAGTCCCGTAACTCAGAAAATATTAGCCAGAGCCAATTTTTTAATTGATGTTTTTTTCTTCTTTTTTAATTCGCTATCTCCTTATATATTAATTTTTTTGGTTGGAGTTACTTTATTATTCAAAATGACATGAAAAAATTAGATGTAGGCGTGGTGTTTTGCTTGCTGCCTCGAAAGACATGGACCCATCATGCTGATTGCTAATAGCTCTTTCGACTCTATATCTGATCGATTGACATTTATTTTTTTTTTTTTTTTTGCAAAGGCAAACTTGATTTCAACATCAACACGTACGGACAGGCGGACATCGCTCAATTGACTTCGCTATGCATAAGAAGTCAGAATATACATATATACTTTATGGGGTCAGAAATGGATATTGTAGAAATTCCACCCCGAATGACAAACTTAAATATACCCTTTTTCCACTTTTTGTGATGGTATAAAAACAGCAAGCAAAAAATAAATTAAAGTAAGCATAATGTAAAAATCAAAAGTAAACTTATCTTTTAGAGTTCGTTTTAAAAATTTACGAAAAAAAATTGTTTGTCGTGTACATAAATTTCAACGACAATATTTGAACAAATTATCATTCGAATGCGACAAACGTAGTACCGATTTTTGTAATAGATTTGTTTTTCGAGTAACATTTTTAACAATAACGACGTGCGTAGTACCATTTAAAAAAAACGTAGGATTTTCGACACGAGAACGACAACCGTAATAAGGCTGATTATTATATATTTTTAACCCTATTCTCCTTGCAGGAGTAAAAGTATATTTGATTATAATAAGTTTACATATTAAACATAATTGTGCTTATAGTTTACCATGTTATTGTTATTAAATGTAAAAATACTACATTTTGTTTACAAACATATAATATCACCATAATTATGTTTACCTAAACCACGTCTTATCTTTGTGCGTGTGTAACGCTTTTTTAGGCATTTAACTCTATATGATCCAATTAATTTACCCTCGTCAGCTGATATATTTTAGTGAAGTACTTTTGGCTTCCAGGAGTTCTTCGATACTAAAATATTCTAAATTCATGGGTTGTATCAGTTCTTTGAAAATGAAAAAAGTCGAAGGTGACCAATGTAACCTGTCATGTCATGTTACTGTAACGTAAATATTATATTTTGGTCTAAAAATTTAATAAGCATTTTGACTTAAAGCGGATTTGCCCGATGCCTCCATTAACTAGTATATAATTTCTGAGCACAAACTTTAATTTCTCATAAAAATTTTAATATTTCCTTTTCTTATATTTTAAGAAAATTTTAAGTACTGTAAAGCAAGTCTAATACTCTTAATGTCAAAAACAAAACTTTATATCCAAAATGGCTGTTAATATAAATGTATACGAGTATATATTCGTTCATACATGCGTGTAGCAGTATTAAAAACAAAAAATGAACATCAAATATACACTGCTCGCGAAATATTGAGAAAAACTTTTGTTTTAAACAAATGTTACATGTGTATAACATGATTTAAGATATATATTTTTTAAACGCAACAGACGTTGTTTCTTTAAATATTTAATGCTTATTTAAGCTACTACAATGTATATTTTAACGTTTTGTTTTTTCATACAAAAAAATTACAGAAGCAAAAATAACATTAAATTTACAGTTCGCCAAAAAATTCTATTAATGAAATTCCAAAAATTCTTTGTTAAAACCATTTTTATATGCGAATGTTAGTAAAGAAATCTGTATGTTAATACTTGTTTTTTTGTTCGTTAAGAAATTAAAAAGCAACAACAACAACAACAAATTTTACGAATCAAGCCTTTGCAGCATGAGGGTCATAATTTAAAACTTTATATATCTTAGTTGAGCATACTCTGCTCAGTGGTAAGTTTCTGTCTCATTAGAAAAATATGACCTAATTTTTAAACACTTGATTTCTAGAGATAAAAATGTCTGAGCATAGGATTAAACAGAAAGTTTTCGCTGGGAGGGTTTTTTATAAGCAAGCCATACCAAATTAAGTTTTATTTTACTACTCTCCGCTTTTATATAAAACTTGCAAAAGCAACAACAGTCTACAACTTACGGTTAAAAAGGTCTATATTTATTTATTTAAGAAATGGCTTCTAAAGAAACTAACATTCAAACTGTGATCACTTTATGCAATATTCTTAAAATGAAATAAAAATAAACTTTTAACATAAAAACGTATTCAGTATAAATTAAAAGGCAGGATCAAATATGTCAAATATTTGACTAAAAAACGCAATTAGTAGATGTACTAAACAATTTTTTTTTGTCTTGTCACTAATATCTAAAATAAAATTGTACTTATCCTTTATTTTAAAATAGCGTTTGTAATAATATATGTATCAGGAAAGATTACACATATCTGACCGTACCTTTAGGTGCTGTGGCAGAAATATTTTTATTGGCACGCATATAACGCTATATAAAACAAGCAACAGCAACTAGCAACTATAAAACTAAGCAATTTAATACAAGTTGCCAGTTCTTTTTATATTATAATCATGTAGACGTTTTAAATCTTTTATAAAAAGAAATTATAGTTGTGAATACTATCGCTGTACATATTTACCCCTATCATGAATCCCTAAATTATAATCGCGAATAATTTACGTGAATAATTTTTCACGTAAACAAAAATTCCCCTTATCGTGATTAAAATTTTCCGTCGAAATTTTTTTCACTTTTTCCTTGGATTTTTCACTAAAATTTTGCTGAGGAACATTACATACATTACGCCAGTTTTTATATGTTTTAATTAGAATATTTACATCAATAACACATTTTTTTAATTCAACATCAGTTACTGCAGTACAGACTGACATCATGCTCGACAATATGCAAAAGAAAAAGGCATGTTGCTTGTAAATTTATGAAAATTTTTGTTAAAATATCATTAAATGAAAAATTGAATTGAAATTGAAATGACTTTTTTGAAAGGGCTTTTAAGCGTCTTACACATCACGTTCTTGAAATAAAATTGTTAATTTGTATCCAAAACCTTTATTTAATTATTTTTAAACTTTAATTTAACAATTTTCACTGACCTTGTTCTTCCTAATTACATTCAATGTGCACTGATAGCTTATTTATTTTGAACAGCTGTTCAATGAAGGAAATAAATATTTCATTGGAAATATATGATGCTAAATTTCACTTCGAGGTAAATGAAATTTTCATGGGAACATAAATTTCACTTCTTATACACGAAAGGGGTGATTATTTTAGATCTTCTGTGTACCTAGTAGAAAGTGATCTGAGTCATTCAATTGACATAACAGGAAATATTCGTTGGCGTATTTTATTTTGCTATTTGCCCAATGAGTAAATAAAAACGTATCAATACAATTTATTCAAAATTTTTCTCTTAGACGACTGAGTCAAAAATAAATTATACATAGTGAGCTTCGGTTTCTTGAACAGAATATTCTAAAAAAAAAAAAAAAAAAAACACCTTCCTTTAATCCCTTTATAGCCAATACATAACACCGTAGTAACTAGCGATTTTGGTTATCAATTTAACACAATTTTTGTAGTAAAGGATTTACATCAGTCGTGTGTAAAAATTTAGTTTGATTCGAGAACTGAAGAAGGCAACATAAACAATGGCAAATACAATGAACAAATTTTACTGTAGTAAAGCCAGATTATAAATTTTTTGCTGCATTTAGTAAGAGCCACTAACGGAACACAAGTAAAGGCAATTACGTGACGCAAGTAACGGCACTAACGTAACGCAAGTAAAGGCACTTGCTTAAACAAAGTAAAGGAGCTCACGAAACTCGTTACGAAAAAAATACCAAAACCTTTCAATTTAAGGGCTCTTAATAAATAAAGCTGTGAAGTTTTTTCATGATGATTTTTATCACTTAACCCTTTCGGGACGGAGTTTTATTTTGAAAACCAAATTACGTATGGTAAAATTTTTTTCATATTCTACAAGGTATAATAAAAGTATTATGTTCTCCATACTTAAAAATTTTAAATTCGTCCTTTTATCCTGGAACATATAATCCCAACAAGTATTTTCACAGGACATAAAATCCCAATCAGTGTTCTCCAGGAGTGATTCGAAATTAAAAAGATAACTAAAATATAAATATTATTAAATTTAGATAAAAGTTTGCATTTATTTTTAACATTTTAGGAATGCAATTAGGTATTTATTTGTGGAATGGCCCAAAACACTTGTGACATAAGGCGTTGTTACAACCTCAGAATATCATCTTTGTTCGCTTTTCTATGCCAATTGAAGAACAGCGGACACAGCGACAACCAGCGTTGCCACACAAGAAATTTACTTCCTACCAATAATTTTTAAAAATCCTACCAAAATCTTTCACAGCCTACCAAAAATTTAAAAATGCATTTCTTGCATATAAACTCTGTTATACTCAATTGGTTTTTTTCCTCGTAATTGTTAAGATGGAAGTTTGTCTTTTGGTGATATTTAAGATGGGTGTTATGATTTAAAATAGTTTTAGAGCATACTATGCAGGATGAACACCCATTCTTTTCCCGGAGACAATAAAATTCGCTCAACCATTCAATTCTAAATTTTCTTTTGACTGTTTCTTTACATGCAATATTAGTAAATATTTATGTAATAAATAGGTACATATTTATAATTAAAAAAGTTTACTTTCTTTTCCATTTTGTCTGGTAATTTTTTTAATACATACACTTGAAAATAAACCTTCACTCAAATATATTGTTAATTTCAATTTCATAATATTGTTCGCGTTTCTTAAACCAGAGATTGTTATAGCTTTAATCATCTCTATGCAAAAAAGCAGAGATGTTTTTTATTACACCTAAAACAGTTTTTTGAAAACAGTGGTAACACTATTCAAAGTAATTGTTTATTTAATTCAAAGTTACATTTCTTATTTTATGTTCTGAAATTTTAAGGTGAAAAATTTACTATTGCTAAAAAATTGCTACAGGAGGAAAACCTACCAAAAATTTAAAAAAATGCAACAAACCAACCAAGCTACCAAACTGTTTTTTAAAAACGAAAAACTACCAAGTTTGGTCCGATTGGACCAAAGCGGCAACGCTGGCGACAACGCTTCTCTTGCTCTACTGGCAAGTGGTCTCCAATATTGAGGCTATCCGTTTTTGGACGTTTGGGAGTTTTACCTCCCTGGCGATTGCATTGAAAATAAGGAAAATACGACAGTTTAAAAATTGCTGGGACGTATTATCCCAGTAGTCCCGAAAGGGTTAAAGCAAAGGACCAAAACACTACGCCACAGGATTGAGAGAGAATCTTTTGCAAGGTGAGAGTACAAAAATTATAGTTTACTGCATTGAACGCCCTATTGTCTAAAAATATTTACTTAAATATATATGTAAACCAGGGTACGAAAAATGTGCAAACGAAACGTTTGTATTGTATTGTTTTATTTCTTTTAGTAAGTTAAACAAAAATCAAATGAAAACAATCAGAAAAAGTTAAGGAGATTATGCCATTAAGTTTAGCATTGCTATTGTTTATGAGCATAAATTAAACAGATGCAGCCAGAAGAGAACGGAAAGAGAAACATATTAAAATGTTTTGAGAGGATACATTTTGCATATGTTTACTAATAATTTTGCTCATTGTAGTAGAGAATAGGAGCCCTCCGAACACAACGATATTGTATGATTTAATTGCTATATCAAAGCAAAGTAGATGGCCAAAAAATTGAAAGCATTTGTTTTAAATTCTCTGGTATAAAAAAACGCTTTAAAAACTTTATTTCTATATATCAAACCTATACGCTACGTTTTGTTTGTTTTCATACACTGGCTTAAAATATTTTCTCCCAGATAAATTAAAATTTTTAGGCGCATTTCAGTTCGTTTTCATTGTTAATTCTAATCAATTTATACATTCCTTAACTTCAATTATATTATTGTAAAACTTGCTTATTCTTGCTAATTTAAACACTTCAATCGAAATACATGAAACTCTGTCTGAACATAAAATATAAAAAGTTTTTTAGAAAGAACATTGTATTTACACCCTCTTCACTGTTTTTTTTTTAAGGATTTAAAAGGTTTATGTGAGTGAATTATACCTTGAAATGGTTTCTAAAAGTTAAATTTATATGTTCATGTGGCCATGTGTATTTTTCGGTGTAAATATAAACAATTTATACACAAATACATTATTCATATATGATCATGCATATTACATCCTTTTTGGGAAATAAACTAAAACTAGTGCATGCTTTACTGGTTGTTTTCATTGAAACCGGCAGATGTATAAAATATACAGATTTATGTATATTTTATTTATTCAGAAGAATTTCGTTTTTAATTCAAATATTGGCCAAAATATTTCTTATGTACGAGTAGTAGTGTTTTATTTTTATACCCTTCACCACAAAATGTGGAAAAAGGGTATAACTAAATTTGTCATTCCGTATGTAATTTCTACAATATCCATTTCCGACCCCATAAAGTCGGGGTGAAAGGGAATTAAAAAATAAGAAAAAAATATCAAGTGAAAAAATTGGCGTTCGCCCATATTTACCGCTCTACGGGCTCTGAAGTTTTCAAATTTTTTAAAATATTAATATGGGAATCATTTTAAAGCTTTTGAAGAGATCTTTAAGGAAATACTAAAATTTCTTAAAAATGTTTAACACATTAAGAGCCGATGTCATTTTGATGTAAAATTTTATATATGCAGTACCATTTTTTTTTTATTCTTTAATTCTCTGTCACCCCAATAATTGGTTTTTTGATTGGGGTTTCTTCACTAAACTAGATTTACATAGATAGTGCAGAGTATATAAGATTCGGCATAGCCGAACATAGCACTCTTACTTGTTTTTTTTTTACAATTCTTACCTTTTCTGTTCCTTGCTTTTATTTCTATTGATTTAAATTCTGTTGTTTTCTTTCCTTTTTATTTAAAGCACTAACTTTAACACCACTGGTGTTAACGACGTTTCCTTTTAAAAACAATAAAGTAAAAAAGGTTGAATGTGATGTAGAATATATTGAGGTTTTCTATTTTATTTCTATAGTAATTGAGGTAAGTTTGGTTCTTTTATGTTAATTTGACTTTTAGTTAAAATAATATAGTTTTTTTTTATTATACTACTAATCAAAGAAAAGCTTTTCAAACTCATCAATAATAATCACTGTATAAGTCACTACGGATATAATTCATAGTTCTTTCAGTGCTTGTGTTAATCTACAAAACCCTATCGCCCGTTAAGAAATGTTATTTATAAAACTGGCTGTACCAGCTTCAAATTATTGCGTCTGTTTAACACGCAGGCAAAGTTGCAGAATTTTCCAACCGTGGAATTGTTGAACCGTAGATATTATAAATGAATTAAAATTTATTTTTTCGGCTTTAGGTTCCTTTTTAATATAATTTTTAAAAAATTATTTACAAAAGTATCCGGAAGGTTTCCAAAGAAAACAAGAAAATTTGACGCCAACAGAATAAAGTAGAGCATTTTCTGGACCGCTACATCCTTAATCAGCATTATCCACTTCTATCTACGTTTGTAAATAATGCATACATTTGTAAATAATTTTTCTTTCTAAAACTTTTTAGTAATTAAATTCAAAAGGAACCTAAAGTCGAGAAAAGTAAATTTTAATTAATTAATAAAATATTAAATTCGTAACAGAATTTGCAATAGAAAAAATATGATATTAAAAATTTTAAAAACACTCGAAATATTCGAATGACGAACTTTATATTCAGTAAATAATAAATAAAATTTCAAATTTATTATTTGAAAAACTGTTTTCTAGCAAAGTGTAACACTTTTGTTGAAATTTAAATGGTTTAGTGATATTTCAATCAGTTGGAAACTTGTAGTTTTTTTTTAATACAACAAAGCAAAACTAACTATAATTAAAAAAAAAAATAAATCTGAAAAACATAAGGAAAATAGAGGCGCTCTGCATTTTTGAACATATTTTCGCCATTTATGGACTGATGTTGCTTAATTTCAAAAGCAACTCTGAGAGAATGGAGGCCATGCATTTTCCGTAGGTCCTATGGGGACTACGTAAAAGCGATTTTAATCCGATTAAACGGCTCCCCTATATATAAGGATCAATAATATGAGTCGTTTATTTTGAAAGTGGTTTAAGCCCATTTTTAAAAAAAAAATTAGTTAATGATAACAATAATCTCAATCCTATATAATCTTTGTGTTAAAAACATTTTAAGTCTAGTGTCATTAAAATCGCTATGATTTTGGGCACTTAAAATTAGTTAGTTCACGAAATTCAAAAAAACTTATTTTGAAACTGGTGTAAGTCCACTAAAATACCTCAAAAAACTTAAAAATCATAAACATATCAGAGCTTACAGCGATATGTGCGCTGGAAAGAACAGGAATATAAAATTGGCATTAACATGGTTGAAAATTGTGCAATCGGCAGAAAATAGTACAGATATTATTAACCATAAGTTTTTACTATCAGGACATATATTTTTGACAAATGATAGTGATTTTGGAGTGGTAGAAATAGCTTTGAGGAAAAATAACTTAATGTATGTCCCCTAGAATTACTATGAAACCATAAAACAATGTCGAAAGAGTAACAAATTTATATAAACTAACATGAAACGTGAAGATTTTTTTTACCAAGCCTTTGGAAGAAGCAATTCATAAAAGATTAAAAAACACTAGCGAACCTGTAAATTGACTAAGGATATGTTGGATGCGATTTATAAAAAGTGAACACTATAAAATCTTTTATAAAGAATCTATGGAAGTGGATAAACAGTTCAAAATCCTTGATTTATTATCTTGTCTGGATAGACCAAGGAACTTTAACAAAATAACACCATTATACAACAATGTACGTCCCATTACAACTCCTAAGTATAACTATATGATGGAGCTACTAAGGTATATACCACCTATGCACCATGAATATTTTAACAACCTCACACATAGTCTTAATAAGGAGAAATAATGTGGCAAAATCTTTCCTTAATAATATTATCCTTAATAAATTAATGTAAATTTAATTTTTTAATACATGAAATTATATTTATTAAAAAATAGCTTTAATTACATAAATAAAAATCTGCATTCATCTACTTCAAATATAAAATATTTTTAATCTCCACTTTATTCATTAAAATAAGTGGACTTTTTCCTTTTCACAAGCAAAAAGTCATTTTCTTAATTTTAAAAGTGGTTTAAGCCCATTTTCGGTTCTGAAACAAAGCTTATTCTAACATGTTTAACGTCACAAAGCCATAAAAAAATTTAATACCACTTTACAATATTTTTGAAACAATTCAAACACAAACCCTTAAATATCTCAAAATAAAAAAAAATGGACTTAAACCACTTTCAAAATAAACGACTCATATATACTTTATGGGGTCGGAAATAAATACTGTTTAATAGCAAATTTATATTTACCCTTTCTATCTGTGCTGTTTTTTGTTCATGATTTGTTATGAAAACAGCATCAAATTCAAAAATTATTTAATTTCTAAAATTTATGAAACTTTATGATTTCTTTGCAAACAACTTTTGAAGAAATATTTTTAGTAAATTTTTTTTGTAAATTTTTCATGTCAATCTTGCAAAATAAATAAAATTTTCACTGCTTATGACAATGATGCACGTTTATTAAAGGATCTATTAATAATTCACTTTATATTTAGAAGATTTGCATAATATGTATTTATGTGTTAATGTAGATAGATATGTATTTATGTATAATTATTATAAATACGTATGCATTTTAAAATAAATTTTTTAAACGAATCATTTCCTCTAAGTTAACACGTGTAGGAAATGTTAAAAAGGGTTTTTATAAAACAACATGAATTGCATTATTTAACGAACGTTTGTTAAATATAAATTTCCACAAAATTCTAATTTATAGTAACAAAAATATTTGCAAAGAAATAAAATATAGAAAACTAGCTTTTGTTGTTGATTTTTTGACATTATTTACAAAACAGATGAATCTTTTGTTTGTTTTACTATTTTTGTTAAATTGAATTATTTAGAAAGAAATAAAATAAAATTCTTTGTGAAATTAATTTTAAAACTAATAAGTCTATTTTCTATGCTTTAAATTTTGAAAAGTATTTTTGAAAATTATTTAATGACGGATACATTGAAATATCCCAGCAAAAAAATAAAAATATTAAGGATTAAAAAAAAATCATAGGTGTTTTCATTGCTTCTCTTGCATTTATTCTCTATAATGCATTTGAATAAGTTCGTTAATTCTAGTTAAGCTACAATTTTTTAATTCATGAAAATTCTGATTTTAAAATTTGGTTTCGAAACTAATTGATATAATAAGAGATCTTTAAAAATTTAGTTCCATTTTATTACAACAAAAAAAAATTAATGAAAACTATTTAAGATATGTAATTATATTTACAAATTGCGTACATTTATTTTAGGAAATCTTAAAAAATTAATGAGTAAATGTATCCTCATCGTCAAATATTCGTTTTCAGAATTCATTCAAATGCCAAAGCGTTTTGTTGATGTAAATTTATGCACGCCAATGACAAGCTAATGATAAAATCATGCGTTTTTTAAGTAGAACGCATAAATTACCTACTTCTTTTGCATCTCTTTTTTCTGGGAACGAGTGGTACCAGTAAAAAACAGACGTTTTTTATTTTAGTTTAAATTTATTTTTACTTTTTTACGATTTCAAATTATTATTTCAAGCAGAGAACATGCACGCCCTTACAATCATAAGGATTATACAACAACATTTAAACCGGGCTTTGTTAAAAGCTTAAAGGTTTTAATTTTTAGGCTTTTTAGAACCCAAAAATTCTGCGATTACAATCTGCCAAGGATGGCAAAAATCTTGATTTTCATTAAAATGCTATAGTTACCAGCAATGTCGTTTTTACCCAATAGTCACATCTGCCATATACTGTTGTTGCTTCTTTGCGGTAACAGGTAAAACTCTTTATCTTTATTATTATTATTTTACGTTTTCATAAATCTAAAAAACATAAAAAACTACGATTAAAGAGACGTTTGTACCACTTCTTGTTTACGGATAGAATGACGATTACAAAAATGTATCAAAACAAAAAAGTACTAAAATAAGTACGAAGACAAAAGGTACTATTAAAAGTACTAAGCTAAATGTATAATTTTAAGTATAGAAAACAAACTTATGTGTAAAGGCAAAGAAAAAGGCACCACACGCAGAAAAAAAACATGGTTGGGATATGGTCACAATAACCATATTATATTCTTTGTAACAATGTATAGTTGCCGAAAACCAAGTATAGCTGTTTTCACCAAAACTTTAGCCACGATAAACATTTTTTGTTAACTTATAACGATTTTATGGTTACTGTGCACAAAAAATGCATCGTGGTTGGTTTTAACTTAAACAAATTTCAACCATTGCAACTTATTAAAAATAATACAAAATATTTAACCATAATATATTATTATTAATCAAAGTATGGTTAAAAGCATCAGAATAATGTTTGCAATAAAAAATATACTGTTCTAGTTTTTAACAGTTTAGTAATTTTTCTGGTAGATAAAATTTGAAATTGCTTTTTATTGTTAGAGAAAGTAAAAAAAATATGTACAAAATAAATAATTAAAAATAATATGCAAAAAAATAAAACAAATAAAAAGGAAACCAAAACATTTTAAAGCAGTTGCAATAAACATGTATGTATGTATGTATGTATTGGACGTATCTAAATCTTGTGAAATTATTTATTTGGGCTTACAAACTATATTTTTATATAACTGATTCTTGTAACCTATGATCTAAGCGTTATTATAAGCAAATAATTGATTTTTTGTAAATTTATGTTTTTAAATAATTTTTATGGCAAATCGTTAATGAATAAAACAATAATAAGTAAGTCATGAAATTTTTGCACTTACAGACTATATTATAATTCAATTATATAAGATGAAATTTTCAGCCACATTATAATATTTTAATTAACCCATTTAATGTTTATATTTGAACATAATTATGTTTCTACTTTAGAATGTTAAATTTTTGCTAGACAACAATATGGTTGCAAGTTTTTTGTTAGCAACCCTATAATGCTACCATATTATGTTACTCTTATTATGGTTACCTCAACCATGTTTTTTCTTTACGTGAATTGCTGGAATGTGTCAAAAAATGTAAAATACCAAAATAAAGTATATAAATATCTGACGACTTTTTGATTCGAACTAAACACTATATATGTAAATCTAGTTTAGTGAAGTAACTCCAATCAAAAAAGCAAATATTGGGGTGACTGAAATGCACAAAATAAAAAATTTTGGTACTGCATGTATATAATTTTACATAAAATGCTATTGGTTCTTAATATGTTGAGCATTTAAAAAAAATTAGTGTTTCATTAGGATCACTGCAAAAGCTTTAAAATGATACCCAAATTGATATTTAAACAAATTTGAAAATTTTAGAGCCCCGTAACTCGGAAAATACTGGTGAGCGCCAATTTTTTCAGTTGGTGTTTTTTTTTTCTTATTTTTTAATTCTCTATCCCACCGTATATTTGTTTTTTTTATTAGAGTTACTTCATTGGACCGATCTTGCTGATTTCCAATAGCACATCTTTCGACACTATGTCTAATCAATTGGCGTATTTAAATTTTTTTGAAATCAAGTTTGCCTTCGCAATCCAACAGTGCATAAAAAAAACATGTGTCAAATAATTGGCTAAAATTTTTTTAATTGAAATATTCATACACAAATAGATTTTCAAAATGTCTTTGTGACAAAATAATTTGCATCATCTTAGTTATTTATGTGTGAATTTTTATTTATATTTTTTTGTTGGCTAACCATACATAGATATAGGATTTTCTGCTAGTATTGTTCATAAAGCATTTAATTAAGTTTATGCCACAAAAACAAAGGCGTAACATTTTTATTGTTTTTTATACCTTTTTTTTTTATCAAAAATTATAAGTATAAAAATCGATACTAATATTATAAATGTGAAAGTAACTCTGTCTGTCTGTTATCTTTTCACTCCTAAGACGTTGTGCCGATTTCGATGAAACTTGATACGTAAATATTTTGAGATCTGAGAGCGGACATTGGATAGTTTTTATTTTATAATTTGCCCTATAAAGGGGGAAAAGGGGATAGTTTTATAGGGCATACCAATTTTTTATATGAAAGTAGGAAACAAGGTTGCAGTTTTGTACGAAAAGATAAGTTTTTAGGAGTAAAATAGGGGTTACCAACGGCACAGCTTAACAAAAGTTAACATTCTTTCCTTCTCACCGTCCCAATTTGAAAACCTTTAACCAGTTGTTCAATATGCTAAACAACAAAAAGAATCACAGCGAGTGACAAAGATAAATACATAAGTAAAATGTGGCAGAGGAAAATGAAATAATTTTAAAATTGAATATTTATATTAATGCTAATATTATAGCTCAGATTTTAAATGGTAAATAATAAGATGCAAAAATACGCATACAGTCACTTTTATATTTCTCTATAGTTTGAATTTCTACCACTACAAACAATCAGGCATAATTTACTCTGCACAGTGAGGCAGAAGCAAAATATTTTGGAAACATTTTGGTAATTTTTTAATAGTAGGGGAGGATTTCGTACTTTTCATGAGGGGTACAGAAAAGTAACCCCGGACATTAGAATATCAGTAGGCCTACAATTTTTTGTGTTTTTTTATTAAGATTTAACATATTTTTATATTCTAAGGGGCTTAAAACAAATGTGTGGAAGGAGATAAATTTATTGAGATAAAAACATTTCATAAAAATGTAGCATGCGACAAAAAATATTTTTTCCATTGCCATTAAACAAATTGTATTTATTAAACAAATTGTAAGGAAAATTGTAGACATTATTAAATAATCCGATTACCATCACTTAAGCATAAGATTTTACAGAACACATATATAAGAAGCATTTCTATCCCATGCTATATTTTTATAAAATAGTTTTAACTCGATGTATTTATTTTAACACTTCTTAAAAAATAAAATATTTGTAAATAATATTATGAAAAATATTACATAGAGTTAACGAGTTATTTGCATTTAAAAATTCTGAATGTTTCAAGAGGCTGGGTTAATTTATTTCAAAATACTTCAATCGGGTCCAATCGTTTAGAAACTTCTGTCTTATTTCCAAAATATTTTGTTAATGGCCCACTATGTGCAAACATGCTTTATTGCAACAAAGGCAGACAGACAGCTAATAAAATATACATTCAAATTATTCTATCTTAATATATGGATGACAAAGACAATAAAAACAAGATTTTTCTAATTTTGTAACAAAATATATAACAAAATATTAAATTTGTATAATAAAGTTGTACAAAAAAAAAAAAAAAAAAAAAAAAAAAATTTAAAAAATATTTATTGGGTAAAAATTTATTTTTCTAAGACATTTTCAAGGACATTCGTTACTTTGTTTAATCTTAATGTTGCAAGTTTTTTTTTAATTTTTTCCTTATTTACACTTTCAAAATAAAGTGAAGAAAGTGTTACATTATAAAGTGGCATCGATTTAGTTTATTACTTTTCTCGATAAGAATTACAAAGTGAGCTTGAGTTCATATACGTTTTCTGTAAAATAGCGATGCTTGTTAGGGAAGAAATTTTACTGCAGAAGAAAGTTTCATTTCTTCCATTAATTTTAAAAGATAAGTTGTGCATATAACACGTCAATGTATGAAAAACGTGTCTTATTTTCAACAAGGATGTTATTTAAAAATAAATCCAAGGATTTATTTAAAAATGTATGGAAAGATTTATTTAGAATATATTTTTAAAAGAAGTTAAACTTTCAATGCTATTCATTTATGAATATATATTAATATGAGATGAAACTTTTTATTTTTTTTATTACAGCTTAAAATACACAGAATAGCACATAAAAGGTGCCTTGTGGCAGAATTTTGTGGGAATAGTCACGCTATTTTATTCGACATATTACGCAATTAAAAATTCAATGTTGCGTACTATTTTTATGAGCATTCGCCTTGGTGGATAACCATACGCTCTCTATCAGGGTTTAGAAATTACTGCTCTGCAGTAAATTTTGTAAAAAGACATTCATTTTGTAAAAAGACATTCATTTTGTGAAAGGACATTCATTTCGTGAAAAGAAATTCATTTTGTGAAAAGACATTAAACTCCAACGTTCATTCCGGCAAGTTTCAGTGGTCCAGATAGTTTAAGGAGCTCTTATACTTTAAGCTATCGAAAAAATATAAAGGTAGTCGATACGTGACCTCACCTCCACTATCAAGGTGAGATGAACTCGATAATCTATAGTGAAGGAAATAGTGATTTTTGTCATGAACTTTTTTATTATAAATGAATTAAAATTGAATTATTTGCGGTTTTGGTTCGTTTTTTTTATTTAATTTCTAAAAATTTGTTAGTAAGCAAAATTATTTAGAAATGTATGCGGACGTTTTCCGAAGAAAACAAGAAAAAATTAGACGCTAGCTAAATGTAATGCTGCACTTTCTGGACCGCTTCATCCTTCATCAGATTTCGTCGCATCTATCTGTCTTTGGTTGTGTACATTGTAAACATCATCTATTTAACCAACTAACTTTGTAATATCCAAGGGTGACAAAGGGGAAAACATAATAATTCTAGACAGTATGATTAAGGTCTTTGTGGACAAGCTCAATTTTTTCAATGACTATAGAATTTCCTTAATGATTACAACCAGTTTTCCTAATACTTCTATCGTAAGCCAAGGTGCAGTAAATAACAATCACCATCGATAATTTTGCCACTATTAAGACCGTAGATATTGTGGAAATGGCGAAAAGGAAACCCAACACTACTGTTCAGATCTAATTGAATAAAGATTATAGAGAGTCCTTTGTTTTCTGACAAAGACTGGGAGTCAAAACAACTGGAACAAGAAAAAATCGATATCACCTACTGCGGGCGTTGCTACATAATACTGTATAAATAGATAAAATTGTTGTATACTGCTAATGAAAAAACAGCCCAGATTAGGAACAGTCGTCAGGCGTCACAAGAATCAATGTGAAATTAATAAACTACAAGGCACCATAATAAATATTATACATGGGAGTAATAAATTAATTGACGATTTCATTGGCACTGAATTATATTTTTAGAATTATCATTACTTTTACTAATGGTAATGCTTCTTAATGAAAAGGTCTCTTTCATCATTAAAGAAGATGCTCCATGTCATTGTGTAATAAATATACATCTTAAAGCATAGTAGAGCAATATTTTAAAATGGCATTTAATTCAGAAAAATTTGGTGAAATATTTATGTTTTAACTTTCTCAGGAAAAATGAGACACTATTGGAACCTATTTTTATTTTCGTATAAATTATAAGAGCTACTAGTTGTGGTTTTAGGTGACTTTAGATCTCAGACATAATATTTTACACTTAGCTCATTTAGTATGATAAATTATTAAAATTTTCAAATACAGATCTATCTACAAGAGTGTTAAGATTTATTTATTTTATGCATAGTTTTTTTAAGTTTCTGCGATCAAAAATTTGTGTTTCATAGAAACAATTATTCTTGATTCAATTGTAATTAGTAATGAAACGATTTCATTAAAATTACATTACCATTATTAAAAACAATTATAAATAAAATAAAATCATTAGCATTAAATGGTAGTTAATATTTTTTTCATCGCCATTATTTCAAACAGTGCCAATGAAATTTCAATGGTAATGAAAAAATCACACGTATGATAAATACGAGTATAATGACTTTCGAGTGTATTCCTGCATATAGGCAGTCTATTTACACTCACCCGAGAAAAGGCATTATTACGAAAATTTTCTTGAAGAGTTTACAGAATAAAGTTTTAAAGTTTTTTTTATTGGATTCAATTATTTATTTAATAAAAGTATAAAATTGCCCCAAATATTTATTCAATATAAAAGTTTCATATCTATTTTTCAATTAAATAAATAACACCGTTCTGCACGAAAATCCTCCTTTAAACCAAAATATGGTTGCCTTCTGCTTTCAAATATGCCGAACACGAATTTGAAGTCAGATTCTGTCTAAATTTGACAATTTTTTTTTTTGGCATCAAAACATAGTGAACAAAATTCAAAAGCCCGATGATTTAGAGCGAAATAAATTATACGAGTATTTGAACAAAAAAAAATTTGATGGGAATATTACAAGTGGTTGAAGAAATATGGCTAAAAGTTTTTTTCCTGTATGTATAATCTTAAAATTTTTTTTATGGTGGTATCCTTTTCATTAAAATCCCTACCTGCCCCCTTTCACCCTCAATACCCCAACTCCCCCTCCTACTCAGCCGCTCTCTTTTCACTATTTTCTTTTATGATTTGATCAGTACTCTCGAGGCTTTCGCACCAAGTTTCTTCTCTTTTCTCTCAAAATCAGAGGGTGATAGAATTTTTCTGAGTTCAGATTCGGACTCAGCACACCTGAAAACATAAGAAACATGCAAAATTGTTCAAGGGAGGGGAGAAATTTTTTTTTTTTTTGCAGAAAAGTGTAATTAGTTCAATATAAAACCGATTAGAATTCAATCTCTTGATATTTGCAAAAACTGTATTTGTATTTTTTAAAATTGTCGTGTGATAAAATAAATTACAATTAGATTAAAACTCAATTATTTTATAAACGTTTCATCAAAATTCTGGAAATATGTAAGCTGCTAACTGTAGGCAGCTGGAACTGGAAGCAGAAAGCCACCTTAAAACGCTGCTGCCAGGAAAAATTAGTTTGAAAATATACGATCTTTGCAATACAAGATTTTCCTCTTACAAATTATAGCAGTACCGATAATACGTTTTTTTTATTTAGGCAGATGAATGATGTCAAAAAATGTGCGTATGCTCTCCGTAGTGATGTCTAGAGGCCATCGTTGAGTTTTCAGGTTAATAAGATTCTGTCACCCAAAATAAGTACCCGCATCATTTTTAACACCAAACTTTCAGCAGTAAAAAACCAAATCAGGGGATGTTAGAGTTGTATCGTACAAGAACGAACGGGTAAAAATGAATGAATAGCCTGACTGAGCAAAGTGATCCAAACATTTCCCTGAGTGTTCGGCTTTGTAGTGCTTCCTTCAATTTCGTTTAAAACATTTTTGTTTTTTTTTAATTCCAACTTTCACACATTTCTTTTTATAATTTTTTTATTTTGAACTACTATGATTCCATTCGTTTAAAGAGTAATAGAAAATGAACGAACGAGTTCTGTTTTAATATGTACTTGAACGAAATGAACGATTTGGCACAAGTAAACTGTTTTCATTTACTCTTTCTCTCAATTACAGATAAAAAATTATAAACTGTAAATGAAGTTAAGTTTTTTCGCCATGCAAAAAAGGCAAAAAGTAGCAAAAAACAGCAAAATTTTTTTTTATTTATAATGTCATTTTGGTATTACGTTCTTTTAGTTTATTAAATAATAAAGAACAACTTTTTAAAACATTGTGGGTTAATTTCTTTTTTTTTTTTTTGTTGAAGAAACAAAAGGAACTTTGTTGTATCATTATGTTGTATTGTATTGTTCGCTTAAAACTTTACAAGTATGATATTTTTGCAAGTGCAATTACATTTATTTAGACATACAAAAACTACACTGTTACTCACTTGAATAAACGTTTTTTATTTGAATTTAACATAAACAACATTTCATGTATTTAATCATTTACAGCTACATTTCTACTGATCATTAATACTAAAACGAAACATGTTGCTACGAAAGTAGTTATATAAACAGGTAACAATGCCAAATATCAATGTAAAAATTAATAAAAAAAAAATGTCAATTTCAATTGTGAGCACATTATATAAAAAAATCTATTTCTTATTTCTTTAACTTTAGTAGGATACTTTTAAATTAAAATATTTTAAAATATTGTAGTCATCTTGCTTGACACAGGGTGAGACACAGCTTGTCATATATACTTTAAGGTAAAATAATGAAAAAGTTTATTTCTTTGTGAGAAATTTCTCACTTGGTTACAGAAATAAGATTTTGGTAAAAGGGGAGCTTCCAATACAAGATACATATAAAATTAAAAAGTTTTTATTTTTTGTATTTAAAAAAACTTATAATATTTAAAACTGAGTGATTTGCTGAACACTTAACCGACAATTAATTATTGAACTTATTTAAACAGCTAAAAACATTGTCCACTACAAACTGCATAGATTTATAAAAGTCAATAACCTAACAATCCGACATTTTTTAATTTCGGATCACGCAACAGAGACCTGCGCCGAGGGGTTTTGATCGTCGCCTATTAGCCAATGTTCTATCAGCTAGCTTTTGTACGGCTCATACAAATAATCGGCTAAAACGAACACCCAAAATTGATTTAAATATTAAAAAAGGTAAAAATTATCGATCACAAATAAGGTTTTATTAGTTGATTAACTAAATCATAGTTATCATGAAAAAATAAGTCTGTTACGAGTTAGAGAATTTGAATTGGAAAAAGCTGAAAAACAACAGCTGCGTTCGTGAACGATGTACTTAATATGTAGGTAGTAGTGTCTAAATATATATAACAGACTACGAGATAAATTTTTATCTTTATATAAAATTACAATTCAAATTGATTTTATTTTATTTATAAACCACTTGTAACAAGTGAAGACTTGAATATGATTTAGATATCGCCTAATCTGTCAATATATCAGATGAAACGTAAATGAAAAAGAAATATTCTTGAAAAAAAAAAAACGAATTCGAAGCACGAGTCATAAAATATAAATATAGCATTCTTTTTCAATATTGTGTACTGTAATCACAAAAAATTAATACACTCATAACATATGTGAATATAACATCATATTGCGCATATTTAAGATTATTTTTGTATGTGTTTACTTTTAATTATAGCAGGCATAAAAGTATAGACTTTCGTTTATTACCTGGCTTATAGTTTTCCCATATATAAATTAAATAATTATAAATTATTTATAAACCTGTTTATGAAATAAATCAGTTTATAGAAAAAATATTATACAGATTTTTGTGTGCAAGTCTGTTTTACTACATTATTCTGGCAATCTTAGTAAACTAGTTGTTTGAACTAGTTTTACAGAATTTCATGCAAAATAGTTATCAGTCGATTATTTACTTTCACTTTATTTAAATTTGTCAAATATAAACCTCATACATGACAAAATTTAAATTGTAAACGGTTAAGTTTATGAAATTTGTTTATAATAATAAACTAGTACTTCAATTGCCTTGTTGTATTTTACGAGGGCTGCTATATATATTTCTGGCCTGGCAACACAGTGCTGCCAAGTGCAATCTGACATTTCCATTGGAAAGTTTGTAATTTTTAAGCATAATCGTACTCAAAACGTTTTGACGTACGACCATTATTTGTGTTGTTAACAGTGACTTGAAAAAATTAAAATAGAAAAAAATGGAATTAACTCGTGAACATTTTCGTGCCATCATTTTTCACAATATTCGACGTGGATTATCACGACAAGAGTGCACTGATGAACTTAAATCTTTGTATGGCGATGAAGCACCAACCTATAGCACTGTGAAAAATTGGTATAATGAATTTAATCGTGGCCGAAGCTCGCTCAAAGACGAATTCCGTGAAGGTCGTCCACAAACGGCTGTTGTGCCAGAGAACATTGATGCCGTGCGTGAACTCATAATGCAAGATCGACATGCGACATACCTTGGACATTTCTTCCACCAGCATACAGTCGATACTGCATGAACACCTGGCCGTAAAAAAGGTTTGTTCTCGTTGGATCCCGCACAATTTGATAGTCGCTCAAGAAAAGGCTCGTGTCGATTGGTGCAAAGAAATGTTGCAAAAATACGATTGCGGTGCTTCAAAAGACGTTTATAAGATCGTCACAGGTGACGAATCATGGATCTATGCGTACGAGCCCGAAACGATACAACAATCGACCGTGTGGGTCTTCAAAGACGAGCAAAATCAAACGAAAGTTGTTCGTTGAAGAAGCACTTTGAAGCAAATGGTCGCCTGTTTCTTCGGCAAAACTTGTCATATGGCGACTGTTCCGCTTGAGCAACGTAGGACGGTCACTTCTGAGCGGTACACTACAATTTGCCTGAAGTCATCGAAAAAATTCGAAAAACCAACAAGAGAAGATGAATCATTGTTCACCATGACAATACGAGCTCTCACACATCGGCTCAAACCAAAGCGTTTTTGACCGGCCAAAATGTTGAATTAATGGGTCATCCGCCGTACAGCCCTGACTTGGCACCTAATGACTTCTTCTTGTTTCCGCACATCAAGAAAAAAATGCGCAGTCAACGATTTTCGTCGCCAGAAGAAGCTGTTGAAGTTTTCAAAAACCATGTTTTAGAGGTGCCTCAATCGGAGTGGAAAAAGTGCTTCGACAACTGGTTTGAGCGCATGCAAAAGTGTATAAATCATGCTGGAGAATACTTTGAAAAATACTTTGCGTTGTATTGGGACAGTTTTTAGCTTTTAAATTTTTTACTTTTTTTAGTTGAACCGGCCTTGACCGTAACTTTTGAAATAAAAAAAAAAAATGTTGTTTCAGACATAAAAAACAAATTTATATGAAACTAGTTTCATGCAAAATGCCGTCATGTAAAATACGTATAGCATAAAAAATTTATTGAAAACTTTTTTTCATTTTTTGAAGTCGGGCAAAAAGTATATCTAAATGTCGACGGCTACATTTTAGCCAAATATTAGCTGAAAAAATGTTGGCGGCGGCGAATATATAAAAACTTCAGCGGCGTCTGTAAGCCGTTCGGCGCAAGTCTCTGCTCGGGCAACCCTATTTGCATTACCCTCTTTCTTGAATAGTGTTTAGTCATGTTTGGGGAAATGATTATTTATATGATTCTACCTTTGTCTATATCTTTATAGCATCAAGTCGCAAGATGGCATTACAAATAAAAAATAATTACTTTAAGTACTGCAGGTATTTAAGGCAGGGCCAGCTCTTGAAGATTTTCTTCGATTTTGTTCCTTTTGCAAGTGTTAAGCAAATCTAAATATTTCTTTTAAGTTTTAAGGAGTTCAACAAAATTTTTACATGCTAAAGAATATTTTTTATTATAAAGTTGTAAATATCCGGGAGAAAGTTTGTGACTGCTCTCTTAACGTACTTGTCCGATAGCAAATGGAAGTAGCGAAACTAGTTAATATTTTTAAACAGGTAACATTTATAATGTAAGTAATCACAAAGCCTTTCCCTCCCAGGCAAAAAAATATGTTTTAAAATATTATGGTCTTCTTCACATAGAGTGTTTTAAATGTGTCACATTTTATATGGATGATATAAAGGTTTCCTTAGAGAAATCATAGCAAAAAGTAAGAGGATTGTAACAAACTAACAAAGCCACGCCTACCGCCACAAACCGAAAATAAAATATCTGGCTCCGGTCTGCACCAACGGACCAAAAATATTTTAGCTATGAAAAATTTCAGCTTTCTGCGAGATGAAACGGCTTTAGAAAGCTGGATATACATACATTCGGACATATAACGAAATTATATACATAGAAAGTTTAAAATTGTTTAAAAAAATTATCGAACGATTTTTGTATATGTACATCTATAAACGACTTCGCTCTAAAACGTTGAGGTGCAGATGTTTTACTTTTGAAAATCTTGAATAACTTCTGCAGAATAAGTTTGTTTAGGTTTTATCTGGGGCCAGTTACAATATCATTTGTACGCCTTCTACGATAATGGCATAGTAAGTGAAAAGTTTCCTCTCAGTTCTGAAAAAGATACCAAATATGTGTTGAGACAAACTTGTTTTTTGTAGCTTTAAAAACGTAACTCTAGTGTTTAAAATTTCAGTTACAAAATGTGCATATTTGGATGAACAAAGTACCTTGTTACACTAAAATATTTGTAGACAGTATTGTGTTTGAACTCTTCTTATATCTTCTTAGTTTAATATATTCTTCCCTATTCCAATAAACGACAGTGTATTTAAGCTTTTTTACACAGAACCTACAATCGCTTGTTTTCTCAACTCTTATGAAAGAGGCATTAACTTGTATTCATATATGTACGTGTGTATGTATGTAAGTCCCTACAACAACAGAAACGAAAGAACGATTGTTACCACAATTGTTGTCATTGGGTTTGTGTTCGCTAGACAAAGTACAGATGTGTCAACAAAGTGCAAGTATATTACGACTTTGCTTTGTTTTTACGACTTTTTGTTTTGTATTTCATGGGAAGTTTCAGTCTGACTAAACAGTTACATATCGGTTATATGTTAAGCGCATAAGGAAAGTTTTCACTAGATTCGTTTGTAAAAATAATAACATGAAGTACTCTTAAAGTTTGCAAAAGTTCGCATATACAATATAAGTTTAAGAATTTTTGTATTTTGATTTAAATTTTTTTTATATTAATTCATTAAAATATCGGTAGCTGTAGTTTTGTCTTATATAGCAAGAGAATCAAAATAAATAGTCTACTTTCATTGACACACAGGTTTTTAAGATTTTAAGAGCTTTTAATAAGTGATTAGCAGTTTATGGCTTATGGTAACATCAACTTTTGATTCCTTATCTACTTTGTGTAAAATTGTTTTATCAATGAGTACTTCTCGTGGCCTTCGCGATATATTGATTGATGATAAACGGATATTTTCTGGGAAGTACGAAGACATTACTTCCTGGAACATAAATTTAAACTATCTTTAGACGATCGGTATCTTGAATATGGAAAATTTTTAGATTGCTAATTCTTAAACCATCACCCAAGAAGGAGCAGATGAAGTTGAGTAGCCGCAAACATCCGGTTTAACACTACTCTATTGGTTTCTCAGATCTTACGTTAAATTCTTAGAATAGACTCAAGGCGAATTAAATACTAGGTGGCAGCACGGCTACAAAAACAAAAACCTAATGTCATTTTGTTGTTGCAGAGCACCACGTTGATGTCAAAAGTAGCTGAATAAGAGAAAGTCGAATTTAATTTATCCTTCTATTATTGTTTAATACTTTAAATGAAGCGGTAACAGTTGGTTCCTTTCTCCTACATGTGCAGCAATACCTTATACATCATTTTTTGGTTTTGAAATTTAATTTTATAAAATTTTATATGTTTTTAATTTTTTCAATTATTTTAAAATATATTATCTTTAAAATTATTTTAGAATCTTGACAACAACGTCGAACATAAACAAATTCAGCTGGGCTATTAGGACCACCTGTAAATTAATTCGCCTTGGAGTAGACTAACAAGCCAACATACGAATAACAGAAATAATGCCTCTCACATTCAATCGAGTTATTAAAAACCAGACCGACCGACGCAAAAATTTGTCAATCATTCTGTAGTAGATTTTATACAAAACGGGCTTTGTTCAAGATTTGCCCAAAGCCTCTCCTTCAACGGTAAAGGGCTATGAAAGTCTTACCAGTCCTTAATTTGACGTTCTGAAATATGCACTATCGAAAATCACGTCATTTGCGACAATCATGTATTTAAAGAAATACTATGTAAGACTTCTCATGAGCAACAGCGGACTCATAAAATGATCTTTTTTTCTTTTTTTTATATAAAGAGACGCTAACAAACTCTTCAAGGATTAATGCTGTTAAGTAAATAATTTTAAACATTAAACTAAAAATAAATAAAATTATATTGTGTTTTATTTTAATAATTTGAAAAAAATATATATGAGCCGGGAATAACAAAAAAGGATTAAACATGATGTTGCGCTCTTAAAACTTTCCATAAATATATTCTGAAAAGTCAGCAAAAGAAAGAAGGTATTTAAGAAACCCAGCAGAAAAATAAAACTCAAACTAAATTTTTTGATTCGATAAATAAAATGCATTAAAGGTTTTTGAATAATTCCAGCCGACTTTTACAAAAACAGTCTACATTTTATCAATAAAGAATTGGTTAAAGACTGAGTCATCTCATTTCTAAGCCATTACAATAATTAACAAGAATATTTTTCTAAAGTTCATAGAAAATTAGAGTGCGATGTAATAATTGTAAATTTGCGTTGTGGGGGTGTAAGTGTACTCCCAAGTCTGTGCTGCTAAACCGAAAATTTTAAAGTGCGCTCAAACAAAAATGAAATCTTAGCGGAAAATTTTATTTAAATGAAGAATAAATAAAATCATAAACGAGCAGAAAAGGAGCACTCCTAAATAACAGTTATAGAACATAATGTATTTGAAAAAAATCGTAGCGTTTACGCATTAAATGCGTGACTTCTTTAAACTAAAATCTTTTTTCTTTCGGCTGGGCGTAGCGTACCTTTCATAACTAATTTTTTGACCACGATACGAGGGCTACTATATATATTTCTGGCCTGGCAACACTGAGTGCTGCCAAGTGCAATATGACATTTCCATTGTAATTTTTAAGCATAATCGTACTCAAAACTTTTTGACGTACGACCATTATTTGTGTTGTTTACAGTGACTTGAAAAAATTAATATAGAAAAAAATGGAATTAACTCGTGAACATTTTCGTGCCATCATTTTTCACAACTTTCGACGTGGATTATCACGACAAGAGTGCATTGATGAACTTAAATCTTTGTATGGCGATCCTATAGCACTGTGAAAAATTGGTATAATGAATTTAATCGTGGCCGAAGCTCGCTCAAAGACGAATTCCGTGAAGGTCGTCCAAAAACGGCTGTTGCGCCAGAGAACATTGATGCCGTGCGTGAACTCATAATGCAAGATCGACATGCGACATACCGAGAGATAGAGACATCCTTGGACATTTCTTCCACCAGCATACATTCGATACTGCATGAACAACTGGCCGTAATAAAGGTTTGTTCTCGTTGGATCCCGCACAATTTGAAAGTCGTTCGAAAAAAGGCTCGTGTCGATTGGTGCAAAGAAATGTTGCAAAAATACGATTGCGGTGCTTCAAAAGACGTTTATAAGATCGTCATAGGTGACGAATCATGGATCTATGCGTATGAGCCCGAAATGAAACAACAATCGACCGTGTGGGACTTCAAAGACGAGCAAAATCCAACGAAAGTTGTTCGTGGAAGAAGCACTTCGAAGCAAATGGTCGCCTGTTTCTTCGGCAAAACTGGTCATGTGGCGACTGTTCCGCTTGTGCAACGTAGGACGGTCACTTCTGAGTGGTACACTACAATTTGTTTGCCTTAAGTCATCCGAGAAATTCGAAAAACCAACAAGAGAAGACGAATCATTGTTCACCATGACAATGCGAGCTCTCACACATCGGCTCAAACCAGAGCGTTTTTGATCGGCCAAAACGTCGAATTATTGGGTCATCCGCCGTACAGCCCTGAGTTGGCACCTAATGACTTCTTCTTGTTTCCGCACATCAAGAAAAAAATGCGTGATCAACGATTTTCGTCGCCACAAGAAGCTGTTGAAGTGTTCAAAAACCATGTTTTAGAGGTGCCTCAATCGGAGTGGAAAAAGTGCTTCGACAACTGGTTTGAGCGCATGCAAAAGTGTATAAATCATGCTAGAGAATACTTTGAAAAGCAATAAAACCGTTTTTGATTATAAATATTCGCATTTTCACTATTAGGCCAGAAATATATAGAGCAGCCCTCGTATAATAGTTAGGAGATCTTAAAAAATTTGTAATTCTTCAGAACCAAGACTTTATTGTGAAAAATGGTTAATTTTAACCAAATAAAAAGCAAGAAACAGTAAAATATTTTTTTCTGATTTCTTTAGCTGTCAATAGCAAAATCGAAATTAGAACTATATGTAGGCGGCACAACACGTGAAACAGTAGACATTTAAGCGTTAAGGCTGTTATGCAATTTTTACTGAATTTCAGGTTTGCTTCAAAACAAAGTATTTCTACTTGCGTATGAGTAATTTAAATATGAAATAAATAAAAGTCATACGCCGTAATGTTCATTTCACCACAGGTGAAAAAATTTATATATCAGTACAACGTTTAATATTTACTGAACAATAGTTTCCAACTCTTTATAGTTCACGTTTTTTGGATGCAGGGATATAAATTAAAAAATATTAAATCCAAGTTAATGAATAATTCAAGTAATCAACGTAATTTATGGACCATTTTTCTTGAGTGAGCCTCAAAAATAGGGGAAATCAAAAAATCAGTCAGCCAGACCGTCAGAAAGAAGTACACCAACTAATAACTAAATAATAATGACTACCCTCATATATATAATAAATTCGATTATGGAAAATTCCAAACATAATCGTAGTTAAAAGAATTTTCTAGCATATTTAAAAGCTCCTTGAAATTTGGCATATTAAAGCCGCCGCCTTACTGGTAGTCAGACTTATTTTGAAAATTAATATGAGATAATTTTGCAAAAGAGACCTCAATTAACCAAGAGTCTAAATGTAACAGTACGTTAGATTTTTTTTTTATTAAAAGAACTTAACAAGAAGGTGTTCATTTCCCACACCCAAATGGCAGAAACAATATACTATTTAAGTTTTTAAAAGAATGTGTGTTACTTAAATTAGAGAGAAAAGGATAATCTTATAGAATACCTGATTAAAATATATGCTGGCTGAATATTATAATGGGACAAAATTAAAATTTTAATCCACCAATAGAACAAAAATATAAGATTTTTATTTAACAGATGTTGCTTAAATTTTAAGAAACCTTTCGTGTGTGAATTTAATTTGCACCTGGCTGATTTATCACAATTGTTTTTCCCTTCAACACAGGTATATCAAAAGTTTTTTATTACGTTTGCCATTACATTTCCCACATTATGAAGTATTTATATAATCTAGATTCTTATACCAAGAGGAGTTTATGTAGCGATGCCCGTGTATTCGTAATCAGGTTTAAATCAAGGTCATAGAACAGCAAGAGAAAATTTACGCCCAGTTATCTACAGACATAGTTTGGACAAAAATTCGGTCAGGTCAGTGGGATATAATGAAACAAAAAAAAAAAAAAAAGGACAGCGCCATAAGTTTAGATGTTGTTGAGCTTTATTTGCATGAAATTTTTTCATTTACTTTTTTGTGTTGCAAACCGAAGTTTCCAAAAAATTAGATTTTAATCAAAATTAAAAGTATTTAACCGTAGTGTGAAGATTGTATGCTAATCGGGACGACCAGGAAAATTGTATATCAAAGTTTGTCATTCCGTTTGTACAATATCCATTTTCGACCCTATAAAGTATAAATATTCTTAGTTCTTAATTATAGCGAAGTCGATTGAGTGATGACGATTAGCTTGAAAAAATTAAAATACGCCATTCGATCAGACATATGTAGTTTCGAAAATTGTGCAGCCTCCAATTTTTTTATGTTGCAAAATTTAACCAGAAAATGTAATTTAACACATATATTAATTAAAAATTAAATAAATACCCAAACCGACCTTAAGCCGAACAAAGGATTTAAAATTATCTATCAATAATTAATTTATTCATAATATAACTGATGTTTGTAAATTTTGTAAAATTGTTAAGGTAAATTTTATTTAAAATTGTTAAAATTAATTTACTTGAAAGAACTTCTCCATTTATAATTTATTTAAAAGAACTTCTGCACTTCTTCGTCTGATTCTTCCAAAACCTTTTCCGAATCTGAATCCTCTTTGGCGTTAAGTACAGGTGGAAGCATGAAAGAAAGGTAATAACTTTTTTTTGGAGTGGGTCTTATATTAGTAAATAGTGGGTTAAGCGCAAAAGCGCGCAAGTTTTTTTTTTCTACAGCATAAAAGCAGGGATCGTAAATTTTATAGTAATATATAACATATTTAAGACCACGATTAAGATCACTCTCAAAAACCTATTCACTTTTATTTGACAAAAAATTTAACAAAAAAATCGTTTTTTTTTATTTTCGAACATAATTTTTCATCATAAAAATGTAAAACAAAATTTTTCTAAAAACTAATATAAGTATCTGCCAATATAGCCATTCACAAGACAAAAAAAATGAGTACAAAATCTTTATTCACACACAAAAAAATATATTGCAAACTTTTTAAAGTCGTATAAAGTCAATAAAAAGGAATGCAATTTTTCCAAAATAACAAGTCTCAAGCAAAAGCTTTGAGAATTCACTTTACGAAGCAGAATTTTGTTATATATCCAGCTGCGTACTTAAGTTTTTACATTTCTCAATCTCTTAATAATAAGACGCCAGAGTATATTGATCACAAATGTCAAAAAGTAAGCGCAGTAGGACAGTTCGTTTGAAAGTTTACCCTTTCGTAAGATCCATCAGGCTTTAAAAGCACACCTTTATATTTTTCATTCGCATGGTTAGAGTAATGCGGTCTTATAATTTCTAAAATTTGTTTTATTTTCTGTCTTTTGAAACAGCTGCTGTTCCTTAATTTTTCTATATCGTCTTTAGATAAATTTTCTAAATTCTCAATATCTCAAGTTTCTTTTAAAAGCACACAAAAAATAATACATAAATATTAAAAAATTTAATTTTAATAATAAAAATACTACACATGGCTGGGTCTTTTATTAAATTTTTGATAGATTTTTTCTTTGTTTTTGATTCCTTAACACACTCAAGCGAACAGAATTTACCCTTCAGCATAATTTAAGCTTTTAGTAGTTGATTTAATTTCACTTATGATTCAATTTACTTAAAAACATTTAAGCCGACAGCAAAAAAGAACCGCAACTGTAATAATGACAATATTCTCATGTACAATTATGTGTTATGAATTTTTAACGATATAAATTTCCATATAATTATGTGCGTGTAAAATATGGTTCAACAATGATTGTACATAATGTTTGCTTGAAATGTAAAATGCTTTAATATTGTGTTGACTGCTTTAAATAAAAGTTTATAAAATATGAAAAATTTTGGTTTAAGTTACGTTTAAACTCTATTGTGTATACGGAAACGCCTACGACAAACATGTGGCCTGTACAAGTGGTTGTCTGCGTATATGTAGAATATATAAAACATAATATTAATCTCGATGTCATTATGCAATACGAGGTGTGCTCAAAATTATTCTATGTTAAAAGTGTCGAACTTTTAGAAACATTTCCTTTAGCTGCTATTTTATTCTTGTTTGCAATACAAAAAAAAAATAAACTAAATGAAAAACATAATTCGGTGTCCCTTCCAATAATATTTCCACACAATGACCTTTTAAAATCGTTTCGAAAAAGCGGTAACGCGAAGTTTAACAGAATACACTTTTACAGGTAAAACCTAAATAGGTGAAGGCTTAAAAAAAAAATAAAACTTAAAAGGTTTGCTACATCGACAAACGTTCGATCTTAATTGTACAGTATAAAAAAACAAACAAAATATTTTTGTAAACGTTTTATGCAAAGACAACTTAAAAAAAAATTCAGTCGTCTTGTACTTGAGCAAAACAAAAACAGATAAATTTTGATTGACAACTAGCGGAAACGAAACAATTGGGTTTTACTAATATACTCGTACATTTGGTTTGATATAGCAATACATTTCCAAAACTGCGGTAGTTCGCTAAGAAATAAGTATATGTATATTTTAATGGGCTATTGAATTATCTGCTATAATGAGTTCTCAAAATGTTATAATTTTGTTTAAATGCACACTGTGTGCTCTCAAACAAACACAATTCAAAGCACAATCCTTCTCATTTCTGCGATTTTACTTTTGTTTTGGTCATCACTAAAAACAAAACAAACTGAAAGATAATGTTTCGTTTTGTTCATTTACGTACCCTGACTATATATACGATTAGTTTTTTAAGATTTTGTGAAATGTTCTTGAATATACCTCGTATAACATTGTCTGAAATAATTTATTAAACAACTTTGATTTAAATTTTTATTTTCATTTATATATTTTCATTATTGTTATTTTTTTTTTCTTCTTATAATAAAAAAGACCAAGACATTCGTGATTAAACTAATTTTTCTTCTTAACTAGTTTAACTTAAATTAAAAAAAAATATGCTGTCTAATCTCTTACATATAAAGAGAGTTTAGCTGTCACAAAGTGTCCAAAGCAAATTGATTTATTCAATTTAAAAAAAAAAAAATAAAAAATGGTGAGTACGCAAAAACTTTGCTCTACTCATAAGAGGTTTGATTTAAAACGTTTCTTTGCCGTGACCATACATAATGAAATGCCAATCAAATCAACCACTTACAAATTGTTGAATAGTTTAAAAATATATATTTCTTGCTTATTCTGCACAAATCAAATCGAAGCATTAAGAAATGTAAAGACTGAAATTAAATTTAATGTAGATGACACTAATATTATTTCTTTAAAGTCATGGATATGATAAAACTTTTTACAAATTAAAAACTATTACATCAAAACAATTTTATTTATTAAAAAAAAAAAACTTTGTATGTAGACTAAATGAGAATTATTGAATGTTATATACGAGGTAGATAAAATAACTCGTGACTCAACAAAAGTGAAGGAAACATCAAGTCCTCAAAACAATTTGGGTGAGTCGATACTTTAACAATATTGAAAGGTACTTCATTTAAAAATATTCAAATATTTGTATCGTTTGTTAACAGCGAATATTTCTCTAAGAAATATGTTACTCCAAATACAAAAATTGAGAAAAGAGTTTGTTTTCTTTTTTAACACCTAAATCTTTGTTCTGTCAAACGACTACTACATTATTCACATTTTTTTTAATAACTCATCTATTTGGGAAGCTTATAGACGACTTCGTGATCTTTATGCTGCTTGTAATTATCCATCTAAGTAAGCCGTCCGTCGAACTATTTAAAAAGACTACGCTGCTGCAAACATGATTTAAAATTATTTATTTGTCGTTGGTTGCAGAAACTGTGGCTACTTTCGTTCACTCCATCTCATATCGTATGCGTAACTATTAACCGGATTCTTTACTAGAGAAATTGGAAACTGATTCAATATTTTACGTAAAATTAAGTTTGGGGTATTGGGTTTTTATTAAACAAAATTGCGGCATATGGAGTGGATACAATCTACAACAGGCCATATAGACTGCATTACATTCAGAAAAATGGTAAGGTTGGACCTTATTAAAAAAAATTAAGGCTTAGTAAGGTGGCATTATCGTGCCCTAATGATTATTTTTCTAAAAATATTGTTACTAAAAGTAATATCTGGCAACCCCTGTTGTTGTTAACAGTATGAGAGTGGTGAATAAAGTTACTTCAACTAATGGTGTATGTATAGAATAATACCACAATTAGCTAACAAAAGCTGAGCAGCCTCAATGACTGCGTTGGTAGAGGCGCGTGCTCTAAAACACGAGATCACGAGTTCGATCCCACCTTCGGACATGTGTACAATTGAAAATAAAAAATTGTCATAATGCAATTTAAAATTAATAAACAGCAGTACAAACCTCCCGAAAAGCAAAAGGCAATTATTGTGTGAAGCCATGGCAGACAACTTAGTGGAGACATCTAATTTAATACAAGAGTAACAGATAATTGTCTAGAAGCTCCTTATAATAAAATATAAGAACAGTAGCGGTAAACGCAGGGAAGTGTAACAGAGTAACGACGGTGTATGGCAGACGTGTGTTGTGGCTATTGGATTAAAATAAGATGACTGGCTTGGTTAAAAGGAGTAGCTGAGATGTCTGTGGATGGTTAAGGTTACTAAACAAGGCATCAAGTAGTTCATGTCTCGCCGAAATAACACTGTAGTGTAGCGTGAATGGCTGCGTTTGTAATAATAACTCATGTTTAGTAAATAAGAGACCATGGGATTCACCAGACCGGTAGGATCAAGAAGTATAGCCAGAAAAAGCCACAAAGTAAAGAATACAGAATTTCTAGTGAGCCACAGTGGTATTTGCAATCAAAAGAATCCGTACGTTTGTTCTATAAGGGAAAAAGTGACAATATGTATGAAATTATTGAAGACAAAATAACGTTGAAACAGAATGTCATTACATTATTGAAATCGAAATTTGGCGACTAATTGACTTGAAGCCTTTTGCTTACTTCCTGTAGCGCCACATGAGGTCTCTAGTTTAGGCTGATGAATCATCGAAAATTGATATCCAGTAGGCCAACATAATTTTTGTCACCCTTGATACTAAAAAAACTATGCCCAATATAAGATGTTCAGAAAGTGTTTCGTCATCAACAGACATAGTGGCCATATACTCGAAATCATTTTCAGTTGATATTGTTTTAAAATTATTAAATTTAGTTTTGTAAATTTTTTAAAATTTTATTACACCTTTAGTAGACTTCAGCACAAAAAACATAATTATTTATTAAAATCAGATTTATTAAATTCAGATTTTATTAGGGTGCAAAATATGTATGTAAAGACAGACTTTGCTCTGTTGAATTTTAGTCCAATATTAAGAATTCTTAAAAAATTTTCTAAATACAATAAACATCTATTTGTCTAAGCATAAATAATTTCCATAAAAAAATTGATTTTTATAGCATAATTTCGCCCACCCCCTCACACGTTTGTTCCAAACTAAACTCATTGGTTTTACAAATTGTATTAAAATTGACATTGATAAATAAAAAGCGAAAATGATTTTTTCAATTTCCGTGTTAAAACAAAATAAAAACATAAACTAATGTTAGTTTAAAAGAAAATAGAGAAAGAGGCAAGTGGAAATACATCTACAAATAGACTTTGATAGAGTGATTTCTTAAAAGAATTTTTAACATATCTGTGTCGAAGAGAAACGTACCGAGCAGTCCTATGTAAAATTGAAATGAACAACCAGATAGACTAGATATCGTGCACAGTGTTTTGAAAACGATTTAATGTGGACATCTCGTATATGTATGTATGTTGTATTAACTTATTTAAGTTTTTTTTTATCAATCTGACGTTTTACGACATTGCTTTTTATTGTATTGTTTGCTTGTTCACATTTATTTTCAGTTTTGAGGTCTGTCAAAATTACGTTTTCGATAACTTCTCGGCAACGGAAGACAGTTGCAATGCATAATATAAATTTATGCGTCAGTTGCATCAGCAGTAGGTAATGCAGCTAAATTTCGAGCAACAGATTTCATCATTGATCGAAAAAATTTAAAAGCGATGAATTTTTTATTGGTTTTCATATTTAAAAAAATCCCAAGCGCTAAAAGTGAAAGAAAGTGAAGGGAGGAAAGTATGTCAGGGTGTAAATGTGACTTGCTTAGAAGCTCACTTTGTTATGTAACTGCTAGAATATTTAGAAGTGTTAGCATAGAACCAATTCAAGATCGCGAACACTACCTAGTATTTTTTATTACGTACCTGTGTCGTTTTTCACTTCTTTAATAATGCACAATGGTTTGAAAACGATTTTTTTGAATATAATTGGTATCTCATGACCCAGTGAAATTTTACAGAAGACAAGCAGAAATGCTTCTGAGTGTAGCTTCGACAGACCGCCCTCCCAGGTTAAAACTTGCTTACTGGGTAGGGCCCCAAAATTAGGTTACTCAGGCATTAATTTTTTTGAAATGCCATAAAAACTTTATTTTTAACTCAAATATTACGATTTAAATTTAATTAGACTTTGAAAATATTTATACTAAAATGCACTTATATACAGTGGTGGCCACGAATTTAAGACACGACATATGACTGACTTAGTTGTGCTAATTTGTACAACCCTGCAATATGAAATTAGGTATTATTTATTTTGCTGTGTACCCTGTAGTGTTAAGAAAAAGAACCGTTATTTTATTTTGTTCGATTTTACATTTTGTTGCTTTTTTGATATTATTGTGAAAACGTGTATTTGAAGCTGGCCACGAATTTAAGACATGTAAGAAATATTTGGTTTTTATGTAACTTGTTTTTTGGTGTTTTTTGAAGCTAAACGGTAAGTAACGAATATTCTAGTTAATTTTATATTAGTATACATCGAAATATTTGGTTAGAAATGGCCAAGGGTACTTGGAGTTCCGATGCAGAGCGAAAACTGATCCAGCAGCTGAAGGATGATGGAAACACAGTAATGGAGATATCCAAGCTACTTAAATGCTCCAGATGCAAGATATACAACGCTCTAGAACACATCAAACAACATGGTACCACCAAAAATGTCAAACAGAAGTCTAGAGCCCGAAAAACTACACCTAGGGAGGATAGCTTAATTTATACAACAGCTGTTAATAATCCTTTCACGAGCTCAAGTAAAATAAAAAATGAAATTTCATCGAATTTCGGTATTGATATATCGTCCAGGACAATAAGAAGACGTCTGAATGAAAAAAACTTGCGTGGGTGTATTGCACAACGTAAACCACTTGTGTCAAAAAAAAATATTAAATCCCGATTAGCGTTTTCAAGAGAACATCTCAAGAAACCGATGATATTTTGGAAAAATATACTTTGGAGCGACGAGTCGAAGTTTTGCCGCTTCGGCTCTGACGGAAAACAGTATGTATGGCGCCCCCCCAACCTTGAGCATCACCCTAAGTACACCCTTAAAACGGTCAAACATGGTGGTGGAAATGTGATGGTGTGGGCAGCATTTTCCTGGCATGGTGTAGGTCCTATCCACAAGATTGATACAAAAATGGACCAGCAGGTTTAGAAAAACATACTCACAGACATTATGAAACCATTCGCTGAAGACAACATGCCTTTAATATGGAAATTTATGCATGATAATGACCCTAAGCACACACTTCACGCTTAGTGAAGTGTTGCTTAGAGGAAAACAATATCAGTGTTCTAAAGTGGCCAGCTCAGTCCCCGGACCTCAATCCGATTGAGAACCTGTGGAATGATGTTGAGGAGCACGTACGAGCAGTAAAACCAACAAATGTAAACGATTTATGGGAAGAAATCCAAAAAGCTTGGTATGCTATCCCAAAGCAACGTTGTATGGCGTTAGTTGAAAGTTTGCCCAGAAGATGTGCTGCTGTTATCCAAAATAAAGGATTTCCCACCAAATACTAAGATTTTTTTATGAATCTAAGCTTTACTTTAGTGAATTAAAGTTTTATTTTGCCTATGTCTTAAATTCATGACCAGGATAAAATTTATGTTAATCTATATAAAATGTAAATAAATATTCTTAACCAAATATAGCTAATAAAATATTATAAATTTTTTTCATTACACTACTAAGATCTTATAAAAAATATCAGGGATCTAAAATTTTTTTTATATAATGTAAAAATTGTCACAAATATATAAGTGAGATGCCGTGTCTTAAATTCGTGGCCACCACTGTACATAGGTTGTCCCTTTTATTTTGGGAGAAAAGCGGCTTGTAATATATTTATTTAAAATGTGGTCGTGACCTATTATTTCGGATTATTACTTTAAGTCATTTGCTATATTGTTAAAAAAATTTAGAATAAACTATTTGAAAGTTTTTTTTTCTGATAGAGCTTTTCGCTGAAACGTTACAAGCCTCTAAACTGAGTAAATGCAAATGCGAATTAAAGAAAATTAGGTCGAAAATTACCCCACCCTAACATATGCAATTTTAAAAGAAAATTTATAAACAACAAATAAATTAAATTAGTTTTGGCTTAAGTTAAGTAAATTAATATTGATATGACTACTCCTTGTATTCTTATTTTAAACTTAATTGGTTAAAAAGATGATGTTTACAATGTATACAACCTAAGGTAGAATGCTGATGCAGGCTGTAACGTTCCAGAAAATGTAGCATTGCATTCTGCTGGTGTCTAATTTTTCTATTTCCTTTAGAAAACGTTCGCATGCATTTGTAAATAATTTTTCTTAAAAAAAATTTAAATAAAATGGAATTTCACTTTAAACAAAATTAATTTAATTCAATAGTTATAACATCAAAGCAGTTCACCTGATAATTAAAAAAAAAAATTATTAAAATTTATAAATTATACGGCATTACACTATGCAATTTTTCATGAAACTAGCACGAAATTTTTGTTGGATGGTGAAGCAAGAGCGGTAAGAAATATAGCAAAGCTTCAGTTTTGATGGAATGTTTATGTTGGTTATGTTTTGCTTAAAATAGCGAATATCGCTGCAACTTATAAAGATAATTGAAAAAAGTTGCACCAAAAATGGCAAAGTGTAAACGTGGATTTATTTTTAGATTCCTCGGAGAGCAAAGCAATAAAGTGCACTACGCCAAAATTTGAAAAAAAATTGCAAGATAATATTCTCCTTAAATTAGAAGAGATACCCTACACAAGTAAGCACATTTTCTAGATATTTTAAAGGTCTAATTAAATTTTAAAAATCTGTACAGTTAAGTTAAAAATAAACTTTTTACTATGACATTTTCTAAAAATTATATGAGGCCTACCCAGAAGCCACCCTTTACTTGTTTGCAGCTCTACTTATAAGCACCTCTGTAAAATTTCATTAAAATATCTTTAGTGGTTTATGAAATTATATTCAAAATAAATCGTTTTGAATGTGCAATGCATTCGTTAAAGTGCAATTGCATGTAAGATTTATTAGTCGGATTTACTTCATAACAGATAATAATATTAGAAAATTGAACGTTATTGTCACAAATCATTATAAAAATTGAAAGTAATATTTTGTTGTTAATTTCGAATAACAGTTAGCCTTCACATTCAAACAATGTGTGATAAAGATTATCGCTTGTATCCTCCTCGGCTGCTACTAGTGTTAACGCAGTGCGTGCAGTATGTGTTTTCCGTTTATCAAATTTTTATATTAAAATCATAAAGCGTTCATAAATTTAATTTAGATTTCTTATTGTTTTTATTTTGACAGGTCAGTAACTATTACGTGATTAGTCGTTTAATTTATTATTGGCTTTATTTCTTTTTAATTCGTTCGTACATAAAAAAAAAAAAATAAAAAAACTACAATGTTATAAAAAAAGAAGAAGCTTACGACTGAAAAACGCAATAATTATAAAACAAGAGAAAAGAAATAATAAAGTGATTAATTAAACTTGGTAATTGGAGACAAATTTAACCCTTAACTACCCAGTATGCTTTTGTAACGTAACTGACCAGTAGTGTTCAACGGACTTATTAAAGCAATTAATGACACTTAAAGAAAACCAATGAAAGTATACATTAGAGAAATATTTTATTGATATTGTTTACTTACGTATTTTATTTATTTAACTTTAATTACTTATTTTTTTAACAAACATTACAAATAATATTTTTTATAGAGTGTTCAGAACATACATACATTCCGTTTGCATTTCTCGCAGCACTGCTTGGAAGTTCTAGATATTTTTGAGGGGCAAATGTGACAACGCTTCCTCCTTTTCGAATCAGGCTCAGATGCTTAACCAGCTCCTTGATCAATGGCAGGATCAGATGATAGCACACCTTTGACGGCTGCTAAGTGATAACTTGTTAGTTCTTTCGTGTTCCGTCTTCGTATATGAGGCGTTACCAACTCAAGTGCTACTTCTCGCAAAAAAAGTTTTCTTTGCATGTTATTTTTATGTTGGTTTCAAGTTGGATATATGTTTTTCCATATTACAAGTGATGCGACTCCCACAACATCTACTACATTTTGAAAAAATTCAACAGGCCATCTATTTGTTTTGCGTCGAACTGTATACTCATGAACCATTTGATCAAGGGTATCAACACCGCGCTTATAGTATAAATTACTATACTGCATCGAAGACAAAAAAATAACAGCACGATTTCTCTTCGGTACATACGACATCAAAGTCATATTATTAGAAAAACTAAAGACGTGAGATTCGATGTCGCGATTTCGGTTGGGTTGAAATAGTGGTGGTATGCAAGCCTTGTTTTTTCTTATGGTTCCAACAACTGCGAGACCATTTTGTGCTAAGTGTTTGCAACTTTAAGGCTTGTAAAATAATTGTAAAAGGTAACATTTCTGTTGGTACGGAAGTATGGCTCACATAGTTGGTTGACTACATTGTATGCCAAATTTTCCGATCTATTTGCTACTTCTTTTCAAGATAAGGTAAACCAAACAGAGGGTAACTGGTTTTGCTATCACAGATCCACCAAATGTTTACGAGGGCTGCTATATATATTTCTGGCCTGGCAACACTGAGTGCTGCCAAGTGCAGTCTGACATTTCCATTGGAAAGTTTGTCATTTTTAAGCATAATCGTACTCAGAACGTTTTGACGTACGACCATTGTTTGTGTTGTTTACAGTGACTTGAAAAAATTAATATAGAAAAAAATGGAATTAACTCGTGAACATTTTCGTGCCATCATTTTTTACAACTTTCGACGTGGATTATCACGACAAGAGTGCATTGATGAACTTAAATCTTTGTATGGTGATGAAGCACCATCCTATAGCACTGTGAAAAATTGGTATAATGAATTTAATCGTGGCCGAAGCTCGCTCAAAGACGAATTCCGTGAAGGTCGTCCAAAAACGGCTGTTGTGCCAGAGAACATTGATGCCGAGCGTGAACTCATAATGCAAGATCGACATGCGACATACCGAGAGATAGAGACATCCTTGGACATTTCTTCCACCAGCATACATTCGATATTGCATGAACATCTAGCCGTAAAAAAGGTTTGTTCTCGTTGGATCCCTCACAATTTGAAAGTCGCTCAAAAAAAGGCTCGTGTCGATTGGTGCAAAAAAATGTTGCAAAAATACGATTGCGGTGCTTCAAAAGACGTTTATAAGATCGTCACAGGTGACGAATCATGGATCTATGCGTATAAGGCCGAAACGAAACAACAATCGACCATGTAGGTCTTTAAAGACGAGCAAAATCCAACGAAAGTTGTTCGTGGAAGAAGCACTTCGAAGCAAATGGTCGCCTGTTTCTTCGGCAAAACTGGTCATGTGGCGACTGTTCCGCTTGAGCAACGTAGGATGGTCACTTCTGAGTGGTACACTACAATTTGTTTGCCTGAAGCCATCGGAGAAATTCGAAAAACCAACAAGAGAAGACGAATCATTGTTCACCATGACAATGCGAGCTCTCACACAACGGCTTAAACGAGAACGTTTTTGACCGGCCAAAACGTCGAAATAATGGGTCATCCGCCGTACAGCCCTGACTTGGCACCTAATGACTTCTTCTTGTTTCCGCACATCAAGAAAAAAATGCGTGCTCAACGATTTTCGTCGCCAGAAGAAGCTGTTGAAGTGTTCAAAAACCATGTTTTAGAGGTGTCTTAATCGGAGTGTAAAAAGTGCTTCGACAACTGGTTTGAGCGCATGCAAAAGTGTATAAATCATGCTGGAGAATACTTTGAAAAACAATAACACCATTTTTGATTATAAATATTCGTACTTTCACTATTAGGCCAGAAATATATAGAGCAGCCCGCGTATACCGTACTTGTCGGCGATCAATTGTATAAAACTTAGCCGACTCGTTTCAAATAATATATTAATGTGTCTATTGGACACTTGTGGGCTTATGCGCTACTATTTTTGTTTATTGAAAATAAATAATAAACTATTTATGATACAAATATTTTTATTGCGCATTTCTATTCTCAAGACTATAGGGGTAGAATAGGTAAAATGGGGTTCCGCAAAAATAAATATTTTAGCTTTTATGGGCAAAGGAATTCAAAAATGTGTCCGCGAGACACTTGTGGGTAGTTAAGGCTTAAAATAAAACTTATGTTCGATTTTCATGCAAACTAGGAACCTGCAGACAATGTAGCTTATGCACACAATAATTTACACAAGTAGTATGAATATGGCGCTTCTAGATAGAAATGTGCAAAGGAAAAATGTGCATACCTTAACCCTTTAACGGTCGATCGGGTTAAATTCGACCCCATGATATTTTGTGTTATGAGGCGGCAGCGTGTTCGGTTTTGCTTAAAGTGAAGTCGTGGTGGATGTTATTTTTGTTGAAGTGAAGTCGTAACATTCGACCCCATGATATTTAGCGTGTTCGGTTTTGCTTAAAGTGAAGTCGTGGTGGATGTTATTTTTGTTGAAGTGAAGTCGTAACATTCGACCCCATGATATTTAGCGTGTTCGGTTTTGCTTAAAGTGAAGTCGTGGTGGATGTTATTTTTGTTGAAGTGAAGTCGTAACATTCGACCCCATGATATTTAGCGTGTTCGGTTTTGCTTAAAGTGAAGTCGTGGTGGATGTTATTTTTGTTGAAGTGAAGTCGTAACATTCGACCCCATGATATTTAGCGTGTTCGGTTTTGCTTAAAGTGAAGTCGTGGTGGATGTTATTTTTGTTGAAGTGAAGTCGTAACATTCGACCCCATGATATTTAGCGTGTTCGGTTTTGCTTAAAGTGAAGTCGTGGTGGATGTTATTTTTGTTGAAGTGAAGTCGTAACATTCGACCCCATGATATTTAGCGTGTTCGGTTTTGCTTAAAGTGAAGTCGTGGTGGATGTTATTTTTGTTGAAGTGAAATCGTAACATTGAATGTTCGTCGTTTAGAGGGTTAATACAATATGAATTAAACTACATTAGGGCGGTTTACGAATGTCTGTGTTTTTTTGCTAGTATTTAATAAATAAAATTCATTTACTGCGGTATATATTAATATCCCTAATACTACACGTATTTGTTATCAGTATAAAATGTTAACCACATTATTTAAAAACAAAACATTTATTTATTTTTGGTATTCATCATCATCATATACCAACATACTTATAAAACATATGTATATTAGCAACAATTCTATATTTTTGTAGACTAAATAATTTACAATTACACATAACACTCGAATCAGTCGTAATTTGCTTCAATTTAAAACAATTTTCAAAATGAACATCATGAACTGATGAATTTACTTAGTCCAAATCTTCATATAAAGGTAAGATTTCAACTCTCATGGTCTGATGATTATACAAAGAATCAACTAAAGTTTCATTTTCAGTTCCTATTCGATTCATTGTAAATAATATTGCTATTCAACTCAAGTATTTATAAAAGCTCATATACATATATGAACACAGCAGACACACATATTGATAAGTGATAAAACATGCTAACAAGTGGAGTTACAGATAGAAATATAAATATTTTACACATTAGGAAAAAATAAACAATCTAGGAGAAGATCATTGAATTTAGATTTTTGGTTTTTGTTAAACAAAAGCGATATGTGATAAGAATGCTAAAGAAGAATTTTGTTTTTTTATTTTTATTTAATACTTTTGTATATTTATTTATATTTATGTAAATGTTTTACATTAGAGTGGTTCTGATGCTATAAATACTTTATTGGTATTTTTATTCATTATAATTATTCAATAATTTATATTTGTAAAATTTTTTTAAGATTTTTAAGAAGAATAAAGTACAGTTGCAGTCAAATACTTGAATTGTGTAATAATTGTATGAGTATAGAAAGAATATAGGTCAAGGGATTTTTTTTTTCAAAGAGTAGGTAATGATTTGTGTGTGTGTGTGTGTGTGTGTGTTTGGTAAATATACGTTTTAGGTTTGTTCACATTAGAAAAAATGAGCAATCTATGTAAAGGTCATTGACCTTTGATTTTTTTTGTTTTCAAGAATAAGAAAATACAAGTATTTTACACATTAGGCAATATAAGCAATCTAGGTAAAGGTCATTGAACTTTGATTTTTTGAAGCAGAAGTAAGAATTTGGCTGTATTCCATTTTCTAATGAAACTGCAGAGATAGATACTGAGTAAAGGTAATGATCTTGTGTGTGCGTACGTGTATGTGTTTGTATGTGTGTGTGTGTGTGTGTTTATGGTCAATTTAAGTTTTAAGATTGATTGAAATGATCGTGATTAAAATATTTAAGAAAGGGTTAATAGTAATATTAGGGAATAGAAAATCTTTGTTGAATAATTAATAATTAAAGGTGTTCTTTTTAAATATATTTTTAGTTTTTGTTCTATACTCTTTATTTAAATTATTGTTTGTTATCACCCATGTTTAGTTTAATATTCATTATCATTTACGTATATGAAAAGAATTAAACGGATAGGTGTATAGAGACAGACAGATAAATTTATAATATATTCTAGTTGTGCTTCAATATTAACAAGCCTATTTTTATCCTCTTCACTCATGATATTACTGAATGGTTTTAAAAATTTATAGATTTCTTTGATCATTTTACAAGGATTACTATATACTCATGTGAAGTTTTTGTGATTAGTCTTTAATATTGTTAATATTAATTTCTTTTTTCGAAATACTTCAATGAAATCATCTATAGTAAAATGTTGTTGATCATCGTTGAATTTCGGTTTAGCGAGGGGAGAGGTTGTTGTTGTTGTTGGTCTATCGTTTTCTGATAGATTAACTGTATTCCTCCCACAGTCAGAGTTTGGTTTGGAAGTTTATATATAAAATTAATATATTTGTTTGTTTTACCATCTAATAAAATGGTTTCGTTTTAAATTTCTCCTTGATATTGTTGTTCTTGTTGATATGTTGAACCATAATAAGCCTGAATACTACTTCTTTCAATATTAAACATCAGGGCAAACAACAACTATGAAAATATAATAAAAGATTTAAACATTCTTAACACAAAATTATATACTGCGCAAGTATTCCTATTGAGTTTTACAACGATACACGATTTTTGAAAGAAATTAACCACCAATACAACACAAGAAGACAGATAGAAGGCTGTTTTAAAGTCGGAAGCCTTAAAAATAAATACGGAACACCCTAGAAGTATCTTTACCTACAATTTTTAACATGTTGCCAAAAAATATGCTATATATTTCAAAGAAAAACACGAGGAAAAAATTAATCAAGCGATATTTTATAAGTTCTTAATGAAATCTCTTATTTTTTTATGTATTTTATTTATTAAGATACGAGCGAATTTTTACTAATAATATGAAACTGTACATGTATTAAGTATATTTTTCTGCAGGCAAACAATTCAGCTTCGCGGAATTAATAATATATATTTTTAAATTTTTCTGTTAGATTAATTAAAATAAAGTAAGATAATAATATCGTGTAATTTAAGGTATAAGTCTGGTAAAAGAATTTTCTCAATTTAACCATTATTATGAATTCTTTCTGTTCAATTTCATGATATTCAAAACAATTTATTTTCAAGTATTGTATTTTTTTTTTTATCTACTTTCATTTTTATAATTAAATATTTGTGGTTTTTATTATTTGGTTAGAATTTACAGCTGAAGCAAATGTTGGCGTTTACCTTAAAAACGAAATAAAAACAACAGTGTGGCATTACCGTTGTCGTTATCGAGATCAGTCATAAATATAACGGTATTCACCATTTTGAAATGAAGATAGTAACAACAATAAAACATTATTTCTCTGTCGACATCAGTACCCAGCAAAAAATTAGAAATTACCTTAAAAAGTACTTACCATATTGACTTACTTACAAAAGACATCACATTAGTTCGCAAAAAGGAAGTTGTTATTGAACTAGTTATTTAAATACAAGCTAAGCTTATGATCATCATTATTTCCTACAATAATTAATGTAATTAATTCTCAGTAATTGATTATAAAGTCTCATGCCTTGTTTAAATCATTAGGTTGGTAGTCTAGTTGAAAAGTCCTTCCGCCAAAAATGCTTAATTCTACACTTGATTACCTTTTCTAAAATTGTTTGCTGGGTATTAGCTACGAAGACCAAACGAACACAATAAATAAATTCAAAATAAAAAACAAGCTTATCACGGCAGTACGAAAATTTAGTTTCTGAAATGTAACAAAAAATCCCACTTACACTAAGCGTATTAATATCATTACCAACGCTTAGTTGTAGGATACTTGTGCAAAAAATCGCAAAATACTTGCTAGTTTACTGTTAGCGTAACTGCAGACTTTCGCATGTTACATTTCAGTTAAGGAGTAATATTCCAACACGTATTGCAAGGTAGTTTTATTAAGTCTGAATATTCTTACAAATATTAAGAAATAAAAATTTTGATGTATACATACATTTTAAAATTGTTTTATAAATAAACCGTTTCTAACAAAGAATAAGGTATTGCAAAATATGCATCTTCACTTGAACTTGAAGAACAACCATTAAATGGAATCTTTATTCATATTTATAAAAACTTCTACCTGATGAAGATCGTGTAGCTGATCATTGTCATTTAACGGGTGAATGTAGCGAGCCCGCGCATAACATACTTATGTAATTTAGAGTATCAAACTGCAAACTTCATTCCTATATTTTTTTCATAACTTTTCGGCATATTATTGTCATTTCTTAATTAGAGAACTTTTATCTATTGAAGGTGATATAAATATAATTACTTCAACTGAAGAATTATATATATTTACATATATAAAAAAAATTTAGTTAATGATAATGGTGATGAAAATCAAAGTTAATAGAACTACCACGAATACTACTACTACTACTAAAAAAATCGTAAAAAATTCAGTTAATTGAAGCGTAATTGTGTCTTTCCATATGACTAACTAGATTCAGTAAATTGTCTCGAGGAAACACAGCTACCACCTCATTCATATATCTTCAATAGCATTACTAATGAGTAGTGCAGTGAAGAAGATTATGAACACGCTTAAAAACATTGGCAAACATTCAAATGTAACACACTTTTTGGGCTATCTTTTATTATATTTAAAAGTAGATATTTTATTGCTTTTTCATGTATTTTAAAGTTTTCGTAAGGTTTGTAAAGACATTTACAATTTAGATCCATATCAATATTATTATAATATTCCGAGACTATCTTGGGATGCAATGTTAAAACCAACTGAAATAGAGTTGCAATTATTGACTGATATTGACATACACAGTTTTACTGTGCGGGGGGATACGGGGAGGCGTTTTACAATGTTAGAGATTATGATTTTACGAAAGATTCAAATTATCTAATGTATTTTGATGTAAATAATTTTTATGGATATGCATTTTCGCAATACCTACCCTATAGAAATTTTAAGCGGCTTGAAAACTTTAAGGACTTTAATATGGATAAATATAGATGAAGATTCTGAAATTGGATATATACTTGTATATTAGAGGTTGATTTAGAATATCCAATCGCACAGCACGATTATCAGAAGAACTTGTTATTTTGTGCACAAAATAAGACAAAGAAATAAATGTAGAGCATGAAACAGCGAAAGTTAATTTCAAATTTAAATAATAAAACCAATTATTTAATACATTATAGCAACCTTCTACAATGTCTTAAACACGGATTGATTTTGAAGAAAATTCATAAAAAAAAATTTTATTTTATTTTATTTTATTTTAATCTATACATATAATAAAACAGTAACGAGGTCATTTCTGTACATAATATATATTTTTTGAAAATTATGTAGTTGGTAATCGATACAGAATGCAAAACACCTACTCTTTGAATTTTTATCTGTCTGTCTGTCTGTGTGCCTGTCTGTCTATATGTCTGTCTGTCTGTCTTTCTGTCTGTCTGTCTGTCTGTCTATCTGTCTGTCTGTCTGTCTGTCTGTCTATCTGTCTATCTATCCGTTTCCCTGTCTGCTGTATGCGCATCGTGTAAAAACCATTGAATGGATTTGAAAAAAAAAATTTTGTAAGGAGGCTCTTAGAACCTTGGTTTCAATATAGAATACTTTTTCTTCGCAATATTATGTCATTTCATAGACAAAATAGAGAAACAAATGTGAAAGCATCCAATTTTACGGGTATAATGATACTAACACAGTTGTCACCACTTTTTATTGTTGTAAATGGAAAACTTTTAACACTATCTATAGAACTCTGGAATGTACGTATAGTTAAATTTTAATTTTTAATAAAATTAAAAATTACACGCAGACGATGTGAGCATTGCTAGTAATCATAATAAAAAATTGGCTAAAAATTCATTTGAACAAAAATGTCTTTAAATTATTGAACAACCCTGTGTATGGTAAGATTATGGAAAATTTTAATAAAAGAAAGGATATTAAAATAGTATGTGAGTGGGAGAGTAAAAGTAAGCGATTAGAAGCTAGAACTCTTGTTGCAAGACCTAACTTTCATAGTTGTGTCAAAATTCAAAACGAAATGATAGTCGTTGAAATGAGTAAAGTGTGGACTGAATATAATACAGCCATTTATATTTGGTTTTCTGTTTTAGAGCTATCGAAATGGAAAATGTATAATTTTTATTACGATTACGTGTAACCTAAATACAAAGAAAATATTTACTCAATTATATGGGTACTGATTCCTTCATATATGATATAAGAACAAATGATTTATATATTGAAATTCGTTATGATATTATACATCATTTTGACACATCCACATATCAGAAAGAAATCCCTTATAATTTCCTACTCATGAATAAAAAAAGTTTTTGGAGTGATGAAAGATGAGTGTAATGGTCGAATTACTAAGGAATTTATTGGTTTACGATCCTAAATGTATTCTGTTAAAATAGACAAAGTTGATAAGCAAATGAAGAAAATAAAAGGAGTAAAACAACGTATAACCAACGAACTAGCAATAATAAATAATTTTAGGAAATGTTTGTTGAATAAAAAAAAGCTTTACTCTAATGCAATGTATATATAGATCTAAGGTACATCAAATCTATACACAATATACAAAAAAGCTATCATTAAGTTGTTTATATGATAAGAAATTTATCAAAGAAAATAAATTATAATTAAAACTTGCAATAAGATTAAAAAACTTGTTTTTTTTTTATTTCAAATTATATTTATTGTATAGAAATTGTAAGCACAAGTGACCGCATTTAAATGTATTGAATTTTTGTTTTCGCTAATAATTATACTTTATAGGCGATTTGAAATAGTTGGTGACTTCCAATGGTGGTTGTTAATCTCCAAATCTGTTAAACTATTCCTTATAGTTATAGTGCTTATAATGTGATACCTAATGTGTTGCAAGACCATTTGAATTATTAAAATGAACAATATTACATTCTTGTGCTAGAGTTTCTTAGTTAAATTGCTCCGCATTAAAGCACCTCTAAAATGTTCAAGTTCCAGGTCTTATACCCGACGATTAGGTAAATTTAAAAAGAATTGTTTGGAGGTGTTCTATAAAAGAGGCCATATGCAGTTTTATATGGTGTAACATATAGTCACTTTTAATATCATTGATTGCCATAACAATGGCAGATCCACGGTTGCTAAACCTTCAAGTTCTGATAATACTGTAAGAATAGAAACAAGTGGAAGAAATCCGCCTGCTATTTGTTTAACACAAATTAAGGGTTATTTTACTGTTAATATAATCTGTTAACTGTTTAAAGAAGCAGTTTAGCTGTTCAAAGAAGCTGTTTAGCTGTTTTTAGATGCTGTTTATAGATCTCATACATTTTTTTAATAATTAATAGTCTTATACACAAACATATCTTAAAAAATATGGTACAAAACATATTTTTCTATATGTAACTCAATTTTAAAAAATATGGTACACAACATATTTTTCTATATGTAACTCAATTTTAAGATATGGCAACACCCTACCATCGGTCATGGTCGCATAATATAATATATAACACGTTACATTCTGCATCAAACAAACCAATTAACCAATAAAATAAACTGACCGACTGTAGCGTAGGCATGAACAGCTTTTTGTATGGAAATGGCTGATAAAGAAACCAATATACTATTATGTATATAATAGTATATTTGTGGGGTTTCTGTATCAGCCATTTCCATACAAAAAGTTTTTGAATGGAAACGTCTATATCAGACATTTCCATACAAAAAGCTGTTCATGCCTACGCTACAGTCGGTCAGTTTATTTTATTGGTTAATTGGTTTGTTTGATGCAGAATGTAACGTGTTATATATTATATTATGCGACCATGACCGATGGTAGGGTGTTGCCATATCTTAAAATTGAGTTACATATAGAAAAATATGTTGTGTACCATATTTTTTAAAATTGAGTTACATATAGAAAAATATGTTTTGTACCATATTTTTTAAGATATGTTTGTGTATAAGACTATTAATTATTAAAAAAATGTATGAGATCTATAAACAGCATCTAAAAACAGCTAAACAGCTTCTTTGAACAGCTAAACTGCTTCTTTAAACAGTTAACAGATTATATTAACAGTAAAATAACCCTTAATTTGTGTTAAACAAATAGCAGGCGGATTTCTTCCACTTGTTTCTATTCTTACAGTATTATCAGAACTTGAAGGTTTAGCAACCGTGGATCTGCCATTGTTATGGCAATCAATGATATTAAAAGTGACTATATGTTACACCATATAAAACTGCATATGGCCTCTTTTATAGAACACCTCCAAACAATTCTTTTTAAATTTACCTAATCGTCGGGTATAAGACCTGGAACTTGAACATTTTAGAGGTGCTTTAATGCGGAGCAATTTAACTAAGAAACTCTAGCACAAGAATGTAATATTGTTCATTTTAATAATTCAAATGGTCTTGCAACACATTAGGTATCACATTATAAGCACTATAACTATAAGGAATAGTTTAACAGATTTGGAGATTAACAACCACCATTGGAAGTCACCAACTATTTCAAATCGCCTATAAAGTATAATTATTAGCGAAAACAAAAATTCAATACATTTAAATGCGGTCACTTGTGCTTACAATTTCTATACAATAAATATAATTTGAAATAAAAAAAAAACAAGTTTTTTAATCTTATTGCAAGTTTTAATTATAATTTATTTTCTTTGATAAATTTCTTATCATATAAACAACTTAATGATAGCTTTTTTGTATATTGTGTATAGATTTGATGTACCTTAGATCTATATATACATTGCATTAGAGTAAAGCTTTTTTTTATTCAACAAACATTTCCTAAAATTATTTATTATTGCTAGTTCGTTGGTTATACGTTGTTTTACTCCTTTTATTTTCTTCATTTGCTTATCAACTTTGTCTATTTTAACAGAATACATTTAGGATCGTAAACCAATAAATTCCTTAGTAATTCGACCATTACACTCATCTTTCATCACTCCAAAAACTTTTTTTATTCATGAGTAGGAAATTATAAGGGATTTCTTTCTGATATGTGGATGTGTCAAAATGATGTATAATATCATAACGAATTTCAATATATAAATCATTTGTTCTTATATCATATATGAAGGAATCAGTACCCATATAATTGAGTAAATATTTTCTTTGTATTTAGGTTACACGTAATCGTAATAAAAATTATACATTTTCCATTTCGATAGCTCTAAAACAGAAAACCAAATATAAATGGCTGTATTATATTCAGTCCACACTTTACTCATTTCAACGACTATCATTTCGTTTTGAATTTTGACACAACTATGAAAGTTAGGTCTTGCAACAAGAGTTCTAGCTTCTAATCGCTTACTTTTACTCTCCCACTCACATACTATTTTAATATCCTTTCTTTTATTAAAATTTTCCATAATCTTACCATACACAGGGTTGTTCAATAATTTAAAGACATTTTTGTTCAAATGAATTTTTAGCCAATTTTTTATTATGATTACTAGCAATGCTCACATCGTCTGCGTGTAATTTTTAATTTTATTAAAAATTAAAATTTAACTATACGTACATTCCAGAGTTCTATAGATAGTGTTAAAAGTTTTCCATTTACAACAATAAAAAGTGGTGACAACTGTGTTAGTATCATTATACCCGTAAAATTGGATGCTTTCACATTTGTTTCTCTATTTTGTCTATGAAATGACATAATATTGCGAAGAAAAAGTATTCTATATTGAAACCAAGGTTCTAAGAGCCTCCTTACAAAATTTTTTTTTTCAAATCCATTCAATGGTTTTTACACGATGCGCATACAGCAGACAGGGAAACGGATAGATAGACAGATAGACAGACAGACAGACAGACAGACAGATAGACAGACAGACAGACAGACAGACAGACAGACAGACAGACATATAGACAGACAGGCACACAGACAGACAGACAGATAAAAATTCAAAGAGTAGGTGTTTTGCATTCTGTATCGATTACCAACTACATAATTTTCAAAAAATATATATTATGTACAGAAATGACCTCGTTACTGTTTTATTATATGTATAGATTAAAATAAAATAAAATAAAATTTTTTTTTATGAATTTTCTTCAAAATCAATCCGTGTTTAAGACATTGTAGAAGGTTGCTATAATGTATTAAATAATTGGTTTTATTATTTAAATTTGAAATTAACTTTCGCTGTTTCATGCTCTACATTTATTTCTTTGTCTTATTTTGTGCACAAAATAACAAGTTCTTCTGATAATCGTGCTGTGCGATTGGATATTCTAAATCAACCTCTAATATACAAGTATATATCCAATTTCAGAATCTTCATCTATATTTATCCATATTAAAGTCCTTAAAGTTTTCAAGCCGCTTAAAATTTCTATAGGGTAGGTATTGCGAAAATGCATATCCATAAAAATTATTTACATCAAAATACATTAGATAATTTGAATCTTTCGTAAAATCATAATCTCTAACATTGTAAAACGCCTCCCCGTATCCCCCCGCACAGTAAAACTGTGTATGTCAATATCAGTCAATAATTGCAACTCTATTTCAGTTGGTTTTAACATTGCATCCCAAGATAGTCTCGGAATATTATAATAATATTGATATGGATCTAAATTGTAAATGTCTTTACAAACCTTACGAAAACTTTAAAATACATGAAAAAGCAATAAAATATCTACTTTTAAATATAATAAAAGATAGCCCAAAAAGTGTGTTACATTTGAATGTTTGCCAATGTTTTTAAGCGTGTTCATAATCTTCTTCACTGCACTACTCATTAGTAATGCTATTGAAGATATATGAATGAGGTGGTAGCTGTGTTTCCTCGAGACAATTTACTGAATCTAGTTAGTCATATGGAAAGACACAATTACGCTTCAATTAACTGAATTTTTTACGATTTTTTTAGTAGTAGTAGTAGTATTCGTGGTAGTTCTATTAACTTTGATTTTCATCACCATTATCATTAACTAAATTTTTTTTATATATGTAAATATATATAATTCTTCAGTTGAAGTAATTATATTTATATCACCTTCAATAGATAAAAGTTCTCTAATTAAGAAATGACAATAATATGCCGAAAAGTTATGAAAAAAATATAGGAATGAAGTTTGCAGTTTGATACTCTAAATTACATAAGTATGTTATGCGCGGGCTCGCTACATTCACCCGTTAAATGACAATGATCAGCTACACGATCTTCATCAGGTAGAAGTTTTTATAAATATGAATAAAGATTCCATTTAATGGTTGTTCTTCAAGTTCAAGTGAAGATGCATATTTTGCAATACCTTATTCTTTGTTAGAAACGGTTTATTTATAAAACAATTTTAAAATGTATGTATACATCAAAATTTTTATTTCTTAATATTTGTAAGAATATTCAGACTTAATAAAACTACCTTGCAATACGTGTTGGAATATTACTCCTTAACTGAAATGTAACATGCGAAAGTCTGCAGTTACGCTAACAGTAAACTAGCAAGTATTTTGCGATTTTTTGCACAAGTATCCTACAACTAAGCGTTGGTAATGATATTAATACGCTTAGTGTAAGTGGGATTTTTTGTTACATTTCAGAAACTAAATTTTCGTACTGCCGTGATAAGCTTGTTTTTTATTTTGAATTTATTTATTGTGTTCGTTTGGTCTTCGTAGCTAATACCCAGCAAACAATTTTAGAAAAGGTAATCAAGTGTAGAATTAAGCATTTTTGGCGGAAGGACTTTTCAACTAGACTACCAACCTAATGATTTAAACAAGGCATGAGACTTTATAATCAATTACTGAGAATTAATTACATTAATTATTGTAGGAAATAATGATGATCATAAGCTTAGCTTGTATTTAAATAACTAGTTCAATAACAACTTCCTTTTTGCGAACTAATGTGATGTCTTTTGTAAGTAAGTCAATATGGTAAGTACTTTTTAAGGTAATTTCTAATTTTTTGCTGGGTACTGATGTCGACAGAGAAATAATGTTTTATTGTTGTTACTATCTTCATTTCAAAATGGTGAATACCGTTATATTTATGACTGATCTCGATAACGACAACGGTAATGCCACACTGTTGTTTTTATTTCGTTTTTAAGGTAAACGCCAACATTTGCTTCAGCTGTAAATTCTAACCAAATAATAAAAACCACAAATATTTAATTATAAAAATGAAAGTAGATAAAAAAAAAAATACAATACTTGAAAATAAATTGTTTTGAATATCATGAAATTGAACAGAAAGAATTCATAATAATGGTTAAATTGAGAAAATTCTTTTACCAGACTTATACCTTAAATTACACGATATTATTATCTTACTTTATTTTAATTAATCTAACAGAAAAATTTAAAAATATATATTATTAATTCCGCGAAGCTGAATTGTTTGCCTGCAGAAAAATATACTTAATACATGTACAGTTTCATATTATTAGTAAAAATTCGCTCGTATCTTAATAAATAAAATACATAAAAAAATAAGAGATTTCATTAAGAACTTATAAAATATCGCTTGATTAATTTTTTCCTCGTGTTTTTCTTTGAAATATATAGCATATTTTTTGGCAACATGTTAAAAATTGTAGGTAAAGATACTTCTAGGGTGTTCCGTATTTATTTTTAAGGCTTCCGACTTTAAAACAGCCTTCTATCTGTCTTCTTGTGTTGTATTGGTGGTTAATTTCTTTCAAAAATCGTGTATCGTTGTAAAACTCAATAGGAATACTTGCGCAGTATATAATTTTGTGTTAAGAATGTTTAAATCTTTTATTATATTTTCATAGTTGTTGTTTGCCCTGATGTTTAATATTGAAAGAAGTAGTATTCAGGCTTATTATGGTTCAACATATCAACAAGAACAACAATATCAAGGAGAAATTTAAAACGAAACCATTTTATTAGATGGTAAAACAAACAAATATATTAATTTTATATATAAACTTCCAAACCAAACTCTGACTGTGGGAGGAATACAGTTAATCTATCAGAAAACGATAGACCAACAACAACAACAACCTCTCCCCTCGCTAAACCGAAATTCAACGATGATCAACAACATTTTACTATAGATGATTTCATTGAAGTATTTCGAAAAAAGAAATTAATATTAACAATATTAAAGACTAATCACAAAAACTTCACATGAGTATATAGTAATCCTTGTAAAATGATCAAAGAAATCTATAAATTTTTAAAACCATTCAGTAATATCATGAGTGAAGAGGATAAAAATAGGCTTGTTAATATTGAAGCACAACTAGAATATATTATAAATTTATCTGTCTGTCTCTATACACCTATCCGTTTAATTCTTTTCATATACGTAAATGATAATGAATATTAAACTAAACATGGGTGATAACAAACAATAATTTAAATAAAGAGTATAGAACAAAAACTAAAAATATATTTAAAAAGAACACCTTTAATTATTAATTATTCAACAAAGATTTTCTATTCCCTAATATTACTATTAACCCTTTCTTAAATATTTTAATCACGATCATTTCAATCAATCTTAAAACTTAAATTGACCATAAACACACACACACACACACATACAAACACATACACGTACGCACACACAAGATCATTACCTTTACTCAGTATCTATCTCTGCAGTTTCATTAGAAAATGGAATACAGCCAAATTCTTACTTCTGCTTCAAAAAATCAAAGTTCAATGACCTTTACCTAGATTGCTTATATTGCCTAATGTGTAAAATACTTGTATTTTCTTATTCTTGAAAACAAAAAAAATCAAAGGTCAATGACCTTTACATAGATTGCTCATTTTTTCTAATGTGAACAAACCTAAAACGTATATTTACCAAACACACACACACACACACACACACAAATCATTACCTACTCTTTGAAAAAAAAAATCCCTTGACCTATATTCTTTCTATACTCATACAATTATTACACAATTCAAGTATTTGACTGCAACTGTACTTTATTCTTCTTAAAAATCTTAAAAAAATTTTACAAATATAAATTATTGAATAATTATAATGAATAAAAATACCAATAAAGTATTTATAGCATCAGAACCACTCTAATGTAAAACATTTACATAAATATAAATAAATATACAAAAGTATTAAATAAAAATAAAAAAACAAAATTCTTCTTTAGCATTCTTATCACATATCGCTTTTGTTTAACAAAAACCAAAAATCTAAATTCAATGATCTTCTCCTAGATTGTTTATTTTTTCCTAATGTGTAAAATATTTATATTTCTATCTGTAACTCCACTTGTTAGCATGTTTTATCACTTATCAATATGTGTGTCTGCTGTGTTCATATATGTATATGAGCTTTTATAAATACTTGAGTTGAATAGCAATATTATTTACAATGAATCGAATAGGAACTGAAAATGAAACTTTAGTTGATTCTTTGTATAATCATCAGACCATGAGAGTTGAAATCTTACCTTTATATGAAGATTTGGACTAAGTAAATTCATCAGTTCATGATGTTCATTTTGAAAATTGTTTTAAATTGAAGCAAATTACGACTGATTCGAGTGTTATGTGTAATTGTAAATTATTTAGTCTACAAAAATATAGAATTGTTGCTAATATACATATGTTTTATAAGTATGTTGGTATATGATGATGATGAATACCAAAAATAAATAAATGTTTTGTTTTTAAATAATGTGGTTAACATTTTATACTGATAACAAATACGTGTAGTATTAGGGATATTAATATATACCGCAGTAAATGAATTTTATTTATTAAATACTAGCAAAAAAACACAGACATTCGTAAACCGCCCTAATGTAGTTTAATTCATATTGTATTAACCCTCTAAACGACGAACATTCAATGTTACGATTTCACTTCAACAAAAATAACATCCACCACGACTTCACTTTAAGCAAAACCGAACACGCTAAATATCATGGGGTCGAATGTTACGACTTCACTTCAACAAAAATAACATCCACCACGACTTCACTTTAAGCAAAACCGAACACGCTAAATATCATGGGGTCGAATGTTACGACTTCACTTCAACAAAAATAACATCCACCACGACTTCACTTTAAGCAAAACCGAACACGCTAAATATCATGGGGTCGAATGTTACGACTTCACTTCAACAAAAATAACATCCACCACGACTTCACTTTAAGCAAAACCGAACACGCTAAATATCATGGGGTCGAATGTTACGACTTCACTTCAACAAAAATAACATCCACCACGACTTCACTTTAAGCAAAACCGAACACGCTAAATATCATGGGGTCGAATGTTACGACTTCACTTCAACAAAAATAACATCCACCACGACTTCACTTTAAGCAAAACCGAACACGCTAAATATCATGGGGTCGAATGTTACGACTTCACTTCAACAAAAATAACATCCACCACGACTTCACTTTAAGCAAAACCGAACACGCTGCCGCCTCATAACACAAAATATCATGGGGTCGAATTTAACCCGATCGACCGTTAAAGGGTTAAGGTATGCACATTTTTCCTTTGCACATTTCTATCTAGAAGCGCCATATTCATACTACTTACACACTATTTTTTATATTCTAATTTGCACATACTATTATTTTTTAAATCTATTCAAACGCAAATCCTTAAATATCTCAATATATGGAAAAATAGACTTATACCACTTTCAAAAAGACTAGCTCAAATATTAATTTTTTTTAACAAAAACTAAAGTGAGATCTATTACAAGTCTTACGAGGCCAAATTACACAAAAATGATGTAAAAAAGAGAAAAAATCTTACAGGCCTCTAGTTAAATACATATTTTATATTTTGCACTTAAACGATTAATGCTTATTGCAAACACAGACATGAAATTAATTGAATTGGTAATTTCCTGCAATCCTTGAGTGCCAATTACATAAAAACTTCATACTGATTGCATATACGAATACATATGTATGTACATACTAACAAGAACACTTTCTACATTTGTTGTTTTCTCGCCAAAACATTAAACTGCGAGTGAATGCAAAAATCGAATGACAATGTTATTACGGTACATTAGATTGTATGGTGTCAATCGACACATTTAAACAATACAAGTTTTACAACAGCCACCACAAAATTATGTATGTCAGTTGCCTCTGAGCATGTTTTAATCGGTAAACAGTGAGGTTATTTTCAAAACCGGTATAAAAAATTATGAATCAAAAACTGACAATATTAAGAGAAGTTTTGCTTATGGTTGCTTAGGGTGTCATATTAGTCGATGACAATTAATAAAAATATGGCCATGTCTACAGCTATGACATACAAATTTCCTTAGAAAAATGTAAATAAGGTGTTTATAATAATTTCTATGTGTCAACGTTGTTTGACCAGCTATATTCTCATTTTCGTAATAGCAAACGAAAAATTTTATCATTGTTTACAAATTAAATAAAGAAACCATCCATGATATTATTCATGCTTGTAAATATTCTAGAAAAATGAAAATTTATTATTCAGAATCATTTAAAATTTAATTAATTTACTTTATTTGTGCTTGATTCCTTCAAATATAAATATTTCATCCTCATGAAATATTTATTATTTTAAACTAACCCTGGAGTTAATGTCGACGTCGTTGACGGCGTCAAATGTCAAAAAAAAAAGTTGAATCGTATGAAATTGTATAAGAGCAGTTAATCTCAACGCGTTGCAACGCCGTAAAAATTCAATATGTTTCAACTTTTTCGGCGTTGAAACGCCGTCAACGACGTCGACATTAACTCCAGGGTAAACTACAAAATGAAATGTATTACTGCGGGGAAAGCATATCAATATGGCCATTTCACTACTGATCAAATAGCTCATCAGTGGATTTTACCCAAATTTTGTACAGAAAACTAGAAATTCTTATATCAAAACCCAAATCGATTAAATGAGAACTCCGTTGAATCAATAAGACAAAAGACAATAACAACTGAAAAATGTTCTGTACAAAAACACAGCAAAATTCAGTAACTATTTTTATTTTTTCTTTCATTTTTATACATAAGGGATCCCATTGGAAACCATTCATTCATATGTATTTGAAATATTCAATGAAAAAATAAAAATTGAGAAACACTTGTAAAATATTATGTAAATAAATAAATAAATAAATAAATAAAAATTGAGAAACAATTTTTATTAATAAATATTTCATGAGAATATCATGAAATATTTATATTTGAAGGAATCAAGCACGAATAAAGTAAATTAATTAAATTTTAAATGATTCCGAATAATAAATTTTCATTTTGATATATTGTCTTTTGTCTTATTGATTCAATGGAGTTCTCATTCAATCGATTTGGCTTTTGATATAAGAATTTCTAGTTTTCTGTACAAAATTTGGGTAAAATCCACTGATGAGCTATTTGAGCAGTAGTGAAATGGCCATATTGATATGCTTTCCCCGCAGTAATACATTTCATTTTGTAGTTTAGTTTAAAATAATAAATATTTCATGAAAATATCATAAAGTATTTATATTTGAAGGAATCAAGCACGAATAAAGTAAATTAACTAAATATTCTAGTAACTTTTCAGAATAAATATATTCAAGACTTAATCCCAACCTAACTTCTAGTGTAGTGAACTGCTTTTGGTAAATCTTCCACTGTGCAATTTGTGGGGAATTAGAAGAACGTTTACTGTTTTAAAACCAAGGATTTCAAACAATAAAACAAAACAATTGCTTCCATGCGACTGAATTTAGTCATGTTTTAATTAGTATGTTTTTGAATAATAATAGTTTAATAAAATATATAAAAAAATAAAAATTAAATAAGCGTTTTTTATCTTTTGTTGAACGATAATTGTGTTCGAAATCGGTATTTATAGAATTATTGAATTATCTTCTTAATTGTCAGCAACATCATCATATATATAAACTACATTTCGCCTCAGCAAACTTTAGATTTGATAATTAATATTTAACAACTTTTCTACAATTTTAACGTTTTAATTTTTTTAAGCGATTTTAACCGTAAATTTATACAGGATGGCAACCAACTCATTTGTAGTTGGTAGAAGTTGCACGAATATTTGTCATTATCTGAATGTTTATAAATTTTTGTTTTAAATGTATTAAAACATTTTTTTGGCGTCTTTTGAGAGTTCCTTACTTAAAGTGTAAAAAAAGAAACGCTTTAGTTTTCCTTACAATGTCTGTCTGTTCGTGGTGGTAATAGGTAGACCTCGAAATATTCACAGATGATGAATCACTACAAAAGGTAGAACAACAAACACTAAAAGCTAAAGGGTGTTTTGAAAGTAACGTGATATTCATAAGAAATTTTATTTGTTGCATCGTGATGGGCAGACCAGTCAAATTTGTATAGTGACAGTATAGCCATGTGCGCTATAGCAACAAGTATAAGATATGAAACCTTAAATGAAAGGGTGTACCAATAGTAGCTTGACTTTGACGTCAGACACTTTAAGCTTAAGTATTTTTATGGCCTCTATAAAAACAAGTAGAAAAAAGAAAACTTGAATATAAAGGGTATTCCTATAGTTACGTGATTTTAGCTTATATATACATTTAGATTTTATACAGAGTATTTTTAATATGTCCATAGTGGACGTAGATTTGCCGAATAAAGCCATATCTTTAAAGCCATTATAAAAAGACGCAGTATATACTATTACACAGAGTATATAATGCTACGTTTTCTTTAAGAACAAGTAAAAAAAATGAAAATAAAATTAAATGAAGATTGTCGTTGGTTACTGCAATTTTGAATGTAGTTTACATCAGAGTTCAAAAAAGTACATACACTGTACAAAATTCTCGGACAAAAATGGAAAACACACCACTTACACCAACCCACACATATTTTTCTTTTCATAACAATTATGTGTGTCTCTGTATTTTGAAATTTTCCGTACACATCCATGAATGTGTTTTATTAAAATAACTGTAACTATTCTTTATGTACGTGTACGGCTACAACGTACATGAAAGACAGAGAAGTTTGAGTGTACTTCATTTTAAGTACGTGTACGGAATAAATGTACATGAAAAAATAAAAATAACTTCGTGTACGGGCGCAAAAAGGTAAATGTAAGATAAACACAAAATTATCCATTTGCGGTTGGAAAAAACCTAATAAAAGCAAATGAAAACAATTGTTTTATTTACGCTAATAAATATTTTAATAAAACACATTCATGGATGCGTGCGAAAAATTTTAAATTAAATAATTGTTATGAAAAGAAAAATATGTGTTGGTTACTTTTGAACAGAACATTGTGTATAGGATGTGTGTACTTTCTGAACTCTTGTTTACATATAATGCAGAGTGCCCATGTATGCTAAATGCCAGTATAACTCATTAGTCTTAACAAAGCCCACAATTATGAACTGTTTTCTTTACTCGTTTCACCATAATTTTTTTTTAAATTTGTTAAAAGAAAAATCTTAAAAAGGTTAAAATTATTTGAGCCTCTAGACATCTGTTACTGATTCTGCAACTGAAACCAACTTATTCTGATGTATGAAATGTCATAGAAATTTTTTTTATAATTTTTCCATTTTCTATGACACTCTTTGACTACCACTTTTTAAATTTTATTCTTTTATTTGTATTTCTTTTTAACTCTGGGACATTGTAGAGAAGCCATAAAACAAGTTGTGTTTTATTAATGTCATGAAAACCACACCAAAATTTAAGTAGTCTACATCAGGGATGGAACATCGAATAATATCTCATTTTCCCTAGAAATATGTCAAATGTGACAACATAAGCACGATTCGTTCAAAAATTTAAAAAATCTAAGGGAGTATCTATAATTATTAAAAAATTAATAATTCTTCATAACACTTTTTTGTATTACCCTGGAGTTAATGTCGACGTCATTGACGGCGTTTCAACGCCGAAAAAGTTGAAACAGATTGAACTTTTACGGCGTTGCAACGCGTTGAGATTAACTGCTCTCATACAATTTCATACGATTCAACTTTTTTTTTGACATTTGACGCCGTCAACGACGTCGACATTAACTCCAGGGTTACTTCTAAAAAAATTTAGATTTTTTGTACGCAGATTCAAAAAGTTACATTTGGGACTTTTGTTTGTTTGGTGTATTTTTTGATAAAATATAATAGTTTAATATCAGTGTTGCCAGATAGTTTTAGTGCAAAGTCAGAGAATTTGGCGGAAAATCGTAAAAATCGGCATAATGATTTTGAAATAGTAAAACAATCAAGAAAAATTCGCCTAATGATCCTACTGGTCTAGGAATGCAACAGCCTAAACAACAGGTCCACAAACCGGTGCTAAGGGAGTACAAAAGAACAGCGATTACAATTCGCCCACAACGTCGCAAATACCCAGTGAAGCGAAGTCAAAATTTATTGCTACTCTTACCAGTAGCTGAGGGCAGCTGCCCATCTCTTCTCATTGGTTTAAAAGGTTCCTTTTCTATATTTTTTTTTTTTTTTTTTTTTGGTAACTCTTCACATGGGTCCTTGTTTAGAGTATAATTACAACACCAGGACAACTTGACACTTTTGAAGCATCCATGCATTTACCTTATGTGGCAGTTCAGCTGAGTTTCCTTTCAATTTTTCGACCTTCGCACGTTGGCGGGTCGTTAGAAAACCCTTGACATCGTTTCCGCAAGTTAAATATTACGAATTTAAATAAAATAGGAATAATTTTTTTATATTCTATACATTATTTGCAACATAATTTAAATATTTGCATGTGATTTTTTGTAAAGCGAAGACAGATACTATTTATAACTTTAGTATTCTTCAGCTTTCTTTAAACTTTTTACATTTCGAAAACTTTAAAGGTACGTTTTCTTCCATGTTCATTTTTAATACATTTATTTCTTAAGTAAGTCAATATACATATCCCACTTGATCAAGAGGAGGGTATTGACTCAAAATTTTCAGTAGAAGTGAAAAGTTGCTTTTAGTTACATTTTTAGAGAATTTGAATACATGAATACATCATAGTAAGCAAATTCCATTAGAAAAAAAATTTACATGATTTTTTCCCTAAATCTGTGCAATTAATGCAAAAAAAAAATGTTTTGAGTTAATAACATTTTTCTGAAATTTATCGAAATATATAACCAAATTTATATAAAACAATTTTATTTTTTTTGATTTGAAAGAAGTCTTCATGAATATATACGTTGCATTTCTATTTTAATTTTGGAATACCTTAAAATAAAACCTTTTTGTGGATATGAAGGTAATCTGTTCACAATCACGAAAACGGATTTAATTGTTATTTTAAATGTGAAGGAGTTATCGGTATGCATGTAAAATTTTACAGAAGATATATAGTTAATAATATTGTTAGTGATTTTTTTCAAAGAGTAAAATTATAAAACACTTGTAAAAATTTTGAATTACATTAGAACTTCAAAACGAATTTTTTACTGACATACAAATAATCACATGATAACGAACTTAACTTAAAAATTATAATTGATAGTTTGTTTCTCTAATTAATAAAAAAAATTAAAGAAATCGCTTTATGTAACAATTTGTTTATTCAGAAAAAGTTGGCTAAAAATTATATCCATCGTCAAAAAATCGGCATATTACGAATAAATTTTCTTTCATCAAAAATCACCAATTATCTGATTTATCTGGCAACAGCGTTTCTGATGAAAAAAAATAAACTTGGAAGTAATTACGTCTCGCAATTTTGCCTGGTAAAAATTATAATATAAAAGTTTCAATTTAACATGCCTGGAGTAGATAAAAAAACCAAGGGAGAAACAGAAAATATGTAGCAAATTGAAATACTTACATTAGCTGTGATAAAATCGATATTAAGTGAAAAAGGCAAAATGAAATTGAAATGAATGAAACCAGAAGCAACAGAGAGAAATAAATGTTGGTAATAATAAATCGACATAAACTTATAGACAAATTAAACATTAACACGGAAAAAATTGGTGTCTTTTTTGTTTCTGCTGTTAATTTTACTACCTTGATTGTTGTTTTTTTTTACGGATATAATAAATTTGGTATCCTCCGAAACTAATAAATATAGTTGTACAACAATGAGCCATAATACCGAATTAAAATTTTCGATGATTTCAAAAGCCAACTGTTTTCGGAAATTTAAATATTTTATATGTTATCATTACTATTAATTACAAAAACGTTTTATTTTCCAAGATAATTACTATAATTTTTAACTTCAGGTTAGGAACCTAGCAGAAGCCATTGAGATCAATTTGCGTTCTTTAGTAGAGCAGCAGTCTAATTCTCTTATTCTCGTAGCTAAAGATAAACCTTAATTACTAAAAAGCTAAAAACAAATTACGGCGAATATTTTAGCTTTATCGCTAAATTGGTATTTTGTAATAGCAATCGCTTAGCTAAAATTTTACATTTTTTCCGTAGCTAATTTGCTACCACTATACTTATCCTTTCCCTCTACTTTGATAAATTTCTGTTAAAAAGAGGCAAATATGTTGTGGTAGCTTCGCATTAGTGTTACCTTACTTTATGATTCGCTTTCCTTACAATGATTAGCGTTTACCCACAAAAAGTTTTCAATATATGTATATGATGTATTTACGAGGGCTGCTCTATATATTTCTGGCCTAATAGTGAAAATGCGAATATTTATAATCAAAAATATTTTTATTGTTTTTCAAAGTATTCTCCAGCATGATTTATACACTTTTGCATGCGCTCAAACCAGTTGTCGAAGCACATTTCCACTTCGATTGAGACACCTCTAAAACATGGTTTTTGAACACTTCAATAGCTTCTTCTGGCGACGAAAATCGTTGACCATGCATTTTTTTCTTGATGTCGGGAAACAAGAAGAAGTCATTAGATGCCGAGTCAGGGCTGTACGGCGGATGACCCATTAATTCGACGTTTTGGCCGGTCAAAAACGCTCTGGTTTGAGCCGCTGTGTAAGAGCTCGCATTGTCATGGTGAACAATGATTCGTCTTCTCTTGTTGGTTTTTCGAATTTCTCCGATGACTTCAGGCAAACAAATTGTAGTGTACCACTCAGAAGTGACCGTCCTACGTTGCTCAAGCGGAACAGTCGCCACATGACCCGTTTTGCCGAAGAAACAGGCGACCATTTGCTTTGAAGTGCTTCTTCCACGAACACCTTTCGTTGGATTTTGCTCGTTTTTGAAGACCCACATGGTCGATTGTTGTTTCGTTTCGGGCTCATACGCATAGATCCATGATTCGTGACGATCTTATAAACGTCTTTTGAAGCACCGCAATCGAATTTGTGCAACATTTCTTTGCACCAATTGACACGAGCCTTTTTTGAGCGACTTTCTAATTGTGCGGGATCCAACGAGAACAAACCTTTTTTTACGGCCAGGTGTACATGCAGTATCGAATGTATGCTGGTGGAAGAAATGTCCAAGGATGTCTCTATCTCTCGGTATGTCGCATGTCGATCTGGCATTATGAGTTCACGCACGGCATCAATGTTCTCTGGCACAACAGCCGTTTTTGGACGACCTTCACGGAATTCGTCTTTGAGCGTGCTTCGGCCACGATTAAATTCATTATACCAATTTTTCACAGTGCTGTAGGATGGTGCTTCATCGCCATACAAAGATTTAAGTTATCAATGCACTCTTGTCGCGATAATCCACGTCGAAAGTTGTGAAAAATGATGGGACGAAAAAGTTCACGAGTTAATTCCATTTTTTTCTATATTAATTTTTTCAAGTCACTGTAAACAACACAAATAATGGTCGTACGTCAAAATGTTTTGAGTACGCTTATGCTTAAAAATGACAAACTTTCCAATGGAGATGTCAGATTGCACTTGGCAGCACTCAGTGTTGCCAGGCCAGAAATATATATAGCAGCCCTCGTATACACACTTAAAACATATGTATTTAAATAAAAAAATGTGTAAATTAAATGTTGCGGTTGGCAATGGAATTATTAACCGCCGCAACGATGGAAACATATTTTCAAGATGCAACACTATTTTACACTAATACTTTGTGCAAAAAGTTAACACAAAACAATCGTCAACAACAGCCTTTGAAAAAAATAGATTTAATTTAAAAATAAAAAGCATTTAAAATAAAATTACGGCCACTTCGCTACCGCTTACTTAGCTTCTCACAAACATTTTAATTTAAAATTTCCGTAATTTAATTTTAATTATTAAGTTGCAAGTGCCCGTGTAAAAAACATAAATAAATTATGGTGGTGTTTTATGATATTTTATTTATTGTTTTAGTTTTATTTTTCATCTTTTAACCGTCGCCAAAAAGCCGAAAAAAGTCAGCCGTATACAGTAGATAAAGATAAATAAATCAGTGTTGATTATTGTTGTTTTTGCTTAAACTTTGATTTTTGTCTTAACTGTATTGTTTGGACAAAAATTTTTAGTTTATTTAAAATGTTTGCGAGAAGTTTCCTGAAGAGCTGAGTAAGCGGTAGCGAAATTGACAACAAGACGTACTTTCATCTTCCATATTCAAAATCGGTGATTTTAATAACTTATTCGGGATAATTAGCACAATATTTTTTAAGGTAAAAAGTATTTTAATATTTTTAAAATATCACATAAATTAGCAAAAATTAGTAAACTATCATATATTCCTGCTCCTTCATTGCTCAAATTAATAAAATTTGCATGAAAAACACAACTAAAAAAAGTATATGTTTTACCTAAATTTTAGCACTCAAAAACATTCGTTGCTATAAATTTTATTTATTTTTTATATAAAATCGCTTATTTGAAATAGAGAATACAATATTAGAAAATTTTAGCGACGACAATAAAGGCTAAAATTACGGCGAATTGGATTTTTAGAAATCGTCAAATTAAGCAATATGCATTGCAGAATTGCTTTTATAGCTAAAAATCGCTAAATGGATTTTATAGATTTTTAGCGATGGAGTTTTAACTTTAGCGACTTACAGAATAAGGCTGCAGGTTAACACTTCTGATGAAGTGGAATTGAAGTATCAAGTCCTGCAGTCATAAGCGGAGCAATACCTAGGCAGCGCTTTTGATGACAGGTTAAAAGCATAGCAAACAAAAAACGTTTTAACCTACTTAAAATTCTTCACGATGTTCTTCATTTGTAGTCCTGAAAGGAGTCAATGTACGAGGTTAGTGCAGACATCTGACGTATTGTGTTAAAATCTACAAGTAAAACTATTTTCCAAGATCGTTTTTCAAGCGCAAATTCAATATTTAAACAAAAATTCAATGCAAGGTTTCAAGACTCGATAAAAAAACCATGAAAGCACAAAATCCTCAAACGAAAGATCTATAGTAAAACACTCTAACATTTGTGCTTCTAATTTCTATTTTATTTAAAAATATAAAAAGTAAACTACTAAAATTTTCGTTTTATATTTTGTTCCAATTCGAATCAAAGGAAAAAGAAACGTAAAATATAAAAATGTGTAAATTTTTTTTGTAAATACTCACTCGGTTTCATTATTTTCAAATACCAGTTCTCCTTGTAGAGGTTCAAAGTCTTTGCCACCTTTGGCTGTACCATCCTCCGTCCAATAGGGGACGATAACTCTACCACGCGCACCCGAATAACGTTGCACTTTCAGTTCATATGTACCAATAGATTCAACCAAATCATGATCCTTTTGGGTAAGAGCAAAAATACCAGCGTGATCGTCATCCAAAATCATAACTGTAGCCACTTTAGGAACGGACAATATAGCCGGTTCGGAAGGATTGCTAAGACGAACATAGAAATGTTCGTCCTGTTCAAAGACGTCGTCATCGATGACTTCAATTTTAAAACGTTGCTCATCGACACCAGGCGGAAAGGTGAGAACGCCTTTTTTGCCCACATAATCACTGCCAGCTTCGGCACTACCATCTTCGGTTTGATACTCAACCGTGGTGTAACCAGAAAGATCGCCCCGCCTAACTACACGTATTTCGAATTCACCACAGCTTTCCATTACAGTGTAATGGCCGGGTTCAAAGTATATTTTAAGGGCAGCTTCGTCTTGATCGACACCAGTATCTACGCGCTGGAGTTGAGCTTTGACCTCGCTAAGATCACTTTGAGCACGCTCTTGAATTTTGCGCATAATATTACCGCTGCCCATCATTTTACGTGTAGCTTGTATACGATAAAATGCTCTGGACTTGGGACCACGGTTAATCATTTGTTCCTGGGCCATCATTTCTAATTGTTCCAGATCACTTTGTGGATATTTTTTACGCAGATCCTTAAGCAAAGAAATGTATTCACGTCGGGCTTCTTCGAAGTCCTTCATTTCTTCGGTCTCCTCAAGCTGTTTGATTTCATCTTGTTGATTCATTTCGAGCGCAGCGTCACCCTCAGCGCTCACAATAACGCCACGCTTATTCATGCGATAATTTTTATCCAAATATTTGTAGATCAGTAGACGGCGATCAGCTATGTAGGCGGTCAGCACAGTGGCAGGAAAGAACATGAATGTCAGTAATCCCTCCCAGACCTCAATGCGTCCTGGAGAGATTCTGGCTAAAATTAAATAGAGCCATATATAGGCAAATACCGACCATGTAGCAGTAACAAAAAACACCCGTAAATGTTTAATCTTGCGTACCTCGCCATCGGGCACCACATAGACACACAACGCTATGATCACAAATAAGTTGTAGGCCGCCGAACCCACAATAGTACCAGGACCTAAATCTCCCGCTTCAAAGTTTTTGGCAAACATTTCAATCACAGACAATAGAATTTCCGGTGCGCTTGAACCCAGTGCCATTAGCGTCAAATTGGCCACCGTCTCGTTCCACACTCGAACCACCACAATTTGTTTCTCACCATTTTTCTTTTTGATCACCACCTCTTTTTCCTTCGACGTGATCACTTCGATTGCTGCCATAAAGCGATCGGATACAATTGAAACACCGATAAACAGGTAGACCATAATAAAAAAATAAACTAAGCCACGCGCAACCCGTTCTCCAGTGCTGACATTGGTCAGAGGCAACCACAAAGGAATAACGAGACCTTCATTGCATTTAAGTTTATTGCCAGATGAAGTCTGCGCTAACGCTAAGGAGCTATTAGCCGGCGACATGTTTTCGTCACTGCCTCCACTGTTTACGTCATTGCCTCCACTGTTTACGGCGCTGCCTCCACTCTTTACGTCACTGCCTGCACTGTTTACGTCACTCCCTCCACTGTTTGTGGCACTGCCTCCACTCTTTACGTCGCTGCCTCCACTCTTGACGTCGCTGCCTCCACTCTTTACGTCACTGCCTGCACTGTTTACGTCACTCCCTCCACTGTTTGTGGCACTGCCTCCACTCTTAACGTCGCTGCCTCCACTGTTTACGTCACTGCCTCCACTGTTTATGTCACCTTGCGGTTCTGCGCCTCCGTTCTCCTTACTGTTGTCGTCCACGTTACCAACTGGAGAAGCTGGAGGTGTTTCTTCATCGGCATCGTCGGCGATCGTTATTGTGCAAGACGCTAAGAGCACACAAAGTGCTACGACTATATGCAGGTATGAAAATCTTTTACGTATTAAGCCCATCTTTAACTTTATTTTTTATACCTTGATTCTCCCCCCAATTTTGTAGTTTGTTAAGTGTTTTCCCTACTCGAACTCAGCTGTTTGTTAAATTTTTCAATTAAAAGATGGGTCTTAAATCACAAGTTTGATCGCAGTGTTGATTTTAAATCACAACAAAAATCTAGGACGACGTCTTGATAGCAATTTCAAGTTTTGTTATACAACAAGTGTGGACGGCTAAGAAAAAAGCATTTAATTTATTTGCGCTTTGTGAGGAAACAGTAAACTGGTTCAGAATGGCTGGGAAAGATCGCCTGATTAAGGATTCGTTCGCTTGATTGGTTTAACACTTGTTTTCAATTGTTTGCAGTATCTCTTTTAGTTTGGTAATTTAAAGTGATTTGGTCACATCAACGTAAGAGGAAAAGCTTGTGTAGTAAGTGATCAATTTTAATTATCTCGATATTGTGTGTTTTGTTGTGGTGGTGGAGTGTGGTTGTTTTTATTATTATTTCTCTTTTGTGATGCTGTATAATTTTTATTAAGAGGCTTAAAAATGGAAGAAAGCTTTAATGCTTTTAAATAAAATCTCACAGCAGATAAGAAAAAGCTTGCAGCTAAATTGCTTAATGAGTGGAAGAGAGCGGATAAATTGTGATAAAGTGTGTGCTATGTTGGTGTAATGTGCTTTTCTTTTATCTTTTTTCGAATGACTTTATTAATTGTTTTTTGGGGTTTCGAAATGCGTGCGCTCTAAACTATTAAGCTTTAACCTCATCAACACTACATTTATTTTGTATTTGGCATTAATTTAAAAGCTTTGCGTTTTTTTTTTTTTTGCTTTTTTTTGTCTTCGTTAATTTTTGTGTTCGACTTGCATAAATGTAATATATGCTTTTATTGTTTTGTTGCACTTGTCCAAAGGTTAAAAGCCAATTTGAAACATTTAGTTTCTGTTTTATTTTAGTTGTTTTTTTTTTTGACAGTTGTGTAGCGTTATTTCGGGTGCGATGTTTCTGGGTTGACTTTTTGATTTTTCTTTTTGGTTTTCTTGCAAATCAAGTTAAGCTTTTTTCAGGCCATTTTTAATTTGATTATTTTTTAATTGTTGTTTGGCCTGCAAAGAAAAAAGAAAAGAGTATGTAAATATTTAAAAAGATATATTTCTTATGAAATGAGTTAGATGTAACTTAAAAAACCTAGAAAATTTTCTATTTTTTCAAGTTGGCAACATTTTGGAGGGTTCTGTAAATAGAGTTAAAATTTTCCTTCTACAAAAATAAAATGCGCTGACAATGGTTTTAGTACCATAAAAGGATAGGTATATCCTTTTCATTTGTATCTCTATTTTGCTACGAAAAAACATTCTATAAGGGACCTCCTCACAAAAATAGGAATTTTGTATTCCAAATCAATTTCTATCTACACCAACAACAAAATTTTCCTAAAAATTTCATGTATATACACTCAATTCTTTAAATAACTAATTATTTTCTCTAATTTCTTCTTTCTTTTTTCAGAAAAAGAGATTTTAAACACTTACTATTGTACATGTATTATAGTACTGACATCTCTTAACTGTTTATTGACGCCAACAAAAATAGAAATTAGTTTAATTCGCCTGCAGCGGCAAAATCAGCGTAGGCAACAACCTGCCGCCTTGTTGCCTTGCTGTTATCAAAATAATCATCCTCATACAAGCACATGTATTATATATTTGACATTTTGGCAGTCGGTAGCTGCTGTCTCGAAAGTGTTTAAAGGCCGGGGCACATAGAATCCGTCATACGTTAAACTTCAACTTGTTCAAATGACAACTCAGTTAAAATACATGTTTTCTTATGAGTGTTGTCACAATCAGTACGTCTCCGTCAACTCAAAGTATGAAAGTTGAGCAACTTTTAACTTTTGACGTATATTGAATACTTTGACAGCTATTAATTGCTTCTTCTTCTTCTTTGTTGTCTTGCTGTGCTCTTTACTCTCTCTTTGAACATATTTTTTTTTTGCACATACATTAAAAGCAGTATTGCCGTTTGGTTACAATTTTAACACTTTTGTAACTTTTGAAAATTTATTTATTTATTTATTGTAAAATTTTGTTATGTTAGGTCAAATTTTCGTAACTTTTGATACAAATACGAAATAAAGTAATATCACTAAAAGATTACGAGATTTTTATATCAAATAATGAAATTTGATATAAAAATCTCACTTACCTTTCTACCTTTCTTAACATATCAATTCGGTTTAAATTACAAAGGTCACCTGCAAATGCAATCAAAATCCCATATAAAAAATTAGTTTGAAATAAACAAAAAATAACATTGCTTAAGTTTTACTCTCTTCTGTTAGTGAGAAATCACGAAATGTTTCTTGTTTCAAATTTAGAAACAACAATTTTTTCCCAACTGGGAAATAACATGAGCTGCATTTGGTGCGTTCTGTTCAAACTTGGGAAAATTGGTACCAACTTCAGTTATTCCGCTTGAAAAATTTGACAATCGTAGAAACATCTCGATTTAGAAAAAATTCTCCTTTAATTTCCTTCAGGAAGTACCGGATTATATTACAGAAAAATTGTCAGTAATTTTGTGTTGAAGTTTTAAGAAAATAAGTCTCAAATTTATTTTTAATAACGGCATTTTTAACATAATTAGTGTAGTAAATTTCATGGAAGCTCAATCTTTTAAAGAAAAATGTACTTTAAATAATTTTATTTAACGGTGAGAGTATGCACTTTTCCATACCGAAGTATTAGTATGGGGTTCTAATTTAAATCCTCATGAGTAGCATCGGTATGAAATTTTATTTTATACGTTATTCTTTTATATTTTCGTTTTGTTTTTGTTCAGTAAATGAATTTGGTCTTGTTGTTTTCCCTGACATATGGAATAAAACTTTTTACTATATTTTATACCAAGGCGCATTAATTTACAGGTGGTCTTAATAGCCCAGCTAATTTTGGTTTATGTTTGACGTTTTAAAAATTTCAAAATAATTTAGAAATCAAAAAATTTTATAAAACTTAATTTCAAAACCAATATGCATGTACCAACTAGTACAACTTTATTTAATGTATCGAATGATGATAAAAGGATAAATTAAGTTCGGCGTCCTTCTGTTCAGCCAGCTACTTTTGACATCAACATGGTGGTTTGCAACAACAAAATAACATTAGGATTTTGTCTTTGTAAACGTGCGGCCACCTAATATTTAATTCGCTTTGATTTTATACAAATTACATTAAATTACTATTTTTTAAGCAAAATTTCAAAATGTAACTTTAATTGAAAAAATTTATCTTTTTTTCCTGTCTTTCCCTGGCAACACTAATGAAAAGATTAACAGCTGATTTAAAATCCGTCAGCAAAGTACTCATTGTGCCAACCTCATCCGTCGTTACTTTGACTTCAGGCGAATATGTCAAAGTACAACGTATGACGGATTCTATGTGCCCCGGCTTTAAAGCATGGCAAAGGAATGGCAGAAGACTCTCTCTCTCTCTGTGTCTGTTGAGAAGGTTGCCAGCGAATGTTAAAAGAAGCGTGTAAAACGGCTTTAAAAACTACGTAAATCAAAGAAAAATTTTAAACAACCAAAAACAGGAAGGCCGGTTTTTAGCAAATAAAACATTTTTTGTTTATTTCCCAAGCAGAGGAGAAAAGTTGAAGAACCTTTTAAGGGAAGGACTGAAATAAGTTTTAAAGGAAAATGTATTCAAAAAGTCCTATTCTTCTCATTTATAATATTATTAAAAAAAATAAATAAATAAAGAGAAATATCACTGAAGGATAAAAACGCGAACAAAATTTGTTTTTTTTCATTTAACTTATGTAGTACCCTTTGAACTACCCTTTACGCAGACGCAGCCCTTCTGTTATTTCTTGTTTGTTCTCAATGGTCATTAATCTCAATAAGATTCGACCAATTTGGAAAAATTATTATTGCTTTAAACTCGATTGCAGTATTTCAAGCATAAAACGATCGTAGTTTCATAAAAAACCCTTGAAGAAACTTTAACATGAAAAAGTTTTATTTGTGTGTCGATCACTTTGATTTAAGATGACCGTTTTTAGTGAAATATTTGACTGAAAAGAGGCAACCACTAAATTATGGAAAGAAATTTTTGTACTTCTCAAATACTTTTTTAGAAATATAATGTTTTACTCAATATAAAAGGTTTGTCATATTCATTATATTATACATCCTCATTCGTAATGATACGTGTCAGAAAAGCTTGAAAAAAAAAAATGTTTGACAAATCTGACCGCACCATTACCCTTCACAATGAAAATACATAAAGTTTAGAACCTTTTCTTTATTTTAAGTTTTACTTCAGTCTACTTCAAATGGTTGACATATTATATGAGTTGATGTAATAATATATTTAATAGTCTTGATATGGACTGCTCTTTTAATTAAACAGGCGCGTGCCTTAACTCATCTAACTTTTAAAATGGGTTCAAATTAAGTTCATTTTGGAAATCGTCCTCATACGTGTGTAAAATAATTTTTCTTTCTAAAAAAAAAGGGTTTTAGAAATTAAAAAATGAACGTAAGCAAATAAACAATTTCAATAAATTCAAAATATCCCCATTTTAACTCCTAATTGATAGAAAAATTATTTTTTTTTTAAGCCAATACTCCAGGAGATTTTTACTGCTGTTGTTTATTAATTTGCTTTTTTGAACAACTTACTCACCGAGGTAACTCACAAATACTTATTTTTCCTTATACTCAATGCTATGTTGGGATTTGAACTTATGATATTCTGTAAAACAAACAAACAGCTAGCTCTACCACTAATTAGTGTGGTGTATGTATTTGTAAGCTGTAGAACAATATAAAAAAACAGTTAGCTAACACATGTTTAACAATCGCATAGACTGTATTTGTTAAACATAAAGTCATGAGTTTAAATCCCAACAAAGCCTTGACTACAATGAAAGAATAATTGCGGTTAAGTAACAGTTAATTGCTTTAAAGATGAACAAATGGAAAACAACAGTTTAAACAGACAATAAAATAAAAAAAATTGTTGCATAGCCACAGTAGTTGTGATATAACAGTGTATTTTAGCAGTAGTGACTCATATGGTTGAAAGTTCCTGTTGGACAACTGCGCTGATTAAAGTCGTACGTTTGCTAAAGAAAACATCGAGTGGTTTGAATTTTGCCGCAGTCACACAATGTTGTAGCATGAATGTTTAGCAGACTATAGAGATCCCGAATACAAATCTAAACAAAAATAAATATTGGTTATATAAGCAATCAAAAGAATGCCTAAATTTAAAGTGGAAAACTACCACAATACATATTTATTAATAAGTGTACGCTCTTAAACTATTGCCTTTCAGATTTTAAACATATCAAAATTTTAAATCCCCCGAACAGAACCAGTTCATTACAGAGTATCTAAAATGTGCCTATTTACCACCTTCGGTAACATTACCATGTACAGAATAAAATAACATTTCCACAAAAATTGGAAAAAGGGTATATCTTAGTTTGTCGTTCCGTGTGTAATTTCTACAATATCCATTTCCGACCCCATAAAGTGCTTTTGGAAATCAACATGATCGGTCCATGTCCTTCGAGGCAGCAGGCAAAACACCACGCCTACCTCTAATTTTTTCAATAAAGTTACTCCAAACAAAAGATAAATATATGGGCGATAGAGAATTAGAAATTAAGAAAAAAGCAGAGAGTCAAAAAATTGGCGCTCGCCCATATTTTCCCAGTTACGGGGCTCTAAAATTTTCAAATTTTTTAAAATATCAATATTGGTATCATTTCAAAGGTTTTGAAGTGCTCTTTAAGGAAATACTAAAATTTTTAAAAAATGCTTAACCCTTTAAGAGCCGATGGCATTTATATGTCTGCCCGTCTGTCTGCCCGTGTTAATGTTAAAATCAAGTTTTCCGGGGAACTAGGTCCGCTAGAAAAAGAATAAATATGTCAATTGGTCAGACATAGTGTCAAAAAAGGTGCTATTGAAAATGAGCATAATCGGTACACGTCCTTCGAGACAGCAGGCAAAACGCCACGCCTACCTCTAATATTTTCATGTCATTTGGAACAATAAACTATTTCCAATCAAAAAGATAAATACATGGGGCGATAAAAAATAAGAAAAAACGAGCAAGTGAAAAAATTGGCGCTTGCCCATATTTTCCCAGTTACGGGGCTCTGAAATTTTTAAATTTTTTAAATATCAATACAGTATCACTTGAAAGGTTTTAGAGAGATCTTTAAGGAAATACTAAAATTTTTTAAAATGATTAACGCGTTAAGAGCCGATGGCCTTTTTTTTTGTAAATTTATATATAAGCACTACAAATTTTTTATATTTAAGTCTTGCTCACACCAATATTTGCTTTTTTGAGTTGAGAGAATTCACTAGACTAAATTTACATAATTCATTCTTACTTGTTAATTTTAAAAATAAAATAAGCTAAGTGTATATAAATATCTGTGTTAAGTTTCCCCAAATTTGTGTCTATCCATACGAAATTATCGCACATTAAGTGTCTTATTATCTAATAATATTTTTTTAATTTTCCTGTTGCAGGCAAAAATACAAAACAGTATATTGGTACATAAAAGTTATGAGCTGAATATTATTTCGTTTTTATTATTAATAAGAAGAAAATGAAAAGAAAAAGCATTATATTTATAGAACAACTGGCAAATATTCTTAATACAAAAATATTTTTAAATAAAATAGAATTGAAAATGAAATAAAAATTAGTTAAGAAAATAGACAGCTGTTAGAGTTGGATCATGCAGGCTATTAAATTGATTGTGGGGGTTTTTAACAACAACAAGAAAAGAAAAGCCAAACATAAATATGTATATTTTACACGAGTACATATTCCAAACTTTTTATGTACGAGAATAAAAATGTCTGTACAGTTAAGCTGTAATACAAAAAAAAATGCAAGACCGAAGAAAAATTGTTTTTTTTTTTTGTTTTGCCTCATGTTTTTAAATGTTTTTAGTCAATAAATTGGATGACATTCAAAAACATGCCAACATATTATTTTCTTATGTATTACAATTAAACTAAACACGAGGTATGAGTACGAGTAGCAAACGTCATCAATAAGATAATTAGAAAATTATAAATAAATGTAATACTAAAAATACAACCAGAACAAAGATTATCAGCACAGGCAACCAAAAAACGCGATGCCAATTTACCATAAACACTGCAAGAAACAGTAAAAACATTTAAATCATTTATCACAATTTTCATTGTTCAACAATTATAATCTTTTTTGGTATAACGGAAATAAAAACTAAAAGTTTTCAATTACCTCTGGTTTCAGTTTTTTGGTCATAGTTTGCTTTAGATTCCAGCTTATTATTCTATTTTATTATGGACTATTAATCTATACAAAACTTCATTATAAATTTTCCATGTGAATCACAGTCACACGTAATTGTGACATCCAAGTCTAATATGATTCTTCCCATTATACTCATTGTAATATCAGCCTGTGCATGACATTTGGACACGACGTGTGCTGCTGCCAAATAACTGTTTGCATACACTGAACCAAATTGCTAAATATGCTTAATATAAACGAAAAAATTTAGTAAAACTTAAACGATTAAAAAAATCTAAAAAAAGCGAATAGGAATTTAAAATTAAAATAATCGAACTTTAAAATTGATTATTGAAGGTGAAAGCACGCCTCGATCGCCATTTCGCTACCGCTCACAAACTTAATTTTATTTCTTTACTTTATTGTTTAAAAAAAAATCTTTAGTTTATTTAAATGTTTGTGAGAATTTTTTTGAAGTGCTAAGTGAGCGGAGTTAAGAGCTGAACTAATTTCTTTGAGTAAAATTGTATATGGTATTTCAAACCGAATAAAGACAACAACAAATCCTCTGAGTTGAAGAAGTTTCGTTAAATTTAATTTATTTACTTAAAAAAATAACAGAACTGCTCACAAACTATCCTCCAATTTTCTGCGTCCTATAAAAGCTTCGCATGCATCCATGATTTTCCAGCAGGTTTCATTCCCTAAAATTGAACAAAAGTATTTAACTCGACATATTGATCTTTACATACAAGGACGTCTGCATTTCCATTCTTGTTCAGATTTAGAGAAGATTTAGGTGTAATTTTTACATAAATTTTAACGCTGACTGAACTGTAGAGTGCAATAAGAATTTTTCTCCATTGAAAATGCCCATCTAACAGATTGTCCAACACCTGGAGCAGTTGTGAGTCGTGAATTTTTGTTTTTTTTAATGCTGAACGAATTCGTTCAATCACATTTTCAAGCGAAAGAAGATTGTTGCTGTTGTTGTTGATGATTTTTGTTGTATAACAAACAACCGCTTTCACCACATTGAGAAACAGACCTTAATCTTTTTGGTGTCACCTGGACTAACGATGGACTTATTTTTTTTTTTTTTTTTTTGAAAATGCAAATGCACGTTTTTAATTGGTGAAATTTAGATTTTTGATGAAGTTTTAATTTCCTTATATACATCAATTGAGAGTAAAGTTTTTAAATAGAAAATGGCCACCGAAATGCTGGTAAAACGGTGTTACCTTCAGTTTTGTGCTCTCTGAGCATTTTTGTATTCCATATGCTTGTTACAGTCTCAACGATTTTATTTTCATTACCAACTTCAAAGTTGTATGCGATGTTTGATCACCCATTCTAAAGGGTGTCCGCAGAGCAAGTATAATATTTAAATAACCTGTGCCTTTGGGACGCACTCGGAATATAAAATAGCTTATTTTTATGGCATAAATTATGCCTTCTTATTAAACTAACAGTCGCTTTTATATGCCCTCAAGCAAATAAGAACTATGGTGAAATTATTTGCTCATGTGAGTACGTTGTTTATAATAATCGCTAGTAACAGTGGTCTGCACCGATTGGGTGATGTAAAATCTTTTCTTTGGCAACACTGAGCAAAATAAAAACCTTATTTCAATTGAAAACAATAAAACAAAAACGCCAAACATAATGTAAAATAAAAAGAAAAAAAAACATATACAAGTTAATACAAAGCTTTTAAATCAATTTAGGAAAGTTATTGATTTTTTTCTAGTTCCTATTTTTATGTGCAGTAAAATTATCTATCAATTTAATTTGAAATTGAAATAAATCTAGTGTTGAGAGCTTCAGTACTTCCGTCTGAACCAGTGTTGCCGTTTAGTTAAATTTTTCAAATTTTTTGTAACTTTTGAAGGCTCTACGTAACATTTAAAATTTTGTTATATTTGGCCGAATTTTCGCTACTTTTGGTACAGACACGAACTAAAATAATATTACTAAAAAAGTTCTTTTTTCATTATTTGAGGTAAGTACTCATAACTTATAAAATCCCGCTTAAAAATTTAGTTTGTGTAAAATCACGAAATGTTTCGTGCTTCATGTTCTGAAACAGCAAAGTGTTTCTGGTAGCAACCTTATTCAACTTTAATATGAGCTGCAACTTCAGTTAAGCCTAGTACTCAGTTCGATTTTGCAAAAAATGTTGTTCAGCATGCATTATTTCGCTTGAAAAAGTTGGCTACTGGAAACACCGTGTTATAGAAAATTATTATCGTTTTTATCGCCTTCAAGAATTCCACATTATCTGGAAAAAATTATAAATTTACTGAAGCCGAAGAGAAATATAAGTTAGCATCGCTAAGTGTTAAATTACAACGTTTGTTCAAACTCTCTTTATTAACTGTATTTTTATATTAATAGCTCCTTAATGTGTCACTTTAGATTAGCTTTTACTAATATTAAGTATTAATATATTTATCCTTTTCCCACAACTGTTATATGCATTTGAAGTAAATTACTTTTGTATTGTATTTTAAATAAAGCAGTTTGTTGTCAACCTTTGAAAAGAAAAGTCAAATTTTTTTATTGGACAAACTTCTCATAGAGGACGATTTTCATCGATGATTAACTTATATACTCTTTCACCTCATCCAAACTTACGGAATATATTCCATACATAAATATATGTTTTTGTTTTTTAATTGCAATAAGGAGCAAACGCTTTTCTGCGTCAAATAATTAATATTTGTCTTTATTTCCCGGTCTGAAAAATTGTTTTTAAAAAATTCCATACGAAAAAAGTGCTTCTTATATTATTTCGTAGTTGAAAATCAAAATGTTGCCAAGAACATTTTTTAGTTTCAAAACATGCTGCGGGAAACATTTCGTGACTCTTTCACATATAAACAGAATACTACGAAAGCAAATTTTTAACAGGAATATTCACGGCGAAAATAAATACAATACTGCCATTGAAACATGTACATTTTGTTTTTGTATAAATAGTTTTCGGCTGTCAAAAGCAAAGGAGATTATAACTTTTGACACTCAAAGAAGGAAAAATCACAATAGTTACCTGGGCTGTTAAGCCACCTGTTGTTATCTCGCTTTGGAATTTTTCAACATTTTGCTCGATATGATGAACACAGTACTATGCATTATTCCGCTTAAAAAATCTGACAACTTGCTTGTGGTACCGTACTAATATCTCGATTAAAAAGATAGTTTCTTATTCTTATTGCCGAAAAATTATAAATAATTTTATTTTTTTTTAATTATTTAAGTAGTAAATTCTATCGAAACTCAATCTTTTAAAGAAAAAGTTTAAAAGGATTTATTAAAAATATTTTATTGTATGGCGAGAGCATGCAATTTTTAATAACAGAATATGATTGATTTGATTTTTTCATATTGTTTTATTTTATTTTTATTTTCGTTTTGATTTTTTTCAGCCTTCTTATTTTCCCTGAATAATGGAAGATACCCTTTTACCACATTTAATAAATTACATTCAATTACTATTTGTTTAGGGAAAATTTCAAAATGTAACTTTTAATTAAAAATTTAGCTTTTTTGAAGAAAAAGCGTAATTTTTTTCCCTTCAACAACACTGATCTGAACTTACAGCAACGACAATATTTTTATTTTTTATGTTTGACAGTTTTTTAATTAAATGTTATAGTTTATTCAAAGAAAATGTTCTTAAGAAATTATTTTATATAAAATATGTATGAAAAAAAATATTTATTACAACTACCATTGTTTTTAGATTTATTGGGCACCGTGATTATTTGGTCAAAAATTACAGGAAATAATAGGGCATGATTACCGAATTTTTAAAGTCACAGATATGTGACTGAAACAAAAGTCCGCCACATTCTATACACCTCGCGATGAGATTTAATTAGTAAAATATTTTTTACACAAACAATTTATATCACAAAATTGGCAATTGGTAAATATCCGCTTCGTTAGTGCCATTTGATGCCATTAGATAATTTTTCTTGATATTTCATCATCCCCATAAGCCAGAAACTCTTTAATATATAAAAACCAATATTTAACACGATCTGTTGGTGAAGTCAATTTTACTACCAACATTTGTAAAATTAAGATCTGTTTATAATTCTTATACACATTAACTTTGAGGGTCACGTGCCCCAAAATAATACTCACACATTGAACCGACAAATAATCTTGTGAAAGTATATTTCCCTGAATATTTAGTCCAATCTTAATTATTCTCACAGAAAAAATTTTTCTCGAGAAAAGATTCCTGCAAATATGAATTCCATGAGAAAAAAATAAAAGATGGTGTTTTATTTAAATGTTTAAATTTTTGTCCGCCTGTACAACAACAAAAAAAGAAAAAACACATCATCTAATTATTTGTTTTATTTACTTCTAGGGCAAATAAAAATTTTATTTATTTTTTATATGTATAATTTTGAGTTCCATTTGATCGAAATCGTTTGTTTTCATGTGCGGCCAAATAAATATGTACATGCACTGAATTATCTTTGTTTTTTTTTTTTTTTGCATGACCACTTCTCTGTCTGTCCATATAAGTATTTTACTGTACGTTTGTTTCTACAAGAACATTTTCGGATTCTGAGTCAATAAAACAATTCAATGTTTATAAATATAAATATTTATGTTAATAAAAAGTTTTTAGAAACACCTGCTTTCAATTATATTTTATATTCTGTGGATGCTTTAACTACACACATGAAAAAATGAAACTTTGCAGATAAAACAGCTATAAATATTTGGTAACGAGGGGAATAATTATAATGTTTATTCTGAGTGTCTTTACAAAAACAAAAAAAATTTAATTTTTTTTTGAAATGCAAGCAGCGTGTTAAACACCCACATGCTCACTACATCCAATATTGAATGTAGCAAAATTTACTATCACAGTCTGTATTTATTTAATTTTTTCTTTTTGTTTTGTATAAAATTTAACGCCCACAGACAGAAACTTTCTATAATCAAATGTGAAGATGCAATCTACAAACATACATTTTTAAATAATCCCATAACTACGGTTTATGTATGTATTTTAATGTGTTTTAAAATTTTTTGGTTTGTTTTCTTTTCTTTCTTTCGACATGTTCAGCAACAAATTTGGATTTTACATATTTAAGATTTTGTTTAAATGCAAACATTTTTAAATCTATTAACAAAACGAAAATTAATACAAGTTAATTTAATAAAACAATAAAATAAATATATTATGTTGATTATCAGCCCAATCATAAATACTCTCACGGAATTTCTTTCCCACGGAAAAAAATTTTCTCGAGAAAAGATTCCTCCACTTATGAATTCCGTGGGAAGAAAATAATAAAAAAGTGGCATTATCGCAATTTGAAGGGAGTTTTTTTGTTTTTTGTTTTTTACATATAATTTTTCTTTTATAATTCATAATACCTACTTTTTTCCCCGAATTTTTTTCACTTTCCGCAGTCAGTCAGAAGGGGAAAAATGAAAAAAACTCGCACGGAATCTTTGTTTATCTGTCGGCTGTATATGTTTGTAATGAAATTGGCGTGATTAAAACGGTTAAAACTTATTCCAAAGTTTATTAAACGAAACGAATCTTTGTCCGTATTTACACTATGCAATTTTTTGAGGCATTTTTTTCTTAATTTTCTAGTTAAGTTACAGCGTTATGCGATATCTAAAAGTAAACACTAGCAACAGTAACATCCCCTCAAAACTCAAGCAATACCATATTGCTTACTCCTCCTGCTTCACAAACAAACAAAAATTTCATGCTAGTTTCATGAAAAATTGCATAGTGTAAATGCGGTATTTGTCTTGCAACCAGCGTTGCCAGAAAATTTGAGAAGAAAATCATCATATGCAGAACAAAAATCATATTTTATAGAAAAAATCATAATTGTTTCAATACCAAATTTTATTTAAAAATTATAACTAAATCACGTATATTAACATACATTGTATATATTTAAATTATTATTGTTAAAAGTGTACGAAGTTTTACGAAGAACTTTTACTAGAGTATATACAGGGTTTCATATTTTTAATAATATCTTGGTTAATTTTTAAATTATAGCAGGATCGGTTGTTTATTGCTAAGTAATCTTTTGCGTAGAAAATACTGTCGAGAGTGCTATTGTCTAATCTATTTCTATATTTAGTTTTGTTAAAATTGACTGTGGAGAATATTCGTTCGACATTTGCTGAAGAAATGGGAAGACTTCTTAAGTTTTGAACAAATTTTGACAACAACGAAAAAGCTGGAATGTAGTCAACACGTGTTATTTTCGAATTTTATGACCAAAATTCCTCACAGCTAAGATTATCTAGAGTTGTAAAATGATCACTAAATTTTATAAAAAAAGCTTTCTCTAAGTTCGTTATCTAAACTGTGAATATCTTTTTAACCCTCCGATGAGTGAGAAGGTCCCTAGGGACCTTTTTGCCTTTTCAAACTGAAATTACTCCTACCTCGGCCACTACGAACCTCCTCTGTGTTCCAAGAGTATTTTGTTGCGCATGCGGAAAAAAATCAAGCCGATCGGATTATTACTTTAGGAGTTATTGAGGTTTTAGTGAGAATAGTACGCGGACGTTTGAATAGGTCCCTATGGACCTTGTACTGAATTTCACTAATAAATGCATGTTTTTGGGCATCATTATAATTTTTTTATTTGTTTCAACACATAATTAACTTGTTCTGAACACAAAGATCAAAACTCAAAGACATTAGGGATAATGATAAAAACAAAAAATTCTAAAAAAACTATTTTTGTATGTAGAATTTAGTTATAAACAATAATAACAAATAAAATCAAAAAAAAAAATTTTTTATATGAAAAAAACATGATTTACAAAAAAGTTCCGTAGGGACCTTTTCACACGGCAGTGAAGTTCAGAACTGTCACTCATCGGAGGGTTAACTCATTAAATTTGGAAAATTGTCAGTGAATTAATTTTTCTATTTATAATTTTAAAAGAGTCAAGACTTCAGTAAGTAGTACAATTACAATTTTAGTACTGCACACCTGGTATACAAAAATCATAGTTTTGATAAAAAAGAAACCATAATTTAAGAAAAAGAAATCATAAAATCATATTTTGGTTCCAAAATCAGCAAAAATATGATAAAAATCATAATTTTGGTAACGTTGCTTGCAACAAACGATCAGGAGATCATCTTTTTTTGATTTATTTCCCTAAACAGATACTAGAGACAAGTGCTAGATTTTTTTTTTTTGCGTAGAACAAAGTCTTCTTGTTGGCGAGAAGGAAGGAACACACTTATGACCAAGGCGAATCAATTACCAGGTGGCAGCGTTAGAGAATTTATTATTTTTTGCTGGTAGAAACGAATGTCAAACTTCATATATAAAAAATAGTACACGGATTTTTTATATATGGAGTTTGACAGTAGTGTTCACGGCGAAAATTACGAATTCGCCTACGCTGCCACCTGGTAATTGATTCGCCTTGCTTATGACTGTACTCTTAAAATTCGTTTTGTTCCCTCATTCGTTTTTAAACTTGAAGTTAGCATATGTTTACATACATTTATACAAGGCGAATAAATTAATTCGCCTTGCATGTATGGTTGCTTGCTCAACAATAGCTAAAGGCCTAACTGAGAAATCTGTGAATAATCGTATTATCTATTAACCAAAGTTTAAGGTAAATAGTCACAGCTAGGTCTAGTCCTAGAACAATTTCTTATTTTATCAATTTCCGGCAAATTTATATTACATGTGCCAAATCTTAACGTAAACATTTTTCAAATTCATATATCTCCGATCTTAAAGTAATTCTGAATATAACCGATACAGTTCTGACATCTATAGAGTTATAGCTCTTCACCCTATAAGGCATAATCCTAGCACAACTATTCATTTTATAAAGAGTTGACTGCTAACTGGGTAAATTACTTACAGACTTCAGTCTGTGACAGTGACTATAACCGTTATATTACAGGCATATGATTTTTTGCTCGCACAGACATTGTCACCAAAAAATCGAAGTGAATTGGATAATGATCTTGTAAAGAATAAACGCTTAAAGATTAAAGATAACTGCGCAATATCACATATGTATGAATTTATTTAAATGTACATAAATTAAAAAAGACAATGTATAATAAATTATTTTTGGCAACTTTTATATCTGTTGTATAGTATTAACTTTATGTTGGCACAACAACAAACAAAAAGATATTTATAAGAATTTGTATTTTTTTAATCTTTTATTATGTCTAACACGAATGCAAAAGAAAATAAAAATCATGATGTGATGTATCACTTGACAAATAAAATTAAAATAATTACAAAATATTTTTAATATAAAAAATGTCAGTCTACGTTTTTGTATTTAAATTAATTTTGTAATTCTGTTTTTAAGAAATAAAATTAATTTAATGGCTAATCAAAATTAATTAAAAAAAAAATTAATAAGAATAATAATTTTCATTTACAACTGATTGGCTGGCACTTAATCTACAAACTCCCACGTTTCTTTTAAAATACAATGACAAAAGTAATTAGAATAAGCTGCGGAAAATAGAATTCTAGAAACGATAAATGAAAATGAAATAACACTAAAGAAGCCAAACAGTAAGCAACAACAATGGCGTCAAACGTCAATCAAACATGTGACAACAGACAGCAAAATCTTTTTGTTGTTGTCTACTACGGATAAACAAAAGAGATCTGTATATTTAAACATAGGTGATAGGCAGCTTGGTGATAACCATATTTTAGGAAATTATCGCCAATAGATTTTTATTTTTTTAGATATAAGTATGTATAATACAATAGTGCCACTTAATGGATGAGTAGATTAAGAGGGAAAGAGATTTCCTGCTCCATTAGAATATATAACAAACAATTGTTCGTGTTTTGAATATACTGGCGACATAAAGAAATACGGATTTGCTACATTCAGTTTAAAGTTTCTGGTGTTAATTCGTCTAAATAAAAAATTTTAAAGTGGGATGAGCATACTAGAAAGCGGCGTCTGTACAATAGGTTTGATCACAGATGCAAAAAAATTAACCCAATAATTTTTATATTGGAATTACATATTCGGCTCTTTTAACATATTATTTTGGGGCAGTTTAAACAAGCATGTGGATATGCAGGTGACAGTGTAACCACAAAGAATTATATAAGTACATATTTGGTGCAGATTTTAAGTGAGTTGCAACGTGAGTGCAGATAATTTATTTCTTTGTATCAAACTGAAGGAAAAGAATGTGATAAACATGGGCGTCAAGTCGAATGGGACTACAAAGACCACAGCGAATGGCATAATTGGCATTCTAAATGAACAATTTAGCGACATGACTTTACTCCCTGATATGGTGACACTGATCTGCCATCCACTACCATGTTTCTGTAACTTAAGTGAGAAATTTCTCACATAAAAATATTATGGTCATATTCTATTTCATTACATCAGTCTGCGTAAAAAAATTTGACTATAATATTTTTCTTTGGGAGAGATTTCTCACTAAGTCACAGAAGCGAGTTCCGGTTGATGTTATTTGGCTCTGCTGGATTTTTTACTCTAAGGATTTGTTCATTTGTAAGTCCCTGCTAATATTATACGCTTGACTGATAAACGTCGCTAAAATTTTGGCAGGTCTTTTTTGTAGAACAATCATTGAAAACTAAACCCAAGTGGGTAGTGTAAGCAATGAAGGTGATTGAATATCATTGAAAAACAAATAGTGGCAAGTCACGTTCATGTTGTTACGGGTTCTTTTAATTGCAAATACCACTGTGGTGCATTATAATTTCTGTATTCTTACTTTGTGGATTTATTTGGCTATACGGCTATACTTCTTGATCCTGTGATCTTGTGAATCCTATGGACTCGTATTTTCCAAACATGCGTTATTATTACAAAAGCAGCGTAACTCCAGCGAGACATGAACTACTCGATGACTTGTTTAGTAACATTAACCATCCACCGACTACTCCACTATGCCTTTTATCCAAGCCAGTCATCCCCTTTATCTAATAGCCGCAACACACGTCTACCATACACTGCTGTTATGGTGTTAAACTTCCCTGCGCTAACCGCTACCGTTTTTATTATTTTTATTATAAAGGGCGTTTTGACAATTATCTGTTACTCGTATATTAAATTAGACGTATCCACTAAATTATCTTCGATGGCTTCATACAATAATTGTCTTTTTCTTTTCGGGATGTTTGTACTGCTGCTCCTTAATTTTTATTTTGCATTATAACAATCATTATTTTTCCTTGTTCGAAAGTGAGCTCGAACTCACGATCTTCTGTTTTACAGCACGCACCTCTATCAACGCAGCCATTAAGGTCGCTCAGCTTTTGTGAGCTAATTGTGGTATTATTCTAAACACACACTATTAGTGGAAGTATCTTTTTATTTAGCACTCTCATACTGTTAACAACATCAGGGGTTGCCAGATCTTACTTTCGTCAAAATATTTTTTAGAAGCAATGTTAAATTGCTTAAGTCTGTTATCTCCTTTCAGATAGCAATTTTTATCATGGTTACTAAATACTAAAATAGTTCTAAAGTCATTACTTTAAAGTGTCCTTATAAACTCGAACAACCGTTTTTATTCCCTTCACCACATCACACGTTCCGTGTCTAATTTCTACAATATCCATTTTCAACCCCATAAAGTATATATATTCTGAATTTTATGCACAGCGAAGTTGAATATGCAATGTCCGTCTGTATGCCAATCGATCACACGTAATGTCGAAAGCGGTGCTACTGGAAATCAGCAAGATCAGTTCATGTCCCTTGACGCAGCAGGCAAAACACCACTCCTACCTCTAATTTTTCATGTCATTTGATACAATAAAGTAACTCTAATCAAAAAAAATATGGGGCAATAGAGAATTAATAAATAATAAAAACACCAAATTAAAAAATTTCTTCCGAGTTATGTGGCTCTGAAATTTGCGAATTTTTTTTAAATATCAATACAGATATCATTTTAAAGCTATTGAAGAGATCTTTAAGAAAATACTAAAATTTCTTAAAAATGCTTAACCCATTAAGAGCCGATGTGATTTTTACAGGCTGCTGTAGTCTAAGCGGTATGCACGTTGACTACAAATCTGGCTGCCCTGGGTTCAACTCTTGCGGCAGTCAAAAATAACATTTTTTTCCGTTTAATGGTATAAATACATTTTCAAAAAAACATTAAAACTTGCAGCTTCCTTCGTCAGTACTTCTCCATAGCATATTCGCCAGCGAAGTAAAATAATCAATAAAATGGCTACATCTATCACCTTTCACCACCTTTCTTCTCTCTCATCTATCCCTTTCCTAAAGAATGTAGCACGGTTACGAACTAAGTATGTATTAATGCCTAAAGTGCTACTTCTCGTTAAAAAAAAATTATTTATATGTAATATTATGTAAATAATATACAATCTCTTTGTGCCTAAAATCACCGTTCATTTTCTTGTAGGGTACAATTATGAAATCATAAATGTTGTTTTATCTCTTCTTCTGTTTTTGAGACGACTAAATAACAATGACACTGGTGGTGACGTTTAATTTTAGTAGCGATGGCCATAAGCATTTAGAGTGAATATTAAATAGAATTGTAGTGTGATGATGATGTGTGATGACACAAGACAAACAGGCTTCGTAATTACGTAATTTTATCTAAGCAACTAAGCAACATTTAAATAAAATCTAAACAAAAAAAAAACAAAATGATGATTTAAATTAGTTTTAATTAACATGTTTTAAGTAAAGGGAAATAAATCAAATTCTTTTAAGAATGCATTCATTACAATTCTGTGTTAGTGTAGGCAAACTCTAAAAATTTAATATTTAATAAATCACAATTTAAGAAAATGTTCCTATTTTAAAGTAAAACTTTAAAGAGTAAATAAACTCCTATTTAATTCAAAAATACTGGCTCTTAAACGAAAAACAATCGGGTTTGAAGCACAGTGAGACAAATCCGTATACTTGTGGGGTCTCGAACATAGCACAAGCGTATTTAGATTTGATCAAGCCAGCAGAAGATTCTTTGTATTTCCATTTATTTCATGTGCTATTAAAACATAATGTACGAATTTAGTCACCAACATAATAGACTTTTTGGTATACTACTGCAATTTAATGGATTGACAGGAACCGAACATCAGTTGCGTTGCCAGTTGCCGAAAATATATTCCAAATGGCAACTGGCAACCTTTTACTATTGATTGCCTCGTAGATTTTTCAAGTAAAAAAGAAGGTTAAACAGAAAATAATGGCCCATATTCATAGTTATAGACTAAAGACGACTCTTGTTAAAGTATACTCTAAAATAAAATGCTCTTATTATCTTTTTTGCTTTCATAGTCAAGAATAAAGTATACTTTAAGTTTAGCCGCCTTCCACCGGGTGTCAACTTTAATTTGATAAATGTTTTGATGCAATTTCTAAACAAACATTAGAAAAAAGTAACCTTGTTTTTATTTTTTTCACTTTGGTATAAAAATCAGATATAGAGTATTGTGTTCTTAAACCAAATAAAATAACTTTGGAAAAATGAGTTAAAAACAGCTTTAGGTAGTTTCAAGGCGAATTAATACAGGTGACCGCACGGCTACAACAATCCAACAACACAAAAAACAACAGGCAATTTGTTGCTACAAAATTATGTATGTTGTCAAAAAAATATTGTAAAAAAAAAACAAACAAAATAAAAAAATATACATATGTACATACATATTTGATGAAAAAAGTGGTTGTAATTATCAGAATAAAAAAATTATAAAAGTTAAGTTACATAAAAATAAAAATACAGGAAAAGTGACCAAAATTCTTTTGTACCACTAGTTTGCCCAAATCACATGCATCGTTCCATTCTTGCAAGTTGACGATTTGAAGACTAACATAATCTTCCACAAAAAAACCAAGAAATTATAAATGTGTTAACAATATTTCACTATTTTTTACGCATATTTTGACATCAGGAACTGCAAATACGGTTCCATGTTGTGGTAGTTTTCTCTAGGAATTTCAATTGTTTGTTTTCTATTAGCAATCAAAAAAAATTAAATTAACAAAAATTTAACAAATTATTTATTTTTGACAAATTTTTTTGACAACTGTAATGTATACAGCTGATGGGCTTTTTCGCCCGTGCGTTCACCTGTATTATTTCGCCATGAGGTAGTTTTAAACTTAGAGTTGACTTTCTCGCCAAAAGTATATTTTAAATTGTCTATGAATGAATTAAAGTCGACTCCTAAGTAATACCGACTTTAGTTCCCTTAAAGTATACTTTATTTTAACTATGAATATGGGCCAATGTCTTTTATTAATTTTTTGGTTAGAAAACTTTATATAAATTTTTCCCCTGAAAACAATAAAATGGTAACAAACACCACCAGAAGCTAATTAAATACAAGGTGATAGCGGTGGCGAATTCAATTCTTTTCCCATGTATTCTAACTGTCAAACTTCATATATAAAAAATGTATCTAACAGTTATACAGATTTTTTATATATGGAGTTTGACAGTTAGAATACCAGGGAAAAGAATTGAATTCGCCACCGCTATCACCTTGTATTTAATTCGCCTTGACACATAGACATATACACATATAATTCTTGATTGACAAGAAACTCTATGGAGCTTCACATGTTAAAACTTTTATGTGTTTTTGATTCAATTTTTTTAATTTCACTATTTTATTTCTTGCCACTTTCTTTCAAATTTCGTATTTACGTATTTCACGTGTTTTTATCAATCTGTCTTTTTACTACATTGTTTTTATCATGGGATATAAAAAAAATATACAAATTTTTTATACATGGAGTTTGACATTTAGTGTTTACGGCGAAAGTAATGAATACGTCATAGTGGTCTCTATCTGTATAATTTCGCCATGGTTTTTTTTTGTATTGTTTGCTTGCTGATCTGTCAAAATGACATTTCGATAATTGCTCGGCAACTGAAAAAAAAAATTGCTATGCATTATACAAATTTTTGTGTCAGTTGCGTCAACAGTAGGCGCGTAACAGATTTAATCATTGTTCGATAGAACCCAAAAAAGTGTAGTCCAACCGAACAGAATTTTTTGACAGTTTTCATACTTAAAATGGTGTTTTAAAATAACCCCAAGCGCGCTAAGTGGAAGAGAGTAAAGGAAAGGAAGTGTAGCAGGCAGCGTTGCCGCTTTGGTCCAATCGGACCAAACTTGGTAGTTTTTCGACTTTAAAAAACGGTTTGGTAGTTTGGTTGGTTTGTTGCATTTATGGTAAATTTTTGGTAGGATTTCCTCCTGTAGCAATTTTTTAGTAATAGTAAATTTTTCACCTTAAAAATTCAGTAAAAAAAAAATGTAACTTTGAATTAAATAAACAATAACTTTGAATAGTGCTACCACTGTTTTCAAAAACTGTCTTAGGTGAAATAAAAAACATCTCTGCTTTTTGCATAGAGATGATTAAAGCTATAACCATGGCTTAAGAAATCCGAACAATATTATGAAATTGAAATTAACAATATTTATGAGTGAAGGTTTATTTTCAGAAGACGACATACCATCAACCAGGTAAAACCACTCTTAAAATTTTTCTTTTAAAACATTTTTAAATAATATAATACTGATCATTGTAAAGAAACAGTCAAAAGAAAATTTAGAACCGAATGGTTGAGCGAATTTGATTGGCTTCAGGAAAGGGATGGGTGTTCATTCTAAAAAGGTAAACTTCCATCTCAATAATTACGGAAAAAAATCAAATGAGCATAACAGAGTTTATGTGCAAGAAACAGCGTTGCCAAAATGATGATTTTATCATATTTGTGATGATTTTTGAACCAAAATATGATTTGATGATTTTTTTTTTTGAAATTAGTGAAAATTGTATAGCATTTTACATTGATTTGATTTTAACGACACAATTTTAAAAGAGCTCTCATGTCTTGAGCCTTTGAAAATTATAAATAGAATAATAAATTATTTGAAAGTCTTAATACACAATTTTTCAAATTTAATTAGTGAAAGGGATATTTAAAATTTAGATAACGAATTTAGAGAACTCCGTTTTATAAAATTAAGTGATCATTTTACAACTCTAGAGGAATTTCAAAAATAACTCGTGCTGACAACATTCCAGCTTTTCCGGTGTTGTCAAAGTTTGTTCAAAACTTATTAAGTCTTCTCACTTCTTCAGCAATTGTCGAACGAATATTCTCAAAAGTCAATTTAAACAAAACTAAATACAGAAATAGATTAGACAACAGCACTCTCGAAGGTATCTTATACGCAAAATATTAATTAGCAATAAGAAACTGTTACTCCTTTAATTTAAAAACTAACCAAGATATTATTTAAAGTATGAAATCCTATATATACGAGCATTATAGTAATAGTACTTCGTAAAACTTCGTACACTTTAAACAGTAGTAATTTAAATATATACAATGTATCTTAATAATAATTTTTAAATAAAATTTTGTATTGAAAAATTATGATTTTTTTTTCTGCATATGATGATTTTCTTCTCAAAGCTTCTGGCAACGCTGGCAAGAAATGCATTTTTAAATTTTTGGTAGGCTGTGAACGATTTTGGTAGGATTTTTGAAAATTATTGGTAGGAAGTCAATTTCTTGTGTGGCAACTCTGGTAGCAGGGAATAAATGTGACTTGCTTAGAAGCTCACTTCTTTATGTAACTGCTTAAATATTTAGATGTGTTACCTTCAAAAAAAGAAGAAGGTTATCAATTTGTACCATAAAAAGTGAAAAAAGGGTTTAACTAAGTTTGCCATTCCGTTTGTAATTTCTAGAATATCTATTTCTGACCCCATAAAGTATAAATATGCTGACTTCTTATGCATAGCGAAATTGATTGAGTGATGCCTGTCTGTCCGTCCGTGTTAGTTTTACGAAATGATCAGACATAGTGTCGAAAGAGGTGCTATTGGAAGTCGGCAAGATCGTTCCATCTCATTAGACGAAGCGAGCAAAATACCATGGCTACCTCTAGTTTTACCATATTATTTGGAACATTGAAGTAACTCAAATAAAAAAACAAATATATGGAGCGATAGAGAATTAAAAAATAAGAAAAAAATATCAAATGAAAAATTTGGCGCTCTCCCACATTTTCCCAGTTACGAACCTCTGAAATTTAAAATTTTTTTTTAAATATCAGCATGGGTATCATTTAAAAGATTTTCATTAGGTTTTTAAGGAAATTTTAATAATTTTTAAAAATGCTTAACCCATTAATGCCGACGACATTTTTATGTAAAATTATGTATATATAGTACTTAATTTTTTATTTTTTTCTTATATATTAATTGTCTGTCACCCCAATATTTAAAGAAGTAGATTCACTAAAATAAATAAACATATATGGTGAATGGTATATAAGATTCGGCATAGCCGAATATAGCACTCTTACTTGTTTTTTTTTTAATGTTTGTGCCTGCAGAACGCAGTCATTTCTGTAGTGGTTTTAAAATTTTTTAATAGTTTGATAGATTTTGCTTACAGATTGGTTCCGTTTTAAGATCCGCTCATAATCTTAAAAATTAAAGGGTATGTTATGAACGGTAAGGGCAACTTTTTTTAGATTTTAAATGACTGCGTATTGCTATAGCTCCAAATAACATAAAACTGACACAAAAATTAATATTAAAATTAAAGGGTGTCCCCCATGGTAACGTAAATTGACTTATATAGGCCTATCTTTTCAACCGTTAAAGACAAACGCTTGCAAATTGGACAGAATGTCGATTACTATGAATACTTATAATAACAAATATAAGCATTTAAAATGATTAATTAAAGGGTGTCCCAAGAGGTAATGTAACTAGATGTTTGTGGCTAAACTTTTAAACCGTTATAGATAGACAACTTAACTTTAAAAAAAAAAAAACAAAAAAAAATCACAAAGGTTTTTTTTAGACATTTTTGCCTCCACTTTTTATATTACACTAAAAAAAATTTATTACTAAACAAAATTCTTAAAAAAGGAAATATCCTTAAATACTTTCCAAATGTTAATATTGTAATAAACAAATTTGTAAGTTTTATGAAGACAATAATTGAATTGAATTGAAAACTGATCCTAGTCTTTTGAATCCGTTTAATACATAATTAAACATGTGGCTCAAAAATGATTCTTCAAAATTAGTAATAATTTTCAATTTATTTATTGAAAAATAGCTTTCAATGCAGCATAAACACTTAAAATTTTCCTTTTGCATTTCTTAATATTTTACATACAATTTTTGCCTAAAAAGTTTCTTTTTTAATAATACTACAAAATTTGTTGTCGTTAAAAAAAAAGAAATATTTCTTTAAGTCTCAACCAGTGCATTTTGTAGAACAGTTATAAGCACTTGAAAGTTTAAACTCTACCAGTTAAGCCTTAGTCTTTACCGTATGAGTCCGGTTTGATTTGAACTCACCATCATCTGTGTACTAAACAGACGCTTTTGCCATCTTAGCTACTGCGGATTTACAACAATTATTAGATAGCTTCTGCCACCACACACACACATTTGTTACTAACAAAAAGTAATTTAACTTATTCCATTCCATTTATCAATGACATAATTTTTTAAGCTTTTTTCATCATTCTTTGTAACAAAGAAATTGATTATTATATAATGATAAAAAAACATGTGTATCAGAAAATAAATATCAAGGTTGTCTGCTTTAAATGGCTGTCAAACATAAACTCCATACCACAACTTGTTCGAAATGTCACAGAGTGTGTTAACTGTACGTCAAGCTAAAAAAAGGAACAAAGTTTCTCCTCTGTCCCCGCTTTCGCGATTTTTGCAAGAGCACTTCTGTAACCAACACTAAATTATTTGCAGAAATTTTGTAACAATGTTGGCGAGAGATTCGATCAATTCAAAACAATGAATTATAATTATTTGATGCTGAACTTGTAAACATCTTAAAGCACCGTGCTTGAAATAGTATTAAAATTAATCGTCTTACGTCGTTATGACATGCGATATAGGCCTTGTCATGTCATGTGTTAAATATATTTATTAGATTATGAATTAAAGACCTTTTGTATTGTTTTATTTTAAAAAGCGAATGCTTAAATCATACTCCATATTAAGGCAAATTCAATTTTCTACATATGTACATATGTATATAAATATGTACTTATTTACGTCTGCATTTAACTTGTTTTTCTTCAGTTTTTTTCTTTTGTGTGTTTTGTATTCCTGCTATGAGTAAAACTCGTTTAACAGAATAATTAACATAGATGATTTTAACATTGTGTTTTCTTTAACTTAACTTTTGTACAAGGCAAATTGATAACAGGTATACTCACGGCGAAAATAAATACAACACTGCGATAGAAACATGTACATTTTGTTTTTGTACAAATAGTTTTCGGCTGTCAAAATCAAAGGAGATTTTAACTTTTGACACTCGAAGAAGGAAAAAAATTTTCGCCGTGAGTATACCTGTTATCAATTTGCCTTGACTTTTGTACAAAAGAATTATTTATGTTTATTTCCATTTAAGATTTTACTCTCTAATTGTTCTCTACCTTATTTTACCTAATTGAAAATATATGCAAACACTTGAAAGGGCACAAATACAAGGAAACAAAATTCTGTTATCATTGTCATAAATAAATTAAATTGTATAAACACAAATACGAGGAATGTTGAAAGAGTAGTCTATATCTTAGACTAAAATAATATTTTTTTCTGTATTCTCTGGCAATGCAAAAATAAACTAAATAGACATGTGGTCGGTATAGAAATCAGCATTACTGTAAATACTTCATTTTCAAAATAAGCGTCAATTACAAATTGTATTATAATTGAGTAATGTCCCAAAAATAAACAGGGTTAACATTTTTACACAATTTTTTGCAATAAAACTAAAAAAATAATAATTAAGGTATCGATAGCCTGCTTGTTAAAGAATTTTAAGCCAGTTTTACTGGTAACGATTAAAATTCTTGATAAAATTTTCTATGACATTTAGTAAAAATATCCTGCAGCGAATGGAGCATACAATACTACCTTCTTGTGAGGAAAATCTTAATTTTTTAAAAATATGCTTAGATTTAATTTATACCCATTAAATATGTATAGTCACGTACAAGGCGAGTAAATTATTAGGTTGTAGCCATGGCGCAATTAATTATCAGGGGGGGCAGTGGCGAATTCATCCAATTTCGCCATTGCAGGAAATGTCAAACTTCATATAAGAAAAATTTGATGCTGATTTTAGAAAATTTTTAACGCTGTGTACAGAACTCTTAAATAAATATTTGAAACCAAATTTTTCCTAACTTGAATTTTATAAAAATTATAAATGACACGCTGATGAAGTCGTGGGCACTCTAATATGTAATATCTATATATATAGCTTGTACATATACATAATGTTAATACTTAAATTGAACTTAAAAATTAAAAGTATTGTTTGTAGTGACAAATTTTTTGCGGATGGTTGAAATTGTTTTTTGGGGAATTGTGGGGATAAAATCTATCAAATTGGGAATACGACTAAAATAACGAAAGACAAAAAGAGAGAAAGGGAGAGAGAGAGACAAGAGAGAAAAATATTTTCTTTTTGCTCGCACTGAACTAATCAGTGTTGCCAGTTCAATCATGAAATATTATTATATAAATTCCATAGAATTTACTATTTTAATAATTTTAAAAATACCGTTATTAAAGACAAATTTAAGTCTTATTTGCTTAAAATTTCAACATCATATAATTGAAAAGTTTTCCATAAAATAATCGGGACTTCCTTAAGGCAATTAAAAGACATTTTTCTTTTAAATCGAGGCATTGTTAGGGCTAGTTATCAATATGTTCAAGTGAAATATCGAAATTTGCTAACAAGTTTCTCAAGTTTGAACAGAGTACTTAGTTTTCTAGCACGAAATATGTAAGTGCAGCTCATATTATTCCACAGTTGCGAAAAATTGGTGACATAAACATAATGTGATTTCTCACTAATTGAACAAAGTACAACTTAGCAAAGTTGTATTTTTTGTTAAACTAATTTTTGATGTGGGGTTTTGATAGCATTTGCAAGTAACTTTTGTTTTTAAAATCGAATTGATATGTTAAGAGAAACAGCTGCCAGAAACCTCAAATAATGAAACAAGTCCTTTTTTTAACAATTTTAATTCATTTCGTGTCTGTACCAAAAATTACGAAAATTTGGCCAAACAGAATTATTCATGTTACGTGGAGGCTTTAAAAGCTAGAGGAAATTTAATAAATGCAACTAAACGGCTACACTGGAACTTATTGATAGCCGACCGAATAAAAAAACTAAGACTACATGAAAATCACGCTATTATTATTTTTTTTATTTTAAATGTTTCTAATTCAACCTACACTTTAAATAGATGTCTTAATTCAAGATTAAAAGAGCTTTTGTTTTAATGAGGATGCTAATTAATTGTGTTTATTAATAGTTAACTTTGTAAACAATAAAAGTGTGATCAAGATCAACAAGATGTTAAAAAGTTTGTGTGTAAATCTATTTTCGTTCCCATCCAACATAAGGCGAAAGAGGACACAGACAACTTAAGTGCCAGTTATAAACTAAAAATAATTTAAACAACAGTTTAAAAATTAAGTTTTTGTGTTTGTTAATTTATGTTTAATATTGTTTTTTAGTGTTATTACTATCAAAAATCTTAACTTTATTTTTGTTAACTGATGTCATTTTACGACGCCTTAAGACAGTGAACAAAAAGTTCACGAAACGTTGGGAGAATATGTAATAAAATTATTTTTATTTACACGGATCACTTTAGGCCTCACTTGGTAAAAATGTAAAGATTATACATACCAAAATCGTAACTTGGTGGTAAAAAAAACTACAAAAAACTACAATACAAGTAAATTTTTCGTTTTCGCAAATTCAATCAGAAAAATACAAGCTGTTGAAACCGAAAAGTCATTGTAACAGCCCTGATTTTTTTTTTATCAAGTAATGGGTGATTTAATTACAGAGGAATCAAAAGTTCTTAATGCTATAAGAGTGATAATCAGCGTGCCCATTTTAGCACTTTTGGTGCCATATTCAGCACTTCTTTTGTTGATTTAGCAGCAAAATTACAGATTTAGCACATATCACTATTTTTAGCACTTTCTAGCTCTTCATTAAGCATTTTTTAGCACTTTTAATTAATATAATTTACAAAATGTTCCTAAAAATAATTAATGCACTTTTCTACAAAACAATACTTTTCGCGTGTAACAATAGCAATAATAGCAACGTAAGGATAGCAACAAAATTAATTAATTTATTTTTAACGTCTTTAAACCATTTTTGATATCTCTAAATTAAAAAGTTGTACATATATATTCAAATCTTACTGCAAATACCTATAATAAATTTGCCTAAGTAAGTAATATACGCTTATGTATGTACATATCTGCATGTCAGTGTTTAAATTGCTTGCTGAAAAATAGCAACAGCACTAAAAACTTTGTTTTTCAGCAAATTGAAAAACTCAGCATTTAAAAAACATTTTATTATAAACGGGGCAAATGCAAAAAAAGAGAGTTTTTTCGGCAAAGCAATTAGCAAAACATTTATTTTGAAAACGTTTGCTGTTGCTTAAGCAATAAGTTGATATTTGTTTCTTCTTTTGCTGTTGCTTTTTAAGAAAAAAAAAGACTATTTAATGGTGCAATAAAAACAGTTTACAAAATGGATTTTCTTATGTATTGAATGTAATAAATACATAAATAAGTTTCCAATGTTAAAACGGATGAAAAGCAGCGAGTTACAGCAATTAATTTAAAGACTGAATTATTATTTTATTATTTTTATTGTGTTTTAAAGACTTTTTATTTTTAATAAATGATTTATTGTTTTTGGTTTTTTTTTTTTCAATGTAAATAAATATTTCTAAGGCAACATAAGCATAAATTGTGAAACTATGAACTCGCCAAGCAAATATTTGCTTAAAACTAAGACATTTAAATTTTGGCACTTTGTGTAAGCACTTAAAAAATTTTCAGCACTTTTTTGATGCCAATTTAGCTCCAAAAATTTTTTGGATCTAGTCACACCGATGATAATAGAGAATTAAAAAAAATATAATCTTAACAGAAGCAATCTTCGCTTCTTCGCTCTCTCCTGTACGCGTCTTTCATGAGAGTTGTATTCAGCTTTTGGTCTAATTAAGGTGGCGTAATAGTAAGAACATTATACGGAGTGAAGTGTATCTCTTGAACTGTTATAGAAATAAATGTTATTTTGCGATCTGCAAGATATGACAAAGAGGGTCGTTAAGAAATATAAGAAATAGGGTGGGGGTGGTAAGAACGGAACCTTGCGGTACCCCTGGATTTATCCTGATGAGATCACATGTATAAAAATCGCAATACGTTTTGCTACAAATTGAAAAATATATAGAGCGACTACCTTTCTTTCGCCAAAATAGTAAATGGATTGACAGCTTTTTTCCAAAAGGAAGCCCAGAAAGTCATCCGCAGAGCATTTACTTTGAAATTAAGAAGGTCAATAAGCTACTCGTAAAGCAAAGGATAAGGAATTAAGTAATTTAAGAAAATTGGATAAGTTCTAGTTCACACATAAAAGAATTATTATTTAAATCAAAACTGTAATTGGCGTTTGTTTCAGTGATAAACGCCTTTAAAGACAGAAACTAATTGCTGAAGGTTTAACATGGAGAATATGCTGGATGAGGCGGCAGCATGTAGTCCAACTTAAGTTTTTTAACTTATTCATTAAATAATGCTTTGGACTTTCAAAAGTAAGGTTATTAAGTTTCTTTATGTTTTTCGAAACTTTGAAGCTATCTTATTAGAATCCTGCATGGTTTTTTTAACATGACTTAATACACCACTTTTTATTTCACAACCTATTAAAAATTGTAAGTTGCATGAAATGCAACCTGGTATAGGTTTTTATACTCCCAAAGACGGTAAAGTTTTAAAAAGAAGAATAATAAAATTAAACAAAAAAAAAAAATAATAATAATAAAACTAATATTATGAATATCTTTATTTCACTCGTACGACATTAAATAAACATATAGTACATAAGTATATACATAAATACTTATGTATTTTGTGAATTTACCATATGGCACACAAAAATATAACAATATAACGCCTTCAAATACCAGTTTAGTTTTTAAGAAATCTTAAACTTTTTTTATTTCTTTTTATTCTGTCAAACTTAAACTTAAAAAAATTATAAAAATATGTGTATATGAGTCCAACAGATCAAAAACCAAAAAATGAATATAAGCAATGTTTACAGAGATTGTTGCCTACAATTAATCTTCTGATGTTTATAAACACATATGATAACTAAACAGAGAAACTTACTTATTTTTTTAAATACACACTGAGAACCTGGTGTTGGTCTCTTTATTTGAAGCCACTTTGTTGTTATTGTTATTTTAAGAATTATTGCAACAAAACAATTCAATAAGAACTATAAGACAAAACGTAATGATATATTTATTGATATGCTATGTTATTTTGTTATTGTTTTAATTTACATGAATGTAATCTAGGTAAACATGAGAAAGAAGCATAATAATGATAATTTTGCTGCTTCTTTTTTAATTATTGTTGTTCTAAATAAAAATTGCATTATATTTTTACACTGCTTTTTTTTCTATTTATAGGTAACTTTTATTAGCTTTAAATATTTTTTATATTTTTAATGTAGCAACACATTTGTTTCGGTGGGATTATTTTAATAATTTTCGTTAATTCAAATTTTTTCTTGTTTACTTAATTATTTTTAAAACTGCTGTATTTTTTTTTTCAATTTTAAATTAATTTTCTTTCACAATATGCCACTACTGGTCTTAGGATTTTTTTTTTTCGCATAATTACATATTTTTCGTAGACATTTTCTTGTTAAAAATAGTTTTGCTACACAACAGTAGAGACCGAAAATACCAGCATAATCGACACCAGATCATTGATCACGTATGTATAATATAACGTTAAAAAGATATATTTTAGATGTATGTATATATACTAGATGTATGTATGTAAATAGATAAAATGATATTCACAAAAGAAAAATAAATTCATTCAGCTTAAATTCCCACAAACCATGTGCTTACAACGCGTTACAATCGACAACTAAAGCAGAAACACAGAAATACCACGAAACGGTTAATATTGATTTAAAAGAAAATTAAAAATTATTTATATTTGTGTTTAGGCTGCTTTTAGCAGTCATTCGAAGGTTTTTCTTTTATTCTATTAAAAATTTTTTTAAACGTTATTAAATAAAACTATTTTAAATTTATTTTTTATACTACAGCGCACAGAAACAAGATTTGTTTTTCAAATTTAGGGTGTGATAAATTGCCATTTATATTTCAACAAATATTTAGTATTTTGATTTTTAATATTTTTTATATGGTTTTAGTTTTTACTTTAATTATTTTGTGATATTTTTTTTATAACTATTCTATCATATTTTTCTTTTTATGAAAATATTGTGTTTACCCACATTGTATTTTCCAACAGCCCGACACTCTTCTACTAAAATGAAAATCATTTCAAATAAATTTTTAACTAGAACATTAGTAAGACCAAAATAAAATGAAACGGTAAAGAAGTACAACAAAACAAAACGTCTATTCGCTATGCAACATTTTTAGTTTACATTTGTTTCTGTGTCTGCTTAAGAAACTGCATGCAGTAAAAGTATTTTGCAATTGGTATTGATAATACATAGTCGCTGCTGTTAATGCAGCTGCTAATTCTGCTACTGCGGCTAAAACCACTGCTCTTACTCATGTGTATTTTCTTAAAATATTCTAAACATTTTCATTTTGCTTCTGTTGTCTACAATGAATGTTTAACAACTATTTTGATTTAGCTTGAGTAGTTGCCAGATGAATTTTGTAGAAAATCGTCAGAATTTTTTACATTTACATTGTACACAGAGCAAGGCGAATTAATACAGGTGACCGCACGGCTACAACAATCCAACAACACAAGAAACAACAGACAATTTTTTGCTACAAAATCTAGGTGTGTTGTCAAAAAATATTGTTTGAAAAAACAAAATAAAAAATATATATTTGATAAAAAAAAGTGATTGTATTTTTCAGAATAAAAAAAAAAAAATTATAAAAAATTAAGTTATATAAAAATGAAAATCCAGGCAAAGCGGACCAAAATTATATTATATCACTAGTTTGCCGAAATCACATGCATCGTTCCATTCTCGTTCGTTGATCATTTGAACAAGTTCATTACTGGCAGTTTCTCAAGTAGCGAGCATAAAGTCTTAAATTTTATTACCACAACTATTATCAAATTTGCCGAAACTCAGCATCAAAACAATGTTCTGGATGTGATTGTTAATTACAGCGAAATTTTAAACTCTCTAAATGAAGGTTTTTTTTTTGTTACGTTCAATAGTTGAGTATGAAAAAGCGACCTTGAAGCTATCACACATTCATCTCCCAATAAAAAGCTTTACTTTGTCACATCACTGCCACCAACAGTGCATGCAGAGACACATATTCTTCCACAAGAAAACCAGCAAGACATTTTAAGCGTGTTAATAACAATCCCAGTATCTTTTTACGCATATTTTGATTATACACATCAGGAAATGCAAATACGGTTCCATATTGTACTTATTTTCTCTATAAATTTCAATAACTATTTTGTTTTTTATTAGCAATTAAAACAAATTAAATTTTAAAAAATTCTTAACATATAATTTATTTTTGAAATTTTTTTTTTTGACAACTGAAACGTATACAGCTGATGAGCTTTTTCGCCCGTGCGTTCACCTGTATTATTTCGCCATGACAAAGAGAAGACAATAATAATTAAGTAAAGTGCTCCAATAAACACCGTATACATGAAAGGAAAGCGAATAACAAAGTCATTAAGATAACATACAATTAGGTAGATCAGTATTATGTTTACATTTAGCCACAAAAACTAATATTTTAAAAGTTTACTAAACCTCCCTTGAATGCAGCCTCGTTTTCTCATACTCGAGAGAGCAAAAAGAGGTTTCACGTATCTTTTTAATACTATATAGCTAATTCTCCTACATATACCCGAAATTTAATTAATTTAAATTAATTAAAAAACAATATTAATCAAAATAGGATACTATACAAAGGTTATAAACCAGGCGAAAATATCAAGTATGTCTCATAAAAAGGGTGCATATTTGTGCGCCTAAAATGATAAAATTACACAAACTGAGTTTGATTTTATGCCGCAATTATTTTTGTCTTTAAGTATATTTTTCAATTTTTCGGCTTACTAAAAATAATAGGTTATATTTGCAACAAAACTTATTGTATCTAATGCTTGATACTATCTTCGAATTTGTGAAAATTGTTAAGCAACATTGATTATTTCATGTAAAATATTTGACATTTAAAATGTTGTATCTATCTCGAGATTTGGAAGAATTTAAGGTTTTTTTTTCACTTATTCTACATTGTTTTAGAAATGTAAAAAAGACATTTGATCAGATGTTGTTTGGGGGATTCCGCATGATATAATGTCTATCGGCTATATTTCACAGCTTTGATATGTTGCCAGAAACAATTCATGTGTTATTTTTTACAGAAAATCAGAGTACAACTTCAGAAACATTTTCTGCTGCCATTAATTTATGCTAATTTTTTATAAACTTCACCACAAAAAGCGGAAAAAGGGTATAACTAAGTTTGTCATTCCACACTATCCATTTTCGATCACATAAAGTATATATAATCTAAGTTCTTATGCATAGCGAAATTGATTGAGTGATGTCCGCCCGTGTTTGTATTGAAATCAAGTTTGCCAAGTCACTAGATCATCTGGAGAGAATTCTAATATGCCAATCGATCATAGTTTACAAAATTTTGCCATTGGAAATCAGCTAGATCGGCCCATGTACTTTAAGGAAGCGGGCTAAATACCAAGCCTTCCTCTAGTTTTTCCATATCATTTGAAAGAATGAAGTAACTCCAGTAAATTTTTAATTCGCTGTCAACCAATATTTGCTTTTTTGATTGGAGTTACTTCACTAAAGGGATAGTGAAGTGTATATAAGATTCGGCATACGCGAATATAGCAGTCTTACTTGCTTTAATTCTGCTTAAAAGTTTCAGCGAGTTTACCGAGTCCTGTAGTTTTTTTTTTTTTTTGATTCCAAATAATACACAAAGAACAAAACATATGCAGCGAATGTACATAGCGCAAGTGTAAAAAATGCCCTCAAAATACAAGCTATGCCATTTTGTCTACCCCGCTTGCTTCTCTAAACCTCATGCCCATAAACAAAATTTCATAAAACTAGTTTCATGTAAAATGCTTTCGTGTAAAATGGCTCTTTATCAAACAATTTTTTATCTACATATACATATAGCTTGACAGCATTCCTCATTAAAACTTAACATAGTAACAGATTAAGGTATAAAATATTGACTATTTCAACTGTTTTTATAATATACAGGCGCACTCTCTTACTCATTTGTCACGTCTGCAATGAAATCGTATTCCTTTTCCAATATCCTTCATTTACTATGCGCGCGTCTTTACCATATCAGCTGGAAGTTAAAATCATAAGCAACTAACGAGGTACTTTTATGGTGTTAAATATCGACAAATAGACAAACTCAAAGTCTGGTAATAAAATGAGCGTGCATTTTTCCTCTTCTTGTTATTGTTTCACATTTATTGTCAAATTTTTTCCTTTTATTTTGTAAAAATTTATTTTTGGCTGTTGCTAAATGTTTGAAAGCCACAATTGCCCAACCACTTAAAAAGTTCACAAAATACCATTGTTTCAATTTTTTTTTTTTTTTTTTTTTTTGTTGACGTAATTGTTGCTGTTGTATTTTAAAATTAAAAACATTGACAATTGAGAAATATTATTACAAAGACAAATTTGATTTTGTATTTCTTATGCATACATATGTACATATTTGCTTGCCTTTTTTAAATTTGACTGATTTTTTGCTTCTTCAGATTGATATTCATTATTTCTTCATGGTATTTATTTTTATTTATAAAAAAAAATTAAAAAGGAATTTTAATAAAAAATAACTAAGGTGAGCTATAAGTTTTTGTTAACGCCTATAATATTACTCTGTAAATATTAATGTTATCTAATTCACATATGTATGTATGTAGGTACATACATATGTATGTATGTACATACAATGTGTAATTGAATATTTTCAATTACAAATTACATGTAATTGAAATCAGGGACTAAAATCAATTACAATTATATGTAACTGATATTGAAAAATTTTCAATTACAATTACTTGTAATTTGTAATTCAAAATTTGCAATTACACATTACATGTATTTGTAATTAGAAATTTTCAATTACAAATTACTAGTAATAATAATAATCATTACTTGTAATTCAACAAAATTCAATTATACTCCTAAAAATAATAAGTATAACAAAAAATTCTAAAAATGAACTTCTTAAACGCTTCGGATAATTTCAACAATTTTATTAATATTTTTATTGAAGCTCAGAAGAATATTAAACATACTCTTTAAGGTGTAATTTCCAAAAGATTATATTTCAGAACTATTCCTTGTATATTATACAATGTACCTATACAATATATATTATACATAGTATGTACATAGATACATATGTGTTCGCAAAATACTTTTGTTTATAAAAAAGCCCGATTGATTTGATTTATTTAGAGGAATATTGCAAAGTCATGAAGCCTTTTGCAGAAATTATAGATTTTTTGCGAGGCGAAAACAACGTATTTTATGGAATGTTAATCCCTTCATTGGTTACTCTTAAAGTCAAAACCAATAAATTAATAAATGGACACCTAACATTTTTACAAAAAGCTACAAAATTGCTTTAAGAAAGTCTTTTTAAACGATTTCAGCAATTTTTCAATTTAACTGAAGCAGATCACGATGCAATTGTTGTTTCAATGTCTCATCCAAACATAAAATTTAAATGGTTTAAAGCGATTAGTTTCATATCCAATAAGATTAAAGAAGATATGGGAAGCATTTTTATTGAGTACTGCAAAAACTTTAAATTAGTTACATCTAATAGTATTGCTCTAACAAGCAATTCAAAAACTGCTTCCATTTTCGATTACGGTGAGGACGTTAATGAAGGTAATAATCACTTACGAAAAATTGAAAACTTTGAGTTTGTTTATATATTTTTTCATTTTATATTTATAGTTATTAATACACCCGATTGTGAAGAAGAAAGTAGTTTAAAATGTGAACTGAACCTTTACTTGCGTGATCTGAATTCATCTCTTAAGTGCCTCTAGAATTATCCTACAATACTAAAGGCTTTTCTACGATCAAATACTCCCTTAACGTCTTTAGCGCCAATTGAAAGGTTGTTTTCATTCGCTAGTATAATTTTAACACCTAGACGACAAAGCTTAACAGATGAAAATTTGGAAAAAATTGTTTTATTTAAATCAAATAAAAATTTTGTTAAAATTTGCACTTTTTTAGTATGTTATGTGTATACATATGTATGTGTTATATCTTCCTTTGTATTATTTATTCACTGTGTTTTTTCGTTTTTAAATATAACGCCTAATTTAATTTTTTTTTTTAAAAAGGTTGTTATTATTTTTTGCATGTTTATTATGTGTATGTAATTGATGATTTTTGTAATTAAATACTTTTTGACTAAAAATAATTCAAAAAGTATTCATTACACATTTTTATTTTAATTATGTAATTATGTAATTGTATTTTTAAATTACAATTACAAATTACATGTAATGTGTAATTGAAAAAAATCGATTTCAATTACAAATATGAAATGTAATTGTAATTGAAAAATGCAATTACAATTACATGTAATTAAGTAATTGGATGTGTAATTAATGACAAAATGTAATTGACACCAGCAGGTCTGTTATAAACATCTATAAAAGTATGTTCATTCGTTTGTTTGTGAGCTCATCACGGCTAAACGACTGAACCGATTTTCATGGGATTCGGAACAATGTTTGTCCTTATAACAAAAATCCGTATTTTTATTTTCAAAAAGCGGACTAGGAGATGCGAAAAGCTTCCTTCTTTTCCAACATTTTTATGCATGCGAACCGATTAAAAACAACTAAATCGATTGTAATGAAAAAAGGTAATTCTTTAAGTGAAATACGCAACGTCTATTTTCCAAGCAAGGACCCAGATGAGACATTAAGGGGAAAAAGAAAAAAAAAGAGAAGAATTTTAGGAGGACATACTTATTTAAAAACTTAGAAACAGGAATGGGAGAGGAAAAACGAGCTGATAGATTTTACAAAAAGTGATTGTAAAGATATTTGAAATATAGATAAGTCATGATCCAATAGGCAGAAGCAAATACATTTTAGCTTTAATATTAATGTTAATAATCAAAGGAACATGGTCACGTACAATTAATCCTAGCTAGTGTTAACAATTTTTTAATTAATGAAGAATCGGTGTAACAGCCCCCAGCGCGTAAAAATTCTCTCACTTTATTGCTTTCAAATAAAACGCTTTTTAAATTCATAAACGTATCTATGGAACATTTTTGAAGCGAGGTTATAACAAGGAAAATTGCGTTATGCATTCAAATTCCTTTTAATAAGAAAAATTCTGAAGAGTTAACTTTTTGCGGAGTGGGTTAGCCTTTATCTAAACTTGGTAATCCATGTCAATGCTCAAGTTCTTTAAAATCGGCATTTGTTTAAGTAAAAATCTCTTGGTTCAACCCAAATATTATAATCTGGAGAATGTGCTAAAAAATCTAACAGTTCCTACGCCAAATTATTTTTTTCTTTCTATCGCATACATATTAAACTCCGGTAGTCGGTTTACTCCTTTTAATGCAATCAATGTAAGAAATCCGTTCTTTTTTAAAAAAGTGCCTTTATAATCATGTTGTACGCAAACTAAGCTTTGTGTTCTTTGGAGCGTGTTTTCTAAAATAAACCACAACTTTGGCTATTTACTATCTACTGAGTAACGTTAGATTTATAGTTATTCCGCTTTTTCAAATAGAAACTAAAAATCGCCAAACAGCACACTGGTAACAAAGTTGAGATAATGGTGCCCAACCGATGAACAGCGCAATTGATTTAATCGCGTAAAATAGATATGACGTGTCAGCTTCTGTAGCAAAAGTCAATAAACCAATTTCCGCTGTGAAGAGATTTTATTTGGAATTTCACTATTTCCTTTACACTCGAATACCAAAAGGGGGGCATTTATATTACTTCCAGAACAGTCAACCATAAGAAGATACCCAAGAGCTAATCATTGGCTTGTCCGAATAAGACTGACAAGAAATTTTTTATGTCGTGAAAATTTTCGCCAAACTTACTGAGGCTGTGGTTAAGCAACACAAGCCAGTTATGCATAATGTACTTAATGGTCTCTTATTTCTCTCGTCGTCACATATCCTAAAGTAACCTTGGACTTATAGTACAGTAGAAATGTATCACTCGTAACAAGCTGATCATTTTTGTTATAGGAAGAGTTATGCAAATGCTGTCTGATATGTCACTCACGTTACGACTAACGTTTCAACCTGCAGAAAATAGAATTTCAATACGAGTTTAAGTGACAAATGTAGCCAGTGATGCTAAATATTATAAAAAATTTAAGTAAAATACAAACTCCCTTTTCAAGTACTTATTTGTCCTTTTTTACCTAAACTTTTAAGTTGTTTAATTTTATCACACACAATATAATTTTAAATACATTATGGAGTTTTCTAAATTAAATATGTTATAAACGTAATGTTTTGTAAAATTGTTAGGGTAAGTATAACTTGCCCAAATATTATATTTTTACTACTAATCCGACGTTTCATTATACAATAAATTAAAAAATTTTAGTAGTATAAACAAAAAGGTCGAAAAATTAATAAAACAACATATATTTTTCATTTTTACAAAACAAAATCATTTTTAGTACCATGAAAATATTTAAGTAATTTTTGCACAAATTCGCAAAGTGGGCATCATTGGTTTGATCAGCTGATCAGCTTGGTATTTATTGATAAACAGAGTATGTACGATGTATGCACATGGTTATTATCTGGTCCCAATAACTATATTATATTCTTTGTAACAAGGTATAGTTGCAAAGAACAAATTATTGTTCTTCTAAACAAAACTTCAGTCGCTACAAACATTTTTTTGTTAATATTCAACCATTATGTAGTTACTGTGCACAATAACGCAACACGGTTGGTTTTAGCTTTAAAAAGTTCGAACCACAATTAATGTTTTATAACAAATAATAATATACTTGATGACCCGTGCGAATATTTCGCAGCGTTAGTTGTCATTTTTCTAACATAAAATGAAAATAATTAATAGAAATTTTAGTAACTTCAATACATTTTATTAAAAGTATAAAAATATTAGAAATCATAATATATCATACATATTTACATACATACATATGTTTAGATGCTTTTATAATACTTCTTTGAATACAATGTTAGAGGTAATGACATGATCATCGTTAACTTTTTGGCCGTACGAAACAAAAAATATCTTTTAATAAATGGCATTATAGTAAATAGCGGTATTGCCTGAATGGATTTTAATGTATACTGTATTATGTAGAACTGCATTACTCTTAAGCGACCCTGTATTACCACACTTGAACAAAAACATATAATCACTGCATTATCATGCAGTTCTATATAAATTAAAATTTTTATCAATGAAAATATTAATTTTTCAATTTCTAATTATTTTTCGTCATTAGTGTTAGAAATAAGCTTAAAAATGAGATATCATTCTTTAAATTTGATGCGATGGTTTGGGAGATATTTGCAACCGACAAAAAAAGTGCTTTAGAAATAATATACACATATGGTATTTAACCATAATATATTATTATTAATCAAAGTATGATTAAAAGCAAACAAAGTAATGTTTGCGTTTAAAGATATTTGGTTCTAGGTCTTGACAGAATGCTTTTCTATCAGTTTAGTAATATTTTTGTTAGCTTAAAATTTAAAATTATTTTTACTGCTAGAGAAAATAAAAAAAATTTATGCGCAATAAATTTTATAAAAAATAATATACAAAACATGAAAACAAATAAAACGGTAAACAAAACATTACAAAATATTTGAAATAAATATATTTCTTTAAAAGTGAAACCATAAACATATTCTTCAATTAAAGCTCAACAATAATTGATATTATGCAAGAAAATATATCACCACAGATGCCAGATTAACATGTTAGAAGTTTTGGATAAATATGGAGTCAGTTCCGAATTATGGAGTCATACGATACGTAATTGGTATCGTATGACTCCATAAATGGATGTTCACATAGAACTGTATGAAGATAAGATAACATTTTTTGGGCTTATAAACTATATTTTTGTATAAATGATTCTTATAGCCTATGCGTCAAAGACTTTTAACTATTACTCACATATAGCAAACAAATAGATGATTTTCTTGTAAATTTATGTTTTAAAATAATTACTTTTTTTAAATCAATAATAAATAAAACAATAAATAATAATAATTCTATTACACAAGAAAATCTTTGCATTCAATTCTATAACATGGGACAATATGATATTTTTATTTAACATTTTAATGTTTGGATTTAAACATAATATTGTTTAAATTTTACAACATTATTTTTAAGATAGACAACAATATGGTTGCAAGACCAGCTTTATTATTATTAAATGTAATAACACTATGTTTTGCTAACAAATATAGAATACAACCATAATATGTTGCTCTTTGCTTATAGTAACCTCAATCATGTTTTTTCTTTGCGTTTTCGCATGGCCCTATAACTTAATCTCAATATACATATGCAAAAATTTGGTACAAAACACATCTTTTATTTCTTCAGAACAAAATTATTTTAGCAAACAAAAAAATTCCCGCCATTTTTATTTCTGCTTTTATCTGCCTAATAAGGCCCCTTTGCATTTTATTGTTCCTCTAGAAATTCATGCCTACATAAATGTACATAAGTACATACATGTTGTACTGGTGGCTAAACAATACCATGATAGAAAATCGATAAACAAGAAAATAAATATAAAATACAATTCAAAATTGAATTTTGAAAAGAATTGAAAATAATTAAAATATGCAAGCGCATAAACATAAGTAGAAAACTCATACAAAGATTAAATTTTATTGAGGCACGTGGCATAAATTCTGTAAGAAACCAAAGCAATCCAATAACGCTTTAAGAACCCATCAAGATTGTATACTAGAAAAAATTACATAGAATAATAATGAAAACATTATTAAAAGTTAAAAAGTTGATGAGAAAATTTTGTATTTGCAAAGAAAATAAGGAAATATTATTTCAAGTGTTTATTGAATGAAATGACGTTACAATTGAGAATGAGAAACACAAAATATTCATAATTCTAAAATGTTTTTGCTTTCGTTTTTTATTGACTTTTCATATTATTGTTGATTACTTTTTTAGACAAATTAAAAGCGAAAATTATTGATGAATGGAAAAAAATATGGAAATAAACCTGCAATTTACGAATGGTGTTTTCGATTGCAATAAAAATGTGTATAGTTATAGAAGTAGAGCTACAGTGGCTCACAGTTTATTTTCTGCACTGCATATTTTGATCTTTTAAGTCTTGTAACAATAAAACCTGTGGCTGTGAGCCACTGAATACTCGACTTTATACATTACATTAGGGCCAACTAAATCCTAAAAGGCTTCGCCACATTAATTCACGGTAGCCACCTAGGACTTAGGAAAACTGTGAACCGTGCATGTTTTTCGAGTTAACTTTCTGCCAGCACATTTACAAACTTTCTTATTTGTTACATATGTTTATGATTTCGTGCTAAATGCTGTTAAAAGCCCATATCCCATTTATCCCACATAAATCTAGTTTTGTCAAGTAACTTCAATAAAAAAACAAATATTGGGGTGACATAAAATCAAAAATTTAAAAAAATTAGTATGTACTGTATAGAATTTTAGATAAAAAGGTTATCGGCTCATAATGAATTAAGCATTTTTAAAAATTTTTAGTATTTCCTTAAAGATCTTATCTTAAGCTTACAAATGATACCCATATTTATATTTAAAAAAATTTTTAAATTTCAAAGGGCCGTAACTTGGAATATATGGGCGAGAGCCAAAAAATTCTAAAAATGTCTTTTTAAAATAATATCCTTGACTAGGATGCCTAGTATTCTTAAGATGTTCAAATATTTTTCGAAGACAATTTAAAACCATTTAATTTTTAGTCAATGATAATGAATTAGTTATTTACTTATGTAATTATCAATGACCCCTTTCAATAAAAAAGCATTATCATTATTAAAAATAATGGTATTGGTACAAGAATCAGTAGTATTTTCTATCATTTAATGCAAATGAAATTCACAATTAATAAGATAACGTTATTAATTGCAATGTAATGTTACAAGTAAACTTAAACTAGTTTTACTGACACTGAAATCCCTGTAAAATTTTACTCATTACTGCAACTAATTCGGAAAAAAGTAAGAATTTACTGATTACGCCTTTTGCAGAACGGGTTTTTTTACAAATTTAATAAGGCAATATAAAGTTTTATTTTCATTTGTTCGCCACAGGTAAAAAAGTGGCTTGAAGTGACTATTTATTTAAAATAAAAAATAAAAATAATATTGTTATTAATGACAGCTTTTTGCTGGTAATTAAAACTATCAGTAAAAACAATTTTTAGTGCAATTTTACTGGTATCAGCTTATCAGCCCCTTAAAGTGAGCCCTCTTTTCAGCGTAGCTCATTAGTACAAACTAGTTCGTTCATATAGTTAAAAGCTCACTTAGTCAGTTAAAACAAATAATCGAATTCAGTTGACATGTTTAGCTCAATTATTTTTAGTTCAATTGCTTAATCAGTGAGCAGAAAACAATTGAGCGAATACAGTACCAAAATAAGTTGTAAGGTTTCCTCAAGTTGTAATTTTATATATTTTTTTTTCATATAAATACTTATGAACTGTAAAAGGTATTCAGTAACTGAGTAAAAGTGCTCAATAAAAAGAGCGCTCAATAAAGTTTAATAGAGTGGGTAGATCAATTCAACTAGGTCGTTCACGGACTACACAACTCTATAGTATTTCGTAGGAATATGGTAAAAAATTATTTATTAAATTTAAAAAAAGTAATCGTTAAAGGCTATTCTCTGAAATACATTGAAAGAAATAGGAAAAATATTTTATTTATGCCTCAAAGTTAAAAATAGGTTTTTTTTAATATTTCCCTTTTAAAAACCACCAACATGCCTTGCGAATAAAAAAGAGATTGAAAGCCACTAACAAAAATTAGGTGATTTTCATCTGAAAGAAGCATTTAGAGTTGGGCAGTGTAGTGTTGGGCAGTGTAGTGTAGAGAATGCCCAATCTCTTTATAATCACGCAAACAAGTTCTTTAAAACTAGTGTTTGCTTTTCTATTTATTATACCCTTCGCCACAAAAAGTGGAAAAAGTGTATATCTAAGTTTGTCGTTCTGTGTGTAATTTCTACAATATCCATTTCCAACCCCATAAAGTATATATATATTCTGACATCTTATTCACAGCGAAGTCGATTGAGCGATATCCGTCTGTCCGTCCGTTTGCTTAGGCAAACTTGATTTCACGAAAAAAATAAATAAATATGTCAATCGAACAGATGTAGTGTCAAAGAGGTGCTATTGGAAATCAGCATGATCGGTCCATGTCCATCGAGGCAGCAGGCAAAATACCACTCATACCTCTAATTTTTTCATGTCATTTGGAACAATAAAGTAACTCCAATCAAAAAAAAATAAATATATGGGGCGATAGAGAATTAAGAAATAAAACAAATATCATGTGAACAAATTGGCACTCGCCTATATTTTCCGAGTTACGGGGCCCTGAAATTTTTAAATTGTTTGATAAATCAATATGGGTATCAATTTAAAGCTTTTAAAGAGATCCTTAAGGAAATAATAAAATTTTTTAAAAATGCTTAACCCATTAAGCGCCGAAGACATTTTAATGTAAAATTATATATATGCAATACCAATTTTTTTTTATTTTTGAATTCTCTGTCACCCCAATACTTGCTTTTTGGATTGGAATTACTTCACTAAACTAGAATTACATATATGGCGAAGGGCATATAAGATTCGGCATAGCCAAATATTACACTCATACTTTTTTTAAAACATTTATTAGTAAGCACTTTGAAAAGGGCTTCTAAATTCGGATATTGTTCACTGAAGTTGTACATTCGAATCCCTGAAAATTCAAAAATTATCATAAATTTGTCTTCATTGTCTGAAACATTTAATAACACAAGAATTATGAAAAGGTAAAATCAATTGATTCCTAATTAACCACTGAAGTGAATGGCTAAAGTATTAATTTTTAGTACTTCTGGTTTGAGAGCCATTTTACACCACGGCATTTTTCATGAAACTATTTTCATAAAAATTTTGCTTGTTGGCAAGAAGTGAAGTAAAGCAAACGGGAGAGGCAAGATGGCAGGTCTTGTATTTTAGGGGGATGTTTTGCCACTTGCTTTTTGTACGTTCGCTGCATACGTTTTGTTGTTTGTGCATTATTTGAAATGACACAAAATACTCCAATAACGAATATCATATTAAAAGCGAAATGTACACGTTTTGGCAAAAATTGCAGTATAAGGACAATTTAAAATTCACTGAAACTTTTAGAGAATTGAATAAAATGGCATGTGTAAATACGGACTTACAAGTAAATTTCGTACTCTTTAATTTTATTTTTGTCCCCTATGTATTACCTTCTCCTGTTTTAGTTTTTCTTTTTATTTTGCTGCTTTTCTTAAAATTCTAGAAGAAATTTTTGTTTCTATATAAGACTCTATGGGTATTTTTTTAATGTTAAATTGTACGAAAAATAAGTTTGTACATGAATGAATAAACTAAGCACTATTTGAATTTTTTCTTGTTGTTCTTGATAATCGTAAATGTTTTCTTTTTTTTTTTGCATGTTTAAGGTGTAAAAATGTTACAATGTAGATAAAAATGTAAACAATCGATTTCTTGGTTCAATTAATGCAAACATTTTACAAAAGTAGAAGTCTTTTTTAACATATTTTTAAACATTTACTTACTTACGTCCACAGCCGTTAGTATCTATGTTTGTTAATTCATTTCCTTACATGACACGTACTTAATAAATGGCAGCGAATTTTTCAAGGTCTCCCGAAATTGCAAAGTACTTAAGAAATAAGAAATATCTTCATTCTTATTATACCCTTCACCACAAAAAGTGGAAAAGTTTGTCATTACTTGTGTAATTTCTACAATATCTATTTCCGACCCCATAAAGTTTATATACTTTGACGTCTTCTGCATAGCGAAGTCGATTCAGCAATGTCCGTCTGTCCGACCGTGGTAGTGTTGCCGAGGCAAACTTGATTTCGCAAGAAAACATAAACATGTCAATCTTTCAGATATAGTGTCGAAAGAGGTGCTATTGCAAATTAGCATGATCGGTCCATGTCCTTCGAGGCAGCAAGCGAAACACCACGCCTACCTCTAAATTTTTTATGTCATTTGGAACAATAAAAATAAAGCCTTTTATAGTTTTGAAAGTGCTTATTTAAATTCTATTTTGTGATCTCAAATTCTACTTGGCAACACACATGGGAGCAACTATTTAGATAAATAATTAATTGAAGATTTTATTAGCATTGCATTACAAATATGCTAATGTATTATTTTAGCATTACCAATATTTTCACTAAAACATTATTTTAAAATCGTATTCTTCCCAGAGACAAATTTGGTGAAATATGTATTTGTTTTAACAATCTCAGGAAAAATCAGAGAATATAGAAATATCTTTTTGTTTTTCTGTTAATATTAAGAACTAACTCCAGATTAAAGATATTAAATTCTACACCTTTACCTCGCAAAATTGTACAGACGGACATCGAACATTACTTTTTTCACAAGATAACCAACATACGGAGATGATGGTGGTTATCTTCTAATGTCGCAATATTTCTCAGCGTTGTTCAGCAGAAGGCTAAAACTAATTATCTGTCAAATAAGAAATGAAGTAAGTGTTACGATTCACGAAATAAGCACTAGCTGAAAAAAGAAACGTTAGATGGCAGACTCTTTATTTATTTTTTTTTGTTTTTTTTTTCTATTATATTAAGAACCGTTATATACATTTTCTGGAAACTGTACTTTGGTTCAATATATATTAATAAATTAAAATTAGTTGTTGAGAAAATATTTTGTAATTGTTTTAATTTCTTTAACACTAGAAAGACGGAAGCTTTCTATATACCTATATTGCCTGAAAGCAGTCAAAATGACTACATGTGAAAAAATGACTAATGTGCAAAGAAATTTATTTAACAGTTATTTTTGATAAATTTTAAAACACTTATAGTCATTTATAAGTTATTAATAACTATTAATAATAATAAAATATCAGATCGAAAAAATTTTTTATATATTATCTGGACATTTTAAGCAAATACAAAAGCAAATCTTTTTAGATGTACATCTTCCGCAAACATTTTTGACAAATATTATTTGTTTTGTTATTGTGGCAAAGTCGTATTTGATAATTATTTCGTTTGGTAAAATCCGTTGTGCTTGAAGATGTTGCAATTTATACACCTGGGTCTATCTGTTGTGAAGAATGTTTCTCTCTTTCCGTTGTGTAATTGGCGGAAAGCTGTTCTGCTAATAGGAAAAGGAACTGAAAAGTAATAAATCTCAGAATTTGCTTGAACTTATCTCGGGACATAGTTCTTCTAAAAAAATCGGGACCCCGAGAATGCACTAAAAAAATTGTTTGTCACAACGTTTTTTCTTGCGTAGCCTGTTGGTCCCGTCATACCCTTGAAAAAACACGTATATACACGCGTATACGTCTTTTCCTGGGCGCATTGATAATATTATCTTTATTTTCATCGTTGAAGCTAGCCTTTTTATCGCTCTCTTCAAAATCAGATGTCTCACTCATAATAAGATCAGATTCGTCTTCAGATGAAAGTTCCCATCTCGTTCCATTTGATTCTGTATTGGAACACTCCCCACACAACTCTCTTAGTTTTTCTAATAGTTCTCTTCTGTTGGACATTTTTTTCATGAACTTAGGCTGTAAAATAAATCAACTAAATAACGTGTTAGAACGACTGGCTGTGCGTAAAGCAGGCCTAACCAAGAACGAAGCGTGCACAGTCTTATTGATACAGTATGAGATTATACACTCACAGATTTTCCTTCCCATCTGAATGACGTTACAGCGCATTTGAACGGAACAAAGCGCTAGGCCAGCCCTGGGATAAAGATTCGAATAGCAAGTAAGAACAATAATAACTTTAGTTATTAGAACCGCAACTTATTAATAATGTGTTGAAATCTTCAATTTATCATCATGAACTTGTATGTTAAAATTTTATTTCAATCTAGAGCCAAACTGGTCTTTTTCAAGCAGTCATTTTGACTGCTTTTCGCCAATATAGGTATAACACGTATATATATCGCAAGTGAGGGACGGAGATGGGCAACAACAATGATTATTTAATTCATTTATATGTTGTAGAAAAAGTCACAAAATTATAAGAAGCTGTGTTACTATTTAAATAATTATTTTCTTAATTGAAATTCAAAAGCAGTCAAAATGACTTGCATAGGCAATCTAGTGTTAATATTAACTTTAAATATATTAAATATATATATATATATATATATATATATATACTTATATATTATATTTATATATTATATTAAATTAAGCAACAAAATGATTTGATTTTAAAAGCCAAGATTTCAAAACAAAAAATAATCTCAAAAGAAGCAAAAAACATAATTAATCCGCTGTGATTAGAACAGAAAAAAAATAAATACTTTCAACAAAGTTAAAACATTAGGAATTAAAACCACTAAAACTATGCAATGCCCTTCAAAGAACAAAAATAAATTGGAGTTGTTTTGAAATCGAAAAGTTAATGCGTTTCGGTTAAAAGAGCGTGAGGAATTTCTTTATCTTTTATATGCTAAACGTTTACAGTAGATTTTAACAAAATGTTTACGTACTGGAATACATTGATTTACAGATATTAACAAATTAATTAATCGCCCTTATTCTTCAAATCGCGTTAAAAAAGCAAATTATTTTACAAGTTGGTTTAGTGTAAATCGTACGAGTGTTTTAAATGAAAATTTTTTAATTACTCGTAAAATTTGTCCATAATTGTAGTAAAATATTTACGGCAGTAAGAGCAGCGAGCACAAGGTTTAAAATTATTTTCTATACCGTAAATTTTTTCAAGCAGTTAACAATTTTGTGATGAATGGTCGAATTGCGACCACTTGGCATTAACTTCTCTTAATGAATTCTCCCTCTAATTTGAGAAAAATTTAGGAATCGTAAAGAAATAACTTTGGTTTTCAAAATCGTCAAAATTTTTAAAAATTGTAAAATCTGGCAGCATATAATTACGATTATATTAATCAGGTATGGAAAATATGGTACAATTATTATTTAAAGTACTTTTTAAAAGTGAATAAAGAAAAAATATCTTACAAAATTTGGGTACAATCCATAATGGGTTAAGCATTTTTAAAAATTTTTTACTATTTCCTTAAAGATTTCATTAAAAGGCTTTATATGATACCCATATGGATATTTAAAAAATTTTTGGAATTTCGGAAGCCCGTAACTCGGAAAATATGGGCGAGCGCCATTTTTTTTTATTTTTTAATATTCTATCGCCCCATATATAGACATATATATATATATATATATATATATATATATATATATATATATATATATATATATATATATATATATATATATATATATATATATTTTTTTTTTTTATTAGAGTTACTTTATTGTTCCAAATTACATGAAAAAATTAGAGGTAGGCGTGGTGTTTTGCCCGCTGCGTCTACGGACATGGATCGTTCTTGCTGATTTCCAATAGCACCTCTTTGGACACTATTATCGATTGGCGTATTTAAATTTTTGCTGAAATCCAGATTTCGTTTGCAAAGTATTTGAGAAGGACGAACATTTTTGAAAGTTTTTTTATTTCGAAAAATTTGTTTTAATTTAAAGAATTTCAAAAATACACACGTATGGCTGATAAAAATTAAATTTAAATATTTTCCAATGGGTTAACATTTTTTGTGAGTCCCATGTGGTCCAATACCGCCACAAAACATTTGAAATATCACAAACTTTATAATTAATCTTTAACGGTCTCCGGTCTCATAGACTTAGTTTTTCTATTACGCTCAACTAGATTTAAGTCTATCGCAAATATTGCAAATATTAAGGAATCTTTCTTAATTTAAAAGCCTGAACAAAAGGAACACAGAAAATAATTAAATTCTATTAAAAAAAAACATATTTTCTTATTTACTTTAACAGAAAAATTTGCACTCTCTTTTTTTATTATTGTTCTTTTATGGTTGCTGACTCAATTAAGTCTGTTCCCCAAAAAACAAAAACTTATTTGAACAATTAATACCAAACAAAGGTGCAGAAGATACGTTTTTTTAGTACCAATCTAATACTATTCTCATCAACAACTGTTTCAATTTTAAAAATTAAAGCTCAACAATACTTAATTTTTTGTTTATAGAATCTGATACTGAAAATGATTAATTTTCCCAAATTAGAACAGCGTGATTTTGATTTGTTTCAACACTAAATAAATAATATTATTTTATTAACTGATTTTATTGTTTTTAGTTTGTTTAGAATTGCTGCTTGATTTATTGATAATAGTTTTGTTAAGTCAAACATAAATAATGAAATGATTAAATAAATAACAACGTTTTGAGTAAAAGAGAATTTTTACCTTATTTTTTTGTGCGTCAATAGTTTTCCACAAATTTAAGCAGACACTTGACACTCTCCGTTTCGTGAACAATAACACACCCGTATTTATTCGTTTTATTTGTCTTGATCCCACATTTTTCAAAGATTATTATATTTCTTTTAGTTGTTGTTATAGATTAAACAGTTGTTGTTGTTAAAAACCAAAGATAAAATTTTTTATTATTCGTATATTTGTCTACCACCCGCGTTAAAATTTGTTTGCGTGCGTGCAAAATTCTTTTGATATGACACACTTTCTCTAAAAATTATTTGAAATTTTCTTTTCGTTTTTCTTTTCGCACAACTTTTTTCTTCGGAAAATCACATTGACAGACTGTCTGAATTTCCTTTCGTTATAAAATGTTTCATTTTACAAGTTTTGTTTTGAGTTTTCTGACATTATTTTTTGTCTGTCTGATTTTAATATGAAAGAAATTTAATAAAAATAAAACAAATATTTTCAGAATTTTTTTTTCTGATGTTTTCTTTTTCTAATTTATAAATGTAATTACTTATGTATGTATGTATGTATACATAGGGATGTGTTTATTTTTAAATTTGAGCTACAGTTAATGGTAGATATATATGAACTTAACGATATACTTGTTATTCCACTTTCTTGAAAGATAGAACTTTGGGAGTTATTGACATTTCATTACTTAGATCATCAATATTTAGTATATTATATTTTTAAGAATAGTCTAAGAAAACTAAAAATGGAAATTTTTATTTTAACAACTTTATGAACTTAAAAATGTTCTTTGAAAATTTAGCCTCAGTGCGCCTCTAGATTTCAGCAGAAAGACCTTTAAAAAATTATTTGCCATAGAGTTTCCATGATCAGTTGATTCGCTGATACTTTTATTCAAATAAAGCTGAAAAAATCAGGTTTTCAAACAAAATTTTGCACAATTCTATTGAACATCTGAATCAAAGTTATATTAGGCTGCAACGTTAGCATGTAAAAAAAATATCTTCATAAAACTTTTTCGTGAATGTCCATTAATGAACTGTCGTAAAATTTAAAAGGGTTTTTTAAAGATTTATACAGAGTTGTACAAATGAGTATTAATTTTAATTTTATGCTTTGACGTCTATGTTACAAATAAATACTATTTATAGTGTTGTTTAAACGATGAGTGAATATTATTATTGCTTTTCTCCTCGTTAAACTTTCGTCGCCCTTAGAGACTTTTAAAAAAATTTCGACAATACGCCACAAAGTCTACAAGTCTTTTAAGCTTAAATGAATGAAAAAATTGCGAATTTAGAGGCAGATATTTATAACGATAAGCAGTTAATAATATTGCCGTAAGATTAGCACAACGTGCATTTAATAGGAAGGCGGATATTCGAGTGATATATATTTTTTTCAACGTGTTATTAATAATTTTTTTCAAATAAACTTTTCGTTAAAGAAGGCCTTATTTTCGAATTTCTAACAATTCACATAATGATATGACAGTACCTTTACGTCATACAGTATATTTTTTAGATTTTTCAAATTAGTAGAATTCAAGTAGCTTATTGATGTAAGATAAAGCAAACAAAGAAAATTTGGGATAAATATATGTTGCAAAGACAAATTTGATATAGACATAGTGTCGAATGAGGTGCTATTGAAAATAAGCAAGATCGGTCATGTCCTTAGACGCAGCGAGCAAAACACCAAGCCTACCACTAATTTTTATACATTGTTTGGAATAATGATAGAGAATTAAAAAAATAAGAAAAAACATAATTTGAAAAAATTGGCGCTCGAGTTACGGGGCTCTGAAATTTACCTATTTTTTAAAATATCAAAATGGGTATCATTTAAAGGCTTTTGAAGAGATCTTTAAGGAAATAATGAAATTTTTTAAAAATACTTAACCCATTAAGAGCCGATGGCATTTAATGTAAAATTATATATACGCAGTACCAAAACTTTTTATTTGCTTTTTTGATTGGAGTTACTTCACTAAACTAGATTTAAATAGATGGTGAATGATATATAAGATTCGACATAGCCTAGTATAGCACTCTTAGTTATTGAATATAATTTTAAACTGAACACTGTTTTAAATGTGACTGATACGTTAATTTTACAAGAAAATTGCTTTTTATATTTAAAAAAAAGTTGGTAAAAGGAATGCTTGTTCTGCTTCCAGAAGACATGTCTATTTTCGAAGCTTGTTGTCAATTTTTTATTTAAATTTTCTGCAATTAAAGAAATTTTTAAAATATTTAGAGACTCTAATTACGCACCAGGTATTTATTAAACAGTTTTTATAACTAACATTACCAATTTTTGATATTGGCGATATTTGAGAAACCATTTGTCCAGACAGTTCGGAAAAAATTGGCAACACTGCTTCCTACAGATGCTACACAGAAGAAGCGCAAATAATTTTTGCACAAAAAATACCTAAAAAGACTTCAAAACAGTTCGAAGACCGAATCTTAAAAAAAATATATGTAAATGGTGCCAGTCTGTAAATTTCAAAAGCCTGACCCCATTAATATAAAAACCAGTCTTTAATTGTTCCTTAAATTCTTATTGTTGTGTGGCGAATATACGAAATTAAAATTTTATATCTATATACTTTATATTTTGATGCTGCAACACCAACGAGTACATAACCGTCGCTGTGTGCTTTCCTACAGGCGTACGACTGAATGTGCTACCTCATCTATAATTCTGAGTGATCCAGATATTATGGACTCAGAAGCTCTCGATGTTTTTGACATGAAGATTCAATGGCATGCTCGGTGAAACAAGCTTATTTTTCAAGTCGAAAAGAAGCATTCAAGTGCTTATATTTTCTAAAGCGGTGTAAAAAATACTTCACTTGATCCGATCTCCTTGCTATCTATGTCACCTTTGTCAGACAGAAAATGTAATACAACTCGCATGACTCAGTGTATTATCGTTAGTATGCTCATATGAAACCAGGGAACTTGTTCCTGAAAACCAAGAGCACATCACTTTCTGGTCGATTGGCCAGGGTATCGCAGTACGCATTACAAAGAAAATTAGTTTTTTATTTAAACATTTCGTATCTAAAATAAACTCCCAGCCGAGGGTTCTCCTGTCATTTTCAGTGTACAAAGATTTCAATGAAATGTCCACAAGCTCTACTCCCTAGAACGTCCTTCCCATGACTTAATTTCCTAGTTCTGACACAATGCGTTGCATAAATAGGGGTCAACCTCTGTGTGCTGGTAATATTAAAGAAATCGGTCCAAAAATTATAGAGTTCTGAAATAACAAATATTAAAATAAAAACACAAAAACGTGGTACGCTTTTCTTTTTTGGACTCGTTTAAATCGGAAAAATTAAAAAAAATAATATAACAGGAATACACTGTCAGCTTCGTCTATATGTTAGATTTAACTACTGTGTTTCCTTTCAGAATTGTGTGGCCATTTGGGCCGTCCAATTTCTAAGGCCGCCTTCGATTTATCAATCTTTGCTTTGTCAAATTAGAGGTGGTACTATAATTCTTGCAAAAAAAAAACGAATTCAAAACAGATTTTAGCTGTCTGTCTATAGGAGTTCAGAGGCTTGTCCACATACATGAAATTACATCAAGTATTAGAACACCCTTTTAAATTTGCTGTTGTAGATCAGAGAAGAGTAAATTTCAACCGTCGGTATAAACCTGTTCAACAGTTTGGCCATATACATTAAATTACATCAGCTATTGTTAGACCCTAAAATTTCTGATTTTTAATATTTCTAATTATTATTATACCAAACAAGCTAGTGTATATTCTGTATAATTTTCAAGTGTTTGTATATAACCGTTCAAAAGATAGGGCCGTATAGGTCAAATTACAAAAATTATAGGAATACGCTTTAATTTCTAAAATTAAAATCGTAGACTTGGTCTAATAGCGGACTTATCATTACAGCTTTCTTGTAAATTTCGGCGGTCTGTCTCGACGCTTCAAAAGTTTAGCCATATACATAAAAGAACGTCAACTATTGCATACCCTTTGTTTTCTGAATCCAAATTTTATACTTATTATAGCGGACTTACCTAAACAGGTTCCTTGCAAATTTCAGATGTCTGTCTACAATGGGCCAAAAGTTCCCACATATACCAAATTACATAAAATGTTGGAACACACTTTAATTTCTAATTTCAAATTTTAAACTTGTTGTTATAGCGGACACAATACAGGTTATTTGTAAATTTTAACCGTCGGTCTACAACTTTTCAAAACTTTAACTATATATATCAAACTAAATATACTATTAGGGCACCCTTTAAATTATATTTTTTAATATTTAATCTTGTTACTATAACGGTTTTAGTAATCGAACATTCTCTCCAATTTTCAAGCGTTTATTTATAACAGTTCAAAAGATATAGGTCAATTTACGAAACCTATGGGGCACCCTTTAATTTTTAGATTTAGTTTTTTATTGCTGTTTGCTATTGGGAGCAGTTTTTTTTAATTTTGAATTGGTTCCGTTAACAGTTCATAATACTCGTAAAAAATATTTGTTGTATAGGGACACCCTTTAATTTTTCAAGTTATGATATATTTTAAAAACGGGACCAATCTATATGCAAAGCTTTTCAAGCAAAGAAAATTTTGCTAAAATCGGTTCAGAAATGATTGATTTAAGCGAGCACAAACATTAAAAAAAAACAACAATCAGACGAATTGATAACCTCCTTCTTTATTTAAAGTCGGTTTAAAATTCTGCTAGTCCTTCTAGACTTCATAAAATAGTTTTCTCTATGCAAGCAGAGTTGATTTTTTTCGAGAAAAAGGTTTTTACGGACGAAGATTTTGGAAAATCAAGGCGGAAAAGTACGAAATTTTGTATAAAATTATTCCTAAATGGCTTTCCAAATGAAAAAATAAAAGTTCTATAATTACTCTAAAGTTTGTCTAAAGGCTTAAAATTGGGGCGAGGCGAAATTCGCCGGGTCTGCTAGTTTTTGTATAATAGTGTGGCACCGACGACGCCGTTTTGAAACGATTTTTAAAGTGGGACAGAACGGTTTATTTCTTTATCTCGAAGGGAGAACATCTTTGTGCAAGCAGATTTACCTTTTTCAAAAAAGTGAGGTTATAATTAAACCTTTTAGCTTTTATAAAAATGCTATCGTTTTAACAAATATTCAGAAAAATGTTAAAATACTACAATATCCTATCCAGGATTACCACTTCCTATACGAAGGTATAGGTCGATGTGCAGTTTCTGGAGCGACTATTTATATCTGAAAACTTGTGGGATACCCGGGTGCTGTCGTTATGCAGGGGTACATTTTTAAATTCAGAATTCAAAAAAAAAAGTGGGACAGAATTCTGTCAGATTCTTGTGTGATTAAATCGTACGATTGTGTATCATAGTGAATCCTGGCAGCATCAGTAACTCTAAGCTATTGTAATGGTATGTTATTTTCCGATAAATCGTTTAAGAAAAACCCATAACTTGCGGTTAGAAACTAGACAATTTTCAAGTCTTGTATTACGTTTGTTTTGTTGAGATTTTTATGAGTCGGTTGTGGAACAAGTGTAGTTCGGCCAGTTTTTCAGATTTGCATAAAATTTACTGGTTTAGAAAATATTAATGACCAGCTACACAGTGTAAAAGAAGGTTGGTTTCTTTAAAAAAGGTTTAAAATTTAAGCCCATCCTCATTACTCAAGAAGTAGTTGTGTTCTAATTTTCTGCAATTCATAATTTAAACTGAAACTTTTAGAAATGCTTTAACAAAAAGGGAGTATTTTTATTTGACTTTATTAACATATCATAGATCTTTGTAGTATGTTTTCCTATGATGTCGGTTTTTAAAATTTTTCTGTGTTAAATTAATTTGATTTAAATGCAGTAAAACGAATTTTTAATTTTAATGTTTATTTTGCCAGGTGGAAATAAATGTAATTTTAACCTGAAATTTAAGCAAAAGTTAATGCCAAAGTATTTCTAGTTATAATTTATACATGTGTGTGTTACCAAACTGTGGTTAGTTCTAGATTCGAAAAACTGTTCATATAAATGCATGTATCTTATGTTTATTTGGTTTATTTTTTTTATAATGTCGTACCTCAAATATGCTGTTAATTTTTATTAAAATAAAATATTTTCTTTCAAATTACACGTTTTTAAAATACCAAAGAACATACTGACACTTTTTACAAAATATAAAATTAAAATAAAAATCTTTTGTTTAACTATGTAACTTGCAAATTGCTTTCGTTTTTACAGATTTTCTACCAACTCAATTAAACTTTTAATAAAAGAAGTTAAAAGAAAGAAAGTAAAAGTAAATGTTAAAATAAAAATAACTTAAATCAAGAAAGGTGTTTTGGGATGGCGGTTACGGTTTGTCTACAAATTATCATTATATCCAACGGCTACAGTTTCTTTTTTTTAATTTGTTTGATTGCCCCCCTGGGTTTATAAATAATATAGCATGTGGTTAAGTTGTTGGTAATTTCAAACTGTTTATTTGACAAAGGAATCTAAGGGTGGGTGGTTAAAGTTTTCTATAAACATAAGGAAAATAAATTGTCTTTATTGTTGTAATAGTCCACATAAAATATAGCGAAGGAAAACTTCTAGAAGCCAAAAAATTAAAGTAAAAATAAAACTATTTATTAAAGTAAGCACTTCTAGCAAACTGATATAAATAATGAAAATCAGTCTTAATAACGAAGCACTTTCAAACGGAAAAAATGTGTGTTGCTTAAAAAGAATTTTACGAAATCGATCAAAACTGATTACACCATTTTAAAACTAATCGTTTTTAAAAATATCGATTTCAATTACATTCATGTTTAAGCCTTACAAAAACACTGTAAGCTGTTTTACCATTTTTGTTGACCAAAATACCGATCCCACTGTGAAAAAACCGCCGTTACAAAGAGCGTTGCAACTGATAAAATTGTTTTCTTGATTTTCTTAAATATAAAAACACAAAAACTTTTTAATTACAAAAAAAATTTTTGGAAATATAGCTTATTTAATAATTACAACAACTATAGGGTCACTCTTTAATCTCCAAGTTCAAATTTTATACCTGCTGTTGTAGTAGACTTAGCAATCAGATTCTTTGTAAATTTCAACCATCTGTCTATAGCGGTTCAACAGTTTGGCCCTATACATCAAATAACATCAACTATTTTTGCACCCTTTAATTGATAATTTAAAATATTTAAACTTCTTCTTATACCAAACAAAGTAGTTGATATTCTGTATAATTTTCAAGTGTTTGTATATAACGGTTCTGATTACATAAATTTTGGGAACACCCTATAATTTCCAAATTCATATTGTAAACTTTTTATTTTAGCGGACATAACAATACAGGTCCCTTGTAAGTTTCAGCTATCTCTCTACAACGGTTCAAAAGTTTGCCCACACACATTAATAACATCAATTATTGGGACACCCTTTTATTTCAAAACACAAATTATATACTTGTTGTTATAGCAGAGTTAGCATTACAGGTTCGTTGGAAGTTTCTATCTACAACTGTTCAAAAGTATGGCTGTATATATCAAATAAAATTAACTATTGGGGCACCCTTTATTTTATAGTTCTGAATATTAATACTTGTTACTAGAACGGTAATAGTAATCGATTTTCTGTCCAATTTGCAAGCGTTTTTTATAACGTTTCAAAAAATAGAGCCATATAGGTCAATTAACGTCGTCTGTGGGGGCACCCTTTAATTTTTAGATTTATTTATATTCTTTTTTTTACTTTTTCCATTGAGAGTTATAATGAAACGAAATTATTTTAAATTTTAAGGTGGTGATTTTTATGGTTTATAATACACCTAAAAAACGTGTATGTTGTGTGGGAACACCCTTCAATTTTTATAACGAAACCTATCTGTAAGCATCACCTTTCAAATGAAAAAGAAATTTTGAAAATCGATCCCGAAATGATTGAGTTAAGGAGGCACAAACAAAAAAGGAAAGCAACATTCAGCCGAATTGATAACCTGCTTCTTTTTTGGAAGTCGGTTAACAAATGTTTATAAAATAGTTAGAATTACAGAATTTGATTGCAGCATGTTCTTAATATAACGCTTATACTTAACATATAAATTATTTTAACAAAATTTAATTTCACAAATAATTTTATTCCGTGACTTATTGCAGTGTCATCATATAACTTGTGATGAAACTGTTTTCGTAAAAGATCTCATCAAAACTATTTCGTGAGTTAATGAAATAAAATATTTATTGAATTTCACAGTAGCAGAAACAGAAATTAATTAGAGATATTTGTTGCATGACGGATAGATAATTATGTAATTTCATAATATTTTTGTGAGAACTTCTTCCCCCTGTTTGGGAGACAAATTTATTTCAAGAAATCAGTGCCCTTATTCCACCGGTGAACTTGATACCAGTTGCAACCACTATATAAAAGAGAAGGCGAGATATATTTTTTATTTAAGTCCATAAGCAGACTGAAATATTGACTACCAACGTTGTCAACTTTTCAAATAAATATGACAGCAAAAACTAAAGTTTTAGCTTTATTTGCTTGTATACCAATTTGGAAATACATATAAAACCAATCACCTTGAATTTTTTTTCCAGTCTATGCCAATTGGTTCACGGTTATACCGTCTTTTTATCTACAATATTCCGATCTGGTTTGCAAATGTGAAAACGCCTGTTTTTTATTTTGAAATTCTTTTGGCTGAAAAAGTTTTTGAAGACCATGTATTACAGCTAAAATTTTAATTAAATATCTCGACAGCATTCATATATTCCAAATTCTTGCAGATTCTTCAATATGTATTTATTTGATAAATTTAATATTCACCCCTATCGTGAACAAAATGTGAAATTTTAGCTCCCAGGAAATTTTTATTCCTCATAAAATTTGTATTCCCTATAAAGGGAAAATTGCTATCGTGAATTTCATGGGAACGTTTGTATCCGCTATCAATTCGTAATGAAAACAAATTAGAAAGATGAAAATATAAATAGGAAAAAAATATTCGAACTTTTTTAAAGTTTTTTCAAAGTTAAAAAAGTTTAGATAATAAAAATAATAAATAAATAAAATAGTAAAAGTTAAAGTAATTTCTGTGGTAGAAATGTTAAGGATTGCTGCCTTTGTGTTGTTGCAAATTGAGGTTATACTGCAACAGAAAAAAGCACTTCGCTCGAGATGTTTTTAATCCCCCAATAAATACATTTGAATATTTACGACTCTTTCATTTCTTTGAGTTCGTAACAGTGTTAGCTAACTGACAAACTTTTGGTTTGTTTTAGGCCACCTCCTTTTTTCCGTTTGCTTTTTAAATTAGCGGCATCTGTTGGCCGGACATACCGTTTTTGGTCTATCTATACCTAATACCACAGTTATATACATATGTATTTATGTATGAAAATGTGCAATTTACATAATTTGAAGTAAAACTGTCTTTTTTATTCAAATACTTCTGTTATAGAGGGACCAGTACAATGCAGTTTTCCTACAAGAAAATTCCAGAATTTGACCACCACATCTTTCGAAAGCTTTGCAAAACTCCATTGAATAGGTCGGTTATTTCGAATACTATTGAGAAGGATGTCTCTTTGCACTTTATTTATTGATTTAGACATATAAACTAACTTTCAATAATCTAAATATTAAAAAAAGACTTACATAAAAGATAACTTATATTTTTATCCTGTTCTCTAGAGAAAATAAAGTAAACGAACTAATACAAAAAAGGGGAAAAATAGCTTTAAAAAAGTCGTTCACTATATGGCGAACTTTTTAATGGGAATAATTTTGTGCATATTATTCCCCACTGAATTACATTTCACAATAAGGGAACAATTTCATGGGAAAAATTGTTCACGATTGCATTTTAGGGAAAAGGGAAAATATTTCGAGGGGTGATTATTATATTGGTCAAGAATGGTTTTTCTTATGCCATCACTTTTAGAAAATTATGAAGTAAAAAAAAAAAACATATAAAGATTTAATAATAAATATTTAAAGATGTTGGTTTAAAATATTTTGCTATGGATAAGTTTTCTGACGAGATAACATTTAATCATTTGTTTAAAGATATCGACCGAAATTTCAATGGAATACAATTCTGATGTATGGTCTAGTGCTTTTAAGCGTATTTTGAAGGTACTCGACCGCGTACAGGAGGGCGAAAAGGCTCATATGTGACAGTAGAGTATCCAACTCTATGACCCTCTTGAACGTCGATGCAATGTGGGTTCTGTTTCGCTGTAGTCTAAAAAGATTAGGTTCTCGTTCCCGATATCCGCAAGTTTTTGCGTACAGCACCCTCTTCATTAAGAGCTCATCCATTTGTGGTCGATTGGCTAGTGAAACGCACTGTACATTACAGAGAGAATACGTTTTTTAGCTGAACAATTCGTATATAAAATCATCTTCCTGCAGAGGTCTTTCTTGTCACTTTCTGTGTTGTAAAGTTTAAATCGAATGTCCACAAACACTACTCTCTGCATTCTTCTTCCCATAACCTAATTATCTAGTTCTGGCACAAAGCATTGCTGGAGTAGGGGTCATCCCCTGAGTGCTGGTCCGAGATACAAACAAAACAACACTAGTATTAAATATCGTGTCGTAGCTTGCCCCTGGCTTGAACTGATCTAGGTTTTCCATTTAAATAAACTCACCGTGACCCAAATGAAATGAAAATGTTAACAACAGTTATTACAAAGAAAAGTCGAAACGAAAACTGTTTTTTAGCTTCGATAAATCTAAAGTGGCAGCACTAATTTCGACCCTTTTTCATTTTATCATTTTTCTTACCACACATCAGTATTTTGCACATCACAGTTAGAAAACGTTGCATCTAAGTTTGTCATTCCGTTTGTAATTTCTACAATATCCAATTTAAATCCCATAAAGTATATATATTGTAAGTTCTTATGCATAGCGAAGTCCATTGAACGATGTTCGTCTGTCCGTCCGTGTTAGTGTTAAATTGAACCATACCAAGGCTCTAAATGAGCAAGAGAAAATTAACGTACGTTAATCGATTAGCAATAGCTTCAAAAATTTTGCTACTCAAAATCAGCAAGATCTGTCTATGGCTATGTTCGAGGTCTGCCGCTAATTTTTTATATCATTTGTAACTCCAATAAAAAAAAAACAAATATATAAAAATTAAAAAATAAGAAAAAACATCCAGTGAACAAACTGGCGCTCTCTCATACGAACGGGCCATATGGGCTCCTGAACTTTTAAAATTTTTTTAAATATGAACATGAGTATCATCCAAAAGCTTTTGAGGAGATCTTTCAGGAAATACTAATTTTTTTAAAAATGCTTAACCCATTAAGAACCGATGACATTTTTATGTAAAATTAGATATATGTAGTACTTAAATTTTTTTCTTATTCTTTAATTCTCTATCACCCCAATATTTCTGTTTTTGATTAACGTTACTTCACTAAACTTGATTTGCATATATGGTGAAGGGTATATAAGATTCGGCATAGCCGAATATAGTACTCTTTCTTAGTAATGATAAATTTAAATCTATATTATAGTTTGATTATTTTACTATAAACAAAATGAATTACAAACACAAAAAAAAGGATATAAAAAACGCTGCCATTAAAATATCTGAAAACGAAATGACGACATTATTGAATATACACGTACACGTACTCATACTCATACATTACAAAACTGATGCTATAAAATGAAATGATGTCATAGAAATAACTTAAAGAATTTTACTCTACTTGTCTTAAAACCAGACAATTTTTTACAATAAAACATTGTGTCAATTGCAGTTGATTGTCTGCTGAAAACAATATTTTACTATATTTTGGGGGTTTGTGTCCGTCCTATTTCATTCAAAGAGCGCTTTGTTAGACTTTGTCTCTTCTATTTTAGAACTGCTTTGAAAGTGCTTGTCCAGATTTACAACATGGCATTTTTCATGCCATCCTTTAACGGGATATTTACTCCACCTCTTGCTAAAAAACAAAAATTTCTCGTGATTTAAATTGCTCTAAATTTTTTTTTAACAATATCTGCTATTTTGAAAAACCAGCATTTAGTTTTAAATCGTTAATAGTTTTTAGTTGTTTTTTTTTTTTTTTTGTATATTTTCGGCTTCTAATGAAGTTTAAAATTTTTTATTGCAAGTAAAATTAATTGTTTGGAAAAATTAGAATTTTTAGTGATGTTTTAAACGTTTAGTAAAATTTCATCTTTTTGCTTAAACAGAATTTATTGCCCTAAATTTGGGTTTTTTTTAAAGAAATCTACAATTTTTTATAGCAAAAACAATTTCTTTTTAAGCAAAGTTTAATACTTTTGGTGAAATATTAGTTAATATTAATACTTTTCGTGAAATTTAGATGGTTTAGCGATGTTCCAACAACATGGAAATTTATAGCTTTTTTTCTGAATTTTTGGTTTTGAATACAAAAAAGGAAAAGCACCATTTTTGGGTCGATGTTGCTAAATTTCAATAGCTCGTTTTTCGAAATTATGTCTGAGAGAATGGTGGTCTAAAATTGTCTGTAGCTCCTCTGGAAACGTGGCAAAACTGATTTCAATGCGATTACGGACAGACGAGCGGATAGAAGAAATTCACTATGCATAACAATCAAAGGCACATATACTTTATGGGATCGAAAATTAATATTGTAGAGATTACAAAAGGAATGATAAACTTTTGGTGAAGGGTTTGTAGCAGTAAAAGAGCCTGTTGTTTCTTGTAGCTACTTTCAAGTAATCTTCATTTGACCTTAAAATATTTAATATTTAATTTAATATTTAATTAAAAATCTGTTTTTTCGAGAACTTTCTAGGTTATGGCACTTATACATAAGAACACAGTCTTTATAAGACTTGCGTATATTACAGCGTTGTTCTAATAATTTACATTGTTGTATTACATCGTATTTTGAAAGATATATTAATTAAGCACATTTATAAAATTATAAAATGTCATTCTGGACTGCTACATGTATAAAAACTTTAAACAATATACATACATATGTATGTATGTGTTATTTAAATAAATAAAGCATCAAAAATCCCTTTAAATTTGTAGTGCGTGCATTACTTATATCTCCGTAAGCTTCTTCCATGGCTGAAAGCTAACAATCTTTAATGTTAAGAATTTCTACCAAAACAAAACACCCTTTGTGTATATTGCGACTTAAATTTTTTATTCTATACAATTTGTGTTATTTTTTATTGCTATTTTAAGGATTCAATTTATATTTCTTTGGTTGAAACATCACAATTCTTATGTGTGCTGTTCAGGGATGAAGTTGTACCAACCATCTGCAATAATGTGTAAATCGAGCTGACATGAAAAAGTATTTTTCTGTTAGTAAATTTTAGTAACTTGATGTTTTAGATATTAAATAACAAATGCAGAAATAAACTTATTGTTTAAACAAGTTTTAAGTGTTTAAGTGATAAACAAGCTGTTTTTTGCGTGGTTTTGTTAGATATTTCAACTATAAACAAAAGATCCATGCGATTTTTTTCAGTTTGTTCCCCTTTTTTTATTGACTAAGAAAAGAATAAAAGATTCAGGTGAAAAAAGTAGAGATATCATAAATTTTAAAAGAAAAATAAGTCATGAATAAGCAAAACAGCTCAGCTCAATTAACGATGATGTCAGTCGTTAAAAAATTTTTCCATAAGAAAGAAATTCCATGAGAGTTGTCATGATTGGGCTGTATTAAATAAGATCCACTGCCTCGTCAAATTTATGCACGCTTAATTCTGTCGTACGTCGTAATTTTAATCGTCTAGTCGTAGGACTCATTTTGTAGGTTAACAGGGATACTTAACGGATGTTACCTTCTATGTATATCGTTTGATAGTAATCCGTTCTAAAGTATTAACAAACTGGTTTAGATATAAAGCAGCAAATTCTAAACTGCTGGACCGACTAAAACAAAATGTCACACGGTTCAAAAGTATGTCACTTTGGACAATCTTTTGGGAGGGTTGTTAAATCTTATGTGTCATCAATTTTTTATAGTTTTCTGTTTTTAGTTTACTACGAAAAATATTAAACTTTAAAAAATCAGTAGCTTATGCTTTATCAGCTTATGAAACACGATATTTTTACGTGAAAATTGTGAAGGTTGCCACATTTTTGGCAAAAAAAAAAAACATCAACTTCTCCGACCAGAAGTAAACTTCTTAATGAAATTAAATTTGTTTTCCAGTTTCTTAAAAGCATCATTATGGAGATATTTTATGCATAATAAATGTAACTACTAAAGTCCCAAATTTATGCTCAAAGGCAATTTATGGCAAAACCTAGACAAAAATATGAACTCTATAGACAAAAGCCTTAAAAATTTTAATTTAATATTTTTGAATCATGATTTGGAAATTTCGGAATTCTGTTCGTCTAAGTCTGTAATTTTATTTACTCTAACATATATCACAGCCAAGGTAAGGGTCTTATATCGTTTCAAAATAACCCGGAAGTCGATTGGTTGAAGTAAAGCCCGACAAACTCTGGCGGTCGAAGATGTGTAGGAGGACGATCAAAGAGTTATGATCAAAAGGGCAGACAGTGGAACTTATTGCAAACATATTTTACTGCCTTAGTTATGCAGGCAGCAGCTTACATTAGGTACAAGAGAAGAAACTGAGAAGTGTAAACAGAGGAGATTAAACAGTAAGCAGGAGGTCACAACAGAAGATATGAAGCTGAGTACATACATGTAGTGGATAAGCCAAGAGAAATAAGTGTATACAGTCAAACACACAGGATAATAAGTTGCAACCAAGGTTGTCAGAATAGGATATTTATCCCTAAATCGGGGATTTTATTTTCAAAATGGGGATGAGAAATTCAGTTTGGGGATTAAAGATATATTTTGAGGATATGTTTTGCGTTTAAGGGATTTAAAGAGGGTTTTTGGGGATTTTTTAAAATTCTGTTTTGGGTTATTCTAATTTTACTATTGTAAAATAAGTTTTATTTTTTGCCACGTACAAGCTTCCATTTTTATGACATATAAGTCTCGCCGTTATTTAAAAAATAAATTCGACTTTTTTCAACAATTGACTTAATAAAAACTAAAACAAGAAATGAAATGCAATATGAGGTACTTGAATCTTTATTGAGAATTAATACAATTTTTAAAAATCATACAATTTGCTGTGATGCTTTTGTTCCATTTTCAAATGTTCAACTCCAAAAATGATGAATAATTTTGATTCAAAAGTTTTCGATTTTTTTAATCAACTTGACTAGTCATACTGAATTTAATAATAAATAGTATAATTTGTAGTGGGGATTTTTGGGTATAGTTAATTTTGGTTTTTGGGGATAATATTTATCTAATTGGGGATACCACTCAAAAAAAAATCTGGGAACCCTGGTTGCAGCCACATTTAAAAGAAGCAAGCAACAGATATAAAAGAGCTTTTAAGTAGTAACTTAAGGAAAATAATCAAAATGGTTTCAGACTAGTGAGCAAGTGGTAACAAAAATAAAATAAAAACGAGCAGTGCTGTCCGTGTGTGGACATGTTAAGAAAACAAGAAGAATTACATCTGAAAAAAAAGGAGCGTTAGGGCACTGACTTAAGGTGATACAGAAATTTCCCGAAGGTTCAAACCCTGAGGGATTAGAGAAAATAGTAGACCTTGAATAACATTTGAATCATAAGTAAGAGTAAGAGTGATTAAGGCACCGGCTAGTGTTACCACGGAGCCTGTTAAAAGAAAGAAAATAAAGTAACAAATAACATACATAAGCATATTCTTCCTTTTGGGGAAACCCATAAACGCACTGAATGTAGCCCTACTTTTTAACCAGGAGGTTTTTATAAAGCGCACTAATATTGAAATATAGACTTTTGATTGTTTTTCGCAAAAAATTTCGATGAAGGAACTAATAGTCCAGAAAAAAATTTACTTTAAATCTTTCGCATGTATTAAAAGAAGTGAAATTTAGACAAAAGATTTCTCAAACTCATTGAGGGCTTTTTTTTTAAATAAAATTGAAATTATCACATTTTAAAAGAACAGGGGTGGAATCGTTATATCCGTGAACGTACAACACGTATCGTAAAAATACGTTTTTCGGATTATGACATACGTTAAAGGATGATAATTCACAATAACGCAGATTATAACATACGTTATCGTATACATGAACGTACATTTTTTACGAACTTTCATACGTTAACAAAACTTAGTTCGAATAAGATGAAAAATGCAACAAATTCTCTAAAAAAAGTGCGAATTAAACAAATTTAATTTTAGTTTATTATAAAGTTATTATTACAATAAGTTAAATCTAAGATTCATGAATGAAAACAAAAATTTGGCAAAAAAAAACATGCTTCCTAATTGTGCATATTAAAATCTACTGCTAACAGACTATGGGATGAGCTTTCCAAGTGTATGAACGCACTAGTACCACCAGTTAATGATGTTAAAATTTTAAAATAGGTAATTCGCAATTTATGTTTTTGCAAGAAAATATTTATATTTTGTGCCTAAGGCTGACCAAAAATAGGTATCAAGCAAAGAAAAACGTTTTTTTTTAATTGAAAGACCAGAATGAAGGAGGCCTTTATGAAGAAAAGCTGCTGGTGCCAAGTGAAGAAGTGTTAATTGAAGCAGTGAATCGAGCGCTATAGGCAAAAAATCGGTTTCGACCTTTGGAAACAACAAAATTTGAAAAACTGAACAGCCTGAGTATTCTTTCTTTAGCTCTAGAATTTTTTAATTTCAAAACTATTGTGAATCATTAAAAAGATTACGATCCGTTTACAATCGTATGTCATATTGTCATTTATTTCATACGATTAACGTATCACGTATTTTTTTTCGTACGATTGTCGATACGAACACGGATGTAACGATTCCACCCCAGGTTACAAGCATATGTTTTAAAAACATTATTATTAAACAAAACTCCTATTTTTATTATAAACTCACATATATATATATATATATATATATATATATATATATATATATATGAATGTATGTATATTTAAATAGTTATCAAATTTTTATTTTCAAATAACTAATAATTTTGCAGATTTTGAAATGTCCACTTTACTCGCAGTACAACGAAGTTTTAAACGCCCCATTAACATAATTTATTATGATAATTTTACCTACAATAAATTACTACACTGAAATTGTCGTAATGAATAGAGTTCGAAATATCCATTTATTAATTGTCCGCAAACTACAGTTAGCTATGTAAATTCATTCAATACAAACGTTAAAGTTACCTTTTAGGTTTAAAACAATAATAATGCAAAGTTATGCGCAAAATTTCAAATGGAAGTGTAGCGGCCATATGTAAATGAATAGTAAGTAGAGATGAAAAATAGTGGGAGGCAGTCATGTTTAAGCTAAACTTCTGGTTCAAAATCTATTCAGTTTGTTAAAAAAAAATTATAACAGAAATAAAATTAATTTTGAATAAATTTTAAAATTGTTTATGTTTGTTAAATTTCCACATAAACTTTATTATGTGTTGCTCATAAGATGCTTATGTCTTCATTGATTCTAATGAAAAAATTACAGTAGAAAATCTGAAACGTATTCTTTGCAAGGAGAACAGTTAAATAGTAATTCTCTTATATTAAAGTGAATTTATTTAAATTAAAATAAAAATTTCTGCTATTTATAATTCTTATGGTCAGTGTATGAAAGCAAAGAAAATGTTTCCAAAAATGATATTTTTTCTCACAAAAAAAAAACAAAAGCAAACGTTTCGTTTTGTTTATTTTCGTACCCTGCTAATGGTAACGAGTTAAAGCTTGCAAGCCGAAATAGTGATAAAACGCCATGACTCACCTTCCTTAATGAGCCGAGCATGTTCATGCTGTGTTAAACTAATAACAGTAACTGATTAAACAAACAATATCTCCACGGTACTGGTCATTCATTCACTGTGATATTGCTTTTAAGGCACCCTGTGGAGAATATGGTTTCCGAAAAATATTCTAAACAGTCAAAGACGTTTTCACTAATTTAACTATGCTATCGCAAATCAAATCATTTTAATATAATTTTACTCATATGTTGCAAACATGAAAGAAGTTTTTAAATATTTAATTTAAAAAGATTTCATATTGAAAAATAACAGAATTTATTAAAGCAATAAATCTGTATAACAATTATACTTTACAAAACAAACACAAATAGGAAAATACGGAGACAAAAAGATTTATAAGGAATTACACAAAAATATTTCAAACATTTGAATTCCAATGGTATTAAGAAACCAGACAGAAAACTACACATAAATAATATGAAGAACATAAATCTTAACAAGTTCAGTAAGACCAGTATAATATTCTATTATAAAAATCACAGGTAATAAATGGAAATAAGTTCTTTTTCTGACACAAATGTGTAAAATGTGAAAATACAGTGGTGTTTGTTTAAGTATTTCAAACTTAATTTATATTTCAGGCTGATGTCAACCAGATTTTTTATTAACAGTCAAGTAATTCATTATTATTTTTACAATATACTCCACAATTATTATACTCGTTAGATTTTTCTGTTTGCTAAATAGCACTCGTAAGAATTTATTTTTCCTTAATACTACTTTATTTTCTTATCTGGGTATCATTGTTAACAATACTGTTTTTTAACAACAAACACTTTACTGCAAAGACATTTTCTATTATCTTCACTTTGCTTATTACTGCGAAACTACTGCGATTTATCTTGGTAAGCGATTTAAAACGTCTATATTATTCTAACTTGAAAAGATCTGGCAGCATGTTCTTGTTGTTTCTGTTATACTTACACTTCTGAATGTAAGGGCATGAGCCAAACAAAATAAAACCAAATTGATTGGCCTTAAGCAAATTTACTTGTATACTTGTAACACAAATATTAAAACCTATCAAAACTGTTTTAATTTCATGTGTTTAGAGAGAACAATAATTGTATTTGAGGTAAAACAAAAATCATTAAAAAAAAAACATTGAGAGCATATTATTTTTTGTTGTTAATAAGTTATGAATGCGCTAAGTCTTGAATTAATTCTTTTCACAACACAATATATTTGACTAAAATTTGAATCAATTCAAAAAATTAGGTAAAAATGAGTTTTCAATTCGTTTCCAATTCAAATAAGTTTTTTTTTTCAATTTTAAAAAAAATTGGTAAAGTGAATCGCAATTCATTTCTAACTCGTTTATATGAATTGATTTTGAATTCATTTAAATAAATTGGAATAATGAATTAAAATTTAATTGAATGATACCAAAAATAAGTTGTAATCAATAAAATTCAAGAGCAGATAAAGGTGGAATAAAAAATGGAAATTTCCTCTATCAAGATAAAAATATTCAGCACAAAAATTGAATAGGCTTGTCCTAATTCCGAGTCTAATTAAATAAAATATGGTGTCTAAAATATACAAAACGATTGAATTAAAAAAAAAACGATAGTGATGCTTTATATTTGCTAGTTCAGTGCATAAGAGTTTATAGAAAAATGAATAATTATTCATTTACAGCTCTGTCGCAGTTTGAAAAGTCTTGTACGCTACTGTAAAACTATAATAACAAAACCTGAATATGACAAGTTGCTACCTTAATACTCGTAGAATAAGCTTTAGAACAAAAATACATGTTGCGTAAAAATACACATGCTGAGTAGAAAGTCAGCAAAACACACCCAACAGACCTTTTTGTTAAAAAAAAAATTGACAGAGTGGAGGGGAAAAAGTTTGGCACATTATTAAATGTCGCTAAAGACTTTCTATTACTCATACACAGACATCCTTATTGGCATAAATAAATATTATTAAGCATTAAGTAGGATTATCAAAAGGCATTATTTTATATCCCAAATATTTAACGTAGATTTGTTCGTTTCCCCTCAGGTTTTCTTAATGTAAATTTTTCTTTACATACTTTGATGTACGGAACACATGTCTGTTACATTTACTACAAGCTGGAAACAGCTTGAATCTCATCTTGAACGAAAAATCATACTGAATAAAATTGTACATGCAAAAGGAAGAAAAACAATTCTTGCAAAAACTAAACCGACTTCTAAACAGATTTCATCTGTCGGTCTATAATAGTTCAAGAGTATACCTACATACATACTATTACGTACATTAACTATTGGGACAACCTTATATTCCATCTCCAAACTTTGTACTTGTTTAACTGTTCACCAGTTTGGCAATTTAAACCAAATAGAAGCAATTATAGGGCCACCTTCTTATCTCTAAATTCAAATTATAAAATTGCTGTTGTGGTAAACTAAGCAATAAAGTTCATTGTAAACTACAAACATCTGTCTATAACGGTTAAACAGTTTGGCTATATACATCAAATTACATAAACTATTGTGAAACCCTTTAATTTATAATTTCAAATATTTGCACTTCTTATTATACCAAAAAAAGTAGTGGACAAACCGTCTAATTTTCAAGTGTTTATATTAAGCAGTTTAAGCGATACGGCCATATTGGTCAAACTACTTTATTTTTGGAAACACCCTTTAATTTTTAAATTTATATTATAAACTGGTTGTTGTATTGCTAAGTGCAGGTCCCTTGTAATTTTCACCGTTCAGTCTATAATGGTTTAAAAATTCGCCCACATACGTCAAATTACATCAACAATTGGGACACCCTTTAATTTCGAAATCCAAATTTTATTCTTGTTGTTATAGCGAAGTTAACAACACAGATTCTTTGTAAATTGCAAGCTTCTGTCTACAACTGCTTAAGAGTATTGCCATATACATAAATTTAATGAACTAATGGGGCACCCTTTAATTTATAATAAAAAATATTTACTATAATGATCATACATGTGCCTTTTAAGTTTCAGCATTCTGTCTATAACGGTTCAAAAGTTCGGACACATACATCACTCCATTCCAAATGTGGATTTGGAAATTAAATGGAACACTGTTCAATTTCCAAATCCACATTTTATACTTGTTACTATAGGGGAGTTATTAATACAGTTTTTTTGTAAACTTTAGCTGTCCGTCGATAAGGGTTCAAAAGTTTGGCCACATATTTCAAATTACATTATCTATTGGGATACCCTTTAACTTTATGTGTTTTATGTGTTAATACTTGTTATTATAACGTTTATAGTAATCAATGAAATTTTACTTTATTTTCGGCTTTTTGGTTCTTTTTAATTAATTTTCTAAACATTTTTAGAAAGAAAAATTATTTACAAATGTATGCGGACGTTTTCCAAAGAAAACAAGAAAAATTAGACGCTAGCAGAATGAAACGTAGCATTTTCTGGACCGCCACATCCTTCATCAGCATTCTTTGCATCTATCTACCTTATGTTATGTACATCGTAAAGATCATCTATTTAACCAACTAATCTTAATGTTAATTTGGTGAGACGAAGTTCACACACAACTTAAAGCTTTTCTTTGTCATTCTCTTTGTAACTCGTCTTGTACATTTGTTGTTGCTTTTTTGTACTAGCAATTTGATAGTCACAAATGCAACTTTTTATTTTTTAATTATTCATACTTGTTTGCTCACAACATTATAGACACTGTTTCAGTATCATATTGACTTTTATGAGTTAAGTATGAATGTAAATACGCGGTGCCTAGCGTTTCTTTTAATTTTTAATTTTTACCATGACCAGGATTTATAGTAATCGAAATTCTGTCAAATTTCCAAGCGTTTGTTTATAACGGTTCAAAAGATAGGGCCATAAAAGTCAATTTACGTCACCTTTGGGGACACTTTTTAATTTTTAGATTTATTTTTCTATTACTTTTTCTTATTTGGAGCTGTAGTAATACGCAGTCATTTGAAATTTTAAAGCAGTGCCCTTAACAGTTCATAATACACGTATAAAGTATGTAAGCTGTATGGGAGATACCCTTTAATTTTTTAAGATTATCAAACGTTTTGAAAATCGGTACAGAAACTACTGAGTTCTGCAGGCACAATTATTAAAAAAGCAACATTTAGAAGAAGTGATAACATCCTTCTATTTTCTGAAGTCATTTGAAAAAAAAATTTACCTTTAAAATATTGAAATAATTTAACACAATTTGCTTCATAATACTTCATTAAATAAAAGTGTTGGTCGATTCAGATAAAATATAATTTTGAGGAGAAACGTTTCGCAAAAATTTATTTTAAGCGAACTCAATTACGCAATTGTACGAGCGTATTGGTTTATTAAAGTTAGTAGTAAGTAAACATATTAAATACCCAGAGAAAAAAGGGTTAAATAATTAACTTGGTCGAATCTTAACCGCAAGGCGAACTCTAGTTTAATTAAAAATTTTAATCTATTTATTAACGAATAAAATTTAAATATACAAAGATCCCCATAATCAGATACTGAAAGTAAAGAAGGGAGGTGATAAGGTAAGTTAACCCCCTAGACGATGGACCGCCGTACACGAAAGTTCCACGTTGATAGCATGTACAGCCCGTGCGCCTTGTTGTCGATGGAATAGTCAGTGGCAATGCACCCAATTGTCAAGCCAATTGGATGAGATGGCTCTAAGGTATAGGAGTGAGTTAACATACCTGGAATCGGCCACGTGGGAGATAATGAGTTTTTTGCTGCATTGAAATAGAGAGCATAAAAAATTGGTTTGGTGTGGTTGGGTTGCATGGGTAGGCGTGTTGGGCATTTTATATAAAGTGGGCTTTTTGTCACTTGTGCGGCATAACACATGACGGTGCAGTATGACTTCGGGACGTTGTACGATGTTGATATGTCAGCGGGTAATGTTGCTGATTTGTATGCAGCATTGTGTAGTACGGTCTCTGCGAAGGTTTTGTAGTTGTTGTTAGAGTGCAGAGTAAATGGGTGGGAGATTGTGATTGTTAGTAATGTGCTGTTATATGGTTGTAGCCTATCTATCAGAGGTTCGATGGCAGCGCAAATGATAAGATAGAACATACATTTCGCGCTTCGTTTCGGCTTCTTTCTTACCGCGCGCAGAGAAAAAATATAGTTGTGATATGGTCCAAATAACCATATTATGTTCTTTGTAATAATGTATAGTTACGAAGAACATATTATAGTTGTTTTAACATATTAACATTTACCAATTAAGTGGTTACTGCAAAAATAATACAACACGGTTGGTTTTAAATTAAAAAAATTCGAACCGCAACTAAAGTTTTTTTACCCATTAAAAATAAGATAATATGTTTAACCATAATATATTATTATTAATTAAAGGCAAAAAAAAAAATAATAACAAACAAATAAATGATTTTTTTGTGAATTTATTTAAAAATTAATCAAACAGTTAATAATAATAAGTCTATTATATCAGTAAATCTTTGCATTCAATTATATAACATGACGTTTTCAACCATATTATGATATTTATATCGAACCATGTAATGTTTTTATTTAAACACAATTGCGTTTACATTTTACCATGTTATTTTTAAGCTAGACAACAATATGATTGCAAGATCAGCAATATTATTTTTAAATATAATAATACTATGTTTTGTTAACTACTATACAATACAACCATAGTATGTTGCTCTCTGACTATGGTATCCTCAACCATGTGTTTTCTTTGCGTGCGAGCATGGTTCGATTAATCCTGTTTTTTGTATGCGAAATGTTTATGGAAAGGTGGATTAGGTGTATAACTGTTTTGCTGTTGGACACGATGTTTTTGTGTATTCTTCTTGCGTTATTGAGGGTTAATGTTGTTAGTATAATGAAAATGTGTGGGATACAAGTACCAGTACCGGTGTTTTGGAGTTAAGATGGTATTTACTTTAGCTAAGAATTCTGCTACCAAAGGTGTAAGGAGAATTTGGAACTTCCGCTCTACTCTGACCTTTGCGTAAGCTCAAATCGCAATTAGAGCGCAAGCTCAGTGTGCAGTTGAAATGGAATCGGGTGAATATACCCAAAGATCAGTAGGAATGTTATATAGGCTCTGCATCAAATCAATTGGGATACTATGACCAAAATTGAGACGTCGCATTGTAGCTCACATCTGTCTACATTTTTTAACTAAAGTCTCACTTTAATAGAATTTAAACTTCCACATTCTATATCACAAGCAGAAGATTGTAGCGAATTAAAGCGTCCCACTATCGCTTGTATTTAATACCTAAGCCGTTTTGCTGCAGCTAATTAAAATACAAAAAGATTTTTAAAACTGTAATTTTAGTTAAGTGTCAAAACTTTTACAAACTTTAAATTATTTTAGTCGCTACAAAAAGAATGTTTTAGAAAGTTACTAAAGTTTTCTTTTTTGCCTTATTCATCAAATCATATCAGACATTAAATTATAAGTTGAGACTAATGTAAGAAATTTTATGGACTTAACGTTACTATTCCTAAGACACTATAGAATCCTCCATATCTGATTTAAGATTTTTGTCATTGTTGTTTTTATTAATTTTTTTTATTATAATTTAATCAGAAATTTATATTCAGTAATTTATTCGTATTATCGCTTGTACTGACAGTTTTTATGTTTAATTTCGTTTTATTTCATTGTAACTTTTATAAAAGTTTCTTATCGATTTTGTGGGGCTTTAGTTGTAGGATGTATAAAAAGACATATTTTACACCGTTTACAATTGAAAACAATATTTAAAAAATCTTTATTATTGAATTCGTATGTTAGAAAAAGGTATAAAAATGAAAATATAGGAGCTTATATTTAATACTCTTTGAAGGCTTAATAACAGAATGAGATAAAATTTCGCAGATATTAAATTTATTTAATGTAATAAATTGATTTCGTTTTTTATTTTTGATAGAAATTGTGTACAGTATTTCATATTATATTAATACATATTTTTATGATTGAAAGCCTTTTTTTGTTTGTTGTTGTTATTACAGCAATAAAGTTGTCATATTTTAGATATCTTCTCTCTTGATGAATTATGCATGTATGTGTTTATTGTGATTATTCAATTTTACCCTGATTAAAGAAAAGAATAAGTTTGTTTGTCTGTTTAAAACAACATTTATTAATCAATTTTAGTCTAAAAGAATTATTTATATTTTTATATTCTGATTTATTATTTAAACATAATCAATTAAATTAAACATAATCAATTAATTAACAAGAGATTTAATTTAATTTAAATTATTTTTGCCATTAATAAATATAAAAAACAATTATTTAAAAATTATTACTTGAAGTTATAATCTTATTTTTTGACTACGCTAAAGTTACGCAGACGTAAATGTAGACGCCGGTTAAAACGGTGATCCAAGAATATGGTATATCTTCACCTACCATTGCTTGACTGATTTTTCGGATTACTTTCATTAGTCATTATGGGCTCAACACAAAAATTTGGCCAATAAATGAAAATTAAAAATATAATGACTACAAATCCTCAAGATGAGATAAGTATTTCTCTCTCTCTTTCTCTCTCTCTTAAGACTCCAATTCTAGAGGTTTCGGATGAAATTAAAAGCTTAAGCCGCTTATGCAAAAATATACGTTATTAAGTGACGACGTATTTTCTTTTAAGCGATTGTAACCGCTACCAAAAAAAAAAAAATGGACTGAATTAAACGCGTAACGGAGCTTTAATTTATTCCAAAAATCTTATATGGGAGTAAAAGATTAGATAGACTAATTAATTTTCAATTTCATTAGCATTAAATGATAAACAATTAATAAAGTTAATGCTTTTGCATGATAAGTTTTCATTGATAAATAGTTAAAAAGAAAATAGTTACCGTTTGTTAATGATTAAATGGTTTCCAAACAAAACAAGTAATAAACGTCCTTGCTTATTTTTATGCACTAAAAAATGGCATTGATATTCAATTTACAACATCGGTTGGAAGGAACATCGTTTAGAAACCATAAAGGCCGTGTCAGATAAAACTTTATCGCTTTGCATGACGTTTCAAACTTTGAAAAAAAAAGCGTATAACGCAAGAGGTATGTCACAATAAAAACTTGAACAACGCCTAATTATTGTTTGTTTTTATAAGTTTTTCTTCCATAATTTTATAAAAAAAATAATAAAGGAAGAATATATAATAAAAAAATAATATTTTAAAATTCTTAACTCTTTTACGTTCGATTTTGCCAAAAATAACATACAAATGTATAGCAGCTAATTGTCAAAGCGCGCAAAAAGATGAGTGTTGCCCAACTTTATGCTTTGCTTTGCGTTAAAAGTGCTTTATGTGACATACTTCATATAAGTTCGTGCATTTTATCTTAGATGTCAAAGCGAATTTGCAAAGCAACGCAAAGCAAAAGTTTTATCTGACACGCCCTTAATTCTGTTCTGCACAGACGCGGCAATTACTCTTATTGACTAGACTTGTGCCCAGGCCTGCCATATTTGCCGATTTTTCGCCTTAAATTGATCAAAGTGCCGAAACGCCGATTTTTTGATAAACACTGTAACAAAGTAACGTTGTTCCAGAATAATGTACTAATTTTGGGCAACACTAGAATACTTGTAACATTAGAAAGAGACAACTGTTAATAACTCGGCACTTCTTCTAACGAGGGAGTTAGGCTTATTTGCTGTCGTTGGAAAATACAGTTCTTAACTGTGTGTGAGCTATTAAAAAACTAAAAGTTCTCGCTGGCGTGAAAGAATCAACCGATCTATGCAACACGAAGTTATTTGAATACTAGATTTGTATGAAACGTTGAAAATTTACTTTTCATTTGCTGCTAATATTGATCAAATCGATACAGCGAAAACAATTATAAAAAATTTAAACCAACCAAATCAAATATGTATATTTATCTTTTTCAAATATTTTCTCGAAATTGTTAATATTATAAACAGAATATTAAAAGGTGAGCTAACTAAAATACGCAACCTATACAGCCATATGAAAAGGCTTCTAAGAACTGTACTTAATAATTTTTTAAAAATCTATGAAATTTATTAACAGGAATTTTTGAAATTTGATGAGGCGTATTTGGACTCATTGGCTAAGAAGTTTATATTAGAATCGGGACATAACATAAACGAAATAAACAAAATTGTAAATAACTGTATTAAATTTTATTTAGAACTTACAATTAAAATATTAAAACATTTTGACTTTGAATTTAAATCTTCTAAATCTTTAAAAATGATAAATTATTTGACACATTTTTTTTTTTTTAAATTATGTTTTATTGTATCAAAAATGTTTTTTTTTAACTTCGCTTTTTTTTAATTAAAGTGCCGATAAAGCCGTTTTTTTTGTGCAAAAATGCCGGTTTCTTATCAATATTTTGTGGCACCCCTGTTGTGCCATTTAGTTCATTTAAGTTCCAAGTTAAAAAATTACCAATTTCAATTTTTAGTTCAACATGTCTTCTTAGTTCAAAGTTCGTTTAGTTCATATGATCTTTCGCAGTTTTGTTCAAATCTAAACAAAAATTAATTACTATTGTAACTTCTGGTCTGTTAATACTCTATTTGACTTACAACTGCCGCAGCGAAATCTATTCTTTTTATTTTACGAGCAACACAACCATTACTGATAGCATAATAAAATTATATTCTTTTCTTTATATCAAAAATAAAGGCAAGAAGTAACAAACTTTTTAACTTATATTTAAATTTGTTTCATTAATAGTATCAGAAACAGTGCACAACGAAGTATACGTACAATTTAATCCATCATGTAGTAATTTAAACACAAAGCATAGTTTGAAATTGAACTAGGCATACGTACTAATTTGAACTATTCATTTAGTTCAAGAAATGGATTTATTTAATTCATTCATTTATGAACTACTCAAGTCTATTGTTGTCGCAGTATCGTACGAATTTAAATTTTAATTTTTTTACATACATTGGAAATGCCCATGTCTGATCGATTGCCGTATTTAAATTTTCGCTTGCAGATCTAGTGCCTGAATAAACTTGATTTCAATACCAACACCGGCGGAAAAACAGACATACGGACATTGCTCAATCGACTTTTCTATGCATAAAAACTCACAATATATACACTTTATGGGGTAGGAAATGGATATTTTAGAAATTACAAACGGAATGATAAACTTCTTCCACTTTTTGTGGTGAAGGGTATAAAAACACTGCTATAGTTTTTTTTAATTCTCCTATATATTTCTACTCATCTATTATATGGTTTTTGCGGTTTCACACGAGATTTTTTTCATAAACCAGATTAGTAGAAATAATTCTTGCAAAAAACCGACTTCAAAACAGGTTTTAGTTGTCTCTTTATAACGATTCAAAAGTTTGATTATATATCAAATTATATGAACTTCTGTGACACCCTATAACTTCGAAAACCAAATGTTATACTTGAAAGCATTTGCTTTAGCTGACTATGTGTTTCTTCTGCAGCGAAACAATCACTAAAGCAATTAATTTAAACGTTTTTCTATATTTTTATTTTTATTTTTGCTTTTCCTTAACTCTTTACTATGAAGTTGTAGGTGTCTACAATTGCTGTTTCTTGCTGTAACTAGCTGGTTTTCATCCCTTTTAATATTGGAAACGTTTAATGTATTTATTACTTACAATACGTAGGAAAAAAGCAACAGCAAAATAAGAAACAAACATCAACCTATTGCTTAAGCAACAGCAAACTTTTTCAAAATATATGCTTTGCTGATTGCTTGCTGTGGAAAGAAACACATAGTCAGCTGAAGCAAATGCGTTTCTTTGTCTGTTTTTGCATTTGCTTTTTTTATAATGAAATGTTTTGTAAATGCTGAGGCATTTAGTTTTTCATGTGCTTAAAAACATGTAAGCAAAGCTAACATTTTATTGCTGTTGCTATTTTTAAGCAAGCAATTTGAATACTGTTAGAAATTCGTACAAGTCTCTATGAACAAAGCTGAGAGCTAATATTATCCCTTAAGAATGAGTTGAGTACATTTTTAACACCACTACTAACAAGTGTGGCGTGTGCGAAATGTATAAAAAAGAAACAAATTAACAGCTCCATTAGTAGAGGTTTCATGAGTTCGAATCCCAAAATATCGTTGTGGAAATGACATAGCAGTACAGGGTTATGTAAATTCCAACCGTCTCTCTAAAGCTTTTTAACAGTTTTGCTATATACTTTAAACTGCATCAACAATTGTGACACCCTTTAATTTTATAATTTTAAATATTTATACTTCTTATCCTGCCAGATTTAGTACTAGACATTCTGCCTAATTTTTAAGTGTTTCTATATAACGGTTAATCAGATAGTGCCACAAGGTCAAATTGCATCAATTATAAATTAATTAAGAAATGCTTTGAGTGTGGACTTCGTCTCACCAAATTAACATTAAGATTATTTGATTAAATAGATGATATTTACGACGTACATAACATAAGGTAGACAGATGCGAAGAATGCTGACGAAGGATGTGGCGGTCCAGAAAATGCTGCATTTCATTCTGCTAGTGTCTAATTTTTTTGTTTTCTTTGGAAAACATCCGCATACATTTGTAAATAAGTTTTCTGTTTAAAAATGTTTAGAAATTAAATTAAAAAATGAACCAAAGCCAAAAATCAATTTTCATTAATTTACACAATCGATGATTCAAATCCTGATTGGGGAAAAAAATTAAAAATTAAAATATAAGTTTCTTGTAAACTTCAGCAGTTAAAGGTTGAAAAGTTTGGTCACATACATAAAATTACATCAACCATTGACGCACCCTTTAATTTCCAAATCCTAATTTTTTACTTTTTGTTATAGGGGACAGGTTCTTTATGATCTTCAACCGACTGTCTACAACTGTATACAAGCATGGCCATTTATTACAATTTAAATAAACTAGTGGAGCACGCTTTAATTTATAATTGATTGTTTTATTATTCTGTAATAAAAAATTCAAGGAAGTTAAATTAGCAACTTGAATACACGCTCAGTGCAAATACTTTACCTAAGCCTTTTAATTATGCAAAACTTTCGCACGGACAAAGGTGTAGGTAGCACCGTTTCAAAGCATCAAAATTAAATTCTCCATAATTTATGAATAAAAGCAAGAATAAAAAAAAACAGAAGAAATTTACACCCTTAAAATAAATGCCATAATTATGAGACAGCAATCAGAAATGGAAAAAGAAAAATCTCTAAAAATCAACATCAGCAATTATTAACGCAAACAAATTAATAATTTGAAGCTACAAACACTAACAAAAGTCATTGTATAATAAAAATAACAACAATGACAATGACAGCTTAAGCTACCCATCACAATGGCAATTGTATTCCTGCAGTGTAAATAGGACCATAGAAATAAATACAGCATATAAATAAAGACGTATTTGTACCGGCAACCAATCTGACAAAGTTAGTTGACAGCAACTAACTCATTTCACAGATTTTCCTACCAGAATATTAGAAAAAAGATATTATTAGGATTATCAATAAAGACGGGTAGATGTTTGAAATGCCAATTGCATATTATTTGTGCAGTGCATAACGGTATCCTTCTGAAACCACAGTTAACTAATTATTCAATTTGAATGCATGCGAAAATTAATGCAAGTTCCTAAGCGGTTGCAAAGTAACTGCAAGGCATTCGCTCACGCAGTGAAAATATAAAATTGCATTATGGTCTCGAATAAATTATAATTATTTTAAATGCTTTTATTGTCCCATTTTTCAGTTTCCAAACTTAATCACTACGCTTTGTTTGCAAATTTCAGCACAACAATTTTTATTTTCCTCTTCTATTTCCCTCACTATGACCCGGGCTAGATTATTAAAAATTTTTTTTTTTTGCTAAACACAAAATATTCTGTCTTTGGCGAAACTCTCAATATGTATTCAATGTCATTTCTAGGAACTGTTTTAACTAATGATATCCATCTCCGTGGATCTCGCTAGATTTTTTTCCACAGTCTCTTAGTTATTTTACATGCGCTCTTTGGTCTGGCGACATTAAAACTCATAATAATCTGTTTACCAAGCGAATCCTTAAACCAATTTAACCACAAATTTTACACACTCTTGTTATTTTAACACTCATCTCTGGAGGCTTTAGAGAGGTTTTTGAGCAGGTTTTTTTTTTTGTTTTTCTATTCAGGGGCGCTAGCTATCTCATTTGCTAATTTTTCATATTATTTCCCTTTTCCTATCAACACTGCAGGAGTTTAAAAACTACTGCTGTTCGTTTTTTCGTCTTTTTGCAACTCGTCCGCCGTAGCTATTTAACAAAAAATTTTTTTTCACAACGATCTTTTGGGATTCGAACTCATGATAGCCCTACTAATGCAGCCAATGTGGCTGTTTATTTGTTTCTTTTTTATACATATCGCACACACCACAGTAGTTAGTAATGGTGTCAAAAATGTACTCTACTGATTCTTAAGGTATAACATTAGCTCTCAGCTTTGCTCATATAGAGACTTGTACAAATTTCTTACAGTATTTAAATTGCTTGCTTAAAAATAGCAATAGCACTAAAACCTTTGCTTTGGTTATATGTTTTTCAGCATATAAAAAAACAAAATGTCTCAGCGTTTACAAAACATTTCATTATAAACAAAGCAATAGCAAAAAGCAAATGCAAAAACAGACAAAGAAACGCATTTGCTTCAGCTGAATATGTGATCCCTTCCGCAGCAAAGCAATCAGCAAAGCATTTAATTTGCTGTTACTGTCGCAATAGGTTGATGTTTGTTTCTTCTTTTGCTGTTGCTTTTTTCCTGCGTATTGTAAGTAATAAATACATAAAACGTTTCCAATATTTAAAGGGATGATAACCAGCTAGTTACAGCAAGAAACAGCAATTGTAGTCACCTACAACTTCATAGTAAAGAGTTAAGCAAAAGCAAAATAAAAATATAGAAAAACTGATTAGTCAAGCAACAGCAAACGTTTTCAAATTAATTGCTTTGCTGATTGCTTTGCTGCAGAAACGGATACATAGCCAGCTAAAGCAAATGCGTTTCTTTCTTTGTTATATCTTTTTATCATTTGCGTTTTGCTTTTGCTGCACATTTTTCCACAGCAACAGTTAAGCATCTACATATGCATTAAAAATAGTCAAGCATTTTAATCACTGGTTTCTAACCTTTGTAATTTTTATTATAATTTAAATACCTTTTTATTATATTTTTTATAATAACAATAGTATGATTAATGAGCAAAATTTAGGTCAAACGGTTATGAAGCAACCTAACACGATTTTTTAAATTTATCATGGTTTTATTTTACAACAATGATTTTGTATTTGACAATATTATGTTTATAGGAATAAAAATATTATTATTATGAACATAGTATTTCTTGATACAAACATATAATTTAAAAATAATATGGTTACTCAGCCACTATTTTCTTTAGGTGCTTGGCTTTAGAAGGAAGATGTACCTGATGGCTGCTTGTTTAACGACATAGTTGAGTGTAATTTAACTTGAAGCCCTTAACACGGAACTGAGGGAAACTTCCGTATAAATTTCAAGCAAACGTATGTTTTTGCCGCAAGAAAAATTCAATTTCAATAAACAAATTTAATCAGGATTTTCTAGTAATCTACAGAATTTATATTTTTTTCTCTAAAAAATAAAATAAAAACCAAGAACACTAATAAACGCCATGAAGTGGGAAAAATCTTATTATCCCTTTTATAACAACGAAAAATATAATATTAAATATAAAAAAGATCTACAGAAAAAAAGAAAAAATGTTTAAACACAAGACATTAATATACTTTCAAAAAATTTTCCATAGATATATTTATGTCAGTTGAGATGTGCCAGTTGGGTAAAAACAAAAGTGATAAACAGAAGCTTAAAACTAACCATAATACTTTAATGGAATAGTTTTATAGGCAACAGCTTCGCTATGAGTACACGAGTATAAATAGTAACTGTTGTTGTTGACATTAAAGTAAAACTCCTATTAGTCGTTCTAGTTGTCGTTGTTGTTAAAAAGCAACAGACAAAAAAAAATATCAACAGCTCTGCAAACAGTTTTTTTTCCCAGAACATTTATAGCCACCGTTATAAAATATTGTGAAGCGGAGGTAGTAGAAATAACACGGCATAGTTTACCTGGCTGTATTTTGCAACGTTAGACAAATAGGAATTTAAAAGAAGAAGGAATCCTCGAAAATATAAAAAATCTTGAATTATTTTCTACACACACATATTGCTCTTGTATGAAACATGTTGGAGAACATAGGAAACTTTATGCTGTCGTTTTTGTCAAAGTAGAGTAAACTCTGCACGGGTGTCCATATTATGGCTGCCTTATTTTTGGCAATCTTTCTGGCGCCTAAAAGCTTTGAAGCTTCTAGTAAACTAGGGATGGGCAACCTTTTTGTAATGCGGGCCAAAATAGAAAACAACCAAACTTAAGCGGGCCATTAACATTGGTTTTGTAGGTAAATGATAATTATGTTTTTAAAAAAAACGGTGAAGACAATTTTTAGAAGTTGAACACAAATAAAATATTTCTGATAATATATTTATAATAATTTTTATTACTGCACTATAACATTACAAACAATTTTCAATTTTTTCCCAATCAGGATTTGAATCATTTAAAAATGACTTAATTTCGGCTTTTTGGTTCATTTTTAATTTAATTTCTTAACATTTTTAGAAAGAATAATTATTTACAAATGTATGCGGACGTTTTCCAAAGAAAACAAGAAAAATTAAACATTAGGCAGAATGAAATGCAGCATTTTCTGGACCGCCACATCTTTCATCAGCATTCTTCGCATCTGTCTATCTTATGTTAAATACGTCGTAAACATTATCTATTTAACCAACTAATCTTAATGTTGATTTGATGAGACAAAGCATTTCTTTGTCGTTCTATTTGTAACTCGTCTTGTACATTTGTTGTTGCTTTCGTACTAACCTTCGGTATAGCCACGCAATGCAACTTTTATTTTTAATTACTGATACTTGTATGTTTACAACATTCATTATCATATTGACTGTTATGAGTTAAGTATGAATGTAAATTAAAAATAAAACAAAAAGCCGAAAATACGTATATTATCATTCATAACAAAAAATTAATAACAAGTAGTATAATTATATTAATGAGACACTTGCCACTGTATATTTATGGATTAGGTACTTATGTCTGGTTAAATTTTAGAAGTATTAACTACGAAGCTTCTTTCTAAATTCTTGTCTGTAATTCGGGATCTATAATTTGAATTAAAAGAAATCATTTTCGAAAAAAAGAATTGTTCGCATTTATATGTATGTGCTCCCAAACAGTGAAATATTTTTTTTTGCCTTAACTTAAAATTCCGAAAGTATGTAAGCATCTAATTTTTTTAAATTTAATTTTTGATATTTCATTTTAAGATATTTTCTTTCTCACAGTTATATAAATTTTAACTTAAAATTTTTGGGAATTTTAGTCACATCTGTTAATAAAAATGAAAATACATCAAAATAGCATTCTTTACTGCTGAAATCCAATAATCTTTCTTCCAATTCTTGATGCAAGGCAAATATGAGTATAATCTTAATATTTTTTGTTTTTCGTAACTATTTTTAACGTAGGTTTTTTCGTTATGATTTTTAGAGACTGTTTTGTGTTGTTGTTTTATATCTTCGTTCGAATACAAAACAATAGAATATGATTTTTTTTCTTAGTTTTGTTATGTTGCCTGTCACTGCTTAAGGGCCGTCCACCATATAAATATTAAATATGTTTACGGACCGCAGTTTATGTGCACGTGGGCCGCAGGTTGCCCACCCCTGCCGTAAATCATTGTGTTAGTATGTATCTCTATGACGTCACGGAAAATAGGAAGAAGTATTCATCACATTATACAGGCCAGAAAAACTGGCCTTTAATTTTAATTCAAATTCCGATTTAAATTTTAACAAAATATTTTCAAAAGAATTTTATGTTTTCTGGTTAGAATTGCTTGAATAATTTTAACTTAACTGTTAAAATGAATCGTACAAAAATTTCTATAAATTTAGAGAAATTATTTAAGGATGGCATGCCTTCCCTTAAATTTAAAAAACTCATTTAGATAAAATGCTGATGCGCATTAACTGGAAATTCGGTGAATTTCGGTTTCATACTCATTTTATGCGTTATGATGGTGTTTGTAGATTTAATGCTACAATTGTTGATTCAACATTGTTGTATTATTCAAAGTAGCTGTGAGTTGAAGTGGAATCTTTAAATATAAAATTTTTACATAATTTATTTCGTGGTATGAAGGTGTTGTATGTGTTACCAACCAGAAGCAGTAGCAGAGAGGATTATCACCCGATGCCACAAATTTATGCAGTTGAGGGACTAAAAATACGAAAATGCAAACTATTGGTATTTTTAGCATAATTGTTATGATACATTTTTACCACCATAATGGGCACAAAAATAAAAGGTTTAATTTTACACGAGTTCAAATCTTATGCGAGTTGTAGGCAAAAACGAATTGTGTAATTAATATTTTGATGAAAAATCGAAAACGTAAAAGCTTTGAAATGTATTCATTAAAAATAAAAAAAAATAATATTTTTAAGCCAAATTAATGTGTGTTAAGCCAAAGGACTTTTACAATGTGTTTGACCCTTTTACATTTGTATGTAAACATGGGTGTGTAAAATGAAATTAAAAGGCAACTGACTGATAAAACGTTTTAGGCTGGACATGTTACGTCGACATTAATAGCAATCACAACGCCCAATTTATTACCAGAAAAAGAGCTTTTAGATAATGAGGGTACAACTATTGTGTGTGTGTGTGTATTGTGTATGATTGTGTCAACGTTTAAAATCATTAGGGAACAAAATTATATTTTGTTTTTTGATTTAAAGTTGTCAGACGAAGAAAAATTTCACATAAACAGCATGTAAAACGAAAAGCAAATGTAGGAGTGACTGTATTCGTAAGAAGGTTTAACAAAAAACACATACATAACTATTTTAAATTTCACAGTGTTTAAATTATTTAAAACTTAATCTTAAATTATTGAAATTTCGTTCGAAAACTTTAAACTTTTTGGCATAGTCATTAGAAAAAAGAATCTATGGCTTTTCATTGAAGAACAGTTACAATCTGGTTTCAATGCCGCCGTCTTAAATAATGGAAGAAAACAATTTTCGACATGATATAATCAGCACAACATTTTCTATGAAAATAAAGTTCAAGCAAGCGATTACCATTTAGTCCCATTTGTGCACATGTCAAGAAGCTTTGTTATGTGACTTTCTATGGCTGTTGTACGAAATATAGTTTACCATTTTATTTTATTTTTTCTTATTCTCTGTCATCCCAGTATTGGTTTTTTTGATTGGAGTTACTTCACTGAACTAGATTCACATATGTAAATGGTAAAGGGTATATAAGATGCGGGATGCCGAATATAGCACTCTTACTTGTTTTTTCATCAGATTTTAAAAAAAGACTTGTTCTAACGTTTTTAATAAGCCCTTGAAAAACAACTATAATGAACTTTTAAGAAGTTTGTCTTCAATTGGCTTTCTAACAATATTATGAAACTTAAAAAATATCAATTAAATATCTTTACATGATTTGGAAACAAGTAATTTTCAAATTTAATTTTTTTATACATATTTGGTGAAAAGAAAAAGTTCTAAGCGATCTTTTTATTATTTCGATTTTTCTGATTTGATGGAAATTACTTTTTTTATGAAATTTCGCCATAACCTTATTTTTTGCAAAATTTCTAATCTAGCCCATCTGCTCCAGCACCCCAAAGAGTTGCAATCCAAAAACGTAAACCGGATGTCAAATGACCTGTGTACCTTTAGTTATTCTCTAAAATCATGGCGGAGTTCTGAAACATAAATAAAGAATTTTAGGACTGCAACTTCTTCATTTATGCGCAATATTTCATTGAATATCTTTTTATTTAAATGTTTTATTTCATTTTAAAAATTTGTTGTTCCTTCTATAGTAAAATTGTTATGTTAATTATTGGTGTAAATTTCAGAAACTGGAGAAAAAAATTAGAACCATTTTAAACCAGAAAAAAAATCTATAAATACATATTAAATAGATATTAGAGAAAAACTAACATACGTGAAATATAAAACTTTTTTTATATATTAAAGACACGGGAATATTTTTTTATATTTAATTTTCATAAAAAACTTCGTGATATTTTTTATTTAATTAATTACCGATTAAATTAATTACCGATATTGATAATTGAGGGTCTAATCATGTCTCAATGGCCATTTCGTTACCGCTTACTTAACTCTTTAGGAAACTTCTGACAAACATTTTAAAAAAACCAAAGATACCTGTCCAAACAATAAAGCAAAGAAAAAAATCAAAGTTTAAGCAAAAACAACAATAACCAACTGTAATTCTATTTTTCTTTCTCCACTGTATACGGCTGACTTTTTTTCGGCTCTTTTATAAAGTTGAAAGAGGATGAAAAATAAAATATCAAAAACACTACGATAATTTATTTCTATGCCAGGCACTTTGCAAATTATTTTATTAAAGACACGGGAATATTTTTTTAATATTTAATTTTCATAAAAAACTTCGTGCTATTATATTAATTACCGATTATATTAATTACCGATACTGATTATCGAGGGTCAAAGCACGTCCAAACCGGTATTTTTCCTGTTGACACCCACAATGATGTTGTAACGATCCTTTATAGGACAAAGAGTGAGGCTTACCTGAAAGTAAAAAAATAAAAGTTTAAAAACAAACTTTAAAAACAATTTTTTACAACTGATTCTATTATATTTAAAAATAAGTAGGTATTACTGCTTCTAATATTATTGTGGTCTAAAAATAACTTAATTGACTTGAATATAAACATAAGCGCTTCTTATTGAATTTAATTTCTACGCAAGAATATTCATTCTCGATCGCAAATTAGATTTACGAAATAATATTAATATGAAACAGAGCTTCCGGTGTACTTGCATCTATTATTAAGAGATTGGCTAAAGAGTTCACTTACACCAATATTACGAAACAATTATATACTTTAATTGTAAGAACTATTTTGGAGCATGAATCTGTTGTATGGGACCCAAACATTAAGGTTCACATTGACTGTATGAAATTAGTTCAAAACAATATCTTTTGTTCTATTTGAGTACTCTACGAGGGCTGCTCTATATATTTCTGCCCTAATAGTGAAAATGTGAATATTTATAATCAAAAATGATTTTATTGTTTTTTAATGTATTCTCCAGCATGATTTATACACTTTTGCATGCGCTCAAACCAGTTGTCGAAGCACTTTTTCCACTCCGATTGAGACACCTCTAAAACATGGTTTTTGAACACTTCAACAGCTTCTTCTGGAGACGAAAATCGTTGACCACTCATTTTTTCTTGATGTGCGGAAACAAGAAGAAGTCATTAGATGCCAAGTCAGGGCTGTACGGCGGATGACCCATAAATTCGACGTTTTGGCCGGTCAAAAACGCTCTGGTTTGAGCTGATGTGTGAGAGCTCGCATTGTCATGGTGAACAATGATTCGTCTTCTCTTGTTGGTTTTTCGAATTTCTCCGATGACTTCAGGCAAACAAATTGTAGTGTACCACTCAGAAGTGACCGTCCTACGTTGCTCAAGCGGAACAGTCGCCACATGACCATGTTTGCCGAAGAAACAGACGACCATTTGCTTCGAAGTGCTTCTTCCACGAACAACTTTCGTTGGATTTTGCTCGTCTTTGAAGACCCCAACGGTCGATTGTTGTTTCGTTTCGGGCTCATACGCATAGATCCATGCTTCGTCACCTGTGACGATCTTATAAACGTCTTTTGAAGCACCGCAATCGTATTTTTGCAACATTTCTTTGCCTTTTTTGAGCAACTTTCAAATTGTGCGGGATCCACAAGAACAAACCTTTTTTACGGCCAGGTGTTCATGCAGTATCGAATGTATGCTGGTGCAAGAAATGTCCAAGGATGTCTCTATCTCTCGGTATGTCGCATGTCGATCTTGCATTATGAGTTCACGCACGGCATCAATGTTCTCTGGAACAACAGCCGTTTTTGGACGACCTTCACGGAATTCGTCTTTGAGCGAGCTTCGGCCACGATTAAATTAATTATACCAATTTTTCACAGCGCTATAGGATGGTGCTTCATAGCCATACAAAGATTTAAGTTCATCAATGCACTCTTGTCGTGATAATCCACGTCAAAAGTTGTGAAAAATGATGGCACGAAAATGTTCACGAGTTAATTCCATTTTTTTCTATATTAACTTTTTCAAGTCACTGTAAACAACACAAATAATGGTCGTACGTCAAAACGTTTTGAGTTCGATTATGCTTAAAAATGACAAACTTTCCAATGGAAATGTCAGATTGCACTTGGCACCACTCAGTGTTGCCAGGCCAGAAATATAAATACGAGGGCTGCTATATATATTTCTGGCCTGGCAACACTGAGTGCTGCCAAATGCAATCTGACATTTCCATTGGAAAGTTTGTCATTTTTAAGCATAATCGTACTCAAAACGTTTTGACGTACGACCATTATTTGACTTGAAAAAATTAATATAGAAAAAAATGGAATTAACTCGTGAACATTTTCGTGCCATCATTTTTCACAATTTTCGACGTGGATTATCACGACAAGAGTGCATTGATGAACTTAAATCTTTGTATGGCGATGAAGCACCATCGTATAGCACTGTGAAAAATTGGTATAATGAATTTAATCGTGGCCGAAGCTCGCTCAAAGACGAATCCCGTGAAGGTCGTCCAAAAACGGCTGTTGTGCCAGAGAACATTGATGCCGTGCGTGAACTCATAATGCAAGATCGACATGCGACATACCGAGAGATAGAGACATCCTTGGACATTTCTTGCACCAGCATACATTCGATACTGCATGAACACCTGGCCGTAAAAAAGGTTTGTTCTTGTGGATCCCGCACAATTTGAAAGTTGCTCAAAAAAAGCAAAGAAATGTTGCAAAAATACGATTGTGGTGCTTCAAAAGACGTTTATAAGATCGTCACAGGTGACGAATCATGGATCTATGCGTATGAGCCCGAAACGAAACTACAATCGACCGTGTGGGTCTTCAAAGACGAGGAAAATCCAACGAAAGTTGTTCGTGGAAGAAGCACTTCGAAGCAAATGGTTGCCGGTTTCTTCGGCAAAACTGGTCATGTGGCGACTGTTCCGCTTGAGCCACGTAGGACGGTCACTTCTGAGTGGTACACTACAATTTGTGTGCCTGAAGTCATCGGAGAAATTCGAAAAACCAACAAGAGAAGACGAATCATTGTTCAACATGACAATGCGAGCTCTCTCACATCGGCTCAAACCAGAGCGTTTTTGACTGGCCAAAACGTCGAATTAATGGGTCATCCGCCGTACAGCCCTCACTTGGCACCTAATGACTTCTTCTTGTTTCCGCACATCAAGAAAAAAATGCGTGGTCTACGATTTTCGTCGCCAGAAGAAGCTGTTGAAGTGTTCAAAAACCATGTTTTAGAGGTGTCTCAATCGGAGTGGAAAAAGTGCTTCGACAACTGGTTTGAGCGCATGCAAAAGTGTATAAATCATGCTGGAGAATACTTTGAAAAACAATAAAACCATTTTTGATTATAAATATTCGCACTTTCACTATTAGGCCAGAAACATATAGAGCAGCCCTCGTAGCAGCCCTCATATTCAATAATCACGTTTTTAATATTCTGTCATATAAAGCAAGGCTGGCTGTTATCACATTGCCTAATTTAGAAAGTCGAAGAACAGTGTTTAATGTGGCGTTAGAATTTTTTTTAGCAATATAAATTTTAATGTTTCCCGACGAAGTACTCGCTACTGGATACCGATACATCTTCAAGTTTTCCATACAAATTGCTCTGATTCTGATCCACTTAGAAGTATGTGAAAGCAGTTTAATGAACTAATTTGTCGTATTGACTTTTCCATAAATGTTAATGTTGTAAAACATATTATTATTTTGTTTGAAAATTCTCACATTTAAAGTATTAAATTAATTATGATTGTAAATAAATTTATTTTTTTGCTGTGCTCTGTTAGAATTTTTATCCAAAAGCTTTTAATTAAATAAATAATAAAAAATATCTTGGAAAGTAATTTCAGTAGCGGAAATATGTTTCTTTATGACATAAAATTTATATAAAATTTGTTGCAAGTTTGTTGTGAATTTATAACTCGCGATTGGTCAAACCGATTACGATAATATTTTTCAGGTTTAGGCCGGGATCCGCTAGTTCTATATAAACAAGTAAGAGTGCTGTATTCAGGTATGCCATATATGTAAATCCAGTTAAGTGAAGTAACTCCAATAAAAAAGCAAATATTGTGGTGTCAGAGCATTAAAAAATAAAAAAAAATTTAGTACTGCATACGAGTATATATAATTTCACATAAAAATGACATTAGCTCTTAATGGATTTTTTTTTTAATTTAGTATTTCCTTAAAGATCTCTTCAAAAGCTATAGTATGATATCCATATTGGTATCTTAAAAAATACGGTGCATAATATTTTCTTTCATCATTTTTGAATTTTATTTCTCACTTTCTCCCAGTCTTATCTGCTTTCTTATCCCAGTCTTCTACTTACTCACGGGCATAGCTAATAAATCAAATTTAGCAGACCCCAGGTTGCTGCCCAGACTACTAAAACTAACCTAAAGGCTATTATATTTTGATGAACCGTTTATAAAGTTTCAAATATCCATTATATCTTTTGGATCCTTCCTTACAATTCCATCACATTACAAACTTTATAAAAAAGTTTATTGGATCTTCTACATTTTGTTGTTTTATTAACTTACGAAGTTAAAGTAATAAATTTAATCTTTAAAAAATAAATGAAATAGATAAAATTTCTAAAAAAAAAGAAAAAAATAATACAGAAACAGAAGCAGAATATAACCTATAATTTTTTTTGTTTATTAACTTAAACGTAAAAAGGAAGCAGTATGTATTCTTCCTGCAGGTCTTCAGGAAAGTTTAAAGTTTGATAACGTTAACTTTTCAATTACAATTAAGTGTTTTTTTTTTTGCAAGTTTAAGAAAATTTATATATTTTATGTGTTTATTCTCATAAACAACACATTTTGGCCACTCTGTTAAAAATGATAATATTTAAGAAGTTTTTACCTCTCCAAATTTGCATGTAGGTAAAATGATAAATATCTACAAGCTTTTAAAGTGAAAATATTACGATACTATTTTTAGTGCATTTCTCAAATGTCATTAAAATCAGTCTCCTCTTAGCCACAAGTGTTAGCTTTGTCCTTACTAAAAACTTTTAGAAAACTTTAAAATTGCTTTTTATTTTAAAGAGTTCTTTCACAACTTTTCATGGGGACAGTTTTGCTTAATCGTTGGTTCTTTTTTCAACCAATAAAAAATTATAGCATGAGTAAAATTTGATCACAAAAAACTTTAATAAAAGTAAAATAAAAGTGTCGTATATCCAGTGATAGCTCACAAGAACATCTGAGATCGATAACTTTGAAGAGCACAAAATACTAATTAGGAAATATATAATTTAACAAACAAAAATAAATAAATAAAGGGTGGCATTATTTTTAATTTTATGAGTTGCTTAGAAGAAATTATTTTTATCATTCTTTGTGATGGCTTTGACCATGTTTCCTTTAAAAAACCTTAAATATGACGTTATTTTTTCATTGCGCATCAATTGAAAAAACTATAGAACATTAAATAATGTAACTCAGAAATTTCAAAACGGTAAGGACAATTTTTATTTGTATTGACTTTGCCTACAATGCAGTATTTCATAAAACGGCAGTAAAAAACTTTAATAGGGTAAAAATGTGGCAACGTTGCTTACAAATAAAGAGAATTAAAAAATTCTCGCGTACGAGTATAAAAAATACTTAAAATTCTGATTGCGATATTTTTGATACCCGTTTTTACAGGAATGGGTAAAATAAACACCGCAACTTTTTATTGCGGTGTTTAAAATACTCGAGTATGAAAAGTATAAAGTATAGAGTAAGTATGCGGGGCCATTCGCAAAATAAATGATCAAAGTCTAAAAGTTCTGAACTTTTGACTAGATTTTTTTGACGATAGATTGGGGTAAAAAATTTAATAAATTTTTTTATACTTTTATCCTCATTGCAAAGTATAAAAAGAAATTTAGAACATCTTTAGAGGAGCAGTCAGCAGCATTTTTGCTTAAGTACAGATGTAGCGACAGGGGTCCAAAGTTGAACACCTTATAACTTGTATGTTTCATAAATGTTATCTGCTTTCGAAAATTTAAACTGCCTTGAGTTTTACTAGAAAATATGAAGAAGCCATGTCCAAAAACTTGCTACTGTATCTCTAACAATTTTGAAGATATTTGAATGTTAAAACAAAAATGTAATTGTTGCTTAGAGATTTAAAAATTTTTTTAGAGCTTTTTAGTTTATGGTTAAATTTTAATTATTAAGCCTACGAAGTCGATTTAGCGATGTATGCCAGTCCGTCCGTGTTCGGGTTTAAATAAACTTTTCCAATGCTCTAAAACAGCTATAGAAAATTTAAATACGTCAATCGATCAGACATCGTTTCGAAAATTTTGCTATTAAAAACCAGAAAATTGGTCTATGTCCTTCGAAGCAGGGTCCTTAATTTTTACATATCATTTGGAACAAATCTAGTTTAGTAAAATAACTCTAATCAAAAAACAAATATATGTGCCGATAGAGAATTTAAAAATAAGAAAAAAATATCAAATGAAAAAATTCGCGATCGTCCATATTTTCCGAGTTATGGGCCTCAGAACTTTTAATTGAAAAGTACGATTGTGCACCATAGTTTAAAGATATCAATATGGATATTATTTATAAGATTTCGAAAAGATCTTTCAAGATATATCAAATTTTTGAAAAGCATGCTTAACCCATTAGTAGTTAGAGTTGTTTCACTACATTCGATTTACAATATGGGTATATAAGATTCGGCATATCCGAATGTAGCACTGTTAATTGTTTATATTACACTTTCATCACCATTTAGTTTTAAATATTATTTTTTATACGCACTTTTCGTTGGGGCAACCCCAGTACTACACACTCTGTTTACTGTCTGCATATTAAATCCCTTTCATTATTTGTTGTAAACTCTGTGAAGATATCAAGTGTCTTGAAAAGCCTTAATGATGTCATCTCGCACAAAAAATATTTAAATATGAGAACTTCTCATTGAGAAGTAAATAATAGTAAGAAAAAGAAGCAATAGACAAATGAACGTGCAACTAAAAGAATGACTTAATGAATGTTAACTGTTCCTGCGGTTTAAAATTAATTTCTGATTTATATGCCGTATACTTAATTCTTAAATGTTGATGACATTGAGGAATAAAAAGAATGTAATAAAAAGAAATATTTTCTTTTTTTCTCAAATTAATAAAATGCATTTTTTAGAAGAATAGAACAGAATACTAGCAGCTACTCCTCCTCATTACTTTAAAGATAACTACATTGTGTGAAGAAGATTTTTATTACGTTTTAAATATCTACAAGCTCCATTTTAATGAAAACAAAAAAAAACAGTTGCGATAATATAAGCTTTTAGTAAAATTAAAATATTGCGGTGTTTATTTAAATGAATCTTAAAAAAATATTTTTAACTTTAGTTTAAAAAAGAGATTTATTAAGGCAGATCAAACGAAGATTAATTTCTTTCAATATAAAAAGTGTAGCCATACCTACACAAAGATGCGGAGGCGGTTTTGCCTTTGTAGAGAAGATGCAAATTAAATGAATTACGATTTCGAATAGAATTTTTATGGGAGATTTTAAGAGTCTTTCCATCTCCCGGTTCCCTATCCCTTATATTGCAACAGCTAAAAACTTGAAATTCATATTTTCACAACAGCCACTAATAAAACGAAGCGAAAACTTAAAGGGAGCCCCAGTATACGGCATTATATCACAGGCAGATTTTTGGAAATGTATACAGGGAGTGTATTACTATGCCTGCTATAACGGCTGGATATGAAAAATAAATTCTAAAAGTAAGATTTTTGGATCGTTGCAGGCAGGCAATTGAATTTTACACAGCGTAGTATAGTGTCCAGTATTTAAAGGGTGTCCATACAAAACGATATCTTTATACAGTGGCTCAGATCTTATATCAACCACCCTCATCAAGAAAAAAAAATATTACTTTTGAATGAAACAAAATATTGGAAAAATTGAAGTAGAATTTAATAATACAATTTCTTAGTTTCACAACAACTATATTATTTAATTTAAAACTAACATATTTATAAACTTAAAAACTAAAAATAAGAAATCGTATGTATTTCGGTAGGCTCAGCTTATTACAACTATTAACAAAAAACTAAACTATTTGCTTTGTTCTTTTTTATACCCTTCACCACAAAAAGTAGAAAAAAAGGGTTTTATATAAGGTTTATATATTCTGATTTCTTATATCGATTGAGCGATGTCCGTCTGTCCGTCTTTCTACCAAGGCAAATTTGATTTCACAAAAAAAAAAAAAAAAAATAAATAAATATGTCAACCGATCAAAAAAATAAATACATGGGGCGATAGAGAATTAAAAAATAATAAAAAAAAACAGTAAGTGAAAAATTGGCGCTCGCCCATATTTTGCGAGTTACAGGTCTCTAAAATTTTTTAAAATATCAATATGAGTATGATTTGAAAGCTTTTAAAGAGATCTTTAAAGAGATCTTTAAAGAGATCTTAAAAGAGATGTCATTTTTATATAATTTTTTTTATTCTCAGTCACCCCAATATTTGCTTTCTTGATTGGAGTTACTTCACTAAACTAGATTTATATATATGGTGAAGGGTATATACGATTCGGCATAGCTAAATATAACATTCTTATTTTTTTATAAATATTTTTCATATAAATATTACATAACTGGAAGAGTTCTTGAACACAACTAAACAAAGTTGATATTTTATTAAATTTAGTTAAAATCGGTTTTATTGCTCTTTATTCTTATAGAAACGAAAAGGCAGATTAATTATGACTATATAAGCAGTCAGGTATAGGATGAGATTTACTTTAAAAGTATGACATAATCAATTTACCTGTCAATCTAGAGAATTTAATATTTTATCGTTATCATGTTTAACAAAAAACCTAAAAGTTAAATCTGTAATATATCTTTGCCATAAAAAGCACACAGTAAAGAAAAAGATAAGTTAACGTTTGTATATATTTTTCTAAGGAGAAATAGTGATAAATTATGGTTTTAACCGCAACCCACAAATTAACTTCATTTCAAATGAAAAAATTACACAGGTAAAGTAAAATAAAAAACAAAATATTTACGGACATGTATTACATGGTTATTTTATTTAAAATATTTTAAAGTTGCACTAAAATAAATTGTTTATTCGAATGTAGCAAATTTTTTACGTTAATTTGCATAAAATATAAGCAGCATTTTTAAAATAATTGATTTGTGGTAGATGGAATGGTTAGGAAAAATGTAGCGGCATGGCAAATATATTTAACTATAATAATGTTCTAAATTAACTCTTTCTTTATTTTTAACTGCCTTCAAAAAAGGAAAAGGTTATCAATTTGTATATATTTTTTTAAATATATTTGTTACTTCAGAACTTTGTCATTTCTGGAATGATTTATATATTTCTTGTATATGAAAAGCGGTGCCTGTTTTATTATTATTTTTTTATTTATTTTAAATATAAAGGGTGCTTCCTTATAACATTCATGCTTATGAAGTATCTTTTCAGCGGTAAGCGGTACAAAATTAAAATTTTTCAAAAAAAAAAAAAAAAAATAAAATTAGAAATTGAATAGATGTCGTTATTTAGAACTGACCTAGGAGATGTCAATTATATTTTGTAATTAATTACACATGCAATTACTTAATTACATGTAATTGTAATTAATTGTTTTAATTACAATTACATTTCATATTTGTAATTGAAATCGATTTTATTCAATTACACAATGCATGTAATTTATAATTGAAAAAATTTCAATTACAATTACTTGTAATTTGTAATTAAAAATGTTAATTACATAATTGAAATAAAATTGTGTAATGAAAATTTTTTTATTTATTTTTAGTGAAAAATATTTAATTACAAAATTCATCAATTACATGCACATAACAAACTCATAAATTAGCTATTATAATTAAAAACAAAAACACAGTGAAAAAAATAATACAACGCCTGCGTGTTAAAATAATACTAGCGACTGTAAAAACCTTTCAACTTGCATTGAAGTGGTTAAAGTGTTTTTTTTTCACAATTTATTTCAATTAATTGTGAAAATTTCTTGAAGCTGTAAGACTATTAAACGGTGAAGATGTGAATATTGCAAACAGGTAACCTATTATAAATAAAAGCATTTTACCAATACATTTGTACATATTATGTACAATATATATTGTACGAGTATAAAATCATTGTATAGTGTATAAAAAATAGTTGTGAAATATAATCTTTTAAAAGTTACACCTTGAAGAATTTGTTTAATATTCTTCTGAGCTTCAATAATAATTTTAATAAAATTGTTGAAATTATTCCAAGCGTTTCAGAAGTTAATTTTAATAATTTTTAGATACACTTAATATTTTTAAGAAAATAATAGAATTTCGTTCAATTACATGTAATTGTTACAATTACTTTTAATTTGTAATTAAGAATTTCCAATTACAATTGCATGTAATGTGTAATTGAAAATGTTGAATTACACATTACAAGTAATTGTAATTCAAATTTTTTCAATTACAGTTACACATAATTGTAATTGATTTTAGTCCCTGATTATAATTACAATTACTTGTAATTTGTAATTGAAAATATTCAATTACACATTGCGTGTAATTGTAATTGAAATGTAATTAATTCCCCCAGGTCTAATTTAGATCATATAAATATTTAAAGCAGATTACCGAAACTTACGCATAATATTTGTTACTATATCCGCTAAGTAGACAGTTATAAACTGAACGGCCTTTCCATAGAAGACGTGGCTTGAATTATTTTTTCCATTATCTTGCTTTTGTACGAAATCATTTTTATTATTCAGTACAAGTTTATAATGCCCATCGTTGCCTGGATTTTCCCTGTCTACCCTGTATCCTTATTCCAAACTGAGCAGAAACAATTTTCAAAATCAAAGGAGTTTTTCCAGAGATGATTTTTTATCTTTTAAATCATCTTTTCGATTTTTAACCCTTAATGGACGCGACTTTTCACACGTTTGATTCTCACCAGGTTGTAGTTATTTTTAACAAATATGAAAAAAAAACAATAGTATGTTATTATACATTTATATTCATTTCTTTTCAGTTTTGTTACAAATTATTTATTTTGTGAGCATCATCACCATCATTCTCGACTTTAATCCAATCATCATCTGAGTTATCAACTTCTGATTCTGTATCATTTTCTTCTTCACTTGAGTATTGTATAGGAACTATAACTCTTCTTTTCTTAGAAAATAACGAAGCGTTATTGCTAAACTCATCACTAGAGCTAAAATCACTTTCAGAAATTTCTTTGATATTTATAATATTTTCTTTATTTATTTTATGGGCAAAAAATAAATTCAGACATTAAAAAAAAGAATTGAAAGTTTATTGCACAAGTTAAATGCTCTGCTGATAACGACAAACTGAAAAGATTCTTATGCTCAAACGGTAACGGTAAATACGTATTTTCAAATGGTAACGGTAAATTGAAGAAATGAATGCATTTTAAAAACAAATCTCATCAATAGACAGTATGTTTCGACATAATTCGCCTTGTCACTTCACACGTGCCATACGACCGTTGCAGAAAAGTACTGTTGTCACGTCAGAGGTGACTTACGACCGATAAGGGTTAAAATTGTTTCTGCAAACAAATCTACTTGGTGAAAAAAGGCAAAAAGGGTTATCTATGTCAGCAGTGCCTTTAACAACCCAGGCAGTGTTGGATACAACAAGAGTGTAAATAATCAGTTTAATACATTTCATTTAATTTAGTTCTATATTCATCTTTTAAAACATAAAAATAAATATTAATTAATGTATTTTTTGCAGCTAAAAAACCAGAAACATTTTCAACCCAAAAGTAGTACATAAATCTAAAACGAAAAAGATAAACACAAATGCGAAAGAATAAAATAAATGATGACGTTAGTGTTTATCATAAAGATGACGCTGGACATTGGGGAAATATATAAATGATTAATATAAATCTGTTAACTTAAAAATGATTCCAAAATAGATTTTATCCTCTTTCATTGTTAAATTTTTAACTAAAATCGCTTAAAGGTTTACTTTTGTTTTTCTAACAATCAAAATTTTACATAACATGATGTAGAAAACTAAAACCCCTTTTTTTTAAATATTTACAGTTTTTCTTTTAATATTCGTGGAAGTGAAGAGCTGCAAGCAAAATTCTAAAATTGCAATTTATTGCTAAAATAAAATTACAAATTGAAGTATTTTAATTTATAATATGTGTGATTTCGATAAATTATTTTGACAGAAGCAATTCTTAAGTGAAATAAATATACTCAACTCAAAATGTGTTTTATTAACATGATCCTGTTTTGCAACCGGAAAGAAAAAGATATAACATAAATGATAAACGAAAATAACTCTGTACTTTCTTAGCAGGTTATTCGATTTCGTTGAAATTTTTCCTAGCCATAGACGAGTTGAACATTACATTCTCAAAGGGAACATGATGCTGCCTTTTTTACTTTATTATTGGTTTGAAATTTTCGTTTAATAAATGTTCATTACAAGAATTTCTCTAAGCTTCTCGCATTCTTTAATTTATTATTTCCCTTAAATTTTCTTTTCATGAAAGAAGGATCTTGTAGCGTTAAACAGGAAAGATACGAGCATTGATTAAAAAGGAAGAGTACTCTTCTATGACAATTCCATACAACGATATAACTTCCAACTAAAGAGTAAAGAGAGCTCTATTCATTGATCTCTAGCCTGACAGGGACTGTATTATGCCAGTCGTAGCTCTTATGTGGTAAGGACCTAAATCGAGTTTATAAGAATTTAATTTTTCATGATTCCAATATATTTCACATAGATACACCTCATTATTACAATAGTATCAAAACAACAAGAAATTGCCTTGTTTTTACCTTCTCCTGTCAAATCACAATTATGTTAGTTAGGGCCTTTCTACATGAGACCAGGGAAATACAACCATCTATAAAAAAATAGCTTCATTGCTTTTATTCTGTTTACCGTCTTCTGATTCTGATCACTTGACATGGTATCATTTTTAGATTTGGAAAACTGGATCCTACCTGAATATCTTTTCTTGTATTAATACACATTGGTCGTCGTCCTGATATATATATATATATCAGGATCCTACCTGAATATTTTTTCTTGACCTTTGGCGTCGTCCTGATATATATATATATATATAATTGGAATATTGATAGTGAGATTTTTTTTTGACTTAAAATATATTGATTTTTTATCTTTATTTGAAAGTCACTTGTAAGCAAATTAAAATGGTTATAAATTAAAGGGTAACCATCTTTTACGTACCGTAAGAATCTTAATTAAAGGACATTTCATATTTTCCAGGCTTTACTTTACAACTAAAAGGATGCGAAAATACAGACGAGGTTCTTACATATTTGGCTTTACCTCTTAAAATGATAACCTCACAAATATATTAACTTGCGTGAAAAAATGTTGACGAACTAAAAAACTAGAAATTCCATTAATTCCATTAGCAAAAAAAATTGCAATTTAACTAAACGATTATAATTTCACCAAAAGTGGAAATTTCATTAAAAACCGAAAATGAACAAAAAAAACTAAAAACTATAAATATATTAGAAAAAAAAACTCCACGTTCGCAGAAACAATACGTTTTTACACTACTGAGTCATTTTTTTATTATAATTGGGTGGCATGTCATGAAGTGCAAGGACATAATGTCCATGGACGCTATTTCGCACCAAAAAGTGACTTAATGTCCATGGACATTATAGGTATATTTTATTATATTCTATGTAAGAAAGATGTAACGTTTTTATAAATTGGCATATGCCCGGTCATACCATACAAACTGGTTATAGCATAGAGATGAAAATCCTTGCGCTAGGCCAAAGTCCGGCTATGCGGAACAGCTTTGGTCAGCGAACCCGCTGTTGGTTATACCATAAAAATCCCTGTGCCCGGCCGAAATCCGAGTATTAAGAAAAGCTTTGGTAAGCAAAGCTGTCACTGTTTTAAGTAACACAGTTACATTATGACACTTATATAAGTGATACTATGTTTATACTAAAAACGACACAATGTCACTTTTAATTGCGACATGAAGTCCCTGAACATTATGCACTTAAACACTATGACATGCCACTTTTTAATTGTACAAGTGAAGTTTAAAAGCAAATATCTGACATCTTCAGAATATTTCTTTCAGCGAAAGCTCAGCTTAACGGGCTTATATTTGAATAGGCCTTTTAACTTAGTAAAATAAATATTTTTTATTAACTAAAACTAAATATTTTTTATTTTACTAAGTTTAAAAACAAAAAATTTTAAAAATATATGTATGTATATATGTATATGTAACCTACAATATAATTTTGAACATGAAAAAAAAAAACTTTTTATGTACATTAGTTTTTTTTTTAAGTTTTTAAAAAGATTTTTTAGTTAAAGTGACAAAAATATTAGCAACTAGATTGACAATTTATCAATTAGTTTTGTATCAAGTGTTGACAGTAATAAGTTGTTGAAATGGTGATCCTGCTTACATTGCAATGCAACACTTCCAAACTAACATTTTTTTCTTACACATACATACATATATAATAAATTTTCCCAGTTATGACGACTTCACTTGCCTTTTGAATTTCAAATAATAAAGACCTTAATTGTTGTAACTGAAATAAAATATAATTTATTTCCAATAGGTTAAGGTTCCAGGCACCCAAAGAAAGGAAAGAAAATGAAGAAAATAATAATTAAATAGAAATCTACATATTATTTTTGGAAACACTAAAATGAGTGGGCAATTTTTTAATATAGAGAAGTTGGATGAATCCAATTACGACTCCTGGAATATTCAACCGAAAAGTGTTTTGGTGCATCAGGAGTTATGGTCGCTGATTTCAAACGGAGTGAAGCCCGAGGAAGCAAGTGCACTTGCAGCATGGACGGCTAAAGACGAATGGGCGATGGACACAATAATATTAAGTCTGACGCCAATGCAAGTTGCACATGTTAGAAATTGTACCACAACCAAGGACGCCTGAAATACACTTCGTGAAATACATCGTCGCAAAGGACCTGTTCGTAAAGTTTCACTGTTTAAACAGATGTTGAACGTGCGTATGGCAGCTGGTGAGTGTATGCAGCGCTATATTTGTAATTTTGCATCTCTTATTGAAAAGTTAGCAGAAACAGGAGTTGCTCTTCAGGAGGTATTATTCGTGGACATGCTTTTGGCCAGTTTACTTATGACATATGAGCTACTTGTTGTAGTTCTTGAATCACGGGATAAAATACCCATCCTTTCAACTTTAAAGTTATAATTAATAGAGGAAGGCGAACGAAAAAAGGCAAACAAAGAGAAAGAGGGCACAATTCAGGCTTTAATGGCGCATGAAGTTAACAACGCAAAACGCACAGAATATAACAACAAGGATAAAGAACACTTGGCAGCTGCAAAAAGAATATTGGGGTACTTATCTTCAACACAGAATAAACAACTTGTATATAGAAGAACTGGAAAACCAATTGAATGCTAAGCTTATGCTGACTCGGGAGGTGATAGCTCTAATTGGAAATCAAATAAATACAGGATAATTTTTTTGTTCGCGGAAGAAGTGTTTTCATATGAATCTAAGAAACAATCAACAGTGGCCCTTAGCAGCACAGAGGCTGAATATATGTCACTTTCTTCTGCCCTCCAGGAAGCTGTTTTTCTTTTTTTAATTAATTAATAAAATTAATATTCAGTGCCCAAAGTTAATTGTCATCCATGCTGACAACAAAAGTGCCATAAGCTTAGTAAAAAATCCAGTTTTCCATGATCGATATAAAGTACCATTATGTGTGAGAGGTATTTCAAAATGGCTTTAGAGAACCCAAGTATTGTTGCAGTAATAAGAATATAGCAGACATTTTTACCAAACAATTTGCCGAAGCCTTGTCACGAAAAGCTAGAATTATTTTAAGATTTTTTTTATTGTTTTTCTTTTATTGAATGGTTTGGAAATGTTCATTGAAGAGGGGTGTTGAAATGGTAAACCTGTTTACATTGCAATGCAACACTTCCAAATTAATATTTTTTCTTAAACATAAATACATTCATATATAATAACTTTTCCCCTAATTTTGGTAACTGAAATAAAATATAATTTATTTTCAATTTAAGTTTTCTGATTGTTCTGCGCTTAAATTTCGGCACTTCTTCTTCATAATAAGAGGAAAAGCGCAGAAATATCTTTCCGTCGATACTTGGGTTGCAGGCACTGCCACTGCTACTTCTGCAATTGTTAATGTTACAGTAGATTCAAAATTTTAGCTTACAAAATGCATAAATATTTTTTTCGAATTTTATTTTTTTTTTTAATTATAGTTTTTAATGGTTTCCTAAACAGAGCAACATAAATCACTTGCAAGATTTAAAGAACTATAAAATTTTTATTAAAAATACAATAAGAAAAACAAAACATTTCTTATTTATTTTTTTTTCTAAAAAAAACCCATTTTGTTTCAAAAAATTATTATTTTAAAGCTTGAAGGATTTTTTTATAAATTTGGTTTTTATTTTATTTTTTTTGTAGAGTATAATATATTTTTAACTTGAATGATAAATATTTTTGTTACAAACAAAATAAAAAACTTTTTCTGGCCCCTGCCCGAAGGTTTATAAGTCACCTTCGGGCAGTTTATCCCAAAGATTTTCATTTTATCAAAGATATACATATTCCGGCAACTAATTAACTATATTTCAAAAAATATAGTTTGATTAGGCACAGCCAAAAATAATGAAGGCTTTTTAATTTAATTAAAAATGCGTGGTATAGAAGAAAAGTAGAACTGCTTATAACAAATCAAGTTTGATAAATTATACATGTGTATATAAAAAAACCGACATATAACTAAAAGTTATAAAATAACAATGTTTGTGTTATTACTTGAACAACAAGTTAAATATTTACATATCAGTAATAACAATCTACCAAGAATCAAGCATATATTTAAGTAGGAGGTATAGTTACACATAGATTTACTCACAAACCTACGGAGATAAAGGGGGAAAAATAAAAACTAAAAGTATATAGTAACAAAACTAAATTCTTGTATACATTTTCTCTTATACTTATAACATGTTGTTCGTTAAAACGCACACACACGTGGCAACAAATATTGCAAACAACAAACAACGTTAAGTGGTTTCTAAATGGAGCGAGTAGATTTTAAAACTTTATGACGGTTATGTTGATTTTTCTTTGGAATTATTTTTCCTTTTTTATATTTTGTTTGTTTTATTTATCAGCTAAAAAGTGCAATTTATTATGGCAGGCTTATAGAATCAAGAAGCACATGTAAGATATAAAATTATATTTATTTTGTAGCAACCATTTTTTTATGATATTTTTTCAATTCACTTTTAAATTTGCAGTGAACTAATTACACATTATAATCCCTCAAAATTCAAGCCTTGTTTTTTTTTACTTTCGCCGCTTGCCTCTCTTAACCTGCTGTCAACAAACAAAAACTCATGCAATTAGTTTGATCTATGTTTAAATCGAGTCGTCCGTCGCATATGTGAGTAGTTTACGCCTGTCGAAAAGGAGTGAACAAAAGCCTCCCGATTAGCGCTATTAAAAATTCTTCGACCTTTCCAGATATGTGTTTTAAACAGTACATCGCTATATGACGGTATTGTAGTTATTTTTACAAAATGCCCGTTCTTTTGCAAAAACTCTTTGCTTGGTTTGATATGGTGTCGCAACAATTAAAATTCAAAGATACTCTTACATGTATGAAAAGACTACCACCATCAGTAGAAACTGCCCAGCAGTACTTGTTGGGTTCTAATCGACTTACAATACTTTTTAATATAGATTTTTTTATATCATTTCCAGTAGAATAATTCTATATAATGAACAGTGTACGCTTAGCGGTGTAAGTTCATCTTGCCCTTGGGTCTTAAAAAGATTACTGTTGAGTTTACAGTTGTAAAGCTGCACGCAAAGAAAAAACATGGTTGAGGTAACCATAATCTAAGAGCAACATATTATGGTTGTATTATATGTTCGTTAACAAAACATAGTATTAAAGCTAGTGTTGCAACCATATTATTGTCTAGCATAACAATAACATGGTAAAATCTAAAAATAGTTATGTTATAATATAAACAATAAATGGTTAAATTAAAACATCATCATATGGTTGAAAATGTCTTGTTATATAATTGAATTATTATTATTATTATTGATTTGTTACAAAAGTTATTCAATAACATAAATGCACTTAAAACAATTCATTGCTTATTACGAGTATATATAATTAAAAGGCTTAAACACATAGGCTACAAGAATCATTTATTAAAAAAAAATATATAATTTATAAGCACAAATAAAGGCATCTTATCTGCATACATTCCCATGTGAATATCCATTTATGGAGTAAACGTGATATTCTCGTATTGAAGATATACGGTACGTAATGGTACTTCGGTACTGACTACACATTTATCCAAGACTTCTAATACGTTAATCTGGCATCTGCCAACTATTGTTGATGTATAATATGATAGCTTTAAATAAAAAAATACGAAAATGTTTTCACAATTGTGCTAATAACACTAAAATAAAGATTTATATGCTAACATACAAACATATGTATATTTCAGCTATTTTTGAAATGCTTTGCTTACCTTTTTATTTGTTGTTATATTTTCTGTATTATTTTTAATTGTTTATTTTGTACATACATTTTTATTTTTTTAATTTTCTCTAACAATAAAAACAATATCAACTTTAAGCTGACAAAAATCTACTAAATTGATAGAAAAATTCTGCCAAGACCAAGAACAAAATATTTTTAAGCGAAAACATTATTTTGTTTTCTTTTAATTATACTCTTATTAATTTTATATTATTATGGTTAAATATAGTATATTATTTTTAATAAGTTATAAGACTTTGGTCGTAGTTCATATTTTTTTACGCTAAACCAACCATGTTGTATTTTTTGTGCACAGTAACGATATAATGGTTAAATATTAACAAAAACGTGTTTGTTGTGACTGAAGTATTGCTGAAGATTTATAATTTGTTCTCTGTAACTTTAAAATGTTACAAAGAAACATATTATGGTTATTGTGACCATATCGCAACCATGTTTTTTCTTTGCGTGTAAATGAATTGAAATTATTTAGGCTTTAGTTTCTTTAAATTTAATTTGTAAAAATCTTTTTAGAAAGGAAATTTATTTTACAGATTTATATATATTTATTGTAATGTATATATTTTTTGTGATTTTTATGAGCTTATTAAACATCTAAGTTGTAGCTTGTATGATTGACAATTTGAATACTAAAAATGTGAATAGTTTGGTTCAGGTTCGCATCCCAAACTCTGCAAATTTTACAGCACCAGATTTTCTAATATGTAATGGGCTGTGAAAAATGAAATTTTCTATCGATATACCTTTTCTATTAAAATAACTTCAACTATAATTTTGTCAACTGCGAAGTGCAGTGGCTATTTAATGTTATTTCTATATAAATCAGGGCCTTATCATTCTCTTCGCTCATTTAGTTCTTCTATTAATCGATAGCACCTGAATATAATAGAAAAATCAAACTTAAAGGGAACAAACTTTTCATTTATAGGCGGGTTTAAACGTTAAGATTTTTTTATTATGGAAAGATCTAGCAACATATTGAACTTTTCTTTTTTATTTATCTATATCTTCGTGTAACTGAATCAAAAGAATTCTGCAACTAAAAGAAGCTAATACTGTTTTTTAAATATTTCCTTAGAAGCACAGACGGCAAAAGAGTTTAGGCAAAAATGTTGTGCTTTTTGTACGGCTTTATAAATATAATATTTTTTTTCAGTTATGTAGGGGTTAATCAATCTTCTTTTACAGCAATATTTTTAGAATTAAAAAATAAATTTTTCAAATAGGCTGTTTGAGATTCGTCTTGGCAAGCAATTGTTGTGAATTGCAACACTAACAACTACTGGGTATAGTTAACAGCTGTAAATATTGTAATTATGTAAGACCCCTTATAAAACAAATCATACTTTGAATTGAACAAAAATGAAAGAGCAAGTGTTAGAAGAAAGTTTAAATAAACAACTACTTAGGCTCTTGTCTATATTATTCTTTTTAATCGATACATTATTGTTTGTTGTACTTCTTATTATATTGTTGTTTTTTTTTTTCTTGCCTTTTGTGTTCATAAAAAAGCTGAGCAACTGTTTTCTTTTCGTTTTGTTTATTGTTTATTTATCTTGATCTTCTAATATCAATTTGTCACATTTATTTAAAGTCAACATAAATGTCTGCATTTAAATTAAGAAAATTAAAAGCGAAAATGTTTCAAAAACTAAAAAACTTCAAAAATTTTTATTCAAAGAACATAAACTAAAAATACGGTAATTAAAAATATGAAACTGACCAAAAAGAAAATAATAATCATTGAACTAATTTGTTTATACTGTCTTACATTTAAACGTTACCTTTACATATTTAATACAATTATTTTAAAGCTGATTTTAAGTTCATTCTTGATGTTGAGTGCAAGAAAAATTAACTTTATCGACTCTTCCTTCTACATATATTTCTGCCATCAATAAACAATATATTTACCCCAAGCGTTAGTCCCCTATTTTTGCTGCATCTTTTATTCATATTATGAATTTGTTTTTAGTTCACTAATATACTAACGGTTACCAGGGGCATATTTGCAAAAAAATACAATTAAAATAAATTTTTAGTAGAAAAAAAAAAAATAACAAAACAGAACAACAGAACAACAGAAAATAAATAAAAATAACCATTTTAAAAACAAGTTTCTTCTTTTAGTGATATATTGGTCGTATAAAGTGAAAATCATCCAACACAGGAATACCTCACATAAGTACGGTATTGAAATTATCAAAAAAAAAAAAACAAAAAAAATTTGTTCTTGGAAAAAATTTATTTTCTTAAGTATAATTTTAATTTACTTTAATCGTGCTTGATTCCTTCAAATATAAATATTTTTGATATTCTTATGAAAAATTGTTTATTTAAAACTACAAATTGAAATCTATTACTGCGGGAAAAGCATATCCATATGGCCATTTCACTACTGCTCGTATAGCTCATCACTGGATTATACCCAAATTTTGTATAGAAAACTTAAAAGTCTTATATCAAAAGTCAAATTGATTAAATGAGAACTCCATTTATTCGATAAGACAAAAGACAATAACAACTAAAAAATGTTTTGTACAAAAACACAGCAAACATTCAGTAACTATTTTTATTTTTCCTTTATATGTGTTTGAAAGATCAATGAAAAAATAAAAGTAAAAATTGTAAAAACAATTTTATTTTTTTTATTAGAATCTTTTCAGTATTTCGGCTTTATTATGACAACATAAATTTTTTGGTATTATGTGTGTGAAGATAAATTTTAAAATTTTTAGCTTTGCCACAAACCTTTTAATTTAACAGAGCTCTGTTAGAAAGATAACATAGCCCTGTTAAAGGAATAAAAATTCGGTTTATGCATCCAAACAGTAAATTTTATGGAAAACCCGAAATATAGAAAACCCAAAATGAATGGGATTTGCTTGCGTGGTGTCCTTCTATAGTTGTCCGTACTTAAAATATTTAAAAGCCCGTGTTGGAACGGGTTTGGGCACTTATACTTTAAAAATTTGAGTTTCTCTAAGGGATGAGCCCATTTTTATGGAAATAACAAAAGATGGCAAAATTGTAATAATACAGGAATGTGCATGAGGTAGTCTTCTTTCATTGTCCATACTTGGAATTTTTAACAGCGCGAGTTGGAACGGGTTTTGGGCACTTTTAAATTTTTAAAATTTGGGTTTCTCTAAGGGATGAGCCCTTTTTTATGGAAACAAAAAAAGATGGCAAAATTGTAATAATACAGAAATGTGCATGAGGTAGTCTTCTTTCATTGTCCGTACTTGGAATTTTTAACAGCGCGAGTTGGAACGGGTTTTGGGCACTTTTAAATTTTTAAAATTTGGGTTTCTCTAAGGGATGAGCCCATTTTTATGGAAACAACAAAAGATGGCAAAATTGTAATAATACAGAAATGTGCATGAGCTAGTCTTCTTTCATTGTCCATACTTGGAATTTTTAACAGCGCGAGTTGGAACGGGTTTTGGGCACTTTTAAATTTTTAAAATTTGGGTTTCTCTAAGGGATGAGCCCATTTTTATGGAAACAACAAAAGATGGCAAAATTGTAATAATACAGAAATGTGCATGAGGTAGTCTTCTTTCATTGTCCATACTTGGAATTTTTAACAGCGCGAGTTGGAACGGGTTTTGGGCACTTTAAAATTTTTAAAATTTGGGTTTCTCTAAGGGATGAGCCCATTTTTATGGAAACAACAAAAGATGGCAAAATTGTAATAATACAGAAATGTGCATGAGGTAGTCTTCTTTTATTGTCCATACTTGGAATTTTAAACAGCGCGAGTTGGAACGAGTTTTGGGCACTTTTAAAATTTTAAAATTTGGGTTTCTCTAAGGGATGAGCCCATTTTTATGGAAACAACAAAAGATGGCAAAATTGTAATAATACAGAAATGTGCATGAGGTAGTCTTCTTTCATTGTCCATACTTGGAATTTTTAACAGCGCGAGTTGGAACGAGTTTTGGGCACTTTTAAAAATTTAAAATTTGGGTTTCTCTAAGGGATGAGCCCATTTTTATGGAAACAACAAAAGATGGCAAAATTGTAATAATACAGAAATGTGCATGAGGTAGTCTTCTTTCATTGTCCATACTTGGAATTTTTAACAGCGCGAGTTGGAACGGGTTTTGAGGACTTTTAAATTTTTAAAATTTGGGTTTCTCTAAGGGATGAGCCCATTTTTATGGAAACAATAAAAGATGGCAAAATTGTCATAATACAGAAATGTGCATGAGGTAGTCTTCTTTCATTGTCCATACTTGGAATTTTTACCAGCGCGAGTTGGAACGAATTTTGGGCACTTTTAAAATTTGGGTTTCTCTAAGGGATGAGCCCATTTTTATGGAAACAACAAAAGATGGCAAAATTGTAATAATACAGAAATGTGCATGAGGTAGTCTTCTTTTATTGTCCATACTTGGAATTTTTAACAGCGCGAGTTGGAACGAGTTTTGGGCACTTTTAAAATTTTAAAATTTTGGTTTCTCTAAGGGATGAGCCCATTTTTATGGAAACAACAAAAGATGGCAAAATTGTAATAATACAGAAATGTGCATGAGATAGTCTTCTTTCATTGTCCATACTTGGAATTTTTAACAGCGCGAGTTGGAACGAGTTTTGGGCACTTTTAAAATTTTAAAATTTGGGTTTCTCTAAGGGATGAGCCCATTTTTATGGAAACAACAAAAGATGGCAAAATTGTAGTAATACAGAAATGTGCATGAGGTAGTCTTCTTTTATTGTCCATACTTGGAATTTTTAACAGCGCGAGTTGGAACGGGTTTTGGGCATTTTTTAATTTTTAAAATTTGGGTTTCTCTAAGGGATGAGCCCATTTTTATGGAAACAACAAAAGATGGCAAAATTGTAATAATACAGAAATGTGCATGAGGTAGTCTTCTTTTATTGTCCATACTTGGAATTTTTAACAGCGCGAGTTGGAACGGGTTTTGTGCACTTTTAAATTTATAAAATTTGGGTTTCTCTAAGGGATGAGCTCATTTTTATGGAAACAACAAAAGATGGCAAAATTGTAATAATACAGAAATGTGCATGAGGTAGTCTTCTTTTACTGTCCATACTTGGAATTTTTAACAGCGCGAGTTGGAACGGGTTTTGGGCATTTTTTAATTTTTAAAATTTGGGTTTCTCTAAGGGATGAGCCCATTTTTAAGGAAACAACAAAAGATGGCAAAATTGTAATAATACAGAAATGTGCATGAGGTAGTCTTCTTTCATTGTCCATACTTGGAATTTTTAACAGCGCGAGTTGGAACGGGTTTTGGGCATTTTTTAATTTTTAAAATTTGGGTTTCTCTAAGGGATGAGCCCATTTTTAAGGAAACAACAAAAGATGGCAAAATTGTAATAATACAGAAATGTGCATGAGGTAGTCTTCTTTTATTGTCCATACTTGGAATTTTTAACAGCGCGAGTTGGAACGGGTTTTGGGCATTTTTTAATTTTTAAAATTTGGGTTTCTCTAAGGGATGAGCCCATTTTTAAGGAAACAACAAAAGATGGCAAAATTGTAATAATACAGAAATGTGCATGAGGTAGTCTTCTTTCATTGTCCATACTTGGAATTTTTAACAGCGCGAGTTGGGTCGGGTTTTGGGCATTTTTTAATTTTTAAAATTTGGGTTTCTCTAAGGGATGAGCCCATTTTTAAGGAAACAACAAAAGATGGCAAAATTGTAATAATACAGAAATGTGCATGAGGTAGTCTTCTTTCATTGTCCATACTTGGAATTTTTAACAGCGCGAGTTGGAACGGGTTTTGGGCATTTTTTAATTTTTAAAATTTGGGTTTCTCTAAGGGATGAGCCCATTTTTAAGGAAACAACAAAAGATGGCAAAATTGTAATAATACAGAAATGTGCATGAGGTAGTCTTCTTTCATTGTCCATACTTGGAATTTTTAACAGCGCGAGTTGGAACGGGTTTTGGGCATTTTTTAATTTTTAAAATTTGGGTTTCTCTAAGGGATGAGCCCATTTTTAAGGAAACAACAAAAGATGGCAAAATTGTAATAATACAGAAATGTGCATGAGGTAGTCTTCTTTCATTGTCCATACTTGGAATTTTTAACAGCGCGAGTTGGAACGGGTTTTGGGCATTTTTTAATTTTTAAAATTTGGGTTTCTCTAAGGGATGAGCCCATTTTTAAGGAAACAACAAAAGATGGCAAAATTGTAATAATACAGAAATGTGCATGAGGTAGTCTTCTTTCATTGTCCATACTTGGAATTTTTAACAGCGCGAGTTGGAACGGGTTTTGGGCATTTTTTAATTTTTAAAATTTGGGTTTCTCTAAGGGATGAGCCCATTTTTAAGGAAACAACAAAAGATGGCAAAATTGTAATAATACAGAAATGTGCATGAGGTAGTCTTCTTTTATTGTCCATACTTGGAATTTTTAACAGCGCGAGTTGGAAGGGGTTTTGTGCACTTTTAAATTTTTAAAATTTGGGTTTCTCTAAGGGATGAGCCCATTTTTATGGAAACAAAAAAAGATGGCAAAATTGTAATAATACAGAAATGTGCATGAGGTAGTCTTCTTTTATTGTCCATACTTGGAATTTTTAACAGCGCGAGTTGGAACGAGTTTTGGGCACTTTTAAAATTTGGGTTTCTCTAAGGGATGAGCCCATTTTTAAGGAAACAACAAAAGATGGCAAAATTGTAATAATACAGAAATGTGCATGAGGTAGTCTTCTTTTATTGTCTATACTTGGAATTTTTAACAGCGCGAGTTGGAAGGGGTTTTGTGCACTTTTAAATTTTTAAAATTTGGGTTTCTCTAAGGGATGAGCCCATTTTTATGGAAACAAAAAAAGATGGCAAAATTGTAATAATACAGAAATGTGCATGAGGTAGTCTTCTTTCATTGTTCATACTTGGAATTTTTAACAGCGCGAGTTGGAACGGGTTTGTGCACTTTTAAATTTATAAAATTTGGGTTTCTCTAAGGGATGAGCCCATTTTTATGGAAACAACAAAAGATGGCAAAATTGTAATAATACAGAAATGTGCATGAGGTAGTCTTCTTTTATTGTCCATACTTGGAATTTTTAACAGCGCGAGTTGGAATGGGTTTGTGCACTTTTAAATTTATAAAATTTGGGTTTCTCTAAGGGATGAGCCCATTTTTATGGAAACAACAAAAGATGGCAAAATTGTAATAATACAGAAATGTGCATGAGGTAGTCTTCTTTTATTGTTCATACTTGGAATTTTTAACAGCGCGAGTTGGAACGGGTTTGTGCACTTTTAAATTTATAAAATTTGGGTTTCTCTAAGGGATGAGCCCATTTTTATGGAAACAAAAAAAGATGGCAAAATTGTAATAATGCAGAAATGTGCATGAGGTAGTCTTATTTTATTGTCCATACTTGGAATTTTTAACAGCGTGAGTTGGAACGAGTTTTGGGCACTTTTAAAATTTTAAAATTTGGGTTTCTCTAAGGGATGAGCCCATTTTTATGGAAACAAAAAAAGATGGCAAAATTGTAATAATACAGAAATGTGCATGAGGTAGTCTTCTTTCATTGTCCATACTTGGAATTTTTAACAGCGCGAGTTGGAACGGGTTTTGGGCACTTTTAAATTTTTAAAATTTGGGTTTCTCTAAGGGATGAGCCCATTTTTATGGAAACAACAAAAGATGGCAAAATTGTAATAATACAGAAATGTGCATGAGGTAGTCTTCTTTTATTGTCCATACTTGGAATTTTTAACAGCGCGAGTTGGAAGGGGTTTTGTGCACTTTTAAATTTTTAAAATTTGGGTTTCTCTAAGGGATGAGCTCATTTTTATGGAAACAACAAAAGATGGCAAAATTGTAATAATACAGAAATGTGCATGAGGTAGTCTTCTTTTATTGTCCATACTTGGAATTTTTAACAGCGCGAGTTGGAAGGGGTTTTGTGCACTTTTAAATTTTTAAAATTTGGGTTTCTCTAAGGGATGAGCCCATTTTTGTGGAAACAAAAAAAGATGGCTAAATTGTAATAATACAGAAATGTGCATGAGGTAGCCTTCTTTTATTGTTCATACTTGGAATTTTTAACAGCGCGAGTTGGAACGGGTTTTGTGCACTTTTAAATTTATAAAATTTGGGTTTCTCTAAGGGATGAGCTCATTTTTATGGAAACAACAAAAGATGGCAAAATTGTAATAATACAGAAATGTGCATGAGGTAGTCTTCTTTTACTGTCCATACTTGGAATTTTTAACAGCGCGAGTTGGAACGGGTTTTGGGCATTTTTTAATTTTTAAAATTTGGGTTTCTCTAAGGGATGAGCCCATTTTTAAGGAAACAACAAAAGATGGCAAAATTGTAATAATACAGAAATGTGCATGAGGTAGTCTTCTTTCATTGTCCATACTTGGAATTTTTAACAGCGCGAGTTGGAACGGGTTTTGGGCACTTTTAAATTTTTAAAATTTGGGTTTCTCTAAGGGATGAGCCCATTTTTATGGAAACAACAAAAGATGGCAAAATTGTAATAATACAGAAATGTGCATGAGGTAGTCTTCTTTCATTGTCCATACTTGGAATTTTTAACAGCGCGAGTTGGAACGGGTTTTGGGCACTTTTAAATTTTTAAAATTTGGGTTTCTCTAAGGGATGAGCCCATTTTTATGGAAACAACAAAAGACAATGAAAGAAGACTACCTCATGCACATTTCTGTATTATTACAATTTTGCCATCTTTTGTTGTTTCCATAAAAATGGGCTCATCCCTTAGAGAAACCCAAATTTTAAAAATTTAAAAGTGCACAAAACCCGTTCCAACTCGCGCTGTTAAAAATTCCAAGTATGGACAATGAAAGAAGACTAGCTCATGCACATTTCTGTATTATTACAATTTTGCCATCTTTTGTTGTTTCCATAAAAATGGGCTCATCCCCTAGAGAAACCCAAATTTTTAAAATTTAAAAGTGCACAAAACCCGTTCCACCTCGCGCTGTTAAAAATTCCAAGTACGGACAATGAAAGAAGACTACCTCATGCACATTTCTGAATTATTACAATTTTGCCATCTTTTGTTGTTTCCATAAAAATGGGCTCATCCCCTAGAGAAACCCAAATTTTAAAAATTTAAAAGTGCACAAAACCCGTTCCAACTCGCGTTGTTAAAAATTCCAAGTATGGACAATGAAAGAAGACTACCTCATGCACATTTCTATATTATTACAATTTTGCCATCTTTTGTTGTTTCCATAAAAATGGGCTCATCCCTTAGAGAAACCCAAATTTTAAAAATTTAAAAGTGCCCAAAACCCGTTCCAACTCGCGCTGTTAAAAATTCCAAGTATAGACAATGAAAGAAGACTACCTCATGCACATTTCTGTATTATTACAATTTTGCCATCTTTTGTTGTTTCCATAAAAATGGGCTCATCCCTTAGAGAAACCCAAATTTTAAAAATTTAAAAGTGCCCAAAACCCGTTCCAACTCGCGCTGTTAAAAATTCCAAGTATGGACAATGAAAGAAGACTAGCTCATGCACATTTCTGTATTATTACAATTTTGCCATCTTTTGTTGTTTCCATAAAAATGGGCTCATCCCTTAGAGAAACCCAAATTTTTAAAATTTAAAAGTGCCCAAAACCCGTTCCAACTCGCGCTGTTAAAAATTCCAAGTATGGACAATGAAAGAAGACTACCTCATGCACATTCCTGTATTATTACAATTTTGCCATCTTTTGTTATTTCCATAAAAATGGGCTCATCCCTTAGAGAAACTCAAATTTTTAAAGTATAAGTGCCCAAACCCGTTCCAACACGGGCTTTTAAATATTTTAAGTACGGACAACTATAGAAGGACACCACGCAAGCAAATCCCATTCATTTTGGGTTTTCTATATTTCGGGTTTTCCATAAAATTTACTGTTTGGATGCATAAACCGAATTTTTATTCCTTTAACAGGGCTATGTTATCTTTCTAACAGAGCTCTGTTAAATTAAAAGGTTTGTGGCAAAGCTAAAAATTTTAAAATTTATCTTCACACACATCAAGGCGTTTAACATGTGACTTGTATTTTATGCAGCTAATTAATGAAAAAACCCAACAAAAATTTCGTTAATAGGCGCATAGGGCCCGAGTGCCTCGATAATATCGGTTTCAAATAGTACGATAAAATGATCGATCCGATTAAGCGTACCAAACGAGAAACACCTCCATTAGAGGCTGCTATAGTCAAAGTGGTAAGCACGTTGACTACAAATCTGGCTGCCCTGTGTTCAACCCTTGCGGCAGTTTAAAACTTAAAATGTCGTTTTCTGTTTAATGGTATAAATACATATTCAAAACAACAATAAAACATGCAGCAGCCGCCTTCGTCGGTAGTTCTCTATAGCGTATTAGCCGGCGAAATAAAATAATTAATAAAATTGGCTACATCTATTTCCTTTCACCACCTTTCTTCTCTCTCATCTATCTCTTTCCTAAAGAATGTATCACGGTTACAAACTAAGTAAGTATTAATGCCTGAAGTGCTACTTCCTAAAATAATTTTATTGTGTCCATTAGAGTCAATTAAGGCAGTTTTATACACATCTCATAAGATTAATTTGTCTGAAATCTCTTTTATTGGATTTGGTGACAAATTCGCCAGCGATATTTTTCACTCTTCTTGTTATTAAATCTGTTTTCTGCTGCGGCGTTCAATTCATAATAATGGTCAGGATTACTTAAGTTATTCTACTTTTTTTATTCTCTTTTCTATTAATTCAAATCAAGGCCATTAGGTAAAAAGGTATGAGAAAGGTATTTTAATATTATTTGACGACTACTCGTATAAAATAAGTTTTTAAATTGTCTAAGCTAAAACTATTTTCATAAATGGTTTATTTTTGGTAATTTATTTAGTTTAATGCAATGTAGAGTAAAGGAATTTATCAGCAAATTTTTTTATTTTGACCTCTATCAGTTTCTTTATTAAAAATACTATTTTCCAAGTATTCTATTGATGACAAGATATAATATTTTTTACTAAGACAAACAAAATTACCGTGTTTTAAGAGTTCAGCAAAAACATCTTCATTTATAAAGCAAAAATCGGCAAATCCGCACTTTGATAATTTCAAGGCCAAAAATCGCCAAAATGCCGACAAATCGGCAGGCCTGACGGTGACAGCAACAGTAACTAAGCTTCAAGTTACTGTTACTTACTATACAAGTCTAGTCGGGTGGAAAAAAGTACACACTTTTAAATTATTTACCATTAAAGAAGTTACTTTACATAAATCCAAACATTCAATCATAATATACTGCTCTTTGATGATGTTTACCTCAACCAAGTTTTTTTTCTTATTTTGTACAACATAAACTAGAGAACTTTTTAATTACTTTATATTATAAAGTTGGTAATTAACTTTAGCTTACTCTGTGTAAAGCAAATTGTCTCAAATACTTTCATGCTAATGACTTTTCACTTTAGTAAAAGAAACGCTTTACTGACCATCATCAAAATTGAGGAGTCGTCATGATTATAAATAAAATCTTTAAAGAAAGACTTACTATTATTTCTTTTATTCTGAGTGAGTCATCTAGTGAGACAATTGGGTATGCATTTTGCAAAATAAATTATATAATGTATTATTAACGAGTACACACATATGAATTCCCTACAAATTTTATATGCAAGGAAATAACTTTTAAACGGTGTTAGAGACTTCATCTTAAAAAGAACGTCTTTGTGTATCTGTACTTTAATAACCAGAATATCATCTTATTTATTTTAAATTTCAAATCGGTATTTAAGATTTTAAGCCTCTGCTTTTAAGAATTTCATATCGTTGTACAACAAACTATTATAAATAAGATCGGATATCTTCTTTTAAATAAATTAAAATTAAATAAATTAATTAAATTGCTTTTGGTTAATGATTACCCCGTTTAGGCTGCCAAGAAATTAAGTAATTTTAAGCTAGAATTATGAACGACAGTGTTTATAATGGGTTATCTAGCAATTGAGTTAATTTCAGAAACACCTGATTAATATTATTTTATTCTTTTGCAAAAAAAAAACAGTTTTATTCATCGAATTGGAATCTAGCGGTAATAAAATATCAAAAACTAAATTAATACTGCAGTGCCTGAATTTGGATAAGATAGGAGGCATCTTCTAATTTTTTTTAATCGGTCATAAATGTTATTCTTCAAACTTATGTTTTTAAATATCAATTTATTTTCCTACGTGTATTTTTTTAAATATGTTCATGGTTGTAAAAGTGTTTTACACAAAAACTGCGTTGTCTATAGTACGAGGGCTGCTTTATATGTTTCTGGCCTAATAGTGAAAATCGAATATTTATAATCAAAAATGGTTTTTTTGTTTTTCAAAGTATTCTCCAGCATGATTTATACACTTTTGCATGCGCTCAAACCAGTTGTCGAAGAACTTTTTCCACTCCGATTGAGACACCTCTAAAACATGGTTTTTGAACAATTCAACAGCTTCTTCTGGCGACGAAAATCGTTGACCACGCATTTTTTTCTTGATGTGCGGAAACAAGAAGAAGTCATTAGGTGCCAAGTCAGGGCTGTACGGCGGATGACCTATTAATTCGACGTTTTGGCCGGTCAGAAACGCTCTGGTTTGAGCCGATGTGTGAGAGCTCGCATTGTCATGGTGAACAATGATTCGTCTTCTCTTGTTGGTTTTTCGAATTTCTCCGATGACTTCAGGCAAACAAATTGTAGTGTATCACTCAGAAGTGACCGTCCTACGTTGCTCAAGCGGAACAGTCCCCACATGACCAGTTTTTCCGAAGAAACAGGCGACCATTTGCTTCGAAGTGCTTCTTCCACGAACAACTTTCGTTGGATTTTTCTCGCCTTTGAAGACCCACACGGTCGATTGTTGTTTCGTTTCGGGCTCATACGCATAGATTCATGATTCGTCATTTATGACGATCTTATAAACGTCTTTTGAAGCATCGCAATCGTATTTTTGCAACATTTCTTTGCACCAATCGACACGAGCCTTTTTTGAGCGACTTTCAAATTGTGCGGGATCCAACGAGAACAAACCTTTTTACGGCCAGATGTGCATGCAGTATCGAATGTATGCTGGTGGAAGAAATATCCAAGGATGTCTCTATCTCACGGTATGTCCCATGTCGATCTTGCATTATGAGTTTACGCACGGCATCAATGTTCTCTGGCGCAACAGCCGTTTTCATTATACCAATTTTTCACAGTGCTGTAGGATGGTGCTTCATCGCCATACAAAGATTTAAGTTCATCAATGCACTCTTGTCGTGATAATTCACGTCGAAAGTTGTGAAAAATGATGGCACGAAAATGTTCACGAGTTAATTCCAGTTTTTTCTATATTCATTTTTTCAAGTCACTGTAAACAACACAAATAATGGTCGTACGTCAAAACGTTTTGAGTACGATTATGCTTAAAAATGAGAAACTTTCCAATGGAAATGTCAGATTGCACTTGGCAGCACTCAGTGTCAGCATGCCAGAAATATATGTAGCAGCCCTCGTAATTTTAAGTTTATTTCAATAAAATTAAGTAAAATAAGTAAGAGTGCTATGTTCGACTGTGCCGATTCTTATGTACCCTTTACTATAAATGCAAATCTAGCTTATTGAAGTTACTCCATCAAAAAATTTACTCCAAAAAAAAGTACTAATATAATTTTACATAAAATTGGCATCGGCTCTAAGTGGGTTAAGCATTTTTTTTTTAATTTTAGTGCTTCCTGAAAGATATCTTCAAGTTAGTTTCGACCGAAATCATAAAATGACTTACTTTCGTGACAGCCTGAACGGGCTATTAATCACTTGGCGCATTCATGTATATTTTAGTTTTTATTAAATTTATTTTAAAGACAAATAAGTGTGCTACATTCGGCTATGTCGAATCTTATATACACTTCACCATATATGCAAATCTAATCTAGTGAAGTTACACCAATCAAGAAACAAATATATTGAGGTGACAGAGAATTAAAAATAAGAAAAAAAATTAAGTACTACGAGTACATATACACAATTTTACATAAAAATGACATCTGGTCATTGTGGGTTAAGCACTTTTAAAAATGTTTCATAGTTCTTGAAAGATCTTATTAAAAGCTTTAAAATGATAGCAATATCGATATATTAAAAAATTTAAAATTTCAGAGGCCCATACATTTGCTTTTTGTTTGAAGTTACTTCATTATTCAAAATAATATGAAAAAATTAGAGGTAAGCGTGGTGTTTTGCACTCTGCGTCTAAGAGCTTGGACCATTATTGCTGATTTCCAATACCCCCCTTTTTCGACACTATGTCTGACCGATCGGCGCATTTAAATTTTTGTTGAAATCAAGTTTGACCTACGGACAGACGGACATCGCTCAATCCACTTTACGATTACAAGAAGTCAGAATATATATATAGTTTATGGGGTCGGAAATGGATATTGTAGAAATTACAAACAGAACGATAAACTTAGTTATACCCTTTTTTCACTTTTTGTGGTAAAGGGTACAACAACGTTTTATATTTGTTTCAAAAAATATAACTCTTTCAAGTACACTTCGAAATTTTCTGCTTCACCAAACGATGCCAAAGAACTGATGAAGTACCTTTTGTCTTTATTTGGTTACAATTAATCCTCTTAGGTTCATAATTTTTTTTTCATTCATAGGATCTCGCTTTGACTACGGGGATTTTTAAATTATTTATACTATTTTAAATTTTTGCCTTCTTCTATATTTTATAAATATATAAAATTTTGTTTAAATTACATTTAAGTTTATTTTTTAATTTTGTACTTAAGTATTATTGACAGAAGAAAGCGTTTTAATTGCCAATGTAGTACATTTTGTGGTATTACAGAGTAAATAGAAGCAAAACTGTCAGTGAACAAAATGTCTAAAAAAATACTTTTTATAAAAAAAGGCGACATTTTTTGACACTTCGCCTGCTGTTCTGTGCGTTTGGAGTGGAAATTTTGCAATTTTTTATTTTTATCGATGGCGTATGATTAATAACATTTAATTACATATTAACTATACGCAGATTAAATCTATTTAAAAATTTTTTAAAAAAGTATTAAAGTATATATGAATGTTTTTTTGACCTTTTTTAGTTAATTTTTGTGCTTAAAAAATTAGAAAACAAAAAAGTATTAAAGTTCTAACAAACATTTTTTTAACCTGCAGTTAAGTTTTAGCTTTCTTCTGGCCGCACTACATGTTACCTAAATGTTTTTAACTTGATTTTTTTTATTAAAATTAAATTACTAGAGAGTTTTCTCAGTAGATATTCAACACAGTAGCTTTTTTTAATTATTTCTTAAAAAAAAGATTGGTTTTGTACGGAATATCACTTTATCCAAATAGGCAATGGCCTAAACGGGTGTGCTGATATTTTTTCACTTTTAGATCGATATTCGATTTGACTTCACATCAAGTGCTGAAATTTAAAGTCACACGATATATAGGGCAATTCGATCAGCGAAGGCAGTAAGGCATGTAGTACCGTCTTGTCATATGATCGCTTACTATGTTATTAGTAACTTCTTGACTTGTTTACTTATTTGAGCAGAAGTATGGGCGGGTTATGATTGCAGCGCAAAATCTATTTTTAAACGCTGACCCGCTAAGAATATGTTTCGGGTTCTTTAAACTGTCAATGCTGCCAATTTGGCCATTTACGAATTCTCTAACGTTAAAGTAAATTTAATTTAATTTTGCCTACCATAATTTAACTCAAACTATGGTCGTAACGTCAGCTGTCAACGTTTTTCAAATAATTTTTTTACTGCACCAATGTGTGACAACTTCATGAATTGCGCAAATTTTAAGACTCTTTTTATTTGCAGTAAAAAAAAACCTATTAGCAGTTAACTTGTTAAAATAGAATTTGTTTGCTGTCTTACTTTCTGCTAAAAATATTGCTACTGCTGTTTAATAATGTTCTAAAGAATATTGAAGTGTAAGTGTTAATAAAAAAAAACAATTTGTTGCAAACGTGCCTCACAACACAACAGCAGTTCTTCTTAGAGCGCCTGCTGTTCCAAAATGGACGGTTATGTTGAACTTTGGACATGTGACTTGAAAGTATTATTTTAATTTTTATTTAAAAACTATAACACTTATGTTTTAAAAGTATGGGAATGACTGTAAATTAAATAGACGGAAAACGTTTGCAGTAACATGCACCAACATATTTTAAAATCATTTCTGTTACTTTTTTCTTAAATACAAGTTTTTTTCATTCATTTGAGAAAATGTTTATTTTTGTGGTTTTGAGAATTTTGTAAATTTACAAAATACTCCAATATTTTATTATTCACATACTAAGTAAATTGCTATTAAGTATGTTTACATTAAATTTTTTTTTATTAAATTAAAATGAATATAATTTAATATAAACAAACACAAGTTTACGCTAAAAAAGAACTTGTGCAGAGACAAGCATGTAATAAATAAAGTTTGTCCTAAATTTTACGCAAGATATACACAGAAAAAAGATTGGTTAAAATTCGTTTGATATGTTCAAAATTTAATTACTAATATAATCATTTGATTTTTAATATAAATAAATTATAATTTTGACTTATTTTTAATATTAAAGGCTAACAAATGATATTACCGTCCAAATGTTAGTTGTTTAACCTCTTAAAAAAGTTACCCTGATCGATTTGTGTCTTTACTAAAATCTAGTCTATTAAATGGAAGATGTAACCAAACTTATTCAGCACATTACTACTGAAAACCAAATTTTGGTAGTTAGAATCATCAAAATCGATTTTGTCTTATAATATCGAAAAATGTTTGACATAATAAAAATGAATTAATACACGTTACAAAAAAAATCATCAATATTTCCGTTAAAAAAAAAAACTAAGAATATATTGTTAGTGGTAAAAAGTTCTCTAATATTGTTGAAAGGTAAGTACAAAATTTATCTCAGAAAGACGTTTGTAAATTAAAAATTTCTAAAATGTTTAATTAACTTTGCATGGGACGGACATTTAATGAACCTCACGATGTAAAGAAAGGAGTAGGCTGAATTCGAATGACCGAAACATGAAATTCATAATTTATAATCTTATTCCTATAATTTCTTTTTAAAATAAAAGTAAATATTAAAATATTTCGTATTATTTAATTCATAATAATACTTTCTAGTCACCCAAGAATCATTTTTTTAAATTCAATTGCCGTATTCACAAGCTCTGCTAAGGTGTAGGTAGTATTGCATACTACCTTTTGTTTACTTCTTTGTGAACAACCATTGTATCAGTGTGCCATTGTACATTGTACTTCACACGTCAAAAAGTAAATAAGAAGAAGAAAAGTGCTATTCATCATTTGTTATTTATAAGCCAATTGGGGGAGAAAACAGAAAAAAGTAAATTAATAAATTTTTTGTGTGAGGATGAAATTCAAGACATTTTTAGGATGAACCTAATGTACTTGCTCTCCAGTCGCAGAATTATACAATTAGGGCTACCAAAATCATCATTATGGCATAATCGGGTTTTAAGATATTTTGATGAAAACAGATTTCTTCATATGATACGACTACGGCCAGAGGAATTTGCCTATATATTCAACCTTATAAAAATGACGATGTTTTTCACACAATTGGCGAAAGGCTCCAACTACGCATTGACTTGCAGCTTAAAATTGTACTTTACTGCTTGGGATCTTCAGGAAATGGTGCTTGTGTTCGTAAGGTAGCATCTCTTTTTGGTGTAGGTGATGGCGTACCATACAAAATATTAGAAATCGAGTCATTAAAGCAATATTAAATCTTAAAGAACAGTTTTTAAATTGGCAACTTTCAACTTTCTTATAAATCACTCAAATCAATAAATTAAATAAATAAAACTAATAAAAATATCTTTTAATTCAATTTAATTTAATATAATTCACACATGAACACAAAAATAATAATTCATTTAATCATAAAACATTTAAACAAATACAACTTTTGAAAAACATATGAAAAAAAGTACTAAGTGTTGTATCGCATGTTTGCATGAAAATTACCAACAACACAGCTAGCACCGTTATATTTTGTTAGCACTTAGCACGTACTAGGGGGCTTGTGAATAGGGCAAATATAATACACACCACCGACAAAATTCAATTGGCAACAAGTTCGGTTCTAATAACGAATTTTTTTTTGTCTGTGTAGAAATGACACAAAAATATAGTTGTTGTCTTAAGACTGTTATTTTTTCCTTAGTAATGTATTATTCAGTATATAAAAGATAGAAACTTTGACTGCTGCCGTCAAAGTCGCCCATAGAAAAAACATAATAAATCCTTAAGTCTCATGGTCGACTGCTGTGTGACCAATGACTCTATTGCTAATATTTCTCTACAAAATGGTTGGCATGATTTCATTGAAATTACTATACTAGAAACAGAGTATTTGAATCTTGTAGCCGTTGAAGTAAAGAGGATGTATAAATAAATTAAAGTCTATACAAATTTCCTTTTTTTAAGCTATTTTTAGAAAAATAAGTAAATGCTGATCTCTGTATTTTTTTTTCTTCTTAAATATATTGTTAAAGAAATTTGCTGTCACAAAATTTTCATTCTGCTTTTAATAATTTTAAAACATACTTCTAAAATACTTTTGGCGTTTTTTAATTTGTATGTAAATGTTTCAAGATTATCTGTTTTAACCGATTATTCATTCTGTGTTTAATTTCTACAATATCCATTTCTGACCCCATATATTCCTACTTCTTATTCAAAGTAAAAATAAATATGTCCATCGATCGGATACAGTGGCGAAAGAGGTGCTTTTGGAAATCAGCATGATCGGTCCATGTTCTTCGAGGCAGCAGGCAAAACAACACGCCTACCTCTAATTTTTTCATGTCATTTGGAACAATAACGTAACTCCAATAAAAAAAAATATATTTATATATAGAGAGAGAGAGAATTAAAAAATAAAAAAAAAGAATATCAAGTAAAACAATTGGCGCTTACCCATATTTTCCGATTTACGGGGCTCTGAAACTTTCAAATTTTTAAGATATCAATATGAGTATATGAGTATTTTAAAGCTGTTGAACAGATCTTTAAAGAAATATAGATATTTTTGTAAAATGCTTAACCCATTAAGAGCAGATGGCATGTTTATGTAAATTAATATATATGCAATACCAATTTTTTTTATTTTTAATTCTATATCACCCCAATACTTGCTTTTTTGATTGGAGTTACTTCGCTAAACTAGATTTGCATAGATGGTGAAGGGTATACAAGATTCGGAATAGCCGAACATAGCACGTTTACTTGTTTAATTTATTATTGTGTTTAGAAAAAAAACTTATACTTATATTTTTGTTTCCTGTTTCTTGAAGATGCTACCTTACGGTGTGACGAAATATTGAAAACTTTAATAATAATAATATATTTTTATTTTAAAATCTGTCACTTGGTCAGCTTAAAAAATTTGAAAAGAAATATATTGATATATGTATGTGGGTCATGAAGCTAAAAATTAAATATGTGCTAAAGGACTTTCTCATATTTTTATACTTGATATAAAAAGCAAAATATAAAATTTATATCTAAATTTTTTTTTTTTTTTTTTTTTTTGAAGATATAGACTCAATAATTGACAATAACGATAAAAACTGATGTACTAACGTATTTGGATCCCGTATTTATTAAGTCTAATAAAGACATTCCTTATTTTGAGCTAGTTTCAGAGTTTAGCTATTGAATAACTGATCCAGTGAAGTTTATTACAGAACTAAAGACATAAGAAAGTAAAACGACTGATGAAAGCTGAAATTTCTGATGGCGAACAATATTAGCATGAAGTAGAAAGTTTATATAGATGTTTCTGTATTAAAAATTTGTATAAAAAGAACTCAGTTTTTTGAGTTATATTGGACATATAATAGAAATTTAATAAAAAAGGCAAGTACAAAAGCAACAACAAATGTACAAGACGAGTTACAAAGAGAACGACAAAGAGCATGATGTTAACGACGTACATAACATAAGGTAGATAGATGTGAAGAATGCTGATGAAGGATGTGGCGGTCCAGAAAATGCTGTATTTCATTCTGCTAGCTTCTAATTTTTCTTGTTTTCTTTAGAAAACGTCCGAATACATTTGTAAATAATTTTTGTTTCTAAAAATATTTAGAAACTAAATTAAAAATTAATCAAAAAGCCGAAAATAATTAAAAAAAGAAAAATAATTATTAAAGGTAAAAGCTCTCCGCATAGCAAACATAGCTTGATTAGTTTGTGACTTTGTTTGTAAACTCTTGAAATTTTCACAGTATATGTATTGCTACATACACTACCCAACAAAAAAATTTTTGAAAATGTAATCGAGTGTGAAATTAAGCATTAATGGCGAAAGTACTTTCATGAGATTTTTGTAATTAATAACTGAGACTCGATTACATTAATTACTGTGGGAAATAATGATGATCATTAGTACGCATTTGAAGGTATTTTCTTTTAACTTAAAGAACTACGAGGGCTGCTATATATATTTCTGGCCTGGCAACACTGAGTGCTGCCAAGTGCAATCTGACATTTCCATTGGAAAGTTTCTCATTTTTAAGCATAATCGTACTCAAAACGTTTTGACGTACGACCATTATTTGTGTTGTTAACAGTGAGTTGAAAAAATTAATATAGAAAAAAATGGAATTAACTCGTGAACATTTTCGTGCCATCATTTTTCACAACTTTCGACGTGGATTATCACTTAAATATGAACTTAAATCTTTGTATGGCGATGAAGCACCATCCTATAGCACTGTGAAAAATTGGTATAATCAATTTAATCGTGGCCGAAGCTCGCTCAAAGACGAATTCCGTGAAGGTCGTCCAAAAATGGCTTTTGTGCCAGAGAACATTGATGCCGTGCGTGTACTAATAATGCAAGATCGACATGCGACATACCGAGAGATAGAGACATCCTTAGACATTTCTTCCACCAGCATACATTCGATACTCCATGAACACCGGGCCGCACTCGTTGCGTATGAGCCCGAAACGAAACAACAATCGACCGTGTGGGTCTTCAAAGACGAGCAAAATCCAACGAAAGTTGTTCGTGGAAGAAGCACTTCGAAGCAAATGGCCGCCTGTTTCTTCAGCAAAACTGGTCATGTGGCGACTGTTCCGCTTAAGCAATGTAGGACGGTCACTTCTGAGTGGTACACGACAATTTGTTTGTCTGAAGTCATCGGAGAAATTCGAAAAACCAACAAGAGAAGACGAATCATTGTTCACCATGACAATGCGAGCTCTCACACATCGGCTCAAACTAGAGCGTTTTTGACCGGCCAAAACGTCGAATTAATGGGTCATCCACCGTACAGCCCTGACTCGGCACCTAATGACTTCTTCTTGTTTCCGCACATCAAGAAAAAAAATGCGTGGTCAACGATTTTCGTCGCCAGAAGAACCTGTTGAAGTGTTCAAAAACCATGTTTTAGAGGTGTCTCAATCTGAGTGGAAAAAGTGCTTCGATAACTGGTTTGAGCGCATGCAAAAGTGTATAAATCATGCTGGAGAATACTTTGAAAAACAATAAAACCATTTTTGATTATAAATATTCGCATTTTCACTATTAGGCCAGAAATATATAGAGCAGCCCTGGTAGTTCCATGACTACTTCCTTTTTTGGGAACTAATGTAATGTGTTTTGTAAGTGAGAACAATATATGGCAATTTCAAAAGGAAGTCATTTTTATGCTGGGTATAAAATAACAAGCATTAAACATAAAATTAGGGTGAAATTAAAAGCTGTTTCCATAAGCACTGTAATTTGAGGTATAGGGATTATCTTTTTAACTTTTGTAAATAGACCACTTAAACAATCCGTTTAATACTATTTTTATTTAATATTTGATTCGATTCTGACCGGATGTCTGTTTTGAAGATTTTTTTCAAGAGTTATATAATTTAATAGACAAACAACATACAGAATGTAAATTACTATGTTTTCAATACAATGACATGAGCCAAGAAAACGAGATTGCGCACTCAACCGTATAAAATTTTCTACTGCGCATCTACTTCATCATAGAATGAAAGTTAGTGTTTGATGTAAAAAATGTAAGAGATGTATGGCGTAAAATTAGAAATAACCACACAACTTCTAAACGGGTGCATTAACTTGCACAAAATTTAAAATGAGAAGAAAAAATATGTAGGTGAGTTAAAAGCTTGAGCTTGGCCTATCTAAAGAAGAGTTATTTCGGGATGCCAAACTTTTAAATTTTGTTTTATATGAAATTTCTTACAAAAAATTATTTATTTAAGCAGTTGTTTGAGTAATTATTGTAAATAAGCATTCCTGTATAGGAAATATATGACTATTGTTACCGACGTTTATGTTAAATAACTTAAAGTAAAATAACCCTTTCCATGCAGCAAGTTTGTTCTTCAAAATTAAATTTAAACCAAGATGTTTAAAATTTAATTTTTTTATTTTATTAAATTCACTCCGCACTAACTTTTCAAATTTAAAAATACATTTTTGCTCTTAAAAATTGTTTTTTTAATTAAATTTTTATTGATTTAGGATTTTAAATGTGAATATTATAAATGAATCGAAATAGATTTTGGCTTAAGTTCATTTATTTTAATTTGTAAAAAACCTTTTTTAATACAAAAAATTATTTTGCAACTGTATGCGGACGTTTTCCAAAGAAAACAAGAAAAATTAGACGCCAGAAGAATGTAATGCTGCACTTTCTAGACCGCTACATCCTTCATCAGCTTTCTTCGTATCTATCTACTTTAGCTGTGTAATTGTAAACATAAATTTAATAAAAAAAATGATTTTTTTTACTTTTGCATCACATTTTTTGTATAATGAGAAATCCATCTTGAAAAAGCTTATTTAACATGCTTTTGAATTACGTTTATTATCACATTTATTAACTGAACATTTCATTTTTGTTTTTAAAAAATTATTCACGATTTTTACTTTAATTTGTGACACTTTCCATAGAAAAATATAACTGGCTTAAAAAAAATTATTCTATGTCTACTTCACACAAACAAGAGATCGCTATACAACAATCTTACAGACCTCCGCATAGCGCAATCTTGTTCTTTTTATTCATGATACAATGAGTGATTGACAAGTACATAAACTCTCCTTTTGAACATGCGTACATTAAGAACGAATAAAAAACATGAAAATTTACAGGGTGTTCCATAGGATACTAGATTTTTGTATACGCTGTCGTATTAATATATAAAATGTGTGTGTATTGAAAGCTATAAAACAGAGAAAATTTTAAACGTAAAAGTGAAGGTTATTCCCGTAGACCACAAAATTTTAAAATACTGTTATGTTTTTCCCTTTTTAAACAAACGTACAGATTCTTTTGATTGCAAATACCACTGTGGCTGATTGTAAATTCTTTATTCCTTACTCTGTGGCTCTAGCTGGCTATAATTCTTGATCCTACGGTCTTGTGAATCATATGGTCTCGTATTTACTAAACATGCGTTATTATTACAAACGCTTGTATTTCTCCGGCGAGATAGCAACTACATGAAGCCTTGCTTAGTAACCTTAACCATCCACAGACTACTCCACTACGCAAATAAATTATCTTCCATGGCTTCACGCAATAATTGTCTTTTGCTTCCCGGGAGGTTTGTACTGCTGCTTCTTAATTTTTTTTTTTTTTACACAGGTCCAAACGTGGGTTCGAACACTCACGATCTTCTATATTACAGCAAACACTTCTAGCAACACAGCCATTGAGGTTGCTCAGCTTTTATTAGCTAATTGTGGTATTATTCTATATACACACCATTAGTGGAAGTAACTTATTCACCATGCTCATACGAACAACAACAATCTGGGTTGCCAGATCTTATTTTCGTAACAACATAAAGAAAATTTTGTTACATTAATACATTCAAGACGCTTTGAGCGAAAAGCCATTAAAAGTGGACAAAATGAAAGATGTCAAAAAAGTTAAAAACTCAAATAAATTTTTTTTATCATTTATTTATTTTATTTTAGACAAATATAAAATAAACAAATTATTGTTGTCTTTTTAACTATATGAGGTAATTAAACAACTTTTAAGTAAAATAAAAAAACAAAAATTAAACAAAATTCATTGCAATGTGTTTTTATCAACAATAAACTACTTAACTAACTCTGCTTTAGGACGCAATAAATCCAGCATCATTAAGGTATTGTTTGAAAGTGATTAAATAATTTATCAGAAAACATTATTATTGTTATTGTTTTTGTTATTTTTTTTTTTTTTTTTGTTTTTGCCTTCAAGCATCAGACATATTTTTATGACTTTTGACAGTATTTTATGTTTATGTTATGAACAATTTAAAATTCACTTATTCCTGCCATGTTTTTGGTATTGTGGTTTAATTTATGAGTTTAAAATAATGTGAGCACAACTTGGAATATAAATCATACAACAGATGTTGTTTTAAACTTTATTTAATTTACTGTAGGCAAATATGTAGTACAGATAGAATTTATTTTAAAGGTTTTAATATTTCAAAATATACATTTAGTTGGAATTTTTATTTCTATTACTTAAACTCTTCATAATTATCCTTTTTTAATTATGGTAATTTCCCCTTAGCATTTTTGTTAAATTTACTGCTGCTTATTACGACCAACAAAAAAATTACAAAATTTTCTTTTCGGTAAAAGAAAAGAGATCTAGACATTTGAAAAACTACGGTTTCATTTCCTTTGTGTTGTTGTTGTTACTTTTGTTTCAGTATTATATTGATTGTTATGAGTTAAGCATGAATGTACATGCGCTATGCCTTGCGTTTTTAATTTCAAAACAAATGAAAAAGACGAGTTACATAGCGAGCAACGTCTAACCAAATTATTATTGATATGAATACTTCTTGTATTCTTATTTGCAAAGTAATTTGGTTAAATAGATAATGTTTGTAATGAACACAACCTAAGGTAGATAGATTCGAAGGATGTTAATGAAGGATCGCTACAATTCAGAAAATGCAGCTTACATTTTACTGGTGTCTAATTTCTCCTGTATTCTCAAGACTCAAGAACTAAAACAGGAATATTTAAAAAGTGTGGATTAGAATACATGGAAAAGTTTAACAAACAGAATCGACATCCTTATACCCATCAACAGCATCACTTGGGTATCATCTGTTAGAGAAATAAAAAACTTGGATTAAAAAATTTTTTGCTGAGTTTTAGTTATGACTTGTTTTCACTGTCATTATTATTTTCAATAGCTTTATTTGTTATCTAGAAAAGGCAATTAATTATAATGATGGGAAAGAGAGTACTCGCGCCAAATAAATTTTTTGTTTTTCTTCTATACAATTAACCCTTGCATCCCATTTAAAGAAGTTAACACAACGCATTCCTTAAATACAGTAAAAAAGATCGAAATTAAAAAATTCTTTGATAACCAGTTTTGGGTAACTGAATTCTGCGGTTTTAACGCATGCTTTTTAAGGAATCATTTTTCCTTACATTTAGAATTTTCTGGGCTTCATTGTCGGCTTATGTCGAAAGAGGTGCTATTGGAAATCAGCAAGATTTCGAATAGCACCGGGCAAAATATGACGCCTACCTCTAATCTTTATATATTTGGAACAATGAAGTAACTCCAATTAAAAAAAAAAAACAAATATATGGGGCGATAGAGAATTAAAAAATAAGGAAAAAAATATAAAGTAAAAAAGTTACGCTCGCCCATATTATCCGGGTTATAGTCCTCTGATTTTTCATAAAAAGGAACGATTGCGCATCATACTTTTTAAGATATCAATATGGGGAATCATTTAAAAGCTTTTGAAGATATCTGTAGGAAAAACCGAAATTTTTGAAAAATGCTTAGCCCATTAAGAGCCGATGACATTCTTATGTAAAAGTATATATAGCATTTAATTTTTTTTTTGTTTTTTTTTTTTTTGGTAAAATTATATATAGCATTTAATTTATTTTCTTTTTTTAATGATACATATGTACATAAATATATGGTGAAGGTATATAAAATTCTGTTTAGGCGAATACAGATAGCACTCGTTACTTGTTTTATTCAAATTGAAATTTTTTCTTGCTTTTTTATTTTTATACCCATCACCACAAAAAGTGACTTCTTTTACATAGCCAGGTCGATTGAGCGGTGTCCGTCTGTGTATCCGTCCATGTAAGAATTGAAGTCAAGTTTGCCTTGTCAAAAAAAAAATGTGTCAATCGATCAGATAAAGTGCCGAAAAAGGTGCTATTGGAAATCAGCATGATCGGTTCATGTGCTTCAAGGCAGCAGGCAAAACACCACGCCTGCCTTTAGTTTTTTTCATTTTATTTGGAACAATAAAGTAACTTCAATCAAATAAATAAATATATGGGACGAAAGAGCATTAAAAAATAAGAAAAAGCATCAAGTGAAAAATTTGACGCTCGCTCATATTTTCCGAATTACGGGGCTCTGAAATTTTCAAATTTTTTAAAATATCAATATGGTTATCATTTTAAAGCTTTTGAAAAAATCTTAAACGAAATACTAAAACGTTTTAAAAATGCTTAACCCATTAAAAGCCGATTCAATTTTTATGTAAAATTATATGTATGCAGTACAAAAAAATTTTTTTAATCTCTCCCAATATATTTGCTTTTTTGCTTGAAGTGACTTCACTAAACTAAATTGACATAGATAGTAAAGGGTTATTGGTCTGAAATCAGTTTTTCGCGTCCCAAAATAAGCTATAGAAAATCTTTGACCGCCATTTTTTCAGACATATTTTCGAAAGAGATGTTATTAAAATATAGCAACACCGGCTAATAAATATTGGAGATATGTTCAACATAAGATGAGCGCCTTATGTTTTTAAATTTATTTTTATTTATTTCATTTTAAATCGTGCTTTTTTAGAAGAAACAAATTATAAATCAACAGGTAATTAAGATATTACTAATCCATCTTAATTTCACCAAAGTATTATATTTTATCAAAAATATTTAACTTTTAAGTTTGTCGTCAGGTTCGATCGTGCTTGACACTCTATATAAATACTTCTTAACATTTAACAAACAAAGAAAACGTTTTAAAAGCTGAAGGCTGCCAATTCACTTTAGAGATTGATTTTCGCTCAGTTGACCTGAGAAAATTTTTGGAAAGATGTTGTTCTTTTATTGAAAATCTGTAGAAAGCCACAAACTTACTATCAATTTAATGGGTAGATTTACTCTCAACGATCAAGGGGCAAATCACCGCATTCGCTATTGAGTGCACATTCGTGTCGAGAAATATTTCGAGGGCTGTAATATTTCGGATCATAATATTCGATCGTAATTTTTTCTATTTGCTACTATTTTTTATATTGCTGCAAAAATATGACAGTAAGAAAAGCCTTAGTGAAAACAGTGTAACAGTGCAAAAAAAAATAAACAAACAAGACTCATTTAAATGGATATATTTTTGTGTTCCTTGTCATAGGAATCGGAGGACGAGGTGAAAATAGTAGTCATCAGAAAAAATATTCGTGATAAATCCAATCCTTTTGCATTACCTGAAGTTGAGTAAGTTGATTGTGGCCTTTGAAGTGAATAATATAAACTAAATGATTCAACATCTATTGATTTAAAAGACGTTTTCGGTTGTTGATGCTTTTCCCGAAACGACCTAAAGTGTGGTTTCAGTTCATGGATATCCTAAACAGAGATGTTGGCTACAGAGGGAAAAACATTAACTGACCAGTGCCAGTAAAGTTACTACAACTTATCAGTAATCTTTAGAAAGTAGAGCACAGTGCCCTTCCAGCGGAAACTCGAAACATTATTTTATTGATATTTTACACAGTAAGAAAAATATATTTATTAGTTATTAATTAATATTAATTATTAATAGTTAATAATTACAAGTGCCCACGACTTTGTCAGCATGTCATTTATAATTTTCTCAAAATTGTAATTTAGAAAAATGTGTTTTAAAATATTTGTTGTAAAATTCTGCAAACAGTTTTAAAAAATGTTCATCGACAAAAATAAAATATGCTGACAACTGTTTATTTACTATTATACTGCTAAAATTAGGTGCTTTCAAATTTGTATTGTAAAAAAGAGTACTCTATATTTGAACCAGGATTCTAAGGGACCTCCCCACAAAATTTTATACAAAGCCATCAATCAGATTTTACTTAATGCGAAGACAGGCAGACAGACAAAAATTACAGTTTTAATATATGTTTAATTAATATTAAAACGCTATCACTTTGTATATTTATCACTTAAAAATATTTTATTATTTCTTTAGAGATTTTTTAGATATCCTATCAATTGTTTTTAAAACAAATTCATTTCTAATTCTACCAAAAGTTTCCTTTCCAGCACACAATTTCTTAAAGTAAGCAAATAAGCAAAGAAAAGATTAGATGTGTTTAAACGAATAATAAAAATAAAATGATGTAATCCTTAAGGATGTGATGACATCTTAAAATTTTCAATTTTCAACAAAAAAAAAGAAAACATGAGTGATAAAATTTACTTTATTCTCATTCACAGCAGATAATTTTGCCATAACAAAGAAAATCTTACTGCATCTTTATTCCTTCTGTTGTTTTTTGTTCAGCGCATTTTACTTAAGGGTTCCTTTTTCTTCTTACAAGTCTCTCAAATACTGTTATATCTTGCCTTTGTTAATTTTTTCAGTCAGTCAATTCTATCTACCCTTTGGAGCTTAACAAACCCAACAACAAGGATAAAGTTATATATAGAAAGGATTTGAAGTGGCAACAAATTCATACCAGAAGACATTAAAACTTAAGAATTTTTTTGTCACTTTTAATAAAATAAAAGACAGATAAAGAAACAGATTCCAACAGACAAAAAGTAAAAATAAAGTTGAGGTGTTAAGTGTGCAGTTTATTTTGTGTCAAATGAGAAGGAAGCAACCAAGAAGGCAACCAACAGTAACATATAAATACATGTGTATGTGTATATTTTATTTCATTTTAATCTCTAAAAATCTCGAATATTTTTACTTGCTCAATTCAACATTTTATTTTTGCAAATAAACGGAATTTTATTAACAAGAAATAACTTTAAGGAATTTGTTCTTATCAAAGATAAATTTAAGGTTGACAATAAGCTTGTTTCTGTGTAAAAAGTTGCCTAAAGATTAAATCGTTTAAATGATTTCTTATAAAATTGAGCAATAGTCAATTTATTAAACAAAAATTTTACAAGTTTTCATTATGACTTTAAATAATAGGGACGAATTAGTTTTAAGAGTGCAAAGCAATAACTTTCTCATCAGAATTTTTGTGCCTGATTGGTTTTATAAAATTTTTAAAAATCAGCCAAAAAACAAAATTTTAAATTAACTGTGTCCGCCGTTTGTTTGTTTCTATTGTAATCCTGGCTTTATGCGATGTGGCACTATCTTGTTGATCCCACATGTTAATCAAGCCCAAAGCATGCAGTTGTGGCGTTAAAAAGTTTTTAATCATATCACGATATCGGTCCCAATTCACAGTTACCGTTACGCAGTTTATAATTTCAAAGAAGTAAGGTCCAATGATTACTCATGACCAAATTGCACTGTCCAAACTGTCACTTTTAATGGATACAAAGGTGGCTGATGAATAATTTGAGGGCTTTCCATTGCCCAGAACCGACTATTCTGTTTATTCACATTTGCATCCAAATGAAAATGTGCCTCGTCAATCATTTTAAAATTTTTAATGAAAATCGTTGTTGTCATGGGCGAGTTGTAACATACTATTGGCAAATGTACGCCAGAGTAAATAGTCTTGTGGGAGGAGCTCTTGTGTCAACTAAATCTTAAATAGAAACATATAAAAATCCTTGTCCAAAATTGTGTCCAAAGTTGTTGTTTGAAGACCAGGCTCCTGAGTATGGCGTCGAATTTAGGTTGATGGTCAATGCTTGGGTCTATCACCTACAGACCCTCTTTCTTCGAAATCATTCACTACGCGATAAATAGTGCGTTTAATTGGCACGTTGTTACTCTCAAAAATTTCACATAACTTTCTCATAGTAACAGTAATCGATGATGGAAAATGGTAAAAGGTTTTAACGACTAAAACACGTTGGTTTATCGAATATTTGTCCATAATAAATTTATTTATTTTCACGACTGCCAATTATGAACTGTCAAGACTAATGTTTACCAAAATAGTGGCACATGTTTGGAAGCTAGAGATATGTCGAGTTGGTATGGAAACCCTGTTTTAACAAAATATGCATCTGGATTTCGTTAAATAAAAGCGATTCCAAACTTATATTTATTTTTAAATCAACTTAAAAAGAAGGTTATCATTTCGTATTAATGTTTTTATATATTATGAACCGCAAAAAAAAACTGCAATAGCACAAACTAATATAAAAATAAATTTAAAAATTGAAGGGTGTCCCCAGAGGTGGCGTAATTTGATCTCTACCTATCTTTTGTACCGCTAAAGACAAACGCTTTAAATATAACGCTTAAAGTATAAATATTCAAAATTAAATATTTTTTAATTTATTTTCAGCACAAGGCCTTTTTTATTTTTATTTTTTATGTTTTCAATATTTCGCTACTCCCCTGTGTAGCATCATCAGGAAAAACAAATATTTTTTTTTAATTTCTTGTTGTGGTTTTATGTTCAAATAAATATTTATTTTTCCTGATGATGCTACACAAGGGAGTAGCGAAATATTAAAAAAATAAAAATAAAAAAGACCTTATGCTTGGAAAATAAATTAAAAAATAAATAATTAAAAGGTCAAATAAAAAACTATATTAATTCAAAATTATAAATCAAATGGTGCCCCAAAAATTAATGAAACTTGATATATGTAGACTTTTGAAACCTTATAGGTATACAGCTGAGATTTTTAACGAACCTGTATTACTTAGCCCAATAGTTAATGTAATTTGATGTATGCGATCAAACTTTTGAACCGTTATTTACAGACAGCTTAAATTTACATGGAACCTAAGTACGATAAAACAACAAGTAAAAAAATTTGAAAATTGACAGAAAGTAGTGGATAACTTAAAAATTAAAGTGTGGTACAATAGTTAATGTAATTTGTTGCATAACTGAAATTTGTATTGAAGTTGATTTTTTTTTTGCAAGAATTATTGTTAAAGAAGTTTTGAATAAACCTTGTTATCTGAGTTTATTAATTTCAATTGTTAATTCGTAAAAAAACAAATCTGCTTGCAAATTTGCAAGCTGCAAACAAAAGTAAATATAATTAACAACAAGTTATAAGAAAGTTCTTCTTGAAATGAAAAATAAAAAAATCACAGGCCTTTTAGTTGGGTTTATTTGTGTGCGTGTTTGCTGTGGTTGTGGTATTGAATACAAAAGCAAAAAATCAAAGACAAATCACCTCGTTTGTTTGAAATATTAGTTGATAGACTTTTTTGTTCAGTTTTGATATGGTTCCACAAGACTGAAGTACAACAACCAAGCAAAAATAAAATATAAACAACTACATACACAACTGCAGCTTAATAGCTTATTGAGTAATCAACCACCAAAGCTGCCAACCATGCATCACAGGAATAAATGGAATGTGTGAGAATGAATATGTTTATGATCAGCGTTGTCAGAGTAATGGTGTTAAATAAAACTTTTAGCTTACCTTTTTATACCTTTCACCACAAAAAGTGTAAAAAGGGTATAACTTAGTTTGTCATTCCGTATTTAATTTCTGCAATATCCATTTCCGACCCCATTTAGTATATATATTCTGACTTCTTATGTTTAGCTAAGTCGATTGAGCGATGTGCTTCTGTCCGTCCGTTTTAGTGTTGAAATTAAGTTTGCCGAGGCAAACTTATATATATGAGGCGATATAGAATTAAAATATATATAAAGTGCAAAAATTTGCCTCGACTATATAGCTACGGCGATTGCAAATTTTCAAATTTTTTAAAATATCAATATGGATATCATTTTAGAGCTTTTGAAAAGATCTTTAAGGAAATACTAATCTATTAAGAGCCGATGTCATTTCTATGTCAAATTATATATATGCCGTACAAATTCTTTTTTTATTTTTTAATTCTCTGTCACTCCAATTTTTGGTTTTTTGATTGCAGCTAATTCAGTAAACTAGGCTTAAATAGCTGGTCCGATAATTTATTTTTATGCACAGGCACTTTGCAAGTTATTTAATTAAAGGCACGGGAATATTTTGCAAACTGCATATGCATAAAAATAAATTATTGTAGTGTTTTTTGATATTTTATTTTTCATTCTCTTTCAACTATATTAAAGAGCCGAAAAAAGTCAGCCGTATACAGTGGAGAGAGAAAAATATAATTAATGTTAGTTACTGCTGTTTTTGCTTAAACTTTGATTTTTGTCTTTACTTTATAGTTTGGACAACAATTTTTAGTTTATTTAAAATGTTTGTCATAAGTTTCCTGAAGAGTTAAATAAGCGGTGACGAAATGGCCATCGAGACGTGCTTTGACGCTCAATAATGAATATCGGTAATTAATTTAAGGTTTTAATAAAAATTAAATAATTTAAAAAATATTCCCGTGTCTTTAATTCGAAATGCCTATAAATTGAGAAAGAGAATATTGAAAGAGAAAAATGGTATTTTAAATTTATATAAAAAATATCTGTCAATTAACACGATTTAACCTAAACTTAACTCTTTCCGTCGTGGTGGTATGAAGACTATTATTCTTCCTACAGTTTATATTCAATGGTATATTTTAAATACCTCTCTGACATGTAAATTAAAGTTCGTATTTTACAAAAAAAAAAATATTTCAGGTGTTTGAACAAGATACATATAGTTTTTTTTTAATTTTTTCTTGAGTAACATCAGACATATTGTGATAGTATTCTCCATTATTTACTACATTTCTTAAAATCAGCGCGTAAGACTTCGTACTTCTATAATTTTAAATAAATAAGATAATGAAAAAAGTGCTTGAAAGAAGCGACACCAAAAATGAATTATAAAGTTGAAGTAGTGAAGATTTTAATTTGATGGTATATAGATAATACCACTGCGCCTTATAATACGCATATATCCCTGGCTAAAAACAATGAGCTTAACGACAGTGATATATATTCTTTGTACTGGAAACTATCGAGGATAAAGTTGATTTGGAAGAGATTCCATCAATTGTCAATGATGTTAAAGATCTCGATGATTACAACCAAATCCAAGAACTTTATGATCACATCAAAGCAATCGAAGACGGCAACCAATGCTTTGATTATTGCCAAAGTATTGAGAATATTTTACCATAAAGAGATTTTAGGATGAATATGATTTCAAGTCGATGTCACATGGGCTGATGTTCACCATTGACTTCAGCAAAATAAAAAAAAAAAATAAAACACAATTTCACTGAAAACAATAAACCTTTTGTAGATCCAAGAATACGCGCCTCGTTATCTCTTCAGCTAGTAAGAGCCACACTGCGATCATATACCCACTGTAGCAAGACTGGCTACCAGAGACGAACTCAGTGGATGTGCTCTACTTGTGATGCTCCACTTCATTTAATCAAAACGAAATCTTGTTTTAATGACGTTCATCAGTAAAGCTTTTATACAAGCGCAGTGTTATAAAATTATTACCACATCCTTGTTCAGTATCCTACAAGGATAACATTTTTTCCAATAAATTACTTCAATGAGTAAAAGCAAAATTTTAGCCAGTTTCATATAGTGCTCCGAAAAGAGTTAAAGGCTAGTTATAATAAAAAATAAAAATTAATAATTGCTAAAAATGTGTTCGAAAACAGCTTGATTTTTATTAACACTCTTTACGAGTTGAACGCAAATGATGCATTATTTGAAGAAGCTTCGCAACAAAGCCGTACTTGTGTTAATATTAAAGCGGAGCACCATCATTAAGTTCTATTAGATGAAACTATTGCAAATAGAATTTTCCTGAACTTTACAAAATATGGCGCCGGCCAACTGGCTTTTACTATCCACTAATAACTTTAGTCGTAATTGCTGTTTTTCCTTTGTGGTAACTCAACATTAACAATCAGTATTGTGCTGGTTGTAACTGGAATGTGGATTACAGATACCTCATTCTAATATCAACTGTCGCTGGACATTCGAACACTTTTTGGACTCTCTCAACCTACAAACGTTATCTTTATCGATCGGTTTTTAAATTAGTTAACTGATATCTGAAGTTGAAATATCTCGCTAACCATTACTGACCACTTTAGTATTTCCACCTGAGGCCTTATTGAACACTTCGTGGCTGCCTGCATTTGTTTGTCACAAAATATCTTTTTTAAATCTTTAGAATCCAACCACTGTGAGATCCTTGCTTGAGTTATGTTGTCGCCCTAAGGTGTTCTAGGTTTTAGACCATAAGACGTAGAGGCTGTTCGCTTTTTTGCACCCAGCAAAAAATTTTAGAACAGGTAATCGAGTGTGGAAATAAGCATTTTTGGCGGAAGTACTTCCCTACTAAATTACTAACCTAATAATTTTTAATGGCATGAGACTTTTATAATCAATTACTGAGAATTGATTTCATTAATCACACTGTCCAATAGCATTTTTGGAACTGAATAGTGACCCTATAATTCTGAAAGGGTTTGTTGAGTAGATCATTTTTGTAGAACAAACTTATGGTCCAGCACGTCTGAGTTTTTTTTTACAGTGGGTCAAAGTTTTCATTTTTTGGTCGAAGCGAGCATTATACTGTATGAAAAAAATGCTGTAAGTTAATGTCTGAGAGAATTCTTATGGTCTGAGTTATATTGTGGAATTGTATGAGGTTTATTTTTGTGGAAGATCTTAACACTCTAACTGGTCTCTTTATGGGTCAATTTGACCCTTTTTTCGAGAAAATCAAAAAATATCCTTTAAAAAAGGACATTTAAGGATTAAAATATTATACGAAAATGTTTGCCGGAAAATTTCAGTGGGGGTCACCAAAGACACCAAAAAAAAGCTTTTTAATTGGCAAAATTACATGGCAACTTCTATAAAAAAATTATAATTTTGTTTTAATAGTGGTTTATTTAGTATGTAAATATTTATTTTTTTTTTTCTTCAAAAATGATATACTCAACATACCCTTTCAGAATTATGGGGTTGCTATTCTGTTCCATTCAAAAAGTTTTAATTTGTTGGACAGTGTTATTGTAGGAAATAATGATGATCATTAGTAAATATTTTAAGATATTCTCTTTTAACTTAAAGAACTAATTCAATTACTACTTCCTTTTTAGCGAACTAATGTAATGAGTTTTGTATGCGAGAACAAAATATTGCAATCACAAAAGAAAGTCATTATATGGCAACTTTTTAAATCAGTATTTAATTTTTTGCTGGGAAATTCTATAAGGAGTACCAAGACTTCAAGACAAAAGAAATATCTATACCATTCTACCAGAAATATTTTTTCATTTTAAGTAGCGGTTATTGAAGGGTATTTAAGATTCGGTGCAGCTGCACAAATCCTTTTTAAAATTTTTTTTTGTATTTTGTTGATTTTTTTTCTAATTTTTTATTCTCTCTTTTTATTTTTGCTTACTGTTTTATAATTGTTTTTGTGCTGGTGGCTGGTGTGTAAGAAACATTTAAACAGTTTTGAAAATCGCACCGTCATAATTTACACATACCAATGTTTTTTTACCTGTAGAGAAGAAACAAGTGCTTTTGTATTGAATGCAAGTTCTGCTTGTCTCCATTGGATTGTTTAAAATTATTCAAGTTTATTTTTCTTCTTTTTTTTATTTATTTATTTTTTTTTCCTTTAGAGGAAAAAAAACACAATATAAATACGATTAAATGTATAGAATTTTATTTGTTAAAATTGCAGCACTTTATGAAATATTTTTTGTCCCTGTTCTAAATTGTCAAATTAAAATTCTAGCTTTTCGAGCTGTGGTAATAAATCTTCCTAGTTCTTCATTAAAACTGCAATAACTTCTGCTAAAATGTATTGATTTTTTCTTTCTGTTGTTATTTTGCTTATTCATCAGTGTAAGTGCAGGTGCTGTAGTATACACCTTTTCATCACTTTGTACGCCGTTTAATTATTGTAGATGAAGGCAAGTAGAAAAAAATTAATTTAATAAATTTTATCAAAACGAAACTTTGTATTTTTTTTATCATTTTTTTTCTCTTGGCTGCCTATTAAACAAAAGAAAATTGGCCTGAAAAATAATTATGCTGGACACACATATCTATAAGTTTAAAAATTGCTTTAGCAAAACCATGTTGAAGAAAAATCCAAATGAGTTAATTTGTTTCCTATACGCAAACACAATTAGTTTGTTACAAAGGTGAGTCTTACCAATATTTGTTTAATAAGAATAATTAAAACAAATAACATTTTAATTTTTAATTACTTTTAATTGTGGTGTAAAACATTTGAAATGGCGTTATGTACAGTTAAAGAAGAATCATTAACTAATATCTAGATGTGTGTTTTTTTTGTAATTTTTGTTTTAGTGTGGCTTGTATGCCGTTCAAAGGCGTTTTTATAGACACATGCTTGCATGAGTAAAATATAAAATTAAAAAAAAATAAATTAAAAAAGGCAAACAACTTATTAAGTAAAGAAGAAAAGAAAACAACACATAAAAACACGTTAAACAAATAACAACAAAATATTTATCATTGAACATTTCCGTTTTCTTATCCGTGTTGTTTTTTTTTTTTTTTTTTTAATTCAAAACCATTCAAAAAACATATGATAGAATATTTGTTTTTTGAATTTAAAAGTAATTTCTTAAATGTGAACTGCCGTTAAAATATTTAAAGGTAGCTTAAGTCTAAATATATTTTTAAATAGTAAATCCTACAAAAATTAATTTTCTTTATAATAGCAACGGCCGTATTCGTAAAAATAGCCTCATAAACCCAAAAAAGGCAAAACAAAAATCTATATTCATAAACGATTAATAGTCCTAAACCCTTTAATAAAAAATTTTTAAAGTCAAAAATTTTATTGTTGGATTTACCCTTCTTTTGATCAAAAATAAAATGAATATGAATGAATGAATAAATGAATATTCTCATGAAATATTTATTATTTTAAACTAAACAAAAAAATGAAATGTGTTACTGCGGGAAAGCATATCCACATGGCCATTTCGCTACTGCTTATGTATGGCTCATCAGTGGATTCTACCCAAATTTTATAAGGAAAACCTCAGAGACTTATAACAAAAGCCAAATTTATTAAATGAGAACTCCATTGAATCAATAAGGAAAAAAAGCCATGAAATACTAAAAAAAAATTTAACACAAAACACAGTAACCATTGAGTAATTATTTTTATTTTTTCTTTCATTTTTCTACATAAGGGTTGCCACCGGAAACCATTCATATGTAATTAAAAGATTTAAAGAAAAAATAAAAATTAATATTGTTAACAATTTTTTGCAACAACTTTTATTTGTATAATTCGTTTAAAACATAAGGGATTGTTGCATGGAGTAGAAAAAGTAACTTTTAGGGGGAAAATATAAAATGAAAAAACTGTCGGCAACCAATGTTTTCCTAATTACAGAACTTTACAGTTTTTTATAAATATATTGTAGCAAAATAGGTAAATTTGGGTATCATAGGAATACTTAGCAAACTTCCTATCAAGCACGTTACATATCACAAGCAAATTGTTAACCCTTTTTGGACTAGAAAGCTTCTCAAGAAATAAATATAAAAAATTTACAATTGAATCGAATCTAACTTTAGCAAGTACCCCAGAATACGTACATATACACTTTCCCCGACACGAAAAAGAAAACATTTTTTTTAACTTTAATTAAGTATATCTCCTTAAATAAAGTTCAGAAAAAAATCATTTTTGCACAACCAAATTTCAAGGTGTTGACACATATTTTTATTATACTAAATTTATGCATTTATTTAGACACATGTATTTCTGTAGTACTTTTTTTTATTAATTTATTAATTTTGTTTAACTATAATCATTTAAGCCCTTCTAGGCTAAGTAATGATAAAAATTACAAGAAAAATTTTATACTTATATATGTATACATAAATATGTATGTGTTCATATTAACTAATATTTGTTTTTATATATTAAAGTATGTAGTTTGTTAATGTCGGTAACAATAATTATTTCCCAGTTGTATAAGGGACTAGCTCCGTACCTGTAGATTCGCTAGCTGCTTTAGCGCCACATCTAGTCCCGCTATTATCTATTTCGCATGTGTTTGAGTGGCGAATTTAACACGGGCTTGTCGTTAGAGGTGGCGATTGGCCCGTCTCTGCATAACCTTTAGCCACCTAAAGGACTACCTACAAGTTTCGTTATAAAGCACCAACCCTAAGAAATAAACCAACCTTGCTCGCTAGTGAATTCTGGAACTACCTTTATCCTATTCTTTCGCTATCCATGTTAAAATAATTCAATTTTGCACAAAAACAAAACAAACTATGTGCTTGAACAAGTTAATTTATTTAGAATAACAAATGGAAAATAATTCATTTCTTAAAAAAAAACAATTCATATAAATAACAATATCGATATATCGATTACAATCATTTTCACTGTATTTTTCTTGATTTTTACTGTAAGCTTGCAAAAAGTCATTATATTCCTTTTCTTCACTTGATTTTAAATCGATTATTTAAAATTTTTTTCGTCATTTACAATAGAAATTTTATTTAACTGATCCAAAATTTTTTCACTTTCGGCCTTCGCTAATCTTTTAAAATTTCTTTTACTCATTTTTTATTTTACTTTTACCGTCTTCTAAATATTACCTTGTACGATGTCGCTTTAAAATCTCCGATTTCACTTAAGTTTGTTTTGAAATAAACAAAAGCCTCCTATTATGTTAAAGTTTTTGTTGCTTTAATAACGGGATTCTACTAAAAACATAATTGCTCTGGTTACATACATTAAATGCCTCGTAGAAAAATGTGTGTGTTATGCGTTACCTAGTGATAGCGAATTAGCTACCGAATAGTGGGTAGCAATCGTTACAGCTACTGGTGAGTAGACACAGATGTAGTAGTCTAGTGACATACCATTTCGTTAGCGCTTTTAGTGTATGGAGAGAAAACACTCACCACTTCGCTAGTCACTGGTGGCGATGGCTTGCACTTATACCACAGGGTTAAATATTATCCTATAGAACATCCTTTTAGTATAAGAGAACTTTCTTTCATTATACGGTATTAAACCTTTCCAAATTCTCATAACATGAGCTTAAAATGATCTATGCAATATTAGTGTATTTGAATATACTTGCACCAAAGTATGTGTTGGAGATGAGTTTCCAAATTAGAATTTTTCAACTAAATATATTGGCCTATCATATTTAATAGCTTTGTAAAAAAATAAAAGATATCTTAAATTAATAAAATCTTCAAAGTCACAACTTAAGAATTTACGCACATATGACGACATCGGTTGAAACATGTCCAAATTATAGACAAATCTGATAATTCTATTTACACAGATTCTAGGCTTACCAATATTAGCATGAGATGTTCCAATAAAAACTTTCAAACCATACAAAACTTTTGAACAAACAATTTATTTATTAGTAAGTTATGACAGATAGAGTCGAACGCTTTAGTAAAATGCAAAAAAAAAACAGTATTGACAGTTTCCCCTATCAAAATTCTAACGAATATCTTCAGTCATCCTAAGCATGCCAATTCTAAGTCCCTACTGTAGTCTATGTATTATGTCATGCCTAGCAAAATATTCAAAAATTTGACTTCCTAAAATAATTTCTAAAATCTTTGAGCATGCAGGCCTTCGAGTTTTAGGAACGGGTATAACTTTTGCTACTTTCCCCGCAGCAGGAAAATTCGATGTGGTTATAATAGTGTTCACAATGTATAACAGCTGAGGAGATAATACCGGAAGTACATTTTTCAGAAAAACTACTGAAATTTCATCCGTGCCTATAGACTTTGACTTAATACTAAAAATGGCGTTATATAGTTTAGAAGAAGAGATATTTATAAAGGTAAAATTACCCTCAACAGCGTTATCCATAAAAGAAATAAAATTATCTGTACAAGGTAAAATTGGCATCATGCATGAATTATTAAAATCTCCTATATATAAAGATTCCCTTTCCATTTTATCACCAGTACACCCTATTTGCCTAAGCGTTCTTCACATATTTTTAGCAGTGCTATGATAGAATGAGCAACTCATAATTCTAGCCCTTTTACTCCTGATTGCCGTTTTTAATATTGAAGTGCGTCTGTCACTTGAACAAGAAATATAAAAAAAAAAACAATAATATTAATTAATTTTCAAGATAAAATCTTTTTTTCGTGCTATTTTCTATTATCCCGATTAATTATTTGAATCACCGATATTGATTATTGAAGGTCAAAGCACGTCTCGATGGCCATTTCGTTACCGCTTACTTAACTCTTCAGGAAACTTCTGACAAACATTTTAAATAAACTAAAAAATTTTGTCCAAACAATAAAGCAAAGACAAATGTCAAAGTTTAAGCAAAAACAACAATAACTAACAGTAATTTTATTTTTCTTTCTTTACTGTATACGGCTGGCTTTTTTCGGCTGAAAAATAAAACATCACAAGACACTACGATAATTTATTTATATGCACGGACACTTTGCAAATATTAAATTGAATTAAACAACTGAAATTTTTTATTATATTAAATAATATCGGTGGTTTAAATAATTAATCCGGTTAATAGAAAACAGCACAAAAAAAAGATTTTATCTTGAAAATTAATTAATATAATAAAAAATTCCCGTTGCTCAATTTAATTTAAAACAGTTATTTATTTTTAAATTTTAGGTTACAAAAATTAAAGTTATAACCTTTAAGCATTTAATTAGTAATGAGTACTGCCACCAATTTTAGAAATAACCTCAAAATGACACTCAGCAATTTAGCGAAATTGAAGTTAGAGGAAATACAAAAGCTTTTTAAAACTGCTTAACCCATTTTTTATTGGAGTTTCTTCACTAAACACGTATGGTGATGGGTATATAAGATTCGGCATAGCCGAATATATGTACGGCAGTGTATACCAATCGGTTATACAATAAAAGCTCTTTTACTGCCTTTTTTCCGATTCATATCACATTTTTGAAGTTGATAGAAATTTTCCTAGTTGAAATGCTTCAAGGAAGGCAATAACAAATGTTTGCAAAAATGATTGAATGACTGAATCAAAACTGGTAAAAAAAACAGAAATCGTTCTGTAACTGCATGAGGGAAGCAGCACACAACAAACACACAATAATGTTTCTTACCCGCATTGGAATTTTTCATTTTAACCCAATCGATGGGTACAAAAACACTAAACGATAGAAGAGGTCGATAAATAATACAAAAAAACAATGAATGAAAACACCCTCAGGCACATTATTTTGAATGTTAACAAAAAAAAAAAAAAGAAATCCATGGAAGAATATTTCAACGAAAACAATAGTTAAAGAAACTAGAACAACTTTTGACATTTTTTAAATAGATTGACAAATGGTATCGATGTATTACCAAATAACAAGCAATAAGATTTGAAGCCATGATACATACTTCACTACATTTGATGACATTATGCTTTTGTTTATCGTTCCTTTGTTTCTTTTTTTTCTTTCATTCTTTGAAGGGTTCGTAATAAGGGGTAAATAGCAGCAAATAGAAATTATATTTTCTTTTTAATAAAAAGGCTAATTAGATGTGATTAAAGTAATAACAAGGAAATCAGTAGTAATTTAAACAGAAAAGGCTCAAAGGTTGCTGCTTCATAAAAATATATTGAGTCATTTGCAAGCCGGATCTGCTTGAGGTAAAGCAAAAACCAAAAATATAAGTATTTTAATATTTAAAGAAAGGATGAACGGATGGGTTTATTTTTGCTTTAAGGGACCGAAAATAGTGAAAACATTTTCAACACAATTACGAGTGCTGCCAAGTGCAATCTGACATTTCCATTGGAAAGTTTGTCACTTTTAAGCATAATCGTACTCAAAACGTATTTCACAACTTTCGACGTGGATTATCAAGACAAGAGTGCATTGATGAACTTAAATCTTTGTATGGCGATGAAGCACCATCCTATAGCACTGCGAAAAATTGGTATTATGAATTTAATCGTGGCCGAAGCTTGCTCAAAGACGAATTCCGTGAAGGTCGTCCAAAAACGGCTGTTGTGCTAGAGAACATTGATGCCGTGCGTGAACTCATAATGCTAGATCGACATGCGACATACCGAGAGATAGAGACATCCTTGGACATTTCTTCCACCAGCATACATTCGATACTGCATGAACACCTGGCCGTAAAAAAGGTTTGTTCTCGTTGGATCCCGCACAATTTGAAAGTCGCTAAAAAAAGGCTCGTGTCGATTGGTGCAAAGAAATGTTGCAAAAATACGATTGCGGTGCTTCAAAAGACGTTTATAAGGTCGCCACAGGTGATGAATCATGGATCTATGCGTATGAGCCCGAAACGAAACAAAAATCGACCGTGTGGGTCTTCAAAGACGAACAAAATCCAACGAAAGTTGTTCGTGGAAGAAGCACTTCGAAGCAAATGGTCGCCTGTTTCTTCGGCAAAACTGTTCCACCTGAGCAACGTAGGACGGTCACTTCTGAGTGGTACACTACAATTTGTTTGCCTGAAGTCATCGGAGAAATTCGAAAAACTAACAAGAGAAGACGAATCCTTGTTCACCATGACAATGCGAGCTCTTACACATCGGCTCAAACCAGAGCGTTTTTGACCGGCCAAAACGTCGAATTAATGGGTCATCCGCCGTATAGCCCTGACTTGGCACCTAATGACTTTTTCTTGTTTCCGCACATCAAGAAAAAAATGCGTGGTCAACGACTTTCGTCGCCAGAAGAAGCTGTTGAAGTGTTCAAAAACCATGTTTTAGAGGTGTCTCAATCGGAGTGGAAAAAGTGCTTTGACAACTGGTTTGAGCGCATGCAAAAGTGTATAAAACATGCTGGAGAATACTTTGAAAAACAATTAAACCATTTTTGATTATAAATATTCCCATTTTCACTATTAGGCCAGAAATATATAGAGCAGCCCTCGTACTATTTTAAGTTTCTTAACTTAGAAACAAAATTAAAATCGAAGTTAAATCCAGTTCTTCTCATATTTTACAAAATGTTTTAATTTCGAACATTTAAGGGACACAATATTGTATCTTTTTGGTACTGTGTTGTACATTCACAAATACTTTAATGAATTTAATACGATACGCTGCACGTATCAGAATATTTTACTATGTTACAAGGATATCCATAAATTTCGGGCGTAAAGCTGTCTTGGAAAGTGTGTGGGCTGTCCTTGATAATACTGATTACTGTTTTCCAACACTTATGCTCGACAAGAGATTAGAAGATCAGGTTTGCGCCAACTAACCAACAGGGGAATGTGCTGGACGAATCAGAGTCGGACAAGGGTGTTGAAAGATGTATACTCATTTCTAGATTTAACTTCAGGGTAAAGTTTAGCAGGACAAGTACAGCGTTTTACGGGCTGCGATTTCAGTCATGAAGAGAGTTGGGGGAGTGGTTAAATAACAGTAGATACAGTATACGGTGCGAGTGTCAGGGTATGTACCATCAGCCAAGCCTCGATAAGGTCCATGATGGCTATGGACTCGACATCCAGATTGATTTGTGATTACCGGACATCTCTTAACAAGATGACGGGATATTCCAACCTGAAACACTTTTGACCACTGGGGAACTATTCATTGTAGGTGTCCCGCTGGGTCTATGTAAAGAGGACTTCCATCGGATAATAGCGATACCTGCACAGACAAGATGGTAGAATGAGGTTATCTTTATTGTATCAAGATTTTTATGCCCGCAATATAATGCAAAACAATAAATGTACAAGATGAAATACAGAGAGAACAGCAAAAAAATACTTTAGTTTGTGTACAGACTACGTCTAACCAACTTAACATTGATATGAATGCTCCTTGTATAATTATTTACAAAGTTAGATGATTAAAAAGGTAGATGCGAAGAATGCTAATAAAGGACGTAGCGATTCAGAAAATGCAGAATTACATTCTGCTGGGGTCTAATTTTTCTTGTTTTTTTTTTTTTTTGCAAAAACAAATTTTGCAATCTTTTACATGTCTGTCATAACAACGCTAACGTTGTTATTCTCGATTAAAGATGTAGAATTGTGTATGTGTGTGGTTAAGACATCTTAACAACTTGTAACTTCTACCAGTCAGAAGTATGCTGTGTGTGAACAGAATACAAATTAAAAACTTACTAACAGTTATAGCTGCGCAATAGATATGTATATCTGCTTATTTTTTGGCCTGAAAAGCAAAAGACATGAGTTCAATCACTAACAGTGTCTTAAAAATAAAATAATTGTTATTGAGCAGCCATGAAAAATGAGATTTCTAAAGGCGAATAAAAAATGGTAAACATCATTTAAAACCTCCCCGAGACTTGATTAAAAACGGAAAGCAATTGTTATTGCTGCGGTAGGTGAGTTGCTAAAGGCGTTCGTTTAATATTACAGCAAATAAAATGGTTTAGAGACCTCAGTTAGAGAAAAAAGTAACGATATTTCTTTATGCGGTAGTCGTTACAAAGTGCCCGTTTAATTAAACAAGAAACCGTGATTACGAATCTTGCCGAAGCCACAGCTTTTGTGGTCTATATGGCTCCGCGGGTTAAAGGCGTATATTTGGGAACAATTAAAAGAAATAAGCATGGAAATATTTTCGATTAAAAGAAGCCCAACGTTTGAAGAAATTTAACAATTAGAAATGTCAGAGAATTCAGTTCTGACTGAAAGTGATTTCAGTTCCAGCAGCTGATTCCTCAGAAAATGAGAATTTACATTTAAATTTTAAAGTGAAATTTTTTACCATTAAATTTTTCTCTCACGATTTTTAATTTTCTATCGTTATTTTGATTAGTCTTGTTTGTTGCGCCGGCGTGTACAATATTAAAACCAAAAAAAGTTGGGATTCTGAAGTTTTTAGAAATAAACAAAATCGATCAGAATCTATAGAAGTTAAAACAAAATTGATCGTAATAGTTAATACGGTATCAAAACCACTCTGTAAAAATATATGACATGCCTAAATACATACTATGATTTTTTATACACCACAAATCGTTAAAAATTGTAATAAAAAAAGTATATTAAAAGAATTAATTTTGTGATTTTTATGCACCGAAAATCGTTCAAAAATTATAGTAAAACAAAAAATAAAAGAATATAATAAAGAAAATCTAGCAATAAAACCATTTCGCTCTTTTACTGCTTTATTTTTGTTGCTTTTTGTTTTGTGCAGATTGCCCACAAATGTTTTGGCAGACTATAGACGGCGACGCCAATGCTGACGTAAACAACCATTATTATGTGAATATTTTATTATGTAGTTGTAATATTTTATGTTTTTTTTTTGCTGCAGTAGTTACAGCACGAATAAAACTTCTGTGATTTTTCGTATCTGAAGAGATGTTTTAAGTTAAATGGGGTTCTTGCCCGATGATGACAATGATAATGATAATTATGATACATTTATTTTGTTTAATAACGATGATAGTAATGAAGTATAATTATGAAGTTTCTGCAGCAATTGCTGCTGACACAATTATTTCTGCACAAGTAAAAAAGCACAAGCGCATTTACTATATAGTGCATATATTCGTATGTATGTTTGTATGTTTAATAATAGTAATAAGCAGTTGAATGTGTAATTTATATACTATATTATATAGTATATTTTAAATTATATAGACAAAGTTAAAAAAATAAACTACCACAAGGTGGCGGTTTTATCAAACAAATAAACACCTTCATTCACACACACACACACGTGCTACCATTTACAAATATCTATAAAGCTGACAGCACGTTTAAGCTACAAGGAAAAAAAAATTATTTTGTAGGATCAAACACAGGCACTCACTCAGGTTAAAGGTTTAGTAGGGTCTGGTTTTGCATTTCAAGCAATAAGATACTAAACTTTACAAAAAAAAAGAACTTTCAACGGTTTTTTTATGTTCTCAACAGCGCACATAGCGGTATTTTGCCAATCTAGCCGGACATTATTTTTTTTAGCTTATATTGGCTCTAAAAATTTGCTTAGTGCACCTAGATGAATGAAACTTAAAGCTAGAAAACAAGAAAAATCGGACCAAGGAGAAAAAAGTCTCCCTTAGAAGAACTAATCCTACCCCTGAAAAAAGCAAGTTTTTTTTTAATTTGCAAGTCATTTGGTTTAGCAACTACAGCTTTTAATGTCAAGGAATGTTAAGAAACTTAAAGTTGGACTCAAGAGTTTCTTAAAATGTCAGTTTTCCCGCACTTTTTTGTGGGCGGTAAACAAAATATTATTTAAAAAAGAATGTTATTATTAAATGAAATGGATTACATACGCCTTAAAACCATAGAAATTAATTATACGGGCAGAAGGAGATATCCCTCCAATCCCATCCGCAAAAACGTCCTCGTGAAAAAAATTTTTTTTAATTTTTTTTTGCCAATTTCCTAAAAATATTCATTATTAATCTTTCCAATGCCTTACCAATCCCCGCCTCCCAAGAAAATTATCTAAACGCTATTTTTGTAATTTTTTACTTTATAGTATTTTATTTAACTGAAAATAATTAATTTTTTCATAACACAAATCATGATTGTAACGGTAAATTATATTCAAAATTGTTACAATTAATTTATTAAAAAAAAACTTCTCCTTTGCACTAAGATGATCATGAGTGTAATGGTCGTTCTTCGTCTGACTCTTCAAAGACCTCTTCCGAATCTTCTGCAGCAATAAATACAGATGGAAGCATAAAAGAAACGTAATTACTTTTTTGAAGTGGGTCTTATACTAGTAAATAGTGGGTTAGGCGCAAAAACGCGCAACTTGTTTTCTACATTTAAAGTAGAGATGGTAAACTTTATAGTGATACATGTTATATGCATTTTTACGGCTGCGATGGATCTCACTTTTTTTATTGACAAAAAATTTTATAAAAAATCCTTATTTTAATTTCGAACGAAATTATTTATCATAAAAATTTAAAACAAAATTTTTCTAAAAATTAAAATAAGTGGCTTCTAGTATAGCCTTTCACAAGAAAGAAATCTTTATTTGTTTAGGCACAAGAAAATATATTGCAAGTCTCTCAAAATCGTGTATAACACCGTCCCAAAACGTCAAATCTCAAGCAAAAGCCTTAAGAATTAACTATACGATATAGAATTTTGTTATCCATCCAGCTGCGTACTTCAATTGTTACATTTCTTAAAATTAATTTTTAGCCTAATTTCCGGCTAAATACTAATACTAAACGCCGTAATACACGCAAAGAAAAAACATGGTTGTGATATGGTCACAATAACCATAACATATTTTTTGTAACATTGTAAAGTTGCAGACAACAAATTATAGTTGTTTTCAGTAATACTTCAGTCACGATAAACAGATTTTTGTTGATATTTAACCATTATATGGTTACTGTGCACAAAAAATCCAACATGGTTGGTTTAACGTAATAAAATTTGAACTACGACCACAGTTTAAAAACGTATTTAATATAATATATTTAACCATAATATAGTTTTATTAATCAGAGTAGGTCTTTTGTTAGCTTAAAGTTGAAATTGTTTTTATTGTTAGAGCAAATGAAAAAAAAAAAAAAATAAAAATTTGTGTACAAAATAAATAATTAAAAATAATATAAAAAATATGAAAACAAACAAAACAAATAATTAATTAATATAAGCAAAGAGTTGTTTTTTTTTTGTGAATTTATGTTACAAATCAATAATAATAATAATAATTCACATATATAACATGACATTTTCCACCATATTATGATGTTTCAATTTAACCATTTAATGTTTATATTTTCACATAATTATTTTTAGATTGTATAATGTTATACTAGACAACAATATGGTTGCAAGACCAGCTTTATTATTATGATATGTAACAATACTATGTTTTGTTAACAACCATATAATATAACCATAATATCTTGTTTTTAGATTATGATTACCTCAACCATGTTTTTTCTTTGCGTGTACATTTTTTTGTTTAACAAATCGATAATCACGCAGAAAAACAAATGAAACTATTCTCTGACAGTTTTCTAGTTTCTGAAACTAGAAAAAGAAAACTCATAAGGAATAACCAGTAACTTAACACACTGATACTACACGAATTGGTGTTCACAGGACTGACAAGTCTGAACTTGGTTTCGGGTGAGGTCCATTACCGAAAAGTAATGGGATGCCTGTTGGTAAAACCAAAACTGGTAGAATTTTTTTTATTTACGAATTCAATATGTTTCACAAGGATGGATATGAAACGCATACAATATATTTGTTATTCCAGACTTAACAAAGGTCACGGTTTCGAGAAAAATTAAATAGGTAGTTCAATTTAAATTGAACTAAAGGAGCTATTCTTCTTTATAAACGATACATTAGAGAACGAAAAAATTCATTGATATTGAGGAATAAAAATCCCGATTTATATTCACCAACTGACGTACATATTTTAACTATGAAATTAAATAGTTAGGATTGATTGTGAGGTAAAATAAAAGTATCACTGCAGCTTAGCACTCGATTTTATATGGTTTTTAAATATAGAGAATAGCTGAGGATTAAAAACCTTCTGACCTAATGACGAGTACCTGGACTAAGCCGCTTGAAGAGAGGACTTACATAATATGGCGCGATGTGTACTTTACCATAGAATTCGAATTTTTATTCGTAATTTCTACAATCCATGATGACTGTGCTTTAGGAAATAATTAAACTATTATTGCTACAGCTTACAAAATGTATATGGGAATAAAAGTGTTAAAGTTTCAGTTTATCACTCACTTATCTTTTATTAATATATTTTTATGAAAATAGGATTTAAAACTTTTATTTTTTAAATATAAAAAAAGAAAATGTAGCGAAATGTGCATTAGCTGCAGTGACTGCTTCAGTAGAAAAGACTGGATGTTTGTTAATAAGAAGATCGATCATGAGTTCAGATCCCAATAAAGCTTTAAGAATAAACAAAAAATAAATGTTGTTAAGTAGCCATGACGGATTAGTTGTCGTAAAGCGAATAAACTAATAAACAACAACTAAAACTTCATCGGAGTCTCAAGTAGAAAAGGAGGATATTTATTGCGCAGTAGGTATAGATAAGAGGTTTGAGGCTTCTGTAGCGTTAAACAAGAAAATCGAGACCTAAACCTTGATTTAAATTAAGTAGAAAAGAAAAATGACAATAGAAACGTGTGTTAAAGTCATAGCTGTGATGGTTGAAGTGTTACACCGTAAATTTGAGTAACGCCAAATCTGCAAATACTGTTTTGTGTTCTTTAAAAAAAAGTCATAAATTAAAAGTCCAGCAATTTGTCTGAATCGTATAAGGACCTGATTTCAGTGTAAAACAATGAACCACATGTCTTATGTAAATCAAACTTGCAGCTATCGGTAATCCAATAGATTTATAGTTTTAAATTCTTTTGATCTCAGTCCTTCATTTTTATACCCTTCACCACAAAAAGTGTAAAAGGAGTATATGTATGTCAGTGTGTCATTCCATGTGTAATTTCTACAATATATATTTCCGACCCCATAAAGTATATATATTCTGATTTCTTATGCATAGAGAAGTCGACTGAGCGATGTCCGTCTGTCCGACCGTGTTAGTGTTGATTTCACAAAAAAATAAATATGTCAATAGATCAGATATAGTGTCAAAAGAAGTGCTATTGCAAATCAGAATGATCAGCATGTTCTTTCGGGCAGCAGGCAAAACACCACGCCTACCTCTAATTTTTTCATGTAATTTGGAACAATAAAGTTACTCCAATCAAAAGAATCAATACATGGGGTGATAGAAATTAAAAAATAAGAAAGAAACATAAGCTGAAAAAATTCGCGCGCCCATATTTCCGAGTTACGGGGTTTTAAGATTTAAATTTTTTTTTTTAAATACCAATATGGGTATCATTTTAAAGCTTTTGAAGAGATCTGTAAGGAAATACTAATTTTTTTTAAAAATGCTTAACCCATTAAGAGCCGATGTCATTTTTATGTAAATGTTTTTTTATTCTCAGACACCCTATTATTTGCTTTTTTGATTGGAGTTACTTCACTAAACTAGATTTACACAGATGATGAAGGGTATATAAGATTTGGCATAGCCAAATCTAGAATTTTAGTTGTTATAAATTCAAAAGACCCAGTAAGTTTTTTGAATACGGAAGTGCATTTAACTTTAGAGTGTCTTGCTTCAAACGAGTATTTAAGTGTGTGTGTATGTGTATATGCTTAAGTGAGCGAGTTTTGTTTTTGTGTGAGTACTCGTATGTGTGTAAATACGACATTACTATTACGCCACTAACTGCTGCATTATCATATAAAAAAGGTTTTTTATTTGTGATATAACAAAAACGACATGATGCTCTGCTGCATAAAATGTTGTGGCACCTAAAATTTTTTGGTTGCTCTATTTTTATATAAATTGTCATTCAGTTGTTGTTATTGCATATTGGGCTTGGTTGTGCTGTTTGTGTATGGGTATGTGTGTGCTTGTGTTTTTTTACTTTTATTGTTGCTCACTCTCAACTGGAGGCTGTTGAACTACTGCCTCTAGAGTATTTTACTACTATTTTATTTCTGTATTTTTTTTCTCTTTTTTTCTGTTTGACCAACATTTGTGCCAAAAATAGTTAGACTGATAGATATTTTACTACACGTTTTTTACTTTTACATTTTAAACACACAAAAAAAAACAAATATAAAGAATATTGAAAATTATACTAGAAAGATATGTTTGTACTACAAAATAGTATGTAGTATTTGGTATTTGTTAAGCTGCAATTTTACAAAGATAAAAGTCTTTGGCATCTTCAAATTATGCACGTACAGTATTATTTTCAGTTCAAATGTCAACGAACTTAATTTTGTAAAATTTTAAGCTGCAGTTGTTAGTTTTTTTTCTACTTCGTTTTTGTTTAGATTATAAAAGCAAATTTGTTCAATTTTGTTTAACAATTATGGTTTGAGTCTAAAGTAGGCCACATAGAATATAATAGAAATGTACATGCAGCCTAAACATATACATTATAATTTTTATTTAGTCATTTTATAAAACAAAGATAATTAAATTTTATTTAAAGTTTCATTGTAAAGGAAATTATGGTTTTTTTTATCCCATGAGCAAATTTATTTTTTCTTAGAATTTATTGGAGCTTTTAAGCCATAAATATATTTGAGTGTTGTTTCAAACATTGTTTATTCATTTTTTAACAGTCTTCAAAAAAAGAAGGAGGTTATCAATTCGTGTGAATATTACTTTTTATTTTATATTTGTACTTGTATAACTCAGTCATTTCTGAACCGATTGTGAATTTTTTCTTTATTTGAAAGGTTATGCTTACAAAATGATCCCGTTTTGAAACAGTTAAAAATTTTTAAATCTAAAGGGTTCTCCCATACAACATACACGTTTTTACGAGTGTTATAAACCGTAAAGAGTGTCATCCTTAAATTAAAAATAACTGCAATCCACTATAGCTCATAAAACCACAAAGATATGCAAAACTTATCTTAAAATTAAAGGGTTTCGCCATAGGTGACATAATACTATATATGTGTATACACTACGTGTGCCTATCTTTTGAACTATTACAGACAAACGCTTGACAATTGGAGAGAATGTCGATTACAATAAAAATTTTAAGTATTAAAAATTATAATTTAAAGGGTGCCCCAATAGTTAATTAAATTTCGTGTAAATGGCCATACTTTTGAACAAATTTAGACAGACTCCTGAAATCTACAAATATCCCGTATTTCTAAGTCCAATATTACAGAAAGTATAAAATTGGATTTTGAAATTAAAGGGTGTCCCAATATTGATATTATTTTCTATATGTAGCCAAACTTTTAAACTGTTATAGACGCATATCTAAAATTTGCTAAGTCCGCTATTAGTAGAAGCATACAATTTGAATTAAGAAAATAACGAGTGTTCCCATAATTGATGTAATTTGATCTATATAGCCCTATCTTTTAAACCGTTATGTACAAACTATTGAAAATTAGATATAATCATCCCCACTTTGTCTGGTATAATAAAAATTATAAATTATAAATTAAAGGGTGTTACAAAAGTTGATGTAATTTGATTAGGTTTGAAATTTTATCATTTTTGAAATTTTTTTTTTATAATATAATAGATTATGCTTCCAGTATGGTTCCATTTTAAAAACAGTTCAAAATCTTACAAATTAAAGGGTGTCCCCATTCAACTTACATATTTTTTACATGTATTATGAACTGCAAAGGGCACTTCTGTAAAATTTAAAATGACTGCGTATTACTATAGCTCCCAAAAAAAAACGTTTTGCAAAAATAAATCTAAAAGTTAAAGGGTGCCCTTATAATTAATGTAAATTTACTTATATGGGCCTGTCTTTTGAACCGTTATAGATAAACGCTTGAAATGTGAAATGTCTATTGCTATCAATGTTATAGTAAAACGTAATGAGTTTATAAATTAAAAACAAAAGGTTGCCCCAATATTTCATTATGATTTATATGGCCATACTTTTAAACAGCTGTGGGCAGACGATTGAAATTTACAAGGAACCTTTATTGATAACAACGCTATAACAGCAAGAATAAAATTTTGATTTGGAGATAATAGTTGATGTGATTTGATTTATGTGACCGAAGTTTTGAACCGTTATAGACAGAATTCTAAAACTTAAAATGGACCTGTATTGCTAAGTCCGCTATAACAAAAAGCTTATAACTTGAATTTAAAAATTTAAGGGTGTTCCTAAAATTAATGTAATTTGACCTACATAACTGTATTTTTTAAACAGTTATATACGAACACCTGAATTTTACGCAACCGTTACAGACAGACGTTTGAAACCCGATTGCTAGATCTACTACAACAGCAAGTGTATAATTTGAATTTGGAAAATATAGGCTGACCCTATAGTTGCTGTAATTTGATGTATATTGCTAAACTATTAAACCGTGAACAAGTATAAAATTTGGAGACATAAGGGTGTGCCAATAATTAATGCAATCTAATTTATGTGGCCATAGCATTGAACCGTTATAGGCAGACAGATGAAATCTGTTTTGAAGTCGGTTTGCTTTGCAAAAGTTATTGTAAAAAAAACGTGCAGCAAGTTTTAATATTTATATTACGATTAGGCGGTGCTTTGTTGATAAAACCTACAGGTGAAAGGTAATTTGTATTAGTGCAATTGAAATCCATTTGTTGATTAAATATATATTGCTTTTGTAGTTATTATCATGCAGTGAAAGTCTAGTAATAAACCTTTTTGAACATTTGAATACTCATGATTGAATATTTTTACGAAATTTCTTTCTGACAAATAAAAATTTTCTCGAGAAAAGATTCTTCCAATTATGTTTTCCGTAGGAACAAAATAATGAAAAAGAGGCATCATCGCAATGTTGAAGGATGCTGCTTTGTTTATGATTTACATATTATTTTTCTTCTATATTTCATAAACGCTACTTTTTTCCCCCACATTTTTTGCATTTTCCGCTGTCAATACAAAAGTAGAGAAAAATTTAAATGAGAAAAAACTAGCATGGAATTTTTGTTTATAATTAAACTAAAAATGTCACAAATATAGACACCAATCGGAGTAACTTTTACCTGACTATAAACACATCGATTAGATATTGAATGTCAAAATTTAAAATATTTAAAATGTCCCAAAGTGGATACGAATATTCTAAATAAAATAAAACAATTTTAATAAATAGGTTTAAAATTGAATTAATATTTCTTCTTCTGCATATATAGCTTTTTATACCCCTCACCGCAAGTAGAAAAAGGGTATAACTAAGTTTGTCATTCCATTTTTAATTCCTCTAATTGTAATCTAATTCTTATTCTCTATTCTTATGCATAGCGAAATCGATTGAGCGATATCCGTCTGTCCGTCCGTTTTATTTTAATTTAAAATTAATAAAGAGATTTAAGTATACCAATCGATCAGACATAGTGTCGAAAGTGGAAAGTGGAACTCAACAAGATCGGCCCATATCTTTAGACGCAGTGGGCAAAACACTGCCTCTACCTCTAATTTTCCATATTATTTAGAACAATGAATTAACACCAATCAAAAAACAAATATATGGGGCGATACAGATTAAAAAATAAGAAAAAAACATCAGTGAAAAAATTGGCGCTCGCCGAGATTTTCCAAGTTACGGGCCTCTGAAATTTCCTTAATTTTTTAAAATATCAATATGGGTATCATTTAAAAGCATTTGCTGATATCTTTAAGAAAATACTAATAATTTTAAAAAATTCTTAATTTTTTTCTTTTTTTGTAATTCTCTGTCACCCCAATTTTGCTTTTTTGATTGGAGTAACTTCTTTAAAATAGATTTACATAGATGGTGAAGGGTATATAAGATTCGGCATAACCGAATATAGCACTCTTAATTGTTAAAATTAAAGTATAAAAGCTAAAACCTCTTATTTTGATGATTTCATTGCAACGCAAGCAATTATTTAATTTTTTTTAATGATTTAATACAAAATTAAATTTCTCTGCTGAAGTCCTTTTTAAAAAACATTTTAAACGTAGTTTAACTTTACTTTCTAATTACCTTAAGATTTATTTAAAATATCCCTTAATGTATTTCCACAAAATTCTTTTCTATAGCTGTTTCCGGTAATACCTACTTAACATTTACTAAAATAAGTTAGTGCTTTGTACTATACGCCCTGAAATATGCTACATATTATAATGATGCTTAAAAGGCTTTTTTTCTCACTTGTTACATACAGCAGGTTTAGTTTGCTTTTAATATAATTTGTGAAGTGCTAAAGCGTTAATAGTTGTAAACTTTTAATGTTTCTCTTTTTGTTTTTACAGCAGAATGTATAATAAGTTAAAAAGGTTCTTTCTTAAGTAGTTGAAAAAAGCAAGCACATGTATGTTTTAATGTTTAAAGTTTCCTGCCATTTAAATGATTTAAACAAATAATACTAAAAATTTTGCTTAATGACTTTTAGTCTGCATAAAAGATACATAACTGTTGTTCTCTTAACTCGAGGTGATTAAAAATAAGAAACCCCACAGCGAAACCACTTATTAGTCAAATGCACGAAAGAGGCACCGCGAGGACTTTGTGAAAAAATGATTACAAATTTAATTAATTTGGATTCGTTGGAATTAATTTTGAATGTCCATAGACTAGCTAAATGAGCATGTGGCTATAAGTAATCATGAGACAGATAGTCTGGCGCCGATTTTATTTTTTTGAATTCACGGGGTGAACAACTTTAATGGATTCTGGCCATACCCAAATTCAAAGGTTGCATACAATTTCACCTTTCATCTAGCCATGTAAAATCGTACTACAACCGGTTTACTAATCTTACTTATATTTACATTCACTTTTTTTTCGCAATCACCCACTTTTTGTTATATGTTTAAAAAGGCATAGTTAAATTTATGTCGTATATTTACTAATGTTATCAAACTCTTGGAATTAAAATTTTTCGAACAAAAGTTAAAATTTTTTTTTCTTTTTACCAAAACGAATTAAACTAAATTTTTTTCGAACGTGTAAAAAATGTATGTAAATAACTGAAAATATAAAAAAAAACAAGGAAGAGTGCTATATTCGGTTAAGCCGAATCTATATACCCTTCACCATATATGTAAATCTAGTTTAGTGAAGTAACTCCAATTAAAAAAAACAAACATTGGGGTGAAAGATTATTATAAAATAAGAAAAAAATTAAGTACTGCAATTACATATATACTCTATGTTATATACTCTTTGTTTCTTTTCTTATTTTTTCATTCTCTATCGCTCTGTATATTCGTTTTTTTATTGGAGTTACTTCATTGTTCCATATGATATGGAAAAATTAGATGAAGGCGTAGTGTTTTGCCCGCTGCTTCGAAGGACATAGACCGATCTTGCTGATTTTTATTAGCACCTCTTTCGTAACTTTGTCTGATTGACGGACATCGCTCAATAGACTTCGCTATGCATAAGAACTCAGGATATATATAATTTTTAAGGTCGAAAATAGATATTGTAGAAATTAAAAACGGAATGACAAACTTAGATACACCTTTTTTCACTTTTTGTGGTGAAGAGTATAAAAAGAAATGTATGTATTAATTTTAAGAAAAAAGATTGTGCCTTTTTTTATATTATCTACATCTATATCTATTGATATTATATTATTATTATTATTAATTATAAATCACCGACATTGATTATTGAGCGTGAAAACACGTCTCGATGGCCATTTCGCTACTGCTTACTTAGCTCTTCAGGAAATTTCTCACAAACATGTTAGATAAACTAAAGACTTTTGTCCAAAAAATCAATAATAGTCCATTTACATTATACCGAAATCTAGTACTATTGAGATTTCGAGCAAAATCTAGTTGATTTTAAATAGATTTGCCGTATCAAAACAAAACCTACTTCGCCACTAGATTTTGACAAAATCTACCAAAAATCTGGTAGTACTTAGTAATGCAACTATGGTTTTTTTTCATATTGTACCAAAAAATACCACGCTGTACAAGAAAAAATTACAGCTTCTTAAAACAATAAAAGGAAGTTTATAAAATACTAGTTGTTCCCGGGCCGATTCGCAGCTCTAATGAGAATAATCGTACCACGATCACACTTTTAAGCAAGTTTTTTATTGGATTAATATGGAAAACACAGAACCTTATAACCTACAAAATTTAATTCTCATAAGAAAAAAAATACATTTTATACAAAGGAAACACACACACACCCACCATCATAAATGTAGGCAAATAACGCATATTCGTAGAAATTTTTCAATGCTTTTTTTTATAAACCATCAGTGATTGTAGACCTTTCCAACGCATGTACTCGTTTGAAAATCTGTTGAGTGGTTCTCGAGTTATAAAATCACGAACATAGGACAACTCATTTTTATATATAAAGAACAGCAGTAACCAACAATGATTATATTTTTCTTTCTCTACTGTATGCGGCTGACTTTTTTCGGCACTTATCATATATAAGTTAACACAATAAACATTTTTGTAATTTCCCTTAGTTAACACAATAAATATTTCGCAATTTCCCTTCTTATATTTTGATAACCTACTTTGGTAAGAACTGCAAGTTCAACGTCTGCAATATTGCAATTGCGACAACTGCAATTCTCACTAAATTTGTTTGTTAAGTTTAACAGGAAATATTATCACGCCACTTCATTAATTAGGTCATTTACAATACTATAAAATCAATAATTTGTAAATTTAGTTTTTAGTTTTTAATTTGAACTCTTTAATAAAAGGTCGTAAAGACCGAAAATAAAATAAATTGTGTTTTTTTTTAGATTTTGCAATTAGCAAAATCTTAACTGGCGCCCGAGCAAATTTTTAAAAGCCTGTTTCGGTAACTAGGCTCCGGAGTAGTGTTAAACAAAACGGGGGTATTATGTGCCAGCCTGTCCGACGGCTCTAAAAACAGTGAATCCGTAAAGGATAATAATAAACAGTGAATCCGTAAAGGATAAAAATAAAAAGTGAATCCGTAAAGGATAATAAAAAACAGTGAATCCGCAAAGGATAATAATAAACAGTGAATCCGTAAAGGATAAAAATAAAAAGTGAATCCGTAAAGGATAATAATAAACAGTGAATCCGTAAAGGATAAAAATAAAAAGTGAATCCGTTAAGGATAACAATAAACAGTGAATCCGTGAAGGATAATAACCAGAAAAGCCGTAAAGGATAAAAATAAAAAGTAAATCCGTTAAGGATAACAATAAATAGTGAATCTGTGAAGGATAACAGCAATCCGTGAAGGAAAATAAATCCACAGAAAAAGTAAATCCATGAAGGATATTAATAAATAAAAGCTAGTGACAATAACATTAAATAAAAATAATTGTTTAAGAAATCCTTTTTAAATAAGAAACTGTGAAATTAATGTTTATCTTTGAAAAACTGTGGCGTAAATAATTATATTCAAGAAACTTTGAAATTAATATTTATCCGTGGCTATGAAATTCATTATCACCCTTGAGGAAACTGGAACAACTATATTGAAGAAACTGCTATAAATATTTCGAAGAAGCTGTGAATAGTGAAGTGACTTGTAGAAGAAACCTATCACCCTTGAGGAAACTGGAATAACTATATTGAAGAAACTGCTATAAATATCTCGAAGAAGCTGTGAATAGTGAAGTGACCTGTAGAAGAAACCTATCACCCCTGAAGAAACTGAGTTGAAGCCGTAACCCAATCTACAAATAAAATAAGGTAGATTAATACTTTTTCTCTTTTATACGGTATTTCCAAAAGATATTTGTAATACTTTACCTTAGTTTAAGATATTTTGTTATTGGAAAAATTGTTATAAATAATAAAAGTGTAGAAATTCCATAAATATTTCATAATGTCAAACCCTAGCAATTTAGTTCGACCGGCGGTCCTTAACGACCCGGCTGCTCCTGTAGCAAATGCAAACAGGCAGCTAAGCATAGAGGACTTAACCTCTTTAATAAACTCTGTAGCTTCAAATCTGTTAAGACAGCAAGGACCACAAATCATACAAGAAGTTTTAAATCCTAATACTAACTTCCTCAATGTGACAGATCAGGTAATAGAAGATAGACACGGGAACAATTTAACCGACTTAGACAAAATTCCTGACATTGTTAAATGTCTTAAAGAATTTTCAGGACAAATAGGGGAATTTAGCTCTTGGAAGAAGAGCGTAGATAGGATATTATCAATTTATGAAACATTAAAAGGCACGCCAAAATACTATGGTATACTGAGCGTGATAAGAAACAAAATTGTAGGGAACGCAGATATAGCGCTAGAGTCATATAACACGCCACTCGACTGGCCAGCAATATCAAAATGCTTGGCAATGCACTACGCTGACAAACGCGATTTATCCACATTGGAACACCAAATGACAACGATGGTACAGGGAAGTAGCTCAATCCCAGAATTTTATCAACGGGTCTATACACATCTATCCCTAATGTTAAACAAGCTAGGTTGTTCGCAAATGAGCAACGAGGCATTACACATGTTAACCGAGTCATACCGTAACAAGGCTCTCGATACTTTTATTAGGGGTCTTAACGGTGAATTACCAAAGTTGCTCGGAATTAAAGAACCTGTGGATCTCCCCCAAGCATTACAGCTCTGTATGAAGCTGGAAAATCAGCAATGGCGAACGTCGCATAGTCATAGAAAACCGCAAACGACGCAAAGAGAAAATATAGGGCAGAGAAAACACCCTTTTTACCCGCAATTAACCTACATGCCACATGCAATTCAGCCAACATGGCAGCATAGACCAAATTTTAATTTTAATAGGGGACAACAACATCAATTTAATATCCCGCCAAGGCCTCCAAAGCCTCAGAATCGTCCGGAACCAATGGACGTGGACCAGAGCATGCACTCTCGTCGCATAAACTATATGAATAGGCCAAGCCAGGGTAACTGGCAAGGGAAAAGGCCACATTCGGTGCAAAATCAGCAAAGAAAAGCGCAACGAACATTCCACATTGACACTGGTGCTCCTCCACAGCAATACCAAGTTAAAAATTCAGCAGGATGGGAAGTCGATAACGAAGGGTACTCGGAACCAACTGATATTTATTTTTTAGGATAATGAGCTCTTCACTCCCTTTCTTTGAGGTGAGAGCGGAGGGCGGTAATATTCTTAAATTCCTGGTTGACACAGGATCTAGTAAAAATTACTTGCAATCGCATCTGGCGAAGAAAAGAATAAAAAATGAAACACCATTTTTTGCTAAGTCAATAAAGGGAGATATAGAAATAATAGAACATACTTATGTTAAACTTTTTAATATAGAAAATAAAATAAAATTTTTTTTAATGCCTTCCCTAAAAACCTTTGACGGGATTTTAGGGAACGATACACTTAGGGAACTACAAGCGATAATTCATACGGGAGAAAATTATATGATACTGAACAATGGCAAGAAAATAGGCCTGAAACAATTGCCTTCAAAATCGGTGAATAATATAGATATAAAATTAGATAATCTTACTAACTTCCAAAAGGGAGAAATGAAATTAATTGCAAAAGAACATTCGAATCTTTTCTCAGACCCAAATGAGAAACTCACTTACACAACAAAAATTACTGGGGAAATTAGAACTACAACGAATACTCCGGTTTACACGAGATTTTACCCATACCCTTCATCATTGAAAGCGGAGGTTGAAAAGCAAGTGAAGGCACTTTTGCACGATGGGATTATAAGACCATCTAGATCGCCGTACAATTCACCGGTGTGGATCGTACCGAAAAAGCCAGATTCTGCGGGAAACAAGCAATACCGCCTGGTAATCGACTATAGGAAACTAAATGCGGTTACAATCGCGGATAGATATCCGATTCCGGAGATAACGGAAGTAATATCGCATCTTGGAAACAGCAAGTTTTTTTCGGTACTAGACTTAAAAAGTGGATTCCATCAGATTCCACTAAAAAAATCTGATATTGAGAAGACAGCTTTTTCAATTAATAACGGTAAGTATGAATTCACTCGCTTACCGTTCGGCCTAAAAAACGCCCCGTCAATCTTCCAACGCGCTCTCGACGACATTTTAAGAGAATTTATCGGGGTATGTTGTTATGTCTACATTGATGACATTATAATATTTAGCCAAACGGAAGAGGATCATTTCAAACATATTAGGAAAATTTTTAAAACTTTAGAAGATGCAAATATGAAGATACAACTTGATAAGTGCAAATTTTTTGAAGAAAGCGTAGAATTTTTGGGCTATGTAATATCCCGAGATGGTGTAAAAACCAATCGCGCAAAAGTGGATGCGATTGCAAACTTTCCCCAGCCTGGTACGTTAAAACAACTTAGAAGCTTTTTAGGTATGTCAGGGTATTACCGGCGCTTCATTAAGGATTACGCAAAGATAGCAAAACCCTTGACATCCCTTTTAAGAGGGGAAGGGGGACGTGTCCCAAAAACAAAGTCGTCAAATATTAAAGTTTCTTTAAACACAGACGCAGTAGAAGCATTCAAGAAAATAAAAAATTCTCTTATATCCGAGGACGTTATTCTCGCCTGCCCAGATTTTGATAAAGATTTCGAACTGGTAACTGACGCCTCTAATTTTGCAATTGGTGCTGTTCTCTCTCAAAACGACAGGCCTATAGCGTTCATATCTAGAACGTTAAATAAAGCGGAAGAACATTACGCCGCCAACGAAAAAGAAATGTTGGCCATAATATGGGCCTTAAACTCATTTAGAAATTATCTTTACGGATCGGCTAATGTTAAGATCTTCACGGATCACCAGCCGCTTACGTATGCGCTCAGTAACAAAAATCATAACAGTAAAATGAAAAGATGGAAGGCGATTCTGGAAGAGTACAACTACACATTGTTTTATAAACCTGGTAAAACAAACGTTGTTGCTGATGCTTTGTCCAGGATGCCCTCGCAAGAATCACCCTTGCATACGTTATCAATAGCCACACACTCGGATGAGAGCTCATCCCATGGATTGATACTTAGCGTAGAAGCTCCTATAAATGCATTTAAAAATCAGATATTTTTGAAAACGGACGTAGCTTCAACATATCAATTTAAAATCGTGTTTCCAACGTATCATCGGCATGTGATTACCGAGCCAGACTATTCAGAAGAAATAATAACCACAATCTTAAGGCGTTACCTTAATCCCTCGGTTATAAACTGTATCAAAACCGATGAGGGAACAATGGGAAAAATACAGGAGGTGTACCCCTTGCATTTTAGCAGATACAAGATAAGGTTCACTCAGGTTGAAGTCGAAGATATAGTAGACAATCAACACCAGGAGGATATAATGGTTAGGTTCCATAATAGAGCTCATAGAAACGCAAAAGAAAATAGAACCCAAATCTTAGAAAAATATTATTTTCCCGCAATGGCAAACAAGTTAAAAAAAATTATAAAAAGTTGTAAAATTTGTAAACTTAACAAGTATGATCGGCACCCACCAAAAATGCAAATACAATCAACGCCTATTCCTCAATATCCAGGACAACTGGTCCATTTGGATATACTATTGATGGGAAAAACATTAGTACTGACAGCTGTAGATAAGTTTTCAAAATATGGTATGGCAAAACTAATTAATTCAAGAGCAACAGTTGACATAAGGCAACCACTAAGGGACATCCTTTTTGCCATGATACCTGAATCTATAGTATTTGATAATGAGAAAGCTTTTAATTCTGATTCAATAAATTTCATGATAGAAAATGAATTAGGCATCTCTGTTTATAGAACCCCTCCATATACGAGTTGTTCTAATGGGCAGGTGGAACGATTTCATTCCACATTGCAAGAGATAATGCGTTGCCTTCAAAATGACAAAACCCACCACTCATTTCAGGAACTTTTGGATAGATCGGTGAAAGAATACAATTTCTCCGTTCACTCAGTTACAGGAAAGAAGCCCATAGAAATATTTTTTGGTCGGCGTGTAAGTAGTGATCCCCAACTATTGGAAAAATTTAGGAACGAGACAATAAAAAACTTTCAGAAAAACAGAGAGCCGACCTTACTTATCATAATGCACATCGACAACCGCCAAAGGAATACAAGCAAGGAGAAGAAATTTTTATTAAAGTAAATAGGAGAATAGGAGATAAGCTATCTGCTAGATATAGGAAAGAGATTGTAGCAGAAAACTATAATACGACTGTTAAAACACAATCTGGAAGAATTGTGCACAAAAATAATATTAGGCAGACTTAGTAATATTGCATTTTTTTTTCTAACTATTTCCCTGCAGGGCAAAATGCGGACTATAATGTTTATCTTAGCCTGGGCCACTGTAATAAATACGCAACAGTTTCATATACACGACCTCAATAACAACAACGGATACATTCCTATAAAAGTAGGAGAGGTAAGGACAATAGGAAGTTATGACAAGGTGCTGCATTTTATTAACATGACGCTATACGACGAGACTCTACTCCTAATTTCTGAAAACATAAAGACCCTGAAGACCACGACATATGAGGACAAACGACTTTTGGAGACTATTAATAAAAACCTCATTCTATTAAAAGCGAAAATAAACAGCCTGCATGTACACTCAAAGCAAAAGCGCGGACTGATTAACGTTTTGGGAAAGGGACTAAAATACATAGCGGGATCGATGGACAGTGACGACGAGATAGCAATAAATGAAGCAATAGCAGACATTCGAAATAACGAACAAGGTAACAACATGACACTAAACAGTTTAATACATATTAATAATGGCATGGCTGAGGAGATTAGAAATATCACTACCCACATTAATAAACAACAGACATTTATTAGCAGTTACATAAACAAATTTAAGGACGAATCTCTAAACAGGATAAGAACCTTAGAAGACGAAGTGGGATTTATCGAACAGACCTACAGAATCGACAACGATATAACCCTCTTACAAAACCATATCGACGCCATTGGACAGATCATATTTTCTTGTAAATTGGGAATTATTCCTTCTGACATACTAACAGATAAAGAACTTAACTTAATCAGTGATTTTGACAGCTACAGCAGAATGAAAATCGCGGTTGTTTTCGAAGATAATAATATTATTCTAACCTTATTAATACCCCGATTTTCCACTAATACTCTATCTCAAATAAAATTTGTTCCAATCCCTAATGCAATGAATAAATCTTTAATCTTAAACCAATATGAAGTATTGATGGATAATAGCACTAATATTTTTAGCAAGAATGTAAAAGATGATTTGGAAAAAAATTTAGTGAAAATAGAAAACAAATGTATTGAAAGTATTTTGAAGTTCCAAGAGGCACATTGTGAATTAGAGACTGTGCAAGTATCCACTGTAGTAGAAGTGATGCCTGGAATACTAATATTCAAAAATTTTTATGAAAATATTAACCAAAATTGTAACCAATTAAAAGTAAGTCCTAAAGGAACATTCCTCATTAAGTTTGAAAATTGTAAAATTAGAATACTAAATATAACTTACACAAACACGAAAATTAGAATCCATGAAACCTTTATTTTGCCTAACCTAATAACCAAAATTAAGGAAAAGAAAACTGTCAATAAACTAGATTTAAAATTAGAAAGCCTATATGTAAACCAATTAAGCACTCAAGACAACATAAAATTGTTAATTGATAAGAATAAAAATACACACTTAATAAGTTTAAGCTCAGACATGGTAATTGTGACTATTATTATTATAACTATATTAATTTTTTATTATATTGTCAATTATAAGCAAAAAATTTATATTTCATCTCAACTACGGGATAATGTTGCTAGTAACGCATGCTCAGATGACCCATATCTTCAATTGGTATCATCTCAACTCACCAACACACCTTGTAAACCTCCCCGATTGAGGACAATCGACTTAAGAGGGGAAGAGTTAACACAATAAACATTTTTGTAATTTCCCTTAGTTAACACAATAAATATTTCGCAATTTCCCTTCTTATATTTTGATAACCTACTTTGGTAAGAACTGCAAGTTCAACGTCTGCAATATTGCAATTGCGACAACTGCAATTCTCACTAAATTTGTTTGTTAAGTTTAACAGGAAATATTATCACGCCACTTCATTAATTAGGTCATTTACAATACTATAAAATCAATAATTTGTAAATTTAGTTTTTAGTTTTTAATTTGAACTCTTTAATAAAAGGTCGTAAAGACCGAAAATAAAATAAATTGTGTTTTTTTTTAGATTTTGCAATTAGCAAAATCTTAACTTATATATTATTTCTAAAGCACTTTTTTTTTGTCGGTTGCAAATATCTCCCATACCACCGCATCAAATTTAATGAATGATTTAAAGCTTATTTCTAACACTAATGACGAAAAATAATTAGAAATTAAAAAATTAATATTTTCATTGAATAAAACTATATTTTATATAGAACTGCATGATAATACAGTGATTATACGTTTTTGTTCAAGTGTGGTAATACAGGATCGCTTCTGCATGACAATACTGTTGTCATTATGATTACATGTTTTTGTTCAAGTGTGGTAATACAGGGTCGCTTAATATTAATGCAGTTCTACATAAAGCTAAGATCACACGATTGCCGTAATGCACCAATTTTTACCATTTTTTGTATGCCAATCGTGTGATTGCACAATAAATTGGTTCATGCGGCAATCGCGGTCAATATTGTGCTTGTTTTTACCAACCAAATGCAACCCTGATGCGGCAATCGTGTGACTACTTGATATGCAACTGTGCGGCAATAAAACTTCCAAAAATGTACCAATATTTATTGTGATTTTTTGCGGCAATCAAAGTATCCAATACGCGTCAATATTTTCATTTTGTTGAGTGCCTTCAAGTTGTTTGTATACATTTATATATATTTATATTTACAGTAGCTCCAAGCGAAATTCGTACACTTTAGACTAATTTTTTAACTATCTTATAATATTAAGTAAGTAGCTCTTAACAAATAAAACTGTATTTATTTTATTAGTTCATTTTATAACAAATTTAACAAAACATAAAAACTTTAAATTATTATTCAATAAAAAAATTTTTTTTAATAAAAACATAAAATAATAGAAATTTCTGTGACAAAGTCAATCTCGTTTACCACATTTTAATCAAATATTATTTTGGTGGTTTTAAATATCAATATTTGGTGTGCATGCCTTTATTTTTTATCACCATTTTTAATCTATTTGGCATACTGCGCACAAGGTTTTCGCAAAAACTTGGTTCAATTTTGCACCATTCGTCCTTTTTAAGCCATCCTTAGAACTTATTGTATGACTACGAATTTTACGATCGAGATAGCTCCACAAATGTTCGATTGGGTTTATGTCTGGACTCTGGGCTAGTGTATCCATAACATGTGAACAATTATAAAGTAGTCATGATCGCACATTGTAAGCCTTATGCTTAGGGTTGTTGTATTGGTAAAAATAAAAGTTTTCACCAAGACAAAGTTTCTGCTTACAAACTGGCAAATTTTCTTTTAAAATGTTCAGATACATATGCTGATCCATGGTACCATCGATAAAGTGTAAAACACCGGGCCCAGATGCAGAAAATGATGCCCAAACCATTACTGACCCACCAAGGTGCTTAACTGTTGGTTTCATGTTTTTGGCAAGCAACTTCTCATTGGATTTTCTCCATACATAAGGTCTTCCATCTGAACCAAACAAGTTGAATTTACTTTCATCTGTGAATAATACCTGCTTCCAAAATGAAAAATCCTTTGTTTCATGTTCCTTGGCGAATCGTAACCTTGTCTATTGATTTCTCTTATTAATCAGTTTAACTCTTGTCCTTATACCATTGAAATTAGCCCTTTTTAATATGTTTCTTATGGTCTATTGGCAGCATTTTTTTCTTAAGTCTTTTTCAACAATTTCTATGAGTTTCGGAGCCCTTAAAAATGGGTTCTTTTTTATTTGACGTTAAATATATTGCTTGTCTCCAGCAGAGAAAACTTTGTTATTTGCACTTTTCTTCTTGTTCGCAATCATCTCTTCCATTTTACACCTTTTTATAACATGTTGATCGACTTCTATTAACTATTTCAGATATTTCTCGCATCGATTTATTATTATTATGATGTTGAATTGTTAATTTTCTTACTTCAACAGAAGTGTGTCCTCTCTGTCTACCCATTTTGTTCTCCTTTGTAACTCTTTCAAACAAAAGCTCAAATAAATGACAATAAAAAAGGTCATAATGGGGAAAGTCCCTATTTTTAAATTATTTTTACGAAATATCCCGAAGTTAGATGCAAACTAAAAGAATGTTGCTAAATTAAATATGGCTGTACGAGTTTGGCTTTGGCATCGAAAGTGTCCACTTTTTAAAATATTTATCTGTATTTTAATAAATAAAGGTGTATTCAAAATTTTGTTTCTGATATTAAATTAAGTACATAGTTTTGTACTAAAATTAAGTAAATTTATTTTAATAGCCTATTTAGTTTTAGACATATAACATAAAGAAATTTGTTTTCATAGGTGTACGAATTTCGCTTGGAGCTACTGTATATATATTGGTTGTCTACTTCTTGGAACTCTTTTAGAGTCTTCTGGAATGCACCATCAGAAGCCCGTTTTTTTAGCCAATTTCGGACCCATACTATTCGTTTTTTAAAAATTCTTTTATTTTTTATATTTTTTTGTATTTTAAGTATATAAAAGACACTAAAAGCAGCCGCTAGCTTTTTTTTTAAATAACATTTTAAATACAACAAACAAAATACAAAGTTTGAAAATTAATTATGTATATTTGCCAGAAACTACAACAGCTGATTCTTGGTGTTGCCGCATTGTTTAACAATCGTATGAACGACAGGCACAATTTATTGCCACAAAATTACTATTCACCAACTTGTACCAATAAAATTTTAATAAAATGGGGCAATCGTGTGACTGCAGAAAATTTGATTGGAAAAATTTTAGTATTGTGACAATATCTACACAATAAAAATTGGGCCAATTTGGTGCATTACGGCAATCGTGTGATCTTAGCCTAATACAGTATGTATTAAAATCCATTCTGGCAATACCGCTATTTACTATAATGCCGTATATTAAAAGATATTTTTTGTTTGTATTAAGGATTCGTACGGGCAAAAAGTTAACGATGATCATGTCATTACCAGAGAACTGCAAGAGTGTCTGTTTTTAATACTCTAAGTATACTCATCTTAAATGCGGTTGCGGTGTGATCGCCACCGCATTTCTTTTGTGCGAGTATTTTCTATACCCATTCCATTTGTGTGTCTAGCATACTCAAGTAAAATGTTTGCGATGCTGGTTTTACTTTTTTCGTACTCATACTCACAACAAACACCAAGAGAGAGATATTAACGTGTGTAGTGAGAGGAAAACAGAGTTATCAGATCAGAATTATTAAATCAAACACAATATCAAAAGTCGCCAATGTCTAAATTAGCTAACATACATACTTCTTTAAAATTATGAAAGTTTATTTAATATATAACAGAAAATAAATTTAATAGAACCCGTAAAATTCGCCATATTTTCATTTATTAAAAACATAACAAAAGTTTACTAATAACTCAAGAATAGTTCATTGTTTATTATATTACGTTTTTGTTAGGGTTTTTTTAAGTCACACAGGATAGAAATTTAGAAATTCTATTCTTTAAGCAAATACATTTTTTTAAATTAATAAATAGGTATAAAAGCAAAAATTATATTTAACAAAATAAAATATGTAAACTAAAAAGTTTATTTTATTTATTATTATTTATGAGGTCTATGTCTATTCAGTCAATGCAATATTACATCTGCGTATATACAGTTTTGTTAAAACTAAAAAAATTAAGTAATTTTCCTTTTATTCACGGATTCATTTTATCATTTTGTTTTCCTTAATACCGTTAGTAGCACGTTTATGACAACAAGGCGCATAAACTGAAAATAATTGTTCATAAAAAACAGCAACAAAATAAGTATATCTGCTTTAAATAGTGTACAAAAGCTGTGTCTTTAGCGGTTTTTATTGCATTTTATTCATTAAATATGTGTTGTATTTCATAGCTATGAAAACGGTTGTTGTCTGTTTTTCTGTTTATAATGTTTAAGCAATAGATTTGATCAAATTTTGTTTTTTTTATTGTTTATAAATAGATCTGCATACAATGCAGTATTTCACAAAACGGCAGTAAAAAACTTTAATAGGGTAAAAATGTGGCAACGTTGCTTACAAATAAAGAGAATTAAAAAATTCTCGCGTACGAGTATAAAAAATACTTAAAATTCTGATTGCGATATTTTTGATACTCGTTTTTACAGAAATGGGTAAAATAAACACCGCAACTTTTTATTGCGGTGTTTTAAATACTTGAGTATGAAAAGTATAGAGTAACTATGCGGTGTACTCATGGGTTGCGGTGTACTTGTGCAGTTCTCTGGTCATTACCTCAAACATTGTATTCAAAGAAGTATTATAAAAGCATCTAAACATATGTATTTATGTATGATATACTCGTATTATGATTTCTAATATTTTTATACTTTTAATAAAATGTATGGAAATTACTAAAACTTCTATTAATTATTTTCATTTTATCTTACAAAAATCACGACTAACGCTGCGAAATATTCGCACGGGTCATCTAGTATGCAGTTAAAAGATAATGAAAAATAAAACATCTCACAACACTATAAACAATTTATCTCCACGGGCACGGGCACTCTGCAAATTATTAAATTAAATTGAAAACACAGGAAACATTTATTAAATTAATAAATTAAAAAAAAATTATTGTGCAATTTTTTATATTATCCCGAAATGTATGTAAATTGGTTTGATTTTTTATTAAAAACAAAACAATCCCCTATAAAATAACAACAAATTAGTCATTATTAAAAACAAGAATATTAAATTTTTAAAACATATAATTCGTAGCGTATATTAAACAATCTTATGAAAACAATTAAACTTTTAAGCTTGCACAGGATTATTTCTTTACTTTTTTGTAAAAGACGAAGGCAAGAAACTTCTTTCAAAAATTGTTCATGTTGGAAATATATTTAAATTCGCACTACACAGTACCATTAAGTTTTGAAGTTATTTTTTTTCAAATAATAATCTTCTTATATTTTTCACATTTTCTCATAATTCATAGACTGTATTAAATCTCTAAACTGCTGCATAATTATTTATTTCTTTATTTGTGTCCTAATTTAAAAAGTTAATATCGGGTTAACAATTTTCTGAGATAAGGATAACACTAAGGTATTAAATATTTTTAAATGTCTTTCATTAACTCGACCCTAAAGGTGTAAAGTTTAAAAAACTATTATTAATGCAAGGAACATAACTGGGATGAACGACGAATTTTTGGCCGCAAATATATGTCGTTAAAAATAAAACACATTTGTGTATAAGAGAATGCTTAATCATGACGTCGGGCGAAATTCGTTCTACGTGGCAAAATTTGCAATTGATTTATTACTATTTCTTTTGCCAGCGAACGACGAGGAAATCAGTGCAACGTGACCATGTTTGGTTTTAGTTTCGAATTATTTTAGTAAATTAATTTAAATTATTTTAGTAAATTATTACACTTAAAAAAATTATTTATTTTAGTTTTGATGCATTCAAAGAAAGTGTAGGGACTATTATATTATTAGTTAAATATAAAAATAGTTCTTATTTATGTTTTGTTAATCTTTTTTTAAATTAAATTTCTTTATATGGTCACCGCATAATCAAAACCTGTAACGGCTGTATTTTTTCGTAGTTATTGTGCTGCGAACTCATATAACATATTTTTGGCGGCGAATTCGTCGTGTAAAACGAAAATAATCTTTCGTCCCAAGTATTTATAATTTTACTGCCATCCCTAAATTAGCGCGTAAAGCGCAAGATAACTGTCAAAATTTCTCATGTACATACAAAATGTATGAAGCATCCCTAAATAGCTTGGCGTCAACGCTTAGCAATTGGAAAATCCAATTTTGACAGTGCGTTAGGAAGTGAAGTTTGCTGTTTGTTGGCTTGTTTTGTTTTGTTATGGTTGAACAGTAGTGACAATTTAGTAGTTTTCAAGGCAATCTAGCGGTTTTATCTCTTCTTTATTCTTATACAGCGGGTTTTATGAAATAAAATGAGTTAACATTACTTTTAACGACACGAAGTTAACGCTGTTATTTAGGGATAACATTTCAGCGCAAAAGCTATGAATTACATTGCTTTGCGTCTTACGCGCTAATTTAGGGATGGCAGTTACAGAACAAGCTTATTGAACTCATCATAGTATTAAAAACTGTTAACTTTAAACTATAATCCTTCGAATAATTTTTTTATTTTGAATTAAAATGCTTTATACGCTCGGTTATTCAAATATTAAAAAAAATAAATACCAAGTTATGTCTCCCTATCATCTCATCAAAATTAACACTAATTTTGTTTAATAGGACAGATTTTTCATTAAATTTATTTACTTCTTTAAACAAAGAAGAAGGCCTATAGCGTAAGCTAGTTAAAGATAACCCAAAATTAAACTTTTGTTTTGTACGAGGAATCTTTAGGATTTTCTTTTAAAGTGTTTTTTTTTCAAATCTTGGTTAGAAAACATTAAAGCAGTAAATAAATAAAGGGATGAAATAAGGTTATGTTTCCCAAGTTGTATGAATTTTTCTTTTAAAAAATGCCAAAAGCAAAATATCAAATATTTTAAGTGATTTGTTGCTTTGTTTGTTTATTTTGGCTTTATAATGTTTATAACTTCAAAGGATTTTTGTTTTATTTACCTAAATGTATGCTTCAGTTTTATATTAATAATAACTCCATAAAATCGGTTTCAATTAATGGTTGGCTGCTCCATCTTTGTAGGAAGCAGTAGTGGGTTACAAAAGTTGGCTTTTTCTTTTTAATTTTTTTAACTTTATATAATTTTATTATAATAAGAACTTTAGTTCTATCTTCTAAAGGAAGCTTTATTTATAATTTATTAAATAATTTTTTTTTTGTATATCACTAATATTTAAAACATAATTTTCACAAACACTTATTTCAAAATTAAATTTTAATTTTTTTATTTTTGTTTAAAAACTTTATTAAAAACTACTTTTACTAAAAGTTAAGTAACAAGTTATAATACTAAATAGTTGAAGTATATTTTTAAGTATTTAGTGTGGAAACAGCTGCAGTTGTTTAAACAATCATTATTATTATTTTTCCATATTTTTTTTAAGACTTTAAGGACATTATTGTGCTATAATTAATTAAATCTTTTAACACACTCAACGTAATGATTGTTATACTGTAGTTGTTGGTTTTCTTTGCTACAAAGTTTAACGTTTTGGATTTTTTTTCCTCTTAATAATTCTATAAATTTATTCCTTTTAATTTTACTGCGCGCCCGGTTTTATTTGTGTCTGTTATCAAACCGTTCTATTGCGCTCGTTAGTTAATTGAAGACTGAAAATTTGTTCTTTTATTTTCTACAAAACTGCTGTTATATGTTGTGAGTTCTTGTGTTATTAAATGTACGTGTACGTATATGTGAATGGTTTTTTGTTCTTGGCAAAGTTAAGTTAGAGACCAATATAACCCAAAGGATAACTATTCACAATAGAAAACTGTTATACTTCTATTTATTTGTAAAATTGAAAATGCTTTATTTTGCTCTTTCTTTCTGTCTCTCCTCTATCTCTCTTTTTAAAGCTCTTTCGCTTTGTAAAAAGCGCCGTCATTCTCTTAAATCATTTTGCCGGGGTTTATTTCATTCAATCAGCATAAGTTTCAGAATTCTCTTACTTTCTATCATTTATTTATGCGACCAATTTAATATTACGATGTTGTTTTTTGTACTCTAATTTCTCAAATTTTTATGTCAAATAGTAAAAATTCTTTAAATATTTTGACTGCTATTTTATTCGGGTAATTTCCAAGCACACGGCCCCGGTGGGAATAACCGTCTCCAAAATCCTACATACATCCCTTAAAATATGCGAATTCTTGCACGATAAATTTTCTAGTCCTATTTCATTTCATATCGGACATCAACGAAATTTTTCTGCATTTATGAAAAATATTTATGCAGAATAAAAAAAAGCAAAGTGTGGGTGTGTCAATCCATAGAAAAATCTATTTTGTTTACCTTATTATTCAATACAAAATTGAAAAATAATGCAGGTTTTCGTTCATTTCAAAAGTTGATTTAATGTCAATAGGCCGTTCTACCAGAACTTCAGGCTTAAAAAATTGCAAGGCAAAGTATAAATATGAAAGTCAATAATTCCATTGCAAAGCAATTGTTATTATTTATTGCACCGCTTCTCTATTAAATAACAAACTTGATTTCCCTTTTAAATGCCCGCTAACAAATGAAAAGTTGACTAAATATTTTTAAAACTTAATATCAGGACGTTCACACATACTTTCCATAGTAAACTGAAGTCCACGGAGAACTGCGAACATAAAGTCCTTAAATCTGAAATAGCGAAACACGTAACAATATGGCTACATAATCCTTAGGCACTATCAACCTTACTGATCTGTAATATCGTGAGAAATATTGCTTTTCTTATTCGAACATCGCACAGTGGTTTCGTTTGGACAAAATTTGGTATGAACCACTCAGAATATCTTAATGAAATTTTACAGTGGCAAAGCAAAAATGTTTTTCAAATTTTTTTAGGAATATATCAAATGTCTTAAAGTAATAATCCGATCATTAGGAAGCATACTGCGACAAAAATCCTAAGGTCAGCAGAACTTAAAAACAAAAAATTGTCAGCCAATTTTCTCACATGTAAGTTCATTTTTACACATATAAGCACATTTTACAAGGTCTAATTAAGGTTAAAAAATCTAAACATTTGAGTTAAAATTAAACTTTTTAAGACATGTTCAATAAATTATATGTCCGAGGTATCCAAATTTGGCGGCCTACCCAGCATCACCCTTCACCCTAAGGGGCCTACTGCTCGCAGGTTCACTGGGGAACACCTCTACTTTGCCTCTGTAGAATTTCATTAGGATAGGTTATGAGATACAGAATTTTGTCAAAACAAAAAAAATCGTGTTCAAACCACTGTGCATCGGAATAAATTAATACTGATGACAGTAACCATTAAAAATTAACTTTTTTTCTATCACTGACTGGGCTTTGCAATAATACAATGCTATTATTAACAATTCTATAACTAAATATCTGTAGTCCGTTTTTATAGGCTTTTCTAAGAGTATTGTGCGTTTCTGTTTAAAAGCTGGGAGGTACAGGACGTGAAGTAGCGGTATCCAAACGAGGAAATTATTATATATCCTGTATCTAGAGAACTGCAGTAGTTGCACTCTTAGTTTCTCTAAAACTAAGTTGAGTCGTGTAGAATCTTGCCGCCTTTAGACAAGGGGACCAATGCTTTTCATACAAGCTATCTATTAATTATCTTATATCAGTTAAGGTACGGAAGCACAAACGTGGGAATATTTACAAAATAAGCGCTGCACGTTCAAATTAAAAGTAATATAACAAATTTGTTGCAGAGGGTGCCACGAATTTTTATATAACAGTAGTCACAAAGTCTGTCCCTGCCAAGCAAAAATATGTTTAATAAGGTTATATAGTAGGTTACATAGGTTTCCTTAAGAATATCATAGGGAAAATTTATAGTATTTTAACAAAATTCTAAAGCCACGCCCACCACCCACAAACCGAAAATAAACAAGTAAGAGTACTATAGTCGGCAAATATTGGGGTGACAAATAATTAAAAAATAAGAAAAAATAATTAAGTACTACATACGAGTATACATAATTTTACATAAAAATGTCAATGGCTTCTTATGGGTTAAGCATTTTCTAAATTATAAGTACATATTTCCTTAAAGATGTCATCAAAAGCTTTAAAATGATATCCATATTGACTTTTAAAAAATTAAAAAATTTCAGAGGTCCGTAAGTCGGAAAATATGAGCGAGCGCCGTTTTATTTTACTTGATGTTTTTTTTTCTTTTTTTTTAATCTCTACCTCTCCATGTATTTTTTTTTTTTTTTTTTTTTGTTTTTTTTTCGGAGTTACTTTATTGTTCCAAATGACATGAAAAAATTAGAGGTAGGCAAAGTGTTTTGTCTGCTGCGTCCAAGGACATGGCCCGATCTTGCTAATTTCCAATAGTACCTCTTTTGACACTATGTCTGATCGATTGGTGTATTTAAATTTTTGTTGAATTTGCAAACTTGATTTTAACGCTACCACGGATGGACAAACGGCCATCGCTCCTTCGACTTCGCTACCCATAAGAACTCAGAATATATATACTTTATGGGGTTGGAAATGGATATTGTAAAAATTACAAACGGAATGATAAGTTTGGTTATACCCGCTTTCCACCTTTTGTGGTGAAGGGCATAAGAATTTGGCTCCAGCCTGTACCAACGGAGCAAAAATACTTCAACTATGCAAAATTTCAGCTTTCCGCAATATCAGACGGCTTCAGAAAGCTCCGGAAAGAGAATTGGGCATACATATGTACATCCGGACATACAACGAAATTACATACAGATTACGTTCACATGAAATGTAAATCCATTTTGCTGATAATCTGAATTGTTGTTACTTTTGCTGTAAAATTTTTTTAATGAAAAAATAAGTTAATTCAATTGCGGCACACAAGATCACGTAGCGAGCAACACTTTATGTTTTTTAAATTTGTTTGCAATAAATTATAACAACAAAATTAATTTATCTCACCATTAGTTGGTTACAGTGGTGGCAGAAATTTTCATAGAAAAATTTTCATTAATCGAAAAAAAAACTTAATTTTAGATAAAAAAAAATCTTTAATCTTCATTACGTGTAGATACTTTTAATAAGGTTACCATAAATACATAAAATAATATATTCAATTGAAAATAAAAATTAATTCCCAGTTAGCATTTGGAAGATTGTTTTTACAAAAATCACCTCAGTAAGTATTTTAAGACTACCAAAGATGACTTAAAACTAATTAATCAGTTGTGCGCTTAAAAAGAGACTCGAATATAAATCCGACAAACACAAAGAAAGCGACAAAAAGTACAGAAAGTTACAGAAAGGAAATGCTTGAAATTCGACTGTTTTTAGAATTTTTTAAAGACATATTTGGCGCAGCCTAACGATGAAAAACTGATTCAAATACATATTTTATTTTTTAATTTTCGTAAAAATACATAAGTATGTATGTCACTTCTTAAAAAAAATAGACACAAATGTAAAATAAATTTTTTTTTAATTCATTTTTTTAAATTTGGATTTTAAGAAAATTTGGAATAACATGCTAACGAATGTAACACTACGTCTTGACGAGCAATTGATTGGTTCGCACATGAACAAAACGGCAGCAGAGTAGGTTACAAACATTTGTTCATGTTTGTCTGCGTGGAGAAAACTTGGCGATGTTAATGCTTCGTTTTCTTGCTGCTTGAACACGACATGACATCGACAACGATTGTCTACACAAGCCATTTTAATGTGCGCACATGAAATTGTTGAATGTTTGAACAAATCAATGCTTCATCAAGACGGCGTGTAATAAAAAATAATCAAAACGTTGTTTGCAATGTTTCATTTTGACAAAATATAATTAGAAATGTTCGTATAATATGATTCGAAGAAGACTCGCATACGGCTAGTAGTACGATCAAAAATTGACACGAATAAAGTATCGTATTTGATTAAAAGTACGATTGAAAACAGTATCGAAAATGAGTCAAAAACGCGAGTTTTAAGGGACGCGAGCTATAAGGGATAAAAAACAATCATTTTTAACTCTACAACGAGCGCATAAACGAACGCATAGACTCGAATATGATCAATTATTCAAAAAAGTGCTAATTAAATATAGTTGTAATTATACATTTGAGATCAAACATGTATGCTTCAATCAAAATTCTAATAATAACCAAACATTCTTCACACATTACTAAATATAATATTGCATAAAATTTTTGTTTGGCGGTGAAGCAAGATGGTAAGCAATTTGACAGGTCTGAAATCTTAAGGGGATGTTACTGTTGCTTATTGTTTGCTTAACTTAACGCATATCGCTTCATTATATAAAGAGGATATTGAGAAAAATTTGCATAAAAAAATGGATTGGTATAATCTGGTCCAACAAATAATCTTGAGTATATAAAATATTCTCTGATGTGGCGTTGGCTAATCTATTTCTGTATTTCGTTATATATAAGTTCATTTTTTAAAATATCCGTTTAACGTTTGCTGACAAACAATGAAGGCATTTCAAACTTCGACAAAATTAGAAACATTAACAGTCGTATGCATAACAAAAACTTAGAATGAGTTTGACATGAGTGAAGAAATTGATAAGGCTCCCAACATGTTCTGAAATGTTCTGAAACCCACACGATATTTTCACTTTGTTTTCTTTCTTTATAGTAAAATTTCTTTGGAAAATACAAACTGAAAATTTCGTATGGAATACAGAACATATCTAAATAACGGGTCCGCCATCTAACGTTTTTTTTTTTTTCAACTAGTGCTTATTTCGTGAATGGTAACACTTAGCTCATGTCTGATTTGACAGATAATTAGTTTTATCTTTCCGCTGTGATTGTGTATATGCTTGAACAACGCTCAGAAATATTGCGACATTAGTTTGAAAATCATGGTAATTTTTGCAGAATGTGTGCGAAAAATGCGTACAGATTCTGGAAGAAGAGAAGCACTGTACGTTCGTTATCTTGTGAAAAAAGTGAAAGAAACTGGCATCCTCATCGACAAACCAAAGCGTGAAAAGCAAAAAACAGTGCATATACCTGAGAATATTGCTGCTGTGGCAGAAAGTGTGCGTGAAGCGCCATCAACATCAATTCACCATCGTTCTTAGTTCAGGAGTTTATAACATTTAAAAAAAAAATTATTTGGTGGAGCCTTTATGTTTACTTTTAAATTCGTTTTAATTTTTATTATGTTCAATTATTATTGCCATATTCACAAAAACAAAAAACACATTAAAATGTATTTAATGACATATTTTCCATACAAATTTTGACCTAAAATACGTTGCAAATTTATTTTACTTTATGAATAACACAGTTAGTTTATAAATAAATTTGTATTTCTATTTTTTTAATTTGGGCTTAGGTTCGTTATAAATTGCGATAAATTCTAAAACTGACTGTAAAACTTAGATACCAGCAGAATCAAATGCACTTTCTGGATCGCTACAACCTTCATAAATATTCCTCATATATATTTACAATGTAGTTATTAATTGTAACTACTATTTAATTGAAATGAAATATCAGAAATTTTAATACTTTCATAACGTTTTTTCTTTGAAATATTTATTTCTCTACAGTGTCGTTATTTATTACAAGTGTTGGTTGACAACAAAATATTTACCTGCACTATAATTTTACATTTTTCTACTGGCTATACAAAAACTGAAAAAATAATAATTCATTTATAAAAAATATTTCAAATAAAAACCATATAAAAGTTAATGTTTCTTTTTTCAAATACATGGTCACTCTAGCAAGTGGCACATGTAAACGAAAATATTGTTACGTTTTTCCCCGTTTGAACAAACGTACGGATTCTTTTGATTGCAAATACCACTGTGGCTCATTATAAATTCTGTATTCTTTACTGTGGCTTTATCTAGCTATACTTCTTGATGCTACGGTCCTGTGAGTCCTATGGTCTCGTATTTACTAAACATTTTTAGCAACCTCAACCATCCACAGCCTACTTCACTACGCCTTTTATCCACACAACACACTTCTGCCATACACTGATGTTATGCTGTTACACTTCATTATAACATTGTTACTTTTCTTTGTACGCATGTCCGAAGATGGGGTCGAACTCATGACCTTCAGTTTTACAGCACGCACATCTACCAACGCAGCCATTGCGGTTGCTCAGCTTTTGTGGTATTATTCTATACACACACCATTAGTGGAAGTAACTTATTTACCACGCTCATACGGAAACAACAACAGGAGTTACCTTACTTTGTTATTCGCACCAATATGTTATGAAACTAATTTATAAAAATTTTGTGTCATAATTGAGTTTGAGTCGACGAATTGACGCAAAGATGGCTGAACGACGAATTTTGCATAGCACTACGAATACGTCGTTCAGCCATGTATCCATGGTGAAATCATGTACTAGGTGGTGGCAGTGGCGAATTCATTAATTTTCGCCGTTGCAAGAAATGTCAAATGTCATATAAAAAAAAATTTACGCCGATTTTTTATGTATGGAGTTTGATAATGAATTAATTCGCCACTGCTACCACCTAGTACATGATTTCGCCATGAAAGTACCTGTTTATAATTTTTAACTAGCCATACGTAGCGTACTACGTTTAACTTTAAAGCACACTTTTTTCTTACTATTTTAGTCACCATTTTAGTTCCTTAGATATAGAATAATTAATAATTACTTTAAATGAGAAGACTTGTGAAGACCAAGTGAAACAATTTTATTGTAAATTAATGCTCGAAAATAAAAAATCTTATCATTGCCGCTAATGGATAAAAAATATTTATAAAAACTTTTAAATTGAGCAATAACGAATAAGTGATTCAATAAGTTTAGCTTAATGGTAATAGACACAAGTTGAAATTGAGTGGCATCAATATTAGAAAGAGTGATCTGTTAAAAATAAATCCTTTAAGATATATCTATTTTTAGTATTTTAAAAATCCCCTAGATACCGATCTTACATAAAAAGACACCAGACTTGTAGGGTATTTCATTCTGAAACTTGGTTGTCAGCCTATTAAAACCTTACTAAAGAACATTTCCTTATTAATATTTAAATTCAAATTAATAAACTGCAAAGTTAATCGACTACTACTTATAAGAAGACAACTTTTTTTCTGAAAATAAATTACGAAATTGGTAAGTATCTCGTATGGAATTGTAATTTCTTTTTAACGTGATAATTTTTTTTCACAGATTATAATGATGTTCTGGCAAAACATAGGACATTAAAAAACGAAGACAACCTAATTTCTTAAATGTGCAATGTTATCTATTAACACAACCTACATTTCTTTGCCATTCATATGGAAAGTAACACTTTTAAGTAGCTTTTTTTACCAAGTGAAAAGATTTCTTTTATCAATAATCACAAACAAACATTTGTGTAAATAAAACCCCATTTAGGTTTTTTTTTTTAAATACGAATTTGTGCTCGCATCCACAAATTTACACAAATTTCTCTATAAAAAGTCCTGGTTTTATTTTTCCAGTTTCTTTTTTCCATTTAATGTAACCCAGTTTCGGTAGTGTTTGTTTCTTTTGCAATTTTAAATAAACCTAAGTACCTCATTCTAAGCATGTAAATGTCATTTTAAAATCTTTTTAAGCTAAACGGAAATTAATAAATGCAAATGATAAAAAAAAATTTAATGCAGAATATTAAGATGAATGCATTCACCCATGTAAGTTTATCAGTGAGTGTTTTTATGTTGCCATACCTATTTAGATTGTAATTGTAGTGGTAGCTACACATACATATACCCACACGTATGCACATTCAGTTTTAAAAGATAAAGGAAATTCTATAGAAAACGGAAACCAACAAACATGAAATTTAATGCCGCTAAACAGCCTCACAAAACTGCCAGATATAAAAAATATAATTTTCGTAAACTCTTATTAAAATTGTGCAGTTTAAAATTGTTTTTGTTTTTGGCTGCTGAAGCAAATAACCATGATTTTTAAAAATTCAAGACACCATGAATTTTTTATTTTTATTATTTTGATTAAACGAAGAACAAATCTAATATGAATTGGATTCTCTTAAAAAAGCTTAACAAAAAGTTAAGAGAAAGTTTTTTATTTTATATAAGTCAAATGGAAAATTTAGAGATGTCAAATATGTCGATTTTTCGCCAAACGTGTCGATTTTGAAACTCATTTGTTGATCTAACTTTTGATTCGGCGTAGCACATTGAAGGTTCATAGAACGAGCGGCTAAAAATAGAAGAAGTTGTTGAAGGACAATGAAATTTGCCACATTGTTCGAATCAGAAAAAAATTGAAAAATCAAAATGATCCGCCCACTTTTACGCCTACCTCCCATACAAAGTGAAAATTAAATTTTGATTTACCGCATTGTGTTTTAATACATAGCATTTTTAAACAGTCAGAATCATTTTTGTGAAATTTAAAATATATTAGCCCACTTTTACGCCCACTTCCCTCACAACTTTTATTGAAAAAGTGGCATAACTCCCTTGATTTTAAATGCATCAACTTCAAAATCTCACAAAAACTAAATAATTGTAAAATGGGCTTCTGATCCGCCCACTTTTACGCCCATCTTCTATAGAAAAAACAAATACAGGGTCCGCCACCTAACCTTTTTTTCAACACTTAGCTCATGTCTAAATCGACAGATAATTAGTTTTATCCTTCCGCTAAACGAAGAGCGCTGGGAAATATTACGATATTACTTTGAAAATAATGGTAATGTTGCAGAATGTGTGCGAAAATTGCTTACGGATTTTGGAAGAAGAGAAGCACCTTCAGCTCCGCATGTTCGTTATCTTGTGAAAAAAGTGAAAGGAACTGGCATCCTCATCGATAAACCAAAGCATGAAAAGTCAAAAACAGTGCGTACACCCGAGAATGTTGCTGCTGTGGCAGAAAGTGTGAAGCGCCATCAACATCAATTAAGCCATCGTTCTCAACAACTGAACATTTCGGAAACATCATTGAGACGAATTTTACATAAAGACCTTGGTATGACGCCATAGTAGGTCCAATTGTTTTATAAGTTAAAGTCAATTTTTTAACATCATTATCGTACTCCAATTTTCTGATTTGCAGCTTTTAGCGAAATCTATTTATAAATGGGTCTGAAGACAATAAAATATTATGCATTACGTCTTCATTAGTGGTTATAAGTTCAATTTCACGCGAATGATGTAATCTGTAGGCCCTATAGACTTTATTCCTCGCTTCCTGAGCTTCCTCGGACAGCATACCTGCTACAAATATTCATTTGAAGTGTAAAAAATAAAAATGAAATCATTGAATAATGGCCTTTAGATAGAGACATACCTATTGGTAGACTAGCTCCTGCTATAATTTTGCTACCATGCACCAGGATTTTTTTACATAGTTACAGGCATGTACTACCAGCCGTAGAGATCAACAAACTTTGCTGTATCTATGTAATACATGAAATTTGTTAGTGTCGATCGCTGCATTACAATATATTAACTCTTCTTTTACGCCAATTAAGTCTGCATATAATCGAGCTTTATCTTCTATTGTTGTTATCAAACAGTATCAGTACACACAGAAAAAAGATTAGTAAAAATTCAGTCGATATGCTTAAAATTTAATTACTAATATAATTATTTGATTTTTAATATAAATAAATTATAATTTTGACAAATTTTTAACACTAAAAGCTAACATATGATATTTGCGTCCAAATGTTAGTTACAAAAGCTCTTAAAAAAGTTATCGTTACCGATTTACTAAAATCTTTTGTATTAAATGGAAGATACAACCAAACTTATTCAGCACATTACTACTGTAAACCAAATTTTGGTAGTTAGAATCATAAAAATCAATTGTGTCTTTAAAATTCGAAAATGTTTGACATAATAAAAATCAATTTGTACACATTATACAAAAATTAATCAATATTTCAGTTTAAAAATACAAAGATACATATACTGTTAGTGGTGCAATGTTCTCCAATATTGTAGAAAGGTAAGTCCAAAATCAATCCTACAAAGACATTTGTAAATTAAAAAAATTCTGAAATGTTAAATACACTTCGCAGCAGCAAAACTGGCGCTATGGGATGAAAATTTGAAGAAACTACATACATATTTCGTAAAGAAGGATCAGATGTAAAGGAAGGCTCTAAACATGAAATTTATAAAGTGTAATATTATTCCTGTAATTTATTTTTAAAATAAAAGTAAATATTAACATATGTTTTTGTTTTATTTCATTCACAATAATACTTTATAGTCACCCAAGAATCATTTTTTTAAACAGTTGTGAGTGCCACATTCATTCTGTTATTACAACCGAATTCAATATAATACACACAACCGACAAAATTCGATTGGCAACGAATTCGGTTCTCAGAACGAATTTCTGTTCTCTGTGTACACAACAATTCAAATTCAATTGAAGCTTGTGTTTTTTCAATAATGAAATATTTAATAATTAACACTGTTGACTAGTTTGTATAATATTATATTATGTAATAAATTTAAACAGTAAAGAATTATGGCAACAACAACATGAATGGTTTGTTACTTTAACACTTTATAGTTTTTACAGTTTTTTTTTTTTTTGGAAAGGAACAGGTAGGAGCAGCTAAATTTGTTTAACTTATAGCTGACACTTCAAGCTTATACATCTTCGTTAAACAGCGCTCCACAGCGCTAAAAAGATGCAGTCCACTGAAAATGATGAACAATAAAACTTTGATGTGGATTATATTTTTTCTACAATTTTTTTTTATATGGCACTTATTCCAACTTTTTTTTAATGCAAGTCTCATCCATGATAATTGCCATTTACGAAAAAATGCAACAAACTCAAATGATAAGTTTAGTGTGATTGTACCAAAAGATTGAATATACAGTAAATTTGCATGCTATTTTAAACAAGCGAACATATATAAACTTCGATCATATCTGTCCAAACAAAAAACAGATATATCGGCCTAATATTACAGTATCATAATATTCAGATATCTGACAAAATAATAAACAAAAAATTATCCAAATCGACGAATATGAAAAAAATGAATTTCAGCCACTCTTCAGCCAATGTGCGTCGTGACTCAGTCATGCAATATGTACGCAGGCAGTGTGCATCAAAGGCTGTACTCTAATTTCATTTTATTTTCCTTAAAAATTAAAAAAACGATATACCAAACACATTCCTTCCACTAAATGCCATTGACTATGGGTCAACATTTGAAACCAAATTAAGTAATGTTGAAATGGATGATAAAGCTAATAAAACTATACGAGGAAATTGTTTTTCATATTTAAGAATGCCTTTAAGGGAACTAAGAAATATTGTTACGTTTTTCCCTTTTTTTTTTAGCAGGCGTACGGATTCTTTTTATTGCAAATACCACTGTGGCTAAATTCTGTCCTCGAACTTTATGGCTTTCTCTGGCTATACTTCTCGATCCTACCGGTCTTGTGAACCCTTGGTCTCGTATTTTCTAAACATGCGTTACCACCACAAACGCAGCCATCCACGCTACACTACTGTGTTACTCCGGCGAGACATGAACTACTCGATGCCTTGTTTAGTAACCTTAACCATCCACAGACATCTCCACTACTCCTCCTATCCAAGCCAGTCATCTCCTTTCAATCTAGTAGCCACAACACACGTCTGCCATACACTGTTGTTATGCTGTTACACTTCCCCGCGCTAACAATTATTGCTCTTACTTTTTATTATAAAGGGCTTCTTGACAATTATCTGCTCTCTTATATTAAATTGGACGTCTCCACTAAATTATCTGCCATGGCTTCACACAATAATTGCCTTTTGCCTCTCGGGAGGTTTGTACTGCTGTTTATTTTATTAATTTTTAATTGCTTATAACAATTATTATTTTTTTTTCTTTGCACGCATGCCCGCATGCGGTATCGAACTCGGACCCCCTGGTTTGTAGTACGCACCTCTACCAACGCAGCTATTGAGGCTGCTCAGCTTTTGTTGGCTAACTTGTGGTTTTGTTATTCCGTAAACACACCATTGGTTGTTGAATTAACTTTATTTCACCACACTCATACGGAAACAAGTACAGGGGTTGTCAGATTTTATTATTCGTAACAATATGCTTCCTTAAAATATGAATGTAAAGGGTAAGCCATAAAACTTTTTTTTGAAAATGCAAAATAAAAACCGTGTAGCCTTGGCTGTGTGGCACGTAGCGCCCTCCTGTTGAAACTAAATGTTCTCAATATCATCCTCTTCAATTTTTGTGAACGAAAATTCATTCAACATGGCTTGATAACGATCGCCATTGACTTGTTACAGTCAGTGGCCGTTACCCACTGCTCATTCCGAAGAAAAATGGCCCAATTATGCCTCTGGATCAAAATCCCCACCAAACAGTCACTCGTTTTGGGTGCACCAGCTTTTTAATGTATGCGTGCGGGTTTTCTGTGCCTCAAATGCGACAATTCTGCTCGTTTACATACCCGCCAAGATTAAAATGAGCTTCATCTGAAAAGATGACTTTTTTTTTTGACAAAATCGGCATCTTCTGTGAGTCAATATTTCCCAGCGTTGTTCAAGCGTACACACAACCATATTCGTTCAGCGAAAGGATAAAACTAATTATCTGTCAGATCAGACACGAGCTAAGTGTTACCATTTACGAAATCAGCACTAGTTGAAAAAAAAAAACGTAAGATAGTGGACCCATATTAAAAATTTTTGCATTGCAAAACGTTGTAATTTATTATCACAAACAATATTAGTTGTTGTTGATGTGGATAAAACTCAATGAAAAAATTAAATTTTGTAAACTACAAAGATTATTTTCCACTAAATTACATAAATTTTGGCCGAAGGTTTACAGTTATGATTCGTACAATTTTAATGAACTTGCTCTGGCCTGGTAATTTCAACTAATAATGCCTACGTCGAAAGAGTATTTTCTTGATACTTTATTGCGTGTTAAAAATTATACCCTCTCAAGAAATACTTGTTAAATTCATTTCGCATACAATTTATTTCAAGAAAGATTACGTCGACAAATGTAAAAGTAAACTCCAATCTTGAAATATTATTTAGATGGATGACAGTAAATTGCGTGAATTACTAAATAGTTTATAATAATGTCAATTTCCTTTAAAATGAGTTAAAATGAAAGAACCGAGCAATACAAATACCAAGGTGAAAAACTTTTGATAAAGCAAAATACAGCTTTAATGGGAACGCAAAATCAAATAATAATTTCATTAAATATACAATTTCTGTATTTGCAGAATTGATAGCTTGTATCTGTTAGGTGAGCCCTTTTCCGAGATTTTTATGTATTATCAAGGAAATTACTCTTTCGATTACAAAAAATATAGTAAACAATGCTACAATATATGTTACAGGGCTTAGAAAATCTCTAAAATTTGATCCGGCCAACGTCGGGAACAACAAGCTAGTAATTATATAAGATTTTAAAACAATTTAACCGTGGTTTTTTCGTCGACTGAGGTGGCTCAGTCGCGTCCAGGGATTTACAAATCTTAAGTGATAACACAGATATTTTCCCTTCCTTGGGCTGCCCTGGGCTTAACCCTTGCGGCAGTTAAAAAATAAAAATGGTTATTTTCTGTTTAATGGTATAAATACATATTAATGAGATTTAACAGCATCCTTCGTCGGTACTTCTTCATAGCATATTCTCCAGCGAAGTAAAATAATTAATAAACTGGCTCCTTTCACCACCTGTCTTCTCTCTCATCTATCCCTTTCCTAAAGAATATAGCACGGTTACAAACTAAGTAGGTATTAAGGCCTGAAGTGCTACCTTTCTTTAAAGATAAATACTTTTATTAAGTTCTGCTTAAATACAATAATACAATATGAAAATCATTCGAGTGTACTAGATCGATACGCAGGTGCGGATAATAACAGGTTCGGGTGACTAGATAGATGCCTAGGTTCGGATTAAATACGTTCAATATTACTTAAAAGCTAGACGCTGTGAGAACAGTATAAGTGATTAGATTAACGTCTGTACACTGGCACTAAGCCCTTTCCAGACGGTAATCAAACCACTATTCTGTGCAATTTTAAGACCATGGCTTGCAGGACCATGAATCCACCCCTTGCTATAGAGTAGGAGCCTATCATAAACTACTCTGTTGAGAGTGTAACAGCACACTTCCATCTATTCCACGCCAGACCCGCAGAAATAGACTAATTTAACCACAACCATCACGGAAGGGATCCCACCAATAACCGGCAACAGAGAGGAGCTACTCTCTATATGGGCTACCGGTTCTTGTGGTACCAGTTTATTTATTGCTATTATTATTCATACGTTATTATCATTTAAGGACATTGGTAAATCCTTCGACAGTTACCCCACTGTCTATCCAAAATCAGTGCCTGCACTCCGGGGGACTGGTTCCCCCTATACCCCTGAGGACCCTCATCTGCACCTAGGTAAGGTCAGCACAGACTCTTGGTGCCCCCCGGGGGGTGGGGGCCGTTGTGAGACCAGTCAGCGGAAGCCGCTGTGAGAACAGTCAGTCGAAACCGCTGGGAGCACAGTCAGCCGAAGCCGCTATAAGAACAGTCAGCTGAAGCCGCTGTTAGAACAGTTAGCTGGGCATGTTCCATTCTTATTTAATGTACGAACAGTCAACCGATGCCGCTGTAATAACAGTTAGTCAAACCCGCAGTGGTAACAGTCAGCCGAATACGCTGTGAGAACAGTCAGTTCAAATCGGTGTAAAAAACAGTCAACCGAAGCCGCTGTTAAAGTTAATTTACATCTTATGCATTGTATGGATTAATAATAATAACCCAGCAAACAAAGTAGCATCATCATAAAATCCCTAAACCATTTATTAGTTTCCCCAAAAATAAGCATTTTAGGAATAAGTCTCATAATCTCACAAGACTGATTTAGAGCTATTCAGTATCGATCTTTTCTTACATTGTTACATAATGGAAAAACATATGCGATTTGCATTTGAAGTTGTTGCGGTTTTCATTTTATTCTCTAGATCGTACTCCAAGCTTAAGGAAATAGCAAAACATTCAAGTCTAACCTGGGGCTAAATATTCAACTTTGTTTTTCTTAGTTCTCCTGGTACAGAAAACAAAATGTTTAAGAAAATTTCTCAAAACTTTAGAAATTGATTAAAGAGAATAACTGTACCAGAAGTACAAAAAGAATGTTATTCGATTAATTCCAAATTCCACAAATTGTATTATTTAGGACAATAACTCGTGAATAAATAAATTTATTTATGTGACCGTAATGAAACTTAAAAAAAATTTAATCATATTATTTAAAAAGCTTTCATTTAAAATGTTTGCTGTCACAAATACATACATAAAATCGATCATCAATAAATTTTTTATTTTTACAAACACCCGCATGTGTATTAAAACAAAAGCATTTAAAAGAAAAATGTTTTTTTTATATTAAATTGGTCAGTTTAGCTTTTTAAGAGACCAATTCTCTTCTAAGAAACACATTAAAGTTAATTTCCTAACAAATAGGCTGCGCATGTCCCTCTCTTATTTAATGAGTGACATTCTATTACCAATAATCTCTGGTGAAATTTTGTATAACAGTTAAAATTATTGCAATAGAAAAATATAGTAAAAAACGAGCAATACGTTAAAAATAAACGAAAACAAAAACAAACCGGTGGTATTTGTATTAATAAAATGTTAAACCATAATTACTACACACACACATACATCCATACAAATAATTTGTACTTGCGATTTGGATGAACGTAATTGAATTATTGTGTTTTCATTTTTCTTTGCTTGTTTTATTTTCTTTTTTTTTTCTCCATTTATTTATAGCATCAAAGTTGCAAGCAATTATAAGAAAAAGAAAATGATTGACAATTTCTATGATGGCTAAAAGATAAAATGTGTAAAACGTGATTAATAAGTATATGAGACTTGTGTTTGATTAAACGAGATGAAAATTTGTTGAGTATGAGTTTTTCATGAATGAGACATAAGACGTATAATATTAAAAACAAATTTTTAAGTTTAAAATAGAAAAACTTATTCCACAATATGAGACGAATAATATAATTTTTTTACAAAATGTTTTATTAATTCAGCTTAAGTTCATTTATACAGAGTGTCGACCGGAAAGGTATACTACTCGTACTTTGCTTTGCTGCCATTAGTCTTGACAGTTTATAAATGGCAGTCCTGAAGTAGACATGTGGCAAATTTATTATGAAAAAATATTCGTTAAGCCAACGTGTTTTCATCGTTAAAACATTTCATCAAAATAAACCATCGATTACGTGAAATTTTTGGGAGGAACAACGTGCCAACAAAACGCACTATTTATCGTGTAGTGAATGATTTTGAAGATATCATTACTGCTGTTAAAGAAAGTGTTCAGAACAATCCATCAACCTCAATTCGACACCGTGTTCAGGAGCTTGGCCTTTAAAGAACAACTTCGGCCACAATTTTGATTCAGTTAAAACAAGACCCTCTTCCACAAGACCATTTACGCCGCGTACATATGCAAATATGATGTTACAGCTTATCCATGACAACCCTGATTTTTATGAAAAAATCATAATGAGTGACGAGGTACATTTTCATTTAGATTCATACGTGAATAAACAAAATAGTCAGTTCTGGGCAAAGGAAAACACTCAAATTATTCTTCAGTCACTTTAGCTTACATTAAAAGTGACAGTCTGGTGTGTAATTTGGTCAGAAGGTAACTGTGAATAGTGAGCGACATCATGATATAATTGACAACTTTTTAACGCCACAACAGACGGTGCCATATCGCATACAGCCAGGATTACAATGTAATGTGGTGATGTTGATTGGTCTTCACTGTCGCCTGATTTGATTGCTCCAGACTTTTTTTGTGGGGATATCTAAAAGGCACGGTTTATGCAAACAAACCAGAAATGCTTGAGTAACTTAAACACAGTATTCGTAATGAAATTAATAAAATGTGTGAAATGTAACAGAGGCGGATATTTTGAATTCCATTCACAATTGCTGACATTCATTTAATTAAGATTATAAATAAAGTAGTAAGACTTCCCGGCGGGCACCCTGTATTTTGATTTCTCAAAATTTGTAAGAAAGAAAAGTTGTTTAAAATGTCTGAGGAGGTTTTCGAAAAAAACAGGTAAATGTAGCATTTTCTGGATCGCTACATCCGTCAGCAGTAATGTGAAAAAATTAAAAAAAAAATTTTAAGAGATATTTTAAAGGTAGGATTGGGAAATACGGAGGTATTCCTGCCTATAAAAACTAAATAATTTAATTTTATGACGTGTGTTCTCCACATCTTTGAATACCTACATTATTTTAAATAAATATTTTATACCGCCACTCACAAATGGGGGCAGGGCGAAAAAAGAATTTTAGCGTCTCCTTGATCAGAATTTAAAGGTCTTTCGTTAAATTTAAAAGTTGCATTTGCTAAGCAAAAGTATGAGAGTTCTTCTAGGGGGAACTTTTTTCTTCCTTCTTTAATAGACTGTGACCATAAGACTTATGTCTGCCAAGTTTCAATGACTTTGGTGATTTCGATAATTTTCAGGGCCAATATAAGCAAAAAACAAAAGCAATGCAGAGGTGCCATTTTGGAACCTTTTGGGTATTTTTAAGTGCATTCAATCTCTTTATAAGTTTGTATTTTCCGTGTTTTTCATGTGAAAGTTTATTAAAATATTCAGGCGCTTATAATACTCTTTAAGCAACATGGTTTTCCTAACATTTTTTCTTTTGAACGATGTTTTCCACCACTTCTTAAATGTTATGTAAACAACGACAAAGAACATTTAGTTTAATGAGTTATTAAATTAAATACAAAACTGAGTAATCACAAATTTTTCATTTTATATTGTATACTTTTGTTTTAACATGTCTTTTGTTAATTTGAGGATTGAGAGAAGTACTTTTGCGTGGAGTTTCGCTAAAGTTTTAAACTTTTTATGAAATTATAAATCTCCTTTTCTTTTTTTGGCGGTTCTCCTCATCCCTTCCACTAGATCTGAAGTGTATTTTTGCAAGATCAACGAAAATGTGAATAAAACTCATATGAAGTACATGTAGCTCTGGAACTTGAAGTCATTTTAGTTTTTTAGGAAATTATAAATGAATTAAAATTGATTTTTTTTTTCGGCTTTGGTTCATTTTTTAATTTAATTTATAAATATTTTTTAAGGAAGAAAAATTTTTTAGAAATGTATGCGGACGGTTTCCAAAGAAAACAAGAAAAATAAGACGCTAGCAGAATGTTTTGCTGCATTTTTTGGACCGCTACATCCTTCATCAGCATTTTTCGCATCTATCTATCTTAGGTTTTGTACATTGTAACCATCATCTATTAACCAACTAACTTTGTAAATAATAATACGAGTAGTATTCATATTAATATTAATTTGATTGCACGAAGTTTACACATTTACACGTTTACATTTTTTTCTTTTTTTGTTTTGGAAAATTTTCAAATATGTAGTTTAATTTTAGTATTTTTTAATTTAAAGCTGAAATTTAAAGCAACAAAGAGTGCTATATTCGACACAGACAGAGAATTAAAAAATATGAAAAAAATTTACATAATTTTATCGGCTCTTAATGGGTTAAGCATTTTTTTTTTAAATTTAGTATTTCCTTAAAGATCTCTTTAAAAGCTTTTAAATGATATCCATATTGATGTTTTAAAAGTTCAAAAAAAAAGTTCACAGCCCCGTTACTCGGAAAATATTGGCGAGCGCAAATTTTTTATTTGATATTTTTTCTCTTTTTTAATTCTCTAACGCCCCATTAATTTTTTTTAATGGAGTAACTTTATTGTTCCAAATAAAATGGAAAGATAAGAGGTAGGCGTGATGTTTTGCCCGCTGCGTCTAAGGACATTGACCGATCTTGCTGATTTCAATTAACACCTCTTTCGACACCACGCCTGATCGATTGACGTATTTGAAGACTAGCACCGACTGACATCGCAAAATCAACTTCGCTATGCATAAGAACTCAGAATATATATATAATTTATGGGGTCGGAAATGGATATTTTTAGATCATATAAAATGGAATGACAAACTTAGTTATATCTCCTTTCCACTTTTTGAGAAGGGTTTCAAACAAAAATTATTCTAGAAGAAATGGAGAAAATACAAGAACAGCAGTGAAGATAAATTAAATAAAAATGTTATGAAGTGTATTAGACGATCATTAATCGAAATATGTAAGAAACTTAAATTTAAAAAAAGATTTAGGGCCTTTATATATTAAGGTAATTAAATGTAGAATTATTATATATATATATATATATATATATATATATATATATATATATATATATCCAGTGATGTTTATAACACTATACATCATTTAAATTTTATTATGAAAAAATAACCGATTTTTCTGGCTCTACATGGACTTATACCACTTTTAAAAATAGCATTTTAGAAGACGAAATTCAGGAGCAATTTTAAGTCCATTTTTTTATTTATATTTTTATACACATTAACTTTACTAAACTAGATTTTTATGTAAAAAGTGAAATTTGAAATGAAGCCATTTATATACACGAATAATCAAATTTATTAAGAGTTTATTTTAGTTATATTAAAAATACAAAAATGCAAGTTACTTCGCCTTTTAATAAGAAAAAGATACTTGGTTTTCTTTAACAATGGCATATTAAAGTAGTTAAAGTAAATCGGCTAATAAATTCTCTATAAAGTTTTATAAAGTGACAACATATTAATTTTCCTGCGGTGTTTTGGTCTTTCCTTTTTTCCAACAAAAAAACTTGTTTTGAATGGAACATTTTTTTCCACACTTATTTCTTAAAAAAATTGTATATAGTTCATTCTTTTTAAATCTCATCCAACATATTTTAAGACAATTTCAAAATTTCTCTGTCCGTATTTTTTTTCTTTTTAACATTGCATCTTCTAGAGATTTAGTTGAGGCAAAGTCTTCTCTTTTCGTTTCCTACAAAATGAAAAATTAAGCGGTTTTTTTTCGGCAAGTCTTAATTGCATTTTAACAGTCTTTGGCAGTGTATAATTGGTATTTTTAATGCAGTTTCTACAACTGCAAAATATCTGTCGTTTAGAAAAAACTAATGAAAGTTGTTCCACTTTCAAAAGAAATATTTGTGCGACAGAATTCTACAGAAAAATTCTATTTGTTTATCTTATGTCCAGATAGAACTGAATTTAAATTGTGATTGTAACTATAGAGAGAAGGAGTTTATAACTCATTAAAATTACCGTTAAATAATTTTTTTGAAAAAGTTGACTTATACTACTTTAAAAAAACCAGCTCATATGTAGATTACTACAATTAAAAAATTATTGTAATCAGTTTACTTTTAAAAAAGTTATAAGCTCTAAATCTGTGAAGCAACCCTATACTGAAACAGGGTGTACACAAGGTCCTCCCTGTAAATCGCAATTCGTTTCGTTCAAATTGGGTAACTAATTTAGAAGTTTCAGACTCTTATTCCATTTTTTGTATATCACTTTTCTGTCTGTCAGTAGTAATTTTATTTAAAGTAAATGGAAATCCGCAATCTTCACAGAGATTTTCATGCAACATTTAGAACAACTACACATCAAAAAACTGATGGAAAAACATAAAATACCCATTTCTACAGATACGTAGACGACATAATATGCATCCTAGAAAGAGACAACGCCGAACAAATTCTTACAGACTTAAACATAATACATAACAAAATCACATACACAATGGAAAAAGAGCAAAACAGAACTTTACATTATCTTGACATATCAATAACACGAGGAATTGATACCTTAAACTTTGACATTTATAGAAAACCAATCATGACAGACACAACTATCCACAGCTCCTCAAACCATCCTACTCGACATAAACTCGCAGCATTTAGACATATGATTCACCGACTTAAAATAGTCCCACTCGCTCCAGATAAATACAACAAAGAACTCGATACAATTTACACTATAGCTAAAAATAACGGTTACAATTACACAACCTTCGACAAACTACTCAGACAATACAACAACAAAAACAAGACGAAAGTAGACAAGGAAACAATCGACACAACACGACGACACATCTTTACTTACACGGGACCAGAAATATATAGATTAACTAACCTTTTCCGGAAAGAAGGTTTACACACAACACAAAAAACGACCAACACTCTACGCAACAATCCCAAGACATCAACAGAAACAACTGATAAATTTAGCACCAGCGAAGTATACAGACTTGCTTGCACCTGCAACCATACATACATCGGACAAACTGGACGAACATTAAAAACAAGGTTTCCAGAACACATGCGATCATACAAAAAGAAAAGGCAAGACTCCAATTTCGCAATACACCTTAACACGCATAGACACGAACCAAGGGAAATAGATGAATGTATGACAGTAATACACCCAAGTAAAAAAGGACGAAGACTAGTTATTCTTGACAATATGGAAATTTACAAAACACGAACATTGAACGGAGACATTATTAACGAACAGGTAAACACAACCTCTGACACGATTTTTACACCACTAAAATTACTAAAACACTCTTACAAACGAAAAACAACCACAGACGGTCACACTTACCTATCTAATAATAAAAGACCAAAATATTAAACTATTTACCCCAATAAGCAGGACAGATATCAGGTAATCTACCTGCATAATACTATTTAAACGGAAAAAAATTACCTAAACCCACCACCTTTTAGTCTTAACACTATCTATTCTTAACACTATCTCTTCAGTTTTAACAAATACGTGGCTTGAAAATGATTTTATCACAGTACACAGCCAGAGATGACGGTTATTACCGAAAATTATAACAACAGTTTAATTTATACTGGCGGAATCAACCCAATTAATTTAATACAAGAAAATTTATTATTTGGAATCTTTTATATATTAATTTACTTTAGTTGTGTTTGATTCCTTCAAATATAAATATTTCATGATAAACTCATGGCTTTTGGTATAAGACTCTAGAATTTTCCTTATAAAATTTGGGTAGAACCCTTAATGAGCTATATATGAGCAGTAGCGAAATGGCCATATTGATATACTTTCTCCGCAGTAATAAATTTCATTTTTTAGTTTAGTTTAAAATAATAAATATTTCATGAGAATATCATGAAATATTCGTTTTTGAGGGAATCAAGCACAGTTAAAGTAAACTTAATTATTTTAAACTTTTAAAAATTTAGATTAAATCTGTAGCAGGTACTTAAAAATATCATTTATAATTAAGACCACGACTACAAGTTGTTAAACTTTCAAAGTTTCCTTTAGTTTTTTTTTTTTTTATTAATTTTGTGGCGCTTCATTGAATGACTTAAATAACTACCAGTAGATATTCACTTAAACAGCAAAAAAGTTTAAAAACCATTTATAATTTAAAATATATTACAAAGCCACGAAGAAGAAGAAATATACCTAAGGAAACAAAATATTGCAATCTGGATAATTTCGGTCTGGTGATATTTTTAGATTTACATGTGCGCAACTCCTACTTTCAACAAAAGCGCTACCACCAATTAGTGGAGTTTTAATGTTATTGTAAGCAAGGCCTTTGTTTTTGAATATTAACAATATGTCTATACAGATTTTAAAGAAGTAAGAATCTGTGAGCCGAAAGAATTGTGGTATTGTACAAGTTTTTTATTCTTATCAAATTTAATAATGAAAAATAGAGATTCCTTGTCGAAAAGGCGAAAAAGTTCTAGGGCGAAATTTAGTTGAGCGCATCGATATTGACCTTGTTTTCTGACATTGTTTTGCGAGAATAACTTACGTCCTTTTCTGTCCTACGGTAAAGAGTTTTTTTTTTAATTCTAATTCTAAATCTAAATTTATTAATATTAAATTATTTACTATTATAATTTATTTATAACTTAAATTCGTCCTGAATAATAAAACAATTTGCCAACAAATAGCTATTGTCAAGGCGAATTGAATACTAGGTGGCCGCACGGCTACAAAAACAAAAATCTAATGTCATTTTGTTCTTGCAGAGCACCACTTTGATATCAAAAATAGCTGACTAAACAAGATGAAGCAGAATTCAATTTATCCTTTTATCATCATTTAGTGCTTTAAATAAAGTTATAACAGTTGGTTTCTTTCTCCTACGTGTGCAGCAATATCGCATATTTAATTTTTTGGTTTTGAAATTTAATTTTATAATATTTTAATTTTTTTTTTAATTATATGAAGATTTTTTATTTTTAAGATACAAGGGCTGCTATATATATTTCTGGCCTGGCAACACTGAGTGTTGCCAAGTGCAATCTGACATTTCCATTGGAAAGTTTGTCATTTTTAAGCATAATCGTACTCAAAACGTTTTGACGTACGACCATTATTTGTGTTGTTTACAGTGACTTGAAAAAAATAATATAGAAAAAAATGGAATTAACTCGTGAACATTTTCGTGTCATCATTTTTCACAACTTTCGACGTGGATTATCACGACAAGAGTGCATTGATGAACTTAAATCTTTGTATGGCGATGAAGCACCATCCTATAGCACTGTGAAAAATTGGTATAATGAATTTAATCGTGGCCGAAGCTCGCTCAAAGACGATTTCCGTGAAGGTCGTCCAAAAATGGCTGTTGTGCCAGAGAACATTAATGCCGTGCGTGTACTAATAATGCAAGATCGACATGCGACATACCGAGAGATAGAGACATCCTTGGACATTTCTTCCACCAGCATACATTCGATACTGCATGAACACTTGGCCGTAAAAAAGGTTTGTTCTCGTTGGATCCCGCACAATTTGAAAGTCGCTCAAGAAAAGGCTCGTGTCGATTGGTGCAAAGAAATGTTGCAAAAATACGATTGCGGTGCTTCAAAAGACGTTTATAAGATCGTCACAGGTGACGAATCATGGATCTATGCGTATGAGCCCGAAACGAAACAACAATCGACCGTGTGGGTCTTCAAAGACGAGCAAAGTCCAACGAAAGTTGTTCGTGGAAGAAGTACTTCGAAGCAAATAGTCGCCTGTTTCTTCGGCAAAACTGGTCATGTGGCGACTGTTCCGCTTGAGCAACGTAAGACGGTCACTTCTGAGTGGTACACTACAATTTGTTTGCCTGAAGTCATCGGAGAAATTCGAAAAACCAACAAGAGAAGACGAATCATTGTTCACCATGACAATGCGAGCTCTCACACATCGACTCAAACCAGAGCGTTTTTGACCGGCCAAAACGTCGAATTAATGGGTCATCCGCCTGACTTGGCACCTAACGACTTCTTCTTGTTTCCGCACATCAAGAAAAAAATGCGTGGTCAACGATTTTCGTCGCCAGAAGAAGCTGTTGAAGTGTTCAAAAACCATGTTTTAGAGGTGTCTCAATCGGAGTGGAAAAAGTGCTTCGACAGCTGGTGTGAGCGCATGCAAAAGTGTATAAACCATGATAGAGAATACTTTGAAAAACAATAATACCATTTTTGATTATAAATATTCGCATTTTCACTATTAGGCCAGAAATATATAGAGCAGCCGTCGTAATACTATAATTTTGACGACAACATCGAACAGAAACAAAAATCAGCTGGGTTATTAAGATCAGCTGTAAATTAATGCGCCTTGGCTATTATGAAGACCTTCCAAAATTTGTAGAAATTATAGAATTTCTGTATGAAGTGTATTGAGCTTAAAGCGGACTTAATTGCAAACAAAATTTAAATAAATTTTCATATTCTTAATTCAAATATTTATAGGAAAAATGTGAATAGAAACGAAAAATGCTAAACAAGGTTATACCTAATCACAATATTATTAACACCCTGCAAATGTCTAAGTTAACTTTTCTTGTTTTTTTTTCAAAATTAAACAACCTTTGAAATTTGATTTTTTAAAAATAAAAAATATTAGAATTGAAAATACGAAATTCAGCCTTGCTAAAAATATATCATTTGTTTATATATTTTGGCTTCGTATCGAAATTTAACAAACTGTTAAGCTGTCTCTGTCCCTCTGAAAAAAAAATAAACAAATCAAGAAACAAATAAAAGTTTGTCTCAACAGAGCCGTTATTTTTATTATAGGCAGACACCAAAAATTTGTATTAAGTGTGTGTCCTCTGTAATAATAAATAAAAATTTTAAATTCAAATTGAAAGGGTGATTCTGTAAAAGAGCTGTAATAACCAGACATATTTATGGTTAATTTTTAATATATATATATATTTGTTACTGTTATAACGTCGATAACCAGTTCGATTTGCAAAAAAAAAAAGAAATTACTTTGCGTCATTCTTTTCATATATTTTTATTTTGCCTGATTAGATATCAAATAATCAATTCAGAGTAAAACACTTAATGAAATGGGCACATTACTTACGACATACATTCATTGAAACTGATACGTCATGTCACTTTAATTTTTATTTTCATTGTGGTTGTCAGTAGATAGTCTTTAATATTAGTTAACTTTTCGTTTATCAATCGTTATGATTAAGTCAAGTAACTTTTGTTGCCCAATTTTAATTAAAATTTATAATTGACAGTAGTGTGGTAAATTTTTGTTTCATATTGTGACGACAGCAATAAGAAGTTTATGAACTTAGGGATTTTTAATACAAATAAAAACAAATAAGAGTGCTATATTCGGCTATGCCGATTCTGATATACCCTTTACCATGTATGTAAATCTAGCTTAGTTAAGTAGCTCCAATTAAAAAATAAGAAAAAAATTAGGTAAGTTCTTAATGGGTTAAGCATTTTAAAAAAAATTTTAGTATTTACCTATATACATTTTCAAAAGCTTTTAAATAATACCCATATTGTTATTTAAAAAAATTTTGAATAGTTCAGAGACCCGTAACTCGGAAAATATGGGCGAGCGCCAATATTTTCGCTTGTTGTTTTTTTCGTATCTTTTAATTTTTTATCGCCCCATGTATTTATTTTTTTGATTGGAGTTACTTTATACTTCCAAATGACATGAACAAATTAGAGGTAGGCGTGGTGTTTTGCATGCAGCCTCGAAGGACACGGTATTTTTATAGACACATCGAATTTTAAAATGGAACAAAACAAAGATGAATTTTTTAAATTGTCATGAAATTTACTTCATTCGAAAAATGATCGTTTGGCATCAGACGTAGTCTAATTTGGAGGTCCAATATTCGATGACTTTTTCAAACATTTGTGGCTGTATATTGGCAATTACATACCGTATATCGGCAATTACTTACCGCATATCGGTCTTATCGGCGTAGACTAACGACTTCACATGGGTGTTGAACCGCAGAGAATGGGAAAATTTTTTGACGTTACTGTAGTCTGGGTCCGTAGGCGTAGAGAATGTTAAGGTATGGAACAAGGACAAAGCATCAGTCACTATTGCCCTCAGGCATTTAAAAAGTGAAATCTTTTGTAAAGACATGTAGAGGTTGGTGGCAGTTTTAATGGGTAACTGGATGTTGACATGCCTGAAAACAGGTATTTATTTATTCAGTAATTTATTTAAGCGAAGTCGAAATTCTGGGATAAACTTTTACTTAAATAAATTCTGACACTAATGACAGATGTCAGAAAGAATTAAAATGAGAGTAAAAAAGTATAAAAACTATGAAAAATTGTATATTGCTTCATACTGTGCTTTCCAATGAAACTAATTTCAATGCGAATTTAATTTCCATCCCTATTGTGAAAGTAGGCGATTGTTAAAAATACACAACCCGTTCTTTAAATTAACATGAGATATAAGTTAAGGCTTTGTACTTACCCGTAACTACTTCTACTGTAGTTGAATTAAGTCATCAAATAAATAATTGCAATATTGATTATTTCTTATAGTTACAGTAGCTCCAAGCGAAACTCGTACACTTTAGACTAATTTTTAAACTATTTTATAACATTAAGTAAGAAGCTCTTAACAAATAAAACTGTATTTATTTTATTAGTTAATTTTATAACAAATTTAAGAAAACAGAAAAACTTTAAATTATTATTCAATAAAATTTTTTTTTAATAAAAACATAAAATAATAGTAATTTCTGTGACAAAGCTAAACTCGTACAACACACTTCAATCAAATATTATTTTGTTGGTTTTAAATATTATTATTTGGTGAGCATGCCTTTATTTTTTATCACCATTTTTAATTTATTTGGCATTCTGCGCACAAGGTTTTCGCAAAAACTTGGTTCAATTTTGCCCCATTCGTCCTGAAGAGCTCTTTTCAAGCCATCTTTAGAACTTATTGTATGACTACGAATTTTACGATCGAGATAGCTCCACAAATTTTCGACTGGGTTTATGTCTGGACTCTGGGCTAGTGTATCCATAACATGTGGACAATTACATATTGTAAGCCTTATGCATAGGGTCGTTGTCTTGGTAAAAATAAAAGTTTTCAGCAAGACAAAGTTTCTGCTTACAAATTGGCAAACTTTCTTTTAAAATGTTCAGATACATATGCTGATCCATGGTACCATCGATAAAGTGTAAAACACCGGGCCCAGATGCAGAAAATGATGCCCAAACCATTACTGACCCACCAAGGTGCTTAACTGTTGTTTTCATGTTTTTGGCAAGCAACTTCTCATTGGATTTTCTCCATACATAAGGTCTTCCATCTGAACCAAACCAGTTGAATTTACTTTCATCTGTGAATAATACGTGCTTCCAAAATGAAAAATCCTTTGTTTCATGTTCCTTGGCGAATCGTAACCTTCTCTTTGATTTCTCTTATTAATCAGAGGTTTAACTCTTGTCCTTCTACTATTGAAATTAGCCCTTTTTAATATGTTTCTTATGGTCTGTGGGCAACATTTTTTTCCTAAGTCTTTCTCAACAACTTCTACCAGTTTCGGAGCACTTAAAAATGGATTCTTTTTTATTTGACGTAAAATATATTGCTCGTCTCCAGTAGAGAACATTTTTTTATTTGCACTTTTCTTCTTGTTCGCAATCCTCTCTTCCATTTTACACCTTTTATAATAAATTGCACTGTTGATAGGCTTCTATCAACTATCTCAGATATTTATCGCAGCGATTTATTATTATTATGATGTTGAATTATTAATTTTCTTACTGCGACAGAAGTTTGTCCTCTCTGTCTACCCATTTTGTTCTCTTTTGTAACTATTTCAAACAAAAAATCAAATAAATGACAATAAAAAAGGTAATAATGGGAAAACTCCCTAATTTTTTTAATTATTTTTACGAAATATCCCGAAGTTAGATGCATATTAAAAGAATGTTGCCAAATTAAATAAGACTGTACGAGTTTGGCTTTGGCGTCGAAAGTTGGCACTTTTTAAAATACTTATCTGTATTTTAATAAATAAATTTATATTCGTTTCTGATATTTAATTAAGTACATAGTTTTGTACTGAAATTAAGTAAAATTATTTTATTAGCCTATTTAGTTTTAGACATATAACATAAAAAATTTGTTTTCATAGGTGTACGAGTTTCGCTTGGAGCTACTGTATATATCTACACACAGAAAATAGATTGGTAACAATTCGCTTGATATGTCAAAAATTTAATTACTACTATAATAATTTGATTTTCATTATTAACAATTTATAATATAATTTATATAATAAATCAAGACTGATTTATTTTTTATATTAAAAGCTAACAAATGATATTTGCTTCTAAATGTAAGTTGTAACACCTCTTAGAAACCGATTTGTGTCTTTACTAAAATCTATTCTATTAAATGGAAGATGCAACTTAACATATTCAGTACCGAAAACCAAATTCAGTACCGAAGTGCAAATTTGGCTTTATCAATTGCATTTGTAAATCAGCCTTTTTCTTTCTTAGATCGTACATTTTTTTTTAATTTCGTAATTTTTTTGCGGTTTTTTTTTTCTAACTTTTTTACTGTTTTCAAAACTTTTTCAGTTTCTGATTTTGATCGGTTGCGACTTTTTGGTGTTCGCTGCTCGTTAGTGGGTACAGCGCTTAATGACGGTGGCTCAAAATTAATTGCAACTGCTCTACACCGGACTCTTTTAAAGCTTGCAAGTCCAATGCAGACCCACTACCAGTGGCTTGGATGCTCTTTTTCTTTTTATTATTTTCTTCTATATTCACAGCCTGTAATTCATTTTAGTAAAAGAATAAAAATCGCAATATATTTTAAAAATAGCTAACTAAAAAATCATAATTCATTTTTAGTTTAAAACTAAAAAAACAATATTACGAGTAATTTTTAAAATAACAAAAAAATAAAATAAAACGTATGTACATACATAAATGAAATGCTAAACCAAAAACAATAATATATATTCTAATTTTTTACCGGTTAATTCGATTTTTGCTTTTAATAAGTCTATTTGCAGATCTACTTTTTTCATTTTTAAATCATAATTTTTTTTTTTATTTATTTTGTAGTTTTTTAACCGCTCGTCTTCTATATTCGCATGATTTTTTATTTTACGGCTTCTGGGCAAAAGCAGCTCGTCATTTTTTAAATTGGCTTTATAGTAAGTCCATACCTAAAAACAAAAAAAAAACTTAACTAAATTTAAAAAAGAAATAAATAATACATTTGCTACATACTCTTTGCCATTCTTTTGCGACTTTAATCGGTGGTCCCAAAGAATTGAACTCAACAGAAAACTTTTTCCATTTTTACTTGAGCTGCATTTTGCTAATGCCAAATGTAGCTTCCCTCGACTAACCTCAGGATTTTTTTTTTTTTTCATTTAGTCTATTAGTTTTTACATTTGTTTTTATTAGATATTTTCCTGAAAAACGTTTCTAATTATTAAAGCTTTACAAAATGAAGTAAAAAAATACTTACAAATTTTCTCAATTATATGTTTTTAAATTTTCACTTTAAAACAACAGGTAATTAGCAGTTGTAAGTTTTTGACAGTACTGACAAAACATAAATACACATGTTGTAAACCGTTATCAGTGAAAATTTACATAGACAACTCTTTATACAACAGAGCTGACAATAATCGATTTTCAAAAATACAACACTTAAATTACAACTATTGTAAACCGTAATCGGGCCAATAATCTTTGAAAATAAAAGACTGGATATTAGCATTTACGATTAGGTTAATACGCTAAGCCATTATAAAAAATTTTATTTTTTGAATGTCAGGCACTTTTGCATTTTTAGTGACGTTATATAAGAAAAGCATTATTAAGTGAATGTAAAATTATAAGAAAAATTACAGTATTAATTACTACTTTAAAAATTCGGTAAATACGGTTTGAAACATACAGTTGAAACTATTAAAAAAAAATGCTAAAGAAATCGAAAAAAAAATAATAATAAAAATTTCAATTTTTTCTAAAATCGCAAAAGTGCTGATAAAATTTTTAAGGTTCGGACGAAATGAAAGCATAGTCAAACGTTACAGTGATTGAGTTTAAGTGATTATCTGATGGTTTATTAAAAACTTTTGAAAGATTTCTGGGAAGTGTGAATAAAGTAAAGTGCTGTATTCGGCTATGCCGAATCTTATATACCCTTCACCATCTATGTAAATCTAGTTTAGTGAAGTATCTCCAATCAAAAAAGCAAATATTGGGGTGACAGAATAAAAAAGTAAGAAAAAAAATTCAGTACGGCTAACGCCAATTTTTTTTTTACTTGATGTTATTTTTTTTCTTCTTTTTTAGTTTAGTGAAGTTACTTCATTGTTCCAAATGATATGAATAAATTATAGGTAGACGTGGTGTTCTACCCGCTGCCTCAAAGCACATGGACCGATTATGCTGATCTCCAATAACAACTTTTTCGACGCTATGCCTGATCGATTGCTATAGTTAATTTTTCTCTAGCTATTCCGGTGCTTTGGAAAAGTTGATTTGAACACTAACACGGACGAACAGACGGACATCGCTTAATCTACTTTGCTATGCATAAGAAGTCAGAATATGTAAAGTATACATATTCTGGATATTGTATAAATTACAAACAGAATGACAATCTTACTGCCATCCCTAAATTAGCGCATAAGACGCAAAGCAATGTAATTCATAGCTTTTGCGCTGGAATGTAATCCCTAAATAAGAGCGTCAACTTTGTGTCTTTAACAGTGATGTTAACTCTGTTTTTTTTAACCCGCTGCATTAGCATAAAGAAGAGATAAAAACGCTAGGTTGCCTTGAAAATAAATAAATTGTCATTACTTTTCAACCATAACAAAACAAACCAACAAGCAGCCAAACTTCACTTTCTAGCGCACTGTCAAAATTGGATTTTGTATGTACATGAGAAATTTTAACAGATGTCTTGCGCTTTACGCGCTAATTTATATCTTGAGGATATAGAAATCCACGATCCAATAATAAAAACCTTTCATATTTTTTTTTTATTTAATTATTTATTTAAAGATTTTTCATTTCATTTTTTTTTCTTTGTTATTTTAAAAACTACAATACATTTACAGCGGAGGGCGAAAAGAACAAAAATATTTTTTCAAAATGTTTCTTTTCTTTATCTTTAATTTATTATATAATTTTATATTTGTATTAACAAATTATTAAAAAGTTATTATTTTTTTAAGTTAACCACTGAATTGTTATACTTTATTTAAGCTTTAAATTAAAGTAGTGAATAATAAATAAATAAAAAAAACAGATCTTCGGGGCATAAGCCTGTATATCAAAACCAATGTGTAGGTTGATTGTTCAAAAACTTAAAATGTAACAGAAATTAATTACTTTTTACAACAAATTTTTAAAATTGAAATTAAAAAAAATTCAGTTAACTTGAAAATACAGCTTTCTTTGTTATAATTTTTATTATCATTTAATATTTTTGTTATTAAGGCTTTAACGAAAAACACAGAGTGTAGACAACAATAGTTTAATTTATTTTGTTTTTCTTTTCTTTAATGTATTTAATTACTAACTTTTTTTTTGTAGTTTTAGCTAAACATAATGAATCTTTTTAGCATGAATTTGTTGTTTTGGTTTTAGATTGAGTGAGTGTTTTTTTTTTTTTTTTTTGTTATTTAGATTGTTTAGATATTAAATTAGAAATGTTTGTTGAGTTCTAAATTTTTTAAATATTTTTATAAATCTTAATTTATATTTATTTAAATAGTGCTTACTGTGTTCAAGTTTAAAGAGGATTTTTAATATACAATTAGTAATTAATTGTGTAAAAATGAACGATTGCATTTTTGTTTATTTTAAAATTATAAGAAATATATAGTTGGCGGCAGTGTTGAGACTTTAAAATGTCGCATGGGAAATATTTGTTTTCATTAGAATAAAGTCCTTCTTAATCGTTTAGTACTTGGTGGCTGAGTATGCAAATAGAATGCTGGAAATATGAAGTGTGGTGTGGAAATTAGATAACAGGAATCAGTGTCATCCTGTTTACAAAATTCTTCACTAAACGTGACACATGAAGACTGCTGCTGGCAGTTTACCCTACACAAATTAAATGTACGGCTACAAAATTAATTTTACCTTTAAACGAACAGTGTTGACGTACGTAAGAACATAAAATTTTCGTTAACAATTTTTTTTCAATTTTTTTACGGCATAATTTTTTTATAGCCTTGATGAACGAGACAAGCACATCTCTTTTTAAATCGTTGCTATAGCGAAACAAGAAAGTTGGTAAGAGCTTTTGATCTCTTCTATATGCGGTAAAGTAGATTTAAAATACTCTGTAATGTATTTACCTGTAATGTTTTTACCTGCTTTAAAAACCTTAAGACCTTAAAAACATGCAGACAGATTTTTTTTAACCAAAATCATGCGATTGATCAATATTTATATTATCCATAATTACTTATGAATCAGTACGTTCTGTCGTTATGTAACGAGCCAGAAAAAAAACAGAGGTAAATTGCTCAAATTATGGCATTCGTTTGAAATTTTTATTTTAAATCTCTTAAAATATAAAACACTCTTTCAATCTCAAGATACAGAATGCACAAGTCGTACCAATTTCTATTTTCTCCGAATCGTAATTAATTGGCACAATAATCATAATTGAGAAAAGTCTTGCCGGTAATTCGGTACAACCATCTTATTGGTGGTGAAAGTAGGTGACACATAAGACAATCTTAGACTCCTATTAAAAATTTAATTTTCTGTTTTCTCATTAGCAAAAATAACTATGAAGTTATTTGAATATAAATGGAATTTTTAAGTTAACACAAACACTAAATAAGTTGCTTAAGTTTATATCTGAAGTTAGCCGCAGAATGTGAAAAAAATGACAGCTGAACCTCGTATTGAAGGGATAATCAAGTTTCATATAAATTTCTTGAACTAGATTTGCTCTCCCCATTTATCAAAAGTCAGTCGCAGTACTGCTTAGAGAAAAATAATTTCCCAAAATGCCAACTATACATTTTTTCTAACAAATAAATAATTTAAATTAAACGCAATTTATTATTTTTTTTTTTCAATTTTTTTTTTATTATTTCAACTTTAACTTCCTTTTTAGGTTTAAACTTATTTTAAAGTTTAGTTTAATGTTTATAAAGACAATTTTAGTTTATTAAAGGGAATAATCAGTGATTGGCTATTTGTTTAAAAATAAATAAGAATAGTTGGGTTTGTTAGAGCAGGGTGTGGGAAGGAAAAGGAGTAGACTTTGTTGCTAAATGTAAAATGCAATCAAAAGCACTATTAACTTTTTTTGAATGATTTAAATGTTTCTATGTTTTCTTTATAATTTTGCTTATATTGTTTTTTTTCCTCATGATACTATTAAAAAATTATTTTTTCTTTTTATTTATATATTTTCATTGCGTTCTGGTTCATGTTTTTCAAAAAGAAAAGAAAACGGTTAAACACTAGATCTTAGTTATATATTTTTTTTAACTGAAATCTTTTAATGGTTCTTTCGGGGTTTTTTTTTTCTTTTTAACCAAAGCAGATTTAGTTAACTCTTTAAATTAAAAATGCTGCTGTTGTTGCAATTACCAAGAATTGAAACTCTTGTGTTTTGTTCTTTTTTCAATTTTTTGTTTTTTTGTTTTATATTTAACTACTCTATAAATTGTTTTAATAAATTTTCTAAATTTTTATACTCTTAATTAGACCAACACGCGTTGTTGTTCTTTATATATAGTTTTGTTTTTTTGTTTTTGTAATATTTTTTTTTGTTTGTGTTTGTATAGTGTGAAAATGTTTAACTGTTTTATTTTATTATTTAAAATTTGTTGTTGTCATTTGCATTCAACTTTTTTTTTAATAAATAAAGCATAAATGACATGAATGAAGTAAAAATTTGTATAATAAGCACTAATGTTTCCTATATTGATGGCTGGCGCTATAAGGGTTAAAAATTTGAGCAGCACGACTTAAGTGACGTCTTATATAAGATTTTGGAACTTGCTTCTATTTTTCTTTTCTGTCATTTTTATAAATATTTTACTGAATCACTTCTTTCGAAAAGGTAAAAATTACACAAGGTGAATTATTTAATCTGGAATTTAACAGGTCTATTAAATTGTTGTATCAACTTTTACTTTCTTGTTTTTAAATACAAATTAAGAGCAATCTCATGAGTTATAAAATTTATTTTATATCGAAATTTAATTGCAGTTTAAAATCTGAGTGATTTTAAATCGTTGCTTTTAAACATCTCAAACAATGTTTCTTAAATTGTTTTTTTCGCTTGGTATCATATTATAATTGAGCAATTTAAAAATGATTGAAGTCCTAATATGATCTGAGTAATTTTGAAACATAAATTTTAAAGAATGAAAGCTGTATGGAAGGTTTAGCCCTGTCACTTTTCTTTAAAACACTAAAGCTGAGAGTTGTCTGAACACGATCACTTCTCTCACTCTCTGAGAGAAATGCCAAATTACATTTAAAAAATGTTGTTCGAAAAAAAAATTTGTTCGGGCAAAATGGGTGAATTCAGTTTAACAGTCGTATGCAAAAAAACAGTTAATATGAGTTTGGCATGAGTGAAGAAATTGATAAGGCTCCTAGTGAGTTTTGCTGTACGGCCTGGCACTTAAAATCATTCTAGATTGTTGCCGTGACACATAACTTTATTTTGGAAATATTTTTGGTGATAAGTTATGTAAAGAGTGTTGCAGAGACCCTGTTTAGTTTCGTTACTTATGCTAACCTCATGCTAAGTTTTTGTTATGCATACGGCTGTAAGGATTTAGAAAAACTTTTGGCCACTAGTCAATTCCGTGCTAGTTTTTTTCAAATTGCTTTTAGTGGTATCTACAACTGAATGACTTTTAATTAACGTTATAACGGTTTGCCTTGTCAGGTTGCCCTCTTAAAAGCAATAAAATGATTGGTTTTAGTTAATTCTCTTAATGCGACTGCACTTTATGTGATACTACCTGGCTGTGTAGAGTTAAGAATTGGTAAAGAACATTTAGGTGTGTTATTGATCTTCTTTTTAATAAAGTTTTATTTCAAAAACTTGCATAAAGAAATATTTTTCCATGACAGTATCTGTCAAACATTTTTGTTGCTTACAAAACCTTCGGCTTTTTTCTTTAGTCGTTTAATAAAATTTGATTGTGATCTTATTAACCAAAATTTTTGCTAAGTTAAAAGAAGGTTGTGCGGATTGAAAAAAAATTATGACAAAATCTACGTTTTGAGGACAATTGAAATGTTTAATGGTAACAATATACAGTCGTGCCTTAGAAAAACACTCGTTACGCCTGAGCAAACATAAAATCTCAAAGCATAAAAAAAAGAAACTCGCTCGCAAAAAAGAATGTTTGTTTTTTGTTTGTTTTATTTAATTTAAATCTTATTTATTTTATAATTTAAATTTACTTAATCGTTTAAATAATTATCTTTCTCTTTATTAAATAATAATTAAAATTAAGAAAATAATAATTGTTGTTGTATTTTGTTGTTGCTTCTCTGTTGCTGTTGTTGTTTTTGCCATTAATTATAGGATATTTATTTTGCTTAAAAAAGAAACTAAATTTTATTTTTTTTTACTAAAATTACTTTCATATTGAAATTTGTAATAACAAAAGGCGGCATAAAAGAATAATGCTATCCTCTTCATTCGTTTATAATAATTAATTTTTTTTCCTGTTTTTTATTCTTTTTTGGATTTTACTGTTTATTATGGTTGCTTTACTTTCTATGAATTCGTTTTTTTTTTCTTTTCACTTTTATTCTTGAAAATTTTCTAACTTTTTTTTTTTATAATTAATTATGTAATTTAATAAAAACATCTTTTGGTTACAAGATGCTCTTCACTAGCTTGGTGAGAAGTTAAATTTAAATTGGTAGTGGTAGTGGTAGTACTCGCAGTAGTTTTCGTAGTGGTAGTGATTTAGGTTGAGGTGAATTTTTGTTTATAATTTGTGTTGATGGTGATTGTTGTTGAGTTTTGTAGAGGGAATGGCGCATAAGGGCGGCAAAGGTTACAAGAAATGAATGAAGCAGCCATATAACAAAAAAAAAATATATATGTTGTTGATTTTGTTTGTTGGTTTAATAGTAGGTTTCTTGTTCCAACCAGCCTCCGGGGTTGCGACGCAAGTAGAAACGTCTGGTTTCATCATAAATGAAAATGGACAACGCAAATGGAATGGCTGGGAACCACCAAACGAGTCTGAAAAATGCAAAAAAAAAATAATTATTAAATAATTGAAGTCAAAACAAAAAAAAGGAACAAAATATGTTGGTTGAATTAACACAACTAAAATAATTCTATCTTTAATATTAATACATGCTGATCTATCGGTACCTATGAACTGTATTGTTATTTTTCAGTAAAGTATTATATGTGTTTAAAACAACCACCGGGGACATCGGTACATCGTGAAAGTAATCCTAAGTCTTTTATATAAGTTATTTCAAAAATAATATTTATTTTACTCTGCACTATATAAAGAGAACAAGTGAACATATTTAGTTCCTTTAAATCCACTGGAGCAGCAAATACTTCGATTCGGTGTCATGAATAAGAATTGAAAATTACAAGAAGTTCTCTGCAGTGTAGAACCGTAAACACTGGAAGAAGCTTGTTTTCAGATTGAAGCTTAATTAGATTTTTAATTCTTTCCGTCAAACATACAGTGATGTGCAACAAAATAAAGTCACCTGAATCCCTATACTTTTACCCCTAATAAATCCCTCATACAAAAAAGTACTCATAAAAGAGTTGTTTACTAATTTTAAACATCTCTTATAAATGTAATCCCGTTATGTTTAAAAATTTGAATGCGAAAATGGGTGTACAAAAAAATAACTTTTACAAATTAAATTTAAAAGGTGAGGTAAGTGCTTTTTAAGTACAATTCGAAAGGAATCTTACTAAAATTTTTATAAATTAGTATTCACAATGGACAGAGGAAAACATTGTATCTTTGAGAGCCGGGAAACAATAAAAAAGCCCCATAATAAAGGAAAAATTTATAGACAAATTGCCGAATATGAAAGCAAGGCAGAAAGTTGAGGATGACCGTCGAAAATTACACCTCTAGTGGAGTGAAATATTTTGCGTCAAGTGAAAAAATGATCCTTTTGTTACCTCTTCCATCCCTAAAAAGGAGCATAATCTAGATGTTTCTACTTCAACCATAAGAAAGCTGCTTATTAGAAATTATTTGAAGGCTAGAAGTACGAGGGCTGCTATATATATTCCTGGCCTGGCAACACTGAGTGCTGCCAAGTGCAATCTGACATTTCCATTGGAAAGTTTGTCATTTTGAAGCATAATCGTACTCAAAACGTTTTGACGTACGACCATTATTTGTGTTGTTTACAGTGATTTGAAAAAATTAATATAGAAAAAAATGGAATCAACTCGTGAACATTTTCGTGCCATCATTTTTCACAACTTTCGACGTGGATTATCACTTAAATATGAACTTAAATCTTTGTATGGCGATGAAGCACCATCCTATAGCACTGTGAAAAATTGGTATAATGAATTTAATTGTGGCCGAAGCTCGCTCAAAGACGAATTCCGTGAAGGTCTTCCAAAAACGGCTGTTGTGCCAGAGAACATTGATGCCGTGCGTGAACTCATAATGCAAGATCGACATGCTACATACCGAGAGATAGAGACATCCTTGGACATTTCTTCCACCAGCATACATTCGATACTGCATGAACACCTGGCCGTACAAAAGGTTTGTTCTCGTTGGATCACGCACAATTTGAAAGTCGCTCAAAAAAAAAGGCTCGTGTCGATTGGTGCAAAGAAATGTTCCAAAAATACGATTGCGGTGCTTCAAAAGACGTTTATAAGATCGTCACAGGTGACGAATCATGGATCTATGCGTATGAGCCCGAAACGAAACAACAATCGACCGTGTGGGTCTTCAAAGACGAGCAAAATCCAACGAAAGTTGTTCGTGGAAGAAGCACTTCGAAGCAAATGGTCGCCTGTTTCTGGTCATGTGGCGACTGTTCCGCTTGAGCAACGTAAGACGGTCACTTCTGAGTGGTACACTACAATTTGTTTGCCTGAAGTCATCGGAGAAATTCGAAAAACCAACAAGAGAAGACGAATCATTGTTCACCATGACAATGCGAGCTCTCACACATCGGCTCAAACCAGTGTTTTTGACCGGCCAAAACGTCGAATTAATGGGTCATCCGCCGTACAGCCCTGACTTGGCACCTAATGACTTCTTCTTGTTTCCGCACATCAAGAAAAAAATGCGTGGTCAACGATTTTCGTCGCCAGAAGAAGCTGTTGAAGTGTTCAAAAAACATGTTTTAGAGGTGACTCAATCGGAGTGGAAAAAGTGCTTCGACAACTGGTTTGAGCGCATGCAAAAGTGTATAAATCATGCTGGAGAATACTTTGAAAAACAATAAAACCATTTTTGATTATAAATATTCGCACTTTCACTATTAGGCCAGAAATATATAGAGCAGCCCTCGTAGTAGGAAGATCCCATACCTAAGTAAAAAGCAACAAAAGAAAAAATCTGACTTTGCCCGAAATCATGTAGATTGGCCTGTAAGCAAATGGAGAAATATATTCTATGGTCTGACGAAACGAAAGTTAATATGTTTAATTCAGATAGAAGCAACCTTCCTGTACGAAGACCTCCCAACACCATCCTCACAGTTCCGTCCACAATAGACCACAAAAACCATTAAACATGGAGGCGGAAACATAATAATATGGGGATGTTTTTCGCATTATGGTATTGGGCCTTTATTTCGGATTGAGTGTAGAATGGATGCCGCTTATTATATAATAATTCTGACTGACACTATGATGCCTTATGCCGAATTGGAAATGCCGCCACGATGGGTATTTCGACAAGACAATGATCCCAAACACACATCGAAGCGGGCAAAAGACTACTTTGAAGAACATAACGTCAAGGTTTTTAGCTGGCCAGCGCAGTCCCCACACCTAAATCCTATCGAGAACTTATGGCAAATAGTAAAAATGTGTCTTCGAGAAACAAATCCATCCAACAAAGACGAGCTTTGGACTTTAATTCAGAATGCATTGAAAAATATTCCTGTAGAAACCTACCAAAAACTTGTGGACTCAATGTCAAAACGATGCTCAGACATTATAAAAAATAAGAGTTATTCCACGAAGTACTGAAGTAAAGAAATAATAATTAATGAGAAAAAATCCAGCCAGTAAATAAAAGATTTTATTTTTGGTATAAGACTCTAAGGTTTTCTTTACAAAATTGTGGTAGAATACACTGATGAGCTATATATGAGCAATAGCAAAATGGCCACATGGATATGCTTTCGCCGCAGTAATACATTTCACTCTTTTAGTTTAAAATAATAAATAAATCATGAGATAATCGCTACGCATGTATATTAACATTGAAACAAATCCATACACCGCATACGCTCATAGGTGCCTACGTATTTGTTGTTGTTCTTTTTTTTGTGTAAACTTTAGATAAACCACCTACACGACCCTACGATCTGACTATAACCGAATTCGGTTTGACCGCTCGTGATCACAACACATTTGTAACAATTTTTTATATGTAGAGATATATAAATAATAGATAATGTTTTGGTTTTTGTTTTAATAAAAACACCTTAAGGTATGGTCAGATTAGTCAAATATTTGACCAAAAAGACGAAACCACTAAATTATAGAAAAAAAATTTTGTCTTTCACAAATACTTTTTAAGAAATATAAGATCCTACTCAATACTAAAGGTAAAATATCACATTTGTTGTATTATAAAACGTTATTCTAAAAAAAATATATTTTTGCTGTTTTTGTAAAAAACAAAAAATATTAAAAAATTTGCAAAATAAAACTTTAAATATTAATTTTTGTTTTTTAAACGATTTGAAGAAAATGCTTTTTTAATGTACTTACTTGAGTGGGTACATGCGAAGACCCTTATCCATACCGGGACAGTATGATAAGAATGCAGCCAAAATGGTTTCAAATACTAAACCAAAGTTCAAGGCCCAATTTCTCATGCCCTGTTGGAAAATTGAGTTTCGTCGTGTTTTGCAAATGATTAAATCAGCCCATTGTACAACAACAATGGAAACGAAGAAAGCAGTATGGCAGGTATATTCCAAAGTTTTACGATCGCGATAAGTCTGTATATTAAAATAAAATTAAAAATTAAGAAAAATTAAGAATTAAGAAGAAAGACTTACCCATTCTTGACCATATGAATCTGTTAAATCATTGACAGCCTTGGAATCCCACTGTTTGCGGATGCCAAACAAATCAATGGGCAAGAAACCATTTTCAGCCATAATAACAAAGTACACAAAGAAACCAGCAGCAGCTTGGATCATACCAATTTGTCCATAAGCCATGGAAATCAATCTGTTTTATTTGGTTGCGCATTTATAGTTGTTTTGATTGAGAAAAATTAATTAAATTTTAATTTATTTTTTAATTAAGCAATTTAAATTTTTTTTTATCATTTCTTTAAGGAAGTGTTAGTGTGTTGGATTTATTTTTAAGAGCAAAAAATGAACAAATGTTTTAAATTTTGTTGAGAGTTTAGACAACAAACATTTAGCTTTACTTAAGCTTAAAACTGAAGACAAACAAATTTTTAAAACAATCCTAAACCTTAAAGCTTAAAAAAATTAATAAATTTTAACTGACGTATTCATAGAAAATAAAATAACTTTGAAATGTGTTTTATGACAAATTTTTCATACAAATTTGTCCTAAAACATGTTTCAAATCTACTAAGATTTTTTATGAATACGGCAGTAAGAGTTTATTAAACCTTTCTTTGTAGACTTAAGATTTCGTTCTGCTGGCCCCATTTCTGGGCGTAAAAATAAGACGTTTGTTTACATAATTCGTTCGTTAGTTTTTCTATCTGTAAAAATAAGAGGTTGGCAACGAATGCCGAGAGAGTAAAATCGATCTCAGTATTAAAGTACATAGAGTAAGAGAAGAAAATTTCTTTTTAAGTGAGAGAGAACAAAATTTTTAAGCAATTTCAGTTATGTCAACACTTAAAAGTGGGGAACTAGGAGTTCTACGAGCTGAGGGCTTCCGTTTTGCTTGTGCTCACAAGATTGAATGATAAAGACTAGAAAACTTCTCCTATTTAGTTTGGCTGTGATATGAAAGGAGGAAGGAGACAACTACTTACTGGGAAACTCATATTATTCATACAAATTTATTAAATTAAGATGGCAAATACATGCCCAGCGATGTCTGCCATTACAATTGCAGGCACATGCAAAGTGTGAATAATGTAATAAAAAACCTCAGGCTAAAGTCTAGAGAAAACCTAAGACTGACTGGCATAAGGGATTGTGTCCCCGTAAATGAGTGGGGGTACAAAGTGATAGGCAATGGCGGCCATTAATAGGCATAACTAGTTAGGTCTTGTATCTGTCAGGAGGCTGGCCAAATAATATCATTCATAAAAATCTCTGCCGGGGTGGACATCTTTTCCATTTTGTGAAGACAAGGATGCCTCGCCAGATGTAAAGAGATTAGTATCTGATAGAAATTAAAATAAAAAATAAATAAAATCGAAGAAGGTTATACTGTGTGCTTTGAAAAGCCTGGGACTCTAGACATTGTGCAAATTTTAAGCACTAGTTGGCATTAAGTTTAAGACCATGAAGAGGCACATATTAAATGTCATGTAATTTCGAGAGATCCTGTTAGAGGAAAAAAGGGTGGTAACACCATTAGACTAAGTAAGATAGACGTTAATTATCAAGCGACTTTCAGAACTCTATGAAAAATGTGGCTTGAAAAAGAACTAATAATTTTAGAGGTGTGCTGAAGTATAAAGTCTGGTGACATGACAAGTCTTACAGGTTTAAAAATGTCTACTTTTATGTGCAGTATAGTGGGTTTAGAAAATGAAAATGTTTTAGTGTATTAGTTCTTAGTGAGGAATAGTTCTAAATTTAGAGTAAGCAGCTCGGTATATTTGTTGGAACCGATTAAAATTATTAGGAATTCTCTATGGAAACAATAGGAGATTTTAAAGCAAGAAAACTTCCCGCCTGGTAAATTATGGAATGAAAACTTTCATTTTATAATCGACAACTTGGTTTCTCTTGTAAGCCCTCCTACCGGCATTTTTTCAAACTATGAACAAGTTTATTCGTTTAATATTTCTTAGTTCTTTACGATAAATAATTTGCCACAGTTGAAAAATAAAATAACAAAAGTACAGGGTGGCCACCGGGAAGGTATACTACTTTGCTTTGCCGCCATTTTGGTAAAACATAAGTCTCGACAGTTCATATTTGGCAGTCGTGAATTAGAAGCTTTGATAACGTACTACAAGATCGGCTGAAAATATTACTGCTGCTCAAGAAAGTCTTCATAACAATCCATCAACCTTAATTCGATGCCGTTCTCAGGAGCTTGGTACTCAAAGAACAACTTTGGCGAAAATTTTGCACAAGGATTTGCATTTGTTTTCATTTAAGACTTAGTTGAAACAAGAGCTTCTTTCACAAGACCGCTTACACCGCAGTACATATGCCAATTGGATGTTACAGTTCGCCCATGACAACTCTGATTTTCAGCACATTTTCGTTTGGATGGATATGTGAATAAACGGAATAGTCGCTTCTGGGCAATGGAAAGCCCTCAAATTATTCATCAGTCACCTTTGCATCCATATAAAGTGACAGTCTGGTGTGCAAGTTTGTTAGGAGGAATCATTGCACCTTACTTTTTTGAAAATGAAAATGGCGTAACGGTAACTGTGAATGAGGATCGATATTGTGATGTGAATGAAAACTTTTTAACGCCACAACTGCATGCTTTGGGCTTGATTGACATGTGGTATCAACATAACGGTGTCACTTCGCATACAGCCAGGATTATAATAAAAAAAACAGTGGTAGCATACCTTCCCGGCGGACACCCTGTATAATTACAATCAGTTATCTTAACCGATAAAAGAAAATATAAAAATTTAAAATTAATTTTTCTGGAAGCTAAAGTAATGCTAAATGTTTGTATTTGGAGATTGAGTAACAAATGGTGGATATTCTTGAATTCAGTAATAATTTTTGTGTTGAAAGGTTTTAGGTGATTTGTTAGGTGAATTATAGTTAAAATTATTATTATTTTTTTTTTGTTAATTTGCACTATGAGTTAATTTTTACTGTTAGTTACACTTTGTTACAAAAGAAAGAGTTGAAAAAGCAGCATTTTTCTAATGTTAAAATTGGAAAACTTAAATTTTCCAATTTTTACAACTTTAAAGCACTTAAAAAATAATTGGTTTAATGTTGTAAGTAAACAACCCAAGACAATTTACCAAAAAATAAGATTATTTCAGTAAATTAAACAAAAAGAGAGAATAGTTGGCAATTTAAGCAAAAAATATTATTTTATATTTTGTTTAGCAGACTTTGTTACAAATGCGTGTTACAAGGCATGGAATAGCAACAAATGAGAAATAGACAAATTTATATAGAAAGCAGATTTACAAAAGAGTTAAGAATGACGTGGCTAAGATTGCAGATACGTTTGCTTAGTATTTTTTTTTGTGTTGAAATAATAAAACAAAAAAATTTATAAAAATGAAAAAGCAAAGCAATTTCGCTTGGTTGTCGAAAGACGGCATAAAAAAATACAAGTGATGTAAAGATATTTAAAGCATGAAATAATAATATATGAGAGATGGCATTTATATACATGTATGAGTTAGAAATATAAATAGAGAGAAAGAGAGAAGGTGAAGGAAAATAATTTAAACTTAAAAGCGTTTCATGCTTGAGCATGCATTTTTGCATAATAAATATATGAATATAAATATAGAATTTAAAATATATATAAAAAAAAATGAAAAACGTGCAGCAAGGTAAAAAATTGTTCTTAAATAAAGACAATAAAAAATGCACAAAAAGTTTACTTACGCTTAAATGACATTTTGTTTTTTACTTAATTTAAAAAAAATAATTTAAATAAAAATATCTTTTTTTTCTTAATTTTAAGCCATAAAACTTCGGGAAAAAATTAATTTCAAGAAGATTTCGAGTATTTTAAGGACACAGAGAGAAAATTAAAGAAGGAGTGGTGTCTTATTTAAATTTTAAATTTGCAGGACTTTTAAAAACTGTTTATTAGTAAATTTATAGGAATTTTAGAAGAATTAATGTTGGTTAAACTTTTAAATTATATATATTTTAAGTGAATTGAAAATAACATAAGATTAAGAGCAGGGCTTGAAAGGTACGCGTTTTGGGCTTTGACTGTCTCGGATAGATTTATCGTTGGTTTTGACATGGTTTTTCAATCTAATAAAGCAAGTAAACATCACATCGCATTCTTCACTTAAATTACAACGTGCAAATAAACAACTTTTAACTTTCTACCTCACCACCCGTTGTGACGATTCATTTTAGGCAGTTGTTGTTTTGAGACTTTATTACCTCTACAAGATTTTTTCTAAACTAAAAACAGGTTTGTTTGTAAATGCATCACTGCGCAGCATCTGATGCGCAGTACGTTCGAAAATGCATCAGTTGGCATCACTGCAAATGTCATGTTTTCTAAAATGCATCACTGAAATATATAATGCTAAAACAAATGTCAAACAAGCATTACATTGAGCTGTTTCTGTTGGACATTAGTATTAGAACAACGGTAGCACTCAGGCTGTGAATAGAATATAATGGTTCTGGCGCTCAATATGGTTGCGTACGCCATCTGATAAGCTTTAAGCTGAACTGAGATTCGGTAGAAAATTGAAGATCATTATGCCAGATAGAGAATCATGGGCAAACCGAGGAGCAACCGGGGACACTCGCAGCCTAATATTATATGCCTATTAATCCAATATTCCGGCTGTGGTAGTATATCTCCCCCCCCCCCCCCCGTGGGTTCCAAGAGTCTGTGCTGATTTAACATCGGTGCAGACGAGGGTCCTCGGGGGTATAGGTGGAACCAGTCCCCCGGTGTGCAGGCACTGAAGCTGGATAGACAGTTGGGTACTGTCAGAGGGTTTTACCAGTCTCCTTTGTTCATAATAAAACGTGTGAATAATAATAGCCTTAAACAACTGGCACCACGAGAGCCGGTAGCCCATACAGAGAGCCGCCCATCTCTGTAGACGGTTGTTAGTGAGGTCCCTTTGGGGTATACGTGGTGGTTGTCGTTAATTTGTCTATCTCTGCGGGTCTGGCGTGGAATAGATTGAAGTGTGCTGTTGCATTATCAACAGAGGAGTTTATGATAAGCTCCGACCCTATAGCAAGGGGTAGATTCATGGTCCTGCAAGCCATGGTCTTAAAATTGCACAGAATAGTGGTTTGACCACCGTCTGATAAGGGCTTACTGCCAGGTACAGACGTTAATCTAGTCACTTATCCTGTGGTAGAATATGTGATTTTTGGACCCAACAGGTCGATTAATGCACCAACGAATAAATGGCCTACTTCTAGGCGGCAACTTGTGGTTACAACCGTGTTAGTTTTGGAATTCTTACACACTCTGCTACGACTACAAAAAAAATAAAGGGAATGTTAAATTAATTCTACGATAAAAAGGATTGATTGTACGGCAATAAACGACGGACGTATTCGCGAGGCTTGTTTCACGCCTTTGTTGGCGCCGAAACTATAGAGAAAATATATTTGTGTAAACTCTTCAGGATTATGGCAGTCAAAACGCCCAAATCAATACTTTCCTTATAGGAATATTTTGACCCTAAAGAAGAGTAACTTTTTATTATTAATGGAGTTCCTCTTCGAGGAGTGGGGCTAAAGGAATCGCCTGTAAGTTGACTTTTCCTTGCTCTCTTTTAGAAATGGAGAAAATTTATGTTTATCTATGAGGCTTCTTCAACATCTGATCTTGCATTCACAGGAATTCCACTCAGTTGGCACAATAGAGCCAGGGGTGTTATAGCACCAGTTGTGGGGTCGAATCCGTATATTTAGCTATCTACCGTTGCGATTAATTTGTTATAGATAATTAAGAAATAGATTTTTTAACTAAAATGGATAGCTTTGCAATCAGAAATGAACGCCTAAAAGCAATAAAACAAGGCATTATTCAATTCACTTAAAATTAAAGTACTTTTCATTGTTCCATTATCAGAGATTAATATTTTTAGATTTCATTAGGAAAGACACATTTAAACTTGTCTAGATAATTAAATATACAAACGTTAAAAGTATCATTTATTAATAATTTTCTATAAACTAAAAATTTTTGTAAAGTGTTGCTAACTCTATTAAAAGGCAGGGCAGCAGTAATATCTTATTTTTTTATATATTCTTTTTGTTTTTGCACTACAACTGAATAAAAATATTGTGTATAAATTAATAACGAATTTTATAAATTATGCAAAATTTTCAAAAATTTTTTTTTTTTTTGTTAACAACAATTAAAAGTTCTTTTTTTTTTCTTAACGGAAAACATTGAGAGATAAATGAAAAAAACACTTAAAAAAATAATCAAATCGTTGTTGAGGGGTCACGGAATTTAAAATTGATTTAAAGTTGAATTTCAATTATTTAAAGTAAAATTTCGATTATACAAAACAAAGAAAAGTTTCTTTGTTATAAAAATTCAACATTTGTTCAACTTATTTCCAATTTATTTACTCTTAAAGCATAATGCAAACTGCAAGATTTGCATTATCCTTAACAAAGGACACACTTAATAGAAATGGCTGTCAGGAAGAGAAAGTAATCTTGTTTAATATTTATAGGATATTCAGTATGAGTTCATCTTTAAGCTTATTTAATTATCAATTTTACACTTTCATTGTTTTCTTTTACAAATTCACTACAAAAGTTGAAGGTTAAACAATGTTATCTTGTCTCCTTTACGATCCTGTTAAGTATGTCCTTACTTAAACGATTCGATTAATATTAGTTTTTATCTTTTTTCGAATTCAATTTAATAAAAATCCAATTAGAGTAGAAAAATATATTTAACACAGAGTTGAAAAATTCAGTGCTGATAGTAGACAACAAAAATGTGTAAGAAACGAATTGGCCAATCGTCTTAAGAAAATAAGATTTCGATTTAGAAGAAAGAATTGTAATTGCTTTAGTAAAATTCATAAAATGTGAAATTTTAAACTCATATTTTAGAAAAATTTCAGGCTACGCCGACTAGAGGCGAGATGTAGTTTAGAATGTACTAGAAATATCTATAGCCCATATGTAAACTGCTTAGTTTTAATGGTAAAGTATCTAGTTACAAAAACAAAAAAAAGAAATATATCTGAGGAACAAGAAATTTTACAGAGGCTGCTGTAGTCATGATGTTAAGCACATTGACTACAAATCTGGTTGGCTAGGGTTCAACCCCTGCGGCAATCAATGGCACGCACCCAAGGTTACGCACCCAGGCCATCAAATTAAATAAATTAAGAAAAAAAGTGCATTTTAGTTTATTTTTGCAAAAGGTTTGTTAAAACTCTCATTAAGTTTGGAAAACTTTTAGTGCCACAGATAGCAAACAACAAATGAATTATTCCATATTGTGACTTGGAATGTCAAATGGAAAATCCATAGTCATTAAATCTTTGGAAATAAGAATAAAACGATATTGTTTAGTAAAGGAAGTGTCTTCTTAAAATATAGCTCTGACGTATATATAAAATATAAACCAGACTTTCATAATGAGGATGAAAGCACGATATTTTGAACCAATTTCTCCAGTTAAAATTTAGCAATTTTTCGATACACAATTGAAGCGAATTTTAATTCTTTTTTAATATCCCCAACTTCTTGAAAGTTCCAACTCGTTCTACTGTGTTTTTTTTTACTTCGAACCATTTGCATATTTAAAAGTGGCGTAAAAGTGAAGTAAATTATATTCATAAATTTTATGAGTTTTATGAGAATTTCAAGAAATCTTCAAATAATTACAACAATAAAAAAATTTGATTGTATTATTTTAAATTCGGATTTGGATTTTGGATTCATTTTTCTCATTTAATTGTTATTACTTTATTATTATTATTTTTTATTATATATATATATATATATATATAATTTTTTTTTTTTTTTTTTTTTTTTGATGTGGAGGCAACATCCACTATGCTTTTGCTTGAGCAACTACATGTGGATATAAGTTGTTATGCAATATTTTCCACACTAAGTGAAAGTTGCACAAAATAATAACGGCTATATTTGAAGAAAGGGTTTATAAAACAAATCTTCAATGTAAACTTTTTTGAACCGATTTTTTCAATTGAATTTGGGCTTAAAGATTCTTCGTCTAAGAAACTTAAAGAAAAAGTTTTCGACTCTTTCTCGGCACCTTGCGAAGAGGTCTGTAGACTAGACATTCTAAAGATAAGCCATTTTATAAAAAAAAATCACTCTTTGAAAGAGTGTTAGAAAAAGAAAAGCTTTAAGGCATTACGCAATTACAATTTTTCTTCTATTTTAAGAAAAAGTTCTAAGAAATTTGAAACTTAACAAGAAAATATTTGAAACTGTAATGAAGTATGAAGTTGACTACAAATATCTGATATAAAAACACAAATAACATGTTAAGTGTTCAAACAAATTTTTTTTTTCTTTAACAAAACAGAACAGAAAAAACTTACAATAATTTTAATGAACGAAACTTCAAGGCTTAACGAATCTAAAACTTTAACATTGTTTTGCATTTTGAACCAAAAACTATAAAAGAAATCACTACAACTAGAAAGTGTTTATTATTAATTTTTTTTTGTTTTAAGTTAAAAAATAATTAAATTCTAAATAAAATAAAGTGTTTCAAGTTCTTCATTGTAGGGTAAAGAAGATAATTTCTAGTTAAATCAAAATGAAATTGTTTCTTTTAAAAGGCATTAAAAAAACACACTAAAAATGGCTTTTTAATAAATTTTTTTGTTTTGTTATAAATTTAAATTTTGTTATAAATTCAACTTAAATATTTTGTGTGTTTTTGTTTTAAATATTGTTAAATAATTATTTTTTTTTTTTACTAAATTCTATTAATATGTATGTGTGTATGCGCATATGTTGTTTGTATGGGTGTAAAACTTTGGTTTTCATTTTATTCTGACCTGCGATTGACCAAGTTATCACGGTAGGGATTACGGGGTTGACGTTTCATAATATCGCTTTCTGGTTTCTCATAAGCCAGTGAAATAGCTGGTACCTTTTATTTTTCATATTTGTTTTTTTATTTTTATTTAAGTCAACATATATGAACCAGAGCAATTGGATTTTTTTTTGTTTTGTTAGATTTTATGTTAATTTTTTTTAATAATTTAATTTAAAAAGACAAGAGTGCAGTAGAGTTTTTGGTAGAGATTTATGTAAAATATGGCGTTTATAAAAATTTATATAAAAATATAATAGAAAAAAATTTGTAAAAAAGATAATTTAGTTAAATTTGTTTAAGGTTGTTGTTAAAACAAAATGCCAAAAAAGTTAATTTTATAAAAAAAAAAATAAAGAAAATAAAATATTTTAAACCAGAAATTTAAAATATTTTAGTTATAAAATTCTTATAATTTTAATTTTTAATTGGCAAATCTATTAATTAATTGTCGTAGATAGTGATAATATTAATTTGTTTTTTAGTTAGTGTAAGAAAAAAAGATTCTAAGATATAAATTCTGCTTAAAAAATAACTACACTATTTTAAGTAGAAAAAAAAAGAAATAGTTTCTATATAAAAGTATTCATAATCTTAGAGAAAATTGTATTATAAATTTATATCTTAAATTATTATTAGAAAATGTTGCTACAAAATAATAAGTATAAGTATTATCAAAATAAAATAGTTATCTAGTAAAATTTAATTATTGTTTATTTATTTTTAATAAATAAAAATTCATTAACATTCACTAAAGGTGTATCCTACAATTTTAAAGGATTTTTTGAGGTTCAAAAGTATGCAAAAGGTTTTTTGTTTCTTTCTTAGAAAAAGGTTTAGGAATTTTTTTTTATAGGATTCTTGAGGATAAATAATAAGCTCCTGGATTTTATTTTAATCAAACTTACCTTTAATGGCTTTATTAATATTCTTGACAATGAATTTGCTGAAGTGTATTTTTATGAAACAGTTTTCTAACCCTGGAATTAATGTCGACGTCGTTGACGGCGTCAAATGTCAAAAAAAAAGTTGAATCGTATGAAATTGTATGAGAGCAGTTAATCTCAACGCGTTGCAACGCCGTAAAAGTTCAATCTGTTTCAACTTTTTCGGCGTTGAAACGCCGTCAACGACGTCGACATTAACTCCAGGGTAAAAAAAAAATTGTGACAATGCCTGCAAGTATGCTTTGGTTTTTTTCAGCAAAAAATTATTGCATATTTAAAAAGAGACTACCTAGAGAATTTTTATTTACTACTTGGAACTTAACTGAACACTTTATCTTTCAATCTTAATTAAAAGTAATAATGCAGAATATGAAGAATCTCCGTCTCTTTTCACGAATTGAATTCCAATAGTGGTAGAGTCAATGATCTTACTGTCAAATCAGATCTGTTGCATACATTCATACTTCCTTAACATCTTAACAAATGTATGACCGAAACTAATACATAAAGATTTTTGCACTTACGCTTTTGCAACTACGTCTTTTTCATTGCCATTTTTGGAATGTGTTTATAAATATTTGTTTTGCAAAGTTTATAGTGCAGCCTAAAAAATTTTTTTAAATAAAAACAGATGAGTGTAAATTTGTATTTAAAGTTTTAAAGAAATTAAGAAATTTGGTAGTTTTTCGAAAGAAAAAAAGTAGGCGGCATCACTGTTGGATACAGACATTACACGAGTAAAAATTATTCGATAATTTTGCTCGTACAATGATCGGTTTTTTGGACAACAGAAAAGAACAAATGAGTGACATCGTTCTTGTAGGGCATAGTTTGAACTATTATTTTATATTATTTTACCACTAATTTATCATGTTTGTGTTGCTTTTTCTGTCTTCTCTAACTCTATTATGATGAGGAAGAGAAGAAGCTACATCTTTTAAGGCATCGTTAGTGCCTTGGACACTGCTATTTTTGGAGCGGAGTGTGATAAGTTGTTTACTAAAGAGCTGTGGCTGGTCTCCTAACTGACTTAATATTCGAAGGTCCTATTTGTAGTCTCTTACATTTCCTCTCCTGGTAATCTTTAATCTTCTTCTTTAAATCCTTCTTTTTTCCATTCTCCATAGGCACCAATGCTTTGGACTCAAGTGAGCTGTAGTTATATTTACAGGTGCCTTTTTGCAAGTTAACTGCATAATAAGTATCCTAATCTAACATTGTTGAGATATAAGGCGGCAGACTTTTTGTTGTATGTCAGAAAAAAAAAACAATTATTTCATTCATATAAAAAATAACACTTCAGCAAAAACATATTTCTAGTAAAAAGTGAGATGTCTAGTAAAATTGTAAGTTAGTAAAAGCCGCAATTTTTTTTTTATCATAAGGATGTTAACAAAATTATATATGTATATTTGGATATGTAAGATATTTTATATGCAGAAAAATAGAAAAAGAGAGAGAGAGCAGAGAAAAAGAAAACTGTATCGAGCAATAAAGTTGTGATTATGGTGGGTCCATCGGAAAGAGGTCATTAATTAATAAAACAGAGAGGCATATTCTTACAAAAAAACAAAGAATAATTTAGTAGATTATTTTCAAGTTATTATTAGTTTGGTGAAAATATATTTTTTTTTTGCGAATGATGCTTTTATTATTAATACAGTTTTTCTTTGTGTTCAATTTTAAATGGCAATTAGAATAAAAAAGTTAAAGTTAAAAAGGGAAAGAATTATATGCATATAGTTTACAGTTTCTTTATAAAAATATTTTAGAATTACATAATTTCAAACAAGCAATATTTAAAGCATATTTCGAAATATTGAAGTAATTATTTAAAGAAACTGTAAATAGGCGTACAAATACCAAAAATTAGTGGAAAAAACATATTATAATTAAAAAAAAAAAAAAACAACGATATATTATATTTGACAAAAAATATTTTAAGCAATTAAATAAACTAGAAACAAGAAAATCACATTTAATAAAAATTTTAAATTATAAAATAAATAATAAAAATAAATAAATAAATCACTAAAGCTATAATAAAAATAAATTCGAAGTTAATAGAAAATAAATGTTTTTATTTTCAATATCAAAGCAATTATAACTTAACAAAACAAATGATAAACACAACAACATAATTTCAAGCGTTTAAAAAAACCTTTTAAAAGGGCTAAAAGTATGCTTTGATTTAAAACAAAGACGATAATTAGTTAAAACCTTTACTTAAAAAACGAAGTTAATAAATTAAAAACTTTTAATTAAAAACAAAAATTAAAACAAGCAGTAGTATTTTAAAATACTTAAAAATTCAATATAACCAAATATAAAATTTACTTTGCTGTTAGAATGAATTAAAAAAAATATATATATTATCATAAAGGGTATCAAATAACTTATTTTTTAATTATTATAGAAGAAGTAAAAAAATTTAAATACGCATTTGTTCTATTTCAGCTTGATAAAAAAGATTTAATAGATATTTGTTAGAAGGTTTTAAATATGTTGCACTTATAAAGATTGATTTTGTTTTTCTTTGACAAAGTGTTGTTAAAAACGTATTTTATTTTGAAGAAAAATGAAAACTTGAGTTGAAGCGAACGAAATTAGGCTGTATTGAAAATATTTATCTGAAAATTCAGAAGACCTATAGTTTATAGAAATAGTTTTTTAAAGTTCGTTTACTAGTTGCTGATACTTTTTCATTGTGTAAACAAAACCAAAAGAAACGTAACTTAACAAATTTAATTGATGATGACACAAAGAAAAACTTTACCTTTCGTTGACTAGTTTATCGCAAAATGGATTCCTGGGCTGACGTTTCATAATATCTGATTCTGCTTCCTCATAGGCAAGGGAAATGGCAGGTACCTAGGCATGTTTACATTTAACGCATTACGATAATATGATACAAATACAACAAATAACAATACGAAAACATAATTTGTTTAAAAAGGGCGGTACAGAGGATTTTGATTTTAATTTATTTATATGTTTTTTTTTTTTTGTTTTATATTTTAATTAGGGGTTTTTAATCAAATATTGGGTTTTCAGTACAAATATATTTGAGTTAAGTTGGAGCCGAAAATGTTAATCATTTTACAAAATGATGTTTACAAGAAACACAAAAAATTATTTTAAAAGTGAAAAAGTAAAAGAAAAGTTTTAAATGATTAAAAACTGTTGTACAAAAATCAAAGAAAAAACTTATAGTTTTTTTTTTGTTTGTCAAAAGATATATAAACAAAATGTACAGTAACAATTTTTAAAAGCGATACGTAGGTTATATATCTTACTTAATTGGAAGTTACTTAAATACCTTAAAAGAAGACCTAATTTTTATATATAATACTTCTTTCTCTTTAGCTCGAGCAGCTAAAGTTACATACTTACGAAATTAAAATACTTAATGAATGTAATGATAATAAAAATAAAAACTTAATCATAAATTTGTGCATTAAATTTTGCTTTTAATTTTATATACAATAATTATTTTTTGTTTTTACTTTGTGTGTATTTTCATATTTAACAGAGTTTTAAGTGTTGCTACAAAATCATAAAAAAATGCTAATAGTTCCCCTACACACACACAGAGATGTTGAAATATTAACATTATAAAAATGTTTCAAATATTGAATAAAAAAAATATAAAAAGAATACTATTTTTCAAAGACAAATTGACAATACAGGAACAATTCTATGGAATTGTCATGTGCTAAAAAAAATATATTAACGGAATCCCCATCTTATACCTTTCGATTGCTATAAACTACTTTTTTCCAACTATGGCCTTAAAAAAAGTTTGTCGTATTTGATGTGATTTAAAAATGTTGAATTGGAATTTGTGAATATGCCATTATAGTGGGGCAGACACCAATTATTTTTGAAATAAATTAGCGATTCTAAATAATTTTACTGATTGCAATAACATTCCACACGCTGTTCGCAGAGGAGTATTCGAACATTAGTGTTGAGCTTGCACCTTTCCTAACTTTTTAGAGACGGCGAAAAAGTATCAAAAAGAAAGGACTCTTTGAAAATGTAAATTTTTTGTGAATCTTGACATTTTGTGGAAATGATAAGACCTTTTCGAAATTTTGATTTTAGTTCATATGTTTCAAATCACAAAGCAGAGATATAAAAACTGAAATCGGCTGCATGTGTAATAAGTATAGTTCAATAGTTTTTTTTTTAATAATATTTAGGACAAACATTTTCATTAGACTTTAAAATTTGTAAAAAAAAAATCAAAAATCCAACGACTTGAATTGGTTTGGCAACAAAATAAAAATATGTCATTCAGTAGGGTATTTACGGACTCGCTTTAGAAGCAGAATAGACACGCCTTTTTTTATAAATTTTCTGTCTGATGGCTTGCTTTGCTGTATTACTGAGCTTTCAAAATAATGTGTCTTTTGAATTTATACAACAAGTTCTATATCGAATTAAAGTGAAATAGACGTACAGCACTGAGTGATACATCGTACATTCGAAAGGCTTTCGTAAACAAATGATCGCAAATGTTTATTGCCTCCATGCAAACTGTTGTTGTTTTTTTCTGGACTCGAGAATTATCAACTCAGCAAGAGCAAGTACCCAGAGTTTTTTACCCTCCAAGGAAGACAACAATAAGCCGCAAGGACATCATGGCTTAAGTGCAGTTGCCAGAAAATTGGTACTGTTTGTCCGGAATGAATATTTTATTTGTTCTGACCTAATCTGAGCCCTCTTTTTCTGCCGTCTCACAATTTCATATAATTTGTTTAACAAAAATTAGGGTAAAATATCTCTGGCCATCTTTAAATGCTTTCTTTTAGACGCTACTGACTGATCTACTACACAAACCTAACCTAAAATTTTCCAAATAAAAATAAGACAAGCAGAAGGGAAAACTTTCATTAAAAAAAACTTAAAAGTAAAATAATCGCTAAATGAATCAGTTTTATATTAATAAATACACACAAAATTTAAATAGAATTTTAAGATTTGAAACCAATCAGGAGCTACTATATATTTTTTCAATTAATTTCAAAATGGTGCATTATTTAAAGTTTAAACGAAAGAAAGTAATATTAACAAAGGAAAATAAACTTATATATTAATAGAATGATGTTATATTTCTCTAAATGATGATGATAATGATGTATTACATGGCAGTGTTTTCAATAAACCTTGTAAAGTGGTTTATTTATATTTATAGAAATAGTGATCGAGTTAATGACAAAAAACCCACAACATTGAATGACATGAACAGAAAATTAGTATAAAATTACAGTATTTTTCCTTTTGTTGTGTATAAAAAAGATGAGTATTGTAATAATGGAATCAGGTAACAATGGGACAAAGTGTTATTTATATAAGATTTTTCGAGTTAAAAGAAAACGTGTTCGTTTTATTTAAAATTTGCATTTGAAAAAACGTAGACCAAGTCAACAACACATATGTGGGGATATGTAAAAATAAAGTATGTTTTTATGTATTGTTAGTTAACAAATAATCCAGCCATTTTGTTAGAAATTATCTTAAAGATAATCCAGCGAAGTAGGCATTATTATTATTAGTCTTTTTTAATTTTTTGGTTTAATAAAAATATGTGTTAATTAGTTAATAAAGTGTTAAGTCAACATTTAGTAGAAAATAAAATTAATAAAAACAAAAAGTATAGGCACCTTGAGTTGACCAATTTATCGTTGAATGGATCACGTGGAGGACGCTTCATGATATCGGCTTCAGCAGCTTCATAAGCCAACGAAATAGCAGGAACCTAGATTTCATTTTCATAAGCATATGCAAAAGTCGATTTTAATACATACACATGTTTTATATTAAATTGTAAATGTTTAAGTGTAAAATAGTGTTTGAAAATTTGTGGCCCATGTGTTTTCAATAATGTTGAAGATAACATAACAAAACAGTTTCACGTTAATGTTAAAATTTCGTTATTAATTTTTTATTTTTAATTTAAAAACACAACCACAATTTATTTGAGGGAATAACACAAAGATTATTAGTTTAAGGCAGTAGCAGTATGAAAATATAGTAGAATAAAAGATATAATAAAAATAATAATAATAATGAGTCAATATGTATGTTTTCAACAAAATATATTTTAAACTAAAAAATAATAATATTTAAGAAAAATCTGAACTATTAAAAATGTCATTTATAAAGAGCTGATACCCTACATTAAATTTCTAGCTTCAGTAGCCTTAAAACTTATAGAACTTTTTACTTTCACTCTAATACGTTGTTTAGCCAGTTACTTCGAAGTTACATTTTTTTGTAACAAAAGTTGTTTACCTTTCATTGACCAAATTATCTACATTAGGATTACGAGGTCTTCTTTTCATAATGTCAGCTTCTGGTCCTTCATAGGCCAATGAAATTGCTGGTATCTTTTCATCAATGGTAGAATATTTATTTATTTTATAAAATGTATTTCTTTTTTAACCATATTTTAATTACTACAAACTAGCTTAATAATTTATACTAAAAGTAATAGTTATCGTGTAGAAAAACATACTTAAAAAAACTTATAGTAACGTAACATAAAAACAAAACCAAGAAAAGAAAAAAATAAAAAAAGACAGAGGAAAATATATTCAACTTACCATGTCAGTACCCAAATCAATACACAAAATGGTAACAGTACCCAAGGGTAAAGGAATATCGCACAAAATAAAAGCCAAGAAAGGTGAGATTTCAGGAATGTTAGAGGTCAAGGTATAGGCAATAGATTTTTTCAAGTTATCGAAAATTAAACGGCCCTCTTCAACACCAGTTACAATGGAAGCAAAGTTGTCATCTAATAAGATCATGTCAGCGGCCTAAACAAACATTGTTTTTTTTTTTTTTTTTTTAAATAAAAAGAAACTTCTTTCTCTTAAAAACTTTAGAGAATGAACACCTACCTGTTTTGATACATCGGAGCCAGCAATACCCATAGCTACACCGATATCAGCTTTTTTCAAAGCAGGTGAATCATTGACACCATCACCTGTGACAGCTACAATAGCGCCCATACGTTGACAGCCTTCAACAATGATCAGTTTTTGTTGAGGAGATGTACGAGCAAAAACAATTTCAGTGTGATAACGCAAGATTTCATCCAACTGATCTGAGGAAACATCACGCAATTCAGCACCATGAACAACAGCAGCTTTGGCTTCACGGGGATTAACTTCGGAGACGGGAATATTTAAACGTTGGGCAATGTCTTCAACAGTTTCGTTGCCTTCAGAAATAATACCGACAGATTTGGCAATAGCCTTGGCAGTGATGGGATGATCGCCGGTAACCATGATAACTTTAATACCAGCGGAGCGGCACTTGGCAACGGCATCGGGTACGGCAGCACGTGGGGGATCGATCATGGACATTAAACCTACAAAACGCAAATTATCAATAGGGAAATTAACATCGTCGGTATTGAATTTAAATCCAGTGGGGTATTTGTCAGAGGGCAACATGAAATCACAGAAACCCAATACACGTTCACCCAAACCTCCCAATTCCATGTAGGCATTATTGAAAGCTTCCTTCATTTCTTCATCCAAGACCTTTTCTTTGCCGTTAATAAAAATAGTAGCACAACGTTCCAAAATACGTTCGGGGGCACCCTTCATGACAAGCAAATAACGTGGATCGGAGGGATCTTCAGTTTCATGAATTGAGACCTGATACTTGTTGGTGGAATTGAATGGAATTTCAGCGATTTTCTTGTTGCGTTTACGGATATTCATAACATCGCCGAGCGCCAATTCCATACACTTCAATAAAGCTGCTTCTGAAGCGTCACCACTGACTTCCTTCTTCAAAATTGGAACACCTTCTTGGCCACCTTTGAATTCAGCACGGTTGCAGAGAGTGGCAATGCGAGAGAGCGCCTTGAATCCAGGGCTAGTTCTATCGTATTGAACACCCGACTGATCCTCAGTTGTATCGGCCTCAATGATTTGATTATCGAACCACATGTGTGCAACGGTCATACGATTTTGTGTCAGGGTACCGGTCTTATCAGAACAAATGGTAGATGTGGATCCCAAGGTTTCTACAGCTTCCAAATTCTTTACCAAACAATTCTTTGAAGCCATACGTTTTGCAGTCAAAGTCAAGCACACAGTTACAGTAGCCAATAGACCTTCAGGTACGTTAGCGACAATAATACCAATCAAGAAAATAACAGCATCCAACCAATGATAACCCAAAATGAAGGCAATAACGAAGAATGTGACACCCAAGAATACAGCCACGCCGGTAATTAAATGAATGAAATGGTGAATTTCCTTAGCGATGGGAGTTTCACCTGTATCCAAACCGGAAGCCAAACCAGCAATACGACCCATGACAGTATGATCACCACAACTGATGACAACACCCTTAGCTGTACCCTCGACAGCATTGGTAGAGAAGAAAGCCAAATTCTTTGTTTCCAAGGGATTTTCATGGGTAAATTCAGGACCACGCGACTGGGGCTCAGATTCACCAGTCAACGATGAGTTATCCACCTTAAAGTTACGAGCTTCTATAATACGTATATCAGCTGGTATACGATCACCAAATTTCACTTCAACTACATCACCCAATACTAAATCTTCAGCGCGTAGAGTGAGTTTCTCACCCTCACGAATGACAGTGGCGAATTGAGGAACCATATTTTTGAAAGATTCCATAATTTTTGAACTTTTTGATTCCTAAAAATGATTGAAAACAAAATCAAATTAAATTTATTTAATAATTAATTAATGTGTGAATTTACCTGATAGTAGGAGAAAATACCAGTCACTATAACTACAGCTGAAAGTACGATACCTAAATATAAATTGTCATCTGATGGCTCTTCGCTGGTACTAGCCTGGATGGAGTAGGCTACAAAACATAATATAGCACCGATCCACAATAACATGGCAAAGCCACCAAACAAATTTTTACAGAATTTTACCCATTCGGGTGTTTGTTTGGGTGGTGTTAGAGCATTAGGACCATCACGTTCTAAATTCTCCTTAGCCTTGGCATGACTTAGACCCTAAAAACAAAAAAGGAAATTTATTCAAATTATAGTTGTTTTTTTGAGGAATAAAGGTGCGATCAGAATAGACAAATATTTGACCAAAAAAGACGTAACCACTCAAATACTTATCATATCTTTATTAATTTATAAATATTTATTCGTAATTATAATTGTCGTGAAAGCTAAAATAAACATTTGTAAAAATTCAAGTTACGCATTTTTGGTCAAATATGTAACACATCTGACACCGCACTTTAAGAAATTATTGATTTTTTTTTTTTGACAACTTACATTTTCAGGATGTGTCTGAAATCGCTGATACAGCTCTTCAGGAGTGATTTTGTGAAAATCGATATCTAACTCCTGTTTGAGATCATCTAAATTTTCCTTCTTTAAAGCTTTAGCAGGCATTTTGCGTTTTGACTGCATTAAAAGGGAGAGAGAGAAAAATATTAAAAATTATTGAATTATTATTATTTAAAGAAAAGGAAATAACAGAAAGTGAATTATAAGAAGTCCGTATACCGTTTCTATTGATAAAAACCCAGTACAATTCATGCCATTTTAATTGAAAGTGTGTTGTTTTATTTCTCTATTAACGATTTGTTGTATTAATTGAAGGTGTACATTTCTAATAACGCGTGTTTCTTTAGACAAGGCTTGACCAAAATTAGATGTTATATAAATTTATTTTTTGTTTGTTGGTACTGTTAAAAAAATATATATATTTAAAAGCAATTATATCTTGAATTACACATTTCACCATTAAATCCATCCGATACCAAATAAAATAATTTGTTTCAAATTTTTTGATTTTATAATTAAATATAAATTAAATAACAAGTTAGTATGTGTGTTTATTTTACTTTATGAGCAGGATCACCATAAAAACTTACCCTTTTCTGAATTTCATTTTTTTTTTAGTTTTACTTACTTTAAAACTTAAAAAACAAAATCTTTAATTTAAAAAAATGTTTTTAATATTAAAAGAGTAAAAGTCGTGAGAAAATGTTAGTTTGTTTTTAATTGTAACTATTTAGTTTTAATTAAAAATGTTTTTTATTATATTTTAGCAAGTGCACAAATCTACAAACAAACAAAATGTCACGTTTTGTTACAGATCAATCATTGAAAATCAATCATTGGAAACGTAATAAAGGCTCTTTTTTTGTTATTGTTTAATTTTAGTGTCGTGTTTTTTCGAATTTTATTTTAAATTAAAGGTGAAAAATTCAAATGATCAAAGTATTTATTTTTAAATACAAGTTTTTTGACGTCACTGATTAAAAATAAGTCTAAAATAAATAAAAACTCTTTTAGGTTTTTTTCTTTCTATAATGATGAAATCGTTTGTTACTTTTTATTTTTATTTTTTTTATTGACGTAAAGCACACACTTAACTCATTTAGCATTCGAAAATTCTAAGAAAAAAAAACATGATAATGAATTTTTTAATCATTAATGCAAATTTAAAGCGTTTGTTGGTATATTTTTTTTTTATTAGAGACCCAGCTTAATGTACCCGTCGTTGTCGAAAACATAATATAATCTCTGATATAAAACATTTGAGATCTCAGAAAAAGTGCAGCTTTCTAGATCTAATCCATCAAGTGTGTGACTAAAAATGCATAAAGACAAAAAATATATGTCTCAATTGGCATAGGGATGCCAAACCGGATATCTCTCCAATCCTAATACTAACCAATATAAAGAAATAAAGATAACTAACTATAATTAATATACATAAATATAATTAAATGTGTATTTAGTTAAAATCTAAAAAAGCAACTGCTTGAAATATAACGCTTAAACACAACAACAGGAAAATTTGTGACAAGCTTCCAGTTCAATTTGGGCAATTTTTCCTATTCAAAATTGTAGCTATTTATTTATTTTTTTAAATATTCTCAAATTCTTGAAAGCTTTTTTTTCTTGTGTCTTTTTCGCATATTTAAAGGTCACAAAAAATTATTTTTAAAAATAAAATAAAATCTATCATCATTAATTTAAGACTGATGCTTCAATTTTTAAGTTTATAAAATATGGAGAGCCTGAATATCTTATGAATAGATTTGCTTTTGGCCACCACAATATAAGGACTTATGTTTTAAGTGTACCTCGGCAGGATTCTCTTATAATGACTAGGTCATATATCGTCAGGAGGTTGTGGAATTCTTTTGTACCCTGTGATCAACGAAAATTTCCAAATTCTGTCTAAATGTTTAGAAAATTATTAATAGAAAATTTTTAATTATTGATCGTGTATAATTTGTTGCAGCAGGACCACATTAAATTGTCATTATATATTTTTCTTTCCTTTTTTTAAATATATTTCAACATTTGTGCAATTGGGGTTTTTTTTTATTTTAGTACTTAAAAAAATTTTTTTATGTAGTTGCCACATAATTTAAATGGATAATTAAGGCTCTAAAGGCTTATTTATATTAAAAATATAAATAAAAAAAATCATTCCTAGCTTTCCTACTTGCTTTATAGAAATTTATACAAATGAAATGCCAGTAAGAAACCATTGTAAAAAAAAAAAAAAAAAAAAAAAAAAAAAAAAAAAAAAAATTCGTTTTCTATGTTTATTTTGACTGTGGGTGCGACTTTAGGACGCTCCAGACAAGGACTTCTCACTGCGTAGCGAAGTCAAGTATATATTTTTGCAGGACGATCTCATGCACCGCACATAGAGCATTTTTTTACTTTAGCATACGTTATGATCTATTTAAATTTATTAGGTGCATTTTAGACAAATTAAACTAAATATGGCCGATTAACAAATATTTGTAATCCAGTCGTATAGGCATGATGGTAAATCGTCTCTACCATCGGGTGAAAATTTACTAGGAAATTCGGTAAATAACTATTTAGTTTTTCTAAATGGCTAATCGTAAGTCATTGAGCCTCTACGATAAAGTCAATCTCAATTTTTTTTGTTTTTTATACACTTCAAGGGTTAGGGATTACATGGCAGAAGATATGGCCACTCTAGATTTCAATTATTTATTTTTTAAATCGATTGGAAGTTGTGTTTCCTCATATTTTTCTAGTTGTGTAATAACTGCGAAAAAAAAAAATAATCTGCGAGAAGAGCGAATTTTAAATTTTCAAAAGAAATTTCATAATTTGCAAATTTGTGCCTGTGCATAAAAACAAATTATCGTAGCGTTTTTTAATATTTTATTTTTCATCCTCTTTCAACTGCATAAAAGAGTCGAACAAAAGTCAGCCGTATACAGTGGAGAAAGAAAACTAGAATTACTGTTTGTTATTGTTGTTTTTGCTTAAACTTTGATTTTTGTCATTGCTTTGTTGTTTGGACAAAAATCTTTAGTTTATTTAAAATGTTCGTCAGAAGTTTCCTTAAGAGTTAAGTAAGTGGTAACGAAATGGCCATCGAGACGTGCTTTGACCCTCAATAATCAATATCAGTAATAAATTTAATGGGGATAATTAAAAAAAGAGCACAAAGTTTTTTATGAAAATTAAATAATTTAAAAAATATTCCCGTGTCTTTAATTCACTAGAAGTCGTCAATTATTAGTTCTCTATTTCTCTTAAGTGTGACCTATTAAACAATTACAAATTATTTATTTTTCTTTTGTTTTGTAATAAAAGCTTTTGTCACGTATATTTGATTTAAAAAAATAAAAACCTTTCTTTTTAATTTAGAACCCTTATAAATTTTTTGAGTAACAAACAATCAGGCCACAGAAATTAATATTAAATATTATTTGTACGGATATAAATAATAATAATATAAAAATAACAAACCAAAACCACATGCAACCCAGGCAAAAAAACTTATTGTTTTAAAAGAAAATAAGATGCTGTTGAGTATATATAATTTCAAATAAAGATTAGTAAAGGGTAACATTTTAACAAGACAATGTTAAGGTTAAATTAAAACATAAATTTAAGTTTTAAGAAAAATATTTTTTAATAAAAGAAAATTGTGGATAATGAAGTAGAAAGAAAAACAACGAAAGAAAATTTGTAAATAAAAATTTTTACCTTGAAATGGCCATCGGCTGTAAGATTGTCGTCATCAGTTGGTACAACCGTGGCGACACGATACGAGTCCGCTCTCCCATGCTATTATGATTAGTATATTTTGATTTTTTTTTTGTGTTTAAGTTTTTTTTTGTATTTGTGTATAATAATTTATATTTTTTAAACAAATTATGATTTTTGTATTTTTTTTTTTTTTTTATAAATCATAAAATAACACAAAGTATTCAAAATATACAACCATAAAGAAGTTGACACAAACGAAAAAAAGAATGGCACAAAAACAAACACAAAACAATATCCAACGTTTACAAAATAAAATAAATGATGTAAAAGAGCAGGCATTTAGGCAGGCAGTAGGATGGTCAGTCACACAGGCGATCATATTTAAAACAACGAGTCCATTTAAGAAAAAAATTCAAAAAAATATTTTTCAAAAACAGAAAGTAAAATGTTTATTAGATCGATGGCATAACCAGACCAATGCAGCGAACGTTTGGCGCACAAATTGCAGGAAGTTTTGTTTTATTTGTTTTTTTTTTTTGCAAGCGAATTTTTATTTTTTGATGGCACATACAACAAATGAAAAGAGACAAAGAAAAAGAAAATAAAAACAAAAATGAATGATTGAATTGTAATATGTTGATGTTAAAAGAAAATATTAATAATTAATAAATAAAATGAATTAAAATAAAATAATAAAGAGAACTTAAAACGATCGAAATAATATTATTTTAAAAACTTAACTTAAACTTAGTTCTTATTGCAAATACACGCACAACCATATTGAAATTGTTAAACCGTTTGGAAATTAATATTGTGGTTTTATAAAAATCAACCATCTTTAGCATAAGAATAATTTAAATTGAATTTGTCGAAACGTGCTTTGGGCGCAAAATTTTTTTGCGCAAAAACATATGTTTTAAAAATATCATAGGAAAAAATTTAGAGAATTGTAACAAAATTACAAAGCCACGCCTACCGCCCACAAACCGAAAAATTAAAAATCTGCCTCCTTCCTTCACCAACGCAACAAAAATACTTTAATTATGTCAAAGTTTAGTTTTGTGCGACTTTTGAGCTCTAAAAAGAGAATTAGACATATGTACACACATCCGGACGAAATTATATATCGCTGGTCTCATGTAGAAAGGCCCTAACTCGTATATAAGTAACTTTACAGGAGAAGGTAAAAACATAATATAAACTGTATTTATCACAATGTAATATTAAAAATGCAAATGCTTAGAAAACCGTTATTTTTTATACTATTGCTTTCAAATTTTGTGACAAGATGTATCTGTGTGAAATGTATTGGATTCATGAAAAATTTCAATTTCGTAAAAATTCGAGTTAGGGCCTTTCTACATGAGACCAGCTATATATAGATACTTGTTTAATTTCAAAGTCTTGAAAACAAAAATTTACTAACAAGTATTAAGAAGAAAATCTAGAAAAATTATCTCACGATTTTCTTTCGACCGGCAGAAAAAATTTCAAAACTTTACCATTTACGGTTCAAAAAAAGCGCACAAATGTTAAAAAGGACATTCTTTAAATTGAAATTTCAATTTTTCTTGTTCACAAGTAGAGCCCTAAACTTGAACCTTACTTTTTAATATGCATAGTCTACGGATGGATACTGGATGGATCGAGACAGTGGGCTTGGTATTACCCATACAAAGTTAAAAGTGGTTGTCGGTTAACTTCCGTCTGAATAATCGACTAAAAAACTGGCTGGATTGAAAGAATGGTCGTAGTGCTATAATTCCTATTTGATTAGCGAAACTTACTCGAGATAGTTAGTTATACATATATAAACGCAAAATGTGAATGTTTGTTGGAAAGATATAGCTGCCTGTACTAGTGGACCGATCTTCCTGAAATTTTTGCAGCAGATTACTAGCGATCCGGTAGATAAAATATGCAATATATTTTTGTAATATGGCAACGCCCACACAAAGTAAATATTTTACCTCGATCGTCTTTGAAACCATAACCATCAATATACATAATTAAAAAAATGGCTTAATCGAAAAATTGGGCGTGGTATTGCTTAAAAAAGGAAATATTATCGTATGTTTACAAGCACAAATGATTTCATTAATAATAATCATAGTCCAACGAAATATTATTCACATTAATATTGGGGTAGCGCAGTGCACCGGGTATAGGTAATTTTTTTATAAATTATAAAATTGTAAATATTTGAAGAGACAACAGTGTTTTTTATAAAGCAGTTGTAGAAGTATAACTTTTTTTTTTTGCAGTGTTCTTTAAAGTAATTTTAAAGGATTTGTAAAAAAGACTTCTACGAAGAAATTTCTAAGCATTATGTTAAAAATTACTCATTTTATATAAAATGTTTACTTTATAAAATTTAATAATAATAATAATACTTTTAAATCATTTTTTATTTGAACATAATATTTATTTGGATATTTTTGCACACTTTCCTGTGTATTTTGTTCTCAATTGTTGTTATACGAGGGCTGCTCTATATATTTCTGGCCTAATAATGAAAATGCGAATATTTATAATCAAAAATGGTTTTATTGTTTTTCAAAGTATTCTCCAGCATGATTTATACACTTTTGCATGCGCTCAAACCAGTTGTCGAAGCACTTTTTCCACTCCGTTTCAGACACCTCTAAAACATGGTTTTCGAACACTTCAACAGCTTTTACTGGCGACGAAAATCGTTGACCATGCATTTTTTTCTTGATGTGCGGAAACTAAGAGAAGTCATTAGGTGCCAAGTCAGGGCTGTATGGCGGATGACCCATTAATTCGACGTTTTGGCCGGTCAAAAACGCTCTGGTTTGAACCGATGTGTGAGAGCTCGCATTGTCATGGTGAACAATGATTCGTCTTCTCTTGTTGGTTTTTCGAATTTCTCCGATGACTTCAGGCAAACAAATTGTAGTGTACCACTCAGAAGTGACCGTCCTACGTTGATCAAGGGGAACAGTCGCCACATGACCAGTTTTGCCGAAGAAACAGGCGACCATTTGCTTCGAAGTGCTTATTCCACGAACAACTTTCGTTGGATTTTGCTCGTCTTTGAAGACCCACACGGTCGATTGTTGTTTCGTTTCGGGCTCATACGCATAGATCCATGATTCGTCACCTGTGACGATCTTATAAACGTCTTTTGAAGCAGCGCAATCGTATTTTTGCAACATTTCTTTTGAGCTCGGCCACGATTAAATTCATTATACCAATTTTTCACAGTGCTATAGGATGGTGCTTCATCACCATACAAAGATTTAAGTTCATCAATGCACTCTTGTCGTGATAATCCACGTCGAAAGTTGTGAAAAATGATGGCACGAAAATGTTCACGAGTTAATTCCATTTTTTTCTATATTAATTTTTTCAAGTCACTGTAAACAACACAAATAATGGTCGTACGTCAAAATGACAAACTTTCCAATGGAAATGTCAGATTGCACTTGGCAGCACTCAGTGTTGCCAGGCCAGAAATATATATAGCAGCCCTCGTACTACACTATAATCTATTATATTATATTTTTTTAATCTGCAATATAAAGAATTGTTTTTTTTTTTTACAATCTCTTTCCTATGAAAATAATTACTCCTAAAGCATTAAAAAAACGTAAACATTTCGTTTTAATTTCCATTGAATATTTTAATTAATTTCTTTGAAATACGCATACTTGTTGGTGTTTGTTATCTAACGCTACACAGTGGATGCATTGAAAAAATATATATGAAAAAAATGAAAAAATATGAAAACAAATCTATAAATTCTTGATGACATCACGGATTGCAACGACACTAAAAATGCCTTTGATCTCGAATTTGGAAACCAAATTATAATTTCATTAATTTAAAGTTTTCTTTAAAAAATAATAATGAGAAGAAGAATTTTGTTTCTTTTTCAAAAATGTAATTAAAAAGAAACTTTAAAATGTATAAGACATTTTGCACAAAAGGGTAAAAAGAGCTTAATCCTATTATTTTAGATGAAACGTTTCAATTGTATAGAATTTTATGATGTATGAAATTTTTATAATGTAAATGGGAAAAATGTTATCAATTCTACGATTCCAAAAATATGTTAAAAAATGTCCAAAAATGTCATTATTTGGGGCAAGATATTGATTGCCCCTATTACTTACATACCCTTATTTTTTTTCGAGGAAAATATGAATAAAGGGGACTTAAACGGGAACATAAGATATTTCGAGGCCTGGCTACTGACCGGTACCGGTAACTCACAGGACCCAAGGTTTCTGTTCCTATTATGGATGAGGTCATATTGAAAGTAACTTGGTGACTGTGCTGTGTAGATGCTCATCACAGATGGGCATGTTATGCGCCCAAAGTGCGGTTGTTTTGAAATAATGGCCGTTTGAAGTAAATTTGAATCCTAATCGCGGATGGGGGAGCTCTTTATAATTTGTTTTATTTTTAGTAATTTTTTACGGATAGGAATATACAGGGGATTTACAATTAATCGTTTTATTATACAACATGGTTTTATTGTTTAATGTAATAACGCAAACGTTTCGTTTGATTTATTTCCGTACCCTGATCTCAAACTTTGTAATAAACAAGGGTTATGTATGAACATAAGGGCGTTGGTGCTAAAGCTTGTTTCTCCTATTGTTAAGAACGTCATAAACTAAGAATTTATGGAATCATGATTTACTAATGTAAATCTGAGTCAAACCTATATACAATATATATGTAAATCGATCACGGTAATTTAAGTTTACCACTTAGGGTAAACTTCGCAGCTAATTACCTTTTGCTTTTAAATCATTTTTTACAAGCACATTGTCGAAATTGCTGCTGTCTATTGTTGTATTTTTTGTACAAGTGCATTCACCTAATAAAGTTAATGCACCGTGATTTTTTCTAACAACCTAAAATTATTTTTAAATCAAAACCTGCTTATGATCTTTTTATTTTTTTTTTGCTTTATATTTACTTATTCAAGTTCAAGATTTATCGCATTAAATTGAAATTGTTAGCAAATGAATTTAAATGAAATAATTTGTAATGCACAATGAGTTGCTAAGTTAATATAAATTTAAGCTAAAACTCTCTGAAGCATAAAGATCAAACGATAAAAACCAAAATCAATTACCACTTCAAATTAATTTAAATCTCAACAAAATTTTAAAATAATTTAATAAACAAATCAACAACAAACAAAAAATATATGTATGTACATAGTATGTACATAAAATTTAAAAAAATACAATACGTAAGATAAAAAATTTAATTACAGAACCATAGAAACTATAAAGGAGACAAAACAGTGGTTTTTAAAATGCCAGACGAAAACAAAAACAAATAAAATTATATTAATCAAAATAAAAAGCAAAGCATGCTTTTTGTTTTATGTAAATAAGTAGAAATACTAAGAAATGAGATGGCGACAAAAGAAATAAAAAAATGTTTATCTTTTGCAACCAAACTAATATAAGTCACATTTTTCGATTTGCCAACAAAGTAAAGTAGGCTTTTTATTTGCTGTAAAAAAAATAATTTTAATTTCAATCACGTTGCAACAACAACAACAACATAAATGAATATTTAAATTTTTTAAAAGCTCAATTAAAAATGATCAGTCATTTTGTACTTTGATTGTCTTACGACAAATAACCAAAGTGAAAACATATTCAATAAACAACAAAATATATACATACACACAGTGGCTCACAGCTTATTTTATGCACTGCATATTTTAATTTTTTAAGTCCTGTAACAATAAAACCAGTAAGAATTAAAAAAAGAAATTGGTATCATTTAATAGATAAAAGGGCTTAATTTAACAAGAAAACTTAAATTTTTAAAAAATTAAGATTTAATTATCCTAAAAGTAAAACAAATAAAAAATACAGCTTTTTTCATATCACAGCTTATTTTATGCGGTAACCTTAAGTATTCAAAACTTTCAAGTTGTGTTTGCTAATTTATATTTTTAATACTTTGTCTGACACACTTTATTGTCTATAACAGGCTTAAGACGGTTTGGTATAGATGCAACTATTTTTCACGATGAATTGGGCGAAATATTCTATCACTCCAATTCTTTTAGGCTATTTTTGCTTAAAAACTCGTGTTGCCTTATGTTTCTTCCAAAATGGACCATAGATTTTTAATGACATTGATGCTTGGTGACTGAGGTGGCGTAATCATCAAGTAAGGGTAGTTATAAATTGACCAAAACTTTACAATTCCCGATTTATGTTTCGGATCGTTATCCTGATAAAATCGAAAATTTGATCTTATACCCAGATTCTTTGCATTTTGCAACAAATTGTCCTTTAAAATTTGAAGATACTTATTTTGTCAATGGTTGTTTCAATAAACTCTAAACTCTCAGTACCAACAGTCGACATACAGGCCCAAATCATGACGCTGCCACCACCATGCTTACCTGTTGCCTTTAAATATTCTTTATTAAGCTCGGTGTTAGGTTTTTTCCATACGTAGGACTTATCATCGGAGCGGAATTTATTAAATTTGGATTTATCGGTTAAGATAACTGCATTCCAAATCGATGCGTCTTTGGAATCGTGTTCTACAGTGAAGTTGAGACTGCATATTATGATTTTTACGCTAATGGAAGGCTTCTTACGTGCAACTCGACACTGAAAAGTTTCAACGCAGCAATGTTTGCCTATGTCATATTGAATATCGAAAGTCAGTTTGGGAGCTAAGAGCCCTGTATTTGCTTAAAATTTTTTGACAATATAACGCTCATCATGTTTATTAAAAATTTTATTTGGTGCTTATCTACATTTGTTAATTAAACGGTTTTCACGAACGAAGCACTCGATAATTTGTTGCGACGTCTAAGTTTTTTTATTCATCATTTCAACTATTTTCCGCTGCGAGTGACCGTTTTTAAAATGATTTACTACCAATTCTTTCTGTACTAATGTTGTGCGTGGACCCATTTTAAATTTCCCGAAATTAACCAAATTATTGACAAAATAAGACCATTAATTAAGTGCCAATCATATCGAAAAGTACAATAGGGTAGAATTAAAAATAAATTTCCGCTAGACAACGCATTCTGAAAGTATCGTTACCAAAAGAAGTAAATGCATAAAATAAGCTGTGAGATGAAAAAAGCTGTATATTTTACTTTTCTTGTTTTTTAATTATGTTAATATTAATTTTCTAAATAAATAAAGTTTTCTTGTTAAACTAGACCCTTTTGTCTATTTATTGATACCAATTTCTTTTTTTAATTCCTACTGGTATTATTGTTATAGGACTTAAAGGATAAAATTATGCAGTGCATAAAATAAGCTGTGATCCACTGTATGTACGTATAAAGAAAAAAGAGAAAAAATGAAGTACTTTTACAATACAAGAAAATATTTTTAAACCTCCATTAAAATAATATTAAACAAAACAATGCAAGATCAGCAAGTTTTTAAAGTTTATATAAATTGAAAGGGCTTATTTTGAACACTAGTTTTTAAAGAGATTTTACAGCTTGTGATTTGGCTCTCAATCACTATTTAATTTTAAAATGGCCTTTAGCAGTTTTTGCCTCTCCGTTTCTTATCTATTGTTATAAAAATATAATTTGAAATACTTTACACATCTTTAACAACAAAGCTAAAAGGTAATGTTGTTGTTGTCCGCGACTCAGTGATAGAGTTGACTATTTGAATATCATACACACATAACAAGTGTGCTGTGAGTGTACAGAATAAAAAGCAGTCGTAGCGATGGTTGATCATGAGTTTGAGTTCAAGTCCCAACAAAAGTTTTGAGTATAAAGAATAATAATCACTGTTGAGCGACTGCTGTGACTGAAGTACTTAATGGCGGTTTAAACCTCCCGGGGTCAATTGGAAAAGCAAAAAAAACTGTTGTAGATAACTTAGGGAAGGCGCCTGCATAGCAGAACTGCAGAAGAGATGGTTTATGGGCCTATATATTAAAACAAGTAAATCAAGAAAATTGCTGTCCACTCTTTAACTGAAATATAATTACGGGAGGAAAGTGTAAACACAAAAATAGAACGTGGCTGTGACTTTTCTTTTACTTAAAGCAGGAGATAGTGAATTTGGGTCTCGCCGAAGCCGCAGCGATATTTCGTCTGGATAGCTACGCTGGTTAAAAGCGCATATTTTCTGAACGAGACATTAAGTAGCTCCAGTCTTGCTTAAGTCACTGTATATTGTGTTGTAGATGCCTGGGTATGTTTGTTAATAGCAAACGAACAAATTTTAGTTCGGCTTAGGTGCGAGTCTCTTTTCTTTTTCTCCAGGAGTACTTTCTTAAGATATGGGTACGGGAATATGGCACTGGATCCCAAGTCTATTTGATGTAGTAATATTCTAATGTCTTTTTTACAAGTGCGTAATCTTTGCTCATTGTATGGGTTTCAAAACAATTCTCATATGGTTGATGAAGTGTTTGTACTTAAACAAAAAAGGTTTTTTTTTTTTGTTGTCTAAAAATTTGAATAAAGATTACAGTGTATAAGACAGAATTCTTTTTTAATTTTCACGTCGTCGTTAAACATGTCTAAACAAGCAGCTGAGTCTGTAACACGAACAAACGCAGCACACCCCCATCTGCCCAATAATATTTTTATGTTCATTTTTTTTTAATGATATGGCAATGGCTTCAGCTAGTTCTATTTTAAAACTTAATCGATAACTTCTGATGTTGCTACCTCAATTGAATTTACTGAACAAAGTTTCTCATTTTAGGAATTTTGGTCATGATTAAATTCACCATATTAATAGCGTTATTTGCTGGGGCATGTATATTTTATTAAGTCAAATTGTGATAATAGTTTATAAAAAAAGTTTTGTCCTGAAAAATTACCTCACGGCTTTTGCTTCTTAAAATTCGTCAGCAACACTCTTTTCTTTAAACTACACTTAGTACACTTTTGTAAGCCTTTTGTGCGACTCGAATCACCCTAGTATTATAAAAAATTTTATTGTTTGGTTTTAATTTGCTAATTTTATTTGTCTTTTTTATTTTTTATCTTAAAGTTCATAAACTCGTCTTGTTAAAACGTGCATAAACTTTTTTAGAATATAATAATTTTTTTTATTTGATGATCTATAAATAGGTTACGTATTTATTTCAAATATAGTTGTGTGTGCATAACATTTTTATTTGAATTTTATTTTAATTGAAATTTAAATTCAATTCAAAATCAATTGATAACACAATTGTATATGACAGTATGTAGGTAAGTTAAAAAGTAAATAAATAGTATAAGACATATAGTAAAAATATTGTAGCAAACAAAAACGCATCACAACAAATAATTATTATCGATAAAATTAAAATGATAGTTTATGTTGTCATTTCAAATACAAACACACAAAACATCAATCCAATAAATGTTTTGTTACCAACGTGTTTTTGCAGCACAAAAAAAACAAAAACAAAAAAGAGAATTAAAATGGAAAAAAAAAAATTAAAAATATAAAAACATTTACTTACGTATAATAAATACTATTTGTTTATATTATACTAATTATTTAAAAATTTATTTGTTTAATTTAACACCCCAAAATCAATATATTTATTTAAAAACTCAAAGTATTTGATTCAATTTGATTTTTAGTGATTTTAGAAACACAACAACAAAACAATGTAGATTTCGTTTATAATATTGAATTGGAATGAAATCATTTGATTGTTAAAAACAGAAAATTAATTTAATTTAATTTGCGTTTTTAATATGGGTGAATATCGTGAATAATGAAATTTTCATTCCCCTTGAAGTGAAAATTGGAATCATGGAGTTCCCATTAAATATTTGTTCCCTTCAATAAACAGCTGTTCAAAATAAATAAGTTATCAATGCTCCCTGAATGTAAGTAAGAAGAAAAAGCTCAGTAAAAATTGTTAAATTAAGGTTTAAAAATAAATAAATAAAATAAAATTTTTTTCAAACTAACATAGTTCAAAAAAAAAATTAAATAAATTTTTAGAAACGAATTACCAATTTTATATAAAAACATGACGTGCAAGAAGCATATAACACTTTGAAATTACTTGAGACCTTATTACTGATCCATTTCAATATAATAAATTTTTGTATTATATAATCTTAATATTCCCCAGAAAAATTTAAGTGAACAAATCTAAGGGAAAAGTGTAAAAATTTCGAGGGAAAAAATCAATTTCGAAAAGGGGAATTTTTGTTTACATGAAAAATTGTTCACGAGAATTATTCACGTTTGCAATTTGGGTGAAAGGGAAAAATGTATCCATAATAGGGGTGATTAAAAAAGGCGAATTCGAAAAAGACTTATTTTCTGTACCAAAAAAGTTAATTTAATTTTTTTTTTTGTTTTCTTAACCGTTAATTGTCACCTTACACAGCCTTTAGTTAGCGACGTCTTATTATTTGCAACAAGACATATATAAGATGCAGACAGCTTGAAATTCGACGAAAATAAATAAATCGAAATTTCTTCAGCCGGCAAGACCAAGCAAAGGCTTGATGATACCACCGTTAGGATGAATATCGTGTTCTCATAAGAATGCGCTATTTTAATTTGATTGTTTTTTTCGTGAAAGTGGCAACACCGATAGTGAACAACTGTCGCCTGCGATTGTTTCGATTAAATGTGAAGCTATTCACAAAAAAACACATTATCAATGAGAAAATTTAGTTTAAGAATTGGGAAAATTACGCTGAGAGCCCTCTTATTCCTTAAAATATAAGACATGTGTTTTCTAATTAAATTTAGAACAAAATATCTGGCATATAGAGTTCCGTTACTATAATTACACGCCATTTTTCTTTACGTAATATCTTCAAAGAGTTTTCTAAAAAAATATATGGCGTTATCTTATCAATGACGCATTGCATCTCGGTTTTTCACTCAGGAATAGTTTTAGTTTATTAGTACAGAGTTGACAGTTGTTATATATCAGAACTGCCACTTGCCCCCAAACAAATACCTTAAAGTTAAATGACGCATTCTTCTATAGACATCCAAATGTTATCCCACTCTATGTGTCATTTAATACGAACATTAATGGAATCATCTTTAAAGAAATATTGGAATCAAGAGTTACATAATTTTTTTTTTTTTTTTTGTTTAGAAACAAAATACTAAAATGGTAGATTAATTTTCTCAAATAACTAAACAAAAATAAACTAGTTTTTTTGTAGAACTTATACAAATTAAATTTTCGATTGAATATCATGTACGTTAAGGCCGTGTCAGATAAAACTTTTGCTTTGCGTTGCGTTGCAAATTCGCTTTGACATCTAAGATAAAATGCATGAACTTATATGAAATATGTCACATAAAGCACTTTTAACGCAAAGCAAAGCGCAAAGTTGGGCAACATTCATCTTTTAGCGCGCTTTGACAACCAGCTTCTATACATTTGTATATTATTTTGGCAAAATGGAATGTAAAAGATAAATATTAAACCTTTATTATTTTTTTTAGAAAATTATGGAAGAAAAACTTATAGAGACAAAGAAAACTACTATCCACTTTTTACGTAAAAAAACAATAATTAAGCGCTGTTAAAGTTTTCATTGTGACATACCTCTTGCGTTGTACGCTTTTTTCTCAAAGTTTGAAACGTCACGCAAAGCGACAAAGTTTTATCTGACACGGTCTTTATAGTTTCGACGTTACACTGATGTTCAGTAGGACTGTAGAATTTATTTTATTTAATTATTTGAAATCTAAAATATTAAGTTTATAAACATTTGTTTTGTACCAGATTTTTTTTTTATATATTAATAAATTATACAAGTTTTACTTTTATTTTTAAACAAATATATTGATTTCTATAAACAACAGATACTTAAAATTAAATTAATTAATAATTCTTTATTCTAATGCTTAAGCCTTAAGACAAAGATTTTCATTGTTAACGTGTGCTTAAAAATAAGTAAAGTTGATAAAATAATTTTGGAATTTAAGAACAATTATACACTAAACCAAAAAGAACTGTTGGTCAATCAGGCGTGTCTAAAATCAAAAAAAAAAAATATTATTTTATTTAAAAAGCAAGTACTTTTTTTCCTTTTGAGACCTTAAACATATGTATGTATGTGAATATTAAAAAAAATCCGTAAATGTAAAAAACTAACAACTAAATGAATTTAAGCATTTAGTTGGAACGTTGGTTGATTATGAAACTAACAGTTGAACTTGAAAATCAATTTACAAAGTCAATTGTTGTTTAAATCAAAGTGATACGAATAGCAACTAAATTATTAAACTTGCTGTTAATAGAAACAAGGCAAAATAGTTAAAATAAAAAAAGCTTTGAGAAAAATTAACATGTTTTGTAATTACGTAACGATTTAAAACACGGTACATAAAAATGTATGGAAATTTAAAACTGAAAAAAGCCGACAATCATCGGTTTTACTGGTGAACCGAAATGCACTTTTAAAATAAATACAGAACACCCAAAAAAAAAAAACTGTAAAAGACTTTAAATCCCAAATTTCAAATTCTTTTTGAATTTAATTAAACAATTATTGTTTCCAGTTGTTTACTCATGAAACCGAGATAAAGGTAACATCCATCAAACAGATAGTAAAATAATTCAAAATAAACCACAATAAGTTAACACTGAATTAAAAAATAACGAGTGCTATGCCGAATCTTATATACCCTTCACCACGTATTTATATATGTAAGTCTAATTTAGTGAAGTAACTCCAATCAAAAAAACAAATATTGGGGTAACAGATAATTAAAAATTAAAACAAAAAAAAAACTAATTTAAGTACTATTTATAATTTATAAAAAATGTCACCGGCTCTTAATGGGTTAAACATTTTTTTTAATTTTAGTATTTGTTGGAACATCTCTTCAAAAGCTTTTAAATGATACCCATATTGATATCTTGAAAATATGGTGCACGATCGTATATTTCTTTGAAATGTTCAAAGGCCCATAACTCGGAAAATATGGGCGAGTGCCAATTTTTTCACTTAATGTTTTTTCTTAATTAATTAATTCTCTAGCGCCCCATGAATGTATTTTTTTTTTTTTTTTGATTGGAGCCATTTTACTAAACTAGATTTGTTCCAAATGATATAAAAAAATTAGAGGTAGGCGTGATGTTGTGCTTCGAACACAGGGACCGATCTTGCTGATTTTTAATAGCAAATTGATTTCAACCGGAAACGGACGGACATCGCTCAATTGACTTCGCTATGCATAAGAACTCAGAATATACTTAATGGGGTCAGAAATGGATAGTGTGAAAATTACACATGGCATGACTAACTTAGATACTATACCTATTTTCCACCTGTGGTGAAGGGTATAAAAACTTAATAAATAATAATAAATGAAATGAAACAAAATAAAAAATCACGTGCCCATCCACAGTGGGATTACCCGCCATTAGATTGCTGATTAAACATAAAAAATTGAAAATAAATCAAGTAAAAACAAACGTTGTTTGTCGCTAATCAGTTAAAAAATTGTATTAGAATTATTTATTCTAAAAAAAACAAGTTTTTATTGAACGTTTAATAAGATTACTAAAACAATTATATTTAAAACAATAATAAAAAAACAAATCAATGAAAAACTTTTGAAAATACGTGTTCCTTTAAAATTCGGAAATAAAGTTTTTTTTTAATTGTGCATATAATAAGAGACACTTCCAATCACTAGAAATATGTAAAAGCACAGTTCAAGATGCATTCAAATAAACTGGTTACATAAAATTAATAAAAGAAAGTTTGTCATGTCCTCAAACATTTCAAGTTGAAAACCAAAAACAAACAAAAAAAAAAAAACCCTAAAGGAAGTCAAAGATAAGTTCACAAAACTCACCGCACATTCACACAGATCATAAATCTAAAAGTTGGTATTAAGAACAACAGAGCTAAGTAAGATTTAACTACACCACTAACAAGGGTGGTGCGTATGAAACAAGTAAAAGGAAAAAAATAAACAAAAAAAAGGGAAAGCTAGCTGCGTTGGTAAATGAGTCATTAGTTCAAATCCCAGCAGAGCTTTTGAGTATAAAGATAGATAAGTTGCTAAAAAGGGGAATAAATGAAAAACAGCAGTTCAAACCTACCGAAGCCTCGTTTAATTGTCGTGTAGTCGCATCAACAGAGCGTTTGAAGGAAAGGAAAGTAAAAAAAATAACAGCGTGTTGCAGATGTAGGCGGAACTGGTTAAAAGAACCAAGTTGGCAAAGATATCGAAAAAATAGTCCGTTTAAAGAAATCGAGACATGTAATACGAGCCATGGCCCAATTTTTAACCCTAAGCAAAATCATGTGACAACATCATATGAATATCTGACCACAGTAAACAATAATACGGAGAGGATTATTGCTTGGATTGGTAATTGTCAGGATACATGAATCGCTTACAAGATTTTGCGAGACTAAGAAATATTTAAAGCAGACCATAACGGTAGTTTCTGGAGTGGTCACATCGACAAAAAGATCTTTAGGGAATATAATTCATGAGTGAGAGAGTCGATTTTTTTTTTTTTTTGAAGCAAAATGAATCGATATTGCACTCCAGACATGGCTGAGAAGTGGATTTAGTAGAAGGAATTTGGGTTGGATTTAAATTATTGAATTCAAAAGATTCTATATTAAGAAAAAATTATTTTGAATAAATTCTGACGCGTCTGTTGTAAGTAAAATAATTTTAAGCTTTTCGAATCGTAGAATCCGGATTATAAAATAACACGTCCTTACTTTTATATCGAAATTAGCATTGTAACATAATTGATTTGGTCTTTGTTGATCACTGAGTTGCAATATAAACTTTTGAAATAAATAGAGGTTAAATTGGAACGTTTTACGTTTTTTTGAGCCCGATAGATTTTTATGGCGCATACAGTCGTTCATCTGACCCAGCCATCCGTCGAATTGTGAAAAGATTTTATACGGCGCTTAGAGCAAAACTAATTCACAACAGACCTCCTTTACATCCACAAAAATACGTTTTACACGCTGGTGGCTTCATTGAGCCTTTTTTTTTGTCAAAATCAAGCCAAGATCGTGTTACGTATAATGGAGATGGTTACCGCACCATGATCAAAGTTTTTTCTTTTCAACAGGATCTCGTCATGTGCCATATAGCGAAAGCAACGATAAATTGATTTCTAGAAATTGACCTGTTAGCTTACTCTCGATTATTTCTTGCAGATCCACATAAAATCATTGATTTATGCTCATAAGCCCGACACAGTTGACACTTTGGAGGCAGACATTGTTCGTGTTATTTGTGACACGCTACCAGCAATGCTCGAAAAATTACCCCAAGATCGGACGTCCAGTATGAAATAATTTTCAAATACATAGTTGTTTTCAATAAAAATATTTTTATTACAATTAAGTTCTTTTTGTGTTATTATGTACAATTTAAAATTCTACTGGCCTTAAAAATTCACCCTTTATAAATTAAATCAGTTTTATTAACTTGTAGTGAAAAAAAATCTATTACTGAGAATTATAACTAAATAAAATTCCAATACGGAATCAAGTAATACTTCGAATTATTTCGATCGTTAAATTCAGTTAATTATTACAATAAAAATACAAACTACAATAAACTATAAAAGTGAACAACACACTTAAAAAATTTTGTTTTTTAAACATTTAAAAAAATGTAAAATCACACACGTTTGTTTAACACTATGAGCAAATTTACAGTGCACCAAAAAAGTGTTATAAACCGGGCACATAAATTACAAAAAAATTAAATATAAATAATAAAAAAGATAAAGATGATTATCAATTAGCAAATAAAATTTAAATATTTACACTTTATTTTGTTATTTTTTTTTTAAGGAGTTTACTAAAAACGTGTGCGATTGTTAAAAAGATAATTTTGCGCATGTTTGTGTATTGTTATTAATATTAAGAAACTTAAAGGCTATAAAAAAACAACCTTAAAAAACTAAAAAGCAAAATGATAGTATGTAAAATAATAATAAAAATTATAATGTTAATAAAAAAAAATACTAACCTGCAAACTCATTTCTTGTATTTTATCGTATTCTTTGCTAAAAGTTTTATTTTTTAATGAAATTAATTTTAATTTACAAAATACAATACTGAAAAGAAAAAGTTAGAAACCAAACAAAAAAAAATTTAAAAACACACATTTTATTATGCAATCTTTAAAGTTTTTTTTTATCAAAGAGATTTTTCTGGAAAACTACTGCCACAACAACAAATAGACGCATTCAGTTTTGGTTTTAACAAGGATACAAAATAGCATTTATGCACATTTTTCTCCATTTTTTAAAAGTTAGAAGATATAAAGGATATATTTCATTTTTGTTCTTAAGGAATTTCTATTTCGTCTTTTGTTATTTTATTTAAATACTCTTTTCAAACCAATGCTCTCTTCCCATTTCTCACTTACTCTTGTTCTTAATGGTTTATGTTTTTTTCGTATTCCAGCAATGTTATCCAATAAACTTTTGAACGAAAGCTGCCAGATACTATAAAAAAACTTGTCATCTAAAGAAAATATTTGCTTAAAAAATACACGCGGCTTGAAAATTAACGGTTGAAAATGACGACGGTTCTTACCGAAAATTATTACAACAGTTTAATATATACTGGCGGAATTAATCCAACCAAATATTTTTTTGTTACTAGCAGCAGCTATTAATGGCAACATATTTTTAATTCGCCTAGGAAAATCGCTGTTTAAGCATCACTGTATTTGAGAAAAAATGATAGGTGGGTGCTTCAGTTTTTTATAGTTAAAACATACCAATATTACCGTTTTTCTAATAATAATGAAAAGAATGCTGAATATTTAGCTGTATATTTTAAATCAAAACATCAAACACAATAAAAAGAGTAATCGTAAAAAAGCCCTAACCCTCTCTTAAACACAATTAAAAAAATTATAAAAAAAAAAATTCAAAGCATTTTGTATTGAAAACTAGTAAGTCTTATATCAAAAACCAAATTGATTAAATGAGAACTCCATTGAGTTGTTTTGTCTTTTGTCTTATTGATTCAATTGAGTTCTCATTTAATCAATTTGGCTTTTGATATAAGACTTTCTAGTTTTCTATACAAAATTTGGGTAAAATCCACTGATGAGCTATTTGAGCAGTACTGAAATGGCCATATGGATATGCTTTCCCCGCAGTAATACATTTCATATTTTAGTTTAGTTTAAAATAATAAATATTTTATGAGAATATCATTAAATATTTATATTTGAAGGAATCAAGCACGAATAAAGTAAATTATATTTTAAAAAATTTTCAAATTTCAGAGGTCCGTGACTCGGAAAATATGGAAGAACGCCATTGTTTTCACTTGATGTATTTTTTATCTCTATCGCCCATAGATTTGGTTTTTTGATTACAGTTACTTCATTTTCCTAAATAATCACCTCTATTGTATTTGGCGTAGGCTTTTTTCGACTACGACAATTTTGTAGTAGATTAATGAGAACTGTTACGAGCTATCTTTAATCTATTACAAAACTTAAAAAAACGCTGAGGTTTTGCTACTACATGAACCGATCTTATTGATTTCCTATAGCAGCTGATGATGTACGATACACTTCGGTAAGTGTATTAAGATTGCTTTCATCGAGCAAGTACTATTTGATTTTGCCTAGAACCACAATAGTGAAATGCGTCGTTTGTCTGAGCCCTAATAAAATATCTACATACTAAGAAAATTCCTACTCATCTGTGAAACCGATTTTTCTTTACCTTTGGGAATACAGTATATTTGCTTTTTATATATCATTGTTAGGCACTTTACATACTTTAAACCTGTTGTGCGCTTCACAAAAGTGAGTTTTTAAGTAAATGTTGTCTGAATGCACAAATCTCTTACAACCAGCTTTGGTCAAAAATAACCAATCATGAGTAAAAATTTTAAAATAATCAACAATGTATTAGGTAAGCCTACAGCAGAAAGAGGCTAGACACAGTACAAAAAATGAAGTGCATAACGAATTCTGTTTATTTTGAGGAGTAAGAAAATGCTTAAAAACAGATTATATTAAATGAAATTATAATCCTTGTTGCTTTTTTTTCCTGACCAACTTTAAAATAATGTGACTACAGTTGAAACCCTAAGGAATGGCGCAATAAAAATATTTTTATTAATTTTATAGTTTTATTAATAGGTCGCTTTCTGCTTGCGTACCAAGTCTTTTTGAGCTCGGGGTTTAAAAGCTTGTGGTTATACTCAAATTTAACTTGAAATATAAACACGCCATGAAAGGAGATAAGTTCAAATTCTAAAAAAAAATTCGAAACGAACTATAGATTTAGCAAATAATATGCAAAAAAAAAAAAGAGAATTTTAGGCTAAATAGTTTACAATGGCCTCCGAAATTTAAATAAAAAATGTTTTAAACGGTTGTTGACATTGTACACGCGTTCGAAAGAGATTGGTCAAATTTGGCAAATTTCCACTATTTAAATATGACCATGACAACAAAACAAAAATCAATTCTATTATCATATAAGACCACAATACCCTAATCCTATAACAAATTGACATTATTGGAAAAATATAATAGAAAATTCCATACAAAAAATATTGCAATTCAAAGAAAAGTTGTACAGCATTCCAGAAGAAAGAAGGGAGGGGCATTCGATAATACGAAATACAGAAATTTAATTAATGGTTTTAACATTTCTTAACTCATAAATAACTACTCACTGATTATTTTATTGATTCAAATGTTTTTAAAGAAAATTTATTAAAACACAGGTTTTTTTTAAGCATTAAAATTTTAAAATTACACAAGAAATAAAAAATCTTCATAAGAAGTATTTTAATTCTTAATTAATCTATTCATATCTGATTGGGAAAAACGTATGTCAGGTTACGCAACATGCATATATATATATGTAACTTATTTAAGAGAGTTTAATTCAAAGATTTAGGGACTTTAGAAACTCCCAAAATTCAAACAAAAAGAATAACTAATGGAATAAAGCAAATTATGTTAAAAATAAGTTATTTCCCGTATACATACATATATTGTTTAATGTGGTGTTAAAAAAAAATAAAAATAAAAAAGAAGGGTGTGATTCGAAAATTATTTGTATATTAGAAAACATAAAAATCAGCTGTTTGTATGCAAAAATTTTACGCTGTTCGATTTGCAGAACAACCAAAAATAAAAATTTGCTTTAAATTCAAAAATGTTACTTAGATTCATTTAATAAACCTATCAGGGCTGTTTAAATAAACAAAATAGGTATTTTCCAATTGGTTTTTTTTATCGTGTAAAAGTTGTAAAAATCATTAATTTTTTCCAACTGAATTCTTCTCAAAGAGCCACACTTTCTGTAACATTGCACTTTTAAAGAGAAGAGATGTACTTATGTTACTTCCAGAAAAAAAAGTTGTTACTGAAATCTCTTTTAAAGGAATTCCATGTAAGAAATTATATAATTTATAAATTAAGAAATATTGCAATAGTTACAAAAGCAAAATTAAAGTCATTGTAAATATTTTAAGAGAACATTGTTTAAAACTCTCACAAAGATAGAAAGAGAAATCGAATAAGAGAGTTAATTCTTAAGAGCATAAAATCTTAACTTAGTCTAGGGTTTGGCTGTGTAAATTTCCCTACTTCCAATTTATTTTCTGTTAACTTTTAAATTTTGCAAAATAATGCAGAAAATATATATTTTAATTTGCAGTTAACTTCAGCTTAGAGATATTGAATGACAAATTTAAATCGAGGTTATGTAACTTCAAAAGAGTTTCTTTTTCTAACTGCCAATAACACATAATTATAGAAATAATATTAATGCAGAGCACTTTAACTTGAGGTATCTTAATATATAACATTCATCTCTTTGAATGCACCACCTAGAAAAAAAAAAGCCCCGCACTCTATTGAATTCAATATTTTATTTTACATTTGTTATTTGAAAAAAACTATAAGATTATTTTTGTTTTTTTTTTTTTTTTTGGAATATATAAAAATCAATTTTTTATTTTTTTTTAATTATTGATTTTTTTAGGTTACGTTTTCTGGATATTAAAAACGAGGAGAGCTTTAAATTGTCTCTTTCATACGAGTTTTTTTCATATAGAGTTAAATCTTTAGTTTTTAATGCTAAGAGCGATTTTACACGATGCCATTTTGCTCCATGTTTTTTTTTTTGTTTTGTGTACATGAAAAAATGGGATGTTATGAATCTAAACTAAAACAAGAACTTCTTGAACAAATTGCGTTAATCGCAAGAAAAGCTTTTAATATAAGAAGAGGACAGGACTTAAAAAATAGAGTGAATACCAGAGAAAGAGAGAGAGAGAATAGAGAGCTTTTAAGCGAGTATTAGGTAATTTCTGTAATAAATTTTTCCTTTAATTAAATAAACTTTTCTTAAATATTTGAGCAAAATAAATTTTTTTTAATTTTCCTACACCTTAGAGTTAAGTGCTAAAACATATGAAGCGACTTTTAAAGAAGTTTTGACTAATTATTATTCTCTTTATTAAAACTGGAATGAACATAGTTCATATATCTTTTCCAGGATTTATCTTTATTTTTTCACTAGTTAAAAAGCTCTAAGGCCACATAATAGTGAGAGACGTTCGTTTTTTTTTTTTTTTTGTTACGAAAACAGAGAGCGATAAAGGGAGAGAGAGTAGGCAAAATAGGTGACTATACGCTTATTGATTAAAAAAATACCAAACTCAAGTATTTCTTTAGTTTTCTTAAATCAATGATTTATTAGAAAAATTTTGAAAGATGCAGAAAAAAAAAATCTCTTGGATCAAAAAAGGAAGAAAAGGCACATAAAAACAAATTCATAATTTAAAAATATATTTTCTCATATTCAGGGCCATAATCCAAAAAAGAAAAAAATACATTAGACGTCAGTGAAGTATTTGTATACTTTTTATATTTCATTTCTAAATGCTAAAATAGAATTGTTCTTTTCACATTAAGATGAACATTTTTAAAATTGAAAACAAAAAAATGTGTATTTTTATATATAAACGAGACTAAATGTCAGACAACCAAATAGGAATGGAAACCAACAACAGCAATTAAATAAAAACATACAGATATTTTTTTAAACAAATTTATATTATTTGGATTTATTGACGAAGGTATCTTTAATGGCAAGAAAAGGCGCACAGTCTTTTTATATTTTGTAATTTTTAATATATATACATTTTTTTTACATTAAACAGCACTTGCAAAAATTTCAATCAAACAATTTACAATATTTTTTTACTCTTCAAAACCGTGAAATTTTTAATAAGAAATTAAAAAAAACGATCCAGTTTTGAATTTAACAAACACACTCGTTAAAATGACATAAATCGATATAATCTGTTCATAGTTTTCTTTTGTCGATAGAATTTGTAATTTTTATGGCAAAAATCGATGTTGGACAAGGACATCTTTGGCGTGGAATATCTATATCTTTATTTTTATCTATGTTTTTTTTTTTTTTAAATGTATAACACATGTATACACGAGTTGTTCAAATCTGAGAAACGACGAGTTACAAGAACAACATTTACACAGCGTTTTTATTATCTCTTGTTAAATAGATTTATTTATTTTTTCAATATTTCTATTGTTGCATATTTAAAATTTATTAAGAAGTTTATTTTTGATTCTATTTAGAATTTATATTGTTTTTAAATTAAATTTTTAATTCCGATTTTTGGTTGGTGGGTTGTAATTTTTAATTGTTTGTTGGTTTGTTTGATTACCTTTCTGTATCACTGGTGTTACACAATTTCTCGCTTTTTTTTCGTTAGGGGTTAAAACTACCCCTTTTGATTTTTTCAAAGAAAAAATTCAATAATTTTTTTTTTTCCAACTTTACACTATTTAATTTATATAATTTTCTTTTTAACAATTAATTTTATAAAAAATGTTTAAAAATTGTATCCTTTAGATACAAACTTTCTTTATTGTACGAACTTCTTTTTGGAAAATTATTAATTTTTCTTGTTTTAATATATATACTATATGATGTTGAAAAAGTATATATATACTATATATATAAAATATATTGTAAGTATATATAATAACTTTGAATTGTGTAAGTAACCCGAGACGAGAAATAAGTTTCTAAGACCGACCTCTTCAGTACGGTATCAGCGCTCGACTGATATTTTTCAACGAGTTGCGAGTGCTTAAGCTTTCACACACAGCAGTAAAAACTTAAAATTTACGGAAATCACACAGCCAAACGTTTGTGACCAACATAGAAAAGTAAGAAAAAAAAAACAACAAAATATATTATTCAGTGCAAATTCAAATTGAGCTGTTTCACACAGATACTCATTCTTATACTCACACGCATGCAAACACTCAGTCTAGAGACTAAATAAGAGGAAATAGCACATACACTCTGACAAAAAGATAATAAAATGAATCAGAACAACAACGGTGTAATTTTCGTGCGCTCACTTCCAAACAGAAGATACACATAAGCACAGTGATGCCAACTTTTAATGCTCAAAGTTGAGTTTTTGTGTTTTCTATTGAGCTTAAAAGCACCAACAAAGTGTTTGATTGTTTAAGGGTTGCAAAATTAAATATTTTTTTATATCGTCTTTCCTGCAAAACACTTATTTTTTTGGAAGTGATGTTAACTTTTTTTTTTTTTGCAAACTCGTAAAATAATTTTATATAACAAATGCATCAAAATATTTTTAAAGTACAGAAGTCCAGATTGTTATGCATTTTATCAACAAAAAGATATTTAATTTTTTTTAGTTGAAATCCCATAAGATAGTATTAGTCCAGAATGACAGTATTAGCAGAATTGTTATTAATCAAGTAGTTAGTGAACCTGTTTGATAGGGTAAACTATTTCTAGAAAAATATTTTTGAGTTAATTTTTCCTGCATTTCCACTATCGAAGAAGCCTCTTTGGGTAGTAGCCTTCAAATTTTTGTGATTTCTCAAAAAAAGTACAATTTCTAATTGAATCAATTATACATTTAATTGAAAAGTAATTTCACAAATTTTAGTCACATAATTATTTTCGATTAAGCAACAGATTGAACTAATTAATAATGTAATTCATAATTTTAAAGTGAAAAACATACAACCCATAAAAGGTTTAATTTTTTTTTGTGTGGTTTAAAAAACGATGCGGTAACAAAGAAAATTTCTAAAGAAAATAAAGGGGCATAAGGAAGCAAAATTTCTATCACTGAATCGTGTCGTATTCTTGAACTATCATTTTCGGACACTTGTAATTAAAAGGTGGCTAAAAAGTCTTTCAGTATTAAAAAATTACAACTACTTTAACGTAAAGTTAATTTAAAAATGAGAATTTTATGGCATTACGTTGAATAAATTATATCGGTGAAATGAACATCTCCCGATTTGAAGCAAGCCATCCATCGCATGCTAGCCTTCAAAAAACCCAAGCGACAATAGTTGTCGCTTTTTTGGAAATAAAGAAATAACAATATTGTAATACTTCTTAAGCAAAAATTCCATAATTTAAAATGAACAGAAAAAAGTATTTTTTCGTCAGATTATTATTTTAATTTTTTTTTTTTTTTTTTTTTTTTTTTTTTTTTTTTTTGTTAAGAACAGAGGATAGAACAAGATAGACCTTGATAATAAATATTCACTCTGTTATTAAAAATTTCCGTACATAAATGTGGCTAAATTTCAATGCTGCATCACTAAATTACCTGCTTTAATGTGTAGGCGGTTCTAAGACTTGAGTTCAATTAGTAATAAAGGAGAAAATTATTTTTCCCAGCCAGAAGCTAGCAATTCAGAAACAATCTATCTAGCGAAAACATTTTCAACAAACCGTAAACAAATTCTTATGTTCAGCTAGAGGAAAGTAATACGGATCTTTTCTAATAATGAAAGCGGGAAAGTGCTCATCTTTAAAATATCATGAGCAGTAACTGTGTTTTTTATAGGCTGTATGACATGTAGCACTATATTGTTTAAATTGTTTGTTGTTCACATTAGTATCATCTGTTTTAACTGCAAGTCACTTCATTAATATGTCGCGATATCGAGCACGTTAATTTAATATCTTACAAACAACACCATCAGTTAAAAAGAAATTCATAGTTTGAAAGTATTTTTTCCAACAGCATCCATGACTTGAGTATTCTTAACAACGCTTAACTTAGCTGCTATAGATTTCCTGAAAGTTGTCAACACTTTACAGCATGAAAGACGACAAATTGAAATCTTGCAAAAAGTTTTGGGTACCCTATATTATTCTAACAAATGGATCTCTACAATTAACAGCTTAATGCGCTGGGATGTCGAAAGTTCAGTTATATGAAATACAATTTAAGAAACTGGGTCAGATTATTTAGGTACATTTGCATTGTACTTCACGTATTATCCGCATTTCTAGGCAAAAGAAAAGCAAAACTTTCATCTATTCATTCTGTTTAAAACAGGCATGATTTTAAAATTAATATTATTTATGTTAGATTTATCTTCAGCTTTTATATAAACAAAAAAATGTGTTAATTTTTTGATAAAAAACATTTTGCACCGGGGTGCTAATTATTTAGGCTGGACAGAAAGGAAAATCCAATGAACTGCGTTAAGATACCACATTTTCTTGCAACAAAAGATTTGAATTTTTTTTATAAAATATTAATTGAGTAATTAGCACAAAGTTGTTAAATCAAATTATTTGCTATTAAAATAAAATTGTTAAAATAATAAAGTTAATTTGATTCGATATTTATGTATCAATAATGATCTACTGAAATAAAGAACTTTTGTTATCTTTTAAAAATAATTACATTTTCTCGAGTTAGAACGAAGTTTGCTGGCAAACCGCTGATGAATTCATTGTCCATTTTCTAATAAATTTTTTGTTTGCAGTAGATATCAAGACATAACTTTCTTATATAATTAATATTTTATGACTTTGTTAGTCTTGCTTTGTTTAGGGTTGATAGAATGCTTTTTATAAATCGCAATTCCACTTAAAAGTACTAAATTTAAAAAAAAAAAAATTATGCCTTGTATTAAAAAAAAAAAATTACAATAATATTTGACGTAATTTAGAGTTGTATAGTTCGTGAACGACCTAGATCAACTGAGCAATATGGAGCGAGCTTTTTACTGAGCGCCTTTAATAGTTCATCATTATTTATATAACAACATATATAAAATTACAACTTGAGTGAAACCTTAAAACTAATTTTGGTACAAATTAAGGAAAAGCATCCTTTTGTAATCAGAAAATATATTAGTATGAACCAATATTCTTTTTAGTTTTAAGGATTTACAAAAATAAAGTCAGATAAATTTATCAGAGGACATTAAAAATCTTGTGAGCTTTAAAAATCAACTGGATTCGCTCAATTGTTTTCTGTTCACTGATTGAGCAATTGAGCTTTCAACAATTGAGCTAAACATGTCAACTGAATTCGATCATTTGTTTGAGCTCACTAAGTGAGCTTTGAACTAAGTGAACGAACTAGTACGTTCTATTGAGCTGAGCTAAAAAGGGCGCTCACTTTAAGGAGCTGATAAACCCAACTCTAATGTAATGGAACTGGAATTTATCTGTAAAGATTTATTTATAATTTCTTTATTTTTTAGTGTCTCAAAAAGTCATAGAAAGAGAAGCTATGGACTCACACTTTTTTAATCAAAAATTAAACGAGAAATCGTTAGAAAAATTATTCGCATTAAAAATTGGCTTCAATATTTTCGTTGTTTCAATAATAGGAATATACGTGCAGCTGTGGAGCAAAGGCGCACATCCATTTTAGTAAAAATCATGTAAAGAGAAGTATTAAGACAATTCTTTGTCTATTAAAGATGTTTTAATATTGAAAATGTGTTAAGGCACTTATCGATTTTCATCGTGGTAGTCATCATATTACGACTGCGTCGAAGAACTTGACTACTTAATTCTCTTTAATCACCATTAAATAAGTTAAGACCACTTTTTAGCTTTTGGAGCTAAGCCGTTTGCGAACACTTACTACACGCAGAAAAAAACATGCTTGTGATATGGTCACACTAACCATATTATGTTCTTTGTAACAATGTATAGTTTCGGAGAACCAATTATAATTGTTTTCAGCAACACTTTAGCCACGATAAACATTTTGTGTTTTAACTTAAAAAAATTTCAATCACAACCAAAGTTTAATAACTTATTAAAAAAAAAATATAAAATATTTAACCATAATATATAATTATTAATAAAAGTATGGTTAAAAGCAACAGAATAATGTTTGCGTTAAAAAGTATTTTGTTCTAGTTCTTGAGAGTATTACTATTTTTCTGACAGCTAAAATTTGAAATTATTTTTTATTGTTAAAAAAAGTGAAAAAATAAAATTTTTTTAACAAAATAAATAATTAAAAATAATATGCAAAATATGAAAACAAATAAAAAGGGAACCAAAACATTTAAAAAAAATTGAAATTACCTTTATTTTTATGTTTAAAGCACAATTGTGAAATCATTTATTTGGGCTTATAATTTATTTTTTTATATAACTGCAAATAATTGATATTTTTTGTGAATGTATATTTTTAAATAAGTTTTATGACAAATCGTTAATGAATAAAATTATAATAAGTTTTTTATATTTGGAAAAGTTTGCACTTACGAGACTATATAGTAGTAATTCAATTATATAACATGACATTTTCAGCCATATTATGATATTTTAATTTAACCATTTAATGCTTATACTTTAGAAAGTTATTGTTTTACTAGACAACAATATGGTTGTAAATGTAACAATATTATGTTTTGTTAGCAACCATATAATGCAACCATAATATGTTGCTCTTAAATTATGGTTACCTCAATCATGTTTTTTCTATGCGTGTATTACCGAGTTTCGCTAGAGATCACAATACATCACGTTTCTGATGAGTTGCTGCCTAAGAGCGAGATGTATTATAACTACATTGAGTTTGAGTAGGAATATTCAGAGTTGATACTCGTTAACATCTTTCGAAGTAGACTCGCCTATCTTTTCTATATTCGACTTCTAAAAGAACACTTAGCAACTAACCTTAAAAATACACTAGTTATTAGTTATTAGTTAAAAATACATTAGTTATTATGTGCACTATTTTGTGCAAAAAATATATAAACTTTTTTTATAATTAATTCATTTAGTCTGTTTAATTTTTGTTGTTTTATGATTTTTAATCACACAATATAAAGGTTTAGTTCCCACAATTTGTTTGCAATTTTTTGTTTTTCTTTAAAAGCTAAAATTTTATTTTTGTACCCTTAAGGAGTTTAGGCGTTTTTCAAAATTGATTTTTAACCACCCAGCTACTATGGTCCACCCAGCTCACAAATTATTTGACACAGAGAAAAATTGCTAAATGAGAATGATTTTTTTTTTTGCCTTTTTTCAACAAAATAATTTTAATGTAGAATATAGAGGATTTTTAAAGGTGTATTAAATGAGTACTAAACCAAACAAAAAATTTGAGATAAACAATTAGTTCTCATAATGTTCTTGTTTGCATTTTACAAATATGATTGCCTACAAAAGACAAGAACAAACAATTTAAATGTTTATTTTATAATTAAAGAAAAAAGAAACAGAGTTGTGTTGTTGTCGTCATAATAAAAATTCTAGAGAGAATAAAAATCAAATAGTTTAAAAATGTTAGGAGAAAATAATTTGCAATAAAGAGCACAGCAGAAGGTCGTGGTTGCCATACTTTTCTATTTGTAGTGTTTTTGGACGATTTTTAAAATTCGATATGGTCAATTAAGAACTGGCCGATTTTTAAAAGAATGTGTGCCTAAAAGACTCGACATTGGATGCAGTATTTTTCCCCATAATAATGAACGTGTTACAATACGTAAAACACATAATAAAATTAGATTTCTATAGATCACACCATGTTATAAAGCTTTGCGACAAGGAAAAAAATAATTTAACTGGGTTGTTCTACAACTACTTTAAAATATTAAAAAAAAAATCGCAGCCATATAAATTTGTTATTTTTTTTTTTTTTATTATTTAAAACTTGTTAAATCCGAAAGTTATAAATATAATTAATAAATTCGAATATGTCTTCTAAAAACCGTTGAAATGTAAAAAATACAATAGTTGATTGTGGACAATGCAAAATACAGGTGAAAGAGAATGAAAATTGCATTTAAATTTTAAAATGACAATTGCTTAATATTTTAAAGCACTCATCGTTTTAACAGTACAAGAAACGTGGTTTTATGCTGCTAAGTTCAGATTTACAACATACCGGGATACAATGTAGTGAAACTTCTACTTATATTTACTATAATTATCAATCAATATAACGTTGAGTTTCGTGAACGTAAAGATTTTACAGAGACAAAAAATCGATTGAAAATTAAGACATTAATATAAAATGTCTTAAACTTACATTATTATTTAGATTACAAGATTGTGGTTTGCTTGCTAAATATGCCCGATAGCCTGATAGAATTGTTGATGATTTTTTTTTACAAAAAACAATATTTACAAATATAATAAATGTACTAACTAGTTTTAGTTACAAAGTCTGTCATGCTTTAGTAACACGTCGACCATCAGCTTCATCTATAAATAACGTGTTTAGTAGTAAATTAAAAAAATATGTTTATTTCTACTATTGTTCTATAATGGATCACAATTTTATATCCCACAAGCTTAAAATCGAGGGTAATGTAGAACATATTAAATTATTAAACAAAAATTGTAGTTATTAGTAATTCTCTGCAATTATTTGAAATTACACGTAATATTTCTGCAGGTGTTTCGGAACTTATGGCTCACATCGTAAATGCAGAACTGAGCTCTGTTATAGAAAAGCATAATAAAATTTTTATTAAAAATAAAATCACGCCATGGATAAAGACAAATTTACAAGCTGTAATAATGTTAGAAAAAATTGTTTAAAACTCAAGAAAAGGCGAAAAAGTAATGATTAAGAAAAAGTGACTAAAAAATAAGTTGTGTTCTCAGAATCAACATAATGATTTGAACAATTCGAAAGGAACCAAAAAAAGGGTTGAAAAAATTTAGATTCAAGCGATTTTCGTTGCATTAATATGGCCAAGCTAGTTATCTCACACAAAGAGCTCATATTTTGCTCTGACATAAAAGGGAATGTGTTACATTCACAATCTAGCACACAACCTAACACAGTTGCCGTGTTAAAACATGGATACATCACCAGAAATAAATTATATTCTACATAGTTTCCATAATTCCATACACCAGTATACCTGTATAACTACTGATAATAAAACCCCTTTTGAGCTTTCGTTATGTCATTACATAAATTTTTTTAATCGTTTTTGACGATTTTAAAGAAATTTTATTTGGCAACTCTAAATGATAGCTGATTATACATAAATCGTTGCGAGACCACATGTAAATATTTCATTGAGTCCACATAACAATAGCGGCCGGAATTGCCGATTATTTTCAAACGTGTAACACCAAAAAAAATAATAATGAAAAGAAAACTTTTAGATTTAGATTAAACTACAAAAAGCAAATAAAATAAATATATTCGTGTTTGCAGTTACTGGATTACACGTTCATTTGATGGGGGTGATATTAAATCATAAGAAATTGATAATAAACATATTGTCATTTACAGCAACAGCAAACCGCAATTCTTTAAACCAACAACAATAACTACAACTACTATAAAACATTTCAAACTTTTGATTGTGCTCATCAAACGCTTTTTGTCATGAGCACGAGAAGCAAAGTTTGTACTGTTTCTAACGAAGAATTCTCTTGTCCGTTTCTTAACAGGGGGTAGTTTTTACAAAAAAAAAAAAAAAAAAAAAAAAAAAAAAACCAAAAAAATTGTACGAATGAGTATGAAATAAAAACTACATAAGTAGAAATAATTAGGGGAAAAAATACATACAATTTGGATTATAAGTATATGCTTTTTCAGTTTAGCGTAAATATAAAAAACTTTAGGCAAATTGAAGGCATAATATTCTAATGAGCAAAAGTAACTAAATCAAATATAAACAACTTCAAATACTTTAAAGAAACCCTTGAGCAACGCCCTCATTCCAGGACTGACTCACGGTTTATTCTTTTATAATTTATAAAATTTTAATTTAAAAATATAGAACCATTATTCCGATTAGCGCTTTAAATATTTGTATTTGTATTATAGGTCGCACAATACCAGAAAATAATAGCTTCTCATTTTGCTATGACAGTAAGAAATAAGAATCTTCTTGAATTGAACAAATCTTTCTGGGATCTGTGACACACCTGCTGAACAAATCTATCACGAGCTTGCTGAGTCTTGTAGTGACAACCGTTACAGCTTGTTCTTTGATTAGAACCTTTTAGAGTTAAATCGTGATAAATATAAGCATCTTCATTTGACGTAATTAAGACTAGTCAATTTCGTTTGTTCCAATTATTTTATTGAAAACTGTTTTCTAAAACTTTACGTTCAAAAATTAAAGCAAGCAGAAAACTAATAAATTGGTTTATTTTTTTTGTATTTTAATTACATTTTTTTTTAAACTTTTACTGTCAAAGCAGTGAAACGAAAATAGAAGATATAAACAGCATTAACGAGATCTACGTGTGTTATGGTCACAATAACCATATTATTATTCTCTATAGTAACATATTGTTATTAAAAACAAGTAAGACTGCTATATTCAGTTATGCCGAATCTAATATACCCTTCACCATAGATGTATAACCATATGCAATAGCAAAATTTTCGAAACCATGTCTGATCGATTTGTGTAAATAAAATTTTCTCTAGCTCACAGACAGACGGACTTCGGTCAATATATAAAGACACAGAATATTATATATATTTATTTATGGGTTCAGAAATTGATATTGTAAAAGTAACAAACTTTGATTTACCCTTTTTCATCAGTGGTGAATGATATGAAAATATTATTATTAATAAAACTAATAAATTTAAAAAGATAATTAAAGTTATGGTAAAATAAGAAATACGGATAAAATATTTTGTTTTTAATATTTTGTAACCATATTGTATGTTTATACTTTAAGCATTACTATGGTTATAGTTAACAATGTCATAATCATATTAGACAATAATTTAATTTGAATAATAATAATATTATTATGTATAACCATGTAAGTCCATCATAATATTTTGCTCTCAGATTGTGGTTACTTCATCAACGTTTTTTCCTTCGTGTGTATTTAACCCACCCTGCATTATTAGGAGTTTTTAAATATTATTTTACTAAATGTGCTCTTAAAAAATTTAATTGAAGCTGTTGAAAGATTTATAAAGCAAATATTTTATCACAGGTAATTAACAATAGTCATAGACTATAGTTATTTGCACAAATAAATCGATTTTTTTTTTACATAAGATGTTAAAGTGAAGATGAAAAATGAACTCTTCGACCTTGACGGATGTAAGGGATGAATGCCTGCAAATAATAATTCTAACCATAAAAAGGGCAAAAATGACAGTAATGCAGTGGAAATTAATTTCCAGAATAAAACTTTAAGTTGAAAATAAAAATTACTGTGAAAACTGTGTGATTAGATAACATTCAATATTGGAAGAAAACGAATAGATGTTGAGAAAATTAGAAAAAGCATAAAAATACTACACTTGAGTATAAATTTGAAAAGGGAAAAAATCAACGCAGGCGCAATACACAGACCTGCCTGCCATATTAGTCTGGAACATAAAAGAAAACGCAAAGAAAAGAGAACATACTTTTTCCGCAAAGGATTAAGGGATGAAGGCTTTTGAGTTTAAATACCAACTGCACAAGAAATGAAAAGAAAAAAAAAATACTGAAAATTACACTTATGTAAAGGAATTTTAAAATGTATGTCAAACCAAACCGCAGAATATACAATTAGAGAATAAGCACAAAATTAAAAAAAGAAAAAAATTGATATATAAGGAAAGAAATACTGTAAAACGCCTAAGTTTGTGTACAACAACCTAAATCTAATTGATTGTAAGCATATTTAGTTTAGTTAAAAAAAGCTGCAAAACAATGACGATTACAATAATTAACATTTTAATTAAAATAAAAGTTAAATAGTATTTTTTCACTTGTTCAAGAATTTTCAAGCAAAATAAGCAGAAGCCAAAGACAAAATATTGATTTATTTTTTAAAGTTTTTTTTTTCTAATAATAAACTTAAATTCAGAGTTGGGGTTGGTATACTATACTTTTCATTAACACTATTATTAACAGCTACTACAGCTAATAAGCTACTTTTTAACACCACCTGCAGGAAACAATACTTTATTTAAGGGCTTTATTTATCTATCGATATTAATTATATTCGACATAAAACTTGGATAAAAAAAAATTGCAAGCCAATGCCATCATCTGTGAAACATTTTTTTTATAATTAAGGTACCTCACAGATTGAATGGAGATGAAAATATATTTAATTAAGAAATTTATAAATGAAATATAATTAACTGTTAACTATATCGTTTAATCCAGTTCCGTCCAACTTCTAGTGTTATTACTACCTTATTTTTAATTACAAGGGTAAACTTCGCTTATGCTTAGAGGGAGTCATAGTATATCCACTTAACAGCAATAGAAAAACTGAAGGATTTTTCATTTGGAAAATAAATGCTTAGTGGATAACCCCCAACTCTGCTCAATATAATGACGTCACACTGCGTCAATAATGATGTCAATGTTTTTTATATAATACAATACTTAAAGCAAATATATCAGCGGCATTCTTATCATATCGAAAATGTTTTTTTTTCATTCTAATAAATTAAATAGAGGTTTACCACTCTTACTCTTGCATTTCATAAGTACGAGGGGTATTAAAGTAATCTTTAAACAAATACTCTAAAATCGATTTTATTAAAGGACGATACGTTTGATCTTGCAAATAACTAAGTGCAGTGTATGATTTCGGGAGGTACTTCAAAAAGCTTTCTGTTGCAAAGCTGACCTTCTCAACCCTTATTTGGATAACAGGGTACCCGGGTATCCATTTCTTCTTCAAATAGATATTAAATATAGAAGCTTCAAGAGAGCTTCTGAAATTTGAGTAATCTTATAATTATCTTGTTTAATTTAGTTTCTTACCGCCTTTACAAAGTGACAGGTTACATGAAGCCATTTCATCCAGCTTTCAACTATAAATAATATCAGCACTGTATGCGTAAACAACAGAAACAAAATGTTGTTATATCAAGATTCATTAAATGTTTGACTTTATTTTTATTAAAGTTGTCATACGATATATATTTCTGGCCTGGCAATACTGAGTGCTGCCAAGTGCAATCTGACATTTCCATTGGAAAGTTTGTCATTTTAAAGCATAATCGTACTCAAAACGTTTTGACGTACGACCATTATTTGTGTTGTTTACAGTGACTTGAAAAAATTAATATAGAAAAAAAAAAGGAATTAACTCGTGAACATTTTCGTGCCATCATTTTTCACAACTTTCGACGTGGATTATCACGACAAGAGTGCATTGATGAACTTAAATCTTTGTATGGCGATGAAGCACCATCCTATAGCACTGTTAAAAATTGGTTTAAAGAATTTAATCGTGGCTGAAGCTCGCTCAAAGACGAATTCCGTGAAGGTCGTCCAAAAACGGCTGTTGTGCCAGAGAACATTGATGCCGTGCGTGAACTCATAATGCAAGATCGACATGCGACATACCGAGAGATAGAGACATCCTTGGACATTTCTTCCACCAGCATACATTCGATACTGCATGTACACCTGGCCGTAAAAAAGTTTTGTTCTCGTTGGATCCCGCACAATTTGAAAGTCGCTCAAAAAAATGCTGGTGTCGATTGGTGCAAAGAAATGTTGCAAAAATACGATTGCGGTGCTTCAAAAGACGTTTATAAGATCGTCACAGGTGACGAATCATGGACCTATGCGTATGAGCCCGAAACGAAACAACAATCGACCGTGTGGGTCTTCAAAGACGAGCAAAATCCAACGAAAGTTGTTCGTGGAAGAAGCACTTCGAAGCAAATGGTCGCCTGTTTCTGGTCATGTGGCGACTGTTCCGCTTGAGCAACGTAGGACGGTCACTTCTGAGTGGTACACTACAATTTGTTTGCCTGAAGTCATCGGAGAAATTCGAAAAACCAACAAGAGAAGACGAATCATTGTTCACCATGACAATGCGACCTCTCACACATCGGCTCAAACCAGAGCGTTTTTGACCGGCCAAAACGTCGAATTAATGGGTCATCCGCCGTAAAGCCCTGACTTGGCACCTAATGACTTCTTCTTGTTTCCGCACATCAAGAAAAAAATGCGTGGTCAACGATTTTCGTCGCCAGAAGAAGCTGTTGAAGTGTTCAAAAACCATGTTTTAGAGGTGTCTCAAACGGAGTGGAAAAAGTGCTTCGACAACTGGTTTGAGCGCATGCAAAAGTGTATAAATCATGCTGGAGAATACTTTGAAAAACAATAAAACCATTTTTGATTATAAATATTCACATTTTCACTATTAGGCCAGAAATGTATAGAGCAGCCCTCGTATAATCAAATATTATTTTTATTTTTTTATTTTATTTTATTTTTTTTTTAATTTTGTAATCAGCTCTGCTACATGGAAATTTTTTTAAAGATGTTATAAAGTAGTATTTGCTAAAGGTATTTTTCTAAGCTACCATTACGCCGTTTGTATTTTCACATAAGGGTCAACACAAAATAACCTTCATTAGATTCAAATGCAACTGTAGAAAAAGGTGAATGTGGCAACAAATTGTAATTTGAAACAAATTAAGAAATTTTAATAGAAAATTTTATTAATTTAGTTAACTTTTGCGGTTTTTCCGAACCCTATTGATTTCTAAATTCGTAGTGGTTCCTGGGTAATTTTGAAACTTACCCTCTTTAGTATTTTTATCTTTTATTTTATTTAATTATTTTTTTGCGCTAATAAATGCATACAATATAGCAAAAACAAATATCCACTAAATTTGCTATTTTACGTTAGCAGCCATTTGGTGCGTATACGTTTTCCAAAAATAAAATAAATAAAAAACATTCTAGTGGAATTTTGGTTTTAATTGCATAAAAAACAAATATTTATTCAAAGTCCATGCACAAGTGTTTGGGGAAATAATTTATGCATTATATTTTTAAAGCTTAAGCATAGTAATCAAATTTCAAATTGAATTTTCCAAACTTATGTGTTATTCGCTTTCAGGTAATTTTATAGACCACGCAGGTTTGCTATCATTTCGTTATTCATAAATACTTTCGCATATGGAAAAAGAACGAACAATTGAGACAGAAACTTAACTTGTTGCTAACCCTACAGGAGCAGTGAGCAGTGAGGTACCATCGGTGAAATAAATATGGTGTCAAATTACATGACCCTGAAGGTTAATTGATGCAGTGACGATCACCATCGACAGCTTCAACATCATTTTAGAATGTGGGAAAAAATTGATTTGGGGGCTGATTTTCAAAGTAAAATGGTTAGTTTAGTAGCGTTGTTCAAGCGCGAACTATTTCCAGAGTACATATACTAATTACAAATGTCTAAAAGTGAGCCCAGTCCGTTCAACAGTTTAACCTTTTATAGATTCTAGCGGTCTTAAAGAAACACCCCATAAAAGTTACAAATTTTTACAGGTTTTAAACTGTAGATAAATTTTAATGTATCCGAAATTTACATTTAATTTCATAAAAATCTTGAATAGAATTATAAATTTTCTCAATGCATTTAAAGTTTTAAAACATTTAAGCAAATTTGTGAAATATAAAAATTGTCTGAAATAACTCTATAAAAAATTTTTTTGACACTTTTAGAGACAATTGAACAAAAAGAACATGGAAATTTTGGATTACTTGATCTTAACCGTACTGAAAAGCAAAACCAAATGAATGACGGTATAACTGCAAATGTTTAACTAAGAACATTGGGATTCACCAGCAGAATATAGTGAAAAGAGATTTTACAATTTTTTTGTATTTGTCAAAGGTATAAATTTCTCGTAGCAACATTTTAAAAGCATTAAAAGTTCGGCTGCTGAGTTCACAGATTTCGTGCAAAAAATACCGCCAGAATTTTTATTACATACAACTTCGACAAATATAAATAATTAATTGTTTATGCGAGAGAAGAAGATTTTTTTTATCTGTGTCTATAAAATTCTACTGACAAGACAAGCACAAAGCGTAAAATGAATTATTAAACCCGTAGTGCGATTCACTACTCTTTTTTTTATTTAACGATTATTGGTTTGTTAAATTAAGTTAACAACAAAATTGTCGATTCTGCTATTCGTTAACGCTTTTAACGATATGCATCGTTGTTTAAAACAAGCTGATATAGTTACCAATTTGCTCATCGTTAAATAAGCGACTAAATCTGTTGTTAAATCTGTCGAAAAAATAAACGACGTACAACTGGTGTTTCTTACATATGTACATATATATAAACATAAACACATAACATATACAGTTATTTGAACACAAAATAAAAACACAGTTTGTTTTCATTTCATTTAAAATTTATTTCAAAAATAAATTTCTTATTAGAAAAAAATGAACAAAAACCTCTGTTTCGACCATATTTTAGAAGAGGTAATCGCAACTTTACAACTTAAACTGTTTTCATGCTTTTCTTAATGTTATACTCCATACATGCATATTAAAAAATACATATTTATACGTGTAAATTGACATCCAAGAAATAAACAATGCATGTGTCTCGCTTGAATTCGTATGTTTTTACTCTTCTCTTTTGTGTTTTTCGTTTAATTGTTGACGGAGAAGCCACTTAATTTCAACTTGTGTCTAATATCGTTTAGCTGAAGTTAGTGAATCACTAAATCGTTATTGCAAACAATAGAAAATGTCGACAAATATAAATATTGTCGTTTTGTTTACTGAATTACACTACCGGTGTGCTTCGCCGCCCCAAACAGAATAAGCGCACGATAATTTCTTAAATTCCAAATTAGACAGTTTTCTGTTCCATTATGAATATTAGTAATTACCGTTCTTTATTCAAAATTTCAGCACAATATACTCCTTATAGTTCTTTAGGTATGCGATAATATTTTTTTTTTAGTTTTAATGGGCAGTAGCACGCCTACTCTTCCTATACACCCAGTTTTTGTTAGATATAGCACATGTATAAGGGAGCTACTTGTACCACATTTTATGACTCTACCGATTACAGTTCCCTAGGTAAACGATAGTAGGTGCCATGCCACGTCTACACACTGCAGCCAGTGTGGCTATGCACATTTTTAAGAGCGTTCCTTATGAAAAATTTCAAAATTTCTCAATGTGATATAGTTCTGTTTATGGTACACGATAATAATATTTTACTTTGTATGGGCAGTACCACGCCTACTCTTCCTATCCACTTTGTTTTTTTATGTTTGATTATGCTCATTAATATAATAAATACTTGTACAACATTTCAAGACTTATACTTTCCTAGATAGCTTTTCACTTTGTATGGAACGTATCACGCCTACTTTTCAGATCCATCCAGTTATTTGCCAAAATATGCTCAATGATATGAGAGTTTTTTTTACAAAATCCCATGGCTCTAATTGCTATAGTTTGCAAAATACAGGATATAAAACATTAACTTTGTATGAGAAGTGCCACGCCCACTTTAAAAATTGAAAAAGGATATAGTATTAAGTGCGAAAACCTCAGGAAGATGCAGGAAGCTTTCCCTTCTTCCACTGTTAAAATTATCAAATTTAGGGTACAATCAGCGTTTGAAAGTTTAAAAATTGGATCTGCAACGTGTCACTGTTTGGTGCGTTTTCCAGGCTAAAGATGTCCTTAGTCTATCTTGGGACGAAACTAAGGCTGATCAAACAGTGCAGGTTACTAGTGTTTAATATCGCGTCATGATTACCAAATTCTTTCTGTATAAATTCTGTAAATAATTTGATCTAAAGAGGAATATTGAAAATAACTTTGCCGTAAATCAATATTTCAAAATTGTAGTACGCATGACCCAGCAAAGCCATGAAAATTATATACTCGATAAGCGACGCCATACAGAAACCTGGCATAACTTGTTATTTTCAAGCTATTTTTTAAGTAGGCCACAAACATTAACTTTGTGCACACACATACATACATACATACATACATATTGTTGGTGACGATCGTTTATGATAACAACTTAAATAAAATTTTAATAAATTAAATTTCTTCAATCAAAAAAGATACAAATAAAGATAAACAAGTAAACAATACATACATACATACATACTTCCATACATACATGAATACATATGTTTCTAAAGAGCGACATAATAAGTTAATTTAAAAACTTTCCTATTGTAGACAGTCAATCAAATAACATGTTTGTTAGACAGACAACACAATTTTTCAAAATCGTTGTTAGGAATATTTTTGCAAAGAACAAAAAAAAAAAGAAACACAATACAAATTTGTTGAAAATATTTAAGATGAAAAATCAATATTTTACAAAGTTTTACTACAAGTTACATTATGTTATTACAGTAGCAATAGAAGAACGAATTCCAGAACTTTAATAGATTTAAAATTTTTGTTTAATTCATTGAAGAAATTTTAACCTTAATCGTCTTCTTTTACTCGACATTTTTCTCTTTTTACTTTAATTAAAAAAGGTTTTCATCAAATTTTCTTTTCGTTTTCAAAATTTTATGTTTTTAAAATTCTATTTTATTTAGAAGGCTCTTTTCAAGGAAATGTTTGACGAGAGCGAGTCAAGATATATACCCGCGGCCTTTTGAATAATACATAGGTTTTTGAAAAAAAAAAAACATTTTATTTTTCGGCGTAGTATTCTTGAAGCGCTATACACGTTGTTTAACGTATATCCAATATTTTATCCCTTCCACAAAAAAAAAAATTGTCGTCTTTAAAGTAGTTTCTGTTTGTGCGATAATTTTATCTCAAATCAAATCTGTTTTCACGAAGACATTTCTGTAGATTAGGAAATAGGAAATAGTCACTCGATGCACGGAAGGATAAAGGTGCTATTTGTAACCTAATTCATGGTTTTTTTTTATGGAAACTGCACATGTGTGCAACCTTGTATTTATCAAGTTCTCATTGAATCGACCCAATAAGTTGCCATATTACTTGCACTCGCCATTGGTTGTTTAATCTTTGAAGATAGTCAATGTAAATGTTACCAAAAAAAAAAACGGCGGCTTTATTGGCTGATGACAACCCCATCATGGCCTTCTTTTGCGCCGATTCACCATCGGGAAACGTACTATTTTGATTGCTGGTACCAAACAATTGTGAAAGATTCGTGTTTCAGTTACGGCTAAGAAATACGGGATTACGATTTAACAACGCCAAACACTCTTGCGCGCATCTTTCGGAAAACGTTCTCATACTTAGCAGATCATTCGAAATTGTAAAACCTGAACTATGAGAGATGCCGATGGCCTTGAAAACCTTTCCCACTCTTAATCTCGATGGATCAACATGTGAATTACTTTATTGTTTCGGAAGTTGTGACCTTGACTGAGCGTCTAGAATGTTCGGCATCTCCCGCAAAAATTCAATAATCCAGTTTTTACCATTAACACTGATGGTGCGAAGTTTCCGTTGTATCTATCAACCTTATTCTTGCTTTGAGCAATGTTTTTTTTTTTTAGCAAAAAATAATGCTTAATGAACATTTTCTTCTCTAATCAGATGGTGGTTAAAGTCAACTGACAGATGTCTGTTGATAGGACCAGAGAGGCGAAAATTGATAAAAGTCACGGACTTCTATAAAATAAAGTTCAACATGTCTTAAATAAAAAATATCACATGTATATGTGGTTATAACCTCAGTTGATAGCGTTTAACCATTGACTTAGCTTTGCCCAAGATGACTAATGGCTTCGTAACCAATCTAACGTAATAAAATTGTGCGTAAGGGTCGTTAGAAACGTTTTTTCAAGTTTTGCAAATGTTATATTAAAAATTTCGACTTTATGCTCAAAATTTCGATCCCTGGATAAGGTCTGTTTAAATATATTTTTTATTTTTAAGGCAAATTTCAAAATACAAGTGTATAAATTTATAATGACATTGTTGTTGAGGAAACACCCAATGTTGCAAGGAGGTTTTATTACGTTCAAAAAGCACAGCCAAAAATCAACAAAAGTTTTGCTCTTACATAACTTCGTTGCCTTTTTTACTGTTGTTTTTTGCCATATGAAACGTTCGTGTGTTTGTACGAAAAAAAACTTGGCAACAAAAGGATAGATTTCTTCTGCTATGGTGCCACGAACAAGGAAAAAAATTTCAGAAGCTCTACATAGCATTGCACTGAAAAAGAGCACTTAAACAAATAAATTACATTGTTGGACGAAATCTAAAGTTTTGCGTCTACATGACAACACACAACGTCCATAAAACTATGGAAAACACTTTAACAACAATACAAATACACAAAAAATAAAAAAATAAAATAAATAACAAAATAAATGACCTAGAAAGAATTACAATGAGGAAATAAAACGAAATACTTGTAATATTTAGCAACGTCTTACAATGCAAGGAATTTTTTTATTTTTTTTTCAGTTATAATGAATGTAGTTAAGAATAAAAAATAAAAAAGGTACGTGATTTTTAACTTGTTTAACTTTGCTGAACAGGTTTCATTATATTTTTAAATTTTGAAGTCATTCAAGAAAAATATTTTTTTTTCACAAGGCTTAAAGTTTAATTCATTTATAAATTCAAAAAAATATATAATTTGTAACTTTGAAAATACAAAAATATAGCGTTTTTAAATTTTATATTGATTCTTCAACATAGGCCGTGTAGGCATCTTGGGATAAACAGATGTTCTTACAGATTTTATGGACTTCAGCTTTCCGAACTCCTTTTCTCTAGGTATTCTCGAGGCATCGAGATAGACGGCGGAAAGAATCGGAGGTCCCATATAAATAGAAGAGTTGGAAATAAATATGTCCAAATAATTGCAATAGAATGCAAGCAAAAGATACAATAGAAGACGGATATTCAAATATGTGCTGATAAAAAGCACCAATTAGGTTCGTAATTGGTGTATATAAAGCCACTTTCAATTGAGTAAAAGGACACGGCATGGGCTGGCAAAAGAAAGATATGCACTTCGTAAGGTCTAAATAGACGCCTTCTCTAGCGTCTACAAACGATGCCTTGTTCAATCTGGCTCAGATTAGGTACCGCCCATTTCAATATAATAAATTTTTTAAAAAAAAAAATAATAAATTTACAAGCAATAGAAGATCCCTTTGTTTTGCATCTTGTCGAGCATAATGTCAGTCTGCCTAGCAAAATTTAAGTGAATAAATCCAAGGAAAAAGTGTAGAAATTTCGTGGGAAAAAATCAATCACGTTAATGGGAATTTTTGTTTACGCAAACAATTATTCATGTGAATTATTTACGATTGCTATTTAAGGAAAGGGACAAACCATTTCCGAAGAAAACGATATTCATTTTAAGGGTTGATTGACAATTTGTCTAATACGTCAACTTTAGATCCCAGCGTGTTTCCCTGTTTTAATTCTTTAAGCAACATCTCGAGGAAAAATGTTTCGAATCAAATGAAAAAATTTCTCTTTAAGAAAAAATTCCATTTTGCCAACCTTTCTAAGACTTTCTTTGCAAAGGTCTTCTTAAAAAATTGTCAGAATAACTAAATCAAAATCTGCTAAGAACCACGACTATAATATTTTCAATAAAATATATATAATACATAATATATTTATTTAATTTTTAAGCTCTAGGTCTTTTTTATTCTTATATATATTCTCGATATTTCGCTACTCCGTTGTGTAGCATCATCAGGAAAACAAATATTTATTTAATCAACAAAAAACAACAACAAGATGTAATGTAATGTAATACATTTTATAAAAAAATATTTATTTTTGAAACAAAATGAAAGAGAAATTTTAACAAAAACAGTTCTAAAAACAATTAAAACAAAAGTAGAACATAAAGTTGGCTTCAAACAAAATATTAAAATTAATCACAAATGAATAAATAATTGAAATTAAATAACAAAAAGTAAAAAATAAATTAAAATGATAAAGAATAATTCTACCTCAACATCTTCAAAACTGCAAATTAAATAAGTTTTGTGATTCATACCTACATTTAATATCATGAAATATTTATATTTGAAGGACTTAAGCACAATTAAAGTAAATTAATATAAAAAATAATCCAAATAATGAAATTTATTATTGAAGAAAAAAAAGAAATAATTGCAAAATATATGTTCGACAATCTAATATTCTTACACACACACACACACACACACACACACACACACCGTCACAAAAAGCACAAACAAATTCGATCAATACTTTAATACACCTGCTGTCTTTGAACCCAATAAATATTTTGAATTATTTCAATTAACTGGAGACAAAATACGAAAATATCGATCATATATTCACTCACATATGACATCATTTTGAATCGTGTTAATTACAAAATAACGAAATTTATAAAGTACTCAAACTTAGTTATGCGTTGCGTTATTTTTGGAATTTTTTTTACAAGTCAAATACACAATATTTTAATGGAAATCAAAGTTTACACATTCTGCCACACAAATATGTTTTTATTGATTAAAAATTTTGTGGCGACAAAACTGCTAAATCTGCAAGGAGCATTTTTCACTTTAACTGTTTCAAAAGTAAACAAATGCAGGCTTTTTTTGAAACGATAAATCTAAAAACTGAAACACTATAGGCGATGCGTTATGAGTTTAAGAAGCATCGGGGTGCCTTTACTTTACGACAAATTGCAGAAATCACATAAAACAATCAGGACCGCACTCTACCGGCAACAATTAGTGATTTTCAGCAAAGAACTGTTTAAAACGTGATCAAAAAGCAAGTAGCGACACGACAAAGTTATATTTCTGAAAGACAATGCTAGACCGGGCAAAACAACAACTAGCAAACACTGATGTGAGAAGTCACATTTCACCCGCTATATACAGTTTATTCTTGGCTTGAAATTTTTTACTTTGTGACTTGCAATGATAGTCAACGATATTTTTTTTATTAACTTTAATTCAATTAAAAAAAAAAATTTTTTCATGGACTCTTAAAAAGTCAACCATTTGAAGACGGTAATATTTTTAAAATTAACACGTCTTTAGCTGCGGAAGGACGGGCAGAAGGAAGAAAAAATAAGTAGATTGTATTTGAATCATATATCAGAGTAATTAATTAGATTTCATTGCCATTGATTTTTTTAGGATTATAATTATTTTCACTAATGGTAATGCTTTTTAATAAAAAAAATTTCGTTGATAATTAGTTTAAAACAAAATCATTACCATTGACTAATGATTAAATGGTTTCAAATCATTATATTTATTTATTTTATTTATTCAATAATTTTATGTTTTCAAGGCATTAAAGATGCGACACCTTAACCACAACCAAAAGTTTTACTACTATTTTAAGACATAACGATGAATGTAGTAGTAACATGTTACTAAGAAAAATTAAAGTTAATTTGTGTGTAAACAAACTATGATTACGAGGGCTGCTATATATATTTCTGGCCTGGCAACACTGAGTGCTGCCAAGTGCAATCTGTCATTTCCATTGGAAAGTTTGTCATTTTTAAGCATAATCGTACTCAAAACGTTTTGACGTACGACCATTATTTGTGTTGTTTACAGTGACTTGAAATAATTAATATAGAAAAAAATGGAATTAACTCCTGAACATTTTCGTGCCATCATTTTTCACAACTTTCGATTATCACGACAAGAGTGCATTGATGAACTTAAATCTTTGTATGGCGATGAAGCACCAACCTATAGCACTGTGAAAAATTGGTATAATGAATTTAATCGTGGCCGAAAACGGCTGTTGTGCCAGAGAACATTGATGCCGTGCGTGAACTCATAATGCAAGATCGACATGCGACATACCGAGAGATAGAGACATCCTTGAACATTTCTTTCACCAGCATACATTCGATACTGCATGAACACCTGGCAAAGAAATGTTGCAAAAATACGATTGCGGTGCTTCAAAAGACGTTTATAAGACCGTCACACGTGACGAATCATGGATATATACGTACGAGCCCGAAACGAAACAACAATCGACCGTGTGGGTCTTCGAAGACGAGCAAAATCCAACGAAAGCTGTTCGTGGAAGAAGCATTTCAAAGAAAATGGTCGCCTGTTTCTTCGGCAAAACTGGTCTTGTGGCGACTGTTCCCCTTGATCAACGTAGGACGGTCACTTCTGAGTGGTACACTACAATTTGTTTGCCTGAAGTCATCGGAGAAATTCGAAAAACCAACAAAAGAAGACGAATCATTGTTCACCATGACAATGAGAGCTCTCACACATCGGCTCAAACCAGAGCGTTTTTGACCGACCAAAACGTCGTATTAATGGGTCATCCGCCGTACAGCCCTGACTTGGCACCTAATGACTTCTCTTAGTTTCCGCGCATCAAGAAAAAAATGCATGGTCAACGATTTTCGTCGCCAGTAAAAGCTGTTGAAGTGTTAAAAAACCATGTTTTAGAGGTGTCTCAATCGGAGTGGAAAAAGTGCTTCGACAACTGGTTTGAGCGCATGCAAAAGTGTATAAATCATGCTGGAGAATACTTTGAAAAACAATAAAACCATTTTTGATTATAAATATTCGCATTTTCACTATTAGGCCAGAAATATATAGAGCAGCCCTCGTAAGAAATAATCATTTTCATATTATATATAATACTTTTATACTGTGTGCGGTTAGAGAAGAAAATATCCCAAAAAATTAAAGTGAAAAATTTTCAAATAATGAGAGTTGTATGCATTATGAACACTAAAAATAAGGTTAGCATGGATGTCAGTATTGTAAAGGATCTTAGCCTGTTATCCGTATGGTTTGACCCTAAAAATAATTATAAAAGCAATAAATATTTTGAAATCATTTAATTTTGTTTGATTGTTACTAAATATTTAATAAATAAAAACAATGCTTTTAATGACAAACATGATGCCTTTGACGTATTTCGTATTAGGTTATTGTAGCTGGCGCATTGTATATTATACTAATGCCTTTTTTGCTATAGGGCTCCAGCACTGACATTACAGCAGCTTATTTCCTATGCTTATCCAATGGACATTTTAGTGTTAAATGACAGATAAGTATACGAAATATTTCCAGATGTCTCGCCCTTTCAGCAAGTCTAACATTAATGAACGGCAAAAAAAAACCTGCATTTACCAGACTGTGTGGCTTTCTGAATATTTCAACGACAACATTTTTCCAATCTTTTTTAAGTAATGTATTCAACTCAAGGTTCCACAGAAAAGAGGTAGCAAAATGCTGACACAGGTCCCTCTACCCCTCATTACCCAAACACTTTGAGGAGTACCACGTCTAACTTTTCTAAAAATAGAAGCAACCTTCATATTTAAATTGAAAAGAAGTAAAGGAAATACGATTGTAGGCAGATTTGTTGAGCTCCATAGATTTATCTTTCAAATTTATATCAATAAAAAAAGTTTACCTCGTTAGTGTTGATAGTGCATTTAAACAGTGACTAAATCATTTCGTTTGCAAAAATTATTTAAACAAACCTAATGAATTCATTTAAGAGATTTGGCATTTTTCAATGTTTTCAATTAATTTTTAGTTTAATTTCTATTAGTTCAGCATTGCTTTTAATAGTTATAAACTTTTGTTTCAATTTTTGTTTCCTTTTGCCATTGCTTTTCATAAACAAAACTCATATCTGTATTTCAAGGCACTTTTAACTGGGATGGATAAGTGTGTATTAATTTTACCTTTACACTCTTAGAGGACATTATAGTTTCTGTAATAAATGGCGGGACTTTTAGTTAATAATTGTAACAAGATTTTATTTAATTTTTGTTGTGTTTGTGTGTAGGTGGTTTTATTCAAAGCTTGTGAGAATTACAAGTTTGAATGAAATTGCACTTTGCACATCACAAGGTTTAAAGTATAACGAACATAAATTTATGATTAGAATTTATTGCTCTTGTTTAAAGTGAGAAATTCTAAAATGTCTACAAAAAGATTTACATTATATGAAATTTTTTGTTTTTCTTCTTTTTTATCTTATTATTATTATTATCATTGCTGTTGTTGAGGTTACAGTCTATCCGCCTTGTATTTTAGGAAACTATGATGACATAGAAAACCGAGAAAAAATAATTTAAATTCATACAAATAGCATTGAGTAAAATGAGCGTTAAACAGACTGGATAGTTAAATAGATTTTTATTTTGTTAAACTGTTTTTTTTAAATCGTTAGAAAAAAAAAATCTGTTTGTCTGTCAGTGTACATCTTATTTTGCTCTTGTTTTGTACAATAAATCCATAATTTTTTTAAATTTATTTTATTATTGCCATGCAAGTTTCAAATTCTCAATTGAGATTTTCGGGGCTCAAAAAAAATGTATACCATAATAATTAAAGCAATATCCCTTTATCTTAATAATCTTAAAGCAAAACACAAAAAATCTGCAAATTTAATAATCACCCTTATTCTGTTTGGCGTCGTCAACATCATCGTCAATTTTGAGTCGACATCACTTTCAGGCAACGTCAACTTTAATTTTTTATTCCCTAACACTTTGTGCCGACGTGGGCGTTTTATCGATAACTTTAATAAAATAGAAAACACTTATCTAATAATTTAAGAATTTGTTTACTTATTCAAAATAATTTAGAAGCCTTCTTATGCCAATTAAACTATACAAAACGATAATAAAGCCTGATTAACATATGAAATTAAACAAACTTATAATGGTAAATTTTAAGAGAACAAACCACCATTACTTCGCCTTATACATTTCTCCCTTTCTTGTACCATTATAAAATCTTAGGTTCTTCTTTTCGATATCGTTACGTCAAACTCATAATATTCTGCTAAACATTTTGTTAACTAATTGTCGTATTGTTCTATATACACACAAATAGCGGAAGAAACAGGGGTTGCCAGATTTTACTTGTCAGTCGTCGATTACTGGCAATACTGACAACGATAATAGCGATATGCAATAAACGATAAAAAGACGAATTACTTTATTATATTATTACCCAGAAAACAATTTTAGAACAGGCAAACGAGTGTGTGTAGATTACCAACCTGATTAATTAACCAAGGCATAAGACTTTTATAATCAATTACTGAGAATTGATTACATTGCTTTCTACAGGAAATAATGATAATAATTAATATGTATTTTAAGGTATTCTCTTATAACTTTTTTTCATCGAACTAATGTAATGTGTTTCGTGAGTAACAAAATATGGCAATCACAAAAGTAAGTCAATTTACGACAAGTACTTTTTAAGGTAATCTATAATTTTTTCTGGGTAATAACAAAAATGTTATCTTTTTTAATTCATCATGTTTTTATGTCTTCTAAATTACATTTTTTTTAACGTTAGGGAAACAAAAAGAAAAAAGTTTTAATTATGTCTTTCTTAGCATTGAGATCTAACTGCAATCTAACTGCAAGAGAAAATAAATTTAAAAAAAATATTGTGTAATTGATAACGGAATAATGCCGCTCGAAATGATGATCACATGATGATCATGGTGATGATAATTCTTTGATGTCATTCATCAGTTTGTGTTGCTGTCATATAATATAGACGACAGTGTTCAATCTTAATACACCTACATTAATTATTTATTTTATTTATTATTATTTTAGTTTCTTCTTTTATTTTCTTTTTTTAAGCCAAGACAGTCAGACAACAAAAATATAAGCTAATTATGATCAGCAAGGAAATATTCTGGCATCTTAATGAAAGTAAATGAAAACATACTACACACAATTAAAGAAAGAATGCTTATTTTTGATTGGAGAATTAATATTAAATGATGAAAGCAAAAATATTTAAATCTTTTAAATAAAAAAATAATAAAATATAATTGTTTTTTGACCTTTATAATTAACTAGCAGACCCGGCGAACTTCGCCTCGCCCCAATTTTAAGCCGCCTTCAGACAAATCTTAGAGTAATGATAGAACTTTTATTTTTTCATTTGGAAAGCCATTAAGGAATAATTTCACACAAAATTTCGTACTAAAAAATCAATTTTCCATTTTTCTAACTTTCAGACCTTTCCGGCGGGATTTTTCAAAATTTTCTTCCGTAAAAACCTTCTCCTCGAAAGTGCGAAAAACTGACAACAAATTTTACAGAAATCGGCGCAGTCGTTCTCATTTTACATATTACTATACATTTTTTACACCATTTTTATATACATAGATTATATATACTATATGTATTTTTATATACATACATATAGTGTTGAAAGAAGTGCTATTAAAAATCAGCATGATAAGTCCACGTCTTTGGAGGCAGCAGGCAAAACACCACGCCCACCTTTATTTTTTCATATCATAAAGTATCTACAATCAAAAAATAGATACATGAGGCGATAGAGAATTAAAAAATAAGAAAAGAAACATCAAGTGATAAAACTGGCGCTCGCCAATATTTTCCGATTTTCGGGGCTCTGTAATTTTCAAAATTTTTTTAAATATCAATATGGGTATCATTTTAAAGCTTTTAAATAGATCTTTAAGAGCCGGTGTTATTTTTATGTAAAATTGTATATATGTTGTACCAAATTTTTTTTATTTTTTATTGCTCTGTTACCTTAATATTTGCTTTTTTGATTGGAGTTACTTCAGTACACTAGATTTGCATAGATGGTGAAGGGTATATAAGATTCGGCATAGCCGAATGTAGCACTCTTACTTGTTATTTAATAAAATTTTCTTTTGTATTTATAATGTTGCCAGATGCAATAAAAAATTTTCCTGATGATGTTGGAAAAAATAGTCTTTTTATTTAAACTTGACCTTGAAAGCCTAACTATAGGCAACTAAAGAGAACAAACATTAAATGAATTTATTTCTGTTTAGCAAGCAATATTTCAGTTGAGAAAACCTTTCTGGTATATTTCAAGTAATTAATTATAACATTTTTCATTAGGCAACTTAACCCATTTCTTGTGTTGTTTGTTATAATGTCATCTTACTAAAGCCAATGAAAGTATTAAAACTACCTGACGGTAAGAGAGTTATATTCCCAAAAGCCATGATTCATTTTTATTTAATACGTGTCGAATAAAAGTTCACTTTTAAATATGGTCGGTTATGCTCCAGTTTTGTTTATTAAAAACATCAATTGAAATACTTATTTTATTAAAACACATTTTTTAAATTTCTGCATTTTCATTTCGACTCAAATCTCGAACATTTTTTGTAAATAATTTCAAAAAATAAATAATTAATTCAAAAAGATTCATAAACATTTTTATTGTTTACTTATTTCATACTTCAAAACAATATCAATTACTTCAAAATAAATCCCAGGAATTTTTTTTCTCAAGTGTATATAACAAAAGTAAGAAGTAAATACCAGCTCCTTTTTCATTGTTTACAAAATAAAAAGCAATATAATATTTTATTTGTTGGAAAAAAAGCTACTGTCAACAATTTTTCGATTATTATAAATATTAAGCAAAGTAATTTCTTAGATTATAACTTTTAAAAGTATTTACGTAATTGCAGCAAAGAAAAAAAAATAACTAGGTTAGTTTTTTAAACTGGCATCAAGTTTAACCAAAAAACTTGTAAACAACACACACTGATGATTAAAGCCATTTATACAGCTGACATTTAGAAATTAAAGCCAGTTTTATTTTCCTCTTGTGTTAAGTTACTTTTTGTCCAACGTTTTTAATCATATTACCCCTTCTTAAATTGAATTACATTATTTACGTTTGGGGATAAAAATCTGACTCCGAATATGGCAGAGGGGGTAGCTGGCTATTTGCAAGCAAATATATCAGTTTTTATGAAGTCATTTGTTATTCGGTTGCATGTCATAGTGTCCAAGGACATAATGTCGCACTCAAAATAAGTCCATGGACATTATGTCGCTTTTAAAAATGTAATAATGTCCATGGACAGTATGGACATAGTGCCACTTATGAAAATGTCATAATAACGAAATATGTGCTGCTAAGCCGCCCTTTGGCCGCGCGCAGAAATTTTCTTCTTTATGGTATAACCAACACCGGCTACGCTTATCAAAGATTTTCTGCAAGCCAGTTTATAAAAACTTTGCATATCGCCACTTTTTTAATCCCGTTTTAAGGCAATCATTGAAGATAATTATAAAAATTATTAAAAAATTATAAATAATTTTTATATTAACAAACAATTAATTTAAGTTGATTTTAAGTTTTATTACAATTTTTAATTACATTAATTAATTGTTTTGTTAAATTTTTACTTTAATTTCTTTTTTTTTCGTTAGATTTGATTTTTGTACTTACTGTGTTGTTTAAACAAAAAACAAATGGCCATCAAGACGTGCTTTCACCCTCAATAATCAATATCGGTGATTTAAAAAATTAAATCAGAATAGAAAATAGCCTGGCCTTTTTTAAAAAATGAAAAAAATTAACGAATTTAAATATTCCCGTGGCTTAATTTAAAACTCTTTAGTTTATTTAAAGTATTGTGACAAGTTTCCTAAAGAGATAAGTAAGCGGTAGCGAAATTGGCATCGAGACATGCTTTCACCTTCAATAAACAATATTGATGATTTAATAATTTATTCGGGATAAAAAAATAGCATGATCTTTTTTAAAAATTAATTAATTTAATTAAATGTATCCGTGGTTAATTAAGTATAAATATTTTTAATTCCATTTAAAATGGGTATTTTGAATTTGCCGATTTTTTTAAATAACATTACGGCCAATGCCAAAATTTTTTTATGTGTAGATTTCTTATCAAAATCATCTGGCACCCCTAGAAATGTATAAAATGAAGTTGGCTGCTTCCTAGATTGTTTTCTTTTTTTAACTGTTGAAAAGTAATGACAGTTTACAGTTTTTAATTACATTAATAAATTGTTTTGTTGTTTAATTTAAAACTCTTTAGTTTATTTAAAATGTTTGTGCGGAATTTCCTGAAGAGCTAAGTAAGCGGTAGCGAGATTTTCGTCAATAAACAATATCGGTGATTTAATAATTTATTCGGTATAAAAAAAATAGCACGATTTTTTTTATTATTAAAAAATTTAATTAAATGTTTCCGTGGTTTAATTTAATATAAAAATATTTTTAATTCTATTTAAAATAGGTATTTTGAATTCGCCGATTTTTTTTAAATTTCATACCGCTAAATACAATTTTTTAATATGCCGATTTCTTATGGAAATCATCTGGCACCCCTAGAAAAGTATAAACTGAAGTTGGCTGCTTCCTAGATTGTTTTCTTTCTTGTAATTTTCAGTGTAATCTAGCAGTTTTATCTATTTTTATTTTTATACTTATTTAGCTGTGACATTGCAGCGCAAAAGCTATGGGCCAAATTACGCTACGCTTCTATAAGTCGAGCGTTAAGCTGCAGTTATGTTTCGTCGTTTACTTTATTTAAAAATGTAAAATTTTGTTTGTTTTACCCTCGTATGAGATCACACAGTGATTAGTTCAAATATTAACATTCTTAATTTTTTTTTTTCAAATTCCACCAGATTTAACCAGATTAAACATGCTCAATAACAATGATATTTTCTTTAAGTTCATAAATATTTGTGTTTCAAAAAACAGAACAGCAAATGCAGACACAAATGTATAAAGATATGAAAACGAAGACACAGATAAAGGGTAGACGACATTATTATAATTTTTCTTTTATTTAATATTACTTTTATACTTGTAAGTCAAGACAGTTTAGTTTTCTGAACTGGTTTAAACCTTAAGATGAGTAGTTTATTAGATGAACAGACACAACAAACACAAAAACTGATTTTGATTATTAAATACTTAAAGATCGCTTTCCGGTTGTAATTTCATTTTTTGTAAACAAATTCTTTACAATGAAGAAATATTTGTATTGTACTTGTATTATACATACAATAAAACAGATAACTTGTTGTTTTAGATTTTTCTTTAAAACAATCTCACACCGTCTGTTGGCCATAATTAATTTAAATAAAAATTAAAATTATTTTACAAGGATATTCCAATTAGAGTTAGTCAATGATGAGATGGCATAAGCAACATGTGTGTAATGTATAACGGGATATTATTCCTTTATATGAAATGTCAATGCGTTTCATTTTACATCGCTGAAGCTTCGCACAACCATTAATATTCGACTCTGCGACATAGGTTTTACTTTTGACTTTTATTTTGTAGATCTTCCAGGGGATTGGTTGGTTTTTGGATCATTGATTCAAACCTAAAATTATATCGAAAAAGTCCTGAAATTGTTTATTTCGGTATTGCATTTGCTGTAACCGTTGTCTTCCACGTCATTAATGTTTAATAGAAGCCTTTGCACTGAACGATATGTTCTTAAAAACATAATCTTTGTAAAAAAAAAACAAAGATTGAGTCATCTTTCGCTTCTGGACATACGACAGTTTTGCAAATATATGCTTCGTCGCTAAATATTATTTTTGGCCTAAATTCTGAGCATTGACGCTCATTTTTATTTAAAAAAATATATATAAATTGGGCGTGATGTTCAATAGTGTTATTTGTCAATGTTATTTGGCATCAAAACCTACTAAATAAACAATAGTTTTAACAAACACCGCACCGTGGTACATTTTGTGAAAAAACGACCAAAATCTGTTTTTTTTTTGCAAAAATTTTGACCTAGATTTTTTTTATAAAACTAAACACTTTTTGCATCAGAAAAGCCATACACTTGACAACCTATTACAGTTCTTTTCCCCAAACTTAAATCAACTTAAATTAAAATTTTCAGATATAACTTTTAACTACAAATTATTTTTTTTCAAATATTTGGCTTCAAAGCTTTTACAGCTCCAATATCGATTCGTTGTTGATCGGAGTTAGTGTCTGTCCACTAATTGAAAAAAAGCTCTTTCGTTACAACCTTATTAGAACAAAAGCCAGGAGACCATCATATGAGTCATTCTTTTGCCGATTTGGCTCTGGAGCAGATGGAAACTGATGATGCTCATTTCTGCCTTAACGCGTTTGTTAATAAACAGAATTGTCTTATGTCTTCAAAAGTAAGCACGGGCGAGATTTGGTTTCTGCAGGATGGTGCAACCGTCAAATTTGCTATAAATTTATTTTAAGAAATGAACCTACAAATTGCCCTCCAACATCGTGCGATTCGGCTCCTCTTGATTATTTCCCGTGAATCATGCTAATAAGCCAGCAACAATTGACACCTTTAAGGCCAACAATGCTCGTGTTATTCGTTACGTATGACTGACTACCAGTATTCGAAAAAATGGCATCCAGAATGCACGGTGGCCGTATTGATCTTCCGAATAAAAATTATTATTTTTTTGTTTTTTTTTTTTTTTTAATTTAATTTTTGTATTATTTTTTTAAGATTAAGGTTTAAGCGGGCTTGAAAACCTCAAAACTGTACTTTGCTATAATTCGGTTTTTAAAGTTAATAACTCAAATGGAAGCACACATGAAAATTTATTGAATTTTGACCGCCTCTCGTGAAATGCCCACTGTGCGCCGGCAAAAGAGCACGTCCGACCGCAAATAATTAAAAAAAAATATTTATATAGATTTTTCCAGTTTTCAATAAATCTAGTGTCCGCACGTTTTTCACACTTACCAGATTTTATCACTATAAATCAATTTTAATTTTGTGTGGGTTTTAAAATTACACAATTGTTTGTTATTTTATTTTTTTTTTCAAATTTAGCATAATATCGCAAGATAAAGCAAACATGTTTTATTTCTGATAATAATTTAGCGCGTGTCAATTGCTTACCAAATTTCTTTTAAAAAGTGGTCATGACAACGTATTTTAAGTTACCACCAAAAAAAAAAAAAAAGCAAACGAGTCGTAGCCTTAACGTAAGATAAATGATGTATGCTATCGTTCAGTAATGGACGTTCTGTTCGAAACACAGCAGCTGACATAGAAAATCTTCTTCATCGCAGTAATATATATATGTCCACCAAAAAGAACGTTTAGGTTTTATTCTTTTATGGCTTTTACTACACTTTAATTTTTACTAAGTTTATTATTTTTACTTTGCAAAAAAGTCACTATGAGAAGCTTCGCCAAAAACATTTTCACTATAGGGAAGAGTGTAATGAGGAACATTACAATCTCCAACACTACATTTGAAACAAATAACTGTTCCTGGTAGAATGCTCTTTAAAATAATATTCGTTCTTAAAGGAAAACTCAAACGCATGAAAACAATTCGCTACTCGGAAATTTGTGAGGACTCAAGGAATGAAAATTAATGACGACTTAGGAAAAGGTGAATTTTTGGATAAATAGGAATTACTTCATGTCTTCGCTTGTATTTAAAGATTAGTTTTTTTAGTATAAAGCTCGTATAATACTTTAAGTTAATTTAAGAGAAATCTTAATCACACGCTTTTTGTGACCTTCAGCTGTAGTTAAAACAAAAAGTACACGACAAAAAACTATTCAATAGAAATTTTCTGAAAACATCAGTAAGCAACGCAAATGTCTGTCTTTTGCTTACTTTTATTATTTATCTTGGAAAATTAACATTTGATTTTGTTGACATTTTAAATTAAGATAAATTGCTTTAAAGCAGAGCTTACACATGAATGGATAATAGATGGCGTGAATTTTAAGTTAATGTCTCTGACGCAGCCACATTTTTATGATTTTAAATGTACAAATTTTATTTATAATTTAGCTAAAAAATTAGTTGTTGGCGTTCAGTTCACTAAGCAGCTATTTACTGTTCCACTAACTAATATATGTTCTATTATTTAATGTATGTGTTTTATGAATCACATATTTCTTTAATGATCACAAAAATATATCAATAGAAAAGTGTTATTTGCATTAATTACAACACATCACACAATTTCTATAAAACTTAAGTCTGGATATTAACTGGATTACAAACATACAAAAACTTTATAATGAATTAAACAAAGATGAATTTTTTAAATTGACATGAAATTTACATTATTCGAAAGATAATCTTCTGGCTTTATAGTTTAGTACCCTGTTCAGATATGTTTTCTTGAGTTTATTGAATTTTATTTGGCCAATTTTATTTGGTGTTCACACATGCTCAATTAAGCTTATTCAATTAGCTCAGGGCATCTTTACTTTACTATGTAGTGTCGTCCGCCCACCTGATTTCTCTTTTTATTATAAAAACAACATGGCTTTTTGTAGTTGCTCTGAAGTTGGAAGTGTCAAATTCCACTGTCATATGATCCGCCATATTCTTTTTATTTTTACTTGCGGCTTGTCAATTTTGTGAATTTTTTCTTCTCACTGAACATAGTTCCCTGAGAAAACGTACTTGTTGGCAAGGGTAGCATTTCGCATCTTATTCAATTAGTGATGCGATTAAGTACTGATTGCTCAATTTATTAATTGACTTGTAAATATGGTAAATTAAGCTCAATTAAGGCCTTAACTGAGTAAATTCCTTAATTGCGCAATTAAAGCGTATGTCTGAACAGGCTATAAATAAGACTTTTGTTATAACACCACCATGGCTGGCTCGGAGTGTAATCTGGAGATCCAATTTTCGATAACTTTTTCCAACATTTGTGACCGTATAACGGCAATTACGTGGCGAATATTATCCTATAAGTGGTCAAAAGGGTCGCCAAAACCAATGTCAGAAATCGACAAAACGAGATTGTGATAGTTGTAGTCCATAATATTTACAAATATATTTTTTGAAATAAAAATATTTTTGTAATAAAAACAAAATATTATAGAAATGGGGAAAATTCGACAAAAACTTTAAAAATCGCCAAAATATATACATATGTATGTAGTTTATGTTATATTAAAAAAAAAGAAAAAAATTTCATATCGACATTTGTCAATACAAATTAAGTATCAAGACATGTAAATATATCAAAAAAAAAAAGAAAAAAACCCCAAATACTTTGTAACTTGCCAAAAAAAAAAAAAACGTCACGTCGCCAAATCCGAAATAAAGTCGCCAAATGAGTTTGAATATCGCCACATTTGGCGAGAATGGCAGTTTTGTTTATAATGTATTCATTACACCAAAAGTGAGCTTCATTGCTATTAATATTCGTTTATGAAAATCAGGTTAAACGGCTATCTTGTTTTGGACCCATTGCTAGATCATCTCGTGGGGTTTTATACACACGCAAACCAAAATCTTTCAGCAAAATCCTCCATAAAACGGATGGACACATGTACAATTCCTGTGCACGATTTGCGGAAAGACTGATTCGGGTCTTTCTCTAAGCTACGCTCTACAGCATCAATGACTTCTTCTGTACATTTAGACTTAACGTGGTGCGAAAACGATCCCTACTTAATGGAATTAATTGGTCTTATAAAAAATTATGACGACTGTTCAACGAACGGTTGTTGCCCAGTCAAATAAAGCCGATAACAAGCTGCTGCCGCCTCTCAGTGGGATATTTATAAAAAAAAAAGTAGAAAAATGTAAACTACATGAAACCGATTTTATTAAAATTTCCAATGGCTATAGATCGGAAGGGCTGTCTGATGCATGTATAGGTGGCCACCAACTACATCCAATAAAATAAAAGCTGTGACTCTTTACTATTTTTTATGTGATTTTTAAAATTTCTTTCTTTACAAATTAAGACCTACAAAAATCCTATCGAGGCGAATAGACTATTTCCCAGGACTTGGGAGATAACTTTGGGTAGCTTATGGCAAAATGCAGTAGGGTCAACAAAACAAAAAGTGTCTCAAAACTAGAATAGTTTGACAACAAACTCCTCTTAATTATGTATGTTCTGGCTTTTTGGGGTTCCGTAAGGATGAAAACGTAACCCTATTGTTTTCGTCCCAAAGTCTGTCCGCATGTCACAGCTCTCTATCTCTGGCACCGTAAAAGTAGACTCTTAAAATTTTAATAGAAGTTGTATTATTATATCCGTTAAAAGAGAAATAGTAATATTTATGAAAATTTAGTTGTATCTTTAACAAATGTGTCCGCTATAAAATTAAATTGTAAAGAATAAATTTAGAAATTAAATGGTGCTTCTAAACGGCCGTAATATTAACAAAAATGACCTTATCTTTGAAAACTTCATTAGTAGTTTATTGAAATTAGTACAAAGGTTGTAGTGCTTTAGGAACAAATACAAAAAATTGAAGTGAAGTAAACGGTATGCCAAGAGTAACGTTATTTTCCGGCTGATATGTGTTGCTATGTTGCTACAAAAACAAATATAAATAATATAAATTAAAAGGTGTCCTAATAGTCAAGAGTCAAGATGACTCATTCATGATACGGAACCGTTTGTGTGTGAGTCAAACTTACACTTGGCGGAATAATTTTTTTTTTGTTTGCCTTTCAAGATGAGTTCAATAATACTTTTGTTCCACTGCACTACATTTAACTTTTTATTAAAATTTAAAAAATTGCCCTTTTAATTGACTTTATCTGAATGTTGTTTATGCCTGCATTGCTAGTATTTCTGAACCGATTTTTAAAAATTTTTGTACGTAATTTGATAAATTGCACTTACAGATTAGATTAGTCCTGTTTAAAAAAAAGTTTATTATCTTAAAAGTTAAAGGGTGTCCCTTTTACGTATAATATGAACCGCAAAAGGAACTTCTTCAAGCTTAAAATGACTGTGTACTCGTATTACTAAAGCTCCCATTATATATGTGACGTAAATTAAATTAAAATTAAATTATATAGGTGACGTAAATTGACCTATATGGGCCTATCTTTTGAAACGTTAAAGATAAATGCTTTAAAATTGGACGGAATGTCGATTACTATGAACATTATGATAACAAGTATAAAAATTTAAAATTATAAATTGAAAGGTGTCCTAATAGTTAATGTAATTTGAAGTATGTGGCAAAACTGTATAACTGTTATAGACAGACGGAAATTTAAAAATTTACAAAGAACCTGATTGCTAAGTCTACTACAACAGCAAAATATATAATTTGGAAATTAAATCCTGGCCCATAGTTGCTCCAATTTGATGTACATTGCCAAACTGCATACAGTTTGGAATTTTGAAAATTTGAGAATATAAGGGTGTCCCAATAGTTAATGTAATTTGATGTATGTGGCCATACTCTTGAACCGTTATAGATCGACGGATAAAATCTGCTTAGAAGTCGGTTTTTCTTGCAAGAATTACTTCTGTTCTTATTCGACACGTTTCCAAAAGAAATATCTGCTTTTAAAAAAACTTTTGGTCGTCTTCTTTTTTTTTTCTTGGAATAACTTTTTTCTATATTTGCGTAACTGAATGCAGAAACATAATCGAAATGCAGAACAGTGCAGATACTTTTTAAAATCGATTTAAATCCTTAAGTTTTTAGTTCATTCCAATTATACGAAGAATATATAAAATATCTACATATATGTTAACTTTACTGTCTTAGTTTCTGAAAAAATCCACATTGACGGAAATGTAATTTTCTAGTTTGTTATAAGAAACATTAAATGTATTTTTACAACAAATGGCAGTATGCATTTAGTTAATTAAAATTGTATATACAACAAAAATCACATTATACTTAAAATGTATTTCTGCTTACAAGAAATAATTTAAGTGTTTCAGTATTAAAGTAAGAATATCAGTTTCTTCTAAACATGTGTGCTGATCGCCATCAATATCTGTTTGGATTCTTTTCCCACTCATGTGGGGTGAATTTACAATTGTGACGCCAAATATATAAGTATATTTTTATTGCATTCGTTTAAACGTAATAAAAACAGAGGAAAACATAAATAATATTAATGACGTCTGTGTATTTTATTTTTTCTTTTAAAATAAAATAACACTGTATTTTTTATCTATAAAAATCAAAAATCTTTAATTAATTTATAAAATAATAAAAAAAAAAATAAATCAGTTTCTGATTTTTAAAGATAAAATACACTGCAATACATTTGAATAGGGGACCTATAGAAATACGGCGTGATATCACAAACAGTGGCGGAAATGTCACTGTTATTTTTATATACATTTAAATTTTATTTAATAAAGTAATAATACAAACTATAACACAATATAGACTGTAGCTATTTGAGAATATACGATTGCATAAATAATCAACCGCAAATTAAATATTTGGTGCATGTTTTATCGACTGTTGACATTGAGATCAGTAGAGTCTATAAACCATACGATTTTTTTTATAATTTTGTTCTTTTTAAGACGCCCAATACATATGTATACGTAGGTGTGGCATGCCTTCCTTATATTTTTTCGCTACCACGCACATTTAATGCAAAGAATAAAGTTTACTACCAAGCAGAGATTACCTTACCCCCTTTGTAATATTAGCAACGTGTAAATTTTAACGAAAATCTTATTAATTCTATAATATAAATCTTTTTAAGCGTGCGTCAATCACAGCTAAACGAACGAACCGATTTTAATTAAATTAAAAGCACGGATAGTTATTTTTCCTTATGGTCAAATAAGGTATTTATATATTCAAATGGAGGACCAGGAGGCAAGAAAACGGGGAAGCGAGCATTTTTATGCATCTAAATCAATTTGAACAAACATATCGGCTAATCGACGTTAATGAAATTTGTAACATAGAAACGTCCTTATCTATATCTGTTTTCAGAGCTGGGACCTAGATGTCTAGATGTACCAATTATAATAAAATTTGAAACATAATTAGACATTTATGTAAAGGGAAGCATATTCCATGTTTATTTTGAAAAAAGGGAATAGGAGGAGGAGTGGGGGTGTAGACAAACGCGCAATTTTATGAATATTAACTAATCTATAGATTTCTTACATGTTCAGAGTAGATCCCCATAACATATATTACACAGTGCCTACAAAGGCCCTAAAATCAGACCTAGGCAATGCCGGCTACAATAAGCTAGTAGAATATAAAATTCGATTGAAGACAACACAAAAAAAATCTTTTATGATATTATGGGATTCGAAAATAAGAATTCATCGAACGGAAATTAAATTCGTATTTAAGTTAGCGGCAGTGTCGTTCATATGAAAATTTCCAGCTCAAATCAAAAAAAAAAAAGAAATTGTGAAAAATGTGAAGAAAAAAGATCACATAATATTTATGATTTTTAATATACAAAAACAGTATGGATGTTTGTGTTTGCGTGTGTGTGTATTTGTCTGTTTGATTATCATCCCATTCACAGTGCGAGAAAATTATTTTTTTTTACAATTTGAGTGACAATTGTCGTCATAAGAGGCATTAAATTTAATAAAAATTTATTATGATTTAAGAAGCCTCCATAGAAAAATACAGAAACACACAAATAAAAACCGTCGGACAAAAACAAAAACAATAACATATAAAAAAATTAATTTTTCTATAAAAAAAGTACTAAAACTAAAGGGTTTTCCAATTGGGGTACATAAACTTTGATTTTGTTAAGCTTTCTGCTATGTTTTTTTTTCGGACAGTAGCAAGAAGTAAACACGTGGCAATCGTTAAAATGTTTTTTAGAAATATGTATTGTTTTGGAAAAACAAAACTCTACATAAAAAGGTTATGTGTCCACACGTCAGCAAAACAGACTTCCTTTTCGCTTGTATTACGTGGTTTAACAACTTTTTGTTTTGTTTATGTTTAGGTATCATTTTTATCCATTTCCGACCCCATAAAGTGTATATATTCTGACTTCTTATGCATAACGAATTCGGTTGAGCGATGTCCATCTGCCCGTCTGTCCGTCCGTGTTGAAGTTGAGGCAAACTTGATTTCACAAAAAAAAATATATGTCAATCGATCAGATATAGTGTCGAAAGAGGAGCTATTGGAAATCAGTATGATTGGTTCATGTCCTTCAAGGCAGCAGGCAAAATACCACGCCTACCTCTAATTTGTTTATGTCATTTGGAACAATAAAAAAACTTCAATCAAAAAAATAAATATATGGGGCGATAGAGAATTAGAAAATAAGGAAAAGAAAAACATTTAGTAAAAAAATTTGCGATCGCCCATATTTTCCGAGTTACAGGGCTCTGAATATTCAAATTTGTTTAAATATCAATATGGGTGTCATTTAAAAGCTTTTGAAGAGATCTTTAAGGAAATACTAAAATGTTCTAAAATGCTTAACCCATTAAGACCCGATGTCATTTTTATGTAAAATTATATATATGCATTACCATTCTTTTTTTAATTCTCTGGCACCCCGATATTTGCCTTTTTGATTGAAGTTACTTCACTGAACCAGATTTGCATAGATGGTGAAGAGTATATAAGATTCGGCATAGCCGAATATAGCAATCTTACTTGTTTAAATATTTAAGTTAAAATTATGGCGTTGGAATCTGTGTCCTTTGTTATGATTCTGACATCCTAATTTTTAAAGGGACTCCAAATCGTGATTTGTTGCCCCATAGTCAGATTTGTGCCACGACTATAATCGCGTCGTCCTCAGGATGTACATCAGAAATGGAAACAAGCTCTGCGACTGATGTGCGCAGTCTTACATTACCCAATGGTTCAACTCTGTTTTACTAACTATATCAAGTCTGCAATACTCCCGTGTACGCGCAAACTGTTTTTCCTTGCAATGCAGATGTGGAGGTTGTTTGAACCTTGTAATGTTTAATGTTTCACCTACCTGTTATACCTAAGAGTTGCAATAGAGCTTTTTCGCAGTTTTATTATAGACTCTACCGCGTAGTTGATACATATATTTGCTCAAGATTAAACGGCAATTTAATTACAGTGCCAAACACTGCTCCTGCTATTTCTCGATGTTATTTCTACCGTTAATATAACATCTAACGGCATCGTCTTTCCTCGTCATCCCTTATCCTTATACATTGTATCTTATATTTTTTCGGCTCAGAAATACTGTTAGCGTCTACACAGGGACAATTGAAGATTAACTTTTATAATGTTTTTAGGGTCGCTGGTTACGAATAAAAAAAAATATTGATCGAATTCGCTTAAAAGTTATTTCTCTTCATTTTCATATTTTTTTAAGCACCGATATCATCAGTACACTCAATGTAGTTATAGAATTCCCGTTTCTAATATATTTTCGTGTACTTTGTGAGAAGACTGCACAGAATGAACAATTTAGCTATTGCGGCTCTGTTAGTTACAATTTTGTCACAAAATTGTCATTGTTTTTATTTTTTCGTAGCAGTATGTTTGTAAGTATGTATGTGGGATTTTCATTTCATATACTGCCTAAGGAGAATATACTATATTTATTGAAAGGGGAAACGGGAGGACCCTTTGAAAATGTTTGGATCTTTTTTATAGCTTAAGGTAAAGTAAATTTTTCAATATATTTCATAATACATGAAGTATTTTATTTTTTTAATTTTGATTTTGGTGCAGATAGTACTCGATATGGAATACAAGAGACCTATTTTTGAAACTTATGTCTGTCTGTCTATCTGTATTCGCATCACGTAAAAACTGCTGGATGGATTTGTGAGGAGTTCTATAAATGAACCAAGGTTCTAACTTGTTTCATATATAGAATACAATTTTTTTTTTCGTAAAATTGTAACATTTTGAAGAGAAAATAGAGATACAAGTCTGAAAGTACCCAATTTTACCGGTATAGTGATACTAAAACAGTTGTCAGTATATTTTATTTTTGTAAATAGAAAATTTTTAACACTATATACAGAACTCTGGAATAAATAGTTAAAAAGACTTTTTTTTTAATTTTAAGAAAATAAGATATGATACGCAGACGATGTCCTGGGCACTGATAGTGCTACATATAACTATTATTTTAATAATAAATTAAATTAAAAATATGTTTAAAAACTTAAAAGAGTAAATTTACAAGAAATTGTCGAGTGTAACAACAATAAATAAATAAATAAACATCTTTAGCTGTTGACAGATATAAGTGCGTGTAACAGATAATAATACTTCGTACGCACAAACAGACTAAAGCTATGTACAGACGGTTGTCAGATCTAACAATATTGTCAGAAAAATATTCATAAAATGTCGAACAATCGTGTTAACTTACAATTGTTGTCTGACAATATTGTCAGAAAAACCATTGTCAGAAAATTGTCAGACTTCTACCTGACAATAAATTGTTAGATATCTTACAATTGTGTGAACGCATTTATTTGCATTGTCAGAACATTGTCAGGCATTGTCAGGCATTGTCAGTATAAAATAAATTGTAACATGGAAATTTTAAACATCTGACAACGATATCATTGTCAGATAAAATTTAATGAAAAAGAGTGAAAAATTCTTTAAAAACAAACTTAAAATAAAAATTTAAATTAAAATTTAAGCAGAAAAAAAAAGAGTTAAAAAAATGGACAGCGACGGTATTTCACGGGATGATTTTAACGGTGGGAAAAAACTTGCCTTTTTCAAGCACCTTGAAAATGGCATATAGCTCTTCAGGAACAAAGCTCGAATAGTTCAAACTGGAATACGGAACAAGTATTGTAGTGACCGACATTTTTCATGACCTATCTTTTGAACCGTCATAAACAAACGCTTGAAAATTGGACAGAATGCAGATAGCTATTACCTTTGTAATAAAAAGTATAAATATTCAATATAGATCATTTTATTTTATGAACATATATGATGGTTGTAAAAAGACCTCTGATATTTAAAAAGAATCTGTATAGCTAAGTCCTCCATAATCGCAAGAATAAAATTTGATAATTTGGTGTATGTGACCAAAACTTTGAACTGTTATAGATAGACAACTGAAATTTACAGGGAACTTGTATTGATAAGTCCGCTAAAAGAGCAAGTATTCAATTTAAATTTATAAATTAAAGGGTGTGCTCATACCTGATGTAATTTTACATGTATTAGCCCTATCTTTTGAACCGGTTTATACAAAAACTTGACAAAGTGTCCACTAATTTGTATACCACACAAATTAATTAATTAAGGAATATAAATTTAAAACTAAAAATAGGGGGTGTCCCAATAGTTGATGTATGTGGCCAAACTTTAGAACCTTTTTAGACAAATAGCTAAAATCTGTTTTGAAGTCGGTTTTTTTTTTTATATTCGCTAAAAACGTAAGATGTTAGAATCGTTGCAGTTTCTTCGTTTTGATTAATATCTATTTGTTTTGATAAAAATTTATAATATTAATTTGTACCTTTTAAAATAATTTACATTAAAATTCATTTTAAAAAATGTTCTATTGAATTTTTTAATTCTGACACTTGGCAATTCTTACTACCGTGTGAACTACCAATTTGTTGTCTGACAATGTTGTCAGATAATTGTCTTACAATGGAATTGTCAGTTTTCTTACAATTGCCTTGCAATCGTGTGAACTGACAATCTAAATTGTGTTTACAATTTTATTTGCCTTGTCATTGTCAGTACATTGTTAGGTATGACAATATTGTAAGACCTTACACAACCGTCTGTACATAGCTTAACGTGGTGCGTTAAAAAAAAAGAAATACTTATAGATTGATTGCATACTGGTATATATAAAGACCATATAAAGTGCAATAGTGTTTACATTTATTAAAAAAAATTGCATTTTTGTCGTAGTAAATGGGTTATTTGTCCCTTTGTGCACTCGCTTGCTGATAGTCCCACACACTTCACGCCAGTGATTCAACAATAGTTTCCACTGCAAAGAAAACTATTATTTCGTTCGCAGTAGTTAGAAGCTGATTTTGATTTTAGAAAAACAAACGAGCGAAAAAAATTTTTATTGGAGTAGATTGGGTAAGGAGTGCAGATTCGATTTGTACTTCCTCGTATTGCAGTGACAGAATAGGCCGTTAGAGGGAATTTGATTTACATACATACTTTTCGATTAATGCACAGTGCAATGAACTACTCATTTTATGGGCTGTAAATAAAAAATCGTGTCCACATTTTATGTTTTGCTACGATATTTAAGCTACCGTTTTGTGTGAACTGTAGGCCGACGATATCAACCGGCCTAAAATTGGATGACGTGGACGTTAGTATCTTTTGACTTCTGCTACACATTTAACACTATATCCACAATTTACCCATACCGCCAACATCTTTTGTGGTTTCCTTAACTATTAGGTCTGTGTTATTATAAGTTGTCACAACTTGCCCTACTTAGGTTAAACAATATTTCTCCCTTTCGGATATCCCTGTTCTTTTTTTTTTACTAATGAACACATTTTTACTTAATGCATGTGGTTGTTGTTAGTACTACTACTAATACAAATAAAGCTGCTATTAATGTTATTCATCTTAATGTAGATGATGTGTTTGCACAATTTTCCAATTGTATGCGATTTGTAACACATTTCAATGATTCAATGAATAATGAACGGAATGTATGTTCTATGCCCAAAGCACTGTTTATTATAGTGACAACTAAAATCATGTAAGATAATGATACAAATCTAAGATGATATAAATTTCAATCTTCTATAAAATTTATTATACAAGTTTTTTTTTAATTTTTTCTTGAAATTGTATTCAGTTATATTTGTATTTCTGTATTGTGGTAAGCAACATACATACATACATTAGAGCACTATCATATGTAGATCTGTTTGCATAATATCTGGTTATCGTATTTCCGTGCGACTGAAGGTAAAAATTATTTTTTTTTTTTATATTTTATAAAAAATTATGCGACATTTTGAAATTTGGATTTAAGGTCGGTCGTACTTTGTATTTTAGTTAAAAACGTAATTAAGTTTCAGTTAGCTGACTAGTAGATTTTTGCCATTCAGCTAGCTTAATATAAGATATATATAACTATAATACAGCTGAATAGTAGTTTTCACTTGTCAGATAGCTGAGTACAAAAACTACATGTGAATTGAATAATTTTCAGTAAGCTGAATAACAGTTGCCTCAAATTCAGCTAGCTGAATATCAGATATAGATTATAATCATTTATGTTGCATTTTTTCCAATCAGCTGCATTGTAGTTTATTACCATTCAGCTAGCTGAATAATAGATATACAAAATAGTCAGTCACATTCAACTAGCTTAATCAGATTTTTGAGTAATTCTATGTAACGTTAGCTGAAATGAAAACAATGCAGCTAACAGAAAATTAAATTTCTTTTCTTTACATCCTTTTATTTAATACACAAAATTGAAAAAAAAAAACCGAATTCGTTACTGTTAGTTTGATGGTTTTTCAATTTAGCTGACGATATGTAAATATAAAAATGAATGTCTATAACTTTTAAAAAGTCAAACGGCCAGAGAGAGCGTTTTGAAATTTTTAGACCCGGCTTATCGACGATTCGTAAATAGATTTTATAGCATATTGGAGTAAAGTTTCCCCCATCAAACGTAATTTTTCATTAATCTACTACATAGTACTACTCTTTACATTTGACATAGGTTTCTCCGAGGACGGAGTACTATTTGTCTTACATACATGTAGAGAACTCCATCACTGACAGTCTGCGAAATTTGTTGCGAGATTTACAAAAAAAGCGAAAGAAGCCAACCTAGGTCAACAAAAAAATGAATTTAGGGTGCTCTAAAGCTATTGTATTAATCCCTGTATAATAATATACAATACAATAATATTTCTGCACTTAATTCAGTGCTGTAATTTATTTAAATAAAAGTAAAATAAACTTTATTCATCTTTTCAACTAAGATAAATTTCTATAACAAATAAAACAGTAATTGTTTTTGTTGCTGGGTTAAACTGAAATGCATAGCACAAATCCAAAGAATATAGTTTAATAAACTAAAATCGAGTATGAGATTCATATTAAAAAGCAGACAGGCTAGACAAAAAAAAAAATAATGTTATAAAAAATATATTCCAGCTGCTATGAGTGCTATTATTTTGTATACGAGTAACACTTTTATAAATACTAAAGAAGCGGTTCGAAGTTGAGAATTATTGATGGCTGGCGGTTGTTATCTTTAGCAAAGGTGCAAATTTATGGTTTTGTTAAGTATTTTACAAAATTCACACATGAGTCTTAATAGAGCACAAAAACATATCAATGTGAACTCATAATCATAATTGACTGGGTCACAAACAAGGTCAACATAATGACATTATTTTTATTATTATTTGTTTTTAAACGACATAATGTGCATTTATTTTGTTTAAAAATTTATATTTGCAAAATATTTCATTACATTACTGTGGCGGTTGTAAAATAAACAAATTTAAACTATAACATTGAATTATATACGAGCGATTGTAGGATGTATAATTGTACCTTAATGAAAAACAAAAACAAAAAAAAAAAGAAAGAAAAAAACACAACATTTAAATGCTGCAATGCATAAAATAACTGAATGAATGAATGAATAAAATGCACTACATAAATGAAAGCGTTAGAGGGGAAAATGACAGTTATAAACAAATGCGAATAAAAAAAACAAATTTACCAACACACAATTACACGAAATTTTGCATTTATTTCCAAAACAAAAAAACAAAAAATAAAGAAACATAAAAGCGCATTCAAAATGTGACCGCCAGAATTTGAAAACTAATCAATGTGACATGATTTATTTTTTATTATTATTTTGTTTTGGTTAGTTCAACGACAATTTAATCAAATGTGTCATGAACAGCGCCATCTTTAATTGACTGTTTGTGCAACATTTTGAAAATTATGCACTTGTAACACACATTTGTGAAAGCTTTCCCTCTATGGTTTTGAACGTGAGATTGTATACATAAAATTCATTACTATAATAAAAAAAACACACACAATACACAATTACTTAATTGTTTATTATGATTTTAGGAAATTAAAATGCTAACTAACCTTAAAATCAACATTGTAATTTCACATGTGTGAAATTAAATGACATTAGGCGTTAAAAACCAACATTCTAACCTTGAACTGTAGGATCTGGCTGTTAAAAAGTATTACCTTCCTATGATAGCATGATTTCGCCAACCCCTTTACTAGTGCTAAACTGAGGGTGGATATAAATTAAAAAGCAAGCCTTGAAGCTTTTCACGTTATCAAAACTGTAACATTGAACTGTAGGATCTGGCGTGATTTCTGCGCATCGCCAACCCCTTTTTAAGTGCTAAACTGGGGGTGAAGGTAAATTGAAAACCGATCCTTGAAGTTTTTCACGTGACCAAAACTGAAAGAAAGGGCTTAAGGTTTACAGCCAAATTTAACAAACTGGTATCACAAAACCAACCAGGCTCCAGTTATTATCACTGTGTAAGAGAGATACTGAATCCATTCTGGATAGTTTTTAAACCTCTTTTACGTTTTTCAGTGGAAACCATTTTTATATCACCAAGTCTTGCGCTTTTAGGCCGCCAACTGATTTTTTCTAATACTTTTTTTTATCACACAATCGCGCCAAATTTTCCGCAATTGTCTTAAACTGTAATATCTTTACTACGGGTACTTAGTCAGTAACCCAGTTCCGTCTTCTGCGCTCTGCCTTTTGACTTCTTGAGAATCATTCGAACCTGCCTTGCTGATTAATATAATTCAATCAAGGAGGCCAATAGCTTGAATAATATCATTCCCTGAAGCTGTTCTAGATTTTCTTCAAAAAAATCGCGAAGACGGATCTTCTTTTCGCAAGGGCGTGTACCTTTCCGGTTTCTTTAATACCGTTATATCTTTTCGCCGATATAAACGTAATGGACCTGTTAAGCATTAGAGCATTTTTTCTCATGTGTTGTGTTCACGTTCATTTACCGCATGCATCTAACCACGAAACAATTGTCTAGTACAATAGCTATTTCCCACCCTTGTGGCCCATTGCCATAAACAACGGCCTAATAAACCATAATGTATTCCCAAGAACATAAAAAACAGCGCAGGTGTAATTCTACGAGGGCTGCTTTATATATTTCTGGCCTGGTAACACTGAGTGCTGCCAAGTGCAATCTGACATTTCCATTGGAAAGTTTGTCATTTTTAAGCATAATCGTACTCAAAACGTTTTGACGTACGACCATTATTTGTGTTGTTTACAGTGACTTGAAAAAATTAATATAGAAAAAAATGGAATTAACTCGTGAACATTTTCGTGTCATCATTTTTCACAACTTTCGACGTGGATTATCACGACAAGAGTGCATTGATGAACTTAAATCTTTGTGTGGCGTTGAAGCACCATCCTATAGCACTGTGAAAAATTGGTATAATGAATTTAATCGGGGCCGAAGCTCGCTCAAAGACGAATTCCGTGAAGGTCGTCCAAAAACGGCTGTTGTGCCAGAGAACATTGATGCCGTGCGTGAACTCATAATGCAAGATCGACATACGACATACCGGGAGATAGAGACATCCTTGGACATTTCTTCCACCAGCATACATTCGATACTGCATGAACACCTGGCCGTAAAAAAAGTTTGTTTTCGTTGGATCCCGCACAATTTGAAAGTCGCTCAAAAAAAGGCTCGTGTCGATTGGTGCAAAGAAATGTTGCAAAAATACGATTGCGGTGCTTCAAAAGACGTTTATAAGATCGTCACAGGTGACGAATCATGGATCTATGCGTATGAGCCCGAAACGAAACAATAATCGACCGTGTGGGTCTTCAAAGACGAGCAAAATCCAACGAAAGTTCTTCGTGGAAGAAGCACTTCGAAGCAAATGGTCGCCTGTTTCTTCGGCAAAACTGGTCATGTGGCGACTGTTCCTCTTGAGCAACGTAGGACGGTCACTTCTGAGTGGTACACTACAATTTGTTTGCCTGAAGTCATCGGAGAAATTCGAAAAACCAACAAGAGAAGACGAATCATTGTTCACCATGACAATGCGAGCTCTTACACATCGGCTCAAACCAGAGCGTTTTTGACCGGCCAAAACGTCGAATTAATGAGTCATCCGCCGTACAGCCCTGACTTGGCACCTAATCACTTCTTCTTGTTTCTGCACATCAAGAAAAAAATGCGTGGTCAACGATTTTCGTCGCCAGAAGAAGCTGTTGAATTGTTCAAAAACCATGTTTTAGAGGTGTCTCAATCGGAGTGGAAAAAGTGCTTCGACAACTGGTTTGAGCGCATGCAAAAGTGTATAAATCATGATGGAGAATACTTTGAGAAACAATAAAACCATTTTTGATTATAAATATTCGCATTTTCACTATTAGGCCAAAAATATATATAGCAGCCCTCGTACCCTCATGTGAACACGTTTGTGTCTAAAAAAAATATTGAGTGAAAATGAAAACTGCAACCAGCAACCAGTTCATAATTTTAATGACAGAAGAGGATAAAATTGTCAAGCTAACAAATTCTTTCTTGATGACCTTCAGAAGTCTCATTTTTTATATAAGGGCCACGTCGGAAAACGACATTCTGGAAGAAATTACACCAATTAGCTGATATTAATTCTCTTCATTATTGGAGCAACTAAGCGCGTAAATTAAGGAATATGCTGCCAATAAGACAAATACAAAGTGGTCTTTTATAAGGACGATCCTTAGATTTGATGGCAAATTATACAAATTTCAAATTATTGAGCAGTTTTTATTTATAGCAACGTTTTCCTGTTCTCAAACTCAGAGAGAAATGCTCAGGCGAAAAAATATTTGTATAAAATGCAAAAGTCGTCTTTGCAACAACTGTTTGTTTTGAGTTCTTTTCGAGTCCTTTATTCGCGGTGAGCTTAGACAAACTTAAAAATCGCTGAATTGATGTGTTGCAGCTAAGGAGAAAGAATTAACCCAAAACATCTGTCGTTAGCAGCGTTGCCACACAAGAAATTTACTTCCTACCAATTATTTTCAAAAATCCTACCAAAATCGTTAACAGCCTACCAAAAATTTTAAAATACAATTTTTCAATAAAATCAAAATTTTTATTTTGGCTTATATAGTAATAAAATAAAAAATTGCAATTTTTATAAAAAACATAAAAATATACATAAAATAACAACATAAAAGCAATATTTCATTTAAAATAACGGATGTATGTATGTGTATACAAATGTATACAGATAAAAAAACAAAAGGAATGTAAAATACAAAAAATATCACATATAATTCGTTGGAGAATTAACACCCATCCCTTTCCTGGAGCCAATCAAATTCGCTCAACCATTCGGTTCTACTAAGAGTATTATATTATTTAAAAATGTTTTAAAACAAAAATTTTAAGAGTGGTTCTATTATTATATTTTTTTCATTTAATTTTGGAGTTTTTGATAAAAATCTGAAAAAATACATGCAATATTAGTAAATATTTATGTAATTAATAAATACATATTTAGAATTAATAAAGTTTAATTACTTTTCCATTTTGTTTATTAATTTTTTAATACATACACTTGAAAATAAACCTTCACTTAAAAATATTGTTAATTTCAATTTCATAAAATAGTTCGCGTTTCTTAAACCAGAGATGATTATAGCTTTAATCATCTCTATGCAAATAAGCAGAGATGTTTCTTAGTACATTCAAAACAGTTTTTGAAAATAGTGGTAACACTATCAAAGTTATTGTTTATTTTATTAAAAGTTACATTTTTTTTATGTTCTGAATTTTTAAGATGAAAAATTTACTATGCTAAAAAATTGCTACAGGCGGAAAACCTACCAAAAATTTAAAAAAATTCAACAAACCAACCAAACTACCAAACTGTTTTTTAGAAACGAAAAACTACCAAGTTTGGTCCGATTGGACCAAAGCGGCAACGCTGGTCGTTAGATGTTTTTTAAACACCACCCAGCGTTTGTAACAAAAGCGATTGCTACGTTTACAATTTCTGAAACTATACTATGCAAAAGTTTAGGATTGAGTTAATGTCAATGTTGAGAAACAAACTAAAGTTAATGCTTCAACTGCTTAAGTGTCTGTTTTATAAACTTTTTGGTATGTGTAGTTTAATAATTTCGAGCTTTATATGTTCTTTTTTAATTATCAGGCGTTTTGTTTATTGATGTGTAAACTGATACTGATCCATTTTATTTAATGGTGTATAATTATTTCATTATTATTACAATTATTAACATACAACATGCAATTTTTAGCACTTAATTCTATAAACTTTTAATTCCAATGCAATTTTGTGAACTCATCTGAATGCCAGTCTGATGAGTTTTTACACTTAGTGCTAGTCCCACGATGTCACAATCGTTCGTTCGTTCGCACTATTACATTTAAAACAAAAACAATTTTTTACAATGCAATTGTGCGAACGAACGAATGAACATTTGTGATATCGTGGGACTGGCAGTTAATCATATTGCTTTTGCAAAAAAAAAAAATGTTAAACCGAATTATTTTTTAATATTTTTAATTATATTTAACTTCTTTTCATAAATAAACAAATTCTATTTAATTTATTTTTTAACATAAACAAAATTAAACATAAACAAAAATATTGGTGTTAATTTTTTGAACATCATTTCTAGAAACCAATAAAATAAGTCATTGTCTTTTTAAATGTGTAGTAATTAAATCAATTTCAAATTATGACAGTTGATTATTAGACATCTGTAGTTAAATTTTTATAAATCGTTTTCGCCGAATGATATTCAAACTGGAATTTATGAACAGCTGATTACATTTATCTGAAACTTTAAACGATCAAAAATGAAGTTCTTTAGTGCAACACCGATTGGCTCGCATATAAACTTGATTTTTCACTATACTTATGTAAACCTTCTATTTCGGAGACCAGTGACGGTAGGACAAAAAATATGAATGACCGTTGTCGAAAAAAAATCAAAAAAAAAAAGCGACAAAACTTGCGAGAGCAAGTGATCCAAATAGGAAGCTAGGAATAAACACAACAGAAGATATCGTTTAAACTTTATGGCAAAAACATCTAGAGTTGATTCCAATACTGACTTATTGCATAGATTTTTAATATCGTCCGGTTCCGTTAATGTGCAGTTTGCCCAAAAATTCGAAAACTACAAAAAATGTTTTGACTCCTCAATGTTTTTGTTTTTTAATTTTCATATAAAGGATGTTTTTTTAAGCATGAAAGAACTTGAAAATATAAAAAATAACCCTAAAAATTTAATTTTGATGAAAAATTTTTTCTTATTATTTTCAGCAAACTTTGGCAAATCACTATGAATAGAATCACACTTGACAACGCTATGAAATTATCCAAGTTTACTTTGAAAATCAGTCATCAATTTGATTATGATTTATAGACGACTTCGTGATCTTTATGGTGTACATTATCCTCCGTGTCTGAGCAAGCCATCCGTCGAACTGTTGATAGATCTCGTACAACATACTCTCTAGAGGATGCAATAACACCAACCTGTCAAAGGAATGTGCGTACTGAAGAGAATATCGATGCTGTAAATAAAAGTGTGAAAGAAGATCCAAATTTATCGATTTCTCGTCGGTCGGTCGTCGGAATTCTGGGTCTGTCCCTCCACTACGGAAAATTTTGTGCAAAGATCTTGGCATACACCCGATTTAGAACCAGCTAGTGCAGCAATTAAAGCCACGAGACCATTGTATGCGTCGTTCTTTTGCCGATTGGGCATTAGAGCAGTTAGTAACTGATCCGTTGTTGTATCCCCAAATTGTGTTCAGCGATGAGGCTCATTTTTTACTTAACGGGTTTATTTATAAGCAAAATTGCATATGGAAGGGTTAAGGTTTATTTTTTATGCATAAAAAACATTATTTTTTTCCAGTTGTAATTCCATTTCATTACCATTATTAAAACAATTATAATTAAAATAAAATTATTAGCATGATATCGTAGTTATTTTTTTCCTATTTCATTATTTCAACTAATGGCAATGCAATTTTAATGGTGATAAAAATTAATTTTTATTTTTGCTAAAAATATTTAAATATTCATACTTCATTTTAAAATTTTAAAAATAATTTGGATTCAAAAGGTTTAAACTTAACATAAAAATAATTTTTAATTCATTTCAAATTATCAGGCTCTTCTTCTCTCTAAATATAGAAACATGCATACATATATTTATTTAGTTATTGTATCCTTAGAACTGTTGTAATTGCTGGTAAAAATGGTTAAAAAACATAAAAGTAATTTAAATACAATTATACGCATTAGATTCATAAATTTTTGTTAAAGAATTCAGTTTTGTATATTGAACTTCAACAAAACAAAATAAAACAATTAAAAATATTGATCATGTTTAGAAACAATAATTTTATTTTTTAATTTTAATAAACCAATGCATATATACGTATAAATGGATATTATTTCGCAGCACACAATAAGTACTTATGGTACAACCATCAATATCTGTTTATATCCGTTTGTGCAAAACATAGGAGAACAGATATGTTACTCTCATTCTCTCTTTACTCATTCCTATCTATCCAAAGAGAAAAAGTAACAATATCAACTTATATCAGAAACACAAAGTACTCATCTATACGCACTCATAAGAGTAGACACACAAACATTGATATAAACAGATATATCTGTGCAGGTCTTTAATTCGTGCCATACGGCCATCAGTACTTGAAAAAATGACCTAAAAATGTACGTCCAGAATGCGCTTCGTCATGAGCAGCCGCGGTGTCTATATGCACGAAATAATTTTTAAATATTAATGACATGTTCTGATCTTGCGTCTGATTTTTTTAAAATTTAAAGTTCTATGGGGCTTTAAAAACACCCGATACTTATCTAACAAACAACAAAGTTTTATACATATCTCATGTAGAAAACCGCTAATTCGAACTTTTATGCAGATGAGTTTTGTTCGTGATTCCAACACCCCCTATCACAAAATTTGAATGCAATATTATCAAAAATAACGGTTTTACAAAAATTTATATTTTAAATCTGACATTGTAATAAATACTGTTTCTATTATGGTTTTACCTTTTCTTGTGAGATTACAATTATGCTAGGTAGGAACTTTCTACATGAGACCATCGATATATTGAATTAATGGGTGAGACATCCTTATTCTTACTGTTATATGGAGGGGAGGGTGTAACAGTGTAGCAGTTGCCCAATTTCGTCTAATTTAAAAAAAAAAGATGCGCATTTACATGATCACACCTAGTTAAAAATTTCAGACCTTTCACTAACGTTTTTTTCCAACTATTGCTTATTTCGTGAATGGTAACACTTAGCTCATGTCTGATTTGTCAGATAATTAGTTTTATCCTTCCGCTGAACGAATATGGTTGTGTATACGCTTGAACAGCACTGGGAAATATTGCGACATTACTTTGAAAATCATGGTAATGCTGCAGAATGTATCCGATGAAGCTCATTTCGATCTTGGCGGGTATGTAAACAAGCTAAATTGTCGCATTTGGGGCACAGAAAACCCGCACTGATACATTGATAAGCCGGTGCACCCAAAACGAGTCACTGTTTGGTGCGGATTGTGGTCCAGAGGGATAATTGGGCCATTTTTCTTCGAAAAGGAGGAGTGGCCGTTACAGTCAATGGCGATCGTTATAGGGCTATGTTGACCGAAGATTTGTTCACAAAAAAATGAAGAGGAGAGAATTGGCACATTTGGTTTCAACAGGACGGCGTCACGTGCCACACAGCCGAAGCTACACTCCATGTTTTGTGCCCTGTTTTTGAAGATCGTATTATCAGCCGCAGAGTTTATGTCGTTTGGCCATTTGAAGCTGCGATTTGACACCGTTGGACTATTATTTGTGGGGTGCCGTCAAAGGTAAGTGTTACGCCAACAAGCCAGAGAAAATTGACGCTTTAAAGGTCAATATTCGTAAAGCCATTGGTGAAATACAGTTGCACGCAATCGATAATGTGCTTAAAAATTTTACCGATCGTGTAGGCTACTGCATGGCCAGCCGAGGCAGCCATTTAAATGAAATTTTTATTATTAACCGGAAGAATTGTACTTTAAAATAAAAAAGAAATTTGAAAAAATTTTCAGTAGTTTTTTATAGCATTTTCAAAAAAATCATTTGGCGGACCCTTTAGTTTTCAAAATACAGACTTTATAACCCCTAAAACGACAAAACTGACACTGGGAACGCGGAGTATTGTTTGTTTTGTGATGTTTAAGTTTTACAACTTTACTTTTTTTTTGAAATACGGAAGTAACGACTACTGACTCGATTCAAAATAAGCAAATACTTGTAAAGGGGCAACTGTTTATAGAAAAGATTACTTGTGTTTAAAAAAGCAGTAATAGTAAATTATTGTAAGGAACACAATTCTAAGGAATATAAAAAAATGATAAATTAAGTAAAATTTTTTAAAGATTTTTAACACATATTTTATTATTTGACACTAATCTTGCAATAACTCACTGCCTTTATAGTGTCATAATTAATTTAAACTCGCAATTTTTTTCTATATGATTCTTACATTTACTTTTTTACAGAAATCATTGTTTTTAATTGCCTTTTTAAAACGAGGTGCATTTAGTAAATAATCAGAACTTAAAAATGCAATTTCTTCAATATCCATTTGCGACCCCATTAAGTATATATTCTGACTCCTTATGCATAGCGAAGTCGATTGAGCGATGTCCATCTGTCCGTCCGTGCTAGTGTTGAAATAATGTTTGCCAATGCACTAGATTAGCTAGAGACAATTTAAATACTTGATAAGATTCGGCATAGCCGAATATAGCACTTTTACTTATTTTTTAAAACAATTCGAACACCGGCTTTTACTAGTTTTAATCAACAAGAAACCAGTTTGAACCATAACGAATGAATTGATTATTCCTTACTTTAGTTTTAGTTTAATTTGTTGTTTTTAACTTGGTTTACTGCTGACTCGATTTTTAATAAGCCAGTACTTGTGAAGAGGTTACTAACTGTCTACAGAATTTATAACTTGGGTTCAAAAAAGCAGTCACAGTAACTACATAATTGTGAAATGATTCTTATTAATAAAAGGTGGTGTTCGAATCAGGTAACATTTTTGTTTATGTCTTTTAAAAAGATAATTTAATTAATATCTTATATACACTTTTTTTATTTCTATTAATAACTTACAATAGCTCTCTCTCTCTCTCTCTCTCTCTTTATGCTTTCATAATTAAATAAAACTCGCCAAACCTTTGTTAATTACATTTAATTCTTTACAGAAAATGTGACTATAACTTAAAAATTAAAAAAAAACAACAATCATTGTGTTAAACGAGGTAAGTTTAACAAATAACCGAAAATGTTTACGTTTATTTTTTACAGTTGAAAAGTTTGTTTTAATCGCGCTTTGTGTTTTTTTTTTGTTGGTACTTTTGTAAAATAACCGCCACCTTGTCAACACTAAATTATTACCCATTACTTTTCTTACCTTAGTACCAACCGAGGAGCTTTCAAAACTAAAAAATCCTGGCTTTTTTCTCTTGTAGTGATAAATTAAGTTTCCTAAAAAAATAATAACATTTCGGATATTTTTAAAACACACTTCGAATATATTTTGTTAATGTTGTTACTGCAGCAAGTAGCTAATGCCGGCTTTTACCAGTTTACATCAACAACAAACCAGTTTGAACCATTACAAATGCATTTAATTATTCCCTACTTCAGATTCAGTTTAAGTTGTTGTTTTTAACTTCTGATAAAGGTATTTTTTTTTTAATTTCAAAATCAATGTTGAATACTTATGTTTTTAGTCAGTTTTTTTTTTTTATAAATGCTTTTTAAGGAGTATTTGTTTAATTCACTTTTGGTTGTGCAACCCAGTTAGCATTTTTTTGAATTGTTGATCATATTCGAGCCTTTTTCAACTCTTCTACACGATTAAAATAATCGCTTCTGCGCTCGTTTTAGAGTCGAAAATGATTGTTTTTTCGGTAGAAAATGGTACCCTAGCCGCGACTCTTCTGAAGGAGTCCCTTATGACTCGCGTTTTCGACTCATTTTCGATATTGGGGCCAAATAGTCGCATTCGTGATCGAGTGAGGTTTCGTATCGAGTAAAATTTCGTGACGTATCGAATAACCGGATTGCGGCATTCGATAGCGTTCGAATCGAAATTTGTTTAAAAATGTAAAAGATTTTGAGTGAAGGTATTCGATCGACTACTCGTTATTGAATGCCATGATCTCAAATTTCGATGCAAGCTATTCGATATCGAGTACGGCGATCCCAAAATGTAAAATTTCGATCAAAGTCATTCGATCACGAATGCGACGATTTGGGCCGTGTTTTCAATCGTACTTATAATCAAATACGATACTTTTTCGAGGCAACTTTTAATCATATTACTAGCCGTAAGCGAGTCTTCTTCGAATCATATTATACGAACATTTCTAATTATATTTTCTCAAAATGAAACATTGCAAACAACGTTTTGCTTTTTTTTTATTACATGCAGTCTTGACGAGCCATTGATTTGTTCAAACATTGAATAATTTCACATTAAAACGGCTTGTGTAGACCATCGTTGTCATTTCGTGTTCAAACAGCGAGAAAACGAAGCGTTAACATCGAAAAGTTTTCTCCACGCAGCCAAACATGAACAAATGTTTGCAACCTATTCTGCTGACGTTTTGTTCATGTGCGAACAAATCAATTGCTCGTCAAGACGTAGTGTTACATTCGTTAGCATGTTATTCCTTATTTTCTTGAAATTCAAATTTAAAAAAATGTATTTTAAAAAAATTTGAAAAAATTCATTTGACATTTGTGTCTCTATTTTTTTACGAAGTGACATGTGTAATACACATTGTGTATTTTTATTTTTGTAAAAATAAAATATGTATTTGAATCATTTTTTCATCGTCAGGCTGCGTTAAATATGTCCCTAAAATAATTCTAAAAACAGTCGAATTGCAAGCTTTTTATTCTTTTTGTTTTCTAAACAAGTCGCTTTCTTTGCGTTTGTCGGAATTATATTCGAGTCTCTTTTTAACGCACAACTGATTAATCAGTTTTAAATCATCTTGGGTAGATTTAAAAGCCTCACTTTGGAGATTTTTGTAAAAACAATCTTCCAAATACTAACTGGGAAAACACTGTTAAACATCAAACGATCACATTTACATTAGTATACTAGACAAAAAACTCGTTGAATTTCTCAATTTAAATTTTGGAACAAAGTGTGGCAACACAAAACCACGCTTAAACAAATGAAAATTTTATAAATTTAAAAAAAAAAAATATTTTTCGACAATTGTTTGTTAATTTTTGCCTTTTAAAGAAACTAAAATACTTAATTCAAAATAGAAAAAAAAATTTATTTGTTACTCATTTACAAACAAAAAATTATAATTCAAAATTCTTATAATCGGATAGAACTTAACTTTATATTGATCAATAGGAAGTAAAATTCGTACTGATTTAAAATTGTCAAAAAACGGAAGTGGCTTACATCAAGGCAATATAGCACTCCCATCTTAATATTCATAAGTTATTCGGCTCTGTTCTGTAAACCGAATCGTCTTAAAAAATTAGCGACTTTCAAAACCGAAGAAATTACTATTTGGTGTTTTGCAAATCACTCGTTTTGCCATTATTCGAAATTAAGTTCGAACTTTTACTTAAACGCCAACGTCAGCTGTTGATTGAAAAAGTAAACAAATTTTTAATTTTAAGGCAAGAATTGAAAATGCCCGAAGCATTTGTTCTAAGTTACAATTACAAATAACTAGATGAACCCGGTGTGCTTCGCTACCCCCCTCGTTATTAAATAAAATTAAAAGTATTGCGAAAATTTAATGACGATTGGTCCAGTAGTTAAGACTATATTACGATTTTTAATTTTTCTAAAAAGGGGCGGGGTCCCACCCACTTTTCTCCTGGTACGTATTCCTAATTATGCCAGTACCATATGTACCAAATATCGTCGACGTAGGTCAAAAAATGGCCAAAATATGGCGATTTAAATTTTTGGGTTATATGGGCGGTGCCACGCCCCTTTGTCCAATTAAAACTTCATATAGCCTATTATTCCTTCCAGAGTCACAGTAACATGCTGCGAAAATTTCAGGAAGATCGGTCCAAGGGTTTGGCCTCCTATAAAGCACAAACAAACAGACAGACATTCATTTTTATATATATAGATGTAAATAAACATAGTCGCAGAAGTTTTGTGATTTGGTGAAAAAATTGTTTTTAAATTAAGTTTGTTAAAATTGAACTTTTATTGTTAATTTGTGTTTACAAAAGATACTTCGTAAGTGCGTTTAAAACTTTTATCAAAAAAAGTGTTTTTATTCATGCACCTAATTTTCATCAAGTTTGAGGCAAGAATATGAAGCAATTTAAGAGTATTTTTATACTAACTTTTTGATAATGTAAAGTATATTAAAATGTATTTAAATGAACTAAGGTTGATAATAATGACTTTAAATTGTTTATTCCAATGGTTCTTTACTTGTGTTTTCAGTCATTTTTAAGAATAAAATTGCATTCGATTTACTTTCGACTAGGTTTGTTTACTCGATTTTAAAGTAAAGTTGTGCAAATTCGGCTCAGAACTCGAAGAAAATGTGAATTCGTTTTAAAACGAGAAATTTGCTCGGATTCTTTTTACATAACATGGCCGATTAATTCGATATTACTGCTCTTACTGCAGCAATTAAATCGCGATGTTTCTTTATTCAAAAAAATCACTCACACCACTGTGCACTTCTAAATATTCAAAAATTATTTGAAATGTTCTTCACTTTAATTAAAATACTATTATATATAGGTGTTACTTTTTATTTTTAGTATTACTTTACTAAGAAACAAATGACGCAGGCCAAACCCACGGCGCACTGTGTCACGATTTCATACAACGGGTGGCCAAAAATAGAAGAAGCTAAAATAAGGAGTTCATTTTTGGCATGAATGTGTTTCTTAAAAAAGTATTTATGCGAAATTTTGAGAAAATCTAACAATTGCAACACCCACCCCCTATGCAACCTAAATTTAAAAATTGTAATAATTTAGAAATAAGCGATTCGAAAAGATTGAAATTTTTCATGTGAATATATTTTGTAATATTGTAACATAATGCCAATTTTAGAAAAAATTATCAGACGTCATGCCTACCTCCCATACAACCAAAATCTTAAAACTGTCATAACATTGTAATCAGTAATCAGATAAGAGCGTCAGTAGGCATGTGAATATATTTGGTAATATGTAACATATTTCCAATAAAAAAAACTACAAGAAAATGGACAAGCACCACGCCTACCTCCCATACAACAAGCGAAAAGTTTCTCCACTCAATTGGATTCACCAAATAATTCGCTAATCGCCAATCACTCAACTTAAATTCAAATCTATCTCTCATGCATTGATATTTAGATCAATTGTTAGAAAATTTTTGGAAACAATGTTGTAATTATAACAAGAAGCATCAGTTACAACCCTAATACAAATTTTGATAGCCGTTACATTAAAATACTTAAATTCTAAGTACGAGGGCTGCTATATATATTTCTGGCCTGGCAACACTGAGTGCTGCCAAGTGCAATCTGACATTTCCATTGGAAAGTTTGTCATTTTTAAGCATAATCGTACTCAAAACGTTTTGACGTACGACCATTATTTGTGTTGTTTACAGTGACTTGAAAACTTGACTGTGAAAAATTGGTATAATGAATTTAATCGTGGCCGAAGCTCGCTCAAAGACGAATTCCATGAAGGTCGTCCAAAAACGGCTGTTGTGTCAGAGAACATTGATGCCGTGCGTGAACTCATAATGCAAGATCGACATGCGACATACCGAGAGATAGAGACATCCTTGGACATTTCTTCCACCAGCATACATTCGATACTGCATGAACACCTGGCCGTAAAAAAGGTTTGTTCTCGTTGGATCCCGCACAATTTGAAAGTCGCTCAAAAAAAGGCTCGTGTCGATTGGTGCAAAGAAATGTTGCAAAAATACGCTTGCGGTGCTTCAAAAGACGTTTATAAGATCGTCACAGGTGACGAATCATGGATCTATGCGTATGAGCCCGAAACGAAACAATAATCGACCGTGTGGGTCTTCAAAGACGAAACGAAACGAAAGTTGTTCGTGGAAGAAGCACTTCGAAACAAATGGTCGCCTGTTTCTTCGGCGAAACTGGTCATGTGGCGACTGTTCCGCTTGAGCACCGTAGAACGCTCACTTCTGAGTGGTACACTACAATTTGTTTGCCTGAAGTCATCGGAGAAATTCGAAAAACCAACAAGAGAAGACGAATTATTGTTCACAATGACAATGCGAGCTCTCATACATCGGCTTAAACCAGAGCGTTTTTGACCAGCCAAAACGTCGAATAAATGGGTCATCCGCCGTACAGCCCTGACTTGGCACCTTACGACTTCTTCTTGTTTCCGCACATCAGGAAAAAAATGCGTGGTCAACGATTTTCGTCGCCAGAAGAAGCTGTTGAAGTGTTCAAAAAGAGTGTTTTAGAGATGTCTCAATCGGAGTGGAAAAAGTGCTTCGACAACTGGTTTGAGCGCATGCAAAAGTGTATAAATCATGATGGAGAATACTTTGAAAAACAATAAAACCATTTTTGATTATAAATATTTGCGTTTTCACTATTAGGCCAGAAATATATAGAGCAGCCCTCGTATTACAAATGAATATAAAATTTGGGATTTTTCCATAAGTTTCGTATGCTGTACACGAACCTTAACTTTGAACCACTGTATCTTTAAATTTTGTAAACATTTAAAATAGGTATTTTAGATATCATCTAGCCAGTGCTAAAAAATAAAAAAAATAACGTTTAAATTCTGACATTTTTGGCCACCCTCGCAGAGTTGTAAATATATTTTGCTTTAAAAATAACATTGTAAATAACCAATTTTATTCAATACTTTTAATAAAACTTAAAACTGTGTGTTTGAAGGTAGTAAATGTGTAAGTTGACCTACATTTTTCCTCAGGCGTTTTCCTCGGTGCAAATAAAAAAAACTTTAAAAATTTCCCAGTCATGGTAACGTTGTTGTAGTGAGTAAATTTCTATTATTCTGTTTCTATTATTTAAACGACAACAAAAAAAAAACAACTTAAATAGAGGTTGCAAATAAGGACATGTGAGTGTTGTTTCGCTTTAACCTCAATGAACTAATGGAAATTATTACGTAAGATAAAATGGCCTACAATGCACAGTGAGACAGAAGCAAAATGTTTTGATTGACATACTTCACACAGAAAAATCAGGGAGTACTTGGGTTAATATTTAGATGAAGGTTTCTGTTAAGCTTTTAGCAGCAAATAGGGCACCGTTTTAAACATCTTTCATCAAGACTTAAAACAGCAAAATACAATGTTTTAGGACAATATGTTCGTTGTGTGTGGCATAAGGTATTAGTAAAATTTTGAAGTTGAAAAGAAAACAGCAAAGGTGACATTTTCTCTACCATTGCTTTTAAGAGTGCTGCAGAAACACATTATCATGGCCTTATCTGAAATACTCATCTGCTAAATCCGTATAAAACTTTATCTCAATGAAACCAGGGGGCAAATTGCGGCATTCGATATTGATCGAAATTTCACTAGAATTTGAACGTAAATTTATATTAAGATTGTTTCCATAACATATGACTCCTATCCACTGTGCAAAGTTTTACTATTGAATTTAATTTAAATAAAAATATATTGTGGAAAAAAATATATAAAAAACAGAACTCATTTGTGTATGTTGTTGTGACGTTCATCGTATTTGAGTACAAGGGTGGATAATTGATCCAACGTTTTACTACAAGATATTTTTAAGAAACTATTACCAGATATATATTGATTAGCACTATGGCCATCTTCAACAATCAACTCCAAGCCAAGGAACAACGAAAATACTAGTATAGATAATATATCGTCCGAACTGCTTACTACAGATCGCAGAGTAAGCGCAGTAAGTGAATAAAAAGGAGACCTGACTGAGTAAAATAACTGAAAAAGCATCACTCTCTTTAGCATGGTGTACATGCTAAACAAGCAACTGACAGTTGCTCTTGCCAATGGCTGGTTTTCATTCTAACAAATCTGGTATTGAGCACATAAACAACGCAAAACCATAAAACAAAGCGTGAAGGCGTTCAACACCCTGAGACATTGTGCCATAAGGAACGCACTTCGCCACAAAAGTATACCAAGAAAACTCTTATATCTAATTATATCCCTGTACAAAATTCACGCTGTCGCATTGACATTGAGGATATAAAGTCCCATAAGTGACCTATGGAACACATCAAGGATTCCACTATCGTATTTGCTTTTAATCTTGGTCATTGAAAACGTCATGGCGAGAGCAACATCAAAAGCAAGAGTCATATTCTGTCATTTAAGTGGCCGTCTCTAAGATCTTAACTAGACGAATGAGATACGCTTCTCGTCGCACATATTCAATGTTACGCAATTGATACTGACGGACTTAATTTAGGAAAAACATACCCACGATAAAGGCCATGGGATTTAACACCTCAAACGCAAAAATAGCAGTTGAAAAACGTCTAGTCGTTGTCCTACCTGGAAAGCGGAGGCCCCATAAAAGGCGTCAAAGACCGCATTAAAAAAACTCGATTATCCTATGATCACCTACATCTAGTATGTTACTCCTGGTACATCTCGCGGGGCATTCAATAAAGCATATTCGAGAGCTGTGTGCAGTAAGTTGCATTGTATGGATAAGAACCGTGGACTGCAGCTCGTTGTGACCTCAGAACATTCTAGATATTTGTCAACCAAAGCCTGAGACAAATCAATTAAATTTTCTGGCCAATGCTTAATTCTGTGCACAAACTGGGCAGACCTCAATACACAGTCGGAAATGCAAATGGTTTGGGATTGCTTGGCGTTAAATACAATCGGACATTACCAGGAATGCAAGTGACTGAAATTGCCAAAGCAGCCGACAGAGGTGCTCTGTTTTTGTTTAAGTAAATTCCACAAACACTAGTGACCTCGATATTTTCGAATGCCAATGAAATGCTAACCAAAATCACGTGATGCTGTTAGGCAATCGGAGAGAAAGCGAGAGAGATATTATCATTGCTCGAGGCATATCATATGGCTGTAAAGTATCGATTTTAAGCGATTAGTTATGTTTAAGCACACTGTCGCTTAGCTTAGTGACGCATTTAGTGACGATAAACCATAAATTGCAATCGTGTGAAAACTTTAAAAGAGCGTTTGGCAATTTTAAGACGTATTGTTTTTCGCGCCAATTTGCAATAAAAAACGAAACATAAATCTATAAATCTATTACTATATAGCGAAAAGCAGGCAGATATCTGAACCATGGGTTTTTTCGAAAAATTCCGCGGCGAATTAGGTTAAGATGGGATAATCAACTATAAAGGCATAATTGTGATTGATTCGCAATTCACTTATTGAACCGCTTAAACGATCATATAAAAATGACATACAACACTTGGTTAGGATGGAAATGTTTTTGGAAGTAGGAAAAATCCATTGGGGGTTGTCCACAAACATAATAAACACCTCCTTTAATGTTGTTGTTTTTTATTGATAAATAAAACTGGTGATGGACTTTTTCAATGGCCAGGTGTGTACGCTAATACTGTTTATTTTGATAGCTGTTTTTGTAGTGATTGATAACATTTTTTATCAAATATTTTTTTTGTCAGTAACTGCTGTTAAGCACGTAAAATAGAAATAAAAATGCTTATAAACAATATTTTTTGAATAAAAATAATTTTATATACATTAAAAACAACAGCAACAACAAAACACATACATTATATAGAAGGCACTTCTGTTAAGTTTAACAGCATTTTATGTTGTTCATTAGTAATTTGTAAACTGTTTCGAAATCAAAAATGTTCACTTTTTATTAAAGCGCGGACATCACGAATACGAGGGCTGCTATATATATTTCTGGCCTGGCAACACTGAGAGATGCCAAGTGCAATCTGACATTTCCATTGGAAAGTTTGTCATTTTTAAGCATAATCGTACTCAAAACGTTTTGACGTACGACCATTATTTGTGTTGTTTACAGTGACTTGAAAAAATTAATATAGAAAAAAATGGAATTAACTCGTGAACATTTTCGTGCCATCATTTTTCACAACTTTCGACGTGGATTATCACGACAAGAGTGCATTGATGAACTTAAATCTTTGTATGGCGATGAAGCACCATCCTATAGCACTGTGAAAAACTGGTATAATGAATTTAATCGTGGCCGAGGTCGTCCAAAACCGGCTGTTGTGCCAGAGAACATTGATGCCGTGCGTGAACTCATAATGGAAGATCGACATGCGACATACCGAGAGATAGAGACATCCTTGGACATTTCTTCCACCAGCATACATTCGATACTGCATGAACACCTGGCCGTAAAAAAGGTTTGTTCTCGTTGGATCCCGCACAATTTGAAAGTCGCTCAAAAAAAGACTCGTGTCGATTGGTGCAAAGAAATGTTGCAAAAATACGATTGCGGTGCTTCAAAAGACGTTTATAAGATCGTCACAGGTGACGAATCATGGATCTATGCGTATGAGCCCGAAACGAAACAACAATCGACCGTGTGAGTCTTCAAAGACGAGCAAAATCCAACGAAAGTTGTTCGTGGACGAAGCACTTCGAAGCAAATGGTCGCCTGTTTCTTCGGCAAAACTGGTCATGTGGCGACTGTTCCGCTTGAGCAACGTAGGACGGTCACTTCTGAGTGATACACTACAATTTGTTTGTCTGAAGTCATCGGAGAAATTCGAAAAACCAACAAGAGAAGACGAATCATTGTTCACCATGACAATGCGAGCTCTCACACATCGGCTCAAACCAGAGCGTTTTTGACCGACCAAAACGTCGAATTAATGGGTCATCCGCCGTACAGCCCTGACTAGGCACCTAATGACTTCTTATTTCCGCACATCAAGAAAAAAATGCGTGGTCAACGATTTTCGTCGCCAGAAGAAGCTGTTGAAGTATTCAAAAACCATGTTTTAGAGGTCTCTCAATCGGAGTGGAAAAAGTGCTTCGACAACTGGTTTGAGCGCATGCAAAAATGTATAACAAAAAAGCCATTTTCGATTATAAATATTCGCATTTTCACTTTTAGGCCAGAAATATATAGAGCAGCCCTCGTAAGAGCGTCAGCTTTTTGTCGCGATCAGGAATGTTAACCTATTTTCTTCAACAAAACCTACAATTTAGAAATTAGAAATAAAAATAAAATCGCTAGATTGACCTAAAAAGAAGTGGATTGTCATTACTTTTAAGCAATAAAATTTTGGAGCATGCAACTTCACATCTTACAAAAGCTCCCTTTACCAGCTTGAAATGTAATTTTTGCTGTTCTAAAACCAGGTTTTGAAACAATTCTTAAGAATTTTTCTTTTCCGTTTAAGTTAAAGCGGTTGGAATTCTTTACAGAGTTTCCAATATCCTTGCGAACATTAATCATCGGTTCTGGCTCCTTTCGCCTAATACTTGTCTTGCCCAGTTTTTTCTTAGAATGTAATAGTTTTCCTTTTTTACTTTACGGTACTTTTTTCGGCGATTATTATTATTTTTTTTTTTTTGCTGTATATCGTTAGCTCTTCTGCGAAATTGTTCGGGTTTCTCATGAGCTTCTGGATTTTAATTTTAAAAAGTAAAAGCATTCGTCGTATAGCGCCCATATATCAATTATTCCAGGACAAGTTTTCTCGATTTTTCTGTGCAAAAGTTTTAAAAACTGTAACCGAAAAATCGATATTTTCTTAAAAAAATAAACTTATGTCATTCCGTACAACGGGTATAAAGTCGACACCTTTTTTATACTCAGAGAACTTATAAATCTTAAAGCAAAAAATTTATGTAATTATTAGTTAGTTGTTTGATTTTATTACAAACAAAATTACACTGTACAACACACCAAAAAATTACAAGGTCCGGGCTATAACTTCTGATAGAGGAGACAAAAAAAAGAGATACGTGTATCGGCGTTTTGAAAGTTTACATCTGAATTTCATTTGAGAGGGGGTTAAAGTTTCCCAGCTCTGGCACATTCTTATTGTTAAACGGCTTAAAAAACCATGTGACCCTTACATTTTAGGTATAAAATGTGTTCAGCAAATTTATGTAAAATGTTACGTAGAACATTTTTGTAGAAATGTTAACCCTCTAACTCCTCAAAATATGGGTCTTTTTTGTCCTTCTTTTCAAAAAGAGCAAAAAACACCATTAAAACAGGGTTTTAGAGGGTTAAAATGTTCCACAAAAATGTTACCCGTTAAATTTTACTATAAGTCCCTGAATACACCAAAAAGGAAAATTCAACCATAAAGTCAGAAATAAGACGCAACAAAAGAGAGCTTAGGGTTAATTTCGCATTTATTAAGAATTTTGTTTTAAAGCAAATTTGGATAGCATTAATTACATTTTTTTTTAGCTCTAGGCAATTCCACTTCATTATCATGCAATGTCCAGCATATTTCAGCGACAAGCGAATGAATGCTTTTACCTTTATCCTACGAAAATTGTTATTACTTACTGCCCTTTTATAAACCAGATTTTATTACGTGTGAAAAGGGATAATAATTGTGGTTTTAAAAAATCTGTTTTAGAAAAAACCAATTCGAGAATGTCCATAGACCAAAAAAAAACAGGTAAATATAAAAAAATTTCAATTGAACATTAAAAGGAAAATGTTTTATTTAGAATAACAAATTTGAAAAAGCAATTAAATATTATGATAAATCAGGCCAATTTGGATGTACAAAATAATGTAATTAGTAATTGTGGTTATTAAAATTCCACAAATTTGGGAATGTCCCTAAATAAAACCAGGTACTAGAATATTTAACAGTGGTATTGCAATAGGTAAATAATTTCAGTTGAAACTGAAAATGTTTTCAAATGTGATGTGAAAAGAGTAATAATTGCGGTTGTAAAAAATTGTTAAAATTGCATTTGGGAATGTTAAAAAAGGTTAAATAATACTTATGTATGAATGAATTACTGCAATAATAAATATCGATGTTTTCCATATTATAAATAGAACTAGGTAGTTATTAAACACTAAAAATGAAAATGTTTTAGTTAAAAACTCCTCTTCTACGCAAATTGAGTCCTTTTCTGTGTCCTTCCCGTTTAAATATTCAAGTAATTTTGTTAAGAGCATCAGTTGCATTCAAGTTTCAAAAGATTGACCATCTCATAGTAATACTAAATTAATTAAGAAAGAAACTCAGTTTACGTGTAAGATTTGTTTTGGAAAAAATGTCCAATTGTTTGAAAAAATTAGATTTGTTTTGCTATATCTGCGGTAAACATACTATACCGGAATATAAAGTTACGTTTTTCAATGTTACCCGCTTTCGTAAGCATCAAGACAGCTTTCTGCCATTCTTTTCAGTAAACGATGATAACACGTTTGCTTATTGCAACGATATTAAAGGAATAATGAATGCAACGAATTTTGAGTATAACCACGAGGACTGGCGTATATTTTTTGATTCATCTAAGAAGAGTCTAAAAGCTCAACTTCTGTATTACGATAATACTAAAAATCCAATTCCAATTGCCTACGGAATGAACATTAAAGAAAGCTATGATTCTATAAAACTAATACTGGACTCCGTAAAATATGAAGACCATAAGTAGCGGATCTGCTGTGACTTAAAAGTCGCTAGTTTCCTTTCAGGTATGAAGGCCGGATACGTTAAGTACGGATGCTTGTTATGCACTTTGGATAGCAGGTAGAAGGGTGATCAATCTTCCAAAAAACAATGGAAGTTGAGAGCTGAGGGAACATTAGGAGAGCACAATATCGCACGTCAAGCATTGGTACCAACTGAAAAAATTCTCTTACCCCCATTGCATATCAAACTTGGTGTGGTAAAAAACTTTGTTAAATGTCTGGATATAAATGGATCAGCATTTAATTTTCTGAAAACAATTTCTCCAAAATTAAGTGAAGCAAAGATTAAAGAAGGTATGTATATGTTCTTCAAGTCGTTGTTATTGTTAAAAGTCTTAAAATTGGTTTTATACCAACAGGCGTTTTTGTTGGTCCAGATATAAGAAAGCTAATACTTACTTCGACGAAACGCTCTCACCAATTGAGCTTGATGCGTGGAAAAGCATTAAGGAAGTGATATACAATGTCTTAGGCAAAAATCGTGTTCCTACTGCTCGAATATACGTAGACACCATGCTTAGAGCTTTTGAAAAACTAGGCGTTCATATGAACAAAAATTAATTTTTTTAATTCCCAAATGGATTACTTTGGGAACCAGTTGTCAACAGAGTCTGATGAGCATGGTGAAAAATTTCATCAGACATGCGCACCCATTGAAGAACGCTATAAAGGTAAAAGCATTCATTCGCTTATCGCTGAAATACGCTGGACGTTGTACGATAATGAAGTGGAATTGCCTAGAGCTAAAAAAAAATGTAATTAATGCTATCCAAATTTGCTTTAAAACGAAATTCTTAATAAATACGAAATTAACCCTAAGCTCTCTTTTGTTGCGTCTTATTTCTGACTTTATGGTTGAATTTTCCTTTTTGGTGTATTCAGGGACTTATAGTAAAATTTAACGGGTAACATTTTTGTGGAACATTTTAACCCTCTAAAACCCTGTTTTAATGGTGTTTTTTGCTCTTTTTGAAAAGAAGGACAAAAAAGACCCATATTTTGAGGAGTTAGAGGGTTAAAATTTCTACAAAAATGTTCTTCGTAACATTTTACATAAATTTGCTAAACACACTTTATACCTAAAATGTAAGGGTCACATGGTTTTTTAAGCCGTTTAACAATAAGAATGTGCCAGAGCTGGAAAACTTTAACCCCCTCTCAAATGAAATTCAGATGTAAACTTTCAAAACGCCGATACACGTATCTCTTTTTTTTGTCTCCTCTATCAGAATTTATAGCCCGGACCTTGTAATTTTGGAAAAAATTTGATTTTGTTGTACAGTGTTATTAATTACGGCTCAAGTTTTATTTTAATTTATAAATTAAAAAAAGTATATACATTTCTTTTCGGAAAAAAAATTGTCTGGATTGATAAATACGTCATCAGCTTTTTTCGCATCTATCTTCCTTATAGCCTGTTAAGGCTTAAGTGATTTCAAACAGAAATTATGAACGAAATCTAAAGTGTTTATACTGGGTTATTTGTTAATCGAGTTAATTTCGGAAATAGCTGTTTTTATTATAACCTTCACTACAAAAAGGGCTAAAAGGGTATATATAAGTTTGTCATTCCGTTTGTAATTTATACAATATCCATTTCCAAACGCAAAAATTATATATGTATATACTGATTTCTTATGCATAGCGAAGTCGATTAAGCGGTGTCCGTCTGTCCGTCTGTGTTAGTGTTGAATCAAGAAAGAGATAATTTAAATACGTAAATCATTTAGACATAGTGTCGATAGAGGTGCTGTGGAAAATTAGCATTATCGGTCCATGTCCTTCAGGGCAGTGGGCAAAACATCACGCCTACCTCTAATTTATTCATATCAAAAAAAATTTTAATTATAATTAATTTAATAATTTTAATAATAACTAATACGGACTTCATTTTAAAGTTTTTGAAGAGATCTTTAAGGAAAACTTTTTTTTTAAATGCTTAACCCATTAAGAGCCGCTGACATTATTATGTAATATTATTTAAAGTTTTAATTTTTTTCTTATTTTTTAGTTCTCTGTCACCGCACTGCTTTGTTGATTGGAGTTACTTCACCAAACTAGATTTACATAGATGATGAAGGGTATACAAAATTCGTCATAGCCGAACATAGCGCTCTTACTTGTTTATATTAGTATTATTTTCTTATTTTGCATTAAAGTTTTTAACAATATGGAAAAAGTTATTAATAATCAAATTAATAATCAGCGCCTAATTTGGATAAATACGTCAGAATAAAAAGAATCCACACAGTTTCATTTGTATATTGCGCTTCAAAGCCAAAGAACTTTTTATAAATATGGAAGTTCTTGAAATTTTTATAATCCATCTTTAATGATTTTGTACATTTGCTCATTTACTAATAGAATCATTTTCAAATAATCGTAGTTGAAGTTTTGACTCAATTTTATCATCTAGAAAAATATCAGATTGCTTAGTGGGGCCCACTACAATAAGTAAAATGATTCAAAAATAAAAAAACGTTCATCTATTATATATTAAAGGGGAGGTCTTGGACAGAGTAGAATGTTTCAATTATGACGTTATTGCTGTAAAAATATATCCGCTACTGTGTCATTACATAAACTAAAATGTGTCGTTGTATATGAAAAGAAAAACAGAGTTTAACTTAATAAACATTTTTTATCAACACAACCATAACTCCAAAAACTGCATTATATGCTTAGTGCCGTATTCATAAAATATTAAAATATATTTGAAATATATTTTAGAACAAATTTGTATGGAAAATTTTTCATAAAACACGTTTCAAAGTATTTTTATTTTTTATGAATATGGCAGTTAAAGTCGATACATTTAAAAGAAAACCATCTCTCTATATATACAGTTACAAAACGAAATGTAGCGAAGCGTTATGAAGTTTATTCTTGTATTCTTTTTAATGTGTTCATGGTTGCACACAAAGAAGTATTTTACAAAAAAACAGCGTTGTCCACCGTAATTTCGTTAAAATTATGCGAAATTATTAATATTATACTATTATCATATATTTAATCAATTAATTTTGCAAATCATAATCAATTAATATTAATTTGGTTAGAAGAAGACCACAGACAACCCAACGCATCTCCTTGTTGTTCTCTCTCTCTCTCTCTTTTTCTCTGAATCTTCATATACATTTTTTCTTGCTTTCTGCCAACTATCGGTACACTGTTGCCAGAAGTGCAGATTTATCTGCATTTTGCAGATTTTGGCCTCTCAAATTGCCAAAATCAGATTTGAAGATTTTTGGACTAAAATCACAGATTTTTTTATGATTTGTGTGGCAACTTCTATTAAGTTGACTAATTTTGATTGTTTTCTTTGGAAAACGTCCGTTGTAAAATAATTAATCTTCCTAAAAAAATTTTAAGAAATTAAAAAAATTAACTTAATTTGAAATCAATTTTAATTTATTTATAGTAAATCACAGTTCAACTCTTGATTTTCATAAAAAAAAATTTGCAGCAGATGAAGCTGCTGTCATGACAGGCAAAAAACATTCCGTTGCCCAAATTTCAAAAAGTAAAATATCAGATTTATTTATTATGAAATGCTTATGTCACTCACTGGTATTATGTTCGTCGTATGCACTACTTCTAACTTCTATCTGCTGTGGAGACTAGACATGTGCCCGGTCGTTCGTTTTAGTGAGCGGTCTTTTTCGATCAATTATCAAAGACTGATTCGTTCGTTCAATTCGTTCAATCGGTCAATTTGAACGAAAGGAGCCGTTTAAATATCTGGCTCATTTCGTTCAATGAAGTCATCCGTTCAATTTAACCCGTACACTATTGAACGAAAAGACCGGATTTAAATGACCGGATCATTCCGTTCACTATATTGAATCGGTCAATTTAACCTGTTCGTTCGCGAACGACATAGCTCTAGTGGAGACGCTAGCTAGAGATGTATACAATTATTTATGGAACAGTTCAAAACATTATAACCAATTTGATAAAATACAAAGTTTATTAAATTTTAAACCTAAAAAATTTTACACCCATTCCAAAGGCGTTGGCATTCCGTATAATCTGTTGTAAGTCGCTTATTAGAATTATATTTTTTAAAAAAATATTTTTTATTTCCTGTTCATATCAATCAAATAGAAACTACAATATTCATATTTTATAACCTAAATGATACTAATAAAATATATTTATCTTTCTAAAGTACATTCTTGGTATTATTAATACTTTTAGTAAAATACTCCAAAGCGAAGCGACAAGAGCCTTTCAAATTTTTTTTAACTATGAAAGCACATACCTAGGCACTCATGCAGCTGAAATAATTTTAAGCACAAGTCTTGATCAGTGCGATATAAACAAATCTTACCTAAAAATTTTCCAAAGATTTCTTAAAGAAAATAAAAAACAGGACTTGAACTTTAAGTTCAGAGATTTAAAAATATTAGATTTTAAACATTAACTAAATGAAAAATAAATGACTTTAGTTAATTTCTGCAAAAACTATTCGAGAGAATATTTGGTAAAGGAAAAATTCATTTGAAGATTTATTGTAGATTTTTTAAATAAAGTGCAGATTTTGCAGATTTTTTTGCGAAATATTGTTGGATTTCGCATATTTTACACATAAAAGTTCTGGCAACACTGCTTCGGTATACTCTTAAGCACTGGGCTCATAGAATCCGTCATACGTTATACTTTAACGTGTATAACTGAAAACAATGTAACGACGGATGACGTTGACACAATGAGTACTTTGTTGACGGACAAAAAAATCATTAAGACGCAGTAAGAGCGAAAACAAAATGATAGCTGTCAAAGTATTCAACGTACGTCAAAAGTTAAAGGTTGCCCAACTTTCGTACTTTACATTGAATTGTCAGTTGAAAAAGACAAAGTTATGTATGACGGATTTTATGTGCCCCTGCCTTTAAATGAAATTTTTATTATTTCATATTTTTCTCTTCACAACAATGTAGATGAAGTGGGTATTAATGCACGCTTAGCCTTGCATGTAAGCTAATTTTTATATAATTGTTCTTGTTTTGTATTTGTAAGTAATTTTTTTCTTAAGATTTTTAAAAATAAAAATGAACTTAAGCCAAAATTAATGAAATTCATTTGCAAAATATTTCTTTAATTTTTTCTTTAGAATTTATAATTCATTGATGAAGTTTCAATGTCTATAAATTTAGATTATGGTTTCGTTTCCGAAATTTCCGAAGTTTTTAGTTATTCAATACATAGAAAATTTGAAATAATTAAATTTCTCATGAGTAAATTATCTTTTTGTCTGCCTTGTAGTATAGTGTAACAAGTTCTATTTGTTTAAAAAAATGTTTTTTGCTATTTTACAACAGAATAGAAAGAATTCCAAACTAAAAATATTAAAAGGTAATGAAAACAACATTTACTTAACGAATGTATGAAAATATACAAAATAAGACCTGCTACAGAAATAGATTATAGCATGTCAAAAGCATGTTTTTATTCATATTATTTGTGTATTACCAAGCATTTTAGAATAACCTCTTGAATTTGTACATTGAAAAAATAACAGTAGTTTAATAAATAACAACAAAAAAGCTAAGAAATCAATAACATGCAAGATTAGTTGAGTTGATAACCGATGAACAAAACATATTAAAAAATAATATTTATAATAAAAAATTTAAGGCACTTCAGAATAACGTTTCAAATCTTTGAAATAAATTTAATTTCGAAAGGCTATTTAAGATCTGATTAAACTGCTGAAGGGGAGAAACACAAGTACAATCATTGACAGCAAAAGATTATACAAAACATATTTAATTTTTTATCTTTTAAGGTTACTAAATGCACTAAAGAACTGCTACTAAACGAAGTACTTTAAATTCAATGCCAGTTTACAGTCAATGAAAAATGGACGACGGACAGTGACGTAAAAAACATATATTAAAATAAAAATTAAATTTTGGTAAAAGTTAGAATAAGTAGGGCATAATTAACAAAGAAGACGTCAGGAATATGTACGTGCGCACATATGCGTTTACCGCGTTTAAAAATACCTGTAATATTCATTCATTTTTGCATATTCTTTTAAAAAATATTTACTTGCTAAATTTAAAATTTGTTAGCATTTTAAAAAGATATTTTAGATATCATCTAGCTAAATTGTTTAAAATAAAATTAAAAAAAAACCTTCTAATTACTTTACTTTATTCGTGCTTGATTCCTTCAAATATAAATATTTCATGATATTCTCATGAAATATTTATTATTTTAAACTAAACTACAAAATGAAATGTATTACTGCGGGGAAAGCATATCCATATGGCCATTTCACTACTGCTCAAATAGCTCATCAGTGGATTTTACCCAAATTTTGTATAGAAAAACAGAAAGTCTTATATCAAAAGCCAAATTGATTAAATGAGAACTCCATTGAATCAATGGAGTAATACATTTCATTTTGTAGTTTAGTATAAAATAATAAATATTTCATGAGAATATCATGAAATATTTATATTTGAAGGAATCAAGCACGAATAAAGTAAAGTAATTAAATTTAAAAGATTCCGAATAATAAATTTTTCATTTTGAAAACCTTCTAATTCTAACATTGACTTTAACCCTTTTTTTGGCCGCCCTCATGACACAGTGCGTCGAAGGTGCCAAAATCTGTCACACACATACTCTTTTAATACACACTGTCATACTTTTCGAGCATATATGTAAGTTTTGACAGATCGTACGACTGATTGTGATAGTGAATCCTGGCCTTTACGGTGATCGGCTCAGTTTTTAACCGAGTTTGAAATCTGACTTTTTTGTCTAAGAACTGTCGGTTTTGTTAAATTGTAATTTTTTTTGAATGTTGTGTTAAAGACAACAAACCCATTTATTCGAATATTTTAAATGCTCTACTTTAAATGAAACCAAAGACTTGAAGTTCGGTTATATAATTGCTTGTTGGTGTTCTAGAGTTTGAAGATAACGAGTAAAAGGATAATTAAAAAAATTCTATAATTAAATTCTCTTTAAACATCCACAAGTTTTGGCATTTAGATGATGCAATTATTTTGTACATTGTATCCATTTACTAAAAAATATTCAAAATTTTTTTATTGATTTCGATTTTTGAAAAAACAAGTGACTGAAGTTCTTGATTTTTTAGTTCAGAAACTAAATTCGATATTCTGCCAGACTTTTCGAAATGCTTAAGCCTGAAAACTTTGTTAAAATAAATCACTTCTTTGTTTTAGGTTTGTTATATAACTAATTTTTATTGGCCCATATTCATAGTTAAAATAAAGTATACTTTAAGGGAACTAAAGTCGGTTTTACTTTAGAATCGACTCTAACTCATTCATAGACAATCTAAAATATATTTTTGGAGAGAAAGTCAACTCTAAATTTTAAAACTACCTAAAGCTGTTTTTAACTCATTTTTACAAAATTATTTTATTTGGTTTAAGAACACAATATTCTATATCTGATTTCTATACCAAAGTGAACAAAATAAACAACAAGGCTACTTTTTTCAAATGTTTGTTTAGAAATTGTATGAAAACATTTATCAAATTTTAGTTGGCACCCAGTGGAAGGCGTCTAAACTTAAAGTATACTTTATTCTTGACTATGAAAGCAAAAAAGATAATAAGAGCTTTTTATTTTAGAGTATACTTTAGCAAGAGTCGACTTTTTTCTATAACTATGAATTTGGGCCATTGTTTTTTAAACCATTTTACCGGTATTTTTAAACTTAAGAAACTTAAACCGATTTTTAAATATGTCGAACATTTAAACGATTCGAAAACCTGTTCGAATAAGCGATCATCCAGAAAAAGTCTTATTTTTAATCGAGATCTGCGGAACGCTTTAAAAAAAATTCTGGCAGTTTAATTTTTTTTTTTAAATAAATCTAACGCAACATCTCTGCCTCGTAAACAACAAATTTTTGACGCCGAAGTTTTTTAATATCAGACTTTGTTTTTCCATTAAAACTGAATGTTGTTAAGTTTTTTGTAAATGAATTAGCATTTTTAAGGCAAATGTTATTTTTTAACAAAAACACTAAAATTGATTAATAATGGTAAAGCTTGTTCGTATAGCTATTTTATATCATTGACTGCTTAACACAACTCATTAGGCGAACTTTAAAAACATTTTTGTGACATTGACGGAACGAGAAATATATAGAGAGAGATAAAAGGACAAAAAACTATAATCAATAAATCAGTAGTGACTAATTTGCTTGCATGTCTCAACACAGTTCATTAATATTTCCAAAATATGAGCATAAAACCGCGTCGAAAAACTAATTTTTTAAAAGCTTTTCTTTCTTCTTTTCATCTTTTCTTTTGTATGTGAAAGGCGCCAAAATCAGTGAATTACGTCTACGGCTTTTTTATCTTTATGATGAAATGTTGTAAAAACTTAAACGTAACAACATTAACTTTCAAAGCATTTCGATTTTTAACGTTTTTTTTTATCAAGTAGACGGTTTTTGTTTTGAAGAATGACAGATAAGATTTGTTTTTTTTCTGTTCTTCGGCGAAAGAATTTTTCGTCATAACTGTAAATTAAGGAGGTCTTAGATAATATTGATAAGTGTATTTTTTTTTTCTTTCTTTCTTTCTTTAATGTATCAACGTTATCTTGATATATTTGTAAAAAAAATGTGCTGTCATTTTAAATTAAATACAAGTAAAAACAAAAGGTGTAGAAATATTTTATAGGATAATATTTGCAGGTCTATGTACATACATATATATATTCATGTGACACAATCAAAGCTTTTTTAGTTCTTCACCCTTAGTTATTCTTTTTCTTTATTATTATATATATATTTTTTTATTATCTTTTCTTTTCATTTTCTTTATACCCTTGCAACAAGCCCTATAAACACAATAAAAACTATGTTGCAATCGACTTTTACAATTTATTATTTAATATTTCTGTACCATAAACCCCTTCACCCTCTTTTGCGCATTTCGCATACACACGTGCACAGGTGTAAACTCTGATAATGTTACTATTGTTAGATTCGTGTTAAACTGTTATATATAGCATGAAATATGGTAAATATTTTTTAAAAACGGCCAATTCAGTCATGAAGTGTTCCACAAAAAAGTAATCGAAATATAATAAAAATTAAAAAAAAAATCCTCCAGGTGCGAGTTGGATACCATTCATTAAATTTTTGGCTCGATTATCGATTGCAACTGAACTTCTGTGGAGTGCACTACAAGCAACGCAACTGGTGGCCAAAATGTGCTTACGACAATGGTGTGTGTACGGCAACCTTATTTAGTTGCCTAAAGTTATTGTTTTTTGCACATCTCTAATTACAAAAAGTAAACAAACAATTTGGAGTTCTTTTTCTAGTATTTGGAGTTTTTTTTCCTTAATTTCTGTATTAAGGGTATGTTCTTTTAACAAGGCATTATATTTCTTTTGTTTCAATTCCTTGATTTCTTTTAAGACTTCATATTTCTTGATTTTTAAATTGTACATTTCTTTTAAAATTTCGTTTTTTTTCATAGTTATTTCTCAATTTTATTCATAGTTTTAACCATTTCACTTTGGGTATCAGTTTGTGCCTGGAGAAGATTGAATCTTTGTTCTTCTGGCAGACCATAGATATTTAATTTGTTGGACACTTCAGTCCATACTAATTCGGCACTGGCTTTTGTTTCTCCAAAGGCACGTATTCCTCGGCCAATATTTTGATTTAATTCCATTTGTTCAACCAGTTCCTCAAATTGTTTTTTGGTTGTACATTTAACCATTTTTAATATACATATTTATTTGCGAAAAAAACTATTTTAATTTTGAAAAATATTTTGCAACAACTTTTGATCATAAGCCACCACAAAAAAATGGTTGCCGGTATTGCAACTGAAATTATCAGCTGATAGTTTCAAGTTGCCATCTGTTGCCAATATTGGCAACTGGCAACTCCGCTGAAGTTCAATGCAATCGATAATCGAGCCATTTATTTTAACTTTTTTTTCGTGTTTTGATCTTATAACATAATCTGTGCAAATTTTAAGCTCTTGCTTTTATGCAATATTTCGAAAGGCAATATTTGGAAACGCACTTCAATTTTAAAACACTCTTTAAATTTTAAACTTATTTTTTATAGCGGATATATTTGTAAATATTTTGAAGTGTATGCAAAAATTCGTTGTCAACCAACATTTTTAATTAAAAATAACGACTCTATAGAACAGTGTTTCCCAACGTGGGACTCACATTGGGCAATTTGATACTTAAGGAGGGCACTTTCGCTTTGGGTTATTTAAATACAATGCTAAATATCGCTGACAAATTTAACAAAAAAGGAAAATGTGAAAAAAAAATATTGTAAATAATTACACTGTACAACAAAATCAAATTTTTTCAAAAATTACAAGATCCGGGCTATAAATTCTGATAGAGGAGACAAAAAAAAGATATACGTGTATCGGCGTTTTGAAAGTTTACATCTGGATTTCATTTGAGAGGGGGTTAAAGTTTCCCAGCTCTGGCACATTCTTATTGTTAAACGGCATAAGAAACCATGTGACCCTTACATTTTAGGTAAAAAATATGTTCAGCAGATTTATGTAAAATGTCACGGAGAACATTTTTGTAGAAATGTTAACCCTCTAACTCCTCAAGATATGGGTCTTTTTTGTCCTCCTTTTAAGAAATAGCAAAAAACAACATTAAAACAGGGTTTTAGAGGGTTAAAATGTTCCACAAAAATGTTACCCGTTAAATTTTACTATAAGTCCCTGAATACACCAAAAAGGAAAATTCAACCATTAAGTCAGAAATAAGACCCAACAAAAGACAGCTTAGGGTTAATTTCGCATTTATTAAGAATTTTGTTTTAAATCAAATTTGGATAGCATTAATTACATTTTTTTTTTTAGCTCTAGGCAATTCCACTTCATTATCATACAATGTCCAGCATATTTCAGCGATAAGCGAATGAATGCTTTTACCTTTATAGCGTTCTTCAATGAGTGCGCATGTCTTTTGAAATTTTTCACCATGCTCATCAGATTCTGTTGAAAACTGGTTCTCAAAGTAATACATATGGGAATTTAAAAAATGAATTTTTGTTGACATATGAACGCAATAAAAGGTTCCTGTTTCAGCGATTGTTCCATCACCATAATGACTAGGACTTCGAAGTTGTAGCACAGGTACTGGGAGTTCGTCAGAATGCGGAAATGGCAGCATGGCTGATGGCACAGTTTTGTATACAAAACTCTTTCGCCTATATCTATTCAATTTTAATATGGCACACGTAGCACGTAGCGTCATTATGTTCACCTGGATCTAACCACCGCATAGAATACCAAACTGCATTGAATTTCGTTGACCTTCAGCGAGAGTTCAAAAATAAAACTATAGTTTTAGAACAAAAAAAAATTTTATTACCTTTGGACCACAAAATTAAGCCATTATAACAAATAAAAAATAAGAAAAAAACATCAAGTGAAAAAATTGGAGCTCGCCCATATCTGCCGAGGTACGGAGCTTAGAATTTTTCCAATTTTTTTAAATATCAATATGGATATCATATTAAAGCTTTTGAAAATATCCTTAAGGAAATAGCATTAAGAGTTGATGAAATTTTTATGTAAAATAATATATATGAAGTACCAATTTTTGTTTAATTCTTTGTCACCCCAATATTTGCTTTTTTATTGGAATTACTTCACTCAACTAGATTTACATATACTATATGGTGAAGAGTATATAAGATTCATCATAGCCGAATATAGCGCTCTCAATTGTTATTTACAATCTTTAAGAGGAGAAATAATAATGATAAAAAAAAAATAATGATAAAACAACACCTTATTGAGGCCATAAATACATTTTCAATTACTTCGCAAAATTATTTCTCCTCTTAAAGATTGTAAATAACAATTAAGAGCGCTATATTCGGCTATGATGAATCTTATATACTCTTCACCATATAGTATATGTAAATCTAGTTGAGTGAAGTAATTCCAATAAAAAAGCAAATATTGGGGTGACAAAGAATTAAACAAAAATTGGTACTTCATATATATTATTTTACATAAAAATTTCATCAACTCTTAATGCTATTTCCTTAAGGATATTTTCAAAAGCTTTAATATGATATCCATATTGATATTTAAAAAAATTGGAAAAATTCTAAGCTCCGTACCTCGGCAGATATGGGCGAGCTCCAATTTTTTCACTTGATGTTTTTTTCTTATTTTTTATTTGTTATAATGGCTTAATTTTGTGGTCCAAAGGTAATAAAATTTTTTTTTGTTCTAAAACTATAGTTTTATTTTTGAACTCTCGCTGAAGGTCAACGAAATTCAATGCAGTTTGGTATTCTATGCGGTGGTTAGATCCAGGTGAACATAATGACGCTACGTGCTACGTGTGCCATATTAAAATTGAATAGATATAGGCGAAAGAGTTTTGTATACAAAACTGTGCCATCAGCCATGCTGCCATTTCCGCATTCTGACGAACTCCCAGTACCTGTGCTACAACTTCGAAGTCCTAGTCATTATGGTGATGGAACAATCGCTGAAACAGGAACCTTTTATTGCGTTCATATGTCAACAAAAATTCATTTTTTAAATTCCCATATGTATTACTTTGAGAACCAGTTTTCAACAGAATCTGATGAGCATGGTGAAAAATTTCAAAAGACGTGCGCACTCATTGAAGAACGCTATAAAGGTAAAAGCATTCATTCGCTTATCGCTGAAATATGCTGGACATTGTATGATAATGAAGTGGAATTGCCTAGAGCTAAAAAAAAAATGTAATTAATGCTATCCAAATTTGATTTAAAACAAAATTCTTAATAAATGCGAAATTAACCCTAAGCTGTCTTTTGTTGGGTCTTATTTCTGACTTAATGGTTGAATTTTCCTTTTTGGTGTATTCAGGGACTTATAGTAAAATTTAACGGGTAACATTTTTGTGGAACATTTTAACCCTCTAAAACCCTGTTTTAATGTTGTTTTTTGCTATTTCTTAAAAGAAGGACAAAAAAGACCCATATCTTGAGGAGTTAGAGGGTTAACATTTCTACAAAAATGTTCTCCGTAACATTTTACATAAATCTGCTGAACATATTTTTTACCTAAAATGTAAGGGTCCCATGGTTTCTTATGCCGTTTAACAATAAGAATGTGCCAGAGCTGGGAAACTTTAACCCCCTCTCAAATAAAATCCAGATGTAAACTTTCAAAACGCCGATACACGTATATCTTTTTTTGTCTCCTCTATCAGAATTTATAGCCCGGACCTTGTAATTTTTTGGTGTGTTGTACAGTGTTATTAGGTATAATGTCGTCTGACATTACCAAAATATAAACTGTTTATAAGAGTCGTCAGGAAAATTTCCAAAGATATACATTTATAATAAACTAAAAAAAAATTCTAAGGTGTCAATGATATACCAATAAAAATATATCTTGAGCTGCAGATGGCACCTTTAATATGATGGGTAAAGAAAATGGCTTCTAAAATTTAATGAAAGATCACATTATTGTACATTGTGTTATTCATAAAGAAAACTTGGTAGCTTAAAATATCTCGCATATTCCAAATGAAATACTAGATGCAGTATTAAAGTGTGTTAATACCATTTAAGCTACTGCCAAATGTAAACGTCTTTTCAAGTTATTTTACGAAAAACAAAATGCAGACCATATGAGACTTTTACTTCATACTGAAATAAGATGGATATCCAAAGAAAACCGCTTAAAAAGATTTATGCATCTGTTTGATACTCTTACTGATTTTTTAACCTGAAATGAAGTATCTATTAACCATTGACGGTAAGAAATTCGTTAGCTATTTAGACGATATCTTTGAAAAACTTAAAATATTAAATAAACAGCTTCAAGGTTTCATTACCAATTTAGTGTTATAAGAGAAACATATTAAATACAAAAACTCTTAATAGTTTTTTTTTGCTCTAAAAATGTGTAGTTACTGATACCGCTGTACTTGTTATTGTCAATCATTTGAATGTTCTATCTGCTGATTCAATAAAAAAATTTTCTGATTTAAAACAAATTGACTCCCAACATAGATAATGCAGAAAATATAACTAGATCTGTCTGATATATCAAATATACAATATCGAGAAGAAATCGCAGAACTTGCAAAATGATTAATCAGCAACAGCTTTATTCAATATAAAAGAAGCGATGGCATGGCTTTATGAAGAAATTAAGCTTAAATACCCAAATGCAACCAAATGTGCTACAAGACTTTTACTACCGCTTCCATCTTCATATTTATTTAGCTGAATGTGGATCCCCTAATGAAAATAATTTACAAATAAAAAAAGAAATCGACTTAATATAACACAACGTAGAGACTTTAGATTAAAGCTTAGTAAACTGAATCCTAATATAAAATCTCTGTGCAGCAAGCATCAAGCGCAAGGATCTCACTAAATGAATATAAAAAAATCAATACTAAAATTATTTTGTATTTGAGTTTTTCATTATGTGTTTTAAAATTTTAATTATGATGTTTTATTACAATTTCAAAGTGGATTCTTCTTATAAATTATCATTTATATTTTTTAAGGGTACACCACAATTTTTTAAAGTTAAAAGTTATGTACGGGGGGCATATAAATTTTAGAAATATTAAGTGGAGCATGGCCTGAAAAAGGTTGGGAAACACTGCTGTAGAGAAATAAGTATTTCAAAAACTACAAAAATTAAAGAATAAACAATTTCTCATGTTCTATTTCTTCTTAATAGTTGTTGTAGATAGATACGAATAATGCTGACGATGGTTATAGCGAACTAAAAGGTGTATTTCATTCTGCTGGTATCTAAATATTACTGTTCCCTTTCAGTTTATCAAAATTAATAACTTAAGCCAATAACTGAAAAAACAATATTTCATTTACAAAAAATAGTTTAAACAAAAAAATAAATATAATATTAAAATCATTTTTATGTTTTATTAATTATTGTACTTGTTATTGTAACGGACATAAAAACAAATAAACGTAATATGTGTGCTTATTGCGGTTCAAAAGCATAGCCACGAAAGTGAAAATCGCGTTATGCACTGTGCATATTTGACGTGACTGTCTATCACAGTATCTTAATGTTTATCAGTCATTTTCGAAACACCTTTTAATTTTTAGGATTTGTTGTTATAGAGTAATACACCTTCTGTGAGTCACATAGGCATTGCAGTAAAAGCAGCAGGGTTACGATTTTAGTTTTTGGATACGGAACACTAAAAATAAAATATTTATGATCATTTAAAATACTTTTTAATCATAATATTGTTACGATATTAAGATTTTTAAGCATACGTATCTATAAGAACAAAGCTACAAGCTACTGTTGACCGTTAAACATTTTAGTTGTGTTTACGATAAATGGAGTAACATCTAATAGTGCACAGTGGGTATAAATTCCATATTCTCCAATTAAATCAGTAACTTCTAAACGTCTTGGCCAATTAAAAAAAATTTCCGATTTAGATAAGCCGAATCCTGAAAATTCCAAAATTGATATTTTTAGACCTTTTTTCATAAATCCAAGTTTATCTCTAGGATCATAAAGTACTTTTAAGATAACTATAGGCAATTAGGGTTTTTTAGAACAGCTGGAGAGTTAAAAACACATGGATTAAAACTGAATTTAAAAAAAAAATTGATTTCGAGAAGGTCTAAGATTAAAGCGTTAGTAAACTGGTTAATTTTTAATGCAGCAGCGGGACCAGCGCGAAGATCCTTCTCACAAAAATAGAAAAAAAAACTTAACTAAATTTGTTATTTGACCAAAATTATAGAATTTAAAAAAAAATCAACTTGAGAGTTTCACATTTCCAATTAAGTAATATTATTGGTGTGATCTTTCTCTTTTTTGAGAGGTAGACTATTTTTTTGAAAGGTTGCGTTAAAAGGTTAAAAATAGTGGCCAATATTTTGAAATATCTAGACTATGCTCAAATATTTGTCTGCTACCAGCATGTAAAATTTTGTTTCAATCGGTCTAAACGTTTAGAAACAGCTGGTTTATTTTCAAAAGATTTAGTTTGTGACCAACTGTAGTCTTTTTTTATGAATGTCCAATTCGTTTAAACCTAGAGTAAATAAAATCTTTAAAAATTGCATTTGAATGTACTAGTATTTGACACAAACAGTAAATACTAAGACATCACAAGATCATCAAAAGATCGATGATAATGTAAGTGAAATGGGAAGAAATAACCTTATGAGGTTTTACAAAAATCATTACCTTTCATCTTTAAAAAACGGACTAATTCTTTCGAAAAACTGACTTTAAAACAGACTTATTGCCATTATTGACATTATATAACATCACATATAGGGAAACCCATTTATATTTAATTTTATTCTTATTTTTATGAGGGGTCATGCCAAATTCTTCCATTTGGTGAACACTTCGAACCGGTCTAAAAGATTAAAGGTACTAGATCACTCATTTCGTTCATCGTTTGTTTTGTAATTTAAACCGTAAAAAACGATGAGCGGAAGAACCACCAACCAATTTAATATGTTTAAAATATTTTTATTAATTGCAAAAAAACAATATTTAGAAAAGAAATAATGTATTTTCTGTCACTATTTGGCTTATATAATAGTACGTTATCGTCTATTGTTATATTTTGATAACAAAAAAAGATTATTTAAGTCTGTAATAACTGTATTTTATTCGAAAGTAAAATATTGCAAATCATTGAAGACTTGTACTCATTTTTCAAAACTCTTGTGCGTATGCATCTGTAGTTATAATCCTAGGTTAGTTACAAGTTACGCGACTCTTTAAAAGTATAAATCGTTCTTTAATGTGAATCGCACAATGAAACTAGGTCGTTTCGGAATGACCCAACATAAGAGGGGTATTGTAATTGATACCTAGAGTAAACTATATATAAATAGACATCAAATTTCTTCAGCTATGAGAATACCCTACAATTTCAAATTTTGAATATTTGTACTTCTTATAGCGGCCATAGAAGAACATATTCTAAAAAAGGTTCAAAAGATAGTGCTATATATGTCTTATTGATTCAACGGAGTTCTCATTTAATCAATTTGGCTTTTGATATAAGACTCAGATTTTCTATACAAAACTTGGGTTAAATCCACTGATGAGCTATATGAGCAGTAGTGAAATGGCCATATGGATATGCTTTCCCCGTAGTAATACGTTTCAGTTTGTAGTTTTTTTAATAAAAAAATATTTCATGAGAATAACATGAAATATTTATTTTTAAAGGAAGCAAGCATGTTTAAAGTAAATTAAATTAAAAATATTATTTAAAAGGCCGTTAAGCTTTAAGAAGACTTAGAATTTCGATGGTTTAATAATTCAGTTTCCAGCGCTTATGGGATTTTAAAAATCTTTATTCTTTTTCGATGATGCAATTATCAATTGGCGTACAAACAGCAAAAACCACAGCGCAAGTGCATAACGAGACGTAAATAAAAAATATAAAAAAAAAAAATAAAATAAATAAAACATTAAAAAAAAGACAAAAGCGGATCGAAAAATTGCACATGTACAGGAAATTAACATAACACAAACATTTTTACAAAAACTGCACTAATAAAAAAAGGCACGATATCAAAGCAATCTTTAAACAACTACTTGCAGCTAATAAAAGTACATTTAAATACCAGCAACGACAATAGAAAAACGAAAAGGCTTATGCAAAAAATAAACTGTGAATGGACAAAATATTGCAAAAAAACCAAAGAAAATTTGTTTTTCTATATTGTCGCCATACGAAAATTAAATGCAGTAACGTATGATCCATGTCATTGTAAAAAAAATTCAAGATGTGATGGAAATATATTCTTAAGAAAACGCCCAGACAAGGTGAAATACTAAAATATTTTATCTACCAAACAGGTGACGGTGACTACTTGTTTTTGTTGTGGACTAATACTACGACATGTACAGTACAAAAATTTCCGTTACAACCCTCCAATTACGAAAGCAAAGCCGACACATACTTTTACCGTTTATTTACAGCATCGTTGTTAGAACAAAATAACAAACGATAGAAAATAATGCTATTTTTTTTTGTCGTTGTGAGCAATAAAAGAAATCAAACCCACCCACTATAATTTTGATTTTCAGATTCGTATAGTCAACCAACCTGCCAACAATCCTAGCAGTCATTCAGTCAGTCAGTCATTTATACGTGCCACTCTAATAACCTCCATTCATAAGTTTCAACAACAAAATTCATTGGAAATACAAATATTCTAGTATATAAAATTGCACGATAATTAAGCTTTTAAGATGGTAAAGGGTGTCTAAAAATTAACAGCTAAACAGCGTTTTTTACATTGGCTTTTCCTTATCGTTTTTGTGTTTTTTTTTTTTTGTAATTATGTGATTGAATTATATGGTTGTAGTTTCACCATATTATTATAAACAAGAACATTGTTATTTTTGAATTACAATTTGCTTTGATTTTTAGTCACACTTGAATTAAATAAGAACAAAATTAACATATTATGTTTGTTAAAAATTTATTATAGTTGTAAGTACTATATTGTTTTCGAATTAATATAAAAATTTGAAAAACTTCTTTTATTTCAAACATCGTGACTAAAGTATTTTTTAAAACAACTATAATTTTTTTATCGCAACGATATATTGTTAAGGGATAATATAATATGGCTTTTGTGACAAAAGCAAGAGCCAAATTTTCTCTCTGCGAATATTGTGGGATGCAGTCGGACACATTGATTAAATAGGATTTATAGATTTCCTGACACACTCGCCCTCTTTTCTTACGAATAGTTGTGAGTTTGTTAGCGTATAATATCAAATTGAAAATAAAAGATATTTAAGATATGACATTAAATCACGCTATATTGGGCTTCATCTTTGATTACAGAAACGAGAAATTAAATGATCAAAAATTATCACATGATATATTATATTGCACGTATGACTGTATTGTTGAAACTACATTTTATCCCAATCAAATCATCCAATTAAGGCAAAAATAAATTATGTGCCCATAATTATGAAAGTGGTCTAAGTCATATATTTCTTGTTTCGAGATATTTAATGAATTGCATTTAAAAAAATTAAAAAATATTTTTACATTATGCGACAACCAATATCTAATAGTACATTTTAGACAATTTCGTAAAAATTACATTGAATAAATTTAGTTGAATACAATGTGGTATGAAAATTACTGGTAAATTCATTTTTTTTTTTTGTTTTAATTTTTAATTAGACCACTTTCATAATTATGGGCACATATCAGGCACTAGTAACAGAACTGCCAACAAGCCTCTTTAGCAAAGATCTCAAAATGATGTCTTCTGCTTAAAAATCGCACATTTTTGACGATTAGCACAGCCATCAGTGTGAAAATGTGCTTAATCTGTAAACTTTAGTTATTTTTGAAATATTGTTTGGCAAGGAAAATGGATTGTTGAATTTTTACTATTCCAAACTATTAGCTGTTAAATTTTTAACCCATTTACGAAATAAAGACAGCAAATTCAAGTCTAACATGAAGTTAAGAGCACCCTTTATATGTACAGATAGTTATAACTTTCAATAAGCATAACACACACATTCACTCATACAGTCACAGAAAGCCTAAAAATCATTAGAACAAATTTGTGCGATTTTATGCTCTAGTCGCTTGTATTTTATTTTGATCATAATTCACAGTCATTCTTTATTGAAATCTGATTTACTCAAAAAAAAAAGTAAACGATTTTTAATGCTTTTATTTTGATAAAATGTAATGGAAAAATTTTAAAATTAAATTAAAAGTTATTGTTAAATAATTTTGTTATAAAAAAGATTTCTGTTCAAATTTGGGTTTTGGGAATGACTAATGCCAAAGAGTTCTTTGACTTCTCTTTCTTTCAGATGAGCTTCTCCCAGAGAGAGTAAATTGTTTTTCTTTAGATTACTAATGAACAGTTTGGTAACTGAGTAAATAATGGGTCCAATTATTGATTCCGTTCCGCGATTGCCGAAAGCATTTTTTTGGGGAAGAAAAATTTGAAATTATTGGTTCCGTTGGTGACATATTTTTCCGTTGTAGCGGTATCATCTCTACAGTGGCGGTATTGTCATATTATTGATTCCGCAATGTAGATATTTTTCCTTATTTTGCTTACGTTCAAATTTTGTAACGAAAAGCTGACGGAAAGAACAAAAATTTAAGAAAAATATAAATGTTCTACCAAATAAATTTCTTTTAGTTTTAGTTATTTATTTATATGTGTTTTGGTTATTTGTTTTATATGTGAAAAATATTTTTGTAGGAATAAAAGAGAAAAATATACAAAGAAATTGCAAATCGAAGCAATAGTTAATTTACTGAAAAAAAACCAGGACATTGCTTGTGGTTTTAGCCAACGCGCCCCTGCAGATGTGAAAAGATTCTGGGAAGATTTGGCAATGACACTAAATGGTTCACTTTGCAAAATGTTGATTGCGCTATATTGGCATTAAAATCCTTGCCAATACTATGCTGATAGCTGCCTTCTGCAAAAAAACTTAAACAAGCCGAAAGTTTATCTTTTGGAGAAAGTGCTCCTTGCCAATCACTTCCTGAACTTGTTACTTTTAGCTCAGACAAAATATATTTAAACGCTGCCTTATTTAAAAGAAAATTTTTTATAAAGCTGTAAATTTAAACATTTTTTCATTAAACATCTATGTACTTACATATTTCTTTATTTTACTTACTCCGTGTCATTCATCTGCAACAAATCTTCAGATTTATACCGCAAAACTCTTCTTTCAACTCGAATGTCTAAACAATCATCATCACTACTATCTTCAAAAAAGGCTATTGTATCCATATTTTTTCCGAGTTTGGTATTTTAATATATTTTACCTTTAAAAGTGCGTTTTTGTGTTCAAAATTGTAACTTATAATTTTAAATGTTTTTTTAACAACAGCTGTTCACAATATCAACTCAGATTTAATTAAAACAGGGATGTTATATCAATTTTGCGGAAAGCTTATACCGCAGGAATGAATAATTGCAATGCGCGTGTCGATCGATATTTCTTTCTGTTCAGTTTTCCCTTCCGCGCCGAACCAATAATTCCACCCAATATAAATGTTAACAGCTAAATAGAAATTATTATATTTACACAAGTTTTCACTGATAATACAAAATAACAAATTATAATTCCAAGAAATCGGTGCTTTGAAGGTAATACAAAAATTGCCCAAATGAAGCCGATAATATGTAAGAAGACTCACTAGATAAAAGTATAGTCCTCGCTATTGTTCATGAGTAGTAAGACTCTGTTGAAAGCCTACAAATGGGATAACAATAAAACAGTGTCATGCTGCATTGATTACACGTTCAAAATCAGCAAAATCTTTTCACGAATAAATAAAATGTGACCCAAAACATCACGTCACACTTTATACTCTCAATGATTTGTTGCACTACTTTTTATGCTCTGACCAGTAAGTAAGTTCAGCTGGCGATTTATCTAAGGGACGACGAATGAACAACTTGAATGAACTAATTACACACGAGGAACACTGAATGAAACGTATAAGGGCGAATAGAATTCGTAAGGTAAAGGGACTTTGAAAGGAAGGGGGCCATGGTGCGTTCGTTTTTAGGTCTTTTTTTTATCTTTTTTGATATGTAAAGAAAAATCAATGGTAAGGGAAATATGAATTTACGTGGATAATGGATCAAATCGGGACTGCAGTGGCATCCAAGAGGGTTCCAATGAACCACAGAAGTGTTGCAGAGACTGTTCCTCGGCCAAATGACCGCCATTTTGAACCATGTGAGTAGGAACGAGACATTGAAATTTCTGAAGTGATAATGGACTCCAGGACGATAATTGAGTCCTTCGTTAATGAACCCCGGGGCGGTCCTGGAACATTGAAACCTCGAGAATTACATTGGCCTCCAGGGCGACAATTAAGTCCGCCGATATTCAACCCTCCAGTCGTACCAGGCACTTAAAAAAAGCGGTGATTTAAAAAACAAAACACCAAAAAATCAATATTTTATTTAAAAAAACACTTTTTTTAGAAGATTGATACGTTTCTTCGGTTGAAATTTCAATGAATTTTTCTCATTTTCGTTATCGATAATTTCGAGTGAGCTTTTTCACTTTTTCCTTTTCGCCTATTATAAATTATTCCCCTCTTTAAGGACTGCGGAAAGTAAAAAAAAATCCGAAGAAAAAAGTACGATAAACAAAATAGCTCCCTTTAAATTACGATGATGCCAATTTTTTTATTATTTTGTTTCCACAGAATGCGTAATTAGAGGAATCTTTTCTCGGGAAAAAATTTTTCCGCAAGAAAGTAATTTCGTAAAAACATTTATGATTGGGCTGAGTATTTTTTTTTTATTGTATGTTTTAGAAAAATTTTGTCATTACGAGGGCTGCTCTATATATTTCTGGCCTAATAGTGAAAATGCGAATATTTATAATCAAAAATGGTTTTATTATTTTTCAAAGTATTCTCCAGCATGATTTATACACTTTTGCATGCGCTCAAACCAGTTGTCGAAGCACTTTTTCCACTCCGATTGAGACACCTCTAAAACATGGTTTTTGAACACTTCAACAGCTTCTTCGGGCGACGAAAATCGTTGACCACGCATATTTTGCTTGATGTGCGAAAACAAGAAGAAGTCACTAGGTGCCAAGTTAGGGCTGTACGGCGGATGACCCATTAATTCGACGTTTTGGCCGGTCAAAAACGCTCTGGTTTGAGCCGATGTGTGAGAGCTCGTATTGTCATGGTGAACAATGATTCGTCTTCTCTTGTTGGTTTTTCGAATTTCTCCGATGACTTCAGGCAAACAAATTGTAGTGTACCACTCAGAAGTGACCGTCCTACGTTGCTCAAGCGGAACAGTCGCCACATGACCAGTTTTGCCGAAGAAACAGGCGACCATTTGCTTCGAAGTGCTTCTTTCACGAACAACTTTCGTTGGATTTTGCTCGTATATGAAGACCCACACGGTCGATTTTTGTTTCGATTCGGGCTCATACGCATAGATCCATGATACGTCACCTGTGACGATCTTATAAACGTCTTTTGAAGCACCGAAATCGTATTTTTGCAACATTTCTTTGCACCAATCGACACGAGCATTTTTTGAGCGACTTTCAAATTGTGCGGGATCCAACGAGAACAAACCTTTTTTACGGCCAGGTGTTCATGCAGTATCGAATGTATGTTGGTGAAAGAAATGTCCAAGGATGTCTCTATCTCTCGGTATGTCGCATGTCGATCATGCATTATGAGTTCACGCATGGCATCAATGTTCTCTGGCACAACAGCCGTTTTTGGACGACCTTTACGGAATTCGTCTTTGAGCGAGCTTCGGCCACGATTAAATTCATTATACCAATTTTTCACAGTGCTATAGGATGGTGCTTCATCGCCATAGAAAGATTTCAGTTCATCAATGCACTCTTGTCGTAATAATCCACGTCGAAAGTTGTGAAAAATGATGGCACGAAAATGTTCACGAGTTAATTCCATTTTTCTATATTAATTCTTTCAAGTCACTGTAAACAACACAAATAATGGTCGAACGTCAAAACGTTTTGAGTACGATTATGCTTAAAAATGACAAACTTTCCAATGGAAATGTCAGATTGCACTTGGCAGCACTCAGTGTTGCCAGGCCAGAAATATATATAGCAGCCATCGTATTTATTAAAAAAAATCAAATTAAACAGAAAACCAACATACAGCAAAAATTTCACTGGCCGGAAACTAAATAAAACATAACAATAATTTCTTATCACAAAAAAAAAAGAAAAACAAAAATATTTATATATTGTCTAACATTTTTTTTAGGAAATAATTGAACAAAGCTTTATTATATTTGTGTTTGCCATATTATCTCGTTTAGCAATAAAGATAAAATTATATTAAAAAAAAGACAAGACAACTATAATATTTCACTTAATTTAAATTTAAACAAGTTCATCCAGTAAAACAGCATTAATTAAGACAACAAATAATAGAAAAGGAATATTATTATAATGTCTAATAACGCAAAGTCAACGACAACATTAACTGCAATTAAACAATTGAAAACTTTTTTAATCAAATAAATAAAATTTAAAAAGATTCAATGCTTCAATAAAGTCAGACGTACAATATTCATTGTCATATTAGTAACTCAGAAATTTGCTACTGCAAAGAGACTTAATAAATCTTGCTTGATTCTATTAAATTTATATGAATATCAGACGATAACAATAACAATAAAAATATTTAAGCTAATTATGCAGTAGAACCGCTTTAAATAAACAGTTAATAAGAAAAATAAAAAAATAATAAAATTGCGAAGGCGTAAGTTAGTTTTTTTCACAGGCAATAAATACATCACAGTGTATAAACAGTTCAAATAAATAAAAAAAAATAAAAACTTTAAGGTCGACAAAAAAATACTCTATAAAACTGAAAAATTGTATGTTTGTTGTGGTTTTAGTATAACTCTTTTGGTAATATCCGACATACAATAAAGATGTGAATCCAAATGAGAAGGTCAGTTTATTTTTATACCCTTCACCACAAAAAGTGGAAAAAGGGTATATCAAAGTTTGTCATTTCGTGTGTAATTTCTACAGTATCCATTTTCGACCCCATAAAGTATATATTCTGACTTCTTATGTTTAGCGAAGTCGATTTAGCGATGTCCGTCTGTCCGTTAATCGATCAATCGATCAGATATAGTGTCGAAAGAGGTGCTATTGGAAATCAGCATGATCGGTCTATGTCCTTCGAAGCAGCAGGCAAAACACCACGCCTACCTCTAATTTTTTCATGTCATTTGGAACAATAAAGTAACTCTAATCAAAAAAATAAATATATGGAGCGATAGGGAAATAAAAAATAAGAAAAAACCTGAAGCAAAAAAATTGGCGCTTGCCCATATTTTTCGAGTTACAGGGCTCTGAAATTTTGCAATTTCTTAAAACATCATTTTAAATCTTTTGAAGATATCTTTAAGGAAATACTAAATTTTTTTAAAAGTGCTTAACATATTAAGAACCAATATCATGTTTATGTAAAATAATATACGAGGGCTGCTATATATATTTCTGGCCTGGCAACACTGAGTGCTGCCAAGTGCAATCTGACATTTCCATTGGAAAGTTTGTCCTTTTTAAGCATAATCGTACTCAAAACGTTTTGACGTACGACCATTATTTGTGTTGTTTACATTGACTTGAAAAAATTAATATAGAAAAAAATGGAATTAACTCGTGAACATTTTCGTGCCATCACTTTTTTTACAACTTTCGACGTGGATTATCACGACAAGAGTGCATTGATGAACTTAAATCTTTGTATGGCGATGAAGCACTATCCTATAGCACTGTGAAAAATTGGTATTATGAATTTAATCGTGGCCGAAGCTCGCTCAAAGACGAATTCCGTGAAGGTCGTCCAAAAACGGCTGTTGTGCCAGAGAACATTGATGCCGTGCGTGAACTCATAATGCAAGATCGACATGCGACATACCGAGAGATAGAGACATCCTTGGACATTTCTTCCACCAGCATACATTTGATACTGCATGAACACCTGGCCGTAAAAAAGGTTTGTTCTCGTTGGATCCCGCACAATTTTTAAGTCGCTCAAAAAAAGGCTCGTTTCGATTGGTGCAAAGAAATGTTGCAAAAATACGAATGCGGTGCTTCAAAAGACGTTTATAAGATCGTCACAGGTGACGAATCATGGATCTATGCGTATGAGCCCGAAACGAAACAACAATCGACGGTGTGGGTCTTCAAAGACGAGCAAAATCCAACGAAAGTTGTTCGTGGAAGAAGCACTTCGAAGCAAATGGTCGCCTGTTTCTGGTCATGTGGCGACTGTTCCGCTTGAGCAACGTAAGACGGTCACTTCTGAGTGGTACACTACAATTTGTTTGCCTGAAGTCATCGGAGAAATTCGAAAAACCAACAAGAGAAAACGAATCATTGTTCACCATGACAATGCGAGCTCTCACATATCGGCTCAAACCAGAGCGTTTTTGACCGGCCAAAACGTCGAATTAATGGGTCATCTCCCGTACAGTCCTCACTTGGCACCTAATGACTTCTTCTTGTTTCCGCACATCAAGAAAAAAATGCGTGGTCAACGATTTTCGTCGCCAGAAGAAGCTGTTGAAGTGTTCGAAAACCATGTTTTAGAGGTGTCTCAATCGGAGTGGAAAAAGTGCTTCGACAACTGGTTTGAGCGCATGCAAAAGTGTATAAATCATGCTGGAGAATACTTTGAAAAGCAATAAAACCATTTTTGATTATAAATATTCGCATTTTCACTATTAGGCCAGAAATATATAGAGCAGCCCTCGCATATGCAGAACCAATAATTTTTTTATTTTTTAATTCTCTGTCACCTTAATATTTGCTTTTTGGATTCAACTTACTTCACTAAACCAGATTTACAAAAATGGTGAAGGGTATATAAGATTCGGCAATTTTTCCTCCCAAATGGCTTCAAGCTGTACACAAAAATCTTGTAAAATTAAAAATGTGTATTAATAATATGTATATGTATTAATGATTCTTGAGTAGGGAATCCCATGTATTTCCCAAACATAAATTTTGACATAGTATTAATTACAATATTCGGTCACGTGAAGTGAAATTAAATTTTCCATGAAATTTTCATTTCACTCGGAGTGTAAGTTGGTAACATGATTTTCCGGTAGATTTATTTCTATCCATGGACATTGAAAGCACATATGTAAGAAGAATAAGCATTGTAAAAATGATTAAATTAGAGTCTGAAAATAGAAAATTAAATGTTTAAAACCCAAAACAATAATTTCATTATAAGAACAACTAGACATCATCGAACTGCTCGTCGTGATTTTGCGAGACGCCCTTGGAGTAACCCGACACACTGTATGTGACAAAATCCTTTGTACTTTATTTTCCAATACTACAGGGTAACTAACTCTGTTAATCGTAATGCTTCTTGGCTGCGGTTCTTTGCAAATGGTGAATATCGGGAAGCAGGTAAACCAGCGAAAACAATTGATAAATTCATGTACATACGTGATTTTTGAATCAAATATTTCCACGTTACGAGGGCTATTGAACCCAAAAAAACAAATTTATAATTTTAAAAATTAAAGAGTGTCTTCATACAACACACAAAATTTTTAAATTTCTCTTAAACCGTAACGGATATATTGGATATAAGAACCAGGAGAACTAGGCGTTCCAAAATATATTGCTTTAGTTTTCCAGGATTTATATCCAAGCGATTACGGTTCATGCAATCCGTTGTATTCCTAATTTCATTGTTTATCCACGTCTGAATTTGGTCAAGAGCAGCATTGTGTATGTTAAACAGTAGAATAACATCATCAGCAAATTCGAGCACTTGACAAAATTCATTGCTAATAATATAAATAGAATCATTAATAAATAGTTGAAATAGCAAAGTGCCCAACACAGAACCTTGGGGTATTCCAGGAGTCACATTCGACCATTATTATTTTAATTAATTATTATTATTATTATTTTATTACAAAAAAAATATTTATTAAAAAAGTTAAATAAAATTAGTAATACTTCAATTCAGATCTTTTCATGTGATGTAAACAGTTCTTCATTAAAAAATTAGTTGAGAAATTAAAAGCAAAAGTGAACAAGTGAATTTTGTTTACGAGAACATATTTTGTGAAAATTATTTACAATTAAGACGTTAGGTAAAATGAATACATTTTTCTTTTAAGACAAGAGCACCCTTTACTACCGCCGAGAAAACTAATGTTTTTTTATATAAATGCAGTTCTACGATTTGAAGCTGCTAAAATTACTTGCTTTAAATATGTAGGGTATGATATCCGCTGAAAACTTTGTTTAATTAAGAGTTAAATTACCAGCAAAGCAAAAAAACCGTAATTTTATTTACTCTATTAAATTTTGCTGATTCATACAGAGCAAAAAAAGAACATAAAGTATTAAAGAAAAAATATGCCTGGTTAGGTAATATAACTGCAACAACAGCAAAAAAAAAGAATAACACAATCAAAGTAACAGTTAAAAATCAATAACAATGTTGGCAAAAAATAAACCAAAACAACAACGAAGGTACTACAAAAAAAAAAAAGAAAAAAACCTTAACATACTTATAGGCTTTGTGGTTTTAAAACTAAATTAGGCATATTTTGAAGCGTTTCCAATTAGTGACAACTTTAGTTTCATGTTCATATCAAAAATTGCATTGACTGCTCTGTGAGTTTAAAAGCGACGGTGTTTTAATTTGTAATTTCTTAACAACATGCACTTAGTCAATAATAATAATGAGCCAAACACGAATTTATCAAATGTATGCTGACGACGCGCCCTAATGACACAAATTTGAGAAGTTGAGAAATTGCAACAATAACAATAATGATATTGAAGAACGAAGAGAGATATTATAACATACACGTACACAACAGTCAGCATTAAATTGATAATTTACGTAAGAAAATTATTCGACACTCATACTGCCGCAATGACAGTGATGCAAAACCTACAAAACATATAACGTGCCACAAGACCAGAAAAAGTACTCTTTTGGCCATAAAAAATGTTTACCAAAAAAATTTAAGTTCGCTAGAAAATCTTAAAAACATATTTACGAAGAAAATATTACCTATGAATATGGAATAACGGTAGGCGTGTTTAGACGGCTTCTTGAAATATAACCCCAACAAAAAATGGCCCATTAAGGACAGCAATGCGAAATTTTCGGGAATACTTTTTTACTCTAATTCTGGACCACTTTTAATAATTTTAATAATTTACTCCAGTTTCTTGGAAGTTTCGTGCTTTTTTACCTTTTTTACTCAGTTCATTTTGCATTTTGAGGAGTGGTCCCAAAAAAATAAATGAAATTTTTTTCTGCTTAATTTTTCTAAATAAAATTGACACCAAGAAAACAGTGGGCAGTAAGCTATTGTCATAAAACCTTTGATGCAATAATCATCAGTATCAAAAATTGTCTGCCTATTCTGAAATATTTTAATTACAGTCGGGCCTCTATTATCCGTGATGGTCGGGACCAGAAGCATTATGGATAATCGATTTTCACGGTTAATCGAATAACAATTTTGAGTATACAGTTTTCTGAATATTTTTAATGTACAGATTTCCATTAAAAAAATGTATGAATCTATGTCATCATACGCAAACAAGAGAATTCCACGTTTTCATGTTTATTACGAGTATTTACATATATTGCATGTATGTATGTATAAATTTGAACTTAATAAAAAAATTTTCCATCCCGGATTGTAGAGGTAATCGGTTAATCGAATTTGAAAATATTATTAATAAAAAACAAGGGACGTATCTTTGACCATCACCGGGGTTACCGATTAACCGGATCACGGAAAATCAAAGCCCGCCTGTATATTTACAAGTGTTAGGTTTTCAAAGGGTTTTCGTTACTTCAACGGAACGTGCCCTAGAGAATCTTTTACCTCAAAATCGGAATTTCGTAGGCGCAGCACGTTCTTAACTAAAAGCGCATGCGCATGCCAGGTTGAATTACAGAAAAAAATCGTTTTTTTTAATTCGACGAGTTTTAATGTGAAATAAACTCCCTGGAGAGGACTATCTTGTCATTTTCAATATGCAAAGATTTAAATCGAATGCCCACAACCACTAATCCCCCTACCCTCCCCTACAACCTTAAATTTTAATGCGTTGAAGGAGTAGAGATATCTTCCCCTGAGTGCTGGTAGTACATAAAAAAACCTTAAAGACATACATATATACAGAACCGCACTAATAAGGGAAATAAGTAGGAAACTATTCGTCGTTTTCTTTTTGAACATGACCCTCGATTTATTGATGAACCAATTATGAGTTTAAAAATCAAAATTTTAAAAACTAGAGGTGACAGATTTCCAAGTAAAATTTTCTCTGAAATCTTTTTTAAAGCAAGCACGGCAAGGTGAACAAAAATGCTTCGCTACCTTTAGGAAATTATGGGTTTGCAAAAGAATATATCAAGGCAAATTGATGCAGGTGACTGCATTAGCTTTTACGTGTATTTTGTTTTTGTAAAATCTTGTTGAGCTGTCAAAAACGTCTTACAATATGTTTGTAGGTATTTTTGAATATTAAGCAAGCAATTGAACACATACAATGAGAAAAAATCAACAATTTTGACAAATCGCAAAGGAAAACAGCAAACACTAATATAGTAATAATTTAAGGATGACTAAGGAGTAAAAGTGAGAACGAGTTTTAGAATATATGTTATAGGAAATTTAGACGAGAGCTGCTCAGGCAGCTGAAGTTTTTTATAATAATTTCACTTCCTGTCTTCATGTTATATTCTCCCGGTAACTCTATGTGTGTATAAAGTTTTGTTAGAATCGGCTTAAACGAATTTGTTAAAAAAGGTGTCGCTAAATTTCAAACAATCATACGATTTAAAAAATGTCCCAAAACTATCTATAATCGAAAAAAGTACAAAATTACCCACCACCTTATCACTGTTATTATTTTAACTAAGATAACAGATACATTATGCCGTACGTATTTACATACGGGTACATACACAAAACAACAACAAAAAGTCAGAGGGCGAGTAGGAGAAGGTGTCTATATTTTTATGTACATTTCAGTATTTTGTTGCGTGGGATGATGATATAATTTTTGAAAAAACTGGAGGGTAGCAACGGCATTTTGCCTTTTCATTACTTTCTGTTTATTTTTATTTTATTTATTTTTTTTTTTTTTTTGCTTTTTATTCTTTCGTTTTTGCAACTGGAGAAATACAAAGATTATGTAACAATGATTTCTAAAAAGCTTTTGTTTTGCAAAAATTTGTCTATTCCTAATGGAAAATTCCATTGAAGTCAAAGTTTTTTAAACCAAAGCTTTTTTTTTTTTTTTTGCACCAATAGAGAGGTAATCATGCAGAAAAATCTCTTTGGAAATCCAAGTTATGGGGGTTGTTTTTAGTTATCGTTCTAAGAGAAGATTTAACAAAACTTTTTATTAAGAGCAGTAATAATTTGTTTATTGTTTTAAGAGTGCCGCCAATATTGCCAAAAGTGAAAATTTATCTGTATTTCGCAGAATGTTATCCTCCATTAACGAGTGCTTTTACAGACTTGCCGATGTCTGAGTGAGAATTCAGATTTGTTCTGTTTTCTTAATATGAATAGAACATGTCGTTTATCCTTAAACTTATTTTTTGGTTGTTCTTTTGTTACATTTTTTTATTTTAATATGACACATTTTAACTCTATTTAAAACTCAAAAACTAACGTCAAGGGTGTTTATTACATGTTAAAATATTGGCTACTTTTTATTTTCTAACTTGAAGTAAATTTTGTGAATTGTGAATAATTTGTGTGTAACTGAATTAACAATGTGATAAAAATGAATACACAAAATAAATATTTTTTATTACGTTTGCAAAATCGCAACTTTAAAAATAAAATATAAAAAGAACAGATGAGATCTTTAATTTTTGTAAGTGTCTCCAATAAATCTTGGAAGAATAACCAATATTTCAAACCTTAAATCAATTTAGCAGGACAGCGATAAAGTGATCAATATCTTGCGGTTGGCTTCTAAACAATTCTTTGACAATTCAATAATTAATAATAATTGATAATCATTTTTGGGGATATATTACCATGCCCCGATTTCCAAAAAAAAAAGATACTTTAATCTGACATATCTTGCCATATGTTGTTGAGACACTCGGGAATTATAAAGCAATCGAGTATACAAGCAATAAGAAGTTTATCACGGCCTTTCGGTGCAAATTTGTACATCAAACTCGCATATCCTACGGTAGCTGAGCCAGTAAATCGATTTTTGATATCGGTAAGCCTGAATAACGCTATATTGTACTATATTTTTTCTGATATCTAGGAAAAAGGCGAACTCTCTAACCCATGGACACAGCTTTGACCCATTTGTGTATAAGTCAAGCATTACAGTGTTCGATATCTGCCCAAGAATGAAACGCATCCCAACATTGTTACATGGCTGCTGTCAACTACTCAGTATGTATATTTAGGTCGCACTTATCCTTTTCGCTGGATTCAGGTCAAATTGTCTCGCCATTAGATGAGTTCAATTCTGAGAAGCGATTTTCATGGGGTCATCGTAACAGTTCCAAAGTTCGGAAAACCATGTCTCAACAATTCTTTGGGTCAGTTTCACGATATCGCAATCATTCGTTCGTTCACTAAATTACATTCAAAACAAAAATAAATTCTAGAAAATTGTTTTCCGTTTCTACTTGTCTTTCCTCTCGCACCTACAAGCTAAAGAATTGCGTAACAAAAGATGCAAAGTGTGGAAGAGGACTTAAGATTTCTATTTATTATCTTCTTATTTCGCAAAGGCATATACAGTTTTACATTTTGCTTTTGTTTGAATCTACAACAGTGTGCGCTGTGACTGCGCAGCAGCAGAGTCAAAACCAAAGAAGCGTATATGTAGTTGCCAGATCAATAGCTATTAAAATCGTCAGAATAATTTTAATTATTCTTATTGAAATGAGGTTTTTATCTATAGGCCTGTTTTGCTAAATGCAAATAAACATCTTTTTTACTGTTTTTTTCTCTTTTATTATTATTCATAATTTTTTTAATAAATGAAGCAGTTTCATGGAAAATTTTTTAAATCCTACATTAAATTTTTGAGGACATAGGTCATCTGTTTATTTAGTTTAAAATATAAAAAATAAAATCTGACAGGGATTTTGTTTTCAAGTCCACCTTTTATTAGTAAAAAAAAAAATTCGGCCTATGGCTCGATTATAACAAATAAATGAAATGAAATGAAAAAAAGAATTAATACTGTGTTACAACACGATTCTAGATTTAAACGTTAAACTAAAAATCAATTTTAAAATCTCTTCGGTTAAATTAACTTCAAAACCAAACAAAAATCGTTGAGCAGTAATTCGACAATTCTAGGCTATTTATTAGACAATTTTGCACTATTAGCGAAGTTTGTTAAATCACACAGGTAACCGTATATAAACATACTTAAAGCACAAGGGTGTACTCTAATAAATTCCACGAATCCACGAGTTCAAAAAATAGGAAAAGCTTGCAATCTTACTAGAATCACAAATAAAATACATATAAATAAAAAAAGAATGAGAGACCTTTGTAACCCGAATAATAAAGACACTAAGCTTCATACACACCCTCAAGGCAACTTCACTCAAGTTGTTTAATAGAAATGTGTTATTGTGAAAAATGTTTATAACTTGGTACATACATATGTATAAAAAGCCGAATAGCTACCGACACTTTGCTGCAGAATATGTCTACAACAAATATGTATTTGATGATTACTGTGTTAAAAGGGCGTCACCACTACTAAAATTGAATGGAGTTCAAGAAAAGTCTCAAAAGTTTGCCTAATAAACGTAGTTGAGAGTTAAGAAAAACTAGCGTGTTTATTTAACTTGCACACCGATACTAAAAGATAAACGTATGCAAATAAATTATAAATTAAAAAGCAAATTGCATTTTTTATTTAGTCTGCTTGAATTGTAACTTTTTAATATTTAAGCACACGTTAACAATACCTTTTTTTATACTTAATTACTTAAAAACTTAACTTAATTTAAAAGTAGTTATTTCTTAAAAACAAATAAAAGAGATTGTTTAAAACTTACCTCAAAATCCGACCGACTTAGCGCCATATTTACGAATAACTATTCTTTTTAATATGATCGGTATAAAAATAAACAAAACTTCAAGCACAAAAAAGAAAATTAATTAAATGTTGTGGTTTAAACGATGTGTTGTCCAAGTAGAAAACCCAGAATGAAATGAAGCCGAATAAAAGCCAGGAACAAAATGAAATATTAATAAAAACAATTACAAGAACCTGACAAAAAAAAAGCACTTGATAACAACAAAAACAGTTTAATAAAAAAAAATAATCCACTAAAAAAGAATAAGGAAAATTGCCAGCCAAGAGGTATATCCAAGGCTTAAATCTTTGTTGTTCCCCTTTAGTTAGCAGTTAACACTTTCATATAAAATTTTAGTATTATTACATACATTTAATAAAAAACTCACTTCAACAGTTTTTTCTTGATACCAAATAATTTAAACCATCAATTTTTTCAAATTGTTTGTAATTAAACAATTTTTCAATATCTTATTTGTTTAAAAAATTAATGAATTCTTATTTGTTCAAAAGTTTGTCTTCCAATTCTTGATTTACTTCTTTTGCAGTTTTTGTTTTGTTGTCTTTCTTCTATTTACGCACCCATTTGTACATGGTTGCACAGGAGGGCATTAAATACAGTACTTATAAATACAGTGTTGTGTACTGAGGGATATGTTCACTGTCGGTAATAAAAACTCAACTTGGCGTTAAATTCAAATTATTTTGATTTCTTAAGGCATCTTTTTAAGATGTATCCAAATGTATGAATGTTTGGATATATTTGGATTCCAAGAAAAATCAAAACAAGTAATTGTTGGAACAAGTTGCTAAAACGTATAAACATTAAATGTGCATTTTAAGAACATTGAAAATTGGTAAAAAATCTACTACTTTTCAAAAAAATTCTATTATAAATAAGCACAAGGCGAACTCGTAAAGGTTGTATCAAATCGTCAAATGTGATTGTGGCATAATTGCAAAGACTTAAGAAAATGCATTATTTTAACACGATGTTCAGTCATCACTTAGAGCCTTGTAGTATGGGTACTGGCATACGGATAAGTCCAAAGCAAACACAAAAAATTTGACATAACGGGAAGTTGTAAAAACCAGTTGCCCTCAGCCTCGTATCCCTCACATAAGTATAAGATAGCGTTGAGGGGTAATTAAGGTAAGAGATACACCAACTCTAATGTCCATATGTTTTTATATTTGGAGCCGATGATATGTGATATAGTGACCAAGACCTTCCCGAGTTTTTGTTTGAAAATATTATTTTTTTTTGTTCTATTGTGTTTATAAAAATTAAAATTTCTGCCAAAGGCAGATAATTTGGGGATTATTAATTAAAAAAGGCGATGAAGCAATGGTTGGGAACCTATGTATATAGAATTTTTAAGCACGTGGTTTGCTGGTTTTTGTATTGTGAGTAGAGTTATATTAGCTTTATTTTGTAGACGACAAATATTTACAAAAACGAGCTGAAAGTCGTTTTTCAATATTATCTGCCTCAACATAAGCGTGAATAATCGGGTGGGCTGCTTTATTATGTTGAAACTGAATTTGGCATGATTTTGATTGTCACTTTTCTTAGCATTAGGAAGATGCAACGAAATTCACTGTTAGGTGCTGTGGTATTACCACAATTTTTAAATTTTACAAACAGCACTTTATAGTTCACTTTAGCTCTTGCAATCAAATGTTTCCCTTCTAAATATTCAACCGTCAACCGTTAAGAATAAAAGAAAAACGTAATTCTATTAAAACTATTAAAATTACTGGAAGATTTTATATTATGAAGACATGCCGTAATAGTAACATTTTTTGTTTTGGCAAGTCTGCTCTAAAGCTACTTTTGGATGAATGTTGTAAAGTAAAATAACATACAAAATAATGTAAATTTTAACATTACGGTGTTAGCAGAAGTTGACATTTAACATTATTAAACTTAAAACAGTTGTTCAAAAATGGTGGCTATCCCAACTAAGACAAAATATCAAAAAGCTTTAGCATACATTTAGGATTTATATTTAAACATAACAGGCTGTAAATGAATCATTGATTTTTTTTTTATTTATACGCGAATTATTTTAACACAACAAATGATTTGAATTAAATTTGACTCAATTCAAATGAATTTGTTAAAATTGTATTGCAATTTAATTCGTTTCCTATTCAAATAATATTTTAAAATGAATTGCAATTCTTTTCTAATTGAGATGAATTTTTCAAAGTGATATGCAACTCATTTCTAATTCATTTGAATTGGATTGATTTTGAATTAATTTAAATAATTATAAACCCTTATTGGTAATATATTAACAACTTAATTAAATTGATTGAAATTAAAATTGATTTTATAAGTAAATATGTAGTAAGCATCTCCATGTTTCCTCTAATCTTTGATCATTAAATACTTTCAGTTTGGTAGGATTAAATTTTTTAGTCCCCATAGATCTGCTCTGGAATTTGAACGATTACAGTCATTTTTTATTTCATTCATTTGAATTGCAATTGATTGTTCTAACTCATGCAAATGAAAATCAATTCAAGCGAATTGTTATTCACTTTCACAAATTTATTTAAATTTGTAACGAAATACAAATTATTCTACAAATTCATTTAAATTTTTAAGTAAAAAGAATTATATCAAAATCTAAATTTTACAGCTCTACAATATAATAATTATTTTGGCGGATCCTTTCTGTCAAAAATTCTTAAAATGTATGAGGCGCGGCTTCAGCGCTTACCAATTAGATAATCCGATTTTGACAGTGCGTTTGGAAGTGAAGTTGGCTGCTTGTTTGTTTTGTTATTGTTGAGAAGTAATGACAATATAGTTATTTTCCCAGCTCTTTATTATTTCTATTCAAAAAATGAGTTAATATTACTGTTCAAGACACAAAGTTGCTCTAATATATTTAATAATGTTAACAGAAATGTAAATATTAACACTTCAAACAACAACAACATGAATGGTACGTATGGTGGTAGTTTTATGACAAATCCAATTGGAATTATGAATCAGCCAGTGATGCCAGGAGATTTTTGTAGAAATTCCATAGCCTATATACAAAAAATCCCTTTTTTTCTCTATTCCAAATTTTTTTCCCTACACTATTTTTTTCAATTAATAAAAAAATCATTTGAAAATAAAAAAAAATAACATAAAAACGAATAAAATAACATAAAAAGTGACATAAGAATAACACAAAAATAACTTAAGAACAACATAAAATTAAATGCAAAAATTATTTATATAATTCCGTATAATTCATTTTTTTAATGATTAGATGTGCTTTTAAAATTTACACAATTAATTGCACGTGCTTGTAAATTAGATTAAATAATGAAGAGAACCAGGCGTGCTTAAAGTAAAATTTGAAGGATCTTCATTAATAAAGCCTATAGGTGACAAATAATTTATATTCATCCAACTAAAATACTTACTTAAAGAAAAGTGTACATATTTTTTTAATTTTAAATTGTTAGAAAATAAAAAATTCTGCAATTTAAAAAAATTCCGTCAATTCGAAAAAAGTAAGGTATCTTTCCCTTTTTCCCTACATCTGAAATTAAAAAAGAAAAATGCCTCCACTTGGAATCACTGGAATCAGCCAATATTAAATGATTTTATGCAGTCAAAAGTGCCTAATGCAAGCAACTTTAATCAGAATAGTTATATGCCAAGGAATAGATTTGCTTCATTTTAGCGGTGAGCCTGAATTGTTTCCAATGTTTTCGACATCGTATCGTTAGTCAACAAATGAATATGGATATTCAAATTTTGAGAAATGTCAACGTCTTCAGAAGAGTCTCAAAGGCAATGCCTTTGTTAGTAAAACCGTTACTAATACACCCAGTTAATGTATCAGCCGTTGTGGAACAATTGGAACTCCGTTTCGGACGGCCAGAGCAATTGGTCGCCAGTCATTTAAAAGAAATAAAGGAAGTTGCTCCTATGTCCGAATCCGCTGTTGAAAAGATTATATCGTTCGCAACAAAAGTTAAAAGAGACATTTTTACGGAAATACTTAAATCTTTAAAAAATGCTTAACCCATTAAGAGCCGATGTCATTTTTATGTAAAATTATATGTATGCAGTACCAATTTTTTATTTTACTTGTTTATTTTTGTTTTGTCTTTGTTCAGTAAATGAATTGGGTTGCCTTGTTATTTTCCCTGAAATATGGAAAAAACTTTTTACTATATTTTATATAAATCAAATTAATATTATTTTATTTAAATTAAATTAATATTTATTTAAGGACCATTTCAAAATATATCTATTAATAAAATAATGTAACTTGTTTGAAGTAAAAAGCGTGATTTTTTTCTGTCTTCTCCTGGCAACACTGTGTTGGATTTTTTTAAAGTGCACTTGCCTTCGTCGAATATATATTTATTACGATTTAACTTGCTGCAACATTGCAATTTTTAGCGGAGGGATCTTACCAAAGGTCAGTTGGAAATGATTCTATTATAAGCCTTGCAAGTTATTAAGGTTTCACAAAAGCATGTATGCCCTCACTGGGTTTAACTTATAATAGTGGACTACGAAAAAAACGTAAACACAGAAACTACTTTTAAAAACATGAGATGGGATGGGATATCCATCGGCATTGGTGGGATAAAAATAATAAAACAAGATCGATCCGTGTCCTTCGAGGCAGCGGGTCTAATTTTTCCATATCATTTGGAACAATGAAGTAACTCTAATAAAAAAAGCAAATATATGGGGCGATAGAAAATAAAGAAATAAGAAAAAGGAAAACATAAAAACATTTTTGCTTGTTTGGGTTTTTCTTACCTACATTATAGAACTACTAACAAGAAAGAGTGCCGTAGTTGAATATAAAAACAGTAATAATTTTTCATATTTAGTGTGTAATCGTTATATTGAGTACAACATTTTTGACAGCCATCGTAATATAAGGTACACAATGGTAATGAATTGTGCCATCGTTAAATCTCAAAATCACATAATCGTTATACCTACTACTGTATGTATAATTGTTTTTATATGGTGCTTGACAGTTAGCATTTACACGATCAGCTGGTATTGATACGCCTTGGACACACTTTCGTGCAGCTTCTATAGCAAAAATAATTTGTCTTTGTTTACGTTTTCCAGTTTCATAAGAATAATGTCTGCGCAACTTATCCTATTTTGAGGATCTCTGGCAAAAAAATCTAATACTGTAACTTTAATTGCTTTTATTGACTTCCCTCGTAATAAAAAAAACTGACTTCAAACTTATTAATACAGCAGATGAACATGTCAATTTGCTAAAATAATGCATTTGGTATTTTGTTTTAAGCGAACATGAAATGAGTTAAACGTGTTTCAATTTAACTTAAATATAATCAATTACTTCAGACAATCTTATAGAGAGCACAGTGGGGCAAAACCAATTTGCTATATGTTCTGAAATATTCTTTAATTCTAAAATAGGAATAAACAAAAATTTAAAGCGGTTTCTAAAAGCTTTTAAAGCCTTAAGTTATTGTCAAAAGTGTTTTATAATCCTGTGTCTCGTCTAAGATAATTATCTCTACAAATTTTAAATTCAATTCAAGTTCTAAATGACAGTGTTATGATATCTATGGGAGAACTCATCAACACTATTTCTGAAATAAGCAGAGGGTAATTAAGGCTTTCGATATCGATCGAAAGTTGCATTTAAATTCTATTGAAATTTTGATCGATATCGAATGCCGTAAAAATTCTGTAAATATAATAAAAAGATTTAATTTTTTTTATAATTTAAAAACTAAATATTTTTGAAAACTTACTTTTGGCCTTCCGACGGACGCGAGGTTTTTCTCATCTATGGTATAACCAGCTTCGCTTACCAAACATTTTCTACATAGTCAGTTTCTATAAACGTGGCATCTTTCTTAAATAGAACACCATAAAATATACATATTGTTACGTTTTTCCCTCTTAGAATAAACGTACGGATTCTTTTGATTGCAAATACCACTGTGGCTAAATTCTGTATTCTTACTTTATGGCTTTATCTAGCTATACTTCTTGATCCTACCGGTCTTGTGACTCCTATGGTCTCGTATTTACTAAATATGCATTATTATTACAAATGCAGCAATCCACGCTACACTACTGTGTTACTCCGGCGAGACATGAACTCCTCGATGCCTTAACCAACCACAGACTACTTCACTACACCTTTTATCCACGCCAGTCATCCCCTTTATCTCATAGCCACAACACACGTCTGCCATACACTGTTGTTATGTTGATACACTTCCCTGTGCTAACCGCTACCGTTTTTACTTTTTAATTTAAAGGACTTCTTGACAATTATCTGTTAAAAAAGACGTTTCCACTAATTTATCTGACACGGCTTCAAACAGTAATGGTGTTTTTGCCTCTCGGAAGGTTTGTACTGCTGCTTCTTTATTTTTTTAATTACATTATAACATTATTTTCCCTTGTATGCATTTTCGAAGGTGGAACTCTTCTGTTTTGCAGCAAGCAAACCTCTACCAATGCACCCATTGGGGTTGCTCAGCTTTTTTTAGCTAATTGTGATTTTATTCTATACACACACCATTAGTTGAATTAACTTATTCACCACGCTCATACGGAAACAACAACAGGGGCTGCCAGATTTTATTTTCTTAACAATATAATATCCATGAACTTTGTGACTCTACGTTGATAACCATTATGTCGCATCGTAGTGTGACATAATGTCCATAGACATAGGACATAGTGTCTATGGGCATTATGTCCTTGGACATTATGGCATGCCACCTTTCGTGGGATTATTATGAGAACGAGTTAAAATTCATTTTATTATTTCATGTACTGGGAAGAAGTCTAGAAGTTTAAATGTGAATTTTAGGAGTGGCAAAACAAAATTTACAAAAAAAAACTGATAAGAAGAGATTTGCCTTCTCTCTTCTTAAGTAAAAAATATTAGCGAAGCATAACGAGTGATCAATGTTAATAGTGCGTTTCCATTGAAATGATTTTGTCCAAAAGACTTGATTTACTCAAATTAAGAGCTTTGCTACTTGATTTTTCATACATTTCTCAAGCTACCAAAACCACTTGAATTAATTGTTTTACTTCGATGTATGCATGTTGAACTTATTTTGCTTTTGCAACACTGTGTTGTGTCTGGGATATCCAAGTTCAGCTCCGGTCTATCTATTCATATTGGATGTTTTTATCGATAAAGTTAAATTTTAAAAAGCAATAATCTTTTTGGTTACAAAAAAAGTGTTGAAAAACTGGATAAGAGAAATATGTAAAAACAAAAATTAATTTAACAATTAAAACGATTTTTTGCAAAATAAAATATGTTTTTTTTCTTGTACGCAGAAAACGTCGAAAATTCGAAAATATAAAACACTTCAGCTCAATGGAATCACTTTAAAGTGTTGGTTTCAAAACTAGTTGATTTCAAGTTAATGTAAACGCAGTATAGAATAGTCTAATATACGATTAAGAGCCAGTTTACATTAAGGGCATTGTAGCTGAATTTTTTTAGTGTTTTCTCTTTTGGAGTATCTTCGTACGTCATCACGCGTTTACATTATGAGTCTTTTGTAGCCAGTGAGAGAATTTTATGATGTTTTATCAACCAGTTTTTCAAGTGTTGCCATAAACTATACGTATTAATTTTTCTACAATTTTTGAACAATATACAAAAATACAGCCATTTTGGTAACACCGCTCAAGCATAGAACTGCAAAAAACGAAAGAGAGGAACAGGAATGAGGGAAAAAACTAAAATGAGTCATGAAAATTCATTTCGTGCTACTTTTGCTACCCCATAAGCTTCTCCACACCTCTTGTTTAGAAACTTCTGCATCATGACTTTTGTAGCAATGCCCTTAATGTAAACTGGCTCTAACAGTCACTACTAAACCATCGCGTTAAGGCTGTTTTACATTGCCTCAAATGTGTTTAGATATGTCATAATTTTTTGTCGAATGAGAAAAATAGAATAGTGTAAAAGCAAATTATACTGAGCAGAACAGAAAATGTGGCAAAACGGAGAGTAATTACGGATAAAAATTTGACAAGCGGATGGTAACTTCTAGTTTTCAAACCATTTGAAAAAATGAAGAGTGTGACCGAGTATGAAGAAAATTTATTTAAGTTTTTGTTATTTATTTCATATAAATAATACAGCAATCTTTATTTTAAATATTGTTTTGACATAGGTATGTATTTATTTTAATGCATTATTAAATCAATTATGTATTTAACTTTTTTTCATCGTTTAGAAATTACGCGGTTTTAACTTCTGTGGGCAGTCAGCAGTATTATTTCTTTCTACTTTGATTCTATTTGCACTAATAGTCTAAAAGTAAATAAGATTTACAACCGATTATTACTCTCGTTTTTAAGGTACGGAGCTAATTTCATTCTACGTTTGCTTCTACAATATCAAATCAAAAGTATTATAGTCGAAACATACCTTTAAAAGCAACGTTATCTAGTGCATAGCTTTTATAAAAAACTAAAAGCAGCCAACTTCACTACCTAACGCACTGCTAAAATCAGATTTTCTAAGTGCTGAGGCCGCGCTATAAGAATAAAGAGATAAAACCGCTAGATTGCCTTGAAAATAACTAAATTGTCATCACTTTTCAACCAAAACAAACCAACAACTAACTTCACTTCCTAACGCACTGTCAATATTTTATTTTCCAATTGCTAAGCTTTGACGCCGTGCTATTATGGTTCGCTTCATACATTTTGTAAGTACATGAGAAATTTTGACAGATAGATTACGCACTAATTTAGGTTTTGCTGTTATATGTACATAAGAATTTTTGGCTGCAAGACATTAAAATCAGTAAATACATACAATATGACAATTTAGGCGAAACCAGTTTTAGTTTATAGTAACAGACATGTTTTCTTAATTGAGTTAATTTAATTTTAATTGCGCAATTTAATTTGATGTTCACACATGCTCAACTAAGCTTATTCAATTAGCACAAGACAAATTTATTTTACTAGATAGTGCCTTCTGCCCAGCTGATTTCTCTTTTTATTACAGAAACAACATGGCTTTTTGTTGTTGCTTTGAAGTTGGAAGTGCCAAAAGTCTCTTTCGTATGACCCGCCATTTTCTTTTTATTTGCTTGTATATGTTTTTTACTTGCGGCTTATCAATTTTATGAATTTTTTCTTCTCACTGAACATAGTTCCCAGAGAAAATGTACTTGTTGGCAAGGGTTGCATTTCGCATCTTATTCAATTAGTGATACAATTAAGTAATAATTGCTCAATTTATTAATTGACCTATTATATGGTAAATTGAGCTCAATTTAGGCCTTGCTTAAATTTCCTAATTGCGCAATTAATGCGTATGTCTGAACAGATATAAGATGGTAGACATTAGCTGAAATAATACGCTAATGCGTTGTACAAAAAATATGATTTGTAAAGCTATTAATAGACTGTCAAACTTGGCATATGAGAACGGTTTGATGATATGCCATCATACTCGTGCAATAGAGTAAACTTCGTTTTAGTCAGCGGCACTGAATGAATTTTAAAATTTGTTGATATTTAAATTCTCTCTCTCATCAAACCGTTCTCACAAAGTTTGACTGTCTAATAGCCGCTTTATAGACAGGGCTATTCTTTTTTTTTTAATTTATTTTTTGATATTCTGACATGCGATCATTATACAAAATTTAAATGATGTTAAAATATAAATCATTAATTTCGAGTTTTAATTAAAAATTTTACATTATTTCACTGCTTATAATTCATGCAGTGCTGTTTTGAAAAAATCCGATTTTTAAAAGATTAAAATAAATGCTTTATTTTCGAAACACGTAAAATGTATTTTAATTTAGATAGACAAAACTTATAAAAAGTACACGTGAATTACGTGTCACAAAATGATTCTTAAAAAAAAACGACAAACGTAATTCATGTTTTTTTTTATTGTAACACCCTTTAATTTATAAATATTTATAAATCTTAGTTTAGGGTGCATTATACATAATTTTTAAGTGTTTGTGTATAACGGATCAAAAGATAAGACCATATGGGTCGCACTGTATCAGTTATAGGAACAATCGAACGAACCAAGGGAAATAGATGAATGTATGACCCAACTAAAAAAGGTCGAAGAATAGACATTCTTGAAAACATGGAAATTTACAAAACACGAACGTTTAACAGAGTAATTATTAACGAACAGGTAAACACAACCTCTGATACGATTTTTACACCACTAAAATTACTAAAACACTCTTACAAACGGAAAACACCCACAGACGGTCACACTTACCTATCCAATAATAAAAGACCCAAATATTATACTATTTACCCCAATAAATAGGCAATCTACCTGCTTAAACCATTTAAACGGACAATAATTACCTAAACCCACCACCCTTTATTCTTAACACTATCTATTTTTAACACTTTCTCATCAGTATTAACAAACACGTGGCTTGAAAATTATGTTATCACATCGAAAGCGCTCGCCAAACGTACAGACAGACACGACAGTTTTTACCGAAAATTATAACAACCATTTAATTTCATTGTAAATTTTAATCGTCTGTTTGCAACTGTTCAAAAGTATGGGCGGGCACATACATCAAATTAAATCAACTATTGGGACATCATTTGATTTCCAAAACCAAATCTTATACTTGATGTTATAACGAACTTAGCAATGCAGGTTCTTTGTAAAATTTAACCGCCTGTATATAAATTTTTAAAAGTATGGCCATGTATATTAACTATTAGGGCACCTTTAATTGATAATTTTGAATATTTATACTTGTTATTATAACGATAATAGTTATTGATATTCTGGCCAATTTTTAAGCGTTCGTCTACAAGAGTTTAAAAAATAAGTGCATAAAGGTCAATTTACATCACCTATGGGGGCACCCTCTTAACTATTACGATTATAAACTGTTTTTAAAACGGGACCAATGTGTACGTACACTCTTTCAAATAAAGAAAAAAAATTAAAATCAGTTTAGAAATGGCTGATTTATTCACGTTATTATTATGTGTTGCTAGCTATTTACAGGGCGCTTCGGTACCGCAATGAAAATACTCGAACCACGACCACTCTTCTAGGCAAGTTTTTTATTTTATTAAAATGGAAGTTATAACAGATTTTCTTCTGCCTATTGGACCTTATGAATCAGGACTTAATTATCTTTCAATTATTCTTTAAATTGCTTTTTCTTAAAATCAATACCGCGCACAACAGGAGGGGTAAGTAGGGGAGAGGACCCTACTTACCCCTCCTGTTCCTCAGTTTCTAAATAAGAATACCCTCTTGGAATTTCTAAATAAATTTATAGCTTTATTTAATTTTTTTTTTTGAATCGGTGCGGCCGTAAATATCCGTGTTAGTCATAACTCACGAACCTTTCGTAAGTTATTAAATCACAACCACTTGCAACAATTTTATATACATTTATATATATAGATTTTCAGAATAGTAAGATTTATTAACCATAAAATTTCATAGATCTCTGTCTTCATCAGAAAAGTAGCAAATTAATGTGTAGTTAGCTACAAAACTGTCACATTAGAAAAAAAATACAAAATACAAAAAATACACTTCTAATAATTCCCTCAAAAAAACCGACTTCAAACAGATTTCATCTGTCTGCGTATAACGGTTCAAGAGTATGGCCACATACAGTAGATTACATTAACTATTGGGTCAACTTTATACCTGTTCAACTGTTCAATAGTTTTGCAAATACATCAAATTACAGCAACTATAGGGGCAAAATTTAATTTCCAAATTCAAATTATATTCTTGTTGTTGTAGTAGATTTAGGAATAAGGGGGTTATTATGTATTTCTATTCGAATCGGAAAATCAACGAATTAGTAAAAATAGGTTTACGTAGTGCGTGTGTGTTATTAACATATATTGATTTTTCAAATGCCATTTTGATTGTGAATATTTTACAGCTATTTTTTTACACATGTACATAAAGTGGCTATTAGACGATCAAACTTTGCCTGCGAGCACGGCCTGATGAGAGAAAGTGTTTTGCTATTGCACGATCAAGCCAGGTTTGTCAAACATCAGTGCGCAAGCAGATTCTGAATAGTAAAGTTCGGTATTAAATTAATTGGATTAATTCCGCCAGTATATATTAAACTGTTGTTATAATTTTCGGCAAAAACCGTCGTCTCTGGCTGTGTACTTTGTACACATAATAATAATAATAATGTAATAAAATTTACCTATTTCTCAATACATATTTTCTTTATTCGCTTTATATTTAACTCATGCGCTCTAACCATACCATCTTTACCGTTCGCTTGCAAAAACACAAATGAAATTTACACCGTGTTTGACAAACACGCTATTAAACGAGTATGATGGCATTATGGCAAACACAAAATATTAAAAATTTTTGATTTTCATCCAGCGACGCTGAAAAACACGAAATTTACCCTATTACACGAGTTTGATGGCCTGTCATCAGGCTTTGCTCACAGGCGAAGCTTGATCGTCTAATAGCCGCTTAAAAAAATTAAGAATACATATTTGAAAATGTAAGTATATGCGTTTAATGTTTAATTAATAAAAAAAACGTTTATTAAATGCTTTGATCTTAAGGGAAACTTCTAAAAAGAGTTTAAATACAAAGCCAAGGCAATATGAAATAATGGTGGAATTCATTACAATACATGCAGATTTGGCAAAAGGTCACTAAAATGTTTCTAATGTCGAAAGCAAATGCAGGGAGTTATGGCAGAGACTATTGCATATAGAAATACATACATAATAACCCCCTGATGTTGCTAACCACCTTGGCCTAAAAATTTTAATGTGGGTGCCAATTTGAACATAGGAGAGGCATTATTATTAATGGAGTTTAACTCGTACAATAATTTATCTTTATGTATGTGAAGAAATATTTTTGCGTTAATTGAATCATATGTATGTACGAATCATTTATGAAAATATATTACTTATGAAATTTCACTGAGATTCATAATGCTTGATTTATCTCTTATAACCTTTCCTTGAACTCTTTCTGTAACAAAATCATCTTCATCACTTTTCCACAATATAACTCTATCCATTTTAGTTACTTGTAAATTTCTTAATTTGCAATTTGAACTTTTGTTTTACAAGTTTAGAGTTTGTATAAAACAATGCAGAGTGCTGCCAAGTTTTAACATATATTAAACTGCCATAACTTAAAATTTTCCTTCGAATTGAAAGCAGCTCTTAGGCCATTAGTAGCCAAGGACATAGGCGATTTTTAATTTTATGTAACAGTAAATCGATCATCAATGCACTTACATCCCCACCCTCGTGCCACTCTCACCCGCACATCTTTGGAAATTAGGAAACTTTTTTACAGCCTCAGTTTACGACACATAACAGTTTACTTTCTATGGATACCAAGCCACATGGGAATCGCTGGAAATGAATATGTTGATAAAGTGAATTCTTCACACCCCTACAATGCAGACATCAATTTCGGTTTGGACCTAGCCCCAACAGTAAACAACCCTCCTTGGTTTAAAAGTTTTGGATTCACCCGGAACACAATTATTTTAATAAACAGACTTAAAATCAACCACACAACCTGCAAATATCATGTATTTAAAATCAATATAACATCTGATAACCTCTGTACCTGTGGAGGCATACAAGCACAATCATGAACTATTCTACTGCCCCGAGGGTGATAGGTCTTCGCTTCATAACCTTGTCACCTATCTGAATTACCTTAACATCTTAAACTTTAATTTAACCTACTTATTTATTGAAACTCAATGATCTCAATATATTTAAATTAATCGGCTCTGTTCTGTAAACCGAATCGTTTTAAAAAACGAGCGATTTTCTGCAAATCACTCGTTTTGGCATTATTTAATCAAAGTCAGCTGAAGTAAACAAATTTATTATCTTAAGGCAAGAATTGAAAATGCCCGGAGCATTTGTATAAAGTAACAATTATAAATAATATAAATAAACTGTGATCGCCATATTAAAAAATTTGCCATATTAAAATTTTGCAGATTTGGTGAAAACATTCTTTTTAAATTAGATTTTGCATCCACGAGTTCTTTATTAAAATTAATGAACGGAAATGTACATACATACTTAAGTTAGCTGCGGTTAACGCTATTAAGTTGGCTGCAGTTCGGGGGCGTTGCCAGGTCGTATACGAGTGGCATCACTCGGATCATTACAATCTGAATGTTGGTACGGCGGCATCAAGCTCCAACAAATCCATCCGGTATACATTCGCCAAGCGATGTCCATTTTCTTCCATTGCTTTAACTTCTTGTTGCAATTTTAAAACTTCCATGCGCAGTATTAATCTTCTTAGCTCTTCTTCAAGGTTAATATTTTTTGATAAAATTGCGGTAGGTTCGCCTGAGGAAGAAATGTAGGATGGATGCATAGCGGTGTTACGATTCGCTGCATACTGATTTGCACTTTGAAAATTAGGAGCACCCGCTGTACCAGCTGAAACACCGGTATTATTAACGGCGGCAGCGGTATAATTAACAGCGGCAGTGGTATTAATAACAGCGGCAGCAGTGTCACTGGCAGCAGCATCACTATTTTTTACAGCAGCGGCGGTATTATTAAAATTTACAACAGAAATATCATCATCGGTTTTGGCGGCCTTAACTACTGTGGCGTCCACATTAACAGTATCGACGGCAACCTCAAAAGCACCGGCGGCGTTATTTGGGTCGGCGTTATATGACAGATTTGCCGCTTCGGGATTTTTAACCACGGTATCTAATATGGCGCCAGCATTGATTGTTTTTCTTGAGGAACATTCTACTTTTGTTTCTGATTCGTCCCGAAGTTCCAGCGATTTAGCTTCATCCTTGTTGTGCAACTCGTACAAAGCCTTCAATTGACTTAAGGAAGCTGTCCTAGGATAAACCACCTGGGCAGCAGTAAATGCGGCTTATAACGTACTGCGAGATGGGCGTAAATCCATGGCTTTTATCTTATGAAATATTTCCACAATAATTATATAGTTTACGATTCTTCTGCGAATTATATTTCCTTTAGATTAAATTAATGGTATCGCAGTTGTACCCCACACCTGAATTTGTAATGCATCCACGAGTTCTTTATTAAAATTAATAAACGGAAATGTACATACATACTTAAGTTAGCTGCGGTTAACGCTATTAAGTTGGCTCCAGTTCGGGGGCGTTTCCAGGTCGCATACGAGTGGCATCACTCCGATCATTACAATTTCTTAAAATTGAACTTTTATTGTTAATTTGTGTTTACAAAAGATACTTCGTATGTGCGTTTAAAACTTTTATCAAAAAAGTGTTTTTATTCATGCACCAAATTTTCATCAAGCTTTAGGCAAGAATATGAAGTTTTAAAGTAACTTATTTATAATATAAAATCTATTAAAATGTATTTAATTTAACTAAGATTAATAATAAAGACTTAAAATTTTTTATTAAAATAGTTCTTTACTTGTAGTTTTAGACATTTTTAAGAATAAAATTGCATTTGATTTACTTTCGACCAGGTTTGTTTACTTGATTTTAAAACGTGTAAAATTGTGCGAATTCGGTTTAGAGAACTCCAAGAAAATGTGAATTCGTTTTAAAACGAGAAATTTACTCGGATTCGTTTTACAGAACAGGGCCGAATATTTATTTATTTAAAAAATCTAATTTTAAAATCTGACTTTAATGCATCAGTCCACCATAATTTTTAATATACAACATAAGTATGTTTGCCTGTGATTACATTTGTATTTATAAATATTATACATATTACTTTTAAACCTAATAAATTTTGCAATGGTCGCAATTTTGACTTTAATATTTTTAATATATATTTACGTCTTCTACTGATTTGTACATACAAATCATTAAAAATATCGTCATACGATTAAAAAATTAACTTAAAATAATCATTTAATAATTAATTTCAAAATCATTAATGTAATTAATCTATAAACATTGTACCTACGTACTTCGAAGTTAGTATATTCGTTGGAAATTAATGTATGTATGTATGTATTATCTCTACTGTTTTATTATTACAACAACATCATTATTTAATACATCGTTTATGGACTGGATCAAAGGCTAGAATTATGAAACCAGCGTTTACGGCAGCCTTTTACCATTCGACACCAAGAAGAAGAAGAAAATTGCAAATACAACTCTGCAGACCTTTCGAACATACTACATAATACGATTTTCCTTTCGATTCGGAAATTCTTTTCGAAACTCTTTTCGACTTGAATAGAAATACATAATAACCCCCTAGGTTCTTTGTAAATTTCAACAGTCTGTCTATAACGGTTCAACAGTTTGGCCATATACATTAGATTATATCAACTATTGCAAAACCCTTTAATTTATAAGTTGAAATTTTTATACTTCTTATTTTACCAAACAAAGTAGTGGACTTTCTGTCTAATTTTCTGGTGTTTGTATATAACGGTTCAAAAAGTACGGCCCTATAGGCTAAATTACATTAAAATTTAGGAACACCCTTTACTTCTTAAAATTATAAGCTTCTTGTTATAGCGGATTTAAAAATACAAGTCCCTTGTAAGTTTAAACTGTCTGTCTATAACGGTTCAAAAGTTCGGCCACACACAACAAGTTACATCAACTATTGGGACACCCGTTTATTTGTTAATCCAAGTTTAATGCTTATTGTTAATAATACAGGTTCTTTGTAAATTTAAATCTTCTTTCTATAACTGTTCAAAAGTATTACCATATACATCAAAATAAATGAACTATTGGAGCACATTTTAATTTAGAATATTAATACTTGTGACTATAACGGGCATAGCAATCGACATTCTGTCCAATTTTGCAAGCGTTTGTCTATAACGGTTCAAAAGATAGGCCCATATAAGTAAATCTACAGCAATTATGCGAGACCCTTTAATTTCTAAATTCAAATTATAAACTCGTTGCTATTCGGAGCAGTAGTAATACGCAGTCATTTTAAGTTTTAAAGAAGTGCCCTTTACAATCTGTAACACACTTAAAAAACATGTATATTGTATAGGAACACCCTTTAATTTTTAAGGTTATGAACTGTTTTTAAAACGGGAGCAATCTGTAAGCATAAAAAAGCTACATTCAGTCGAATTATATAAAATAACCTCCTTTTTTTAAGTCGGTTAAAAAGAAAGAATCGGACAGGCCTGTCAAAAGAAATTTAAGTAACACTCAGGCAATAAAGACTAAAAATTATTTGTATTAATAAATTGATAGCGTCTGGGATACAAAACCAGGCCACCAATCCAATCACATTCTTAGTAATCAAACTACTAATAAACAAAGCTACAAAATACGTGAACTTTTTGACAAAATGGCGGCAAATTTAAGTCTTTCTAATTTTTAAAGACAACAATGACTTTAAAGCAGAATTACATAACTACTACACTGCTAAAAAATAGCACCTTTACGGCTGATGTCAGATTTTTAGATTTCTTTCGTTGTAGCGCAGTTTATTTCTTGTCAAGTACCCTTTATGAAATAATACTTAAATGCAAACAATAATAATGTTTTAACTAATGAAACATGAACGGCATTTAAAATGTGTTTAACTTATGAATTAAATACTTTAATTGCATATCTTATTAGTTTAGTTTTTTTTTAATTAATATATTTAAAGAACAAAAAACAATATTGTAAAAATTGTAGAATTTCACAAAAATTAACAGGAAACAATTACACCTGTTAACAATAATTATATTAAAAGCAAATTAATATTTTTTGTTAATAAAAAATAAATGTTTTTTAAATAAAATAAGGGAAGTTGTCTTTGATAATGTGCTGTCAAGAACAAAGAAATATTTATTATAACAAGTAAGAGTTCTATATTCGGCTATACCAAATCTTATATACCCTGTACCATCCATGACAATCTAGTTTAGTGAAGTAACTCCAACCAAAAAAAGCAAATATTGGGGTGGCAGAGAATTGAAAAATAAAAACAATTTTGGTACTGCATACATATAATTTTATATAAAAATGACATCGGCTCTAAATGAGTTAAGTTTTTTTTTTAATAATTGTAGCATATCCTTAAAGATCTCTTCAAAAACTTTAAAATGATACCCATATTGCTATTTTAAACAAATTTTTAAATTTCAGAGCCCCGTAACTCGGAAAATGTGGGCGAGCGCCTATTTTTTTTCACTTGATGTTTATATCTTATTTTTTAATTTTCTATCGCCCCATAAATTTATTTTTTTTTATTGGAGGTACTTTATTGCTCCAAATGACAGGCGTGCTTGCTGCCTCAAAGGACATGGACTGATCATGCTGATTTCCAATAGCACCACTTTCGACACTATATCTGATTTACTCATATATTTATTTATTTTGTGAAATCAAGCCTTTGCAAACAGATGGACAGACGGAAATCGTTCAACCGACTTCGCTATGCATAAGAAGTCAGAATATGTGTAATTTATGGCGCCGGAAATGGATATTGTAGAAATTACACACGGAATGACAAACCTATATATACCCTTTTTTCACTTTTTGTGGTGAAGGGTATAATAATATTTCTAAACTTTGACAATTTTCTACAACGACGATTACATTTTAAGCTTTCACTCATAAAACCCAACAAAACAAAAAATAAAGACTTGGGAAAATTAACCGCAGGCAGCTAAAAGAAGTGGGTTTCTAAAAGGGACAATGCATTTTTGTTTTGTTTTGTTTTTTTTTAAATTAGAGGATGCTATGAAACTCTGTAACTATCCGTGTTAAATCAAGCCCAGGTGGTGGTCAGTATGGCAAACAGGATTGCCAACTGATCCTATTTATAACTCCTAGAGATGGCAAAAACTTCAAGAGACGACCAATAAACCGATAAAAGGCTAGTGTAAAGTCCTGTTTGTTTTTGTTGTTATTGTATTGACGTGACACATTTTTTTGTCGACGACTTTTGCATAACGACGGGAAGTAATTTAAATCTAACATAACATTAACACGTTCACGCCGGCGCTGTAATTCATGTTTCTCGCCTAGAGGCGGCTGCGCTGAAAGCTTATGTTTACAAATGTTTATGAAAGTTATGTTTACAATACTTAATACAATATTAACACTATATTAAAATTATTATTAAAAAATATAAATGGTTTAAATGAAAATAAATTTTTAGTGATACGCACCGCTTGGTAGCACAATGGTACGCGCCGCCTGATGAGATAATTCTGTGCGATCCACCGGTGGAACGCGCCGCCCGATGGGGCAGACATGTGCGAGCCACCGGTGGTACGCGCCGGCGTGAACGTGTTACATATGTTAAAAAGTGAAGATAACAAATGCAAATCAATTTGAAAAATTGGTGGAAGAATTGCAAAACAATCCATTTCTTGTACTGAGTTTTCGCAGAGGCACTGCTCTAGAAGATTAGCAGATGGATGGCAAAAGGTAACAAAATAAAGAATCGGATAGGGATTTATAAAAAAGTTTGCAAAAATTACTTTTAAAATATGGAGAAATTTAAAATTCAAGAAGATGGTTGCTAATAAAGCGGAGTTAAGGCCACTGGCCGCGGGATGTTTAAAGAATTTTCACTTAGTGCGCTGGAAGAAGCAGTGACAAACCTTCTTGAAGAAAATGGCCATGCCACGATTAAACTGATTTACTGCAGAAGCACAGCCAGGAACTGGCAAAATCTTTGTACATACCTGCGATCCGGTAAATTAAAAATATAGCAATTCTGCCTAAAAAGTTTTCTTTCCAACAAAAGTTTATGTTTTTTCGAGCTTTCATCATCAATTAAATCAAAATTTTTTTCACTTGTTGAAAACGTTTTACCATAAAAGTATCAAACACAAATAAAATTTAACAAAAACCTTAGGGATGTGCATTTTCATTTCATAAAAATCGATAAACCATCGACGTCGTCACAGGAATGTTATAGAATGCAACATTTTTACTGAATTGACTCCGACATTGATACGAAGTGATATTGATACTAAAACGACGACGACAACGACGCCGACAAATAGAATAAGGTTATATATATTTCATAAATATATTCCAAAATTGATTACAAATGTATTTAAGGACAAATTTGTATGGAAAATTTGGCATAAAACACATTTCAAATTTGTTTTATTTTTTATGAATATGACATTAATACTTTTTTTTATACCAGAGATATTAGGGAACCCCTGAATTTTTATTTTAAGTATTTATACTTATTATTATAACGATCATAGTGATCGGAATTCTGTCTAATTTGCAATCGTTTGTCTAAGACTGTTCAAGAGATAGGACCATATACATAGATCAATTTACGTCACCTATGCAGACATTTTTTAATTTTTATAATTATTTTTGTATTACTTTTTGCTAAAGGGAGCTTTAGTGATACGCAGTTTTTTTTATTTTTAAAGCGGTGCCCTTTAAAATTTGTTTTGTATGGGAACATCCTAGAATTTTTGAAATTGTTAACTGTTTCTAAAACAGGCCTAATCTCTAAGCATAACCTTTCAAATAAGCAAAAAAAAAAAAAAAAATCGGTTCAGAAAAGACATTCACATCGAATGTTAATCGAAAGAGGTGCTATTGGAAATCAGCATGGTCAGTCCATGTCCTTCGAGGCAGCAGTCAAAACACCACTCCATGTCATTTGGAACAAAAAAGTTACTCCAAGTAACTCCAAGCAAAAAAATAAATATATAGGAATATAGAGAATTAAAAAATAAGAAAAAACAGCAATTGAAAAAATTTGCGCTTGCCAAAAATCATATGGGTATCATTTTAAAGCTTTTGAAGAGATCTTTTAGGAAATACTATTTTTTTTAAATAATTATCCCATTAAAAGCCGTTGTTATTTTTGTGTTAAATTATGTATGTATATGCAGTACCAAATGCAGAATGTGAAGGGTATATAATATTAGGCATAGCCGAATATAACACTTTTACTTGTTATTATTCAGAATAAATTTATTAAACTGATAATTGTATCTAGAAATTAAACTGCAGTCTCGAGTTAAGTCATTATAAGCATTAATTATTTATAATTTTTAAATAATTATTAATTATTTTCATAAAATCATTTATCTTTTATTCATCGCAATTATTACTTAATTGCCGGTACTTTATATGAGTCTTGATTTTTTAAATTATTCATTTAATTTGTACAATCTTAGACACTAGTTAGAGAAACTCCGGATTCAATTGGCCTATGGCCTATTGGCTATGTCGAATCTTATATACCCTTCACCAATCCAATCAAAAAACAAACATTGGGGTGACAGAGAATTAAAAAATAAGAAAAGAAAATACTGTTACGAGTAAAAAAATCTGGCAACCCCTGTAGTTGTTTCCGTATGAGCGTGGTGAATAAGTTAATTCAACAACTAATGGTGTGTGTATAGAATAAAAACCACAAATAGCTACCAAAAGCTAAGCAGCCTCAATGTCTGCGTTAGAGGTGCGTACTGCAAAACAGAGGGTCCTGAGTTCGATACCGCATTCGGACATGCGTGCAACGAAAAAATAATAATTGTTATAATGCAATTAAAATTAATAAACAGGAGTACAAACCTCGCGAGAGGCAAAAGACAATTATTGTGTGAAGCCGTGGCAGACAATTTAGTGGAGACGTCCAATTTAATATAAGAGCTACAGTTAATTGTCAAGAAGCCCTTTATAATAAAATGTAAGAACGGTAGCGGTTGCACAGAGAAGACAGCACAACAACAGTGTATGGCAGACGTGTGTTTTGGCTATTGGATTAAAGGGGATGACTGGCTTAGATAAAAGTAGTAGTGGAGATGTCTGTGGATGGTGAAGGTTACTAAACAAGGCATCGAATAGTTCATGTCTCGCCGGAGTAACACAGTAGTGTATCGTGGATGGCTGCGTTTGTGGTAATAACGCATGTTTAGTAAATACGAGACTAAGGGTTCACAAGACCGGTAGGATGAAGAAGTATAACCAGAGAAAGCCATAAAGTTCGAAGGCAGAATTTAGCCATAGTGGTATTTGCAATCAAAAGAATCCGTACGTTTGTTCAGCTAAAAAGGGAAAAACGTAACAATACTATATATAATTTTACAAAATGTTATGGGCTCTTAATGGGTATTGAATTTTTAAAAAATTTTAATATTTCCTTAAAGACATCTTCAAAAGCTTTTAAATGATGATTTATATCTTAAAAATATGCTGCACCATCGTACCTTTCTATTAAAAGTTTAGAGACATCTAGGTAGCAATATATCGGCGAGCGCCAATTTTTTTACTTAATGTTTTTTTCTTATTTTTAATTCTCTATCGCCCCATGTACAGGTTTTTTTGATGGGAGTTACTTCACTAAACTAGATTTGTTCCAAATGATATAGTGGTGTTTTGCCCGCTGCCTCGAAGGACGTGGACCCATCTGATCTATTGCCGTATTTAAATTTTCTCTATTTCGTATAGTGCCTTGGCAAAGTTTGTTTCAACCCGAACACAGACGGACATCGCTCAATCGACTTTGATATGCAAAAGAACTCAGAATATATATACTTTATGGGGTCGGAATGGAATTTCACACGGAATGACAAACTTAGATAATACCTTTTTCCACCTGTGGTGTAGGGTATAAAAACATTCCTCTTTAATTATTAACTTTCGATTATTTAAATAGTTTTGCAAGAGTTTCTAGTAGTTTCTGGGTAAGTTTTGATTTAATTAAAATCATTGACATATATAGGCTTGTCTGGGGAGGGTTAAGGCAGCCCCAGAAATTATCCATCAAAATATTTTTATTTATTATCCATCAAAATATTTTCCTTCCCATGGAAGTTTTTAAAATTTTTCCGTTCCGGAACAACTTTAAACAAGTAAATCATAAACCTAAATATTTCCATACAAATGCATTTAAGTCCCCGGATACGAATTCAATTGAAAACCTATGGAACCAGTTGAACAGGCATATCTCAAAGAACAATACATCAACCAAAGATTATCTAAGCTGAGTTGTACTAGAAGAAGGGAATAAAATTTACCGTTAGGTCTTATGCTTTAATTTTAATAGAATTTATATGTAAGATTGACCTCTTGTAAGTAAATTGACATTTTTACAAAAGGCTTGTTTAGGGATCTAATTTGAATGACAAAATTAAAAATAAAACTTTCTATTGTTTAAAAAACATGTGTTTAAGTTCATCTGACAATTCAAGAACCCATTTGCTATAGTACTTTACGCAAGCCGTCCCTGATAAAATCCGTGACTAGTAAAATTGTTACGATTTTCCCTTTTTAGACAAACACCACTGCGGCACATTATAAATTTTCTATTCCGTACTTTGTAGCTCTATCTGGCTATACTTCTTGATCCTAGGGTCTTCTGAATGCTATGTTTAGTAACCTTAACCATCCACAGACAACTCTACTACGCCTGTTATCCAAGCCAGTCATCCCCAGTCTTGCCGGAGTAACACAGTAGTGTAGCGTGTATGGCTTCGTTTAAAATAATAGCGCATGTTTAGTAAATACGAGACCATAGGATTCACAAGACCAGAGAAAGCCAAGAAGTTAGAATACAGAATCTGTAAAGAGCCACAATGCTATTTGCAATCAAAAGAATCTATACGTTTATCTAAAAAGGGAAAAACGTAACAATATTATAAAGCAAGAGAGTCTTGTATATGTTTTCGTTGATTGCATGATGATTACAGTGTAGCAAATAAAGGCACCGGTACAAAAACACTACAAACTTGAAAATTTGTATATTTATAAAAACGTATTTTAAAAATAATAACGAGAAAAAAGAGAAAGAGGGAGAGAGAGAGAGAGAGCAATGTATATAAACACCAGCATCAGCGTTGCCACACAAGAAATTGAATTCCTACCAATAATTTTCAAAAATCCTACCAAAATTGTTCACAGCCTACCAAAAATTTAAAAATGCGTTTCTTGCACATAAACTCTGTTATACTCACATGGTTTTTTCCGTAATTGTTGAGATGGAAATTTGTCTTTTGGTGATTTTTAAGATGGATGTTATGATTTAAAATAGTTTTAGATCATACTATGCAGAATGAACACCCATCCCTTTCCTGGAGCCAATCAAATTCGCTCAACCATTCGGTTCTAAATTTTTTTTTTTTACTGTTTCTTTACATACAATATTAGTAAATATTTATGTAATTAATAGGTACATATATACAGTAAAAAAGTTTACTTACTTTTCCATTTTGTCTGTTAATTTTTTTAATACAAACACTTGAAAATAAGCCTTCACTCAAAAATATTGTTAATTTCAATTTCATAATATTGTTCGCGTTTCTTAAACCAGAGATGGTTATAGCTTTAATCATCTTTATGCAAAAAAGCAGAGATGTTTTTTATTACACCTAAAACAGTTTTTGAAAACAGTTTTTGTTTATTTAATTCAAAGTTACATTTTTTTTTATTTTATGTTCTGAATTTTTAAGGTAAAAAATTTACTATTGCTAAAAAATTGCTACAGGAGGAAAACCTACCAAAAATTTAAAAAAAATGCAACAAACCAACCAAACTACCAAATTGTTTTTTAAAAACGAAAAACTACCAAGTTTGGTCCGATTGGACCAAAGCGGCAACGCTGACCAGCATTGTCAACTTTGAAATTTTAAAACGCACCAAAGTGGAGAAAAAAACGCACCATTTAAGAGAAACAAATATCTTTGTGTTAGTTTGTACTAGATTATATATTTTTTTCATATATTGCATACACAACTTTTGAAATAAAAAACAGCGATCATTAATAAAAAAATATTTCTGTGTAATTACATACATACAGTTTATTAAGTTAAATTCCCTACAAATTTAATTTTATTAAAGGCTTATAAATGCAAAAAAAAAATATAAATAATTTGATTTCAAATTCTGATATTTTGTAAACATCATTACTATTAACGCGGCAATTAACACTATCTGGAAGTTCGTTAGCTTCAAAACAAGACATTCGGTTACGTATCTTTGATTTAAATAAATTCAATGAACTAAAAACGCGCTCCACTTCTGCATTTGAGTATGGAAGTGACAAAACTTTATGCGCGGTATTTGCTAGTGCATGAAAAGGTTTAATATTAAGTGTGTCTTTAAAACATTTAACTTCAGTCCAAAGTTCTAATGTTGAATCAATATTGTTCCATTGCATAAGGAGAACCATTCGCCACCCGTTTTCAATACTAAACAATATTTTGATATCGGATTCAAATTGTACTGCTAATGGCATGATATCATTTTTGCAATGAGAAAAAACATTTTGTTACGTTTAAAACGTAAATTTTTTGTAAAATTTCAAAATTAGAAGGCAGTCTTGCCCGAATCTCAACATAATGTCAAATTTGCAAGCGTTTGTCTATAACGGTTCAACAGATAGGCCCATATATGTAAATCTACATCAATTATTGGACACCCCTTAATTTCTAAATTTACTCGTTGGTTTAGCGTTCTGTCTATAACGGTTCAAAAGTTTGGTCACATACTTGAAATTACATCAACTTTTGGGACACCTTTTAAATTCCAAATCCAAATTTTATACTTGTTGTTATAGCGGATTCAGCAATTCAGGTTCGTTGTAAATTTCAAGCGTCTGTCTAAAACTTTAAAAAAGTATGGCCATATACATCAAATTAAGTGAACTATAGGCGCACCCTTTAGTTTGTAATTTTTAGTATTAATACTTGTTACTATATCGGCCATAGCAACCGACATTCTGTCCAATTTACAAGCGTTTGTCTATAACGGTTCAAAAGATAGGCCCATATAAGTAAATTTACATCAATTGTGGGGGCACCCTTTAATTTTTAGATTTATTTTTGTATAACGCAGATATTTTATATTTTACAGAATCGTTCTTTACAGTTCACAATACACGTAAAAAAATTGTATGGGGACATCCTTTAATTTTTGAGATTATGAACTGTTTACTAAACGGGACCAATCTGTAAGCATAATCTATCATATTACCAACAATTTTCAAAATCGCTTGGAAATGACTGAGTTCTGCAGGCACAAACATAAAAAAGCAACATTCAGTCGAATTGTATAACCTCCTTCTTTTTTTTTAAATCGGTTAAAAGTTAACTGATCACGACAAAACTCTGCTTTTGCTAAGCTGTTTAACAGATACGACAGCAGCCTTTACTACAAAAACGATGACCATGAAAATCTAATACCATGTTCACACTGCAGCGTTTTTTCGTAATTCGCTCTCCCATTCGTAATTCAGCCTCTAATTACCAATAGAATAACGTAATTCCTCATATAAATTTTTGAGAGCGAATTACCAATTTAAATAAATGTTTAACATAAGATGAATACAATATTTTCATGTGAGACATTTCACACTTAACCCTGGAGTTAATGTCGACGTCGTTGACGGCGTTTCAACGCCTAAAAAGTTGAAACAGATTGAACTTTTACGGCGTTGCAACGCGTTGAGATTAACTGCTCTCATACAATTTAATACGATTCAACTTTTTTTTTGACATTTGACGCCGTCAACGACGTCGACATTAACTCCAGGGTTAGTTACAAAAACCAGGCACTGGAAAAGTCAATTTGCCCTTTTACGGGTATTTTATAACAAAACATTACCAAGGATATGAATAAAGTAAATATTTTAAGAAACTAAAGAGACATTATGGGGAACATTCGGCAATTTTGTGGCTGTGTTTATTTCTTGAGTTTTAGTTTTTAACTATTCTTTGTTGGCATCTAATTTATCAAAAAAGTGGTCAAACCACTTGTACATCACCTTACAAACATTTTTATGTGCTTAGAGTTAAAAATGAGTCTACAGTTCATAACTGAATTATAAATTATTCATACTTGAATAGAAAATCGCTTTGTATTTTTAATACCAAATGATAGACTGTGAAACTTTGAATATATTATATTCGAAAGAAAAATATTGAATTTATCAATATGAAAATTTATTATTTGGAATCTTTTTTATGTTAATTTACTTTAATTATGCTTGATTCAAGATATTTTCATGAAATATTTATTATTATAAACTACAAAATGAAATGAATTACATACTGCGGGAAAAATGGATGAAAAAAAATTATTTCTAAATGTTTGCTGTGTTTTTGTACTAAACTTTTCTGGGTTCTTGTTGTCTTTTTGCTTTATTCATTCAATGGAGTTCTCATTTGATCAATTTGGCTTTGGATATAAGACTCTTAGGTTTTCCATACAAAGTTCGGATAAAATCTACTGATGAGCTATATGCGCAGCGAAATGGCCATATATTTTTTTACAGCATTTTCTATTTTGATATTTTAACTTTTTATCAAATTTAAGGGTTATTTTTAATTTAATTGTTGTAGGCAACTGAGGCGAACATTGTATGCCCTTAAGGAAATAAGCGAATAATAGTAAAATTAAAAAATAGTGATATAAAAACTAAAATACTATTTAAATTTTTTTGAAGCTTTCTTTTTTATACCCTTCACTACAATTGGGAAAGCCCTTTATCTTTGTTTGTCTTTCAATTGGTAATTGGTAATCCGAGTTGTGGGCATCTGAACTTTTCCTAGAAAATTACGATTGTGCACCAAATTATGTAAGATATCAATTTTGGTATCATTTAAACGCTTTTGAAGAGATCTTTAAGGAAATACTAAAAATTTTTAAAAATGTTCAACCCTAAAGAGCCGATGGCATTTAATGCAAAATTATACTTAATTTTTTCTTATTTTTTAATTCTCTGTGACCCAATATTTGTTTTTTTTTTTTTTTGATAAAAGTTACTTCACTAACGTAGATTTACTTATACGGTGAAGGGTATATAAGAATTCGGCATAGCCGATTATAACACTTTTACTTGTTTTCAATTATTTTCGCAAAATTTTATTTAATAAAAATATGTAATTTATCAAATGTATTGCTAAGCGCTTAAGCTTGAGAACGGCTTAAAACATTTATGAGTCTCATAAAAAGAAAAAAACTAAGAGGAAATAGCAAAAATAATAAAGTTTCTCTTCTTATAAAAACGACAGACATTTATACCCAGCTGAAAACACTTGACGTCAAAAAAAAACAAACATGTTTTCTTAATTGAGTTAATTTAATTTTAATTGCCCAGTTAAATTTGATGTTCACACATGCTCAATTAAGCTTATTCAATTAGCACAAGGCATATTCATTTCACTAGGTACTACCGTCTGCCCAGCTGATTTCTCTTTTTATTAAAAAACAACATGGCTTTTTGTTGTTGCTTTGAAGTTGGAAGTGTCAAAAGCCATTTTCATATGACCCGCCATTTTCTTTTTATTTCTTTTTTTTATATTTTTTACTTGCGGCTTGTCAATTTTATGAATTTTTTCTTCTCACTGAACATAGTTGCCAGTAAACATACTTGTTGGCAAGGGTTGCATTTCGCATCTTATTCAATTTGTGATGCAATTAAGTACTAATTGCTCAATTTATTAATTGACTTGTTATATGCTAAATTGAGCTCAATTAAGGCCGTAATTGCATAAATTCCTTAATTGCGCAATTGAAGCGTATGTCTGAACAGGGTATTATGACGCCTTTAAATTGATTAAGCTGTAAGGAGATTAATATCTGTCTGCCTAAAATAAAATTTGCTTCTAATTTTTTATCTTCGAAGTTGTTTCCTTGTTTTAATGAAATTGTTTCTTCTGTGTTTGTAGCGGAGTCTGGATTTTAATTTACATGCCAAGTAGTTTGGTAACGTCAGCCACAATTTATTAATCAAAAATAAATTATTTTCGTATTTAAAATGTCGTTTGTTCAGAATACAATACTTGACGAGTAATAATAAATCTTTTATAATTTTTGTTTATTCTGCTGTAATATTCTAATTATCATTCTTCTAGTCTTAAAAATTTACCACCCAATTTAAAAAAAAGTCATCTCCTAATAAAAAAAAAACAAGAAAAAAAACACCAACTTGTGCCTGCACAAAAATTATTTAGTTGTTTTTATGAATTCTAAAATAGTTCAACTTATAATTTTTATCAAGCCAAAATATAAAAATAAATTATATATGAATAATTCAGTTAACACAAAACTTTTTTTAAATATTTAAGCTCTTAAAATTATTTCAGTAAAAAAAGCGGAAGAGGGAAACATTTTATACAATTAATTTTTACGTCACTGCGTGTCTGACGGTTCACAGAAATTTTTTTTTAATGAACACACTTAAGTTGTACGTGGTTTGTTTTACTAAGCATTACTACCCGAAAAAAAAATAAATGATTAAGTTTTCAATAAGCGTTTTCATATTACTGATCGTGTGCACTATAAGCAAACAGAGGAAAAATACGAAAGAAAAAACAATATTTAGAATCTTTTATCCCCTTATCATTAATTATTAATTTACATTCAAAAGTAAATAAATAATAAATAAATATATAAAATTTTGCTGTTAAAATCGACAACAAATTTTTAGCTCTTTCGTGGCGTCTTATCGATCAATCTACTTGTCGCGACAATAGTAAAAATTAGACTTGTGTATTTAGTTCATTGTAGTGACCGCTCATTTTAGTTCAAAGTTTTAAAATGAACTAGTTCAATTAGTTTAGTTCAAATAATCTTTTGCAGTTCTGTTCAAATTTTAACAAAAATTAATAACATTGGAGCTCCTGGTCTAGTAACATAGTGTCAAAAATAGTGAACATCGAAATATACGTGCAATTTAATCCATCAAACACAAACCATAGAACAAATTTAGTCCAAGCAATGGAATTGTCAACTGAACTAGTTCGTTTATGAACGGCTGAGGCCTAGTAGTAATCGCATGCTAGAGAACTGATTTACTTTTTGACTTAAAAAGAAATAGACAATTCTTGCGAAAAAAAAACCGACTTCAAAACATATTCTATCTGTCTGCCTATAACAGCTCAAGTGTTTGGCCACACAAATTAGGTTACATTAACTATTCGGACACACTTATATCTCCAAACTTTAAACTTTTTCAACTGTTCAATAGTTTGGCAATATACATCAAATTGCAGCAACGATAGGGCCGCTCTTTAATTTCCAAATTTAAATTATATACTTGCTGTTGTAATAGATTTAGCAATCAGGTTCTGTGTAAATTTCAGCCATACCATATTATTATATTCATCATATTATTATATTATATTATACCAAATAAAGGTTTTTATATACAACGATTCAAAAAATACGGCCATATAGAACAAATTACATTAATTTTGGAAACACCCTTTAATTTCTAAATTCAAATTATAACTTCTTGTTATAGCGGACTTGTAAATTTCAGCGTTCTGTCTATAACGCTCAAAAGTACGGCCACACACTTGAAATTACATCAACTCTTGGAACACCCTTTAACTTCCAAATCCATATTTTTTACTTGTTGTTATAGCGGACTTACCAGTACAGGTTCGTTGTAAATTCTAAGCTCCTGTCTATAACTGTTAAAAAGTATGGCAATATACATCAAATTAAATGAACTATTGGCGCACCTTTTAATTAATAATTTATAAATATTAATATTGATACTTTTTATTATAACGGCCATAGCAATCGATATTCTATCCAATTTGCAAGCATTTGTCTATAACGGTTCAAAAGATAGACTCATATAATTTATTCTTCATCAATTATGGGACACCCTTTAATTTCTAAGTTCAAATTATAAACTCGTTGATATAGCGGATTTAGCAATACAGGTATCTTTTAAGTTTTACCGTTCTGTCTATAATGGTTCAAAAGTTTGGTCACATACACATAATTACATTAACTATTGGAACACCCTTTTTTACTTGTTGTTATAGCGGACTTACCAGTACAGGTTCGTTGTAAATTCTAAGCGTCTATCTATAACTGTTAAGAAGTATGGCAATATACATCAAATTAAATGAACTATTGGCGCACCCTTTAATTAATAATTTATAATTATTAATATTGATACTTTTTATTATAACGGCCATAGCAATCGATATTCTATCCAATTTGCAAGCATTTGTCTATAACGGTTCAAAAGATAAACTCATATAATTTAATCTTCATCAATTATGGGACACTCTTTATCTTTCAAATCCAAATTTTATACTTGTTATTATAGCGGACTTAGCAATACAGGTTCGTTGTAAATTTCAAGCGTCTGTCTACAACTGTTCAAAAGTATGGCCATATACACCAAATTTAATGAACTACTGTCGCACCCTTTAATTTATAATTTGTAATATTAAAACTTGTTACTATAACGGCCATAGCAATCGACATTCTGTCCAATTTGCAAGTGTTTGTCTATAACGGTTCAAAAGATAGGACCATATAAATAAATTTACATTAATTATGGGGACACCCTTTAATTTTTAAATTTATTTTTGTATACATTTTTGTTTTTGGGAGATATAGTAATACGCAGTCATTTTAAATTTTACAGAAGTGTCCTTTACGGTTCATAATACACTTAAAAAATATGTATGTTGTATGGGGACACCCTTTAATTTTTAAGATGATGAGCTGTTTTTAAAACGGGACCAATCTGTAAGCATAGTCTATCATATTACCAAAAATTTTCAAAATTGGATCAGAAATGACTGAGTTCTGGAAGCACAAATATAAAAAAAGAAACATTCAGCCGAATTGTATAACCTTCCTCTTTTTTTGAAGTCGGTTAAAAACTTAAAAAATATGTCAAGAAAGCATTCGTGGGAGTAACTAATCAGGTATAATAATTAATTATCAATTTTTGTAGCATTGAATGATAAATAATGCCAGTGATTTTTTTAGCTTTTGCAATATTTTTAATTGCGGTAATGCTTTTAAATAAAAAGACTTCAATAATAAGAGGTTAATCAAATTATTAATATTGACTAATGATTAAATGGTTTCAAATCATTTTACGATTGTCAAAAATCATACCATAACTTTGCGCACTTAATACCCTGTTCAGACATACGCTATAATTGCACAATTAAGGAATTTACGCAGGGTTTAAAAAAGAATTTAAAATATTTTAAAGTTTCAATTAAAAATTGTTTTTTGATGAAATATGCAGTAGGTTTTACTACTCTCAAGAAAATTGAGACACTATAAGAACATATTTTTATTTTCTTTTAAGTACTAATGACTGCTCGTTAGGTTGTTTGGTGAATATACATCTCTGACATCAACTTTTACACATATCGCACTTAAAATTGATTTGCTATTAAAATATTCAACTATAGATCCATAAACAAAAGGGTTTAATTGTATTTACTTTATACCTATTTATATTTCTCAAAGCTTCTGCGACCACAAATTTTTATTTTATAAAACTTATTATTACAGATTCATCACAAAAAGTAAAAAAAAGGTATGTCATTCCGTCTGTAATTGCTACAATATCCATTTCGGACTACATAAAGTTGATATATTCTGAATTTTTATGCATAGCGAAGTCGATTGAGCATTGTCCGTCTGTCTATCCTTGTTAGTGTTGAAATCATTTTTGTCAAGGCACTAATTGAACTAGAGAAAATTTAAATACGCAAATTGATCAGACAAAGCTTTGAAAATTTTGTTATTGAAAAGGGACAAGAGCGGTTAATGTCCTTCGATGCAGTGAGCAAAATACCACGCCTTCCGCCAATTTTTCCACTTCATTTGGAACAATGAAGTAACTCCAATCAAAATTACAAATATATGTAGCGATAGAGAATTAAAAAATAAGAAAAAAAAGCATCAGGTGAAACACTTGGCACTCACCCATATTTTTCGAGTTATAGGCCTCTGATCTTTTCATTGGAAATAACGTGCAACATATTTTCTAAGATAATAATATCATCATTAAAAAGCTTTTGAATAGATCTTTTAGAAAACACTAAATTTTTTTTAATGCTTAACCCGTTAAGAGCCGATGACATTTTTATGTAAAATTATATATATTACTTAATTTTTTCTCTTGTTGTTTAATTCTCAGTTTTTTGATTGGAGTTAGTTCACCGAACTAGATTTACATATATGTTGAAGGATATATAAGATTCGACTTAGCCGAATTTAGCACTGTTACTTGTTGTTTTTATAATTTTTTTGTTTTTAATAAATGAACAATTTCATTAAAATATAATTATTCTTACTAAAAACAATTCTGTGGCTACGAGGAAAAACAGCTTATATTTTTTAAATAAATGTTAATGTAGAACACTTTAACGCTTTTAAAACGGATTTTCCGTAAAATTATTTCCATTAAAATGAAGCTTATTATATTTTTTTCTCTTTCTATTAACAAAAGAAAATATTGTTTAATTTTTAAATAACTTTAATATTGAAATAAATGATTGTTCTTTTTAAAAAAATTTTCATGCTTAAGTCGACTTTAGCAATTTTTCCTTGTGGGCACAGAATTATAATTGAGAAAATATCAGTAGTATTAAATGATATTTGATTTTTTGTCATTATCATTACTTCAAATAATTCAATGGTAATGAAAATATCCCAAGTCTTGTTTAATTAGACTTTGAATTTGCAAAGCAGATATAAATTAAATGCTTAATGTGACTCCCTTTCGTCTTATTTCACCCATTTTCGCACTGGTTCTGTTCATTAATAACAAAATTATTATTTGAGACATTTTGCGTTTCTACAACAACTTTAAACACGTAAATGTTGGTATTGGGAGTAGAGAAGATTGTTTTTCGAAATATTATTAACATATCGAATGCATATTTTTATAAAATAGTTGTAACATGTGGATGTGATTAAAAAATTAACACAAAATTTTACAGACACCTTAATTAAAATATTTATTATTATTTTAAGCAATTCTATATTTTGGAACGTGACCATGTTGGATTTTCAACAAATTTATGTAGAAGTTAGTTAATAAACTAAAAGCAAATTGTCAGGTAAATAAAAATCTGCGCGGGGGAAAACTGATTTTTTAATTTTGTTGTGCTGTGCTGTTAAGCCTCAACAGTGAAAACTTTAGGCCGTCTGGGTTTTAACAAAACAAATCTTTAACAATAAATTACATATTTGTATAAATATTTTCTATTATTATTTGACTATTTGGTAAATATGTATGTATAAGTATTTTAAGGTGTAAATTAATATATACATAATTTGTTTATAAATATTTCAGTCGAAAAGATATATTTTTAAATTTTGTTTATTCTAAAGTCTTTTGTGAAATTAATGAAATTATTTTATTAAGATCTAAAGTTAACAGATTTTTTCTATTGATTTGCGATTTATTTTTAAAAATAGAAGCAAGGAGAGCACTCTTTTATACCCTTCACCACATATGTAAAAGGTATATATATATATATATATATACTTAAGGACCCACTATTCTCACAGACATGAGTTTTGATGGAGATGTGTTCAAAAAAGGCGAGTGCCTCTATTTTTCCTACACTTTTAAGATTGTTGTTTTTTTTCTGCTTTGCTTTATTGAACAACCGAAAATTTAGAAAAATAACTATGAATGCCAGGTAATAATAATATCTCAAAACCATCTAAATTTGACCAATATATTACCAAATAAAAAAAATAAAATAAAGATTTTTTTCATAATACTCTTTAAATTTGTTGTATGAAATAAAAATTAAATAAAATAAGTTTTTATTGTCGCAACAATTATGCGATACCAGATGCCAAATACGTAACATGTATATTAAGTACATAATTTAATGCGTAACAAATGTGTCTGCCTGCTTACGTTTCTTAATGGTTTGTTTTGTACACCGAAGTTAAAACAGCCTACAAGATTAAAGTGGCTCGATAGATTCTTAATTTGTAAACAAATAATAATAAAAATAAATTTTAATTTAAAAACTCTTTTTATTTTAAAATCAATAAAAATTGAATTCCCGCATATGGCCACCACGGCTTTTCTTGACGAAATGCATTCTTGAATTTCAATGTTGGCTCTTTCTTCAACTTTGAACTCCAAGATGTCAACTGTTACTGGTTAATAAGCATAAGCAACTTATTGCCACACTATTGAAACCACATCTTCTCCGGATCAATGTCATCCATAGTTATTCATTCACCATGACGCGAGATTTTACTCTATTTTTTAAGAAATAAGGTTAAAAGATGCTACCAGTGTGTAAACCGCCCCAAACGGTACATTTATCTAGATTTTTATGGATAAGTTTCAATTCACATTTGCCAATTTTGTTTATTTAAAAACCTGTTTAGCTAAAAATGAGCCATGCGACATGTGAATAAAAATATTCCTACAAAAATTAGAAGCAGCCGAGCGGCAAGTTTGTATTAATTTAAAACTAAAATCACGGGAATATTAAATAAAATGAATTAAACTTTAAATTTATCTCGCTACTTTCATTTAAAATAATTGTGAGCAGTGCCCTGAAGAGCTAAGTAAGCGGTATCGAAATGGCCATCGGGACGTGCTTTCACCTTCAATAATCAATATCGGTGATTAAAATAATTTATTCGGGAAAGTAGCACGATAAATTTAAAGTTTTATCTATTTAATTGTGAATTTATTTTGACTTTTTCTTCTGCCGCTTTAATTTGTCAAACCATCCATACTCTTCTCTTTGAATTTCGTTTCTGCACCAAAGCGTTTTCGTTTAAAGATTTTTAACAGCTTTATTTTTTTTTATATCCGCCTCAAAAAACCAAAATGTTTCTATTAAAAAAAAAGAGAGAAAAAAAAAAAACAAATGAATGCCGCGCATAGCCGCAAGCCGCTAACATTAGCCTTTCGTTATATATGTGTTCATGATGATTTTTCAAAGTATACTGGTCATATACGCCATATAATGGTAGAGTTAAAGAAGGTAACTACAGCAATGCACACTTTGGTGTGGGTACTTTTCAAAGCTAGAGTCTTCTTAACTATTAAATAAATAATTAAAATTGAGGTCATTTTGCTATGCTATGCTATTTAATTTCAATTTCGCTTTCAATTACGTTTTCAACATTTTGCTATAATGTTACGTTACTGAAAAAAGTTTGCTGAACCTTTGTTTTGACTTTATTTTTATCACAGCTTTATTATTAAAAATTTTTTTATATAAAATAAATATATATTTTTTTATGTTTTAAGTTTCATTTAGACACAGATAAAAAAGTTCCCTATTATTTAATTTTTTTAACGCTATCGCCTTAATTGTAGTCGTTGCTTTCATAGCTCTTCTGTAACCAACTATTAACTAAATTTTATTGTAACTGCGTAAGAGACTGGTTATTTAAGCCAAAAAACAAATACGAGACCATAAAGAGTATATCGTATGGTGTTTTCATATGTATGTGTGTCAGAATTTATAGGTAAAATGAAATAAAATAACAACTTACGAGTGAAATGTAAAATTTTTCTGAAAAAAATATAAATGCCGAAATTAAACAATTTTAAGTTTTAGTTAAGTTTGATCAGGCGTTGAATTAAAACTGGCTAACGGATAGTTGATACAGCTTAAAAGAGAAAAAGAAATAACTAAAATTTGAAAAAAAAAATTTGATTTAATAGAGAAAAACGAAGAAGCAAAATAAATAAAATTGGTAAATGCAACGAAATAATGCAAACAGTGCAAGTTTAATGCATTTTAAGTTAAAAACAATTTTAAAAAACTCGTACAAAAAAAACATAAAATTACAATTAAAACTATAAATTATTACAGCCAATGTACATTTGGAGGTCTTAATTCTGTGTAAACGTGAACTAAAAGTGCCGTAACTGCTAAAGATTATTAATGATTATTTATTTTGGACAAGGTCTTTTGTTTTGTGTAGCTTTGCTATATTTTTTTTAACTTGTTAATTATGATTTTAATCTTTTTAACATCATAACCGATTCGAACGGTCGACATGTCAAATTTTGTATGACATGTGAATCTGTCTAAATAGACGCACATACCGTTTCCATTTATTAATTAAAATTGCACATACTCTTGCCGAACTCGTCGAGTTTTTTGACATCTTTTCTGTTGTTCCAGATGTACAGATATTTCACTGAGCTTATCGATTCACAATTATGAGCAATGAGCAACGAACGTACTTTTGCCGAAAGAGAACACTTGTTTCCTGGTATTGATTGCTTAACGTTGAACAGTGGGGGGTTCTAATAATAGTCATCTTTTCACCTTTAGCATTTTAACATTAAAAATTAAAAGTTTTTTCGATTTAATTGTTAATTGTTTCAACACTCAATAACACTGTTCTGCAAAAAAAAAGCCTATTTCTCATGTTTGCAGGTGTGCTGAGTCCGAATCTGAACTCAGAAAAATTTTATCACCCTCTAACTTTGAGAGAAAAGAGGAGAAACTTGGAGCGAAAGCCTCGAGAGTACTGATCAAATCCTAGAAGAAAATAGTGACAAGAGAGCGGCTGAGTGGGAGGGGGGGATTTGGGGTATTGAGGGAGAAAGGGGTGCATCAAATCAAATTTTTTTTTTGTTTAAATATACTTTATTGTGCTCAAAAACATCGGGCTTTTGAATTATTTTCACTATGTTTTGATGCCAAAAAAATTCGTCAAATTTACAAAAAACTCACATTTTTTGATAAAAAAAACTAGAATTTCTCAAGAAACTGTGCGTAATAGACAAAATCTGACTTCAAATTCGTGTTCAGCACATTTGAAAACAGTAAGAAAGCATATTTTGGTTTAAAGGAGGATTTTCGTGCAGAACAGTGTAATTCCAGTGGGGCCACGTGACGTCACTGTTTTATACTTATAAACCAGTAACAGTTGACATCTTGGAGTTCAAAGTTAAAGAAAGAGCCAAAATTGAATTTCAAGAATGCATTTCGTCAATAACAGCCGCGGAGGTCATATGCGGGAATTCAATTTTTATTGATTTTTAAATAAAAAGGCTTTTTCTGTAGAATTCCCAAAACTATATCGATCTTTTTAAAATTATTTTTTTGGATTAACAGCTAATAAATGAATTAAAATTGATCTTGGCTTAAGTTCATTTTTATTTTAATCTCTAAAAATTTTTTGGAAAGAAAGAAAAACTAATTACAAATGTATGCGGACGTTTTCAAAAGAAAACAGGGAAAATTATACACCAGCAGAGTTTAATGCTGCATTTTTTGGATCGCTACATTCTACATCAGTATTCTTTGTATCTAGTTACCTTAGGTTGTGCACAAGACGAGTTACAGAGACAACCACGAAGAAATGCTTTCGGTTGTGTGTGGACTTCGTATAACCAAATTAATATTGATATAAATACTCTTTGTATTCTTATTTACAAGGTAAGTTGGTTAAATAGGTGATGTTTACAATGTAAACAACTTATGGTAGATAGATGCGAAGAATACTGATTAAGGATGTAAAAATGCAGCATTACATTTTGCGGGTGTCTAACTTTTCTTGTTTTCTTAGTAAATATATTTTTTTCTTTCTGAAAATTTTTAGAAATTAAGAAAAAATGAACTTATTCCAAAATCAATTTAAATTCATTTATTTTAGTAACAGTTTAGCTCTTAATTTTATAAAAAAAAAAAATTTATTTTTTATATTTGTTGCTTAAGATTAAAAAAGTTGCAAATATGATAATGGGTGTCCCCAAACAACACACCTATATTAAAGAGTAATCCTCAGACAGTCTACATTTTCTCGTGATGGTTTCTTATAACAAAAAGCGATACAGAACTAAAACTAAAAAATTAAAGGGTGTGTTTATAACCATGTGAATTTGGTGCAAATGGCTTTTTTAACTGTTAAAATTTAGTTTAAATCTACACTGCGTGTGTATAAGTTGACATTGATAATTAAGAGCTATAAGAATGGAAATAAAACATTAAAGGGTGTTCAAGAAGAGACTTGTTTGACATATATAGGCTGATCTTTGGAACCGTTCGAGTTAGACATTTAAATTTTAAACACAATGTGTATTAACGCAGCCCCTACAGAAGCAGATAAAAAAATATACCAGCATGTCTTTTAGCTCGTTACAAGCAATAGGACTTACGTCAATCAATCTTATTTATTTTCTTTAGTTTTCTATACACTATCTCGTAATAACTTTGTTAGAAAACACTTGTAACGAAGACAACTATAACAGTTTAATTTGCAATTATACTTTAACCTTTAACGTATTTTTAATAATTTTAAATTCTACCTATTGATTATCTGACTTGTATTTTTTACTTGCTCTTTCGACTTACATCATTTGTGTAAAAATTTAACAACATTTAAAACAACAAAATCACAACGAGGTGTAAAAATCAATCAGTCCCTTTTGTTCTTCGTTTGTTGTGCAAAGAAAATATAAAAAGCAATTTTTAATAATTTAACTACAATAAATGTCAGCTAGAGATTTTTAATTAAATTACAAAAAGTTATTAAGATAATGAAATAATTAAAAACATATCAAGTTTCTTTTAAATGCAAAACTAAAAATCCTTAACTAAAGAAATTAAAAGAAATTTTTTTTTATTAAAAAAAAATAAAAAAAAAAAATAATCGGGTATGTGATGAAAATCGATTTCGATATAAAATCGAGTAGAATAAGGTAAAAGGTGTGATGTGGTTAGTTTTTCGGTTTTATGTTGTCGGTTTGAAATTCAATTTCGTTCTATGAAAAACGTGATCACTTGCCATGTGATGAAAATCGTTATTATAACTTTGAACTCGTTTTTAATTCACATTAGCATTGCATTGTGAATTTTGTTTTTCTTATTAAAAACTTAAAGAAAAATGTAAGTTAAATTTTTGTAAGGATAAAAATAAGAATTTATGGCAAGAGGATGCCTTCATAAGGTTTATGGAATGTCATTTTTAATTTTTTCTTTATCAAAACAAATGTGAATTAAATTTTTTAATTTAAAGTTTTAATAACACATTTTAAATTATGTAAGTTTTTGCATTCATTTCGAAATGATATATTTATTAAATTTCCAGCTATGTCATTTCTTATAACTACAGCATAATTTTAAAGGGCAGATCCGATGGGGACTTCTTGGTCATCTATTTTATAGCTTTGATTGCTGTCGCCTTCAATAACAATTTCAGGTGTGTGAGTTGCATAGATTATGCAAAGCACAACAATTATTTATAACTTGAAGTGCTTTCCACGGTAAATACCACAAGATTCTAAACAAACACCCAAACCGACTTTTCAAAACTCCAATTGTCCTCTCTACAATATTTCTGGCTGACTGGGTGTATAGACGGTACACTAATTCTTATAACGCCAAGTACACCATATTTTTCAAAAAGAAATTGTTTAGATTTTCTTAAATTTTCTTTGCTGGATTTAATAAATACTGGGCAAATTTTTCTTTCTAGGCAGTTTTACATTTTTTTCAATTATTTTGATACTGATGTACGATGCATTGTTATATTGATATCGTTTCCAACAAATCGTTTAAAACTGCCTTCAGCTAAAAATCGTAGCGAAGCTGCCAATTGCAATACAATTGGAATCGACGTACATATCTTCCCAGACATTTTCGATCTTTTTAAGGACAATCATAAATCCTTCTTTATTGAGCCGAAAACATTGTATAAATCTAAAAATAAATTAAATAAAAATGTCTTCTCACGATAAAATTGTCTCACATGCTTTCCGGCAAATCCAATAAAACCCATTCCATAGGCTTTTTTCAATTTTTTTGCTGCACAATGTTCACCTGTTTACTTCGTAGTATGTCATTTAAGTCAAAGTTGCGTTTGAAGGGATGTTTGCAATTTTTGTTAAAATAACACGGAATTAAAGCAAAAATGGAAAATGAAATCTATCGAAATTCATCACACTCTTATCGATTTGGATACTTGATTTACTTTTGAAGTCGATCGAAATTCATCACATACCTGAATAAACTTTAAAAACGTAAATTGCAAGCAACATGCAATTAAATCGAAAAATACGTTTATGTAAAGTAATTTTTCTTTATAAAAAAAGGATCTTAAAAATTAATAAAAAAAATGAATTTAAGCCAAAACCAATTTCAATTCATTAAGAGTATCCGCAGTTTAACTTTTAATTTAAAAAAAAATCCTATAGTATTAATTTTTTTTTTCTTAATTTTCAATTGTCTGTCACGTAATATTTTTTTTTTTAATTGTAGCTACTTAACTAAGCTAGATTTACATATGTGGTAGAGGGTATATAAGATTCGTAATAGGCGAATATAGCACTCTTTTTTGTTTTTCTGTAGTTATGGTAAGAGTTTTTTTGTGAATTACGTGCTCATAACGAAAAAAAAATAACAAAAGTGGAGAAAACGAAAAGCTCTCTAAAAGCAGTAAAGTTATTTTTTGTCATAATATTTTACTTTTATGTCTCAGTTTACAATAAGCAGAGTTTAAGTTGTTAAAAGTATTTGTAATTTATTTTCAAAATCATTTTAACTATTTTATATTTGACACAATTTCCATATTTGCATTAACTGTCCAAATTTTCTATCTCGAGGAAAAAGCAATCAACTTACAATATATACAGTTCATTACAAGCAAAGTAATAGGAGAATATAACCCAAATTTTGATCAAAGAGACAGATATTTTTTTTTTGTTGTTTAGCGTGACAACTCGGAAAATATGGAAAAAAAAGCACAACAGGAATGGTTTTTTAATTTATAAAGTTTCTGTATAACTTCATGGTATAAACACAACTGGGACGAACGACGAATTTTGCAAAACACTACGAATTCTTCATTCAGCCATCTTTGCGTTAATTCGTCGACTCAAACCTAATTAGGACGACAAATTAAGTGACCATATATTTGAAAAAAGGAACATTTTTTATATGGTTTTTATTTGAAAAGTTTTTTATAAATGAATTTGTATTATTTGTAGAAAAATGTGGAATTATAATAGTAGAGGATAGTTCTTGCTAGTGCAGGTAAATATTTCGCTGTCAACCAACACTTATAATAATTAACGGCTCTGTAGAAAAGTAAATATTTCAAAATCACTTCATATAAAAAGTAGTTACCTTGTAGATATGTACGAAAAATACTGACGCAGATTGTAGCTAAACAGCCTGCTGATTCTGCTGGTATCTAAGTTTTATTGTTATCTTTAGAATTTATCACAGAACTTAAGCCAAAGTTTTTTAAAAATAGAAATGATAATTCAATAAAATCGATTTTAGGACTACTTTTTTTGAAAAAATATGTCATTAAACACATTTTAAAGTTTTTTACTTTTTATGAATATGGCAATAATAATTGAACATAATAAAAATTAATAAAAGCATTTAAGATTAAACATATTTTAAAAATAGTATATTTTTTATGTATGGGCTATTAATAGAAAGAAAATAAATATTTAAATAAAAAAAAATAAAAATAAAAAAAAAACATTAAAAAAATATACAGAAAAACAGTTCCTCTAGACAAAAATATTCGCCGTTCGTCGACATGAAAAACAAAAATAAACCTATCACAGAGTTCGTTTCGTCAACGCGCATTTTCATATATACAAAATTATTTTATTTTTTTCGATGAATATTCGCAACGAAAAATTCATCGTAAGTCCCATATTTAGTTTCTGCGCTATGCTCAAAAAATTTTTTTGGAATTCCTAAAAACCAAAAAAAAATTACTGTCAATCCAAAAAATAACAAAAAATTAAATTATTTGAAGAACAAGTAAAGGCCCAACAATTATCTGCATAAGCTAGCTTTAGCTTATGTCAAAAATCGAACGAAAAGCCTGTCAATTGCTTAGGTACTATATTAAAGAAATTTAGGTGACTACAATGCACTTACATAAATTTAATAACTTATTTGTCACAGTTGCACAATTATGTTTAATTCGTACTTTTGCCAAAAATAATTTCTATATAAATAAACAAAATTGTTAAACGAAAAGGCATTTAACAAACATATTTTATATATTTGATAACATTCACATATGTAGGTCTTTACTACAATTTTCTTTATAAATGTATAACACAAAGCCCAATCAGCTGTTTCCGTACGGAAAGTGCGATCAGTTTCGTACATTGCTTAAAGAAATGACATTTAACGAAACTTGACGAAAAGTTATCTTATGTACATTATAGTTTACCACATATAATTTAATGTATTTGCACAGTTGTTTAAGTTTGTTTAAGTTATTTTATGCACATTATAGTTGAACCTTAAGAGTGCTATATTCGGCTATGATGAATCTTATATACCCTTCACTATATATATGTAACCACAAGTACCATACTACAGATTTTCGATTGAAAAGTTTAAATAAAAATCGGCCTAAGAATTTTTTCCACCATTAAGTATTTCTAATAAAATTTTAAGTTGAACTCTTATGATATTATAACAAATGAGTTAAATCTATTTAGGCTTGAATTCAATTTTATTTAACTTTCTAAAAATTTTAAGAAAGAAAAATTATTTACAAATGTATGCGAACGTCTTCCAACCAATTAACTAATTTAATTAATATTTATTTGGTTAGACGAAGTCCATATACAAACCAAAGCATTTCTAAGCTGTTCGCTCTCTGTTGCGCTTCTTGTGCATTTGTTTTTGCTTTTGTAGCAACCTTCGGTACGATCACGGAATACAATTTTTAATTTTAACCATTCTTACTTATTTCAGGTTTTTCTGTTTTAAAAAAGTGTAAAACATCGTTTGTTTTGCATGGGGTTGTTGTTCATTAGTTTTCTGTCATAAAGAACAACCACATGAAGAAACATAAACCTGTGGTATAATAACTGAGGTATAATAATTATAAACCTAACGATCCCTACTATAATCAGGTGTACTCCGTTGCAATTTTAATTATCGATCATTAGCTGATCTTTGACATTAATTGATTAAATGAGAACTCTATTAAAAAAATAAGACAAAAAGACAATAACAACTCAAAAATATTTTTTATACACTAAAACCCAGCAAACATTCAGTAACTATATTTATTTTTTCTTTCTTATGTAGAAAAATGAAAGAAAAAAAATTGTTACTGAATGTTTACTGTATTTTTGTACAAAACATTTTTTAGTTGTTATTGTCTTTTTGTCTCATTGATTCAATGGAGTTCTCATTCAATCAATTTGGCTTTTGATATAAGACTTTCAAGTTTTTTACACAAAATTTGGGTAAAATCAATTACATGCTAAGTATATGAGCAGTAGTGTAATGGCCACATGGATATGCTTTCACCGCAGTAATACATTCCAATTTGTAGTTTTAAATAAAAAATATTTCATGAAAATATCATGAAATATTTATATTTGAAGGAATCAGGAACGATTAAAGTAAATTAAGAATTAAGAAAGAAATTAATTAATTTAATTTTTTATTTGCAGCTCCAGCAATTGTTTAAAACTTAAAAACAAACAAAGTCTTGCATCGTCTAATTACAACTATAACAATAAAATGAAAACTTTTAATTACTTACCAATTGCCATAGTCCTTATGGCGGCATCTGTAATGGCGACAACTGTTAAAAATTGTCCTAAATGTAAGTAATTTGTATACAAACATTTTCTAAATTTTTATTAATTGAAGCAAAAAAAGGAAAGAACATAATTGCCTTAAAATATATATTTATTTTATGTTTATTTTTTAAAAATTTTTTAATTCCGTTTCTGCCTAAATTCAATAATTTTTTTGTTCATTTTTATTGAAAACAAGACAAATTAAATATTATCAAAATATAATAAAGCCTTTTCTGAATTCCTGCGTCCTAACTAATCTATTTTTCCTAATATTTTTATTTAAATTTTTAGCCAAAGCGCGTCCTTTGGAAAACGGTGATGTTACTATTTCCAATTGCCCTGGAAGTAAATGTGTCCTAAAACGCAATACAGAGCCCAGCATTGAAATGAAATTTACACCAAATCGTGATTTCAAAGAATTAAATTCCGATATACAAGGCATAATATTAGATGTTCCTCTACCTTTTGTGGGTTATTATGGCACTAGCGCTTGTCCGTATATTTACGATGCTGCAGGCGAAAAGCAAGTTGGTTGCCCACTTAAAGCTGGCGAAACTTATATTTACAAAAATAGTTTTAAAGTTTTGCCCTTTTATCCCACTGTCAGCTTAGAAGTACATTGGGGTTTGGGTGATAACGATGGTGATGCCGTCTGTTTCCGATTACCGGCAAAAATAAAGGCTTAAGGAAAACAGGGTTTTATGGATCTTTTTAAGTTTTTCTTATGTTATTTTTAAGTTCATTTTATGTGATATTTAAGAATATTTTTGTAATTGTACAGTTTCTTTATTTTTTGGAAAAACTTTTTAAAAATTATATTTAATAAACGAGTATAATTTTATTTAATAATGAAAGATTTTTTGTTTTTGTTTTTGTATTAATGCCTCCAGCCCAAGGGCATTAATATTAATTACAATTACTATTTCTTTTCTTTTTATTATATACTATTAAATATGTGTTTAAGTCACTTAAATAAAAATAAGAGTTTTTATGAATCAATGCGCCATTTGTTTAAACGAATGAGTTTGAAAAATATTTAAATGAATTTTTCCAATAATTTTCTTTTTACAAAAACTAAATTAACGTCTAGACATATTGTGCATATCTACTTTTTGTTTATTACTTGAAATTACGTTTTAACATGCAAATACTATATTTTTTTAATTTATTAAATTAATTTTTTTTTTTTGTAAAATAGTTTAACATTCAGAGGAAAAATATCTTAATATTTATAAATTGTAGCGGCTGCTGCTGTTTGGTTGGTAAGTCTCTCCTTTTTATTTTATTATTTTTTTAAATAAATACTGTTCTTTTTCCTTGAATTATTTTTTATACATAATCTACCTCATTTATTTGTTGTTCTTGTTCCAATTGCCTTAACCAATCGTTTTCAGGACGAGCGATTTGTATGCGTTTTAGATTGTATAAAGGTAAACGCCGCCATCTTTCGCTAATAACGGGCCTCAGGTTTGATTTTTCCATATGGTATTCGGGAACTTCATAATTAAGTTGCTTTTCATTTCCGGTCTTATTTCGCTTTTTATAGAGAAAATTTTGATACTTTATTGACTTTTTATCTGACGTTTCCATACGATCATCATAAGTTTTGGTCATTTCATGGCTTGAAGGTAATGAATCGGTAAAACCATTTTGCTCCTCGCTACTGGTGTAAGTGTTCTGTTAATTAAAATGTTATAAATATAATGAAATAATTAAAAAAAAAATAATAATAATTAAACGTCATTATTATTTAGTAAAAATATTACTACAAATAAATGTTCAAATCTAAGTTGATCTTCTTAGAAATACTTATTAAAATTTGGATTAACTACTCTGGAATCCGCTTAATGGACCGGAGATACTTTAACTATTTCATGTCTCTCTCAGTTACCAATAGTGTGATTTGTTGAAAACCCATCTTTAGAAGTTGCTTGGATGCAGTGGAGAAGAAGGAGAAAACAGTGCAGCAACTCCTTTGCTATTGTTCGATCGTCTCCACAAGTAGTACGGGCTTTTTGTCAGCCTGAATCTGTAAAGTTTTGCAAATCTTTCGGACAATGACATTACTAGAGTAATGCCACATAGCGTAACAATAAGACTCAAGTTAGATATATTTTACACGACGGCATTTTGCATAAAACTAATTTCATGAAATTTTTGTTTGTTGGCAAGACGTGTAGAGACGTCAGCGGGTTAGACAATATGGCATGGATTGAATTTTAAGGGGATTGTTTTACACTTGCTTTGTGTATGTTCGCTGCAAATGTTTTATTGTTTGCTTATTTTATGAAATAACACAAACAACTACAGTAACGAATATCAAATTAAAAAAAGATGTACAAATTACGATGCCATAAAAAAGTTAAGAATATAGGGACGCGATGAAACTCGCTGGATAAAATGGCACGAAATAATCGCACGTGCAAATTTGGACTAAGTCAGAATTGTATATACGGAGTTAGCGGTGTATGCAAATTAAATCTAATAAATTGATAGCTTAAGGGATTAAAAAATGTAGAAAATTTAAAGCTGAACTGTAAAAAGCTATCCCGTAAACTTACAATTATTAATGATTCGATTATTTTATTTAAAAATTTTTTATCTACGTAATATCTTTCAGGATTTTTTTTTTCGCAAATTAACTAAATTTTTCAAAAAGATCGTTACTTGACAACTAAAATTCTAAGAAAATTTAATTCGCACTTACATCCACTAGAAATAGTGTCAAATGTTGAGACGTTAAAGAAAGTCAAAAAACCACTAACATTTCTTATGAAACACCTCGCTTTTATTCAGTTCTCATTTCAGAGATATGTACATTAACAATTGGAAGAAACAATGTAAAACTAAATGCCAAACCTTTATCTAACCCTGAAGCTACACGATCAAGTTTTCCTTTTAAGTTTTTCACATATACTTCTTGTTAAAATTCGTTTAAATTGACAGCAGTGACGTAGGCTACACGCAACTTGAGGGCAAATTGCTTTCAAGATGGCAATAACTTAAGGGGGCATAATATTTGTAGAAACAAAAATGAAAAATAGTTTAAGAGAATAATGAACAGCTGTTTTCTTGAACGTAACTTGAAATTAAGATATAAAGCAAGTTCGCGTCAATTTTTAAAAGTATGAGTGTATTGGTAAAAAATGTAAATGTATTAAAATTTGAAACAAAACTTGATCGTGTAACACTCAAGTAATTGTTAAACCAGAAAACGATGAAACAATTCTGGCAGTGAACACATAGTTGCGTAGTTTTGGCACAGTTGAAATACGATAAAATGTTTTTAATATTCTTGAAAGTACATTTAAAAGGAGTAAATTAAACATCGCTGAATATTTCTCTTAACTATTTGGCAAGCATGATGTGTATTTACGCTATATTCGGCTATGCCAAAGCTGTTATACCCTTCACCATATATGCAAATCTAGTTTAGTGAAGTAACTCACTCCAATCAAAAAGCGTAACAGAAAATTAGAAAAAAAATTAAGTACTATTTAATTTTATACAAAGATGTCATCGGATTTTAATGGGTTAAAAAATTTTTTCTTAAAAAAATCTCTACAAAAGCTTTTATATGATACCCACATTGATATATTAAAAAATATGGTACACAATCGTACTTTTCCATGGAAATTTCAGAGCCCCATAACTCGGAAAAAGATGTTTTTTCTTATTTTTTTAATTCTCTATCGCTCCATTTATTTCTTTTTAAGCCCTTCACCACAAAAAAGTGGAAAAAGGGAATATCTAAGTTTGTCATTTAGTGTGTGATTATATATTTTATATTACATAATATTATTATATACTCTGATTTCTTATGCATAGCGAAGTCGATTGAGCGATGTACGTCTATCCGTCCGTTTTAGTGTTGAAATCAATTTTATGGAAGAGAAGAATTTGTCAATCGATCAGATATAGTGTCGATCGAGCCAGTAGGCAAAACATTACGCCTACTTCTAATGTATGTCATTTGGAACAATAAAGTAACTCCAATCAAAAATAAATATATGGGGCGATAAAGAATTAAAAATAAGTAAAAACACCAAGTAAAAAAATTTACACCTACCCATATTTTCCGACTTTTAAGAGCCGATGTCATTTTTATGTAAAAATATGCAGTTCCAATTTTTTTTTTTTAATTTTTAATTCTCTGTCACCCCAATATTTGTTTATTTGATTGTAGTTACTTCACTAAACTAGATTTACATAGATGGTGAAGGGTATATAAGATTCGGCATAGCCGAATATAGCACTTTTACTTATTTTTATATAATGCGTAAAAAAATAGTTTACATACTGTTGAAAGTACAATGTTGAGGTATATCATATCAGCGTAAAAGCTATGTGCTAGGTAGCTGTCGAGCTGACATTAATATGTCTGTTAAAATAAATATATACGTTTTTTCGTTTTTTTTTTTTAGTAATTTTTGTTGAGGATTTAACATTTTTATATGGGCTTCAAAGACAATTATTATATTGTTTATGAAACTTTCTTATTTGAAGAGACATATATAGATACCAACTTTTCCCACCAGTAAATAAATTGCATTTTTATTATGAAAAATTATGATTGTTTTTAATCTGAATACAAATTATTATTTTGCTGTGTAGTTCAGAATTGTTGAAAATTTCCTTAGAATTATGTAAGACAATCAGAAAATACTTTATCTTGCATAAGACATTGGTAAAAATGTGCTGTCGTCTTCGTCCTTGTTATTTTTTAAACAATGAAAACTGAACTAAAATATGTACGTAATTAGAAGCCTTCTTTTAAGAAGATAGAATAGCATTAACCGAAATAAATGATTTTAAGAAATGATTATAATATTTAAGACACCTTTTCACTTAAGCCGTTTGTCTCCTGAAAGTCGACTTCTGTTTCTGGTCTTTTTATATCATTGTAATAGATTTTATTGTTGCCGGAACGTTTGCCATGTGCTAGAAATAAAGAAAAAACTCTTAATGAGTAACACTGTTAAAAAAAAGAAAAATATATATATTTAATACTTACCACCCCAACAAGAGTGACCATATTCCAAACAGGAACCTTTAGGTGTTTAAAAAAAAATATGAAAAGAGAAAAAACACATATGTAAACATCAAAAATTGTAATGAAATATATATTTTAGTTAAAAAAATTGTTTTCAAAGAACAAGAAAATTTAATATAATTTTCCTTTAAAAATCAATTACAGTTTATATTAATGAGGCTTAAAAAGTTTTCTCATATTGTCTTGTAAATTAAAATAAACACACACATAAATAATAATTTAAAAAAATATTTTAATCGCTGACTTACACAGTTGCTTAAGCTTCGGCATTAAGTAAATAAAAATGGCCACCTGTTGCGTTATATAAAACTACACATTATAACTTTTTAACTTTCGAACTTCAAAGGGGAGCAAACAGCTTTTGGTTTCTTTTCACAATACCAACATCCAACACATAAAATTGAAATGTATGGAGTAAACCACAAACAGATTTTAAACAAACTCTGAGAATAACCAGTTAATAAAAAAGACGTTTAAAAAATATCTGCATCATCTACAAAAATGTTCCAAAGAAAAAGTCTTTCCAAAAGTTTTATTTTTTTCTCCATTATTTTTGTATAAATGTGTATTAGATGTTGTCTGGCTAGAATCTTCAGAAATAACTTATGTTTATGTGAATAAATATACAGTAAATGCCGGGAGCAAGCATTGTATATTTCTAATATAAATAATTTTTTTTTAATTTGTCTAATTTGTATATTGATAAGCAAGTTGCATACTCAAAATAATTTTATGCTATTAAAATAATACAATATAGTTTTAAGTTTTCCTCTTACACTTAATGTTAGTATTAATAATTTTATGAAAAAAAAGAAGACTCAATAAAATATATTTCAATAATTTCAATTATGTGAATAAAAATTTGTTTTGTTTTGCATACTTTGAGGAGCTGTTAAATAGTGGTGAATATCTGTATTATTCCTGGGAGATGTGTTAAAAAATAAGACAATTTTTTATTTTTTCTCACTTTCGATTTAATTCTGTTCTAGAGACTGAAGAAAACCTTAAAATTATGATATTTCACCAGCATTGAATGCCTTGTGAAAATTATGAAATTTTTTGGATTTGTGCTTTCTAAAGAGCTTTATATTTTAGGTTAAAAAAATTATACTCTACAAACTGATTGCATTTTTGTAATAAAACTTTATAAAATAGTTTATTTAGATTCATGTATAAACGAGAGACTGCACAATGAATAGTGCAACACTTTTGGAGATTTCTTTGGATCAAATACGTAACTGTGGATGAAGAATGGCTTTATAAATGGCGAATAAACTTTATTTAAAAATGTTGGCAAAGTGTGTCAAGAAACATCAGTTTCAATTCCGGAAACACCAGCTTCGCTACTCCTTTTGGCAGGAAGGTATTGTAATCTGAAATAAATTTGTTCCAGGCTCAAGTTGCATTACAAACACGGAGTTGCCGGTCTTATTCAACAGTAAAATATAATCATTAGAAAGATCTTTGATGACTGCTAAGTCATTTCATGTGAATTTATAATTAATTAAAGTTGAAATAGTCAAGATTTTGGTTAAGATATGTCGATAATTTGAGTTTTTTGTTTTCACACTTAAATCAACAAAATTTACGTTGTACAATTTTTAATAAATAAGAATTATTCAAACTTTAATTTTTTCTGCAGGAATAAATATATTTATGCCATCTTAATCAGTAGATGTCTCTTATAAAAAAACTTCTAAAGGCTAAAAATAAAAAGTAAACCTCAAGAATGTACATTTTTAGTTTTAATTATTTTATTTATTTTTTGATCGTACGGACCGAAAATGGTCAGTGCATAACTTGAACCATCGTTGGGCATTGTTTAATATTTCCTAAAGAACATTTCTACAAATATAAAGCAAAAATTAAAAAAGAGGTAGGCAACGATGGCACTGCCAAAAATACTTTAGTACGTCAGTATATTGTTTCCACTACAGAAAGCAAAAAGTATCACATCATTGTCTACCAAATTTTACTCTGTTACTACACAGTAACAGGTGGAAATAAGAGAATAGCTTTAAACTAACTGAGAGTTTTTAAGAAGCGTGTAAGATAATGTAAATGCATATACAAAAGCAATATGGGGAACGGACAGCTGTTAATATAAATGTATATTTTAACGCTGCGAAATCGATTTATCCATTTTCTGTGCCTAAACACCTATCTCCATTTTATTGAAATCACCTAACTATAGAAAAGTTGAGCTTGAGCTTGCCTTAATAAATTGTATGTAATCTAAAAGAGCAATAAAATTTATTGGGAAGAGCAATAGAACAATAGCAAAATGTAATGCTGCACTTTCTGGACCGCTACAACCTTCATCAGTATTCTTCGCATCTATTTACCTTAATTTGTGTTCATTCTAAACATCATCTATTTAACCAACTAACTTTGTAAATAAGAACACGAGTATTATTAATATCAATATTAATTTGGTTAAACGAAGTTTACACACACACACACCAAAGTATTTATTTACTGTTCTCTCTGTATTTCGTCTTTCGATTTTTCCCAAGAGGATTTTCAGTGATGCATTCTTTACAAATCGTTGGCTTAGTCGGCAAACCTGTCAAGTCCAATTTTTATGCAAACTGAGTTTTTGATGTAGTATGCTAGTATAATTCAAAATACATCATTTACAAAAAACAAAATGCCGTAATGTTGTTTTTGCTTGTTTGTTATGCAGTGGTAAGAAATTCTGTCAAGTCCAAAAAAAAAAACAAAACATCAAAAGCCACGTGCTAAGTTTAGCTGAAAACAAAAAATTTTGGTTTTCTTCTATAGATTTAAATTCATTTAATTCACAGATTTAAATAAAATAAGATGAACTAAAGAATAAAACTGCGTTTACAGATTTAAAAAAGTTAACCAATAAAAAAATTTAGACAGTTTTTTGTCTCTCCTAAAAAAAAAAATTTAAAAAAATAGACTTGACAGGTTTGCCGACTAAGCCAACGAAATGGTAAGCCACTTCTACCCTTCCAGGTACTAAATTGAACTTGGATGAGTAAACAACTCCGCTCCAGACAAACTTAAAACCATTTTTTGATAGCAATCGCAGGAATGTGGCGAATGTGAATGGAGTTACAAAATATTTCTTAATTGGGATATGCCGGCCAGAATTAAATACAACAGAACTTCATACCCTCGTTTTGGTTTCAAAACGCAGTTTCTTCCTTTCTTTGTCCGTGTGGATAATTAGCTTTCTTAGTACGAGTAGTTTATCTTTTACCAGATATCGGAGGTCCCTACGCTTTAAATTCAATCTCCTAAAAACGGTGGGACTGGTGTTGTCCTCATGAGCGCCGTAACCCCAACTTTGATGTCCTAAGCACGGTCAAATAACTATTTTACTACTGTTGCTGCGTTAAACTGGGTAGTAGTGTATTTTTAGAGTTTAACCTGCCATTGGTTAGATGAAAATATATGTGATACTAATGTTAAGCACTGCAATGCAATGCATTACTTAACTATACACAGTATGTATGTACAACGTATTGTGTAGTTTATTAATTTTTATCATTATACAAAATGAATAATACAATATAACCGTGTGTGTTTGTGAATTAGTGTTACCTGCTTCTAAATGTTGCATGTTAACACAATAAACGAATACAAATTATCTACCATTAAAATTATTAAGTAAAGAAATAGTGAAAAGAAAGAACATTAAGAAATTAAATGGAAAAAAATATTTTAATAGTGGTAAAATTTTGAAGCTTAATGTGTGTACAGTGGCATTCAAGACAAAACTAAAAAATAAATATTTTTTAAAGCACATTTTTACTGAAGAAAAAGTCAATGTCAAGGTACATTTATTTTACTAGGTTGTAGCGTCTCTGCAACAAATACAACGTTGGCAACAACAACTTGGCTTTTTATTGTTGCTTTGTGCGTTGGAAATGTCAAAAACAGAAAGAGAAATAAAAGATAATTGCTCAAAATACAAATGCTTGCTTTGTTTTGCAAATGCTGTTGTTAGTGTTTTTTTTTAAATTTGTTAACAAAGTAAAGTACAAAAACTTTTGACATTAAATTCTAAAAAATAAACCAAATTTTAAATTTTTATAAAAAATATTTTTTTTATTTAAAAGAACCATTTTGGGAATAAAGCACACTGTGTATATTATTGACAAGACGCATTCTAGACACCCAATTTTGAGTCACTTTTTTTAACATTGCTGCGCGTATGTCACGAAAAATACAAACAATGTTGGCGCAACAAGAAATAGTGGGAAGGCGTCAAAACTTGAAGGCCAATTGACAGGTCCGTTTCTTGAAATTAGTTTATCGCCAAATTTTGATTTCAAAAGATGTGATAGTTGAGTCATCCTATTGAAACCGGATCAATGTTACCAATATCTTTAAACAAGAATTTATTGATCAAGATACGATAATGATTTCCATCAACCATAACGCCACATATAGCTATATTTTTGCAGAGATAAGATCCAGTAATACCAGCAAAGTACGAGTATTTCGTGGGTTGACTTCACTTCAAACGTGGTATGAAATCTATCAAAAATTTAAACAATGGCTTCGTCAGATGAACGAATTTGAGCACCACAAAAATCATTGTAACGTGTATAAGTTACGCGAATTGATTAACGTGTAAGAAAATGTAGATGAGTTGGTAACGCTGTTCAAAACCCAATATATTCCTGATAATTAACCAGAGAATATTGGTCGTAAATGTAAAAAAGTAAGCGCAGTATGAAAGTTCGTTTAATAGTTAACACTTTCGTAAGTTTATCCAGCTTAAAAACACCAGAATTATCTTAAAAAATTAAAATTCATACAATTTTTAATAAAGAAAACAAAAATATTCAATTGTTTATGTGCAGATTTTGTGTAAAACCGTTTTAAAATTAAATTTTAAAAATCAATTTATTTTTAAAGAGTATTTTGTTAGTTAAACAGAAACAAAGAAAATTAGGTATTTATATAAATTTATTTTTTTTTATAATATATAGAACAAAATATATGCTTATGAAAAACATCCTAAAGTTTACCACGGTCAACAACTCCTTTAATAACTTTTGTATCAACATGAATAAACAAGCAAATATTAATGCACTGAAACAACAGAAATCTTCATAATAGACATCATATGCTGTTTGTCAAATACAAAAAAGACCAAATAAATACTTGAGCGCAGGTAAGACGTCCTTGCCAAAATATCACACTCAATGATAAAAAATAGTGCGGTTGAATCATTTTAAATTTAAATCTTTTAATAATTCCATTTGTATTAAAAAGAATGTATATGTGTGAAAGATTTTTATTTTCACAGGAGTGTCAATATTAGCAAATATTTATAAAAAATTCATAAAATATTAGTTTCATCTGATGACGATTTTGAGCGATCAGAATTGAGTATTTATGTGACAGCGCACAGTGTTTTGTAAACTATTTATTTTGAACAAAATTCGGTATCTCATAAATTACTTAAAATATCTTAATGAAATTAAAAAGATGTAAAGTAGAGGTAATTTTCGGTGAACTTAAGAACAGTTGGCCCTTTAGGGTAAATGGGGCTTCGGGGTAGGCCACCAAAATTAGGTACCTCGGGCATATAATTTTTTGAAATTGTCATGAAATGTTTTCAATTAAAAATTATCTATTAAAAATGTGCTTTAATGTGAAGGTTATCTCTTTTAGTTTGGGAGAAAATTAGCTTCCTCCTTTTTTTTATTATATTATTTTTTATTATATTATCAATAATCGGATTATTGCTTTATTCTTCCTAAAATTTTGAATCGACAAGTTTAAAGTTTTGTTTTGATAGAGCTTTTCGTTAAAAATAAGAAAATGTAAAAATGAAATAATGAAATAATGAAATAAGAAAATGTAAAAATACCGCTTTTTAAGGATTTTCCCAAAAAGGTGGCATTATTTTTTGCTTTTGTAATTTAAATTTACTTTAGCACTAGCAAATTATTTAAAGAGAACCTATAACAAATACGAATAAAAGAAAAATTAGGTTTTAAACTACAACGGTAATCCCTCCAGCACTATCAAAACATAGTATATTTTGAAAAATTATTTAAAAATTATTGTAATATTTCTCGGAGTGCAAATCACCGATTAAAAAACGTGAACGCACCTTTAAGTCCACAACTGTTGGCTAAATATAATAAAAGGGATTTGATAGCTTCTGCGTCAATAAAGGCAGGGTATCATCCATCCTCTTTTTTAAAAAAAAAACTTTTTTCTTAATATATTCCAGTTCTAGTAATTTATATGGTAAATAAAAAAATTTAATTTTACTTTAACAATTGATTAAAAGTTCTTTGGTTCATAAAATTTCAAAATTTTGTTAAAATATCTCAGTGCGTTTTGATTTTTAAGCAATTACATTTATATTTTATTTCCCAAAATTCACCTTAACATGATTTTTTCAGCTTTTAATGTAAAGGCCGTGTCAGATAAAACTTTATCGCTTTGCGTGACGTTTCAAACTTTGAAAAAAAAGCGTATAACGCAAGAGGTATGTCACAATAAAAACTTTAACAGCGCCTAATTATTGTTTGTTTTCATAAGTTGTTCTTCCATAATTTTCTAAAAAAAATAATAAAGGAAGAATATTTAATAAAAAAATAATATTTTAAAATACATAACTCTTTTACGTTCGATTTTGCCAAAAATAATATACAAATGTATAGCAGCTAATTGTCAAAGCGCGCAAAAAGATGAGTGTTTACCAACTTTGTGCTTTGCTTTGCGTTAAAAGTGCTTTATGTGACATATTTCATATAAGTTCGTGCATTTATAGCAACGCAAAGCAAAAGTTTTATCTGACACGGCCTTAAATGCCATTAAAAAATGGAGCGCGACAAATTCATTATAATATTATTAATCTAGAAGTCATACGAGGGCGGATTGATATTAAATTTCTTTTTTAAAACCATTCATTATAAACATAGTCTCCTTTTAGCTCAATACACTTAGTAAGACGATTTTCCAACTTTTTTTTATACCATCTGAATAATACGATTTTGGAAACTCCTCAAAATACGCATTAGTTTCGGTAATCAATTCTTCGTTTGAGATGAATCTCTTTCCTGCGAGCCATTTTTCCAAGTTTGGAAACAGGAAAAATTAACTAGGGGCTAAATCTGGACTATAAGGTGGATGATAAACCAATTAGAAGTGGATTTCTTTTAGTTTTAGCATCGTATCTAATGCTGTATGAACCGGTGCGTTGTCTTGAAGAAAGAGCACTTTGTCTTGTGTAAATTTGGCCATTTTTCCTTGATTGCATCAACCAATTGATCCAATAATGCACGATAATACTCTCCTGTGATTGTGGATCTCTTTTCAAGATAATCGATAAGCAATATTCCGTGTGCATCCCAAAATAGAGTGGCCATAACCTTGCCAGCCGATTTCGCTGTCTTTGCCTTCTTCGGAGCACTTCCACCCATTGCTTCGACTGATTTTTGATTTCAGGTGTGTAGTGGTGGACCCACGTTTCATCAACAGTTTTTAATCTACGCCAAAAATCAGCAGGATTATGCTCTATCATGTCCAAACACCGCTGTGAAGTGATCTGTCGAGCAAACGCGGCACCCATTTAGCTTTTTGATATGCAAATGTTCATGCAAAATATTAAACACACGTTCAAATGAAATGTTTACCATTTCAGCAGTCTCACGTATTTTGACCCGGCGATCATTCATAACGATATCGAGGATTTTCTTGATATTTTCTTTAGTAACCACCTCTTTTGGCCTTCCTCTTGATGGTATTGTTGCAGTGCTTGTTCGGTCCCGTTTAAATTCCGCAATCCAATAGTTTACCATATAATCTGACGGAGCAGATTCGTCGTAATGTTTATGAAGCTTTTATTTTGTCTCTTTCGCCGCTTTGCCTTTCAAATAATAGTGTTTAATCACTACACGAAATTCACTTTTTCCATTTTCCAAGAAACACAAAAGTTGCTTACTTCAAACGACTACAACAAATAAACTAATCGATGAATTTGGCTAAATTTTAACACCTGACGTTTGACAGATCGTAATTTCTAAGAAAGAAAAAGTTTGTGTGTTTGTGCACCATGTAGCGCTAGGTCAAACCGCCCTCGTAAGCTTTCCTCTGATAGTACTTACATGTTTATAGAAAATATACTTAAGCAATATGAGCTTCCTAAACCTCGCTTTTATAGGTGATCACAGATTTTCATCAAGTTTTTATACCCTTCACCACAAAAAGTGGAAAAAGGGTAAGTGTGTCATTTTGTTTGCAATTTCTACAATATCCATTTCCGACCCTAGAAAGCATATATATTCTGTGTTCTTATGCAAAGCAAAGTCGAAACAAAAATTTATATATGGCAATCGATAAGGCATAGTGTTGAAAGAATTGCTATTGGAAATCAGCAAGATCGTTCCATGTCTCACACGCAGCGGCCAAAACACCACCCCTACCTCTATTTTTCCACAATATTTGGAACAATAAAATAACTCCAATCAAAAAAAATATATAGAAAGAGATAGAGAATTAAAAAAGAAATTTTCGCTTGCCCATATTAAAATATCAATATGGGCATCATTTTAAAGCTTTTGGTGACAACATTAAGGAAATGCTAAAAACTTTTAAAAATGCTTAATCCATTAAGAGCCGATGATATTTTTATATAAAATTATGCACTACTTAATTTTTCTTCTTATTTTTTATTTCCTTGGCACCCTAATATTTGCATTTTTTAATTGGAGTTTCTTCACTCAACTAGATTTACATAAACGGTGAAGGGTATACAAGATTCGGTATAGCCGAGTATAGCAGATCCGAATATAACACTGTGGCTTGTTAGTCATAAAATTCATTTTTTAAGCTCAAACTAGAACTTTTATATTTTAAAAATTTTCTTTATAAAAACTAATTTTTATACATTTTATAATTGATTACAGATTTTCTTCGCTTAAGACCTAAGATGCTTAGTTTTTCGTATAAGAGTTATTTTTTTTTTTTTTTTTTTTTATCAAACTCGAACTTTTATACATTTAACATTTTTTATTATAAAAATTCACTTTTATACATTTAATAAGCAAAACTTTAAAAAATATTTTTATTTTAATTTATTTAAGAAGCTCATTATGAAAGTTGACTTGTTTGAAAATTTCAAAATAATTGAATTTTATGTCCAAGCTATTAAATATACTTACAGTCTTTTTTTTTCTTTTTTAAAAAGTTATTTAAATGAACATTTTCTATAGCTAACACTTTTTCCGGTAACCAGCTGTATAAAAAAAATAACTATTTGTGTACGAATTATGCGTCAGACTTTATCCATGCACATTTCTTTAAAAATAGAAAAAAAAGCTTTTGTCTACTCATGTTTTAATACACTTGGAAACATGTGTGAGTGTATTGTTTATAAAAAAGAATAAGTCACACGTGAATTGTTATTTGCGTTATTAATAAGTTAGGGATCATAAGTTATATTCTGGTTGTAATTTCTTTTTAAATCTTTTAAAAAGGGTTGACAAAAAATGTTACAGCAGCCAATACTAACAAATGGAAATTTATAAATAGACGGATAATTTTTATTCTGATTCGCTAACAGTTTTCTTTTAGCAACAATCTTTATTTGTTAAAGCCAAAGGCTGTTTAACCAGAAATTCTTAGCATTTTTCTGTTTTAAAAGTCTATACCTTAAATAAAAGCAGTAGTTTGTATTACAAGGTTAAATGCAAGGATTTTTGTCGCAATATATATAAATCATAGACCGTTAAGCAACTTACGCCGGTCGTGCCGGCTATGAGAGTGAGAAAACTACTTAAGATTCACTGTTAAATGCACAGTACTAGAGATTTGTCATAACGTTGCCATTCGGTTGTCTTACCACTAGGTAGCAATGCCATCACCAGTGCCTCCAGACAGCGTAGCAATACCACTTTAAACTATGTGGTTGCTGCGATCATACTTTTGCTTATTAAAAAAGAATTAGGACTCACACCATAGCATAAGTGGGTTTTTTGAAATGCACCAATACATAGGACGCCACTTTAGTTTAGGCTATAGTCATCACGATTCTTCTAGAAGGTCCTTACCAATGACCACATAGGTACCACATTCCCTACAGGCTACCGGCTACATCGATACCAGTATTTAGCCACTTGTCACACACTTCTATAATTTCTATATTTCCAGTTTCAGGCCCTAACTGGCCCAAGCGACTGGTGCCGGCTTATAACCCAGAAGCAAGAGCATAAAGGAGGCGGGTTCTCTAAAACAAATATCTTATCGAAAATATGCTTTGAAATTGAATTTTTCTGTTGAAAGAGTATAAGTCAATGGACGAATAACCAACGTTGATTATCCATGATATTAGGAATCATCTGAATACTGTTTTTTGTTAGTTATTTAATTCAAAGAAATGCCTCATCGATCGATCGATTACAACTAAAAACGACTAAAGTCGAAAATCATACTCCATCCGTATTGCTCTGACAATGTTACTCCACATCACAATTTAAGAAGCCTTTAATTTTAACAAGAAAATTTATTATTTGGAATCTTTATTATCTTTTTTTTTTATTTGCATTTTTTATTTTTTTGTTTATTATTTTAAAACTTAAAAAATGAAATGTATTAGTGCGGTGAAAGCTTATTCGTATGGCCATTTCGCTACTGCTCATTAGTAATACGTATCATTTTTTAGTTTTAAAATAATAAATATTTCATGAGAATATCATGAAATATTTATATTTAAAGGAATTGAAGCCTTTAATTTATATACCCTTCACCCCAGGTGGAAAAGCGTATAAGAAAGTTAGTCATTCCGTTTGAAATTTCTACAATATCCATTTTCGATCGCATAAAGTATGTATATTCTGAGTTTTTATGCACAGCCAAGTCTATTGAGCGATGTCCGTCTGTCCGTCCTAGTTCGTGCAGAAATCAACTTTGCGAAGGAAAAATAAAGGGGCAAAGCCTATATTTAGGCCATGAGATTGCCATGAAAGAGGGTGAGCTGACCAACCACCAGAACATCCGCTGCAGGCCGAAGAAGTAAAAGGCGGCGATGATCGAGGCTTGCATGAGGAGAGGTTCTGGTGTCGGGACTTTCCTTTCGATGAGTATTGTTTTATTTTAGTTTTATATCCCATTTATTTTTTATGCAGCAGCTCACGGATGGGGTGATGGTGAACTTACCGCATTTTCTACCCGTTTAGTCAGTCATTACCATCCTTTTTTAATATAAAAGCGTTGTCAATAGATCAGAAGTTTTGAAAATTTTTCTATCGAAAATCAGCAAAATTGGTCCATATCCTTTGCGGCAGCGGGCTAACCACCACGCTTGTTTCTAAATTTTCTTTTTCAACTTTCGTTTGTATTTCTGCAAGTGGTTTTATTTTTGATAAAAAATAATCGAGAAAGGTAAGAAAAATTCGTAAGCGTTTCACCACTTAATACTTATTCACCACTATATTATACTGGTATATGATACAGTAAACTTTTCATTTACTAAGCTTTACGTTGTAGACGTGTAAATGTCATGTTTGTTCCTTGACTGCTTATGGGGACACTCTTTAATTTTTAACTTCATTTTATTAGTCTTTGTTGAAGTGGCCAAACCTTTTGTAGAAACTACAACTGTCTATCTAATATAGTTCCTAGTGTATAAGGCAACTATAGGCGTACACGGTTTCCTTGTTACTCCTTGACTTCTGGAACCCACATTTTTAACTTGAGCTTCTAAAAGTTTAAATAAAAATTGTTCAGTTTTTATCTTTTATAAATAAGATTAAAACTTTTTATTAAAAACTATAGGACAAGCTTCACGTGAACCGTTCCTCGAGTCAGAGTTGATTTTAATCAGTCAATTTTAACACAACGTGTGACAATTAAATATGTTTTCTGCGTTTGAGGACATTAGTTTGAAAATAGCCAGGTTCGATCTACATGCCAAAAAGCTGTTTGCGTGGTATTTTCTATCCACAATAAATAATATACTGTGTAAATTATATACATATCTTTCTACCCGTTCTAAGATTTAAAGGCTTCCAAACGAATGCAAATTGATATTTTTTTTATATAAACACACCATTTATCAAACTCCCGAACTTTAACTTTCTTAAAAAAAACTTCTCTTTGGGAATACTCACTGGCTTTAACTTAACTTATTCAGTACATCTGGGAGCATTTTATACTTCATTTCTAACCGACACGCAATTATTTTTGATTGATTCAAATATTCTTATCAGTGTTTAAATTGCTTGCTTAAAAATAGCAACAGCACTAAAAACTTTGATTTGCTTACATGTTTTTAAGCAAATAAAAAGACTAAACGTCTCAGCATTTACAAAACAATTCATTATAAACGAAGCAACAGCAAAAAGTGAATGCAACAAAGCAGATTGGAATCAGTGATTAAAAATGCTTGACTATTTTCAATGCATATGTAGATGCTTAACTCTTGCTGTGGAAAATTGTACAGCAAAAGCAAAATAGAGAAAGAAACGCATTTGCTTCAGCTGACTGTGTGTTTCTTTCTGCAATAAAGCAAACAGCAAAGGATTTATTTTGAAAACGTTTGCTGTTGCTTAAGCAATAGGTTAATGTTTGTTTCTTCTTTGGCTGTTGCTTTTTAAGAAAAAAAAATACACCATTTAATGGTATGATAAAAGCAACGTTTGTATTTATGTTGTATGTATTTATTGTATGTATTTTTTTACGTATTGTAAATAATAAATACATAAATACGTTTCCAGTGTTTAAAGGGATGAAAAGCAGCGAGTTACAGCTAAAAACAGCAATCGTAGTCAGCCATAACTTCATAGTAAAGAGTGAAGCAAAAGCAAAAATAAAAATAAAGAAAAACTGATTGCTCAAGCAACATCAAACGTTTTCAAATTAATTGCTTTGCTACAGAAAGAAGCACATAGTCAGCTAAAGCAAACGCGTTTGTTTCTACCTTTTTTTTGTATTTACTTCTTGCTTTTGCTGCACATTTTTCCACAGCAACAGTTAACCAGCTACATATGCATTGAAAATAGTCAAGCATTTTAAATCACTGATTCTAATCAAATGAATGAATTAGAAAACTAACGTTATAAAATACCATAATCTTTAGCTTTTTGATATATTTGTAATATTTTAAATTTCTTAATGGAAAATTTCAAAATCAAAGAACTTCCAAATACTAAGCAACCCAACTGTAGTGTACACATGACCATCATTAACATACTTGAACGTCAATCTTTACTTAACCAAATGATAAATGTTTTTTTTTTTCTGTGTGTGTTTTTTAATTTTATCCAGATCTTAATACATTAACACAATATTTTATGGTTTAACTTGTTGAATGTTGAGGATAAGACTGTTAGAAATCATACAGTAATCCACATTGATAATTATTGACATTGAGTTAATAAAAACATTTAAGAGATAAAAACACGCATACCATTGAAATTATTACTTGTTTAGACTCATTACGATAATAAAATGAATGTAGAAATGCAAACTTTATTGATTGTTAAAGTGTCGTTTAAAATCCGTTGTAAGTTTATATTGAGTGTTCAAAAAATACAACTTTTTTTAACCAATGACCACAACATTTTAATATTGTTTACACGAACAACATCCTAAAGTTTGTAGTTTTCTTCCTTAGGAGAGTAAAGTTATTGTTGCTGTGATTGAACTCAATCAAGTTTTTATTAAGTGAGTCATTAGCTGGACAATAGAAGTGTTTTAAAATCATTAATTAGGTATTTTATGTCATATAGTTAAAATTTTTAAAGATTTTCACAATAATGTGATCATTTTAAATATATAAAATTGAAATCGAAATGATTGTAACCAACAAAGAATATTGTGCAATGTTTTGTAGGCAGGGGTGCCAGAAATCGGAACTTTTGTACAAAAGATCGGCTTTATCGGCACTTTAATTTTGATAAATCGGCAAATAATCAGCAAATTTAGAAAACATATTTACAATAAAACTGATTTTTATTAACAAAAAGTATTGAATATTTTTTAATTTTTAAAGAATTGCAGGTTCTTCATAAAATTGTATGCAGTTATTTACAATTTTATATATTTCGTTTTTATTATGTTTTGATTCTTATATTAACTCCTTAGCCCATGAGCCCAGATGCACCTTATCAAATTTCAAAAAATGCTTTTTATTCATAAATTCAGTTAAATGAAGTTCATCGATTTTTATAAAATAACTTAGTACAGTTCTTAGAAGCCTTTCTGTTTGGTTGTATAGGTGTGTATTTCAGTTGACTCACTTTATTCTGTTTATACTATAAAGAATTTCAAGAATATATTTAAAAAGGACAAATATATTTAATTTGGTTCGTTAGCTGCAAGTGGAAAGTAAATTTTCAAGGCCTCATAAAAATTTAGTAGAGCTGTGTCGTTCGCGAACCGAATGAATCAAGTGAACGGAATGATCCGGTCATATAAATCCGGTCTTTTCGTTCAATAGTGTGCGGGTTAAATTGAACGGATGACTTAATTGAACGAAATGAGCCAAATATTTAACCGGCTCCTTTCGTTCAAAATGACCGATTGAACGAATTGAACGAACGAAGTCTTTGATAATTGACCGAAAAAGACCGGTCACTGAAACGAACGACCGAGCACATGTCCAAAATTTAGTATTCAAACAACTACTGCTTCAGTCGACAGCCATCTGGTTTAACTTGGGTGCAGTATTTTTTTGGTTTTATTTCCAGAAATTTTTGAATGTGTTGAAATTAATGAAGACTTTACGAATTATTCGATACGTAATTTTAAATATTTCTAAGTAGAGTTAAAATTGAGGAAAGCGATTAAAGATAAGCATATAAGGCAAGTGAGTGCCAAATACATTTTATAAGAAAAAAATCTAGAATATCGTTTTTATTAGGTTTTGAAACTGAATTATTTGTGCTGTCATAACGGCAGCACCGAATCCTATCAAATTGGACTTGTAGTTTTCGTGACTTTGTGTAAAATAGTCTACAATTAACTTGTAAAAACCTTTTGGCATAACTTTGATCTACTATCTATCAATCGGAAGATATAGTTCTGTATTTTAAATTTTACACATATATGTATGTACAACCAAACAAAATGATTGGTGTTGCATAGAACGGTTGATTCATTCACGCCAGCGTGAACTATTTATTGTTTTAGTAGCTCACTTAAGGCTGGTTCACCGGCAAAAATTTTGTTTCGAAACATTTTTTTTTTATATGTAGTTTGACATTTTATTTTTTGAGAGAGAGAGAAAAATCGGCATTTTTGGAGCCAAAATCGGCAAATCGGCAAAATGCCGATAAATCTGCAAATATGGCAGGCCTGTTTGTAGCATCACACATAAGAGAGAGAGTATATCAAATGGCATATAGTGGAACAGAACGGCAATATTATAGTAATATAAACGCCTACATCGGCTAAAACACAAAATTCACATTCTAGTAGGAGAGGAGCTTAAGTTTTGATCTTAAGCATTCAGTTCTTCTAGGAGTGGCTCAAAAGGATGCGTAAAGAATATTAACTTCTTAAGGCTTGAAATTTTCTTGTTTCTTAGCAGATAACAAAATTTAAAAATTCTTTTACAGTTTTAAAACCTTCGGTAAGGCCCTACAGCCATGTACAAAAGTTAACTTGTTTTTTTAAGAATTTATTTCGTTTTGAAACATGATAAATCTGAATTGTTTCAGATCTTATCCCAGTACACACTATTTCTAACCACATACCAGTAACTAACTGCATTTGCTCAGTTCGCTTTTCTTGCTAAATTGTAAAATCTAAATATTTATTGAAAAAATATTACGTGACTTTTAAGTTGAAATCTAGTCGAATTAACTATAAGGTGATACCGATGGCGAATTCAGTCATCTTAGCCGGTATCCTAAGTGCCAAACTCCATATATAAAAAATCTGTATAAAAGTTACATAAATTTTTTATATATAGAGTTTGATAGAGAATACCGGCGAAAATAAATGAATTCGCCACAGCTTTCACCTTATAATTAATTCGCCTTGGTTAAAATTTTGCTTTAAAAAAATTTAAGGAGGTAAAATTTTACCATCTTTTTAAATAGTTATCCTCTGCATTTAAGGAATTCAAGATTTGGTAGAACTTAATTTGCATTATTCTCAATTGTTTACTCTAATTGTCCAAACGGATACACACATAAAATTTACCTTAAAATATTTAGTAATAAACATTTTATTGAGTGTTAAATATTTGTTGCTGCTTCGATTGTTAAACAAAAATTAAAGAAATTTAATGATAAATAATACAATTTTGCACAATATGTAAAAGTGGTGCTGCTGCCTCATTTTTTTTTTAATATAATGTTATGTAAAACATTTGCAGTATTTATATGTAATTCTAAATTAAACTAAAGGGTCATAAATTAAAAAAAAAACAAACAGTTTTGATAAAATAAAACAGGAATAAAAATGACTCAGAAAATTATCAGAATTTGGAGAGTCGATTTTTATTTCACTATCATGTGTCTGGGTTCTGGTGAATAATTAGCAGAAATTAAAAAGAATTTTATATTTTATTATTGTGAAATTCTAAGTAAATTTCTCAAAGCTTGAAAAGGCTCTGTTTTAGGCACAAATGTTGGACACAAATTGATAACATTCGTGATATATGGTTTCAAAAAGGTAATACCTATGCCACGCAACTGGCCACACATTAGCAAGGCTTCGCACGAGTTGCCACTTGATGTTTATTTTTATTAAAGCAATCGCTCTTAAGATTTACAAGAAAAAAAAAAGATGCCACAAAAAGAAGTGGGGAAATATTGAGAAAATAAAAAATAACAAATAATATATTTATTTTAAAACCTGACCTAGTGCTTGAATAAAACAGCAAAGAATATAAATTATAAAGGTCAAAGAACCAATAATCGCCCTATTTCTAGTTGTCGGCATCGTCACATATCAATGTTGGGTATGTGTCGACGCATTCGATTTGTTATTCTACTTGTCGTTATTGACAATTATCGATTACTTTTCAAAGAATTTTTGATTCTAAAACAAATGTGACGACGATATTGTATTGAAGTGACTCGGTTTTTTGACGACGCCTTTTTGCATAACGACTGGAAGTGATTTAAACCAAGCCAAATATAACATTGAAAATGTAAAAAAGTTAAGGTTAAAAATGCAAACTAATTTGAGAAATTTGTGGAAGAATTGCACAAGAATCCATCTCTGGAACTGCGTTTTCGCAGAGGCACTGCTCCATGCAATTTTAGAGAAAATTGGGAAAAATTTTAAGAATTCTAGCAGTTTAGCAGATGGGATGACAAAAGGTAACAAAAAAAATCGAATAGGGATTTATAAAAAAGTTTGTAAAAATTTTTTTTCAGGCATTGCGAAAAAAGTGAAAGAAAAACGATGGTTGCTAATAAAGTGGAGTGTAAAGCCAGTGCCGGCGGAATATTAAACAATTTTCACTTGGTCCACTGGAAGAAGCTGTGGCAAACCTTCTTAACTTCCAGAAGCATTTGAATCCTAAAGGAGCAGTTCAAGGAGTTCAAATGGTTGACGTGGGAAACGATTCTAATGACATGGAACTTGCTGAAGTCGAATATGTCGTTAATGAACCAGTAGAAGTCAACCAAAAGTTAAGGGAAACTCCTTGCACGTCTAATGCTGCTGTTACCAATGGATACTAGTTCTGCTCAGCCTGTTCCATCGAAAATAGTTAAATAGAAGGCAAATAAAACCAAAACTGATTGCTACTTTCATCATTAATTAAATCAACATTTTCTTCACTTATAGAAAACATTTTACCATAAAAGTATCAAAAAGTAAAAGTATGCATTTTCATTTCATAAAAATCAATAAACCCTCGACGTTGTCAAAGGGATGTTATAGAATGCAAAATTTTTCTTGAATTGACGCCGACATTGATACGAAGTGATATTAATACTAAAACAACGACGACGACGATGCCGACAACTAGAATAAGGGTGAATATTTATAAGAAAATTTATGTTGAAGTTACCTATAAAATTATGTTACTCCTACCAATATTTAACTTGTGAAAGTCTAACAAAATTCTAATTACATATGTAGGTATATAACTTAGTAAGGATTAAGATTTCGGATTATTTTTTAACATTTTAGAGCAGAAAGAAATCTCAAATGAGTGAAAAATCCCAGCATACTTTCAGGCGTTAATATATTATATCATATATTGAAGACCTGAATCTGATCCCTGCACATCCTATTCCTATTCCAGGGGACACAACGGAACCTTTAGGACCGGAGTCGGTCTCATTACGCCGACAGCCTGTGCAACCTAACCTAACCCATATATTGAAGATAAGATTGGTCAATAGCTTAAAACGGCAATCACTTCAAATTTAATGAAATTTGATAATTGTTTCGGGAACACACCTTAATTAAGTTAATATAATTATACTTCACCATGGCTTATGGATTTTCATAGTAAAATATCCAAATATTTGAATTAATTCCTTTTATATCTCTGCAATTCTAAAATCATTCCCTTAACCTTAATTGCTGTCGTAAATTAATCCATAAACCAAAAACCAAAGACCAACCAGAGAAATAACAATCCAATAAAAACCAAAATAAAAGGGACGCCGATAAAAAAAACCAAAATAAAAAACAAATCCTCCGTTTTCACGGGCACTCGCATTTTAGCTGCCGATGGGAACTAAACAACATGACATTAACAACAATTTTAAGCAAATAATAAAAAAAATAAAAACAAAAACACTTTTGTAATGCAAGTGTTGCTTTTTAGGCAGCCGTAAACAATGTTATTCGCTTCTCATATCTAATCAAACGAGTGTGAGTAGACAAATTCTAAAATAAGTAGTGCGATTAGTTTAATGCGCCAGCTATTTCAACAACCCGTAAATAGAGTAGGGTATGACAGTTATCTGTACTAAATATATCTATAAGTCTGGCTATTAAATTCTCAATTAATGATTGTTTATTGCTTTTTAACGATGATCAAAACCTGCCGCTCTTGTTTAATTTTACTCATTTGGATTCGGCTATTGGGCAAGTATTGGCTTTGCAATATACGCTAAAATCGAGTTTTGTAAAATATTTTATTTAAATGCATCTTATATCAGCAGCAAATAACATTGAAGATTGTCTTGCAGACCTATTTTTTACCCTTCTCCACAAAAAGTGAAAAAAAAGGGTTTAAATAAGTTTGTCAAGTTTCTGTGTGTAATTTCTACAATATCCATTTCCGACCCCATAAAGTATATATATTCTGACTTCTTATGCATAGCGAAGTCGATTGAGCGATGTCCGTCTATCCATCTGTCTGTCCGTGTTAGTGCCGAGGCAAACTTGATTTAAAAAAAAAATGTGTCAATCGATCAGATATAGTGTCGAAATAGCACCTATTGGAAATCAGCATGATCGGTCCATATCGCTCTAGGCAGCATAAAAAACACAGGCGTGCTACTTATAATTTTTTCATGCCATTTGGAATAATAAAGTAACCCCAATCAAAAAAATAAATATATAGAATCATATAGAACTAAAAAATAAGAAAAAAAAACATCAAGTGAAAATATTGGCGCTAGTCCATATTTTCCGAGTTACGGGCCTCTGAAATTTTCATATTTTTTAAAATATCAATATGGGAATCATTTAAAAGCTTTTGAAGAGATCTTTAAGGAAATACTAAAATTTTTTTTAAAACGCTTTTCCCATTAAGAGCCGGATTAATTTTTAAATTAAATTAAAAATATGCAGTATGAAATTTTTTTTATTTTTTAATGCTCTGTCACACCCCAATATTTGCTTTTTTGCTTTAAGTTACTTCACTAATCTAGATTTACATAGATGGCGAAGGGTATAGACGGTAGGGTATAGCCGAATATAGCACTCTTACTTGTTTAAGATTAAAAATTAAAAATAAAAAAACACGTAATAATGTAAGAAATTTTTTTCATTACCTATTTAATATTTTAAAAAAATTTTTGATACAGGCATGTCACAGAACTCAATTCCGATCGAAAGTGATTTCAATTTTGCAAATTGGTTCTCCGAAACCACGTTTAAATTTGAAAGTGGAATTAAGTTTCTTTGAAATTTTGTTATTTGCAGTTTTTCAAATTTACTTTTGTTATATGTCCTTATTTAAATCAGCCTTGTTGTTTACTTTGGTGTGCGCAATATTACCACATTTAAATAAAAGGATGGAGATTAAGCCTTTTGTAGAAATAAGCAAAATCGATTGGAATCGGAAGAATTAAAAAAGTAAAAAAAGTTTATCGCAATTGTTAATACAGAATTAAAGCCATTCCGATCGAAATTATTGACATGTCTGTATAACAAATAGCTTAAGCAAATTTATATTTTAATATTTAAAATGTAAATTTTTTTATAAGAATTTTTTTTATAAGAAAATTTTTCTTTGTAAATTATCCGCAAAGATTTGTAAATTATTTTTCTTTCTTAAAGAATCTTAGAAATTAAAACAAAAATGAACTTAAGCCGAAATTAGTTAATCCATTTGCCGTAATAACAAACAGGTCAACTAATAATTTCATAAAATATAAAAAATTATTGGAATTTAATATCTTCTTGCTATTTTTGAAAGCAAAAAAGGATGTGTTTTTAAATTAGCTCAAACTATATGAGAGTTTATTAGATAAAGATTTTCTTTACGACTTTTATTTTTCCAATTATTAAGTTTTTCGATTATTCGAAATGAAGCTGTCAAAAAAGTAATTAATAAATTGCTAAGGTGATTAATAATTATGTAAAGAATCTCTTCATTGCTGATGAAAACATTCAAATATAACAACAATAAATTAAAAATAATAATTATATCAAAAGCTAGTTTACCACTCCGAAGATCTACCAATTTCGCTGCTGACAGTATGAAGAGGCTATTAAGAAAACCTGATAGAAAATCCGTACGTCGCAAGTCTAAGGAAGCAGAGTAGAGCCACAGAAAGCATGAAAGCATGGATGAAAGTATGGTGAACTCTTCTTCCTATAAATGAATAAATTTTGTTTTATTTCTGTTGTGCCTAAGTGATTTTTTTATCTCAAAAGTTGAATGCTTTGATACAGCGGCCGTATCTTTTAATAGCTTGGGTCAACTCTACAGTGACAATGGCCAAATAACTGCGCTAAATTTTGTGATAAAAAAAAAATTCAGACTATATTTGCGTTCATTTAAGTCAACACAGAGTATCTATAAGCCATTGCTAATACAAAACAAGTAAGAGAGCTACATTCTGCTATACCGAAATTTATATACCCTTCACCATCTATGTAAATCTGGCTAAGTAAAGTAGTCCAATCAAAAAAGCAAATATTGGAGAGAAAGAGAATTACAAAATAAAAAAATTTTGGTACCACATATATATATATAATTTTACATAAAAATAACCTCGGCTCTTAATGGGTTAAGCATTTTTAAAACATTTTCCTTTAAGATCTCTTCAAAGGCTTTAAAATCATACCCATATTGATATTTAAAAAAATTGTAAAATTTCAGAGCCCCGTAACTCCGAAAATATGGTGAATTGAATTCTCTATCGCTCCATATATTTATTTTTTTGATTGCAGTTACTTTATTGTTCCTAATGACATGAAAAAATTAGAGGTAGTCGTGGTGCTTTGCCTGTTGCCTCGAAGGACATGGACCGAGCACGCTGATTTCCAATAGCACCTCTTTCGACACTATATCTGTTCTATTGACATACAGACGGACATCACTCAATCGACTTCACTATGCATAAGAACTCAGAATATATACACTTTATGGGGGTCGGAAATGGATATTGTAGAAATTACATACGGAATGACAAACTTATATATACCATTTTTCCACTTTTTGTAGTGAAGTGTGTAATAAAAAAAAAAATAAAAAAAGTAGGAAAACGCAAATTTAAAATTAAAAAATTCCATGTCTATTTTTCTTGTTCAATGCTCATGAGTACTAAAATCTATATTAAATCCTAATATCTCGTGGCTGCTCTCAGCATTTAAAAAACTAGTTAAGGCAGGAAATATTAATAATAATTTGGATTAACCTTTTTCTTTAAAAGATTGAGTCTCGATAGAATTTACTGTTTCAATAATTTTAAAAATACTGTTATTTAAGACAAATTTGCTTTAAAACTTCATCATAACTGATTGAAAATTTTTTGTTAAAATACCCAGCCAAAAATTGAACATTACCTTAAAAAGTACTTGCCATATAATTAAGTTAAAAAAAGAATACCTTTAAATACGTATTAATAATCATCATTATTTCCTACAGTAATTAATGTAATCAATTCTCAGTATTTGATTATAAAAGACTCATGCCATGTTAGAATCTTAGATTGGTGTAATCTAGTTGGAATGTCCTTCCACCAAAAATTATTAAATCCCCACTCAATTACCTTCTCTAAAAGTTTTTGCTGGGTATATACATACATACATATTTCATTCGGCACATTTTTCAAATTTAAAAATTGTAAGACAAAGTGTGCAAGTGTGTAATCTTAGTGATTAAAACAGAATTGCTAAGTTAAGAAAAACAGTTATCAAATAATGAAGCTTCTTCAGTAATATTACTATATACGAGGGCTGCTCTATATATTTCTGGCCTAATAGTAAAAATGCGAATATTTATAATCAAAAATGGTTTTATTGTTTTTCAAAGTATTCTCCAGCATGATTTATACACTTTTGCATGCGCTCAAACCAGTTGTCGAAGCATTTTTTCCACTCCGATTGAGACACCTCTAAAACATGGTTTTTGAACACTTCAAAAGCTTTTTCTGGCGACGAAAATCGTTGACCACGCATTTTTTTCTTGATGTGCGGAAACAAGAAGTCATTAGGTGCAAAGGCAGGGCTGTACGGCGGATGACCCATTAATTCGACGCTTTGGCCGGTCAAAAACGCTCTGGTTTGAGCCGATGTGTGGGAGCTCGCATTGTCATGGTGAAAAATGATTCGTCTTCTCTTGTTGGTTTTTCGAATTTTTGCGATGATTTCAGGCAAACAAATTGTAGTGTACCACTCAGAAGTGACCGTCCTACGTTTCTCAAGGGAAACAGGCGACCATTTGCTTCGAAGTGCTTCTTCCACGAACAACTCTCGTTGGATTATGCTCGTCTTTGAAGACCCACACGGTCGATTGTTGTTTCGTTTCGGGCTCATACGCATAGATCCATGATTCGTCACCTGTGACGATCTTATAAACGTCTTTTGAAGCACCGCAATCGTATTTTTGCAACATTTTTTTGCACTAATAGACACGAGCCTTTTTTTGAGCGACTTTAAAATTGTGCGGGATCCAACGAAAACAAACCTTTTTTACGGCCAGGTGTTCATGCAGTATCGAATGTATGCTGGTCCAAGGATGTCTCTATCTCTCGGTATGTCGCATGTCGATCTTGCTTTATGAGTTCACGCACGGCATCAATGTTCTCTGGCACAACAGCCGTTTTTGGACGACCTTCACGGAATTCATCTTTGAGCGAGCTTCGGCCACGATTAAATTTATTATACCAATTTTTCACAGTGCTTTAGGATGGTGCTTCATCGCCATACAAAGATTTAAGTTCATCAATGCACTCTTGTCGTGATAATCCACGTCGAAAGTTGTGAAAAAAGTTGGCACGAAAATGTTTACGAGTTAACTCTCTATATTAATTTTTTCAAGTCACTGTTAACAACACAAATAATGGTCGTACGTCAAAACGTTTTGAGTACGATTATGCTTAAAAATGACAAACTTTCCAATGGAAATGTCAGATTGCACTTGGCAGCACTCAGTGTTGCCAGGCCAGAAATATATATAGCAGCCCTCGTATTACTACTATATTTGGCCAAATGTAAAAAAACAAATATAACGACGGCATTACATTATGATTTCTTAAAAGTAAGTTTTTATGAAAGAGAGCAACAAACTTACGAAAGTCTTACGAAAATTTTTTGTTTTTTTTTCAGTCAGAAATGTATTTCTTAGTCCAAAATATTAAAGCCTTTTATGACACTAATTAATTATAATATAATGATTCGGCAAAGTTTTTTAATACTGGAATTATACCTAAAAGGTAAAAAAGTAATACCATTGATATCGCAATAATGTCGGTCTTCATGTCTCTGACCCCTATATCTGGAGCCGTAATTTTTAGGCGCTTTGAGTTTTGGCAAAATTTGTATTATTGTCTTCGCTATAAACACAATTATCGTATTATTATGTTTTATATAAATTAACACAGAGTCCGCTATAACTGCCTGAAGTTGGCACAGAGTTTGTATCACGAATTTCGATTTTAAAGCAAGTATTAAGCTTGCCCCACAGATTACCCAAATTTAAATTGCAATAAGCAGACACTTTCTGAAATTAAAGGGTGTCCATTAAGAGAACCAAACTTTTTGTGCATTTAAAAATAACAAACACTCATACATGGTAAACAATTTATATTATTTTAACTTATTTTCTTTAGCACTGTATTTACACTTTTATAAAAATTATAAAAATATTTCAAAGATTAAAGTTTTTGCAACCAATAAAGTTTTTAATTAATTTTTTTTTTCTTTCTTTGTCAAACATATGATCACTTCAAAAAATATTTGAATTACAAAATTTCATACATTTTTTTCCAATACTAAGTCCAATTCTAATACAACACTTTCTGATTTATGTGGAAATTATTTAAAATAAGTTTGATTCGAATTTTTTTTATACATGAATGGCCATTTTTCCATTAGGCTTAAGTTCGTTATTAATGTTATTCAATGTAATAACAACACAACAAAGTTAGATGTCAGCATAATGAAATGCACATTTTGCTTCGCTACAACCTTCGTTAGCATTCTTGGTATCTGTGTAAAAGGTATTTATCAATTATGAATTTATCTGTTTTTACAGATATTTACAAGAAATAAGAAATTTAATTAATTTAATAACGAACTTAAGCCTAACTGACAAAATATTAATTTTAGTTCAAAAATTAATTAATTCTGCATCACAACAAGCTGCAAATTTTTTAGTTATAATGTTCACTTAGTAAAATATTTTAATTTTGTAAAAATAGATATCAAAACAGTAAATGCCTTAAATTCCTTTAATTTGCAAATTTTGTTGTTTTTAATTTGGTGCAACAAGTTTCTTATTAATTTAAATAAGTTATAATTTACCTTTAACCACAATAAATAGAATAAACAACATCCATAAAGATAAGTAAAACTTTTTAAACGCCATTCTTATTTTCTTGTTTTTTCTTAAACAAACCACAAAAAACAACTCGATTTCAAACTATTTTTTCTTAAAATTTCTTTTAATCTTAGCAATCAAACAAAATTAATCAACAAGTATTTGAATGGATGACTTTCACGTTCCTGCTATTTAAATTTAAATTGTAATTATTTCCTTCCGATTTCCGTTAGAGTTTGAAGCAGAACTTTAACTGTCCACTAAAACATGGTTTACATGGGCTTTTTATACAACTGGAGCAGAAGTTGTAAAAAACGCACAAGCCAGCATGTTAAAAGAACAAAAATCACATACTACATATATCAACAGCATTTACATACACCAGTAAAAAAGCACATACATACATATAAATTTCAGATGTTATTTAGTATCATGTGCAAGTGCGTGAATGTGTTTTTGTGAAGACCACACACATCAAGAAACCATTATAAAATATAAAAATGAATAGAAAAAAATAGGAAAAATAGAGTATTAAAAAAATCTAAACATTATAACGTAAGAGATATGACAAGAATAAGAATGGAGGTGTTCAAATACAACGCAGAAGCAACCAAGTTATTTTAATTGTTACTTTTTACAGTGAGTGGAAATAGCTTTTTCTGCTTTTGAATTTTTAATTTTCAGGATGCATTTGCGGCTTTTTTTTGTTATCAACAACAGGTACGTCATCAGAATGTAACAGGTTGTTCTAATACACGTATACTTAATCATTGTTAGACCTAAGCACACACACATACACCTGAGCACGTTCATACCCACCTTAAGATAACAATTCTTTAACAGACAAAGAATTCGAATGTGCGATTGGTTTGTTGTGTAAAAGCTTTTATTTTTAAGCTTAATAACACATAAACACGTAAACACATACACATAATTATCATTTGCATACAGTTGGTCACCTCAGTTTACGTGTAGGTGTATGTAAATTTACTCGTATGTGTGTGGTCCCTATATTCGAATTCATATTAGTTTTCGTAATGATGCGTTATTTTATTAAACAAATCCTAAAGTACAAACACCACTTTTATATGTCTTTTGATTTTTTACTTGCAGTTTTTTAAATTGTTAAACGCTTTCAACCTAACACTTATACAAATGTCATTTCGCACATGTTCGCCGATTTGCCCTAAGATAAAATTATCGATATCAATAACCAAAAGTACAGTTTTTAATAAACTATGTTTAATTTTGTATTTAAAGACTTAAAAAAAAAGAAAACAATTGTTGAGTTAGTGGTCATAAAGGCTCAATCGCAATGTTCGGCATTTTTAAAATCTTTCACTCTTTTATTAGAATCCATTTTAGATATAAAAATTTAAATAGATAATTAAACTCCAAGCTTGGTTAACTACACTACTTTACTAGCTATAAATGTTTAAAGTTTTTATTGCGTTTTACTAAATTTATTAGGTTCTGCTGCTGCTAAAAATGTAAAAACTAAACCTTTTGAAATTTTGGCATTACCAGATCATTATTTGGTAAGGGCCAGATGCAAAATTTTCTTTAAAGCTTTATCCAAGGCGGGTTCCTTCGCAAGGCTGTTCGAGTAATAAGAACTTGCTAATTTTTTATCCGATCAAATCATTTAGCCATCATTACGGATAATTTAAAAGCCTTCAAATGAAACATAATTTATTAATTTTCAAAATAAAATCTTTTTTTCGTGCTATTTTCAATTATCCCGATTATTTATTTAAATCACCAATATTTATTATTAAGGGTTAAAGCACTTCTCGATGGCCATTTCGTTATCGCTTACTTAACTCTTCAGGAAACTTCTGACAAACATTTTAAATAAATTAAAAATTTTTGTCCAAACAATAAAGCAAAGACAACAATAACCATCAGTAATTCTATTTTTCTTTCTCCATTGTATACGGCTGACTTTTTTTCGGCTCCTTTACACAGTTCATTACGATAACGGACGGACACTTTGCAAATATTAAATTGAATTAAACAACGGGAATTTTTTATTATATTAATTTTCAAAATAAAATATCTTTTTCGTGCTATTTTCTATTATTCCGATTAATTATTTAAATCACCGATATTGATTATTGAGGGTTGTCTTTGCTTTATTGTTTGGACAAAAATTTTTAGTTTATTTACAATGTTTGTCAGAAGTTTCCTGTTTGTCAGAAGTAAGCGGTAACGAAATGGCCATCGAGACGTGCTTTGACCCTTAATAATCAATATCGGTGATTTAAATAATTAATCGAAAAATATTATAATTAACATTAGGAAAATCGACTAAACATTTATATTACATATACAAGCTATCGACATTAATTTATTCGACACAAAAACATTAAGTAGTTTTTCAACCTAAAAAAAATGTTTTTGTGTTCTTTTATTTCTTATTCTTTTTTATACAAAAAAGTATATTAAAAATTATTAATATATTAAAAAACAAAGAACTTTTATCGATAACTTTTCTAAGTAGAAAAAAATTTATCAACAACAGAAAAAAAATAAAACCAAACATAAAAAAAGTTAACGATAAATTTTAATAAGGACATTAGATCTTTTTTTTTAAGTAGCGACAACTTTTATTTTACAGAAAAGCTATCCATCCGTTTTTTAAATAAAATTTCTCGACAACGTATTCGCAAGGAATGCAAATTATCGACACATTTTCTTTAGAAAACATAAGGTGTCAAAAATATTGCTACAGAGGATATGATAATCGAAAACTTTTCTACTAAAGCAACCCGTTCAATTTTCTATTAATCATCAATCGATAACATTTAAGCAATTAAAATTTATCGATTACTTTTTATTAATAATTAAAGTTATCGATACCCAAGTTTAGGATGCATTTTCTATACAATTAAATACCGAAAACGTTTTCGTAATAAAGGTGTCTCTAGAGCAAAAGACGTTTTTATAAAATTTTGAACTTATCGATAACTTTCCTTTAGAAATTACAATTGATTGTTTAAATCATATAGAAATAGAATGCCATAGGTAAACGCTTTAATTATTACTAATCCATAACTAGATGTAAAAGGATATAAAAATTGTCAATTAATTTGCGTGAAAAATAATTTTTTACAGCAAGTAAAATTTATGGATAATTATTACATTATTGGTAAATATAAATAAAATATATATATAAAACAATATCGTTTCTGAAAGCAAAACTAAGTGCACTTGTGTCATGTTCTATTTTCGTATTCAGACTTTTGTATATGACATAAAATCTGTTATCTTTGTTATTATCGTGAATATGTGAAATTGCAAAAATTTCAAGTTACGTACAGATTGTGCGTCACAGCAAACAATTTTCGTCACATTTTTAAATTTTATTTATGACTAAGCAAAATCAAATATAAATATGAGAACAAATAGTTTTGAAAATTTTCGGATAAAAATAGGTATTTTTGGTTATTCAAAAATTAATTTTATGACTCCTTATTAGACATGAGCGATATGCAATTTCGTTTTAAATCAATTACAGTGATTAAATCACAGGTAAGATTTTATCACTGTAATTGATTTAAAACGATATTGCAAACTTCCTGAAAATCTTTTTATTGTTTTCGTGGCAAATGAAAACCCATTTTTAAAATGTTGGCTTTATTCAACACACTTAATATTTTAGAGTTGCCAGTAGTATTACAAACACAAAGTCAACATGTGGCAATAAGTTTTATTGCTCTGCCGGTTTTTATAAGCTAGCAATGGTTAAAGTAAGGATTTTGTGGAACGAATAATTCGCTTTGATTTAAACTTTAAACTACAATTGAGCGAAAAGCCAAGTTAATAAAAGACCACTTTAACCCTTCGTCACAGGAGAATTGCTACGATATTCATTGCCAACCACATATTATATATCACTCGACCCAAGTGGAAGTACATTATTAAAGTAGAGTCGAGACTAACAAAATTTGCCAAGCGCGGAAAAATTCCGCCGAGCCGTTTCCGAGAAAGGAACTTTCTTAGTGGGCACAAAAAAGTGTTGTTAATTTATCCCATGGAAACTATGATTCTCTCGCCCCAAACAAACATAAATTATAGTAGAGACCGAGCCGAAAAAAATTCTTCAAAAGTGCAAAAATTTCGCAGAGCCGTTTCCTTGAAAAGTGGCTTTATCCTGAGTGGGATAAAAAAGCGTTGCCACAGATTTTGCAAATTTTGGCTTATTTTGTTAGTCTCGTCTTTCATTACGTATGGCCATTTAAGGCGAGTGCATTACTCGTTTTATGGGAAAAATCAGCAACGCTTTTTGTGATCATTAAAATTGCATTTTTATAATTATTTGCTTAAAAGATAATAATTGTATTATTTTTTATTTTATTTGTTATATTACGTTAATATCCCATAACATTTTGAAATAAATATGCAATTTATTTGTTGGTTGAAAGAGCATGTATATTTCGCGGGTTGCTTAAGCCAGCTTATCTGGAAACCTTTACCTAAACTTTTAGAAAAGCCAAAAACATTTTTCTTTAAGTATAAAAACTTCAAAAACAACATGAAAGTTATTTTAGAAGGCAATACAAAAGTGTTAAGGCTTTAATAAAAGTATTTATTTATTTATAATTTACATGAATTGTCCTTCTTCTAGATAAAAAAAAATTTACGCAAATTAATTTTTTTTTAAATATTTAATACCGGCGAATTTGTGCTTTTTCACTTTATTTTGTTTTATATTGTAAATAACGTAATGCATAAGTCGGGGTTCATTGTATATTCATATATTTTTATAATTTATATATCGCACCCTAAATACTAAAGGGTCACAACACAAAATTTTCTAAAATTAAGTTTTTCACATTTCACATCTCTAATAATGTATTCGTTATCACTTTTTTTTTTGCACCAAACTGCAAATATTTAAATTTATGTAGGCAAAGAAGTTAAGGCGACATCTTTATTGTCAGAGCGATTCTTAATTATCATGTAATCACGCATTAAATTTTATCGCTGGCAACTCCATATGGAATAAACACTTATAATCAGTGTTGCCAGGAAAAGATAAAAAAAGATACATGTTTCCTTCAAAAAGGTAGCATTTTTTTTTTTTATAAAAGTTACAATTTTTAAATTTTTTTTTAAAATAAATATTAATTTAATGTAATCTATACAAAATGTACTTAAAAGTTTTATTTCCTATTTCAGGAAAAATAACAACAAATTCATTTACTGAACAAAAACAAAACAAAATAAAGAACTGAAAAATGTGTAAAAAATAATGTCAGCCCGATGATACTCAATTCTATTATTCCAAATTGAAAAAGTACATGCTCTCGCAGTTCAATCAAATTAGTTAAAGTGGCTTTTTTTAATAAATTCATTTGATATTTTTCTTTAATTATCTTAAAAATACTTTTATTTCAATTATGTTAAAAATACCGTTATAAAATTATTTATTTTTTTTTTCAATTTATTTTAAAAGCATTAATAACAAAGTTTACTTGCAACCTTTATTATTAAAATCGAGTTAATTGTTAAAAAGATAGATGTGTTAAGATAAAAAAAGTACTTTTTTAAGAAATATGACAAAATGACTATGTACATGTTACTTAGAGTCTTAAAAAGTTACAAAAAAATGTAAAAAATGTAACCAAACACTGCTTACAATAAATATAAAGGATTTTGCCATATTTTAATTATAGAAATAAAAGGTCGAATTTTTTAATGAAGCCTCTAATCCGCATTGAAAACGCCATTAACTTCAAATAATTTTCTTTTGCAATCAAAAAAATAATACAAAACTCCAATTTGTCCTATCCAGTGGTAAAATTAATATGTTTTCATTTTGGCAAATATGGCCATACATATGTACGTCAGTAACACACATTGTACGGTTTTTGGAAAATCCGCAATATTTCAATATAGATAACCGGCTTTTTTTATCACTTAAAAAGTAAAACAATCATATTAGAGACTTATTTATTACATTTAAAGATGGGCACAAGAGGGTTGGAAAAAAGAAGTTTTTATAGAACTTTTAACAAATTTTATTAGAATAGAATAGAAGAAGCTTTTGAAAATTTCTACTTCGTTGCGTAAATAAAATGTAATTAAGATTCCCAGGAGTGGGGCTAAACTATTTGGAGGATCACTTTTCAGTTATATGAAGTATTTTAATTTTTTCCCTTTTTTATATTTGTATATTTTATTCGACCGTTTATTAGGGTCTAGTTTTCTGTTTTCTTTATTACTTATTTAAATAAAACGCTTTTTATATTTTATAGAACTTTCTTGTTTAAACATATCACACTCTCTGAGTGATCATAGGCTTTACTCAAATTCCTAAAGAAGGGCACCGAAGGTGTCCAAAATATTGAATAAAAAAAGCAATATTTTCAATTATTATTTAATAAAACATAAAAAAGGTTTATTTAAATAGAAAAACAGTGGCCTAGAGCCCAAAGATATAAATAAAAATTTAATTTTTCCTAAAATTAAGACCAGTAACACATTACTTGACACACGTAATAAAGAACCTAATGCTATCTGAAATTACTGTGCTTGGCGATCGTAGTTTCGGCATCCATCTGGTAAAGTCAATATGCTAAATTCAATGGTGCGTTTTTCGAGGTATTCCCGGGTTTTAAGTAAATAGAAACTCTTTTTTGTAAATATTTAGACAGTTTGTTTTGTCTATATGTCAATATCACAGTAGTTTCATTATAGCATAAAAAAATATATACAGTGAAACACAGTAAAACGGCCACAGATAAAAATTAATAATAATTAATTAATTAATGTTAATTTTTGTTGTAACTGAATAACATTTAAAACAAATTTTAAAAAATTCAACTCACAGCGATTATAAATTTAAGTCAGTTAGAAATGGGCACCACTAACGTTTTTGCAAAGTTTGGAGAAATATCTGCTTATAGTCAAATGGTGTGTTTTGACTTCTAAGAAATAAACTCTTTGACAGTAATACAACTACCATTTTTTATTTCAGCGGCGTGTTTGGGATCGTTGTCATGGTAAAGGTGAAAACTATCCTTTATGCACAGTTCAGATACTTTGCCTTTAATTTTTCTTAAAACTGATAAAGATTGAAAGTTATTTCTTTTTTCTTCCACAAAATCCCTCTTTTCAACTTCTGCCGCCAAACACGCATCCCATACCACGATATCAGTACTTCCATGCTTTACTGTGGAACGCAAATTCTTGAGACTTAACTCCTCATTGCACTTTCTCTACGCCTTAACTGTGCCGCCCGAATCAAAAATATTAATTTTAAGTTTTGAATCATATGTTTTTCCAAAATGAAAAATCTTAAGCTCGAGTAATTTTTATTTTATTGTATTCACGAAAGATTTTTCCAGGTATTTCTTCCATTCAAGTCAGACTTTCTAACAACTCTTTATGTCGTTTCTGGATTGCAAATTATATTTAAGTGTTAACAAACTATTTCCCGCAATTTTGGGGCACTTAGTTTAAAACTGATTTATTTCATGGCTTATTCTTGTTCCGGGTTATCGCCATGACCAATTCATTAATTTCCGACGTCACTGGGAATGTCAAATTCTGTATATAAAAATTCTGTGACAAATTTTTATTTATTGAAAGTTTGACACTTAAAACAACGGCAAAAATTAACGAATTCCCCATTGCTATCACCTGGTACAAAATATCGCCATCTTTGTAAGATAGAACATTGAAACCAATTTTATGGATAAATCTAAAAATTAAATTGAATTCTAAATAATTAACAGCTCTTGTCAAAACTCATGCTCATGCAAAATGTGTGTAGTAAACCGAAATACTGCGGTGTTAACACTTGTCAATTTGAAACTTTGTCTACATTTTTTTCGAATATTTTTTGTTATAGTTGCGATTTATCTTCTTTTTATTTCTATTTAGTGGATTTTATAAAACAATATAAGTTAACATTACTGTTCAATACATAACGTTGACGTTCTTATTTTAGCACTTCATTTTAGCGCTAAATCGAGGCACTAAACAACGTTGCTCTTGCCGTAAGAAATTAACAACAACAGCAAAATTAAATTGGGAAGCTATTCAGGAAATTTTTAAAATTTCGTTTAGCCTCTGTTAAATTTTTGTTAACTCTCTAAAAAAAACTTATTAAAAAAATGATTTTAATTCCATAAAACCCACGAGAGTAACAAGTAATTAAATCCATTAGCAGCTCTTATAGATTTATAGATACCATAACATAAAAATGTTAAAAGAAAAACAAGTAAGAATACTATAATCGGCTACGATGAATTTTATATACCCTTCACCATCTATTTATATATAAATCTAGTTTAGTGAAGTAACTTCAATCAAATAAGCAAATATTGGGGTGACAAAGAATTAAAAAATAAGAAAAAAAAGTAAGTATAAATAATTCTACATAAAAATGTCACTGGCTCTTAACGGGTTAAACATTTTTTTTAATTTTTTAGTACTTCCTTAAACATCTCTTCAAAAGCTTTTAAATGATACCCATATTGATACATTAAAAAATTTTAAAATTGCAGATCCCCGTAACTAGGAAAAAATGGGCGAGCGCCAATTTTGTACTCGATATTTTTTCTTATTTTTTAATTCTATATCGCTCCATATAATTTTTTTTTTCTTGAAGTTACTTCATTGTTCCAAATGATGTGGAAAAATTAGTGGCAGACATAGTGTTTTGCCCGCTGCATAGAATGACATGAACTGATATTGCTGATTTTCAATAGCAACTCTTTCGACTCCGTACGGGCAGATGGACGTCGCTCAATAGACTTCGCTATGCGTAAGAATTCAGAATACCTTATGGGGTCGGAAATGAATATTGTAGACATTACAAACGTAATGACAAACTTTGATATACCCTTTTTTCTACTTTTTATGGTGAAGGGTATAATAATACACACAAATACAAATCAATTCAAGTTAATTAACATATTGACATAAGCATGGTGGCCATTTGAAAACTAATAAAATGATGGTTTACGAGTTGTTATGCAAGCAAAAAAAGAAAATGGTAGTGGCCACCATCATAAATAAATTTGTATTATTGACGTTAGTACATTATAAAATTATATAACGATCTAGAATGGGAGGTGTAAAAAAAAAGAATAGTATATTTTATTTATGTAAAATTAATAGTGGCAAATTGAACGACTTGTTAGCATTATGGAACCAACATAACGCAAAGAAATTATTTCGAACAAAAGAGAACTGTTTAAAACAATCAATTCATTTTTTGAAAAGGTTCAAAAAATATACTCTCATGTCCTACAGAAGACAGATTTTCACGTCAACTAAACTAAAAATAATTGATCACACATTTATTATTTAACTATTAATACATATATTTCCACGTTTGCTTTTATTTTAAGTGTGAGTTAAAGTTTTGACATAATAAATAACTGCAAGGATCTGGCAACACAATTCATACATTTTTAGACTTTAAGAATAAACCATAAAGTATAGTTGCTTAGTTTACAAAATCTTGTATGGGGTACTTTGTACTGAATACACTTTCTGTTTATATGCTTGTGAACACGCAGTGTATTATTGTATCAATTTATTTTGTATATTAAACGTTAAAAAGCAAATAAGAAGAAGAAGAAAATAAGTATACAGAAGAAAGTTTTTAGGAAGTAAAAGGTACAAACGTCTTTTGTTTATTTTCTTCTTAATGTGATATGGAATTCACATGTAGTTGATAACACGATTACCAATACAACTTTTCAAAAACATGCAAAATAAAAGTGTATTGGTATATTGAAATTTTATCTGAAAATTTCCAACAACAAGCATACACTATTGTATTTTAATTAAACAATACGCAGTATACACGGATACAAGGGGTTTTGTCAATTAACCAATTGTATTTTAAAACGATTGTTAATTATTGCAAATTTCTATCGGGAAATCAGTTACATGTCAAGGCGCTCCAAGTTGTTCAAATCGCAATTCCGAAATACTATTCTGCTGGTGTTTCAATTTGCTATCGTCTATTAGTTGTTCATTTTTTTTTTGCTTTAGTTAAATTTAAGCACGCTAAATTCCCGATTCAATGACAAAAATTCAACGATAGTTATTATTGTAGGTCTCATTGCCATTTCGTTAATACTTACTTAGCTCTACAAAAAACTTTTCATAAATTTTTAGATAAACTCAAAGTTTTTTTCAAGCAAATTTAAAACGTAACTACAAAAATCAAAATTTAATCAATTTAGCAACAACCAACAAATGATGTTATTATTATACCCTTCACCACAGGTGGAAAATGGTATATCTAAGTTTGTTATTCCCTTTGTAATTTCTACAATATCCATTTTCTACCCCATACAATTTATATGTTCTGAGTTCTTATGCATAGCGAAGTCGATTAAGCGATGTCCGTCCGTGTTGAAATCAACTTTGCAGAGGCACTAGACGAGCTAAAGAAAATTTATATATGCCATCGATCAGGTATAGATACGAAATTTTGCTATTGTTTTGCGTCGAAGGCAGCGGACAAAACCCCACACCTGCCTCTAATTTTTAACCGACTTCAAAAAAGAAGGAGGTTATCAATTTGACTGAATGTTGCTTTTTTATATTTTTGCCTGCAGAACTCAGTCATTTCTGAACCGATTTTGAAATTTTTTCGTAATTTGATAGATTATAATCTTAAAAATTAAAGGGTGTTCCCATACAACATACATGTTTTTTAAGGGTATTATGAACCGTGTAGGGCATCACGCGAAAATTGAAAATAAACTGAGTATCACATGGCTTAAAATTGCAAAAAGAAAGAGAAAAATAAATTTAAAAGTGCCGTATGTCCCCATAGGTGACGTAAATTGACCTATATGGGTCTATCTTTTGAAGCGTTATAGAAAAACATTTGAAAATTAGTCAAAATGCCGATTACTATGACCGTGATAATAGCATGTACAAATTTTCAATATTATAAATTAAAGGGTGCCCCATAGTTCATTAAATTTTATGTGCATAGCGCTTATAGACAGAAGTTTGAAATTTACAAAGAACCTGTATTGCTAAGTCCGCTATAACAACAAGTATAAAGTTTGGATTTGGAAAGCACAGGGTGTTCCAATAATGGATATAATTTAGTGTATGTGACAGAACTTTTGAACCGTTTAATACAGAAATTTGAAATTAACAAGGAACATGTATTGCTATGTCCGCTATAACAACAAGTATACCATTTGAATTTAGAAATTAAAGGGTATTCCCATAAGTGATGTAATTTGACCTATATAGCCATATCTTTTAAACCGTTATATACAAACACTTACAAATTAGAGGGATGTCTAATATAACAGACAGACAGACTAGGTCCGCTTACACAGCATGTATAAAATTTGGAATTGGAAATTAAAGGGTGTCCCAATAGTTGATGTAATTTAATATATGTGGAGAAAGTTTTAAATCTTGTAGGCAGGCAGCCAAAATTTATAAGAAAATTGTATTGCTAAATCCGCTTTAAGAAAAAGTATACAATTTGAATTCAGAAGTTAAAGGGTGTTCCCATAATTAATGTAATTTAACCCATACGGTTCTATCTTCTAAAACATTATATACAATTAATTGAAAATTAAAAAAAAATGTCCTCTACTTCGTCTGGTATAATAAGAAGTATAAATACGAGAAATAGGAATTAAAAGGTGTTGCATTAGTTGATTAAATTTGATGTTTATGGCCAAACTTTTAAGCCGTTGTAGACAAACACCTAAAATTTACAAGGAGCCTGTATTGCTCAATTCGCTATAACAATAAACGTTAAATTTGGTTTTGGAAGTTAAAGGGTGTTCCAATAGTTGTTGTAATTTCAGGTATGTAACCGAATTTCTGAACCGTTATATACAGAACGCTGAAACTTAAAAGGGACCTGTATTGCTAAGCCCGCTGTATCAACAAGTTTGTAATTTGAATGAACTTATCTTTTGAACCGTTATAGACAAACGCTTGCAAATTGGACAGAATGTCGATTGCTATGGCCGTTAAAGTAACAATTTCAACATTTAAAATAATAAATTAAAGGGTGCCCCAAAATTTTATTTAATTTGATGTTTATGATCAAACTGTTAAACCTTTATAGACAGGCGGTCTACTACAACAGCAAGTATATAATTTGAATTTGAAAATTAAAGGGTGTCCCAAGAATTCATGTAATTTGATGTATGTGACCATACTTTTGAAATGTTGTAGACAGACAGATGAAATCGCTTTTGAAGTCGGTTTTTTTTTGCGACTGGCAACTTTGTGCGTACCTATTTATCGGCCTTTATATACAAATGTATATTAATTTTTTAATTAAATTAAAAGTGGTAAAGGCGCTGAAAGAAAGAGGCAATGAGATGCAAAAATCAAAATAATAAATCAAAATGTATGGCATCGACAACAATAAAAACCAAACTTCTATGCCAAAACAAGACATCAAATTAAATATACATACATTTGTTCATAGTAAATATAAGAACACTAATGTTTTTTAAGTTCTTAAATTTATTTGAATATTTTTTGGAATAGAACTTGTAAAAAACACTTTTTTCTATTTGCCACTGTTTACTTTTTACCCATCTAATTGTTTTTCAGTTCACAAATCTACCCAAAGAAAAAGACTGGGCTGTTTCGTGCAGAAGGAAGAAAATTTTTATATTCGCAAAAGCTTTCTTTTCTACCCAATTTTTTAGTACGGGATCCAGCGGGATCCTAAAGTTGAGTATAGGAATGCACCTTCTGTTAAAAGCTAACAAGCTACTGAATGAAATTTTTGTTTCACACACAAGTTTTTTGTTAGCTGCCGTTTGGTACGATAAAAAAGCTATGCTTTTTAATGAAAAATTTAAATTAAAAGATAGTGTAATAAAGATTAGCCATTTTCTTTTCTTTCGGCAATTTTTTTTACGATTTTTGACTATGAAAATTATTTATTTTGAACGACTTTAAATAATAAATTTAAATTATTTTCTTTAAAACTTTCTGTGCTTTTATAAAACTGTCTTTTAGTTTTTAAATATACATACATACATATAAATACTCATATATGTATGTATGTGCAACAGAATGGTAAGTAAAATGTAATTATATATATGGATTTATAAATATGCTAAGCAGTGTTTACCTGTGTGACATGCATTGGCACAGTTTCTTTAATGCAATTTGCAAATTGTTTCACAGGAAGATTTTTTATACTCCTTTTAAGTACGGATGCAAAAAGATGGACAAAAAAATAGAAAAAAAACAAAATAACTATAAAAAATAAATTTAGAAAAATGACACAAAAGTATTATAACATTAATTTCCATAAACGATGTATGAATTCTTTGCTATTGTGCATTTTTATAAAGATAATAAGAAATAAAAAATAAAAAGTTATGTGTCTAAAATAGAAACATAATGATGGTCTTATTTATATTTTTAATGCAAAACAAAAAACAAAAAAACAAAAAAAACAAGAAATTAAAATAACATAATAAATCTTAAAGGTTTCCATAAGCAAAATTCGATTTGAAGAAATGTAGCGCATTAATGTTATTTTTATTGTTATTTCAAGCAGTTCAATTTAGTTACGTATATAGTGTCGAAAGAGGTGCTATTGGAAATCAGCATGATCGGTCCATATCTAATTTTCTGATATCATTTGGAACAATAAAGTAACTCCAATAAAAAAAATAAATATATGGGGCGATATAGAATTAAAAAAATAAGAAAAAAAAACGTCAAGATCTTTGAGGAAATACTAAAATTTTTTTAAAATGCTTAACCCGTTAAGTGCTGACTGCATTTTTAATTAAAATAATACATATGTATGTATTATATATTGCCAATGTGTTTCTGTTTCTAGCTGTTAGGGCTTTCTTCGAGGTTCAATCCTGGTTCTCCATGTTTTTACAATCTTTTTTAAATTTATATATATGCAGATGTGAAGATGTGCAGAACATTTTAAACTAAATTAATGGACCTTTAAATTAAATTTTTATTTGGAAAAAATTCGGATTAGTTGCTAACTTTGATAAGTAGCACCTTGCAATTTTGGTTAGTGTGCGTGGTACCTTCCAAATACAATGAAAATTTTTTGTCACTTAACTAGGCAACTGTATGGGGAAGAGTTTCGAAACTTCGTACAAATAATTTCCATATCGGAGTGTATAATTAAATAAATAACTGGCTGGATTGAAAAAGTGGGGTAAGCGAAGCGCTTCGGGCATTGCTTGCAATATATAAAAGAATCGTATCAGAATGGTAATTTTTAATTCATTAATGAGCTGGTGTTTTTTTTAAGAAGTATGAGTCTATTTTTGCATATATTAAGATATTGGGCTTGCGTTTGAATCAATTTTAAAATATTGGCCAATTTAAATGAATTCGAGTGATGGTATTTTCACTATATACCTTTTAAGTTTTATTATGAAATAATAGTTACTAAAATCATTTTAAAAAATAACTGTTTTTAGAGTCCACATGGACTTATACCACTTTCAAATATAACATGTTAGCAGAAATAAAAACAGGAGCAAATTTAAATACATATTTTTTTTGATATATAACAGTTAAAATGAAGACATTTGTATACACTTCGTCTTTAAATAAAAAAAAGCTATTTTATACTTAATTTTTTTTTTTAACATTAGCATATTGAATTATTTATGGTGAATAGGCGGTATATAAGGTAATAAACTTATATCGTTATATATCTCTCTTGTTATGATCCATGAAGTTTTATAAAGCGGTAACATATTAATTTTACTGAGGGTTTTTGGTCTTCCCTTTTTTCTAAACCACAAAATTATTTGAATTTAGCATTTTCTTCCACACTGATTTTATAGCAAATTTTAAGAGGTTCATTCTCTTTAAATATCATCCAACATATTTTAAGGCAGTGCAAAATTTCTCTGTCCATATTAAATATAATTGAGTTTCTTTAGGGTTGATGCAGCTAAGGTATAAGAGACACCTCTTTGATTGATTTGCAATTACAGTCACTCAATAAAATGATTGTAATTGTTAATTGGCATGCAAAGAAATAAGGGATTAATAAAAGGTGATTTCAATGCATACGAGGGTTAGGAACAATTTTGCTCATCTTTATTAGTACACTTAAGATGATGGTAATAAAAAAAGGATACAAATGTATTTATTTTTCTTCAGGTTTATTAATTTCCAATCAATATAATATTAATTTCAGGTTAATTTATAATTAATGGTAAGTATAAAACTAAGGGTTTTGATATGGTTGAAAGGTAAGTTGTTAATATTGAGTTTTAGGTTAATTAACTATGGTAAGTAAAATTCACGTTGATGGTTTAAAGGCAAGTGACTAATTAAGATATTTTAGCTTAATAGGAAACTTCGGTTTTGAAAGGAAACCGTTCTATTTAAAATTCACTTTTATAATATAGTGCTGAAAAAGTTCTTTCATGAGGCAACATTTTGTGGCATTGCAGTGCTTTGACAAACATTAATTATATTAAGCCATAAAAATAAATATTAATTTATACAAATTTATAATAATTTATAAACTCAGTATCCATGAACATGGACACATATTTCTTGCTGATTAATATTGCCTCCTGTAGTGATTTACTTGAGACAAAGTCTACTCTTTTTTTTTCCTACAAAATGAAAAATGAAGCTATTTTTTCGGCAAGACTTTATTGGATTATAATAGTTTTGGGCAGTGTATAATTGGTCCTTTTTTTAATACTGTTATCGTTTAGAAGAAAATAATAAAAGTTGTTTTAATTAAACTTATAAGAAATAGACGTATTCCACTTTTAAAAGAAATATTTTGCGATAAAATTGTACAGCAAACCTGTTGTTATTTATTTTATCTCGAAATAGAACTCTATTGAAATTTTGATTGTAAGTATGGAGAGAAGGAGTCTACAGCTTATTAAAATTACAGTAACTTAGTTATTTGCAAAAGTTGACTTAAACCGCTTTAAGAAGCTGCTACTATCATTTATACAAGTCTTAATGCAGCGCAGTTTGGAAAATTTTACTTTGGTTATCTTTTATATGATTTGTATTTACGCACTATAATAATAAGACTTAAAGTATTGTTGCACAGAAATATCAATCAAGGGGAGAATATTTCCTTATATGATAAAACCCTACTATTAAAATAATGAGTGTGTATGGTTTCTTGAGTATAAGATTTACTAATTTTCATCACTTTGTGACTGTTAAAAGATCACATAAGGTTGCGCTTATACTCACTTTTGTATGACCAAAAAGTTATAAAAAATGTGATGTAAACGCTTCACTGAAATTAAATTAATGCACCAATCGATCCTAATACTTTTTTAAAAATTGCACCTATTGAACTTTAATCTATTCTTCAATACAACGTTGGAATGGAATTAATGCAGAAACTCTACAGTTTTATTGAATTCCAATGCCAAAATATATTATTAGTACATGATGTACACTGTTTGGTTCGATGTAATTTACTGAATCGTCCCCTCTTAATCAAAATATAACAGAGCAATTAAATAATAAAATTCACACTTCCTTAGAAATAGTTAAATCAGATTTGAATATTTTAGGTAAAATGGAAAAACAGTTTAATTAAACGCTACGCTGCGTTACGTAAATTATACGGAAAAGCGGTAAAAGGGCAGTTAAATCCAAAAATAACTATGTTATCTCGCTATTACGTTTAGCCTCCCTGAGAGTAGAAATACAACCTTACGGTTGCGGTTACGGTGGTTGCCGGATTCCGCATGTCAGAGAAAAACAAACAAAAAAATGAGGTGCGGTAAGGGATGTGGATTTTATTGTCATTTTTTATTATTTGTTTACTAACTTTTTTATTCTTTTTTATTGAAACATATTTTAAAAGAAATTTTTAAATGTTAATAAACAATTAATTGGAAAATTTCAAAATTATTGTTGTTTCTCAATAAATTTTTATATATTCTTCCTCTTCTTTTTTAGTAGTCATTCACAAAAAATATTAACAATTAGTATTTTAGAAAAACATTAAAAGGTGGCAACTAGCTGAAAGAAAAAAAATTATAATTGAGGGCTTGAGGGAAAACGCACTCAAATTAAACTAGATTCCAATTTAAGAGTAGAAATACAACCTTACGGTTGCGGCGACGGATTCCGCATGTCAGAGAAAAAACAATCAAAATGAAGTGCGGCGACGGATGTGGATTTTATTGTCATTTTTATTTTTTGTTTACTAATTTTTTTTATTCGTTTTTATTGAAATATATTTTAAAAGAAATTTTTAAATGTTAATAAACAATTAATTGGAAAATTTCAAAATTATTGTTGTTTCTCAATAGATTTTTACATTTTCTTCCTCTTCTTTTTTCGTAGTCATTCACAAAAAATATTAACAAATAGTAATTTTTGCTAGAAAACATTAAAACTGAGGCAACTAGCTGAAAGAGAAAAAATTAAAAATTGAGAGCTTGAGAGAAAACGCACTCAAATTAAAATAGATTCTAATTTCATGCGGATTCGTTCAACGTTTTTTATTGTCAAAACTCTATATAAAAAAAAAAAACAACCGCATCCGCAACCGTGAGGTTTTATTTCTACTCTAAAAAAGATTCTACTCTAAATTGCGCAAATCGGACACTGTGCAATAGCTGGACTAAAATGCAATAACAACTCAGTTGGACTCAAATTACCTTTGTTTGCCTTAGGGACTTAAAATCGATTAAAACAAGTGCTGTGTCTTGTATTTGTTTATAATATTTACATTAAACATTATTAATTTTTTATTTGAAATTAGTATAAATTATAAAATTTTCTTTTACTTTAATTTTTGTACTTAATTAAGGCGAATTAACTTTACCAAGTAAAGACAATAGTACAGCAAACGCAACAATACAACTTTACAGTCTGTTCATAGTACACAATTTATCGTTAAAACGCACAAGAACGTTCACGGTTTTCATTTTTGCGTTTTTAAAAATCGAATGTCACATTCGAAACGAAAAAACTTAACAATTGACGATTTTTCTGGTTTATGTATAAGGTTTATTAATATATTTGATCTCAAATTTAGACGATTAAAAAAAGCATTTCGTGTTTCATTTATTAATATTCATTTTGAAACAAAATATTTTTATAAAATAATATTATTAAAACAAAGTTGCAAAAAATGGAATTTTCAACAAAAAAAGGTAAATATTTTAATATTTATGAATATTGCATTATAAAAATATTTAACTTTAAAAATAAACTATACTTATTTTCCAGCATAAAGTTGACAACGGTTCCACAATCCACAACCTGGTAAAGTACACGGATGAATATCCTCATTTGGCTATGGAAAGCCCACAGTTTGATAGCAACAAAGTGATCATGGAGCAAACTTAGGTGAATGTGGCGAAAAATGTGAATTCCTACGGGCCAACACTACACTACTAGATATAATACATATGTACATACATATATATGATGACACTTTTGTTTAAATAGTTCCATTAAAAAATATTGCAACTTGTTTACACTAATAACTATTTTATAGTTGTTTTTTATTATAAATACCTTTAAAAATTCTTTAGTATTTTGTATTGTTTTTTATATGTATAATAATTTCATATATAAAAAAGTTACGAAAAAATATTAATTAACATGTTGGCAGTGTTGTGATTTGAATCGACATACATATATTTATGCGACACACAACGTTATTCAAACGAAAAAACCGGAACGTATTGCACTGACGCTAAACATTACGTATTCGCCCATGTGCCATCCGGTTTTGTTTCGCTTTTCACGTGTTCTATAAACAGGCTGTTAATATTTTGCTAGTATAAACAAAATAAATTAAAAATATTGCACTTTTAAAGTAAGTTGTTGTAAAGATAAAGAAAGCAAAAGGTAAGCAGCTTTGATTTTGAGCTGCTAAGGCTACTTCGCCTTGATTTTTATACTTAGGCACTATATGTATTTACTGACATAACATTATAAAACGTTTCAAAGTATTCTATAACAACTTATAATTTGTTGAGACTATTTTTAAAATTTTCTAGTAACTACTCTACACAGTGTGTTTACATGTGATTATCTTATTATCTTAATTAAAAAAAATAAAAATTATCTGATACAAAACAGATGTTATAATCTTATTATCCTAATTGTATTTCTCAGCAGAACTTCAAAGTGTCTGAACGCCTGCTTCTAAAATTAAAATCTATAAGTTTTTATTATTAGTCAGTGTATAAAAACAAACAAAACGTATCGGAAACGTTTTATGTAAAGACATAAACTTTTTTATAATTGTCCAATCGTTTTGTACTTAAGCAAAGCAAACTTATGCAATCGCATAATTGTGCTTTATATTTCTCAAAAAAATAAGTGTTTTCTTTCACACGCTAAATCAGCTGCAACTAGCAAATCAATCAGCAAACGTTTGTTAAACTTTTTTTTTCTTAAAATGGTTTCAATTTTGTTCTCAGTGTTTTCTCTTTCTGGGTACGTACGTTTAATTTAACGTACAGTTTTGACTCATTACAAAACTAAATGGCACTTTTCTGTTTTTTTACTGGGACAAACATTTTGTTTTGTTTTCGTACACTGTTATTAACATTATGTTTGAAAAAAAACGAGAGTTTATATTTTCAAAAACATTGTCTTATAGCGTTATCTGATGTTGGCCCCAACATATGGGAAATTTAATTTTTTTATGTCTGAAAGTTTACTTCGTTGCAAATATTAAAGAAATACATTCTGAGTAATAACTTGTGGTTTCCATTTTTAATAAACAAGAATCAAATGCCTTTAAATAACTTACAGACAAAAGTATTTTTTGGACAATTTAGTGAGAAAGTGTTTTCTGAATTTAAAAATTTTTAAACAAAAAGTATGTTAAAATATATTCAACGAAAACATTTTAATACGAGTAACTTGTGAAATCTTTTAGCATTTAATATAAAAACTATTTTAAAAATTATACTAATTATTGAACTATTTGAGACTTTGTTTTCCGTGCATGTGGGATAGTCTGGAAAAAATAGAGTTGTAAATAATTAACTAAAAACAAATACGTACATGAAATCAAATACCTGTAATAAAGATAATTTCGACTGCATTTCCGATTCACTTGAATTTCGTTGTATGAACGATGAATTCGCCGTAGGCTTACGACTCATGGTACGTTGAAAGCTTTGAGTGCCCCGCACACTTGCTGATTTTTTACCCAATAGAATGGCCTACAGTGGCAAAATATTAAATGCTAAATTAAAATTCAATTTAAATTAAGAACTAATTGGTGATTATGAAACCCACCTGAAATGCTAGACGAAATTTATTACTCATTAGATTGTATAGTAGAGGATTAATACAAGTCGATAAATAGTACAAAACACCTGAAACGTAAGTCAATACTGTGTAAATATACTCATGATGATCTTGAACATTTTTCTTTGAACTGTGTGCATTGAAGTCAGCATCAGAAGAAATTGTTACTATAGCAGAAGTATCAGCGGCATTTAATAATTTTTCTGTTGTAAAATAAACGCCATCTTTACCTTCATAGGCCCCATTATAATCTGCATTGCTAGTCATTATGACGCTGCTGCCGTAAACCGCTATAAGACGCTGGGCATGGAATGGAGCCCAACATAAAAAGAAACAGATGACGACGGCAACTAGTTGAACGAAAATTACAGCATAATTATTTATATTATGAATATGTATAGAAATGTTATTAAATATATTAATTGGATTAAGAACATCAACATATGTATGTACATAAAAGTAATAAGAGATTTTGAGATATTTGTTATTTATAACTTAAAATATATTTGTTCATTTCATAATCTATTGTATGTTGTAAAAAATATGGAGTAGTGTTGGGAGCTTTATTGTGATTTTCTATTATTAAGCATTTTAAAACGTCAAGCTTATAAAATAGAAAATAAAATTTAAATAAAATGCAGTTATTTTTATAGGAAGATAGTAATCATTGCGAATTAATGCACAGATGGTCTTAATAGCCCAGCTGGTTTTTGTTTATGTTTAACGTTGTTGTAAAAATTTTAAATAATTTTAAAAATAAAATATATTCAAATAATTTAAAAAATTTGAAAAATTAAGAAATTCTAAATTATTTTTCAAAACCAGCAGCAAAGTATTGCTGCATATGCAGAAGAGACCAACTGAGACAACTTCATTTAAATAACCAAATGATAATAGAAGGATAAACTGAATTCGGGTTCGTTTTTGTGACGTCAACGCTATTTGTGACGTCAACGTGATGCTCTGCAACAACAAAATTCCATTACGATATTGTTTTTAGAGCCGTGCATTCAACTTATATTTAATTCGTCTTGATCGATATATTTTTATGTAATAAACTTCATTGCCCTCCTACGCATTCAGTAAATAAATGACAGAAAATTCTTGCGATTAATGTATAATCCGACAACTAAGCAAACGGACCATATCGCACTTATTCAACTAAAGGGCTTCAACTCAAAATATTCAATTTTTCAGTAGAGACAAAAAACTGTTTATGATAATATTAAAGGAATATAATAAAAAAAAATTATGGCCTCGTAAATATAATATATATATATATATATATATATATATATATATATATATATTTCTGGCCTGGCAACACTGAGTGCTGCAAAGTGCAATCTGACATTTCCATTGGAAAGTTTGTCATTTTTAAGCATAATCGTACTCAAAACATTTTGACGTACGACCATTATTTGTGTTGTTTACAGTGACTTGAAAAAATTAATATAGAAAAAAAAGGAATTAACTCGTGAACATTTTCGTGCCAACATTTTTCACAACTTTTGACGTGGATTATCACGACAAGAGTACATTGACGAACTTAAATCTTTGTATAGCGATGAAGCACCATCCTACAGCACTGTGAAAAATTGGTATAATGAATTTAATCGTGGCAGAAGCTCGCTCAAAGACGAATTCCGTGAAGGTCGTCCAAAAACGGCTGTTGTGTCAGAGATTATTGATGCCGTGCGTGAACTCATAATGCAAGATCGACATGCGACATACCGAGAGATAGAGACATCCTTGGACATTTCTTCCACCAGCATACATTCGATACACAATTTGAAAGTCGCTCAAAAAAAGGCTCGTGTCGATTGGTGCAAAGAAATGTTGCAAAAATACGATTGCGGTGCTTCAAAAGACGTTTATAAGATCGTCACAGGTGACGAATCATGGATCTATGCGTATGAGCCCGAAACGAAACAACAATCGACCGTGTGGGTCTTGAAAGACGAGCAAAATCCAACGAAAGTTGTTCGTGGAAGAAGCACTTTGAAGCAAATGGTCGCCTGTTTCTTCGGCAAAACTGGTCATGGGGCGACTGTTTCGCTTGAGCAACGTAGGACGGTCACTTCTGAGTGGTACACTACAATTTGTTTGCCTGAAGTCATCGGAGAAATTCGAAAAACCAACAAGAGAAGACGAATCATTGTTCACCATGACAATGCGAGCTCTCACACATCGGCTCAAAACAGAGCGTTTTTGACCGGCCAAAACGTCGAATTAATGGGTCATCAGCCGTACAGCCCTGACTTGGCACTTAATGACTTCTTCTTGTTTTCGCACATCAAGAAAAGAACGGTAGCGGTTAGCGCAGGGAAGTGTAACAACATAACAACAGTGTATGGCAGACGTGTGTTTTGGCTATTGGATTAAAGGGGATGACTGGCTTGGATAAAAGGAGTAGTGGATATGTCTGTGGATGGTCAAGGTTACTAAACAAGGCATCGAGTAGTTTATGTCTCGCCGGAGTAACACAGTAGTGTAGCGTGGATGGCAGCGTTTGTAATAATAACGCATGTTTAGTAAATACCAGTCCATGGGATTCACAAGACCGGAGAGATTAAGAAGTACAGGTAGAGAAATCCAAATAATCCGTACGTGTGTACACAAAAGGGAAAAACGTAACATTAGTATTAGAAATGCTAAGTATTTTGGCAATTAAATTATTTGCTTATAAATAAACATTCAGATGATTTTTTGGGGGAAATTAAATTTTCACAGTGACACAATTAAACAAAATTTGTTTAAATTTTAAGCGTAACTTTTCAAAAGACTGGCCGGATATATATTCAATTACATCAAAAATGTGTATAAAATCAGTATATTGCATGGAGACACCCTTTAGTTTTTAATATTTATGAACTGTCTTTAAAAAAAGGACAAATCTGTAAGCTATCATTTCAAATAAAGAAATTTATTAAAAATCGATTCAGAAACGACTGAGTTCTGTAAACACTAATATAATAGTTCTGGCAAAAAATACCAACTTCAAAAAAGATTTCATATGTCTGTCTAAAACGGTTAAAAAGTATGCTTACATATATCAAATTACATTAACTATTGGGATACCCCATTACATTAACTACATTCCATCACCAAACTTAAATCGTGTTATAGCATACTTAGCACTACAGCACCTTGTTAATTTTAACCATCTGTCTGCAATTGTTCAATACTCGTAGTTTGGCAATATACATCAAATTACAAAAAATATAGGGACACCCTTTAATTTCTAAATTCAAATTTTATATCTGCTGTTGTAGTAGACTTAGTTTTAGACTTTGTAAATTTTAACCGTCCGTCTATAACATCAAATTACGTCAACGATTGTAATCCCTTTAATAATCTAAAATTTTAATACTTCTTATTACAATAACCAAAGTATAACCAAGTAACAACGGTTCAATAGATACGGCCATATATGTCAAAAAGCATTTATTTTTTTTTTTAATTCCACTTTTTTAAAGTTTCCATTATATATGAGGCTGCCATAGTCTAAGTGGTAAACACGTTGACTACAAACCAGCTGCCCTGGGTTCAATCCTTGCGGTAAGTCAAAAAATAAAAATTTGTTTTTTTTCTGTTTAAGAGTAGAAATACAACCTCACGGTTGCGGATGCGGATGTTTTTTTTATATGTAGTTTTGACAATAAAAAACGTTCAACGAATCCGCATGAAATTAGAATCTATTTTGATTTGAGTGCGTTTTCTCTCAAGCTCTCAATTTGGAATTTTTTCTCTTTCAGCATGTTGCCACAGTTTAATTGTTTTTATACCAAAAAATTCTATTTGTTAATATTTTTGTGAATGACTACGAAAAAAGAAGAGAAAGAAAATGTAAAAAAGTCATTGAAAATGAACAATAATTTTGAAATTTTTCAAAATATTGCTTATTTACATTTAAAAAAAATTTTTAAATATATTTCAATAAAAAAGAATAAAAAAATTAGTAAACAAATAATAAAAATGACAATAAAAACCGCATCCGTCGCCGCAACTCATTTTATTTGTTTTTTCTCTGAGATGGGAATCCGTCGCCGCAACCGTGAGGTTGTATTTCTACTCTAATGGTATATATACATATTCAGATCTAAAATTAAAAACATGCAGCCTCCTTCGCCGGTACTTCTCTATAGCATATTCGCCGGCGAAGTAAAATAATTAATAAAATGGCTATATCTATCTCCTTTCACCACCTTTCTTCTCTCTCATCTATCCCTTTCCTAAAGAATGTAGTACGGTTGCGAACTAAGTAGGTATTTATTGATGCCTGAAGTGCTACTTCTCTTAAAAAAAAAAAAAAAATTTTTGGAAACACCCTTTAATTTCTAAATTTAAAACTTGTTTTTATAACGGACTTAGCAATACAAATTCTTTTTCAATTTTAATTTTTTTTTAATTTTTACCCTGACCAGGATTCGAACCATCGATTTTATAAAATGTTTAGAAAATTAATTAAAAAGAACCAAAAAGCCGAAAATAAAGTAAAATTTCATTCTTTTTAAATTTCAATATACATCAAACTAAATGAACTATTGGGGCACCCTTTAATTTATAATTATGAATATTAATACTTGTTACCATAACGGTCATAGCAGTCGACAGTATGTCCAATTTGCAAGCATTTTTCTACAATGGTCCAAAAGATAGACAATATAGATCACTTTACATCAGCTATAGGAACACCCTATAATTTCTAAATTGAAATTATAAACTTGTTGATATATCGGACAGATTCCTTGTAAGTTTCAGCTTTCTGTCTATAACGGTTAAAAATTTTGCCCACAAATATCAAATTACATTAACTATTGGGACACCCTTGAATTTATAATTTTAAATCTTTATACTTGTTATTATAACGTTCATAGTAAACGACATTCTGTCCAATTTTCAAGCGTTTGTCTATAGCGGTTCAAAAGATGAACGCATTTGTCAACTTACGTCAACTATGGAGACACCCTTTAATTTAGAGATTTATTTTTTTAATAGTCATTTTAAATTTGTATGTTGAGCATAAGCAATCATCAGACTTTGCAGGCACAAACATGAAAAAAGCAAACATTCAGACGAATTGATAACCTCCTTCTTGTTTTGAAGTCGGTTAAAAACAATGTGGCTTGGTACAAATAGTTTAGTACCTATTGCAATCTATTGTTTCATATTTTTCTTTTGTCACACTCCTAAAATAGAACATTAAGGTGTGTTAAATTGACTTAAAATTGCCTCGTTAAATATTCAACTCTAACATCACACATTGTCACATAAACGATTAAAGATAGTCATAGTTCAGATGTTTGCCAATCGATAAAGAAGGGCACGGTTATGAAATGGAAAGTGAGGGACTCAAAATCGATAAATCGCATTTTTTTTTTTTTTTGTTTGTTTCTAAGTGTTTGTAATTTTTTTATTGAGAGTTTTCTGAAACACGATTTGCTCATTTTGAAAAAATTGTCGGGAAAATTAAAGCCGTCATATGAAAGACATATATAAACTGGACATAATACATATAAGTCATATAATACATATAAGTCTTTATTGTTTTTTCCTAATGTTTGACTATTCGTCCGTCTGTTACAGTCCTCTATTTCTTGAACCGTCATGCGGTAAAGGGTGACGTGATACTGATAAATAAATATTGTTACTTTTTGAACTGTGAAAGCCAGAAACGTTAAATTTGCGCAGTGTCCATCGAAAAAGTAAAATTTTAAATTTAAAGGGTGTCCCAAAATGGACGTATTTTTCACTTACATGTCTTTTGTTTTTCAACCGGACTAGACAAAAATTTAGAATTAACACAAAGTATGCAAAAATATGTTCGCTATAAAAATATATTGTTAGAAATAAATTTAGAAATTAAAGGGGATTTTAAAAGTACATTGAATTTCACTTAAATGGCCTTATCTTTTAAGCCGTTGCAGGCAGATGCTTAAAGTTTTTGTAGAGGATGTCTGCTGTAAGAGTATGTACAAAAAAAAATTAAGTAAAAGATATCCCGTTAGTAACGTGATATACATATATATGACCATAATTTTTTACCGTAATAGGCTGAAAAAGTATAAAAAATTAAAAGGTATTCTAATAGTATCGTCTTTTCCACAGGGCCTTTCTCCGCTAATTTCGCTGTTACAAGCTTAAAAATTAAAAGTAAAAATTAAAGGGTGACCCATACATGGCACGGTACTGTTCATGTGTGAGTCAAACTCTCACTTGGCAGATTTATTTCACGAACTTTGCATAGTCATTAGACTTCAGTTCTTCTGTCATTTTAACTTTGTAAATAAATATGCATAATTTAATAAACTATACACTTTTTACTGCTTCTTGCAATTGGCAATTTTCATGCATAACGATGTCCGATTTTTAACCAAACCTCTCACACAAGCTAAAGATTTTTCTAACAATTTTTCAATCACTTGTATGAAAATAATTGATTTATTGCCACTTATACAAATATATCGCACTTGATCAACAAATTTCAAAGCATTCCGATCTCCAAAACAACATTTGAGACCATATTCGTAATTATGTAGTGACTACCTTCATATCAACAAAAAGGTATTATTTTAAGTTAGTACAAAAGTTATTATAGAAATAATTAAAAAATTTGATTTTTTTTTTCGCAATACTTGCACAGATTTAAAGGAAAAACAGTGTAAATATATTTTCTAATAGAAATTGCTTACTATGATGTATTCGGATTTTCAAATTCTCTTAAAATGTATCCACAAACAGTTTTTCATCTCTACTGAAAATATTAAAATTTTGAGTTAATACCTTATTGTTGATCAAGTTCGATATGTATGTTTAATTTTCAAGTATAAAAAATAAATGTAATAGTTAAAAAAAAAATAAATTCTTTTGATAAAAGAAATGCGAAAAGCAATTCGTCTAATAAAAAAATTTTTTTTTTGTCTTTCGCCTAAGTTTCTTTAATAAAGTTGTAAAAAAGTAATAACCTTCTTTAATGAAAGACATATTATTAAAGAAAATATTGTGATACGAGGGTTAGCTAAAAGTGCACTGAGAATTTTAAACAAAGTGGATTCTAAAAGAGGCCACTAGTAATTATGAAGGAAAATGCGCTTTCTAAACAGTTCTTATTAAAAAGCAAAACACCAAAAGAAATCAAAGTTAAGTTAGAGATTGATCACAAGCAAATAAACTTTTATTTGTACCAAAATTTACATCTGCATAAATGAAAACCTCTCTGCTAAAAGGGAGTCACAACTTAAAAATACTTTAAGGTAAACTATAGCTTGAAAGCTTTTAAGCTTAAATTTATGAAGGTTAGGAGGTTTATAATCGTAGAATTTTTAAGGATTTGCACAACGATAATGCGATGGTTGCTGACCTATGCATATATCGTCTGATGGCCAATGCCCTCTCAGATTACAGTTAAACGTAGGTTGGATCGGGTTCTAAGGATGGCTTGTATAAGTATATGTGTTGGGATGCGCACGGTTTCAACACAGTCAATTGAGACAATGATTGTATTACTGCCGTATTACATAAGGCCGACGGCTGCATATGAAGAGCGATACCATTTGGTATAGTTGTTGGTCAAATATTTTGGACTTTTTTTGGTCTGTAAATGGGTTAGAAAATCTCAAATGCCAATAAAACACATGAGTTAAAGAGAAAGACTACATCGGACACTCATTAAGGAAGCCGTTCTACACATTGCGTGTATGAAGGACGACATCAGCTTTTTCCCTCGTGGTTCTCTTATGGATGGTAGAGAAGGAGCAGGTGTATAATCAGCTGAGTTAAACCTGTCCTATTGTCTATGTTTGGGGGAGTACGTTTACCAGGCTGGAAAGCTTCTCATTGTTCTTCACAAGCAGTTGGCTTTTCTTGACGAAGTGCATCTTACGTATAACAACAACAATGTTAGCCTCCAAAGCTCCAATTATTAAGTTTACCGACACAAGGCACTGACTTCACGTGCCCCTACAGAAAATAATCGAGATGTGTCAAAACGCACTACTTTGTGGTCAATTACCTGGTCCATATATCAAAACCATCTTACGGTAAAATTTTGATTTTAATAAAGAGTTAAACGCCCAACTTGATTAAATTACAAATTTGGGAAACACGTGTTTTTCTAGACTTATTGATTTCTCCTCGTAATTTCTATTGTTTAATCTTTATGAGCAAGCTTAGCTATTTCACTACGAACAAGATACGTTAAACGTTTTTATCATCAATATGTTTAGCCAGAAAAATAATTTAGAAAACAATAACAATTCACTGTTGTGTAGAATTAAAAAGCGGCATGCAGTCACAAAATATAAATTATTTTCAACAAAAGATAAATAAAAGCGATTTGGCTTGAATTGTTTTTTGTCTCATTTTTGTCAAATAAAACCACAAAAGTGTTTAGCCTGGTTAAATGTTTATTTATTATTATCATCGCCATTTGTTTTTTCTTTTTCTTAGCAAACATGTTAAAGGGTTATTCGCATATTGTCCGATGTATTGTATTGCATTGAAATGTGCGTATATTACTGAAGATTATTGCGTTCATAACAATAATCAATGATTATGTCGAATGATAATATTAGAATTCAAATTGATAACATTGATAATAATATGAAAATTTGTATGACTTGTCAATTAACGCATGTTAAACATTTATTACGCAATCGAAAAACAACAAATTAATTAATAGCGACTATAAGTGGTTTCATATTTTATTTTTTTTTTGGTATTTTTTCTGTGAAATACCACAATGGAGTTTAACAGGAACAAATTTATTAATGGTGAAACTTCATTATCCAAACTGGTGATCTCATGGCGATTAGATAGATTCATTGCGCGTAGATCGATGAGACAATATGAATGGCAGAAAATTAAAATGGCGCTTAGTTTTACAGCTGGCAAAAAAAAATATTAGATGTTTTATCTCAACCTAATAAAAGTAAAGTTGTAAAACAATAAGAGAAAAATTAAGTTTTAATACAAAATAAGTGAGATTACTAAATTCGGCTATGGCGAATCTTATATACCCTTCACCATATATGTAACTCTAGTTTAGTAAAGTAACTCCATTCAAAAAAGCAAATATTGGGGTGACAGAGAATTAAAAAATAAGAAGAAAAAAAGTACTACATGAATATAATTTTTCATAAAAATGTCATCGACTCTTAATAAGTTAAGCAGTTTTAAAAATTATTAGTATTATAGCTATTAAATGATACACGTATTGATATTTTAAAAAAATTTTAACATTTCAGAGGGCCTTAACACGGAAAATATGGGCTGTCGCCAATTTTTTCACTTGATGTTTATTTTTTAATTCTCTATCGCCCTAAATATTTGTTTTTTTTTGGATTGGAGTTACTTCGTTGTTCCAAATAATATGGAAAAATTAGGGGAAGGCGTAGTGTTTTGCCCGGTGCGTCAAATAGCACCTCTTTCGACAATATGCCTGATCGATTGGCGTATTTAAACACGGACTGGCAGACAAATATCGCTCAATCGACTTTGTTATGCATAAGAACTCAGAATATATATACTTTATGGGGCCGGAGATAGACATTGTAGAAATTACAAACGGAATGACAAACTTAGTTATACCCTTCTTCCACTTTTTGTGTTGCATGTCTACGTACTTTATCCCACGTATTACACAAGTAAGAGAAGAAGTGTATTTTTGTTTTTAAGTTTTCCATTAAAATTAAAAGAATAATTATAGATTTTTGTATTAAGTTCTTCGAGTGTATAATCTGTATTTATTTAATTATATATTGTGGATAAATTACAGTCATTATTGCACAAGTATGAATATTACAAAAAATGCCAACTGTGGCTCTATAGTTTGTATGTTAACGTGTACTTAAAAAAAACATTTCACAGGCATTTACTTTAATTTTGTCAGTAGATTAAGTTTTCTTTTGCACATTATAATTGGCGTTTTATCTTGAACATAGAATATTTCAAAGATATACGATTTTCATATAAGAAATAATGTTTCTAGAATGCTCAGTGGGTGAACACTTGATCAATCTTTCAAACACTATGGGTAGACCATAGATCAAAATCTGAAAAAATATATACATAGCTCATGATCACAAACATAAGTACTCGTATACACAAATTCCTATATCTATATTTATATATTTTTTAGTAAAAAATAATTTTATATTAACAAAAGAATGCTTATCTGTTCGCTTGTTTGTTTGTTTGTTTGTTTGTTTGAAAACTATAACAGCGTGTAATAGGACAAGAACAGTCCCGAAATTTTTGCAATTATTGGAAGGATCGATAGAAAAAACATTTTTCTATTTTTAAAGAGAGTGGTATCAGGCCTTGCTATATTTGCCGATTTATCGGCGTTTCGCCCGTTTTTCGTTGTTGATATGTTCGTTGTTCCCTGGAAAATTGCGAGCTTAATTATGAAAATGATGTAAGTCAAAATAAAAAAAAACCGACTTAAAAATAGATTTCATCTGTCTGCTTATAACGGTTCAAGAGTATGGCATCATAAATTAGATTACATTAACCATTGGGACACTCTTCTATCTCCAAACTTTATACTTGTTTAACTGTTTAATAGTTTGGCAATATACATCAAATTACAGCAACTATAGGGTCACCCTTTATTTTCCAATCAAATTATATAATTGCCATTGTAGTAGATTAAGCAATGAGGTTCTGTGTAAATTTCAACCGTCTGTCTATAACGTTTCAACGGTTGGGCCATATACATCAGATTATATCAACTATTGTAAAACCCTTTAATTTATAATATAAAATTTTTATACTTCTTATTATATCAAACAAAGTAGTGGACAATTTGACTAAAATTTAGGTGTTTGTATATAACAGGTCAAAAAATACGGCCATATAAAACAAAAAACATTAATCTTGGGATCACCCTTTAATTTCTAAATTTTAATTCTAAGCTTCTTGTTACAGCGGACACTTGTAAATTTCAGATGCCTGTAATAACAGTTCAAAAGTTCGGCTACATACACCAAATTGCATCAACTATTGGGACACCCGTTTATTTCCAAATCCAAATTTTATACATGTTGTTATTAGCGGAGTTAGTAATACAGTTTCTTTGTACATTTCAATCATCTGTCTACAACTGTTTAAAATTATGGTCATATACATAATCAAATGAACTATTAAGGCACTCTTTAATTTACAATTTTAAACATTAATACTTGTGACTATAACGACCATATCAATCAATATTATGTCAAATTTGCAAGCGTTTGTCTATAACGGTTCAAAAGATAGGCACATATAAGAAAATTTACAGCAATTATGGGACACCCTTTAATTTCTAAATTCAAATTAGAAACTAGTTGATATAGCGGGCTTAAAAATACAGGTCCCTCTTAAGTTTTAGCCTTCTGTCTATAGCGGATCAAAAGTTCGCCCACATATTTGTAATTACATCACTACTCAATTCGTCTCCAAATCTAATACAAGAGGAGATTCCATAAAAGTGAACCTTAAGAGATAATTTATAAAACTGCTTTAAGTGACTCTAACAACAAAAATAAATAAAAATATTGGAATAGTTCCACTATATACGACCAATAACGGAAGCAAGTAAAACGGTTATTTTCATTTATTTTATATTATTTTATATACTGTGAACATTATTTAATACTGAAGTGTTCTGTTTTGTACTTTTTTTTGTTAATAAAAATATTTTTAAATGTATTTAAAAAAGGTTTTTTAATTTCCCGCTTTTTCAAAATTAAATTGCTGATAAAGCCGATTTTTTCTAGCAAATATATCGATTTCTTATCAAAAACATCTGGCACCCCTGCCACCAATACAAAATAAATATACATACATATATCATCGCATAGTTAGATAATATTAGGTAAAGTTTACAAATTTTTAAAGAGACAGCCCTTTACTAAACTAGAACGGCTCTATTGGGCCGTACAAATTAAGTTATATGCATAGAAAATCAAGAGTATTAAAAAGGTTGAGTTCTTCAATTTTTTTGCCGCAATATTTATATGTAATGCAGACACTTAAGGTGATCTTAAGTTGTTTATTTGTCAACTGCTCTGCACCCTCCTACATTTAAGAATCTATTAATATATAAGCAAGGGTCTTCTTAAACATAGCTTTCGCTGGAAGTTAGATTCTGAAGATGTCAGATATATGGTTTTCAGCTTCACGTGTACAATTACGTATGTTATAAACAAGTAAAAAAGTGCTATAATCGGCTATGCCGAATCACATATACCCTCACCATCTACATATTGTTAAGTTTTTCCCTTTTTAGACAAACGTACGTATTCTTTTGATTGCAATTACCACTATAGCTCATTATAAATTCTCTATTATTTACTTTGTGGCTTTATCTGGCTATACTCCTTGACCTACGGTCTTTTGAATCCTATGATTTCGTACTGCTTTACTAGATAAACGCTTATTCAAAATTTAAAAATAAATTTCTGGATAAAAAAAATGTGTGTAAGTAGTCACTTAAGATGCATGTGCCTCTCTTGAATTCACATGTTTCTACTCTTCGCTTTTGTGTTTTTCGTTTAATTTTTGACGGAGATGCCACTCAGTTCCAACTTGTGCCTATCATCGTTAAGCTGAAATTAGTGAATCACTTAATCGTTATTGCAAACAACAGAAAATGTCGTCAGATATAACTATTGTAGTATTATTTAATGTTAGTTAGTTAGCACTGCAGAACTGGATAATCCAGGAAAAACTCTATAGATAAATAAATATGCCATGGCAGAAATGGTTGTGAACATCATTTTGCTTGAAATGAAAACCTTCATTCCATCTAAGCAAATCCACATTAAGCCAAGAAAGAATTCTTGGTTTAATCAGACGTGCAAATACGCAGTCAGATCCAGAGAAAAAGCATTTCGTACATGGCGGTGTAACAAAAACGCAGGTACTGATTCGCTACGCAAAAAGGCGAGATCTTCGTGTGCCAAAGTACTTGGGTGCGAAAAAGCTTTATACGAGCAGCTCCTTCGTGCTAAAGTTCTTGCTACTCCTCAGGGTAGCAAGAGCTTTCGGTCATTAATTAAAAGAGTGAAGGATAATGCTAGTTCCTTAATTCCGCCTCTTTTAAGGAATGATCAAATAAATAAGGAACAGGATAAAGCAAACCTCTTGGGTGAAATCTCCTTACTATCTATGTCACCTTTATCAGACCGAAAATGGAATACAACGCTCATGTGTGGGCCGATGCTTCAAAGTCTATTTTGGAGTTACTCGACCGCGTGCAGGAGAGAGCGAAGAAGCTCATCGGTGACAGTAGGGTATCCAGCTCTATTGACTCACTGGAGCATCGACGCAATGTCGGGTGTGTTTCACTGTTTTATCGTTACTTCAACGGCATGTGCTCTTATGAAATCAGGGAACTTATTTCCTGAAAACCGTAATTTCGTACGCGCAACGCGTTCTGCATCAAGAGCGCATTCCTTTATGTTCGATTGGCCAGTGAACTGCACTACGCATTACAGAGAGAATTCGTTTTTTAGCCGAACAGTTCGTATGTGGAATAAACTCCCCGCAGAGGTCTTTCCTGCCACTTTCAATGTGCAAAGATTTAAATCAAATGTCCACAAGCACTACTCCCTCTACCCCCCTTCACATAACCTAATTTCCTAGTTCTGGCACAATGAATTGCATAAGTAGGGGTCATCCCCTGAGTGCTGGTTCTAAAAAAAATATGTTCTTCCAGAAATACAAGATGCAACAAGAAAAAATGTCTAATATAGATAGATACGAAAGAATGCTGACGTAGATTATAGCGAACGAAATTCGATTTGTTACAATTAATAACGAACATAAGCCAAAAATTAGAATATGAAATTAATAGTTAGTTATAAACAACAATTACTTAAGTATTCTAAAAAATATCTAACTTTTAATTATAAATGGAATCAACTTTATAATTACAAGCTCATGAATAATATCCGGTTAAGTTATTGCTTTTTTTAATATAAATCATTTTAATAATTACAGCAAAATTGAGTATGACAAGTACAATGTAATAAATTTTCTAGATCGCTACATACTTCTTCGGCATTCCATTAATCTATCTTCTGTTAGTCACTTAATTATAGAGAAAATTCTTTATTAAAAATGTTGGTAACCAAAAAATTTTGATAGAATCTGACTTTTCGTGTTTTTATTATATCCTTCACAACAGGTGAAAACGGTATATTTAATTTTGTTATATCCATTTCAGACCTCATAAAGTATATATATAATCAGTGTCATGTCCGTCTGTCCATCTGTGTCAGTGTTGAAATCAACTGGATGAGCTAAAAAAATAAAATACGCCAATCGATTAGACATAGCTGCGAAAATTTTGCTACTGAAAGTCAACAAGATCGGTCCATATTCCTTGAGGCAGCGATCAAAACACCACACCGTCCTCTAATTAGTCCATATCTTTTTTAAGAAAAATTGGGGAGCTGTTCTGATAAAGCAATCTTTTCATTTGTTAAACTGAAACAACAAACCTAGCAAAACTTACAATTTTCGGAATAAAACCTTCTTTAGAACAAAAAACTTTACGGTAGGAAAGATTTTCTTATGCCGAATTAAACTATTTAATGAGAAATCTGAAGTATGGTACATGTGGTTATACATAGGGCATATAAGATTCGGCATAGCCGAATATAGAGAGCTTTTTGTTTCTATAAATCTATAAAATGTGATAATAAACAAAAAATATTCATTTTCATTTAAAATAGTTTCTATTAAATAAAACTTATGAGAGCTTAAAATGTTGCCCTAATTAAATTAAAAAAGGAGGGCTAAAGCCGAAAGCCGTACCACCTACCTTCAAAAGTTATATTAATTACAATATATTTAAGAGAAAGCATTAGTTAAGGCTTTAGGGGATCCAAGTTGGGAATATGATATGATTACTTCACAACTTGCATCAATAGGGTAGAAAAAGGGAGAAAACGAGAGCGCTCTACAGATTTTTGTCTACTATGGTTACAGATTTGATAGGTTTGAATCAATTAGAACCGTTGTTTCTGAAATGTTAAATATTTTATCATCGAAATTATTTTTCCAACATTTTTTTCTGCAATATTTGGACTGTAGGTTAAATCAATGCTATAAAAAGGTATCTAAGGTGCCAATGCTTATGAAAACCCTAGAAATAGGCCTTGGGAACGCCGAGTACAAAAATTTAAATATAAATTTGAATAAAGATGACCCTTATAATTATTTAAAGTATAAAATAAGGAACGAGACGAACAACGACACTTTGCTCATGATGGAGATGTTAGTCTTCGAGTTCGTGACGGTTAGATTTGATACCGAAAAACTGGGTAAAGGTAGAAAAGACTATCCACTATAGCAGAAATGACAATCTGTGCCTACAGCAAAAAAACGTCCGTTATGCGTGCTAAGCAAAGAAGGTTGATCTGCAGATCCTGGAAATTAATCATAGAAGAAAGAAGTAAGAGTGCTATATTTGGCTATGCTGTATCTTATATACCCTTCACTATTTACATAAATCTAGTTTAGTGAAGTAACCCCAATCAAAAAGACAAGTAAGGGAATGACAGAGAATTAAAAGATATTAAAAAAAATTAAGACCTATATATAATTTTACATAACAATGTCATCGCCTCTTAATTAGTTAAGCACTTTTTAAAAATTTTTGTATTTCCTGAAAGATCTCCTGAAAAGCTTTTAAATGATAGCCATATTGATATCTTAAAAAATATGGTGGGTGACCATCGTACTTTTCTGTGAAAAGTTCAAAGGCCCATAACTCGAAAAATATGGTCGAGCGCCAATTATTGCACTTGATGATTTTTTCTAATTTTTTAGCTCTCTACCGCCCCATATATTTGTTTTTTTGATTGCACTTATTTCAATGTTCCAAATGATTTTAAAAATTAGAGGCAGGCGTGGCTCGAAGAAAATCTACCGATCTGGATGATTTTCAATAGCAAAATTTTTAAAACTATGACTGATACATTCGCGTATTTAAACTATCTCTAGCTCATCTAACACTGACGAACAGACAGGCAGAAGGACAGACAGACATCGCTCAATCGACTTCGCTATGCATAAGAATTCAGAATGTATATACTTTATGAGGTCGGAAATAGATATTATAGAAATTACAAACGGAATGACAATCTTAGATATATCCTTTTTCCAGCTGTGGTGAAGGGTATAGGTAATGTAGAAATGTACGTGAACTAGTAAAAAAAATTAGGTGTACTAATCCAGGGTTTTCGAATACATTTCAATTACGTTTGGGCTAGTGTTGTCTGCTAGTTATGCACAATATTAAATTAACCAGGGTTATTCTGGGCGTCTCCTAATAGATGGATTTTTGTAATTTATTTCAACTATAAAAGTATATGTTGGCAGGCTTAAATGTTTATCAAGGAACTCTTAGCATATGTCTGGGAGAAGCCAAAACGATATGGTACATGAAAATGTTCTTCACTGGCTGGCATTAGAATGAAGAAATAAGTAGGGTATGAAACAAAAAGAAAGTGAGAAATGTAAGAGATTTGGGAAAGGACACTAAAATGGTTATTCAATACAAAAAAAAATAGGTTGAAAAGCTTAAATCAGACTGAGCATAAAACATATTAAAAAGTGCAGCAAAATGTAAATACTTAATTTAAAGTCATGCAAAATAATTAATATCAGCTACAAGAACATGCAACAAATTTAAAGTAACCAACTTACCCAACATTTTTATAACTCGCTTTGTGCCAAATTGATTAAAACGACCACGTGCAGCACTGACTTGGGTACCGCCCGAGTGACGATATAAAATCGTATCACTCTGAGTACTCTTCATGCCGAAACGACCGCGACGTATGTTAGAATTGTGATTGTTTGAACCGGCAGATATGTCGTTACGAAAAGAATGCAAATTCCTAGTATTGAAACTGTCTTGGCCACCGCGACAGTTTGCATTTATAACGTTCGAACGATATAATTGTAAACCGATTAAAAGATACAAAACGAAAATTATGGACATGGGTGCAAAGAAAAAAATATACGTGGACAATTGAAAGGAATGATTTATTATAATGCGCACTACTACACAGGTTTCTACACCTTGATGCGAAACAATACCAAATTGCAGAGCCTGAGGTATGGCAGTCAGTATGGAAAATAACCAAATAAATATAATTATACGAATGGCACGACTTAGTTTCGAAATGGCCTGGCCCAAAAACGGATGACATATGGCCACATAACGTTCTACGGTAAAAGCTGTTATTGTCAGAACGGTAGCATTTGCTGAAGTCTCTGCTAAAATACCACGACCTATGCAAAAATATTCACCGAAGACATAGGGATATTTGGACCAGGTCAAATATATTTCTTGTGGTACACCCGAAAGCAGAAGTAAAAAATCCGATATGGCCAAACTAAAAAGATAATAATTTGTGGCCGTGTGCATTGAACGATTCATTTTAATCACTATACACGTGCTAATGTTGCCGACAACACCCGTTATAAAAATTAATGTGTACACTATAGTCAGTGGTATGACGATTTTTAAAGAATCCCTCTTGGGACCAAACTCTATGGTCTCATCAAAATCATAAACACTTTCGTATTTATTATTTTCCGTAGCGTACAAGTATAAAGAATTTTCAAAGTCACTGATATTTGTTGCAGCAACTGTTGTGTCGTTAATTGTATTAGTCATATTGTTTTTGTTATTACTGGAAATTTTTTAATATTTTTAAATTTGCTCAAATGCGCTTAATTTAATTGTAATATTTTCATTGCATTTGGCCATCGTAGATGTATGAATATTTCTTGGCGTTTAAGTTATTTTTATAAGTTTATTTTTTCTTTACATTAGCACTATAAGTTTTAAAGTTTTTTTTAATCATTTCAGTTTTTCAAGATTGTAGATAAAAAGAATATTGTTGTATTATTAATGCAATATTGTATTGGTCACTTGCAAGCTGATTTAAATTATAACTAATTGTTTTAACTTGCTTATGCTCACGCAAGACAATTAAGGTGTTCAGGTTTGCGTTAATCTCTGTCTAACTAAAGCTTTTGAATAAAATTTTAAACAAGTTTGTATTTAACTTAAGGGTCTTCCAATAGAGACTACTTTTAATAATTGGCGGGTTTTTTTATTATTAAAAGCATGTGCTTTTATCAACAATTCACTATCAAAATGTAACAAAGATGCATAAGTAGATCAAATTTTAATGTTTGCAATTCCAATTCTTATTTTTGGGAATTAAGTTCATGTCTTCGAATAAGAAATGAACATACGGCCATGGAAACGAATTTTAAAATTTTTAAAGCAATTGGAAATTTGTAAGCTTGACACTGTGTTATTCGTATTGGATGGACATTTTGTTTCATTTCATTTTAAATTTAAGCATTGCCTGGCCCAGCGGTATGTGAGAAAGACCCTCAAGCATACCATGACTACCAGGATTATGCTGTTACTCCCCGCCTAGGAACTTGTGACTACCTTAACTCCACCGCCATTACATTTCTTTCAACTTACAGATTACGAGTATAATTCTAACTTCACACCTACTAGGGTCATGATGATAATTTTTTAGAAAGGGTTGGACGGCCTTTATCGCCAATCGCCACACAATTTTGAATACCAAAGGTAAGCTATTTCTGCGATGTTTGGGTTTAAATCAATGCCACCATGTTAGAGGAGCTTTACCAAAAACTAGCCTTAGGTCCCCGCTGCGATACTAGCATATATCAGCGGTTCTTATAAGTTTAATGACTGTATCATGCCTTTGGACCCCCAGCAATAAGGTCAAGAAGATCTCTCACAGCCAAACCTAAATTAGCGCGTAACGCGCAATCTATCTGTCAAAAATTCTCATATACATACAAAATGTATGAAGCAAACCATAATAGCGCGGTGTTAAAGTTTAGCAAATGGAAAATCCTATTTTGTTAGTGCGTTAGGAAGTGAAGTTGGCTGCTTATTTGTGTGTTTTGTTTTATTATTGTTGAAAAGTAATGCCAATCTAATTATTTTCAAGGCAATCCAGCGGTTTTATCTCTTCTTTTTTCTTCTACAGCGGGTTTTATAAAATAAAATGAGTTCACATTACCGTTCAAGATACATAGTTGACGCTCTTATTCAGGCATGACACTCTAGCGCAAAGGATCTCTATCAGATTGCTTTGCGTCTATCGCTGTTAGACAGCATGCCTCTTAATACACAACGATTTTTTAATTAAAATCTCATCTTCAAAAACAAAATCGTAAATTGATCAATATTTGGCATCTTGACAGAATGTATTGGATTTTAGCAGAATATAATGGATAAAAGAGCTACAATACGTACACAGTCGTAAGAAAAAAGTGAAGGTGAAGTAAATTAACTGACTTCAACCGTACTAACAGAAGTACTGTACTTCGCTCTCATGCCAATTATGGGCTTAAGACATAAAGTGCTCTTAAGTACATAATGGAATGGGAAATGAAACTGTGATTAAAACCAGGCAAGTTGTTATAAAAACGGAAGTAAAAATCTAAAGGCTATGGATTGAGTATCACTTAGACTGACAGACTAACACAGTGCACAATGTTAACTTGAAACAAAATATAAGCAAAATAATACAACTAAACAAACTCTATACGATTCACTAAATAGCAAGACTTCATTTCTTCTGTTTATAGATCGGCTGTAGAGATTTAAAGAAATGTGTTTTAGGTTTTAGTGGGAAATATATAAAAACAACAACATACAGCCAGTAACACTGTTTTGCACGAAAATCCTCCTTTAAACCAAAATATGCTTTCTTACTGTTTTCAAATGTGCTGAACACGAATTTAAGTTAGAGTCTGTCTATCACGCACAGTTTCTTGAGAAATTCTAGTTTTTTATCCAAAAATGTGAGTTTTTTGTAAATTTGTCGAATTTTTTTTGCCGTCAAAACATAGTGAAAAAAATTCAAAAGTCCGATGATTTTGAGCGCAATAAAGTATATTTGAACAAAAAAAAATTGATGGGAATATTACAAGTGGTTGAAGAAATATGGCTACTCGTAAAAGTTTTTTTTTTCCTGTATGTATTATCTTACAATTTTTTTTATTTTTTTTATGGTCGTATCCTTTTTATTCAAATCCCTACCTGCCCCCCTTTCACCCTCAATACTCCAACTCCCCTCCTCCCACCCAGCCGCTCTCTAGTCACTATTTTCTTCTAGGATTTGATCAGTACTCTCGAGGCTTTCGCTCCAAGTTTCTTCTCTTTTCTCTCAAAATCAGAGGGTGATAGAATTTTTATGAGTTCAGATTCGGACTCAGCACACCTGAAAACATGAGAAACAGGCAAAATTGCTCAAGGGAGGGGAGAAAAGTTTCTTTTTGCAGAACAGTGTGTAATTCAAACTGAGGAAATGTGAACACTTGTTATGTTGTAACATTTTAATATGTCGACACCAATTTCCGATGCAGTTAGCTTTTTCTTTCTCTCTCTCTATTTTCCTTACTTTGCTTAGACTTAGCAGGGATGATTTTTTACGGTTTAAAAAGTATCGAAACGATTATTTTTCGAAAAAAGCCTTAAATTATTTTATCCTAAATTTAAATGAATTTTGAGGGGTGAAAAAGCCCCAATTCGAAAAATTGTCATGTCGAACATTTTGAAAGCACTGAAAACAGTGCTAAAAGCACTAACTTGACAGCAATGCTTAGAAGTTACGTCTAGCTACTTCTTTATATTTTTTTAGAAGTAACTCAAGACAATCGTAGAGATTTACAAAAAAAGGAATGTAACTTCCCGAAGTAAATTTTCTTAAATGGTAAAGTTATTAAGTGCCTTTCATGGCTAAAGCTTGAATAAATATTAGAAAATTAATTTTAAAGTTTTATGGAATTTTTGCTTTTATCTGTAAGCAGTGTTTGCGTAAAATAACAGATTTGCCTTTCGATAGAGTGCCAGAAACATTTTATAAAATTATGTGAACAAGTCCATATTTTAAAATCAACCGTAGCTGTCAAAGTATTGAAATTTAAAAATGATTTATTTTTGTGATTGCAAAAATATTTTCTCAACTCAATATTTTTATTCAAAAGCACACAATTAAAAAGAATAACACACACAAAACCGCACCGTCATTTTATTTTATTTTTTATTTATTTAATATTATTTGTCCTCACACCGAAAAAACCGTTATGTTTTTAATTCACTTTCAACTATTATTTTTATTTTTACTAACAAGTTTCTTTAGCCGAGACTTTATTATTTTTTAGTTCTTTTCAGTTAAAGCGCTCAAGTTTATCTGGTCTTTCGAATTTTTCGCTTCATGCATTTAATGCTTTTCAAAAATGTAATTGCAGATTTACTAGATTCTTTTTTTCTTTTTTTTTTCATTGATTAATTCTATTGCCACCCAAAAATATTACAGCACAAACAAAGCGCATTTTTTTCTTTTCGTCACTGGAGATTTTTTAAGTAAATATTTTTTTGGAAATCTATTTTAATGTATTTTCCTTTGTGTGTTGACAAAATACACAAAACTATGCAAAAACAATAAACAACAACAACAACAATCCACTAAACATTAAAATAACTTTTCCCACAATTTTCTCTAAGAAAATCTAAGCAATTGCAAGCTTTCCAGTTAAAAAGCTATTTACGGTTTGTTAAAAGCTTTTACAATAACTTTTCTTAACAAACATTTTATAGCTTTAATGGCATCCAACAAATTATAGCATTTAAGAACTGAAATTGTAAGTGAAACGGGGATGATAAATTTAATAGAATCGTACCAAGTTATTTTCGGTACATTCTGATTTTTTAAATTCTGCTGTATTAAAATGACTGAATTAGTACACAGTTTCTTATGACCAATTATGACTTCATATGTATATAAATATGAGCTTAGTTAATCTTTTTTTTATATTTTAGTTGAACTTAAAGAAAAAATATTGGGAATACTAACACGAATTGTAAATTTAAGTCAGTCGTGTAATCACTATTTTTTTTAACGATTATCGGTTTGTTAAATTGCATTAACAACAAAATTATCAAATTTGCTATTCAATAAAGGCCCTACTATAAAGTGCACAAGATAACTTAAACAAATTTGAGGCCCAACTATAATGTGCATAAAATAACTTAAGCAAACTTAAACAACTGTGCAAATACATTAAATTATATGTGGTAAACTATAATGTAAATAAGATAACTTTTCGTCAAGTTTCGTTAAATGTCATTTCTTTAAGCAAAGTACGAAACTGATCACACTTTCCGTACGGAAACAGCTGATTGTGCTTTGTGTTATACATTTATAAAGAAAAATTGTAATTAAAAAAAAGTACGAATTAAACGTAAATGTGCAACTGTGGCAAATGTGTCACTAAATTTATGTAAGTACATTGTAGTCACATTAATTTGACAGCATTTAACAGGCTTTTCGTTGGATTTTTGACATAAGCGAAAACTAGCTTATGCACATTATAGTTGGGCCTTAAGTTTCAAAAATCCATTTAAGAAAACTTTCATCAATTAAGTATATATTAAAGGTAGGTCTTTGACAAACTTGTTGTAAAAATATATCCGCCACTGTGTTATAAACTAAAATGTTTCGCTTTTCATGAAAAGAACAACGGAGTTTTACTTAATAAAATTTATCAACACAAAAAATACGTTATATGCCTTCATTCGATACATTTTAAAAGATCACTTTGTCATATATACAGTAACAAAACGAAATGTGACGATGATATTTACGTTATCAAGTTAATTCCACAACTAAAATGTGTCGTTCTTATTGATAAAGTTTCCAAACATGAAATAACGAGTTATTCCCCTAAAACGTTACTGCAAAAATGTGAACCAATACAACGATTGTCGTTTTGCATAAAGTTAGTGAATCGTAATATAGGTATACAAAACTAAAAAGTAAAAAATCTATAAAAATAATAAAAGAAATGTTACGTTATACGTAAAACAAAAACATCACTTACGAATTCCTCTTATTATAAATACTTTGTAGCTTCAAAATTTTCGCATGGCATGTTTTCCCCCAAATTTTTTCCTAAATTTAAAAAACTCCTATTAATCAATAAAAAGATTCTTCATTTTAATTTGCTCAGCAGAAAGAATGGGGCAGAGACTTCTTCTTAGTATACCTAACCTCACATATAATTACATTAAAATTGGTTGCATTGGGATTTTTTCTAAACTGTACACAAGAATAAAGTTGATTGGTATACTAAAAGAGCTATAAAAAATGTTTAAGAAGTGTTTCAAATATCATCAGAACAGTATTATTACCTTTCTGTTTCTAAAGAACAAATAGATAATTGAATACGTTATAACACAATCCTTTTTTATATATATTGTCTTTTTTATTAAATTTATTAAAAGTATATCAAATATCTTAAAAAATAGATTTTAAGTATTAAAGTTTTTCGCAGTGAAATGTTAAGTACATTTAGTTACAAGCATAAATTAAAATTTATTAGTTCTATTGAAATATAATTTTATTACTAAATACAAAGTTATTTTATATTGTCTTTTATAAATGTTTAAGTATAATATTGCACTATAAATTAGAATACGTTAAAATGTAATATAAGAAAAAATTTGGGGTCTTAAACTGGAGTATCAGACCAATAAAGTTAGGCTACAAGTTTTCTTTGTCTGTAGTCACAAGCAAGGTCAATTGACAAATATTTACAAAGCCACAGCCTTAATGCTTTAGTTTCAGTATTGAAACCCTAAAATATTAAACAGTTTTATTTATTTAAAACTTTTCTTAACAACCTAATTTTTGTATAATAAAATACTAGATTTGCTTAAATCTTTAAAACAAACAAATAATTAAATAAAGTATCACTGTTTCATCATTATTATTGAAATTATAAATTCAATTCAAGAATTTGAGGTTTAAGTTGCATGAACTTTTCTTGAACCTCCTGTATCTCCAAGGAATCTATGCCACACATAGACAGTTCTTTCAAGGACTTACATAGATCTACTACATAATCTATAGATCTTACAGTTAAATTAATACAGTTGCTGACATTAAGACGTCGAAGTCTCGGCAGACCTTGGGCTATATGCAGCATAGCATCATCATCAATCATTAAGCAACTGGAAATAGTTAAATCCTCTAAGGCAGGACAATTCTGTACTAATTCCTCTATACCCACGGAAGAGATTTTGTGACAATAGCCCAGTACTAATTTACGTAGTTCGATAAATTTTAAACCTTTAATAAGGGCACGATTCGAGAGATTACGACAACCTCTTAAGCTCAGTGATCGCAAGCCCTTTAAATTGCTGATAGGTGTAGGACTTAAACCGAAACCCAAAATACCTTCATCGCTTATGCGTATACAGTCGTCCAGTATTAAATGCTGTAATTGTAGTTGATAGCGAAATATATATTCCAAAGTATCATCAGTTACAGAATAACGACAATTTTCTAAACTTAAATATGTCAAATAAGGTAAACGTTGTGCCAGCAATGTGACGGACTCGGGTTCCATATCAGGCATGTCATTGAGCACCAGAGTCTTAAGAGTAGTATTTCTTTCTGACGCCAAACCCTGTAGCAAACCTTTCACCGAAACTTTATTACAATGTGATAAATTTAGTGAGCTTAAGGTATGACGAAGTTTACCCAAATGCTTAACGCCATCATCTGTAAGAGCATTACAAAACATCAATTCCATATTTTCCAACGTTGTAGGCCATTTGTCTATGATAAGTTTTAATAAATAATCATCTACTTGCAAGCCACCACTTAAGTCACAGTGTCTTAAAGGTGCCTCCTGGGGTAGACTTTCTATAATATCCTTTAAAAACTGATAACAGGAAACACCAGTTATCTTTAGAGTTGCTAGTTGGCGAAACAGAACAAAAACTTGTTTCCATTTCGTAATCATTATTGCTTTCGATCGTAAAATTATTTCCAAATGTTTTAAAGAATTACTATGGCATTGTAAGGTGTATATAAGCAATTCTTCGTGTTCTCGATTTACTTCTAAACAAAGTTTTTCCATCTTCAAAGACAACTCACGAGTCAAATTTAATATCATATGGGTCTTTATGTAAGTGGTCACATTAATACAGCTGATATCCAACGATTTAAAGTTTTTAAATTTACTTAAATTAATCGAAAATGTTTTGTCACTTTGAACGGTGGGTATGTGGGTAACAGTCAATTCCTCTAGCTCTGGCAGGCAGTCATTTAAAATGGCAAACACGGGTGACTTATAAAGACGCAAATGATGAATGCTTGGTCCCAGAGACTTCAAAATCGTTTGCAAATCATCACTTAATTCCAGTTCATGTAGTTCCAAAGTATCATAAGCCAATCTGTTGAACAACTCTCTATTATTTACCAAAGAGTCATACAGAGCGGCCATATTGTCACGATTAACAATTACTTTGGATTTTTTCATAAATTCTGGCAATTGCACTAAATCACGGCAACGTTTGCACACCAATCGTATTTGTTGTAGGTCAGTGCAAGGTAAATATTTAAAAATTTTAATTAACAGCTCATTCGGTATATTATCCCATAAAAATTTCTCTTTTATCTCTGGCCTTTGTATTTCCAACGATGTGGCCATATCCATCATATTGTTCGTTCTGTTTTTTCGCTGAAATTAAAGAAAAAACAAAATTTAATTCGTAAGTTACTTAATTTTTTTTTTTTTTATTATTGTACCACTACTTTTTTTATAAGAAATTGTAATATAATTTATTTATTTTTTAACATGTTTATTTTTTATGTATTTTAAATTGGTTGGTTGCCTGGGTTATGTTTGTTTATTGGTAACCATAACATTTTAAATATAAAAAATAAATACTTATGTACACATATTTTGTGTCACGCTACATTAATTATGCTACAGTTATTATAAATGTGAAAGTTGGTATATTTGAGATCTAAAAAAAATTTATATACGCCAATCAATCAGACATAGTTTCGAAAAATTTTCTATTGAAAATTAGCTAGACCGGTCGATATCCTTCGAGGCAGCGGGAAAAATACCACGTTTGCTTCCAAATTTTTCCATATCTTTTATTAAAGTATCGTTAATATTGCTGCAGGTGGTTGTTGTTTATGATAAAAGTTAATGTAAAAGATGAAAATAATTGGTGAGCTTTCGCCGGATACAGCACGCTTTTCATTTAATAAGTTGGGACAACAACCCTAATCAAAACTTACAATTTTCGGAACAAAAGGGTTTTTTGAAGAGAAAAACTTTTTGGTAGAAAAAATTTCTTGTGGCAATGTTTATTTAAACTGTTTAGTGGAAAATTTTCAGCATGGTACATGTGACTATACATATATGGTGAAGGGTATCTAAGATTCGGCCTAACCGAATAAAGCACTCTTACTTGTTAGTATTGTAGATGGTGAAAACGTAGTAAATAGTTTTAAAATCTATTTTATTAAACAGTAACTGGGTCATTTCTGTACATGAAATATTTTTTTACCAGTATAGTGGTCGACAGCTTTTATTTTTGTAAATGAAAAATTTTTACCCCTGTCTACATAACTCTGGAATAAATATTTAAAAACGCAGTTTTCTTAATTCGAATTTTAAGAAATTTAGGAATGACACGCAGACGAAGTCGTGGGCACTGCTACCTATCAATATTTACTAAAGCTACAAGGTGTAAAAGACCTACAAACCGTCTTTTGTTGCATGAAATTTTTGCAGTTACGAGACCAAATACATTACACGACATTTTATATCACATTACGATACTTTAATGTAACCATTTATGAATGAACATCTAATTATAACATGTTTACATTTTAAATATTATGATTATACTTTACCATATTATTGTTAAGCTACATATCAATTTGGTGAGGACCGATTATTTTATTATTAAATGTAACAATGCTTTGTTTTGCTTACAACCGTAATATGTTTCTCTTAGATTATGGTTGTATTTCTCTGCGTGTGATTATGAATCGTCTGAATATTATTATGAATATATAAACGAACTGTTACCAATTTCGACCTACACAGAGAGTTCAGATTGATTTAAATAAATGTATTTCAATTTTTCGCATGTGCTTTATCGCATTTGTATGATTGTACCTTTTTATAAATTAAAAATATTTTAAACCCATTCTGACTTAACAGTTCGTTATACATACATATATCACTGTTGGATTTTAGTCTTTGGGCAATTCTGGCTGTAATATTCACGATTTATTAGCTGGATAATAACGAAGACCACTGATATAAACAAACAATGTTGAAAACAATTTTTACAGAACAAATAAAATGACATTACATATTCAAACAGATGACATCATCAAATGTGTAGATCTTTAAATTTAAACTACTTAAGACTTTTTTGATGTGATGTGAAAAAGCTTGTTTACACTTTAACCTTGTACTTTGGAATAAGAAAAATTAAATCTTTTAAACAGCCATGAATTATGTATATATGTATGTACATAAAAAAATTTAATGCAGCAGCTCGTCATATTTGAAAAAGTCAAAACTATTACAAATAATATTCAGGAGTATGTTTGTAAAGTTTCTACTTTCTTACAGGTTTGAAAATATAATTGTTTACCTATTTAGGTTACGTAGGTAGATATTTACAACAATATGTAACACTGTGCACATATATTTATTTTACAGTTGGCACAATAGTTCTCTTGAACGTTGTTTTTCAATGGCTCATAAGGTTCACCTACCTGACGGTTATTTAGTTTTTTAAAACTGTGACTTGTTTTTATTCTATCCATTTTTTTCTATGGTTATTCGGCTTGTGAACTAAAGGAGTCACGATAAAATCACAGGTTACTTGTGCTGAAAAAATACACTCATAACGTCTTGTTTTTAATTTTCGAAATACATCCAAATGTATGTACATAAGTATGTATGTACTTAGGCATAAGATAAATCTATTTTTTGTTTTCTTGTTTAACTTGTTTTTTTTATTACATTTTGCTTAATAATTATTATATGTCTGTATGAAGGTGTAATTATTTCTTTAATAGAATGATTGTTATAACTTTCACAATTAAATAAAACTAAGAAAAAATAATAGGAGAAAAACTGCAAAAAGGATAATTTTTGGTGGTGTTAGATTTTTTTAAGAACACAATAACAATTTGCGCAATAATATAATATTCATTGTAAAAAATATTTTAAAGCAGAATTGCGCTTTGTGTTACTTCACTTTATTATTATTATTATTTCCATTAAGATTTTTACTGCCTTACTAGCCGCGTCCGTAACAACATTATAAGAGTGTAAGTGAAATGTTTATACACAATTTTTATATTTCTCAAAATATTTTTGGAGATACAAAAAACATCAACAAATAATAGGTATACAGTGTTGCCAGTACCTATGCCAAAAATCGCCAATGTAAAAATATATATACCTATTATATTAGTTACAAAAACTGTGTCAATGTTTTATATCAATATCAAGTGCGTAATTAGGGTCTACAAATCTTTCAAAAACTTCCTGAACTGCAGAAAATTAAGTTTTGGAAGCTGATCTTTCTTTTAGAAAATTTTTTTTTTAAATAATATAAATATATATATATATATATATATATATATGATTTTATATATATATATATATATATATATATATATATATATATATATATATATAAAATCATCATATCAGATACATTTAAAATAGTCAATGCTGCCTGTATTCAAAATTGAATTTTGTAAATGTATTTCCTTTATTATTACTCTTTTTATCGATGCCATTTCTCATTTAAATGTAACAATTTTGAATTTTATTTTCACTACGTTTTTCTTTAAAATTCCGTTACCATTTAACATATAATTAATAAATTAACACATATTGGTACATACAGGCCAGATAGAAACGTTGATACAAATATGGGAGTTGAAGTGAATTTATATAATTCGCCAATATACATACATTTTTAGTCAACCTTAAACATATAAAAATTAAGCTACCAGGTTTTTATCTTTTATTAACTGCAATGTTATTGTAGAGAGAATCTTAAAAAACAGCCACAAATTTTGCTAAGTATTTTAAATACGGCCAAAAATCTCGCCTCTCGGCAGTTTAAAATTTTTACCACCAAAAAGAATTTGTTATAGCCACATTTGGCAAGAAATTGCCATAACTGACAACACTGCACTAAAAACGAAACGATTTAAAATCGTGAAAAAAATCACAATAAACATCTGGCTTATCTGGCAACAGTGTTTTTTTACGTTTGTTTTGTTTAATGCTTTATTTTCTTTGTTTAGGTATATGGTTTTTATTTGTTGTAATTTAAGTTTGATCCAGTGTTGCCAGGGAAATACAGGAAAAAGTTCGCTCTTCATAAACGTTGTATCTTTCATTGAAAGTTACATTTTGAAATTTTCCTTAAATAATAGTTATTTAATGCAATATACAAATATATATAAAATATAGGAAAGCAATTAATTAACTGTGCAAAACTAAAATAAAAAAATATATAATAGGAAAACGTACGAAAAAATGTTTCAACTCAATAATTCTGCTGGGTATGTTAATTACGACCCACTTATAATATTCCGTGACTGAAAAGTATATTCTCTTGCCGTAATATAATCAGGTTCTTCTTCAAGTCAAAAGATAACTTTCTTTTAAATCGTGGTATTGGTACGGTACCAGTAGCTAGTTGTTAAATTTCTCAAGCGGAATAACTAAAATTGCAACCTATTTTCGCAAGTTCGAAAAGAGTATCTAGTATTCCGCATGAAATAAGTGCATCTCATATTATTTCAGTTGGCTAAAAATTGTTGCCAGAAATGTTTTGCTGTTTCTAAACGTGAAGGAAGAATTATTTTTTGTTTATTTCGAACAAATTTTTAATGTGGGATATTGTTAGCACTTGCAAGTTATTTTTGTTAAGATTAAATTTGTATATTGAAAAAAATAATTTTTCAGTAGTATTACATTATATCGTGTCTGTATTGTATTGTGTTGGCTGTCAAAGTCATGTGCGTGTTCTGCGCGCTTAAATGTAAACATTTTGAATGGCAAGTCAAGAATTAATTCCTAGTTTAACTTTTTATGTCAACAGTAACACAGCTATTATTTATAAAACAAAGAGAAAGAAAATAAAAAGCAGTAAAATAAAATTTTTAAACATTTTTTTTGCATCTCCACAACTTGAAACCTCGTTTAAAATGGCATATTTGAATAATGTTTTAAAACAAAAACCATAAAAACAGAAGAGGGAGACGTTTTGCATGCCAAAAATAAAAATTTTTTTATTTATCCTCCATGATTGTCTGGTAACTTATACTAATAGATTCGCACAAATACTACCATAATGCTGAAGGAATATTTTGTTCGTGGATAGACCGCATTAAAAATTTACAAAAAATTGAAAAAAATGTAACTAAACGGCACTACTGATTTGCTTATGTCCAGTACTTCTCTCTCTCTTTCCCCTCCTCTTAATACAATGAAGTTGGTTAGTAACGCAAAAATGGAAAAAATGATGAATTTGAATTAGTAGAGATGAGAAAAGGGTAAATACCAGTGTGACCAGAATCAAAAAAATTTTGGAGCTAAATTGCCACCAAAAAAATGCTAAAAAAAGGTTTAAGTGCTAAAATATAATGCCAAAATTTAAATGTCTTAGTTTTAAGCAAATATTTTCTTGGAGAGTTAATAGTTTTATCATTTCTGCTTATGTATGTTTCCTTAAAAATATTTATTTCTATTGAAAAAAAACCGAATTTCTTAAAACAATAAATCATTTATTAAACGTAAAAAGACTTAAAAACACAATAAAATAAATAATTCAGTCCTTAAATTAAATATTACATACACCAGTGATTAAAAATACTTGACTATTTTCAATGCATATGTAGTTACTTAACTGATACTGTGGAAAAATGTGTAGCAAAAACAAATGTAAAAAAAGAAAAAAACAGCATTTGCTTTAGCTGACTATGTGTTTCTTTCTACAGCAAAGCAATCAGTTAAGCAATTACTTTAAAAACGTTTGCTTAAGCAGTCGATTGCTTTTTTTGCTGTACACTCTGCTTTTCATCCCTTTAAACATTGGAAACGTATTTATGCATTTATTACTTACAATACATAAGAAAATAGATTTTAAAAGCGTTGTTTTTATTACACCATTTAATGTTTTTTTTTTTCTTAAAAAGCAACAGCAAAGAAGAAACAAACATCAACTTATTGCTTAAGCAACAGCAAACGTTTTCAAAATAAATGCTTTGCTGATTGCTTTGCTTCAAAAAGAAACACATAGTCAGCTTAAGGATATGCGTTTCTTTCTCTTTTTTTGCATTTGCTTCGTTTATAATAGGTCTGTCTGCGTACACATATTTTGCATAATTTTCTGCAAAATGTTGCAAAATCTTGCAAAATGTTGTCTGCGTACTCCAAATTTGTTTCAGCGAGAGAGCCAAAAAGAGAATTTTTTGACAGTTGGCAGTTAGAGAACTTGCAAAATGTTACTGGAGAAATTTCTTCTTGCAAGATTTTGCAACTAGTTTGAACAGCTGTTTTTATTTACTTTTTGAATGAAATAATTTTTGTGAAAAAAATAAAAATTGAAATTTAACAATGGCATAGGTAAGTAGTTAGAATTGTGTTGATTTTTAATGTTTATAATAAATTATAATAAACAAAACAATTTTAAGTATACTACAAAATAGATGCATAGGCAATGATATATTTTCCAGTCTAAAGCCTTTTCTTATGAAGCCAAAACAAAGAAGTTGTGTAAAGCTGTATGTGGAAGAAATAGTGCCCAATTACTGCAAAGAGGAATTTCGAAGACATTTCCGAAAATCGAGGTTCCTGTTTAAAATCCTATGCCATCGGCTTTCAATTTAATTTTGCGTAAATCTTTTGCTTTGTTATTTCAATTGTATACACACCGATCAGCTGTTTTCTTGCAAGATTTTACTGGATGCTGTCTGCGTACTTTTTGATATATTTTCAGCCGACAGAGTAAAATTGGTCTTACTCTCCCAAAAAAATTTACTGAGTATTAGCTACTGGAAAAGTACCCAGACAGACCTAATGCAATGTTTTGTAAATGCTGAGACATATAGATTTTTTATTTGCTGAAAAACATGTAAGCAAAGCAAAGATTTTAGGGCTGTTGCTATTTTTAAGCAAGCAATTTAAACACGTATATTATGTACTTAGGCAAATTTATTCTAATTATCCGCAGTAAGATTTGAATCAAGGCACATTGAACAGGTCACTGGATTAGCTCATGCGGTCAACACATGTTTGCTGATTTCCTTTGCGAGTTGTTAAAATTGTTGCAATTTTTCTTATTGTATGTGTATATTGCGTCTTTTGTGTGCACGTGTATGTATGTGTTCAATTGCTTACTTATTTTTCCCAAAAACATAAACGTTAAATGTTTTTGACAGCTCAACAAGATTTTACAAAAACAAAATACACGCAAAAGCAATGCAGTCAGTCAACCTATATTAATGTGAAAATTTCTTCACACATTGTGGTGCTACTGTAGGTGCTATGGTTACAACAGCACCAAGTGTTTTCTATTCATATAAATAATTAAAAAAAATTGCATATTTTAAGAAATTGAAGAAAAAGGTATTTAATAAATTTGTGCAGTAATTCTATTAAACTTTATTTCTGGCTCGACATGTCATGTCAATACGAGTTACCAAGAATATTGAATATATTAATAATAATAATTTAATTATAACATGCTTAAATTCTAAACATAATTATGTTAATAAAGTGTTATACTGCGTTTCCACTGCCTTGAAATCCACTAGGTTTGAGAAAAACACTTCGAAGTGTTACCATTGAGCTGAAGTGTTTTGTAAATTCGAATTTATGACGTTACACTGACATATTTTTGCGTAAAAGAAAAAAAAACTATGTTATTTTTTGTAAAAAATCGTTTTTATTGTTAAATTAATTTTTGGTTTTATATATTTTTCTTCTTATATTTTTTAAACACTTTTTTTAAACAAAAAACATTATTACTTTCAAACATTTTAAAGTATTTGTCACTTTTTCGATAAAAACATCCAATATGAATAGATAACTCGGAGTTGAACTTGAATATCCTAGACACATCACAGTGTTGCAAAGGCAAAATTTGTTCGAAAAAATAAATTTTCGACATGATTTCAAACAAATCAAGTGATTTAAGTGGTTTTTGTAGCATGTAAAATGTATGGAAAATCAAGTAACAAAACACTTGATTTGAGCAAATCAAGTGTTTTAGACAAAATCACGTCAATGGAAACGCATTATTATTTTTTATATGACAAAATAATTTTTTCTTTTTGAAAATGTTACTTAAAAATTTTTTTTTAGTTTTTGTTTTTGTTTTATTTTAGTTAAATAAATAATTGTTTTCCTGATGATGCTACACAATGGAGTAGCGGAATATCAAAAATTTATATAAAAAATAAAAGAGTTACGGGGCTCTGAAATTTACAAAGTTTTTAAAATATCAATATGGGTATCATTTTAGAGCTCTTGAAGAGATCTTTAAAGAATTAGTAAACTTTTTAAAAAATGCTTTACCCATTAAGAGCCATTGTTATGTAAAATAATATATTTGCAGTACCACATTTTTTTAAATTCTCTTTCACCCCAATATTTGCTTTTTTGATTGGAGTTTCTTTCACTTAATTAGAATTACATAGTTGGTGAAGGGTATATAAGATTCGGCATAGCTCAATATAGCACTCTTACTTATTTTTAATTTTAAAGTGGTGACTTACAATTCATTATTCAATTAAAAAATAGGAATGTTGTATGAGGACACCCTTTAATAATCAAAGTTATATATTGTTTATGAAACGGGACAATTGTGTAAGTATTACCTTTCTAATAAAGAAAAAAATTTTAAAATCGGTTCAGAATTGACTGAGTTCTGCAAGCACCAATATTAAAAAAGAAGCATTCAGACGAATTGATAACACCCTTCCTTTTTAGAAGTCGGTTAAAAATGAAACCCTCGTAAAAACCCATGCATGTTTTATTACGTCGTATATTTTTATTTTGATAGAAATTGGAAACAAACCATAAAGATCTTTTTGCTTTGGAAAAATATTTTAGTAAAAAGAAACAAAAAAGAAATGTAAATTTTTTAAATGTCATGATCAAAATTTAACAATCAGTAAAAACGGTATAATTACCATGTCAGTAAGTCGATAGTAGATAAATAATTACAAACTTGACCTACTTCAAAATTTTTATTTAAAGTTATCTGATTGAAAACTTATCAAACTGTTGAGTACGTGAAATGGTTTTTATTTACATACTTTTAAACAATTTCAAAACAAAAAAGCTTTTATTGCTGTTAGACATAAACTTAAATAAAAAGTAGTTTAGATAATTGTTTAGTGTCAAAAAAATTATTTACCTCATCATGTAAGGAAACACACAAAAAAATTGTTGTTTAATACTTAAACGATTAACCGTTAATCGGCTATTTTTTGCAATTCACTATTCTTTTAATTTAAAGTAAAACAAGTAAGAGTGTTATACTCGGCTATGACGAATTTTATATACCTTTCACCATATATGTATAGCCACATGATCCATACTACAGATTTTCTGCTAAAACCTAAATAAAATCGACTCAAGAAATTCTTTCCTACCATAAAGCTTTTTTCCGAAAATTGCAAGTTTTGCTAAGGGTTGTTGTCCCAACTTAGCAAATAAAAAGGTTGATGTATCAGATAAAAGCTCACCAATTTTACTTACCTTTTCCATTTATTTTTATCATAAACAACAACTACCTGCAGATATACAAAGGAAAGTTGAACAAAATATGTATGGAAATATTAAAGACTTGCGTGGACCTATCTTGCGGATAGCAATATTTAAGAAACTATATCTGATCGATTGGCGTATTTAAATATTTCCTAGCTTATTTAGTGCCTTGGCAAAGTTTATTTCATCACGAAAACGGACGGACATCGCTCAATCGACATCGCCACCCTTTTTCACCCGTGGTGCTTGTAAATGCTATAAAACACGTTAGTCATTATTGTCTAAAATGGTTGAAAATGATGCGGTCGTTGAGCGTTTTATATTGTCAAAACTTCATATAAAAAAACAACCGCATCCGCAACCGTAAGGTTGTATTTCTACTCTTATTTCGTTTATTTACATATAATTTTTCATAAATACATTCATAATACCTACTTTTTTCCCCGGATTTTTTTCACTTTCCGCAGTCTTTCAAAAGGGGAAAAAATTTATGATGGGAGAAAAGGGAAGAGTAGAAAAACGCGCACGGAATTTTCGTTTATAATTGAGCTGAATATGTGTGTTTGTTTGTTTGACCGAAAGCTACAGCTGCCTACATCTTCCTGAAAATTTCAAATTTTGTTAGTAACTGTCTGGATGGTAAAACAAGGCGAATACAGATTCTTTAAAAATGCAATCGCACTTCCTATACGAAGTAAATATTTATCATAGTGTTCCTTGGAAATTTTGTACAAGCAACCTGCAAAAAATAAGCTGAAATAGAACAGAGGGCGTTATACCTTCCATACAAAGTAAACACTATTATCATGCACCTAGAGAACTATAATAGTTAGAGTCTTCAAAATTTGTACACATAACCCTCTTATTAGTGTGCATAGCCCCGCAAAAAATAGCCTAGATTGCTGTTAAGGGTTCTTTAAAAAAAAATTTTTCCCAAAGTGTTGCCGGCTTAATTAAGTTGGCCTACAATTGTTGTAAGCAAGTTTGCCTAGAGAAAATTTATATACACCAGTTAATTAGACATTGGGTAGAGTGAATAAAAAGGTAGTTTATACAACATAGTACTTATTACTAGCACTAGCTCAAACTTTTCAGTACTAGCAAGGCTGGTTCACCCACAAAAATTTTGTTCCGAAACATTTTTTTTTAATATGTAGTTTGACGTTTTATTTTTTGAGAGGGAGAGAAAAAGAGTAAACTCACTTCGGAACAATTTTAGCTTGAATTGGTTTAATTTTAATTTCTGTTCCGAAACAATGAAACTGTGCTGCCAACTACTTTTTTTTAAAGAAAATTTAACTGAGCTGCCACTTCATTAATTAATGTGATAAAAATCTTTCAAGAAAAAAAATATATTTTACATACTTTTTCGTTCTTTGTTTGCATTGATATTCAATAATTATTTTTAAAATTTGATTTTTTCTTAAGATTACCTGCTTTAATTTGCCTGGTATATTTATAATAAAACACAAAATAAAAGAAAATAAGTTTAAAAAATTGTGTCATGAATCTCAACGAATGAATCCCTTGCCTTGAAGCTTATTTCAGAAATGAAAAAGCCCGGTAGAGAATGCTTGTATGACTTTTTACCTCAATTTTTTTTACCTCATTTTTTGATTTAATTATGAAAGTTTTTTTAATTTAGAATTTCTTTATAACAAAACGGCATTCAGTGATTTTAATTTTCTGTCACAGTGCTGCCTGCTTGTAAAGTAACACATCTCGCTTACACATATGTTTCATATGGTAGCTTTGTTTTTCCAGAAAAATTGTTCGAAGTGGGTGAATCGTTTCAGAATAAACTCTCAAAAAACTAAAATTCTCTCACAACAAAAATTTTGTTCCGAAACAATGGGTGAACCAGCCTTTAAAAACAGACACTCTTGCAGTTCTCTGGTATAAACTACAAAAAGTGTGAATAAATCCTTGCTACTACTTAGTAGGTAGTACTGAAAAGTACTGGAAAAAAACATTTGATAGTTGCCTCTGTTAAAAAAAACATGTTTTCTTATAAATTCTAAGCAAAACTTAGAGTAAAATATTTTGGTAATACTATAAGTTTGCTTTGATGATTTACTATCACGATGGGTGACAAAAATAGTGAAAATATTTCTGATATGCCCCAAAAGCATAAAATTATATTTAACTCGGCAAATGTGAGCGAGCGCCAATGTGTTTTTTCTTATTTTTCAATTCTCGATCGCCCCATATATTTGTTTTTTGATTGGAATTATTTCACTTAACTAGATTTGTTTTCAATGATACGGCAAAAAAAGCCTGGTGTTTTCCCGCTGTCTCGAAGGACACTGATTATGATGACTTTCAATAGCAAAATTTTCGAAACTATTTTTGATCGATTGTCGTATTTAAATTTTCTCTAGAGCCTTGGCTAAGTTAATTTCAACACTAGCAAGGACAGACAGGCGGACATTGCTCAATAGACTTCGCTATGCATAAGAACTTAGAATATATAAACTTTATGGAATTAGAAATAAATATTGTAGAAATTATTGACGAAATGACAAACTTAGATATACCCTTTTTCCACCTGTGGTGAAGGGATAACAAACGACATTTCACTTTTTCACGAATAAACCAAGAATAAATTTATTTCCAGCACCTCAATGACATGCTTACAAAAATTTAAGTTACTACTAATTTTACTTACTAGTTTTTATTTACACATATTTTTAGCAAACACTGTGTAAAGAAGCTTGAACTAGGCAACAAAAATTAATAGCTTTATCTGAAAAATTTATTGACCTCAAAACAAGTTTAAATTTAAGATTTGCTAGTTTTATCTTGAACTATATTTTTATTTACACCGCCCATTGCGTTGGAAATCAGCCAGATCAGTCTATATTCTTCGAGGCAGCGGACAAACACCACGCCTACTTCTAATGTTTCCATATCATTTGAAACAATGAAGTAACTCCAATCAAAAATTCAAATACATGGAGCGATAGAGAATTAAAAAATAAGAAAAATCATCAAGTGAAAAAATTAGCGCTCACCCATATTTAAACTTTTTAAAATATTGTTACGTTTTTCCCTTTTAGAACAAACGTACGGATTCTTTTGATTGCAAATACCACTGTGGCTCATTATTCTGTATTCAAACTTTATGGCTTTCTCTGGCTATAAACATAAGTTATTACTACAAACGCAGCCATCCACGCTACACTACTGTGTTAGTGTTACTCCGGCAAGACACGAACTACTTGATGCCTTGTTTAGTAACCTTAACTATCCACAGACATCTCCACTACTCCTTTTATCCAAGCCAGTCATCCCCTTTAATCCAATAGCCACAACACATGTCTGCCATACACTTTGTTGTTATATTGTTACACTTCCCTGCGCAACCGCTACCGTTCTTACTTTTTATTATAAAGAGCTTCTTGAAAATTATCTGTAGCTCTTATATTAAATGGGACGTCTCCACTAAATTATCTGCCATGGCTTCACACAATAATTGTGTTTTGCCTCTCGGGAGGTTTGTACTGCTGTTTTATTAATTTTAATTTGCTTTGCAACAATGATTATTTTCTGTTGTACGCATGTCCGAACGCGGGATCGAACTCAGGACCTCCTGTTTTGCAGCACGCACCTCTACCAACGCAACCATCGAGGTTTCTCGGCTTTTGTTAGCTGGTTTTTATTCTATACACACACCATTAGTTGTTGAATTAACTTATTCACCACGCTCATACTGATAACAACAACAGGGGTTGCCAGATCTTACATTCGTAACAATATCAATATGGGTATCATATAAAAGCTTTTAAAGAGATCTTTAAGAAAATACTAAATTTTTTAAAAATACTTAAGCTATTAAGAGCCGATGACATTATTATGTAAAATTGTATAGTACATACTTAATTTTTTTATATTAATTCTCTGTTACCCCAATATTTTTCTTTTTGATTGGAGTTACTCCACTAAACTAGCATATCCGAATATAGCAGTCCTACATTCGTACGTTTATATAAAGTTATTTAGGTAAAATCAAAGCGTAAAAAACTATTCCTTTCAGTAATAAAAACCATTGTTTATATTTTTTTAACTAGACATTATGATACAACCTTGAATCTTCTGTTACGTGGGTTTACTGAAATTAGAAAAAAAAAATTTCAAGATTGACATGTGATGGCATAGTTTGTATCCCCTTAACATTAAACATTAATAATTTGCCTACCGCATTCATAAAAATTTAATAAAGAAAACGAAAACAAAAGAAAATTATTTCAATTTCTTCATCAATCTCAATTAGTTAAAGTGTAACAATCAACTGTTAACCTTCTAGCATGAAGAAGAAACTGGAATGAAAGCCACGAAGAAAAAATAAAGGAAGTAAATAATTTAAATAATGAAGAGGGAGGTTCTCTAATAACAGTCTTATAATTTACTGCCTTTAAACGGAAATGCATTTTGATTGCGGCTCTTTAACAACTAAACAAAAAAAATATTTTAGAATAATTTAATCATGACTAAATGTTATGTTAAAATGAATATGTAGTTGTTATTAAAATGATTCATGGGAGTATTTAATTCGATGTAGTAATTAATTGCCAATTTAACTAGCATTGAATGATAAACAATGCTAATGAATTTTTAGCATTATAATTATTTTCACTATTGGTGATAATTTTTAATGAAAAAGGTTTCATTGGTTATTAGTTAAACAATAAAGTCATTAAATGGTTTCAAAGCATTACCATTAACAAGTGTCACTCCTTGTATTTGTATACTCAATAGAAATAAATATATTGTAATATGTATATATATATATATATATATATATATATATATATATATATATATATATATATATAAACAAATTTATTGTACAAAAGCAAAAAGTTTCTTAGGTTTTGCCCAATGAATTTTTGAGTAATTTTTGTTGTTGTACTAAAAGAACCGTTAGGTGAGAGATAATTACAAATTTTTTGTTTTTGTAATATTGTATGACACAGGAACTAATAAAACTGCATTAAAACATTGAATTGAAATATGTTCGTTTAAACATAATTTGACTCAGAAGCTAATATTGGACAACGTTTCTTAGGTTTTGCCCAATACTGTATATATATATATATACACTGGAAAACAGTGTATGAACATACATATCTTTTGCTTCCGTGTAAGTAATAAGACATCAAGCAATTAAGACATTAAGTTTAACACCTATCGCACTTGAAATTAATCGGTTATTAAAATTTTCAAATAGAGATCCATTTACTAAAGAGTAAAGAATTTTTTTAAAGTTTCTTCTATCATAAATTTATTTTTACTATAAACTAATATTTTTAAACAGTTTCATTAGCATTAAATTATTTCAAACAGTGCCTAAGAAATTTTAATGCAGCATTTCAGCCAGCATTTTCCTGCTTAAAGTAAAATTTCGGAAGATTCTGAAAAAAGATTTTTTAAGCAGCTACAAGCTTTTTGTTTGAGCTAACTATTTTAATGCCGATTCATTAAAAAAAATAGACATATAGGCAATATTTTATAATTCTGTGTTGTATGATTGGAAACCCAAATATAAGACCGATTGTTTTAAAAATTTGGGTCTGGCTTTCGGTGGATCTGAAAATAATTAAAGAAAATTTTTTCTATCACTGCCTCACCGTAATTACATTGGTTTGTTTTGGAAAGATCTACTAATGTTGAATGATTCCCTGAAAGAAACGGTTCATACTTTTACTAAAGTTACACGCAAAGAAAAAATGTGTTTGAGGGAACCATAATCTAAGAGCAACATATTATGGTTGCATTATATGGTTGCAAACAAAACATAGTATTGTTACATTTGCAACCATATTGTTGTCTAGCAAAACAATAATATTCTAAAGTATAAACATAATTATGTTCAATATAAACATTAAATGGTTAAAATTTTACAGATATAAAAGACTTAGTTTTTATTATATTAATCATTTACGATTTGTCATAAAAATGATTAAGAAACATAAATTCATAAAAAAATCATAGGCTACAAGAAAATATAGTTTATAAGCCCAAATTAATGATTTCACAATTGTGCTTCCAACACAAAAATATAAATATGTATATATTTATTTAAAATTTTTTTTTATTTGTTTTGGTTCCCTTTTTATTTCTCTTCATATTTTTAATTTTTTTTTAATTATTTATTTTGTATATAAATTTTTATTTTTTTCACTTTCTCTATCAATAAAAAACAATTTTAAATTTTAGCAACCAGAAAAATTACTAAACTGTCAAGAACTAGAACAAAATAATTTTTAGCGCAAACATTATTCTGTTGCTTTTAAACATACTTTGATTAATAATAATAAATTATGGTTAAATATTTAATATTATTTTTAAAAAGTTATAAAACTTTGGTTGTGGTAGAAATTCTTTTAAGTTAAAACCAACCATGTTGCATTTTTTGTGCACAGTAACCATATATTCGTTAAAAGCTAACAAAAAATGTTTACCGTCACTAAAGTTTTGGTGAAAATAACTATAATTGGTTCTCCGCAACTATACATTGTTACAAAGAACATAATATGGTTATTGTGACCATATCACAACCATGTTTTTTTCTGCGTGTACTTATTTATCATTCATCGCTCCGAAAAAAACTGGAATTAATATTGAATACAAATTAATAAATATTGAATACAATTTCGAAAAAAATACACTTAATAAAGGCTGAATAAAATTATTATTTAATATTGCTGTTTTCGTAACAATGAAAAATAATGTGCTATTTATATTAGAAAAATCTGTTGCATCAAAAAATTATGAATTGCATTGCATTGAATCGCTTCAATTGTTCTTTTGTTTGAGTAAATTCCCGTAAGGCTTTTGATAGCATTCCCTGTAGGCCTTGTTATAAGAAACGCCTCATACTTCCTTCGAATCTCAGTTAGTAAGACATTATAATTTGTCTCTAATACCCCAGTCAGTTCTAACTGCACCGGAAATTCGGTTACATTACGTCCGTTAAAACTTTTGCAAAATACTGACGTTACACCTATTACCGAAGCGTAGGTTATAATCATAGTTACTTAAAGCTAGATTAAGGCTCAATTCGAGCCTAATTATCTTCTGCTCATTGATCAGTCTCCATTTCACTTTTCGATCAAATACCAAATCGAGGTATTTAATTCTGTCGGATATCGTAATTATCATATTAATAATCGAGGCTCGTCAAATGGTGCGTTAGTCGTCTTCCTCTTGAGTAGATAAATTTTCCTTTCAACCAAGTTCATATCCAGTTTTCTATGTTGAGCCCAGTTGAGCCACCACTATGTGGATCTCTTTCTCTAAAAAGAAATATAACATCATCTGCAAGAGGGACTGGTGCAAATCCTTCATTAGTTAAATTGCAAAAATGAAATAAATAAATCAAAATGAAAATTTATTATTCGGAATATTTTAAAATTTAAATAATTTACTTTATTCGTGCTTGATTCCTTCAATTTTTATTTTTTCATTGAATCTTTCAAATACATATGAATGGTTCCCAATGGGATCCCTTATGCAGAAAAATGAAAGAAAAAATAAAAATAGTTACTGAATGTTTGCTGTGTTTTTGTATAGAACTTCTTTGAGTTGTTATTGTCTTTTGTCTTATAGATTTAATGGAGTTCTCATTTAATCAATTTGGCTTTTGATATAAGACTTTCTAGTTTTCTGTACAAAATTTGGGTAAAATCCACTGATGAGTTATATCAGCAGCAGTGAAATGGCCATATGGATATGCTTTCCCCGCAGTAATACATTTCATCTTGTAGTTTAGTTTAAGATAATAGATATTTCATGAGAATATCATGAAATATTCACATTTGAAGGAATCAAGCACGAATAAAGTAAATTATTTAAATAAATAAATAAATAAAAATTACTTTTGAAATTAACACAATTAAATACATCGAATACAAATCCTAGCATGCTCTGTGTTTGTATGATTTGTTAACGTTTCAACAATATTATTTCATTCGCTGTAAAGTGTTAAGAGAGCTTTTGTTCAATTTTATAATATTAAGAGCGAACGACAACAACTCTATCAACAAATTGAATTGCCACAAAAGAAAAAATATTTAGTATAATTAAAAACACAACCACAAGCAATAATGTAGCTTTTGAGTAACGCTAGACTTTATTCCAAAAACACATTAACTTCACACTTATTCATTAAGTTTAATAAAACACTAACAAACGGTTGAAGAACTTTAGTTTGATGGTATGTTTAAGTAAATACTCGCTTGTGTACATCGTTATGTTTGGTGCAATAAATGTGTGTGACAGGGATGGTTAATAAAACTTTCAAATTTTACCCAGTGGCTTTTTAAATTCCAATTTTTAGATACAAATTGTATTAAACATGTTTCTTCTATAAATATTAACAGATCGATCAGTTATGGCTTACGTTATGTTATTTTAAATTTTTTTATTTTAAATTTTATACAACTTTGTTGTTTATTTGGAAGTCGGTCGATTTTAAAACTATCATTTTTAAAGGACGCGATGAATTTTGGTCGATTTCAAAATACAACCCATAAACGACAATTATTAAAAATAATATATAATGAAAATGGTACATAAGTATCTACATATAAAATGAAATATTAAAAAACGAAAACAAATTAAAAAACAATTTTCATCACATACCTGATTATCACTTAATTAAAAACATAATTAAAAATTAATTATTAATAATTATAGTAAAAGCACTTTATGTCCTCCAACAAATCATGTTCTTAAAACCAAAAACTTCATTATTATTTATGATTCATTATTTGTTGTAACGCGTATGTAGGCGAAAAATTCTAAAAAAAAACAAAAAGTGCGCTTAACAATTTCTGAACAGTTCATCATAGGGAGTTTCGGAAGAAAAATTCTAAAAAAAAACAAAAAGTGGGTTTAATAATTTCTGAACAGCTCATCATGGGGACTTTCAGAAGATATCTTTTACAAATACAGTGAAACCTCTCAAAACGGACACCTCCAATAACCGGTCAAGTTTTGTAAAACCAACATGGTTATGAGTTTTTTTCGTATAAAATTCATTCCCGTAACCAGACACTCTAATAACCGGACGCGCAACTAAATTTAAAAAAATATTGTTCAAAGTATCTCTCATAAGCGGAAAGATGCGTAAAACCACGGCAACAAGAGTTGTGCTTTGATTGGCTCACGAAGGCTAGATGTAATAGGAATAACGTTACTTTCAAATGCATAACTAGAGAAGCTGCAGATGCAAATCAGGTAAATGTGCAGCCATCCATATTGCGTAGATACAAGCCGGAGGATATTTATAATGCTGATGAAAGTGGGCTTTTTTCCGGGCTTTACCTGATAGAACTCTTGCTCTAAAATCCGAAAAACTAACAATTTTATTTTGTGTTAACCTAATTCGAGAGAAAGCAGCTCGCCCTCAAGTATTCAAAAATCTTCCTGTTAAAGATCTTCTACTAAACTGGATGGATGACTCGCCACATCATGAGTGAGTGGCTGCAGCAGTTTAACAGAAAGTTTTGATGATAATATCCCACTTGCGTCGATCAATCGAATGATATTGACGATTTTTTAAAAATAGATGAAAGCGTCTGCACTAAAGACAACTGTATTGAAATAATGCATCTAAGCTCTGTTTTCTTCAGATAAGTGACTCTAATTACTCTAAAGAGGTAGAACATGAGACAATACCCGACTCTAGAAATTTTTATCATGAAGCATTAACATTAAAAGTCATTTTGAAACCAAACAGCTGAAGTTGAAACAATCTAAGTTAAAGCAGTCTACTCTAAAAATATTTTTTCAACCACGATAAACTAATAAGCAAGGAAATGTAGTATTTAAAAATAAAATACAAAATAAAATATGTAAAATAATGGGTACCTCTCTCATAAGCGGACACCTTTGATAAAAGGACAGAAATACCGCGACGGTGAGTGTCCGGCTATGAGAGGTTTTACTGTATATACTACCAATAGTTTCTTCTTCACTATGCTGTTTGGGCTAGATCTCTTTGCTAACGTCCTTGCAGGTATCATAAGAAACCAACCAATCCAAGGAGTTAAAAGGATTATGAAGCACTGCCTGAATACTATTCCTAATTCCAGTTGAGGAACGCCGATAAGTCTTAGTGCTTTTTTCAAAACTTGAGCGGAAACTCTATAATTTCACCAGAAAGAAAAGAATAAAAGTGATGATTTTCATCAAAAGTTGATTATTCCCATCCAAAACACATTAACCGAAAAAATTACATATTTTGTTAAATTGTGGAAAAACAAAAGAAGAAGGATTTTAATTTTGAATAGAAAAGGGACTTGAGGCAAGTCTATTTCAGCAAATAATTGTTTTCGTTTAAATATTAAAAGTGAACTTTTCCTTAAGAGAACAGAATCATAGTAATCTATAAACGAAATGGCAGCTGAAACGTTAAAAACAAAAAAAAATTTATGGGGCTATACGAGGGCTGCTCTATATATTTCTGGCCTAATAGTGAAAATGCGAATATTTATAATCAAAAATGGTTTTATTGTTTTTCAAAGTATTCTCCAGCATGATTTATACACTTTTGCATGCGCTCAAACCAGTTGTCGAAGCACTTTTTCCACTCCGAATAAGACACCTCTAAAACATGGTTTTTGAACACTTCAACAACTTCTTTTGGCGACGAAAATCGTTGACCACGCATTTTTTTCTTGATGTGCGGAAACAAGAAGAAGTCATTAGGTGCCAAGTCAGGGCTGTACGGCGGATGACCCATTAATTCGACGTTTTGGCCGGTCAAAAACGCTCTGGTTTGAGCCGATGTGTGAGAGCTCGCATTGTCATGGTGAACAATGATTCGTCTTCTCTTGTTGGTTTTTCGAATTTCTCCGATGACTTCAGGCAAACATATTGTAGTGTACCACTCAGAAGTGACCGTCCTACATTGCTAAAGCAGAACAGTCGCCACATGACCAGTTTTTCCGAAGAAACATTCGACCATTTGCTTCGAAGTGCTTCTTCCACGAACAACTTTCGTTGGATTTTGCTCGTCTTTGAAGACCCACACGGTCGATTGTTGTTTCGTTTCGGGCTCATACGCATAGATCCATGATTCGTCACCTGTGACGATCTTATAAACGTCTTTTGAAGCACCGCAATCGTATTTTTGCAACATTTCTTTGCACCAATCGACACGAGCCTTTTTTTGAGCGACTTTCAAATTGTGCGGGATCCAACGAGAACAAACCTTTTTTACGGCCAGGTGTTCATGCAGTATCGAATGTATGCTAGTGGAAGAAATGTCCAAGGATGTCTCTATCTCTCGGTATGTCGCATGCCGATCTTGCATTATGAGTTCACGCACGGCATCAATGTTCTCTGGCACAACAGCCGTTTTTTGACGACCTTCACGGAATTCGTCATTGAGCGAGCTTCGGCCACGATTAAATTCATTATACCAATTTTTTACAGTGCTATAGGACGGTGCTTAATCGCCATACAAAGATTTAAGTTCATCAATGCACTCTTGTCGTGATAATCCACGTCGAAAGTTGTGAAAAATGGTGGCACGAAAATGTTCACGAGTTAATTCAGTTTTTTTCTATATTAATTTTTTCAAGTCACTGTAAACAACACAAATAATGGTCGTACGTCAAAACGTTTTGAGTACGATTATGCTTAAAAATGACAAACTTTCCAATGGAAATGTCAGATTGCGCTTGGCAGCACTCAGTGTTGCCAGGCCAGTAATATATATAGCAGCCCTCGTAGAGAACTAAAAAACAATCATTAGCGCTTGCCCATATTTTCCGAGTTATAAGCCTCTGAACTTGTGCACCATATTTTTTAAGATCACAAGAAGGATACAATTTAAAAGCTTTTGAAGAGATCTTTCAGGAAGTGATGACATTTTTATGTAAAATTATATACTTAAATTTGTTTGTTATCTTTAATTTCTCGGTCACTCCAATGTTCGTTGTTTTGATTGGAGTTACTTCAATAAACTAGATTTTCATACATATACATATGTATGGCGAAGGGTACACGCAAAGAAAAAACGTGGTTGAGTTAACCATGATCTGAGAGCAATATATTATGATTGTGTTATATGGTTGCTAACAAAACATAGTATTGTTACATTTGCAATCATACTGTTGTCTAGCGAAACATATTGATTTTAACTGTTTTTTTAAATGTTTTGATTCCTTTTTTATTTGTTGTTTATATTTTGTATATAATTTTTAATAATTTATTTTGTACATTAGTTTTTATTTTTTTCACTTTCTCTAATAATGAAAAACAATTTTAAATTTTAGCAACCAGAAAAATTACTAAACTGTCAAGAACTAGAACAAAATAATTTTTAGCGCAAACATTATTCTGTTGCTTTTAAATATACTTTGATTAATAGTAATATATTATGGTTAAATATTTTTTTCCACAAAAGTTATAAAACTTTGGTTGTGGTTGAAATTATTTTAAGTTAAAACCAACTATGATGCAGTTTCTGTGCACGGTAACCATATAATAGTTAAAAGCTAACAAAAAAAATGTTTATCGTGACTAAAGTTTTGGTGAAAACAACTATAATTGGTTCTTCGCAACTATACATTGTTACAAAGAACTGCATATTTATAACTTTACATAAAAATTACTTCGGCTCTTAGTGGATAAAGCATTTTAACCAAATTTTTGTATTTCCTTAAAGATCTTTTCGAAAGCTTTAAAATGATACCCATATTGATTTTTAAAAAAATTTTTTGAAATTTCCGAGCTTCGTAACTCGGAAAATATGGGTGAGTGCCAATTTTTTCACTTGATGTTTTTTCCTGTGTTTTAATTCTCTATGGGCCCATTTATTTACTTTTTTTGATTGGAGTTACTTTCTTTCAAATTTCCTAATTTTTTTTTAATTTTCTACTTAAAGAAGTGAAAAATTGTTACCCAAATATCAAAAAATTATAAACCGAAAAAGGTTTGAGTTCGAGTCGTTTAAAACTGCAAAAGAAACCTCTAGAAGGAACTCTCTGAAAGGACGCTGCTGCATGAAATTAAACGCGTTAAAATTCAAATGAGTAAGTGGTGAAAAGTTTACTTGTTTATAATACCTGAACACCCAACCAACCGTACTTAACACTTTTTGTTTAATAGTGAAAAAAAAAATAATAATGGTATGAGTTTTTCTAGGCAGACTTTGGGACACTTACTAACACAAATATATATATTAAGGGTGGCTAACTGCCTGCAGGGCCCACAAAATTATTTTACTTTATTCATAAAATTTACATTTGAATATTGACCACATTTGTAAGGATTATTTAGCCAAATGGTTTTTAGTTGGGACTTTGAGTTAGACGTGTTAAGTTTAAAAGCGGCAAAAATAAAAACGTGAAAATTTATTGAAATTAAAAACAGGGAAACGTAAGAAATTTAAATTAAATAATTGTAAACATCATTTAAAAATATACGGGAAAATAAATAGTGAGTTTTTAATTAATGTTAAGCAATAAAAAAAAGGATTATAAAATTAATTTAATTGTTAATAATGTACGCATTGTTAAAAAACTCAGCGAATGGTACATAATTATTGTAAGGAATTTAACTGGGGTGTTTTATAACTGGATTTATTAAATGTAATGTTGTTACATTATACTATGGTATTTCAATATTTGGCTTAATTTTGCATTAGTTTGACCCACTTGTAATGTTCCAAAGCAACCACTAAATAAAGTTCGTGTTGATTGTTAAATTTTATTGTGTTTCTGTATAATTTCTTTTCACATAACTTTATTAAACAAGTTGTTATATTTGCTCCATTAATTTAAATGTTGCAAAGAAAAACTCTTATTTTAAAAGTTTAGTTTATTCAAAATTAACCATTTTGGTTTTAGTAAAAAAAATGAATTTTTAACATTTGGCTTAAGAAAAATTTGTATAGAAGCTATCTCAAATATGAAACGTTTTCTCGTGAATAGAAAGTTAATCAACAGGCTAGTCGACAATCTGAAATCACTAAAGGCAAGGGTAAAGGCAGGTGACTTAGTGAAAATAAGGTTGCCGTGAGTTACAAATCAGTGGCCTATAATCATTGAGGACATAAGGTAGTTAAAAAGGGACCCATTAGGGATCTGCTTTACTATTTCTCCCACATTAATGTAAGTTAACCACTGAAAATATCATTAAAAAAACAACGTTAACTAATGATATAAGTAGCCCTTAACATTCCAGTCGCACGGTGTTGGTGGAAAACTTTCGTAAAAAAAGGAAAAAAAAAAATTCGTGGGACTTATTTACCAATTAGGTCATAGCTTTACAAGTTGTGTTTAAAAAAGAAGTAACTGGCGAAGATTATAAGACAAACGGTTTAAGCTAGCGACTTAACCCGTCTTTTTGAGTGATTGCTTTGTGCATGAGCAGTACCTGTCCGGTTATTCTTTAATGCATCCATTATCAATTGAATTGGAATAAAAGCTACCAGCGCAGAGATGCAGGTTAGAACTACTCAAACGATTAACCATTGGTTAAAGCATTACTTACTGAGAAAATACCCCATTTTAAATATTTAAAGCATGATTTCGGACACGGATAAGAGTTCTAAGCTAACAGGCTAATAATTATATGCAAACAGTGTATAATATCAAAAGTGTGATTTGCAAGTCCTTGTTGTGCCGACCTTAAACTGAATCCTGTTGGTAGTGGTGACTAATCTTTTAAAAATAAATGGTCCTGAGGAGCTTAGGGGAATGTATACAGACTCTGGATATCTCGACCGATTTTAACACAGAATTATCTTTGTTATCTTTTGAAAAAAATCAAACTGGACAATAGACGAATTTACAGACATAACAAAAGCGGCAACTAGTGGCAAGTGAACGTGAAAGATAAACCTCGAGTAGAAATGAAACAGTAGATCTGTTGCTGCTTTCTGCAGAATAAGACCCAGAGTTGTGCTGCGTAATAATACCAACCAAGGTTTTACAACGATTGGATTTCACAAAACTTAAAACTTCAAATCAAAAATTCATCTCTAAAACCCAAGCGGAAAACTGCAAATTTCGGCAGAGGAAGTTGTAGCCAAACATCACCGGAGTCTCAAGTTTAAAAGGAACATAAGAACAAGAAATTAGATAGATAGATAGTTATGGCGCCCATTTACTAAAACAAGCAAATCGTGAACCAAACCTTCGCCGAGGCTTAATTAAAGAGGAAAGTAACATCATAGTATGTGGCAGCGGAGCTAGTTAAAGCGCCTGGCCGGTACACAGATGAACTAGAATCTCGTCGAAGCCAAATAGTATTTTGATCTGAATGGTTGCGCTTGTTAAAGATGCATGTTTGCTAAACATAAAGTATTTTAGTCACAGAGTTTTTGCTTTAGAAGGCAGCGTAGGCTTAAAAGTAAAACAGGAAATTTGTTAGTAAAAAACTAGCCAGTGGCAAAGAGGAAGCATAGAACAGGAAATAGAACAAAAATTAAAATTGACGTACTTAAATTTGCAATAAGGGAATCCATTCCTACGTTTGAAAAGTCTCCATCCAGACATGCAATTTTTGTTTCTGCAATTTTTTAAATTTTCTTACAAAATTGCACTTGTGTCCACACATTAAAATTTCGTTTCTGCAATTTCGATATTGATTGCTAAGACGAATGAGAAAACAAAAGACAATTGCAATTACATGAAACAGTGCACCCGTTTCTACACGTGTTTCCTCTCTCACCTACAAACTCAAGAATTGCGCAACAAAAGTTGCAAAGTGTGGACGAGGACAAAAGGGGGAAAAAAATAAAAGTTAGTTAAGCCCTTATAGCAGAATCATTTTTCAAATGATGGACACTACATATTAATCATAACTGGACTTTAAAAAATTCTGTACTAAAAACCAATAGCCGTATGCTTGCAGAGACCCTGCTTAGTTTCGCCATTTATGTTAACTCCATACTAAGTTTTTGTTATACATACGACCGTTAAAGTTCGTCCGTTATTATAACGAAAGTCATAAAATTTATTTAAACATTTTTAATCAATGCAGGGTATAAACTAGTCTCCCCCAACGAGAAATTACATCACAAATTTTTTCAACCATAATTCCGTTTACAAACTACAAGAACTGGAAAAAAGACGAAAGAACTAGTTTGTAATTTTATTTATGCCAACTATTTGCATAATTTAAAGTTCGTTATTTTTCAAACGGCGCAATACCAGTAGTAAAAAGTGAAGCAAACAAAAAAAAATTTTCTGTAAAAGGATATTGTTAGCGTGGCAGTCGTTGTATTTCTTGTTTTGGCATGCAAACATTCAAACTCTGTTAAAAATTTTCAAAAGAACAAAAACATGTTAAAAATATTTGTTCAACAAAAGCAAGAAAAAAACTAGTGCGGAAGTAGTTTCTGTATCGATTGACCATCTTAATTTAGAGAACTTTATTTGGGTCTTGAATTTATTTTATTATTTATAATTCTTATTAAATGCAAAACTAGAAAAAAAGTCGTTATTACCCAAACTGTTTTATAAAATAATAAAACGCCTCTATTTCCTTAATAGAAAAAACTAAATTTCCTAACAATTTAAATGTAAAAATATGTCACTTCAAAATTATAATTAAAAAATTTCACATTACAAAAATGAAAGTAAAGAAAATGAAGTTAAGCCAAAATAATTTCAATTCATTTATAATAAAGAAAATTTTAAATTGATTTTCAAACGATGTAAAACAATTTTTGACCGACTTCAAAAATAGAAGGAGTTAACAATTCGTCTGAATGTTGCTTTTTTTAAACCGATTTAATTTTTTTCTTTATTTAAAAAGTTCTGAGATAAGTTGGCTCCCGTTTTAAAAATATTCCATAATTTTAAAAATTAAAGGGTTTTCCATACAACATACATGTTTTTTACGTGTATTTTCAAGGACGCGCAATAGCTCCCAAAAGCCAATCGTAATAAAAAAAAATCTTAAAATTAAAGGGTGTTCTTATAGGTGGCATAAATTGACCTAAGATAGAACCATTATCTTTTGAACCGTTGTAGAATAACGCTAGAAAATTGGACAGAATGTCGTTATAATAACAAGTATCAATATTCAAAATAAATGAGTGCCCCAATAGTTTATTTTATTTGATGTACACATATAAACAGTTCTAGACAGACTAATTTTCTTAATTTTATTTATCAAAATTAATTTTGATTCATTTTCAAAGAATCTGTATTGTTAAGTTCGCTATAACAGAAAGTATAAAATTTGGACTTGCAAATCAAAGGGTGCCCCAATAATTGTGGTAATTTGATACATGACAAACATTTGAATCATTATAGAGTATTGTCAAGTCCGCTATAAGAACAAGTATACCATTAGAATTTAGAAAGTAAAGGATGTTCCTATAATTGATGTGATTTGACCTATATAGTTCTATCCTTATACCGTTATATACAAACAGTTGAAAATTGCACGGAATATTAACTACTTTGTCAGGTATAATAAAAAGTGTAAATATTTAAAATTATAACTTAAAGGGTGTTACAATAGTTGATGTAATTTGATTTATTTATTTGTTTTGGACGGACGGTTAAAGTATACAAATAACTTGCATTGCTAAGTCCGCTATAACAGCAAACAGAATGTTTAAATTTGGAAATTAACGGGTGCCCCAATAATTGGTATAATTTTATGTATTTGACCAAAATCTATTTCGGTTTTCTTTTGCAAGTATTTTTTAAGTCTAAAAACTAAGATGGGAGTAATTAATAAGATTAATAAGACTAATTAATTACACTGTACAACACACCAAAAAATTACAAGGTCCGGGCTATAAATTCTGATAGAGGAGACAAAAAAAAGAGATACGTGTATCGGCGTTTTGAAAGTTTACATCTGAATTTCATTTGAGAGGGGGTTAAAATTTCCCAGCTCTGGCACATTCTTATTGTTAAACGGCATAAGAAACCATGTGACCCTTACATTTTAGGTATAAAATGTGTTCAGCAAATTTATGTAAAATGTTACGGAGAACATTTTTGTAGAAATGTTAACCCTCTAGCTCCTCAAGATATGGGTTTTTTTTGTCCTTCTTTTAAAAAAGAGCAAAAAATACCATTAAAACAGGGTTTAAGAGGGTTAAAATGTTCCAAAAAATTTAACCCGTTAAATTTTACTATAAGTCCCTGAATACACCAAAAAGGAAAATTCAACCATAAAGTCAGAAATAAGACGTAACAAAAGAGAGCTTAGGGTTAATTTCGCATTTATTAAGAATTTTGTTTTAAAGCAATTTGGATAGCATTAATTACATTTTTTTTTAGCTCGAGGCAATTCCACTTCATTATCATACAATGTCCAGCATATTTCAGCGATAAGCGAATGAATGCCTTTACCTTTATAGCGTTCTTCAATGGGTGCGCAATACTGATGAAATTTTTCACCATGCTCATCAGATTCTGTTAACAACTGGTTCTCAAAGTAATCCATATGGGAATTTAAAAAATGAATTTCTGTTGACATATGAACGCCTAGTTTTTTAAAAGCTCTAAGCATGGCGTCTACGTATATTCGAGCAGTACGAGAACGATTTTTGCCTAAGACATTGTATATCACTTCCTTAATGCTTTTCCACGCATCAAGCTCAATCGGTGAGAGCGTTTCGTCAAAGTAAGCGTTTAGCATTAGCTTTCTTATATCTGGACCAACAAAAACACCTGTTGGTATGAAACCAATTTTAAGACTTTTAACAATAACAACGACTTGAAGAACATATACATGCCTTTAATCTTTGCTTCACTTAATTTTGGAAACATTGTTTTCAGAAAATTAAATGCTGATCCATTTATATCTAGACATTTAACAAAGTTTTTTACCACACCAAGTTTGATATGCAATGAAAGGAAACTAGCGACTTTTAAGTAACAGCAGATCCGCCACTTATGGTCTTCATGTTTTACGGAGTGCCAGTCCTCGTGGTTATACTCAAAATTCATTGCATTCATTATTCCTTTAATATCGTTGCAATAAGCAAACGTGTTATCATCGTTTACTGAAAAGAATGGCAGAAAGCTGTCTTGATGCTTACGAAAGCTGGTAACATTGACACCAGGTTCAAGTAGATGAAGACCTTTTAAGTCTGCAGCTAAAATTTCTGATTTGTTTTTAGACAGATTCAGTCTCCGAGCCAATGCATTTAAATGCTCTTGAGACATTAATATTGGTCTTGGGATAACTTCCATTCCTGTGTAATCACTATCTCCGCGATAAAAGGTTCCTGTTTCAGCGATGTTTCCATCAACATAATGACTAGGACTTCGAAGTTGTAGCACAGGTACTGGAAGTTCGTCAGAATGCGGAATTGGCAGCGTGGCTGATGGTACAGTTTTGTATACAAAACTCTTTCGCCTATATCTATTCTATAATGACGCTACGTAGCAAGTAGCGTCATTATGTTCACCTGGATCTAACCACCGCAAACCAAACTGCATTGAATTTCGTTGACCTTCAGCGAGAGTTAAAAAATAAAAAACAAAATTAACCCATTATAACAAATGCGTCAGCAATGCTTCGGCGTCCACAGTTCATCCGGAAAAACTTCTAGCTCAAAATACCTTTTATAGATGTCTTCAACTTTACTATTGAAAAACGTAACTTTTTATTCCGGTATAGTATGTTTACCGCAGATATAGCAAAACAAATCTAATTTTTTCAAACAATTGGACATTTTTGCCAAAACAAATCTTACACGTAAACTGAGTTTCTTTTTTAATTAATTAAGTATTACTATGGGATGGTCAATCTTTTGAAACTTGAATGCAACTAATGCTGTTAACAAAATTACTTGAATATTTAAACGGACAAGAAAACACACAGAAAAGGACTCAATTTGCGTAGAAGAGGAGTTTTTAACTAAAACATTTTAATTTTTAGTGTTCAATAACTACCTAGTTCTATTTATAATATGGAAAACATCGCTATTTATTATTGCAGTAATTCATACATACATAAGTATTATTTAACCGTTTTTAACATTCCCAAATGCAATTTTAACAGATTTTTTACAACCGCAATTATTACCCTTTCACATCACATTTGAAAACATTTCAGCTTCAACTAAAATTATTTACCTATTGCAATACCACTGATAAATATTCTAGTACCTGTTTTTATTTAGGGACATTCCCAAATATGTGGAATTTTAATAACCACAATTACTAATTACATTATTTTGTATATCCAAATTGACCTGATTTATCATAAAATTTAATTGCTTTTTCAAATTTGTTATACTAAATAAAACATTTTCCTTTTAATGTTCAATTGCAATTGTTTTTATATTTACCTGTTTTTTTGGTCTATGGACATTCTCGAATCGGTTTTTTCTAAAACAGATTTTTTAAAACCACAATTATTATCCCTTTTCACACGTAATAAAATCTGGTTTATAAAAGGGCAGTAAGTAATTACAATTTTCGTAAGATAAAGGTAAAAGCATTCATTCGCTTATCGCTAAAACATGCTGGACATTGTATGATAATGAAGTGGAATTGCCTGTGGAATTGCCTAGAGCTAAAAAAATGTAATTAATGCTATCCAAATTGCTTTAAAACAAAATTCTTAATAAATGCGAAATTAACCCTAAGCTCTCTTTTGTTACGTCTTATTTCTGACTTTATGGTTGAATATTCCTTTTTGGTGTATTCAGGGACTTATAGTAAAATTTAACGGGTAACATTTTTGTGGAACATTTTAACCCACTTAAACCCTGTTTTAATGGTATTTTTTGCTCTTTTTTAAAAGAAGGACAAAAAAGACCCATATATTGAGGAGCTAGAGGGTTAAGATTTCTACAAAAATGTTCTCCGTAACATTTTACATAAATTTGCTGAACACATTTTATACCTAAAATGTAAGGGTCACATGGTTTCTTATGCCGTTTAACAATAAGAATGTGCCAGAGCTGGGAAATTTTAACCACCTCTCAAATGAAATTCAGATGTAAACTTTCAAAACGCCGATACACGTATCTCTTTTTTTTGTCTCCTCTATCAGAATTTATAGCCCGGACCTTGTAATTTATGAAAAAATTTGATTTTGTTGTACAGTGTTATCAATTTGACTAGCATTGAACGATAAATAATTCTAATGACTTTTTTTTGTCATTACCATTATTTTCGGTAAAGGTAATGATTTTTTCATTTTTGTAAAATTTTCAGTTGATCATTTGATATGATAAAAAATTAAAAAAAAATAAAATTAAAATTTATTTGGGTTTTTATTTCAATTTCTTAAAAATTTTAAGAAAGAAAAATTATTTACAACTGTAGGCGGATGCTTTCAATAGAAAACAGGAAAAATTATATTCTAGTTGAATGTAATGCTGCATTTTCTGTATAGCTACATCCGTGATTTTTATTAAAAAGGTTTCACTGATAATAAGTTCAACAACAAAAATATTATCATTGACTAATGATTAAAGCATGATCGAAGCATTAATATTAATAAAGGTCTCTCATTGCCTTAATACACTACATAAGCACTTTAAAGTAAAGCAGCAAGCGTTGTATTTCTTCATTATGTTTTATATAGCTCAAGGTGAATCAATTACCAGGTGCCAGCGATGGAGAATTTATTATTTTTTGCTGGTAGAAACGAATGTCAAACTTAATATATAAAAAATAGTACACAGATTTTTTATATATGGAGTTTGACAGTAGTGTTCACTGTGAAAATTAATGAATTCGCCTACGCTGCCACCTGGTAATTGATTCGCCTTGGTATAGCTCTTTGTTTGATATTAATTGACTTTTCTCTTCTTCGTCCATTCGACAAAAATATTGTTTTTTACTTTTATAAACATGAAAAAGTAAAGAAAATGGTTATAATCAACTTGCTTTTGTATCTAAAAAACCTATCCCTCAGGCTGCGGTCTCCCATTCAATATGTGCCTACGGTGGTCCTAAAATTGATGGTAGCCCCTAATTGATACTATCTTAACCTCTCAGCGCAGATACCTTATGTCAACTTTCTCTTAATGAGTTAAGATGGTGAAGAATATATAAGATTCGAATAAGGTTATGTAATCTTAAGATCTAACAAATTCGTATTGTGCTTTCAGCAGAAATTTAAAATTGCCCTAACTTTGTTTAACCCTTTCGGGACGGAGTTTTATTTTGAAAACCAAATTATATATGGTGAAATTTTTTTCATATTCTAAAAGGTATGATAAAAGTATTATGTTCTCCATACTTAAAAATTTTAAATTCGTTCTTTTTTCCTGGGACATATAATCCCAACAAGTATTTTTGTGGGACATAAAACCCCAATCAATGTTCTCGAAGAGCGATTCGAAATTAAAAAGATAACTAAAATATAAATATTATTGGATTAAGATAAAAAAAAGTTTACATTTATTTTTAACATTTTAGGAATGTAATTAGGTATTTATTTGTGGAATTGCCCAAAACACTTGTAACCTAAGGCGTTGTTACAACCTGAGCATATCATCTTTGTTCGCTTTTCTATGCCAAGTGAAGAACAGCGGACACAGCGACAACGCTTCTCTTGCTCTGCTGGCAAGTGGTCTCCAATATTCAGGCTAACCGTTTTTGGACGTTTGGGAGTTCTACCTCCCTGTCGATTGCATTGAAAATAAAGAAAAAAAGACAGTTTGAAAATTGCTGGGACGTATTATCCCAGTAGTCCCGAAAGGGTTAAGGTAAACAGCAGTCCAGCCGGTTTAAAAGCATACGTGGGATTGTTTCATTACTATTGAAATCTCATTGGGATTGTTTGAAATAATGACAATGAACAGATTTTAACTACCATTTAATGATAAGGATTTTATTTTTATTAAAATTAATTTTACCAATAGTAATTCAATTTTTAATGAAACTGTTTGTTTGGTAATTACAATCCTTAAATAATTAATTAATCAATTTTAAGTATGATAGTTTTTAAATCTGAAGTCTAAGACATCAAGTCACCTAAAACCGTAGCTTACAGTTCTTCTTACATACAGGAAAATACAAATATTTGCTTACAGTGTCTAATTTTTTTTAGGAATTTTAAAACATATATATATACCAACAACTTTTTTTTTGATAAGAATGCCATTTTAAAATAATGCTTTAAATTAGAGTCTTTATTTAGTATACAAAGACAAGAAGTGATGTTTGTTAACGTAATGCTCTGAAACTATTTAATCATTATTGATAATGACCTTGCTTTTTAACTAATTATCAACGAAACATTTTTATTAAAAGCATTAGCATTATCACATATAATGGTAATGATAAAAAATTATTGGCTTTATTTATCATTTAATCTTAATTAAATTTTTAATTGATTAGTCTTAGTAATTATATATATTGAAAAGGTATGAGGGTTCCTTAACGACCTGATTTTACACAAATTTTAAAAGCTTAGAACAAATACATATATTTGTATGGGAGTCTTATTCCAACACATTTTACACCTAATAATAAAAACAAATTTCTTTGCAATAAAAATATTGTTAATAGTATATTTTTAAAGTGCTTAAATCATTTTTACCACTATAAGAAATAATCATAAAACAAAAATTAACACACTTTTAAAATATTATTACTATAACTTACCTCAAGGGAGATGTTAACTTAAGCGAAAAACATTAAAATTATTTAATTAATACAAACTTAGTTTATGATGGCATGTGAACTAAAAAAGTTTATAAGCAACACATTTAGGCCAATGTTAAAGTTTGACAAAAATTCATATTACCAACCATAAAATATGCGGAAAACGAAAGGCATAAGGAAATTAGTGTTTCTCCCCTATAAAAAATTTAGTATGCATGAAAATCTTTTCCACTTCAACAGCACAATTTTTATTTATATGTTTATATGTACATCTCGTGATTTTTTGAAATTTAAAGCCAAATGAAAGTTATGAAGGTCAAGAAATCGGTCAAGTGCTTCTTGAATTTTATGGCAACAACATCAATAATTATAACAACGACACGGGTTACGGATGACGTGACTCATACCTAATGTTGGTCTATAGCAAATATTTGAATAACGTTCCTCCTTTAAAAAAAGTAATAAACAAGGACTATTGCCAAATTGATTATTCATTAAAAAAAAAAAAAAAAACAAATTTATTCATATTTAAACAAAAGGTGGTCTGTGGGCTTTTCTTCACTGGTCAGTCAACAAAGCAAGAAAAGCTAATAAATTAAAAATAAAAAGACCATTGAACTAACCAGCAGTTATAAAGTGGCAGCTCTAATACAATGGCATGAAAAGCTGAATATTTCAAAGAAAATGTTTTTGCTTGCTTTTTTAACTGTCCTTTGCATTTATCGCTAATCAATAACGGCAATAGTAATAATAATTCTTTTTTTTTTGTAATTTTCCTCAAAAACATAAAAAAACAAAAATGCAAAAATGAGCTTTAATCACAGATAACAATCAGACTTTTATTACGTTTGTAGTTGGTTTAGTAGCTAAAGCAGTGAATTAGTGAAAATATGACTTTTTCTAGAAATTAATAGAAATCAACCCTGTAAAAAACACTTGTATAGAACTGTTCGTGTAAAACCTGAACCCATTTAATAGTTATATATGCCATCAAATTAATTATTCTTTTAGAAGGTTAGTCTACACATAAAGAGAAAAAGAGGAAATTACAAAGGTAAGATGCCTTATATTTAATTTTCTAATCTGCCTTTAACCCATTAGTGCATAAAGTTCCCCAGGAACTTTTAAAAAAATTTCTTTTTGTAGATGTAATTAAAACTACCATTAAAATAATTTTCATAGGATTTATTTTAAAAAAATATTTGTTTAAGATTTTAGAAGGCGTCCCTTATAAGGGACATTATGCAGTGTAATCACTTCCAGTGTGAAATTTTTTAAAACATTCTTTTGGGTGAAGGCTTTTGTTACATTTGCTGCATATAAAATTAGACTTCTTACTGCAGCTTGCACATCTCTTATCAGTTTTAGAATAGTCTATTATGTGATTTCTACCATCATAGCGTATGTCATTATTAGAAATTGATGTTCTGGAGCCTCTTGCAGAGGGCACACCGTACGTTTCTAGATAGTAAGTAGCTATATATCGACGAAATTGTAACAAATTTGAACAACTGGGAGCATTTGGATGCAGCTTTTTCATAAGTAGCCAACCATTTACAACCGAAGCATCCAACAGATATACGAAAATTGGCCACCACCACTTACGTTGTCATATTCGCGATCGATAAACAGCAATTAACTGGTCCATTTTGTCAACTCCACCCATTCCTTGATTATAGCGCTGAAATAATTTTGGTTGGGCTATCTGCATAGCGCCTTGTCCCTTTTTGTACCAGATTAGCATATTCCAGAAGCTGATAGATGACGAAGAAGCTTCACGGATGTGAAAAAATTATCAATAAAAATCTTTATGTAAGAAAAATGAAACCTTTCACAGCACTTAAAAAAAATATACGTAATATGAATATCTTACTTTAAAATCTTTGTTGCTCGGTATTTTCGCTCTAGTGATAAGATCCACGACTTTGTCACCTCCCACTCCAAAGCCAAGGGGCACTGCATCTTCATTTTTGCCCATATTTTAAACCAGGCACTAATAAAGCTAAACATATTTTATCTGGCTGTGATAACGTAATTCTTTGAGCTCAAAGTACGGATTGCCAGCAGACCTCTGAAGAAGGCTAACTTCCCAAATGTATTAATACAAAGTTTGTATACAGTTTTGCTGCGGTATTTAGATCTTGTACATATACAAAGGGGCGAAACAAAGCATCAATTTAGAAACTGATGCGTTTACTTGCTCGATTGCAACGTTTCTAATATCGGGGTTTTTTAAAAGGGACCCTACAAAAGTAGAGCGAAAGGGACAGCAAACAACGCCACATTTCTTGCCGCTTTTTTGACATTTCTCTTCAGAAAGGTTTGCCATTTCATAATGGAAAGATATACTAGCCAATAACGAATCGAAATTATTAAAATTTACTACCAAAATTCGGAGTGAGTGGCCTCAACGTTAAGAGCGCTGAATATATGTTATTGGTCAAGAAGAATTCCACACGTACCTCATGAGTCATTATTGCATTTCGAAAAAATTACGGTTTGGTGTGGTTTATGGGCCGGCAGCGTCCTTGGGCCGTACTTCTTCCGTCATGATCAAGACCGGCACGTTACAGTGAATAGATATCGCTACCCTTCAATGATAACCGAATATTTTTGGCAAAAGAAATCGAGTTCGATGAAAAATAAAATGAAATAGAATTTCATTGATATCCAAAACCGTTTTTGTTTTATTAAAAAAAATTGTTAGCGCTCTTATTGAAAAACCCAATATTTGTCTGCGACATTTTGAAATGGTATGCATTGTAAACATGTAGTACCACGGCATTATGAAATACAATACATTGTTCGAACACAAAGCAACTGGCGTTTTAGAAGTAAGCAGAAGTCAACTATTTAGACTTTTTAGATTCTAAAGATGAAAAGAGCAAAACTACTGTTTAATGACGGGTTCTGGCGAATGTGAAGTAAAGAGCGAAGTGGTAAAGTCACTACCGCCTTAGAAATATCCGACTGCTGCCAAAAGACCAGTAAAAATAAGTCCTCTAGCTTTTGAATGTTTCATTCAAAGAAAATGTTCAAACAATTTACATTTTACTTCTCTTTCAAGTTTTACAGAAAAAAAGTAATGTGATTTCGAGGCTGTAGTTTGATTTAGTTTTAACAATTATCCCTATATTTTTTTAAATGTGAATATTGAAGTTTTGTTTATAGTCTAAGGATACGTGATCATGTTAACAATTTCGCGGCTGACTTTATTGCTTTGATAAATATGTTCTTTTGCGTACGTTATAAGATTTTTCTTGCAGTTTTTTATTATCAGAGTTGAGGGAGTATAGAATAACATGCCATTTGAACTAAGATGTTTTTCTGGTACTGTTTCTGTCTTTAAGAGAAAAATTTAATGTACTTACACCTCTAGCAGGGACACTTTATATCTGTTTTTGTATTGAAATAATTTTAAGTATGTTTTAGTACCATTATATGGTAATTTTGGGTGCTATTACATTTGTATCTTTACTTTTTCGCCCGTGCGTTCACCTGTATTATTTCGCTATAAACAGAAGTTTTTGAAAAATATGTGTGTTTGTAAAAAAAGTACGTACTAACATATATACATCTATACATATAACAAAACTGTCTTTCCGTCTTTATGTCTGTGTTCGCATCATGTAAAAACTGCTGGATGGATTTGAACACAATTTCGTAAGAAGGTCCCTTAGAACCTTGATTCTAATATAGAATACTTTTTTTTTGAAAAAAAGCCATTTCGTAGAAAAAATAGAGATTCCAATGTTAAAACACCCAATTTTACCGGCATAATGGTACTAAAACAGTTGTCTTCACATTTTATTTTTGCAAATGGGAAATTTTTAACGCTGTCTACAGAACTCTGGAATAAATATTTGAAAACACATTTTTCTAGATTTTAAGTTTGATCAGATATAAAATATATTTTCTTTTCTTGTTAAGAACAATCTTTTTTATAAAAATAAACAACAAAAAACTATACACAAATATTATTAACAAAGTTAAGCTAAGAAATTACATACACATTCATATGTTAATAAATACACATACACTTTTATTCCGTTAAAGAAAAGAAATGGTTTCTAAATTGTCACTTAAATCGATTACTTACTAATGACAACTATTAATGAATTGCCACCAGGGGGCTGTTTTTTTTCAAAATAAAAATAAAGCTAAAAAAATTTGAATATAACATGCACACTCAAACCGTTCAACTAATTACTTTTACTATTCTATTAAATTATACAGTTTGAGTGTTACTAATGTATTTAAACTTTTCAAACCTCTACGGAAAATACGAAAGGCCCTTTAGAATCATTTGTAAAAACTAATCGATCTTCTAAAATAAAGGCTTTAAAGTAACTTGCTGTTCTCTCTTCTTATAAAATTAATCTATATTTATATCCTCTCTAAAGTATTGAAATAGGACTTTGTTGTTTTTCCATTAAATGTGATTTGCGTATATTAAAATAAAATAAAAAATAATAATAAAAAGTCATTACCAAAGAAAACGTTAATAAGGTTTGTCCAGAGGAAGCAGAAGAGGACATGGAATTATAAAAAAAGGTTTGATCGATATTGTAGCGTGTCTAGTATCAAACAAGGTTCCTTAATTGGTCAATCTGAGGCTACTTGATTTTTTTTTGTAACTTGTTATTTTTCAAGTTTGCACGTGCACCTCGATTAGGGAAATAAGCCATCGTTACCGAGTAACCACGTACACTATTTCTATGAGGCAGCTCCTAAGAATTTTATGAAGGAGTATCTTCCAGTATGATTTCAACATAGTATTTGTACAAGTCTCCACAGTAGAGATGTTGATAATTTATGTTAAAATATATAACCATCTTCTTCTGATATAAAAATGCAAAAGTTAAAATATTTTTACGTTTTTAAGTTTCAAAAAAAATTAGGCCTCACCAGAATCGTAATCACAATTTGTTTTATACGAAACATGCCCCTAAACCAACGTAGCAATTCCTTCCTCATTGCTTATTCGCCTTAATAAGTGCAGCCGTCCTTTCCTCAGTGTTTTGTGGCTTTGAAATGCTAGTCTTTTGCTTAGAAACTCAACACATCAACTTATCCAGTCACCACGGCCATACAAAAGAATTCTTTCTAGTTAAGGCTTCACGCAAAGAAAAAACATGGTTGAGGTAACCATAATCTAAGAGCAACATATTATTGTTGTATTATATAGTTGCCAACAAAACATAGTATTGTTACATTTGCAACCATTATTAACATATACGTGGCTTGAAAATGATGCTATCACATTGAAAGTGTTCGCCGAACGTACGAAGTACACAGCCAGCGACGACGGTTCTTACCGAAAATTATAACAGCAGAAAATGTTTATCGTGACTAAAGTTTTGGTGAAAACAACTATAATTTATTCTCCGCAAATATACATTGTTACAAAGACCATAATATGGTTATTGTGACCATATCACAACCATGTTTTTTCTTTGCATGTTCGAAGTGAGGATTAAGCTCACGATATGCAGCTCAATTCGCAGGCGCCTTAACAAACTAATAAAATTGATTAATTTTTTATGAAAGTCTGCGGGGAGTTTTATAGACGATATTTTCTTACCAATCAGGCGCCTTACCCAACTATGCCGTCGCAAATTACCAAAATAATTTTTTTTTATTTCTTCTCAAGGCTTCGTTGAGATTTAAATTCATGCATCTAAATTGTTATTTATTATGTTTACGCATTTAGACATGTTGGTGGTAGAAAGAAACTTAGCTTATTCGACTCAACAGTAGAAAGTAACTATCAAACTTTATTTATCTCAGACATATACTATTTTAATAACGCATAACATCAGCTTTATTATAGATTTCTAAAGCGGCTATTAGACGATCAAACTTCGCCTGTGAGCACAGCCTGATGACAGGCCACCAAACTCGTTTAATACGGTAAATTTCGTTTTTGTCAGCCGCGCTGGATGAAAATAAAAAATTTTTGATATTTTGTGGTTGCCATCAGGCCATCCAACTCGTTTAATAGCGTGTTTGTCAAACAAAGGGTAAATTTCATTTGTGTTTTTGTCGGCGAACAGTAAAGATGGCTTGGCTAGAGCGCATGAGTTAAATAAAGATAATGGCCCATATTTATAGTTAAAATAAAATTCATGCGCTATCACAAATACGAACTTCACTGCTTAAAATCTGCTTGCATACTGATGTTTGACAAACGTGGCCTGTTCGTGTAATAGCAAAACAGTCTCTCTCATCAGCCCGTGCTCACAGGCGAAGTTTGATCGTCTAATAGCCGCTTAAAGGATAAACTCTAATTTTCCTAACAATATATATGTGTATCTATACATATGTATGTATAATAAAACTGTAGCGTAAATTTTGATGTTGATTTATTCCATATCGATTACTATCTATTTGATAGAGAATACAAAACACCTATTTTTTTAATTTTTGTCTGTTCACATCACGTAAAAACACTGGACAGATTTAGAATCCTTTATTTTTGTAAATAAATAATTTAGTACCGGTATAATGGTACTACAACAGCTGTCGGTCGGCATATTACATTTTTGGAAATGGGAAATTTTTATCACTGTCTACAGAACTCTAGAATAAATATTTAAAAACTGAATATTCTAAATTAAAATTTTAAGAAAATTATAAATTACACGCCGACGTAGTTGTGAACACTGCTACGAGATGCTAAATAATGCTATTAATTTTTAGCATAACCATTATTTTCGTAATGGTAATGGTTCCTAATAAAAAAGTTTCATAGATAATTAGTTTAAAAAACAATTTCATTATCATTGACTAATGATTATATGGTTTTAAAGCATTTCCATTATTGAACCTCAATCCTTCTCTTTTACACAAAATAAACACCATAAAGTATAATAAAGTAGTATTTTAACATTGCATTTTTAGCACAATATTTTTGTAAAATATATATCTTTTAATATTCTCAGAAAAATAAGTTACTATAGAAACATATTTTTGTTTTTGTGTAAGCAATGAGTTCTGCTAACTGGGGTGTTAGGTGACTTTAGGTCTGAGACATCAATGGGTGCAAACCCATCTCACAAAAGGTTAAAGGTTTATTTATTTTTTGTATAGTTTTTTTAAGCTTTTGCTATCATTAATTTATTTTTCATAAAAAATTACTTTTTTTTCTAATTTTAATTAGTAATTAAACAGTTTAATTGAAATTTCATTACCATTAGTAAAGATACTTATAATAAATACATTAGCATTTAATGGTAGTGAAATTTTTTTATTGTTAATATTTCAAGCAATGTCAATGAAAGTTCAATGGCAATAAAAAAAAAATCCCGAGTATGCTGAGCTCCACAAAAATATTAACACATTATTACGTTAAGCCAAAAACCAAATATTCGTTCAAACCCTTATTATAAATTTTTTGCTTTCAATACAGTTAAATGATTTTTTAAATAGCCTGTAAGAGTAATAAATGAAAAACTGCTTAGAGCTAACAACTGCGTTCTAACACTTCGTTCAAAAGGCCTCTTTTCTCTCTTTTCCTTTTCACCACTCCGTTAGTACACGTTTAGGGAAGTGTTTTGTCTGATTTAATAATATATTTTACCTAAAGTTTGTACCATCCCTTTTCATTCAGGCAATTACGCTTGCATTTTCTTGTATTTATGATGTTTACTTTTTTTACATAAATAGTTATTAATTATTAAAATTACAAATAAAACATTTTATGGTTTTATAAAACAATAAATGAAATAAACACAATACCTCTTAATTTTTATTTGGTTTTTATAATGCAAAAGAGTGTAAAGGGTGTTTTTAAAGGTTCACATTTTAATTTAAAAAAAGGAAAAAATATTCTTGATACCAACAAAGCTGGTTTAGGTGGTAAGAAAAATTTATGCTTTTCAGTTTTTAATACAATATCGGCCAAGAAGGTGCCGCAGCGATGCGTAGATGATGCAATTTAGATGTTAAATTTTCATACACTTTTCGAGTGCGATTGCCGCTAACTTCGTCAGTTTGTTGTTTTAAGACTTGACCATATCCGACTCACTGACATGGTCAAGTGACTTCCACAATTAAAATATATGGCGTGCTGTGTATTAACTGACTCCATTCGGCTGCCAATTGAGGTGCGAAAAGTATATATTTATATCTCTATGACTTTCATCGTAGCCATAGTTCGGCTGACCCGTAAAGCGCACCATACAGTGACATTTCCTAGATTTAATGGATTGCGGATTACCCCTACTCTAAACGCGATAATTCTATTTTCTAGCGTACTTAATCAACCATAAAATACTATGGCGTTAACATATCTTTACATATAAAAAATTGTTGAAAATGCATTGTGACTTTATAATTCACGATCGGTGAATCTGAATTCGATTAAATCGGTTTTTTTCGTATGGTCGTGTAGATGGTTTATTTAAAGTTTGCAAGAAATCGATCGACGCGTTCGTGAGTTATGACTTTTCATGACAACATGTGATTTTGTCTATATAAAAAACGCGCTTGTGTCTATATAAAAAAATGCACTCATGAGCGTATGTGGAATATGGATTTGCTTCAATGTTAACATTCATGCCTAGCGAAGCACGCTGTGATCGCCTAGTTCATTATAAAATACCAAGCCAAAATAACCGCAAAGAAACTGTCACACTTTAAATCGTTTGTCGAACAAGTCATTATCGCCAACTCAAAGCACGTCTTAAAACAACTTTATTTATTTTTTTTTTTTTATTAATTTTTAATAAGTCTAACCGTATCTTTAGTTTATAATTTATAGAAAGTCTAACAAATGGCAAACAACGTTGCTTTGAAATTTATTTAAATTTTTAACGTGGCGTTGGAATTAAAGAATAAAATAATTCTTGCAAAAAACCGACTTCAAAACAGACTTCATCTGCCTGCCTGTAACGGCTCAAGAATATGGCCAAATAATTAGATTACATTAACTATTGGGACACCTTTATATTTCACCTCCAAACTTTATACTTGTTCAGCTGTTCAATAGTTTGGCAATATACATCAAATTACAGCAACTAAAGGGTCACCCTTTAATTTTCAAATTATATACTTGCTGTTGTAGTAGATTTAGCAATCAGGTTCTGTGTAAATTTCAACCGTTTGTCTATAACGGTTGAACAGTTTTCCCATATACATCAGAAATTTATCAACTACTGTAAAACCCTTTAATTTATAATTTAAAATTTTTATACTTCTTATTATACCAAATAAAGTAGTGGATATTCTGTCTAAAATTCAGGTATTTGTATCTAACGGTTCAAAAAATAAGGCCACATGGAACAAATTACCATAATTTTGGGAACACCCTTTAGTTTCTAAATTCAAATTATAAGCTTCTTGTTATGGGGGACTTAGCAAAACAGGTCCTTTGTAAATTTCAGCATTCTGTCTATAAAGGTTCAAAAGTTCGGCCATATACACCAAATTACATCAACTATTGGGACACCTGTTTTTTTCAAAATCAAATTTAATACTTGTTGTTATAGCGGAGTTGGTAAGACAGGTTCTCTGTAAATTTCAATCGTCTGTCTACAACTGCTTAAAAATATGACCATATACTGATGTATTAAATGAATTAAATGAACCAGTAAATATTAATGTTTGTTACTATAACAGCCATAGCAATCGACATTCTGTCCAATTTGCAAGCGTTTGTCTATAACGTTCAAAAGATAGGCCCATATAATTAAATCTACGTCAATTATGGATTACCCTTTAATTTCTAAATTCTAATTATAAACTCGTTGCTGTAGCCGGCTTAGAAATACAGATCCCTTTTAGGTTTCAGCGTTCTGTCTATAATGGTTCAAAAGTTCTGCCACATATTTTAAATTACACACCTATTTGGATGCCCTTTAACTTCCAAATCTAAATTTTATACTTGTTGCTTTAGTGGACTTAGTAATACAGGTTCGTTGTAAATATCAAGCGTATGTGTACAACTCTTAAAAAGTATGGCCATAAACATCAAATTAAATGAACTATTGGCGCACCCTTTAATTCATAATTTTAATTATTAATACTTGTTACTATAACGGCCATAGCAATCGACATTCTGTCCAATTTGCAAGCGTTTGTCTATAACAGTTCAAAAGATAGGCCCATATAAGTAAATCTAAATCAATTATGGGATACCCTTTAATTTCTAAATTCAAGTTATAAACTCGTTGATAAAGCGGGCTTAGCAATATAGGTCCCTTTTAAGTTTCAGCATTCTGTCTACAACGAATCAAAAGTTTGGTCACATACTTAAAATTAGATAAACTATTGGGAAACCTTTTAACTTCCAAATCCAAATTTTATACTTGTTGTTGTAGCGGACTTACAGGTTCGTTAAAATTTCAAGCGTCTGTCTATAACTGCTAAAAAGTATGGCCATAAATATAAATTGACTATTGGGGCACCCTTTAATTTATAATTTTTAATTTAATACTTGTTACTATAATGGCCATAGTGATCGATATTCTGTCCAATTTTCAAGCGTTAATAACGGTTCAAAAGATAGGCACATATAAGTAAATTTACATCAACTGTGGGGACACCCTTTAATTTTTGATTTATTTTTGTTACTGAGAGCTAGAGTAATACGCAGTCATTTTAAATTTTACAGAAGTGCCCTTTACAGTTCATAATACACTTAAAAAATGTGTATATTGTATGGGGACACCCTTTAATTTTTAAGATTATAGAATATATGGTGTACTATGATAGAAAATGCTTGCAATATTGGTTAGTGCTTCTGTCAAAACATAAGCATTTAGCCATATATATTTACTTAATTTTATAAGGACGAGGGTAGCGAAGCACCAGCTGGGTGTGCCAGGCTTGGAATTAATGAAAAACGTCCGCAATTTAACCTGTTTTGACCATTATGTTGTAAAAATTCTGCAATAATATGAATTTCTATTATGGAATTGTTCCGTACATAATAAGAGGAAATGCAAATAAATATTTTATCTATAGACACGATATAATTTCAGTTTTAATATATTGGCTTTTCCATTAATATGTCAACCACGTGTATAAAAATAAATTTTTATAATTTTATTTTTATTAAATTATTATTTGAACTGTGAATATTATAAATGAATAGAAATTAATTTTATTTATTATATTATGCTAATATCCCAAAACATTTTCAAATAAAAATGCAATTTATTTGTTGGTTTGGAATAGCAGGTTGCTAAAGCCAGCTCATCAGGAAACCTTTATCCAAATTTTTTTTTTTTAATCCAAAAACATTTCCTTTATGTAGAAGAACTTCAAAAACAACATGAGACTTATTTAAGAAGCTAATACAGAAATGTTTAAGCTTTAACAAAAATAAGTTTTGCTTACATTCCCTTCTGCGTTAAGTTATTTACACGCCGACTCTTAATGCAGACGTAAGGCGTATTACAAATAAAAACAACAGTTATATTTTTTTTTTTAAATTTCTCAAGAGAAAGAAAAAACCATAACAGTGATGTCAACAGTTTGCACAAGCAATTGCATATAATTTTTATTTATAAACTGTTGTTATAACTTTGTAAAATTATTTTGGGAATTTTTATACGTCGCTAAAAATTATATATTTCTACGTTATTTGTCGCAAGTAATGCATAATTAAAGCAAGATACACTCTAAGAGAAAAATGTGTGGCGTATAGAATGTCATAAACGATATTAAATGTTATTCATTACAAAATCATCCATATTACACCTCTCGCAAAATTTTTAGTTGTACTTTATAGGCGTACAAATTTGATGTGCGATGACATGAAAATGCCCACATGTACAGATAGATACTAATTGAAAAAAACTAGAAATAACTAAAAAAAAAACTGACTACTTTTCATATATGTACATGTTGACGTTAGACACAGCTTAATACTATTGCTTTCCAGAATAATTTTGAAAGAATCTCGAAATTTTATCAATGGTGTTTAAGTCCAGAGAACATATTAACCATTTCAATAAATATACGTTTTCTAAAATAAAATTTTTCTTTGCCCGGCGGTTTAAACTAAATCTTTGCTCCTTGCTGGCGTAACTTTTCTGTGGCAACCTATTTAATTTTACGCTTCATTTTTTGGGAAATTGTTATACAGAGTAAAATCTCTTTTGTGTTTTTTTTTCTTGTATATGAAACATTTCCAACGTGGCAGTCAATTGCGCGCTTAGAATCAATTTAAAAAATCCTGTACATGAAATGTTTTTAAGTCTATTATATCTTCATGCTATAAATGAGTTTTATGATTTAATTACTTTAAATATATTTTTTTGTTAAACAAACGTAACGACAATAATGGATAGTTTGCATAATTGATACAAAAAATGAAAGTCATAAAAGGAACAGAATTAAATTCCAGATGGAAAATGTAAGACTAAAAGCCAAATGAGAAAACAGGTCATTTAAATTAAGCGCAAAACTTTTAAAAACGTATCTGTAATTTTTTATTCGTTTTATGTTGGTTATTTTCGATTTTAGCTAAATGATGAAAAAACATGTACTCTTTCATTACAGTTCAACACTATTAAAAACTGGTAGAAAAAAAAACATTTCATTAATCTAAGAATTAATTAATAGTTTATTTGGCTAAGAATTATGGCTCAAAGCGGAAGTTGGTCTAGTGGCAGCGGAAGTGGATCATCAACAGGCCAAAGTAGAGGCTTATCTACGGCCCCACCCCAAGAAGAACGTCTTTTGGTATGTTCTTTTAATTTTCACTTATTTAATATTTAAAAATAATAGAAACTAATTTAGTTTTTTATTTTGGCTTGTGGTTATTGTTTTTTTTTTTATTTTTGTATCGTCTACTTCTTTTTCAGGTTGCTGTACGGGTTCGACCATCTTTTGAAAATAGCGAACGTTGTATTGAAGTCGTTTCATCAAAATCTCTATTGTTTGACGATGGTGGCCGCGGTAGAGCACGAAAATATTCATATGACAATGTTTTTAAAGAATCAGATACACAGGTGAGCGATTTAATAATTTAATAAAAGAAAAAATTCGAAATCTATTTAGGTTATTATTAAATTGTTTTGTTTTTTCAAACATTAATATAATACAGTGCCTCGTTATACACGTAAGATTCGACTTTTTCGCCATATGTACGATAAAGTGTTATCAACCGAAAAATTTCGATGCTAAGAGCTAACGCTTCATTTACACATACAAGTAATTACTTTAATGCTGTATATTAGTACTGTACCGGGTGTCCCAACTAGAACGCAATTTTTAAACTTGACGCGATTCGAAGTGTCATTGTTTGACTTTTGTACAATTGTTTTTGTTTGCTAGTAGAAGGTACCAGGTTAGTAAAAATGGAGCGCTACACGAATGAACAACGCATTCTCATTGTGAAATTGTTTAACCAAAATGGAAAAAGTTTTGCGGCTACAGTTCGCAAATTGCGATCAATTTGGGGTCACAATAATGCTCGAAAAGAGTCAACTGTAAAGAGATTAATAGATAAATAGTGATGTAAAGACAAAACGCGCCTTCGACCAGGTCGATCGACCGAAAATGTCGCAGCTCCTCAATTCGACACCGAGCTTAGCAAATTGGTGTCTCCAAATCCACTATGCAGCGAATTTTGATGAAAGATTTGCATCTTCATGCGTACAAAGTTCAATTGAATCGGGAACTGAAGCCAGCTGACCATGGACAGCGAAGGGAGTTAGTAAATTGGGAATTGGAGAGACAACATGAAAATGCTGATTTTGTCGATAAAATCATCATCAGTGACGAGGCCCATTTCCATCTTGATGGCTTCGTCAATTGGCATAATTGTAGCATTTGTGGTGAGGAAAATCCCCGAGTCACTGTGTGGTGTGGTTTTTGGGCTTGAGGAATCATTGAATCTTTTTTTATGAAGATAAGGCAGGTCATGCGCAGTCAATGGTGTTCGATATCGTGAAATGATAACCAGTTTTTTCTTGCCTTGAATTGAAGAAATGAACGTGGAGGGCATGTGGTTTCAACAAGACGGCGTCACATCTCATACAGCCAGAGAGACAATTCAATTGCTGCATCAGTCATTTCCCGGTCGTGTTATTTCACGTTTTGGGGACCAGAATTGGCCGCCTAGATCGTGAGATTTAACTCCTTTCGATTTTTTTCTTTGGGGTTTTTTGAAGTCAATGGTTTACGCGAATAAGCCGATGACGACTTAAGCCTTAAAAGAGGAAATTGGACGCTGCATTAATGAAATACCGCAGCATTTATGCAAATAGGCCATTAAAAATTCCGTTAAAAGATCGCGTGTGTACCAGCTAAGCCGCGGCAGCCATCTGCACGATATCTTGTTTCTTACATAACCTCATTCTGTCTACTTTACGATACAATAAAGTTTCATTAATTTTTTTAAATATCTGTGTTTTATTTAAAATTTAAAAATTGCGTTCTAGTTGGACACCCGGTATAAAAAAATGGTGAATAAATAGGTAGTAGTTTTTACAAATGGAGCAATAATTGCTTTATAGGATTTGGCTTTCAAATCGCTTCCTATGTAACACTTGTCTATCATCTTATTACATAATGTTCGTCTACTTTTTGGTGTAGGGGGTATGTAACCATTTTTTTTAAATTGCCTTTTTAGCGTTTTTATTAAAAGCATGATTTATTAAAAATTACAAAAAAAAAACTATGTCGAAATATTGATTCAACTTCTGCATCAATTTTTGAGGTTAATCAAATACGAGACACAATAATCAAACAAAAAATTCTGATCAGGGGAGAATCATAAATTCTCGTATACTTTGAATACTCATGATTTGTATTCTTACAAGAATAGTTTAACAACGAAATTAAATGGACTCTGGAAGATACAAAAGAGTTTCTATTGCCTAGTCGTGAATTGCTGCGCATAAACATGATTAATACCAGCAATCCTGTAGATACTTTTTATTTGATTTTTGAATTCTAGCCTAAATTTTAGAACAAACTTTTAGTAACAAATAAATTTAATCTTAATAAAGAAATAAATATTACTAAGATTATTATTCAGCTTTGCAATAGGCGGAGCCACCAAATTCACTGATAACAAACGTACTATCCCATTATAATGATTTTTAATTATCCAAACAACAAAGGAGAAGCGTAAGAAGATTTTTCAGGCCAGTCGGATGGAATCTTACTATACAGTTAATGAGTTTTATTTATTACAAACACTTAAATACAAAATATAGGACTTTCTCTTTCGAACTTATACATATCACAATCCGATATCTTCTTAAGTTTTTTACACGAATATTAGCATTTTTACAGCGTTCTTCAAGTCCCTATCCACACTTTGCAGTTTTTGTTGCGCAACTCTTGTGTTTGTAGGTGAGATAGGAAAGACGAATAAAAACGTTTACATGTTTTTATATACTTTTAGTGTGAATGAAAAAAGTTTAGCATTTATTTTGAGATTTCTGTCAATAATTTTTAGTCTAAAAGGTGTCTAACAAGTAAGAGTGCTTTATTCGGCTATGCCAAATCGTATGTAGCCTTCACCATCTATGTAAATCTAGTTTAGTGAAGTAACTGCAATCAAAAAAGATAATATTGGGGTGACAGAGAATTAAAAAAAAATGATACTTTTCATATGTTATTTTATATAAAAATAATATCGGCTCTTAATGGGTTAAGCATTTTTAAAAAACTTTAGTATGTCCTTAAAGGTCTCTTCAAAGGCTTTAAAATGATATCCATATTGATATTTTAAAAAATTTTTAAATTTAAGAGCCCCGTAACACGAAAAGTATGGGCGAGCCCCAATTTCTTCGCGTGTTTTTTTTTTTTCTTATTTTTTAATTCTCTGCCGCCCATATATTTGTTTTTTTGATTGGAGTTACTTTATTGTTTCAAATTACATGCAAAAATTAGAGGAAGGCGTGCTGTTTTGGTTTCTGTCTCGAAGAACATGGACCGATCATGCTGATTTCCAATAGCACCTCCTTTGACACTATGTCTGATCGATTGGGGTATTTAATTTTTCTCTAGCTCATCTAGTGCGTTGGAAAAGTTGATTTCAAACCGAACACGGATGGACAGACATATATTGCTACGAATAAGAACCAGAATATACATAAAAGGGTATAATAAACTACTACTACTACTTACTTTTAGACAAATTTAAGTCCATAAACTACGAATCAACCTTAACAAGTCAGTTAGTTGTCACTGTGGAAAAAGCAACTGACTTACTCTCTCACAGATATGATATGATATGATATTTGCTTTATGATAGACCTAAATTCATTTTTACAGATTTTGGTTTTGACATATAAAATGGTCAAAAAATCATGAGGAGGCAAGGCTTAGGAAGCTTCTATAGCTTAAATATATGCTCGATATGCCTGAAAGTAGTATCAAAGGAAAGCTTATGATTATTAACATTGTAAAAATTTTTTCGGGATACATTTTTGAAATGATATTTACCTCAAAAAGTAAAATAAGTCTAGTTTGACATTTAGCGTTTACGGAGAAAGTAATGAATTTGCCATCGAGACCACCTGCATTATTTCGCCATGCATGCTAAGGTATTTTTTTTGAGTAATTAAATAAGGTATTAAAATTGCTACGAAATCATAACGCATCGAGCTATTCTTACAATATTTTGAAACCATATAGATAAAGGAGCTTTTAATCAAATTGTAAAATAAATTTTAATTATTTTATGTTTTAACATATGAATTCCCGGAATGGGGAAAAATGTCCCCCCAAATCCTTTTTTGAGTATGTAGCCAACAATTGAGAACTTTAAAGGCCGTTAACTTTTTTAATCAGTGCTTCGCACTTAGAGAAATTTTAAAATAATTTTCAAATTACGTTAAAAAATTAACTATGTTTGGATAGGGCTGGAGGGGGAACCGTTATAATTTTTTACCTAATTTTTCTTTTATACGCATTTGTTATAGGTTGTCTTTGAAATGGTTTAAAAAAATTTGCTAGTACTGAAGTTTGGGGAAGATCCCTAAAAAACGATATTTTTTACATTTTCTCAATTCAGAGGCTTGTGGCTTTTTAGGGAAAAGCGCTATTAGAAGAAAACTTTAAACTTGTTTATTCTAAATTTTATTAAGAACATGGCAAATGCCTTAAAGTAATAATCCTATAATTAATAGGCGTACTACACTAAAACTACTAATTTGAGGTCGGCCAAAATTAACAAGCAAAAAAAAATTTAAGCCAATTTTCTCCCAAACTAAAGGAGATAACCTTCATATTTTTTATAGATATTTTCAAGTTCTAATTAAATTAAAAAAAAATCTTAACACTTGAGTTAGAAATAAACTTTTTATGACATTTTTAAAAAATTATATGTTCGAGGTACCCAAGGTGGGTGCCCCACCCAAAATCCCCCCTTAACACTAGGGGGTCGACCGTCCAATGAGTCACTAAAAAACACCTCTGCTTTGCCTCTGTTGCGCTATCTTGAGTGGTTCATGAGATACTAAATTTTGTCCAAAAAAAAAATCGTTTCAAACCACTGTGCGTGCTTACAAAATAAGATTGTCCAACTGCAAGGCGTTGACGCCGCACTATTTGGTTTTGCTGCATACATTTTGCATAAGTAAGACAATTTTTAACAGATAAACAACTATAAACTTTATTTAATTCCAGGAGAATGAATATTTATGAATTAATTTGCCGTTTATGTAATACAAGCGATCAACTCATCTGAAAAATTTTTATGAAAAACACTCAGTTTTTTTTTTTTACTTATTTCTACATAAATTTTTTTAGACAAGTTAATCGCTTGTCTTAGAGAAATAGCACGCTAAAAATAGGGCACTAAACAGCTGTTCTTTTTTCACTTTAGGAAACAGTTTATAAAACTACAACTGCTCCTTTGGTAAAAGAAGTGATTAAAGGTTATAATGCTGCGGTATTTGCTTATGGGGCCACTGGTTCCGGTAAAACACACACTATGTTGGGACCTTCTCGTAAGAAAGGATCATCCGCAGAAATCGATGCCACAGGAAGTGACTGTGGTTTAATGGTACGAGCTATAGAAGAGATATTTCAACACATAGAAATGGCTGAAGATCCCAGTTCTTGTAAGGTACAATTTGTTATTCTTTCAAAAGCCTTAACGTATGCGATAATCTTCCATCACTTTTTGAATATGGTTTTCAGGTTTCTATATCATATTTAGAAATATACAATGAATTGATACGAGATCTTTTAAGTCCAGGAGGACCGTTGGAACTGCGAGAGGATAATCGTGGACAACGCATAACTGTAGCTGGCCTGTCAGAAATTACTACCTCCAGCCGTAAAGAAGTAGTTTCTTTGCTTGTGAAGGGAAATAAAGCTCGTACTATGGAGCCAACGGCTGCAAATCAAACCTCATCGCGTAGTCACGCTCTGCTAAGCATTTCAGTGCAAACAAAGACTTCGTTGGGTGTTAAACAAGGCAGATTGTTTTTAACAGATTTAGCTGGCTCTGAAAGAGCTAAAAAGACCAAGAATCGTGGCAAACGTTTACAGGAAGGGGCTCATATTAACCGTTCACTGTTGGCTCTGGGCAATTGTATAAATGCTTTGTCGGGTGGAGCACGTTATGTCAATTATCGTGATTCCAAGTTAACACGTTTGCTTAAGGAGGCTTTAAGTGGTAAATGTAAGACGGTAATGATAGCTCATGTTGCTCCAGAAAGTAAGCATAGAGATGAAACAAAGAACACTTTAGTATATGCCGATCGGGCAAACAGTATAACAACACGCCTACAAAATTCTGTGTATGTTGATGAAATGCAAAACTTTCCCACTAAACACTATCAACATTTAGTGTCTGAACTGAGAGAAGAAGTATCACGTTTACGAACAAAAATGTTGACTGAACGTCCCAGAAGCGGAGCAGTGGCGGCAGCGGCAGCCGCAGTAGCAACAACAGCAGCGGCTGCAGAACCTGCGCAAACTGCAGAAAATGATGAAAAACGTAAATCGGAACTTAGATACTTGAGGGAACAAATAGTGCTGACTTTTAAGCAACAAATGAAATTGCGGCGCAAGCTTCTGGAGGCAGAAAGCCATTTATTAGGTTTAGAGCTGGATGCCGAGCGACAACATATGATTATTTCACATTGGCAAGGGCGAATGGGTAAATTATATGATACGCCCACCGAAGATGGTGAGTTAAATTTAAAAATAGTATGCTCGTACCTGCAAGGGACTCTTATTTAATTAAAACAGACATTGAATCGGAAGGAGCTATTGCTCTAAAAAATGCCTGGGGTGAATTGGCAGCCATTGAAAAAGAAACCAGAAGATACAAAGAAATTCGTGGAAGAACAGAACAAGAACTGGAGTTATGTCGCCAAAAGGGCGTACAATTGGAAGATGTAAGTATGATGGTGCCTTTTCTTTCTTCAAATATTTACTTTAAAAGAAAATGAAATTTCTTAAAAGGAGTTACCTGAACGTATTAGCAGTGATGAGGAAAGAGAACTGTTAGCCTTGTTATGTCGGGTACATGAACTTGAAGCTGATAAAGTCTCCTTACAAGCGGAAAGATTGGCCAGACAAGCAGAATTACGTAGAAGAGATTTGCAACTGTTAAGAGCAGAAAGGCAAAGGAGATTATGTGAAGGTAGGTAATCTACACAATAAGTTTTCATGACATTTTGAAATTAATTATAAATCCTTAAGATATAATTAGTTCTCAAAGACGTTTAATTGAGGAGGGCAATGTTGAATTGCCTGACGAGCTACGTGAACTGTATGGACTGTATCAGCAGGAAATACATGCTGGCACAGTGACAGCTACAGCATCTTATGAGCGCAAACTACCACCCATTTATACAGCGGGGTAATTTATTTAATTGTACAAAATTCAAAGCACACTTGTATTTGATTTTTCTTATAGATCTGATTCTCCCTGTTCAAGCTCAAGTTCTGATTGGTCTCCATCTTCTCCTTTGCCTCCCATAGAAAGCGGCCAAGCTGTAGCTGAGTTAACTTTAACAGATAATCCAGATCGCCATATGGGTCCAGTAGTACACTCGCGCCTACCCAAATTAGCAGCCAGTACTCATACGGTTCCTCCGACATCCAGGAGAGTCATAAGATTAAACAAATAAAAGTTTAATTTGTCTCAAAAGACAAATGAAACGTTTTAGATGCAAAGTAAAAACAAACGCGCCGTAGCTCAGGGAAAATTTTAAAACTTTTGTTTTAAGCTTGATTATTTCAAAATAACATATGTATTTAAAAAGATCTTAATTTGATGGTTAAAAACTTGTACAATTTAACGTTTTGCCACGCACAATAAAAATTAAATTTTAAACGAATCGAGAATTTTTATGATTTTTTTTTTACATACGCTCAGGTTAAGTTAAACAGCTCGTTCACTTAAAGATGGTTTACTAAGGATCCAATAGGATCAGGGCTACTTAAATTTAGTCAGAACTTAATAAACTATTATTGACCTATGTGTGCAATTAGCCTCGCGGCAAAGAATTGTTTGCTTATACCGGAAAGTTGTAATGCAAGGGAATCTTGACTTTTTAGTCTTCTTAAACTTATAATATACCAAGGATGGTTATGAATGAATAAACATAGTCCTAGTTTGTACATACGAACGTTTGGAACAACAACTTTTTTTGTTTTCTCATTGGCGTTCACACTGACAATCATGTTGTCGGCAACATTCTATTGCTATTGTTCGCTTTCAAATACTAGGGAAATTCTTTCCCACAGGTAATATGCTGCATAAAAAAAAAAAAAAAAATACAAGAGCAACGCAGTCGATTTCTTAAATTTATTGTTGCAGAATTTGTGTGAATGGTTCTTACCAACGCCGCATAAATAAGAGAACAAACGAATAAACTTCTGCAAGTTGGCAGATCTTTCAATGGTAGAAGAATCTAGACGTTTTAACTCGTCTAGAAATAGGATGGCAATATTAAGCTAAACCTGAAGCAAAGAAGTTGTGTGCGTGCTATTTACTACTGTTTGCCAAAAAAATACATACATATATTGTTGATTATAAGAGGTGAGTTTTTAAAAGCTAAAGGAAAGTTTAGTCTAAAGGCGTTAAATCACATGATCTAGGTGGGCAATTGACCGGTCCCGAACGGGAAATAAAATGTTCACCGAACTCGCCTCTCAATAAGTCCATTGTTGCGCGTGCTGTGTGGCATATGGCACCGTCTTGTTAAAACCACGTGTCATGCAAGTCAAGCTCTTGCATTTTGGGCAAAAAAAAGTTGGAAATCATCTCACGGTAGCGCTCACCATTCACAGTTACGTTACGATTCGCATCATCGTTGAAGAAGTACGGTCCAATGATGCCATCAGCCCATAAACCGCACCAAACTGTGACTTTTTCTTGATGCATTGGTAGCTCTTGCAATGCTTCTGGCTGATATCACTCCAAAATCGACAATTCTGCTTGTTTACGTGGGTCGTTTAAACTGATCATAAAATGGAAGAAGCGCGCGAGGAACTTTCTAACAGAGCACGCATTTTGATAATTCAATAATTTGCAAGCGATGTTCGTTTGTAAGACGATTCATGGTTAAATTATAGACCAAATTGAAGATGTTTGACAGTGAAACAAAACACGAAACGAGGGTCAGATGTTTAACCCAGTATTGCCAAAGAGATAATAGCCAAAAAATCACCATTTATAATTCCAATATCCCATAACAGTTTAATATTAAAATGCAATTTATATGTTGGTTGTTCAAATTTTTAGAAAACAAGTGAAAGTGCTATATTCGGCTGTGCCGAATCTTACAAACCCTTCTAATTTAGTAAAGTAACTCCAATAAAAAAAAAGAAGTACTACATATAATAGTGCATAAAAATGTCTTCGGCTCTTAATGGGTTAAGCATTTTTAAAAAAGTTTGGTATTTCCTGAAAGATCTATATAAATGCTTTTAAATTATACCCGTATTGATGTTCTGAAAAGTGTGGTGCACAATAGTACTTTTCTATGAAAAGTTCAGAGGTACGAGGGCTGCTCTATATATTTCTGGCCTAATAGTGAAAATGCGAATATTTATAATCAAAAATAGTTTTATTGTTTTTCAAAGTATTCTCCAGCATGATTTATACACTTTTGCATGCGCTCAAACCAGTTGTCGAAGCTTCTTCTGGGGACGAAAATCGTTGACCACGCATTTTTTTCTTGATGTGCGGAAACAAGAAGAAGTCATTAGGTGCCAAGTCGGGGCTGTACGGCGGATGACCCATTAATTCGACGTTCTGGCCAGTCAAAAACGCTCTGGTTTGAGCCGATGTGTGAGAGCTCGCATTGTCATGGTGAACAATGATTCGTCTCCTCTTTTGTGGGTTTTCGAATTTCTCCGAGGACTTCAGGCAAACAAATTGTAGTGTACCACTCAGAAGTGACTGTCCTACGTTGCTCAAGCGGAACAGTCGCCACATGACCAATTTTTCCGAAGAAACATTCGACCATTTGCTTCGAAGTGCTTCTTCCACGAACAACTTTCGTTGGATTTTGCTCGTCTTTGAAGACCCACACGGGTCGTTTCGGGCTCATACGCATAGATCCATGATTCGTCACCTGTGACGATCTTATAAACGTCTTTTGAAGCACCGCAATCGTATTTTTGAAACATTTCTTTGCACCAATCGACACGAGCCTTTTTTTGAGCGACTTTCAAATTGTGCGTAATCCAACGAGAACAAACCTTTTTTACGGCCAGGTGTTAATGCAGTATCGAATGTATGCTGGTAGAAGAAATGTCCCAGGATGTCTCTATATCTCGGTATGTCGCATGTCGATCTTGCATTATGAGTTCACGCACGGCATCAATGTTCTCTGGCACAACATCCGTTTTTGGACGACCTTCACGGAATTCGTCTTTGAGCGAGCTTCGGCCACGATTAAATTCATTATACCAATTTTTCACAGTGCTATAAGATGGTGCTTCATCGCCATATAAAGATTTAAGTTCATCAATGCACTCTTGTCGTGATAATACAAGTCGAAAGTTGTGAAAAATGATGGCACGAAAATGTTCACGAGTTAATTCCATTTTTTTCTATATTAATTTTTTCAAGTCACTGTTAACAACACAAATAATGGTCGTACGTCAAAACGTTTTGAGTACGATTATGCTTAAAAATGACAAATTTTCCAATGGAAATGTCAGATTGCACTTGGCAGCACTCAGTGTTGCCAAGCCAGAAATATATATAGCAGCCCTCTTACACAACTCCGAAAATATGGAGCAAATAATTTCACTTTATGCTTTTATCTTATCGTAGTCATGCCGAATCTTTGTCGTTTTTTAAATATGGCATCATTACCCATGTCGTTTTTGAGACTGAAATTCTTCTCTGTCGAATTTTATTACCAATTGTGGTATTTTGTATGCCGTTATTTATTGTGAAATTCGAGAAAAACAGTCGTAGTGTATTTTGTGATGACAACGTCGAAACGAAACATATAGCCGTAATAAAGAAACCCATGATGGTGGCCAAACAATCGATTGTGTGGAAACACACGATAGTTTAAAAGCAAATGATGAGGACGGAAATAGTAACGGTTCAATCATAAGTTGCTATTAAATCTGTGGAAGAACCATTTAATTATAAATTCTAGATGAATTCATAGTAAACTTACATGAAACTTGGAATATCGAATATGTTACACCGGTGTCTTAATTGTTTCAGTGAATTTATAAGTTCCTGGCTCCTCTCATGTTCTTCTTCATCAGAAGATGCAAAATGTGCAACACTTAACACTTATGTACTAAATGTTTTGCAACAAGGTAATTAATAATTATTTAAATATCATAGTTCCTTACTAATTTTATTCTGTTACAAAAACACTCACGTCGAATCTGTTACATACATAATACCAACAAAATTTAAATTCGAGTGCGACTACGACATACATAATACGGGTGATTGTATTTCAGAACTGCCTGGTAATAGAAAAAGTATTTTGCAACTGTTAGCCAGTGCAAAAACAATTTTGTATTTTATAAATGCCTTTGATCAAAGGTACATTTATTTTACTAGGTAGTATCGTCCGTCCAGCTAGTTTGTAGTTGGAAATGTCAAAGTTGTTTGTATTTTACTTTGCTTGTTTATGATTTTCAAAAAACACTAACAACACCAAAGCAAGCATTTGTATTTGGAGTAATTATCTTTTATTTCTCTGTATGTTCTTGAGATTTTCAACGGACAAAGCAACAATAAAAAGCCATGTTTTTTTGCAATGTTGTATTTGTTGTAGAGCCGCACTACCTAGTAAAATAAATGTACCTTGCTTTCGTCATTTGAATAGGCACATGTAAATTTTATTTATTCGTTTAGCCATGAGTTATGCAGACACAGTGATTCCCATCGTTTGCAGGACAACTAGGTTTAGGGTTTAATTCTACAGAAATTTGTGTTTATTTTGCTACGAAAAAAAATATTGGATGTCATATTTTATTACAACACAACCTTATTTATTTCTTTGTTTATGACCAATTACCTTTGTTATTGTGAAGACCGTATCCCGGGTTATTTTTGGTCAGATTTGTTTTCAATGCGAATAAAAATTTTTTTCCATTTTTATCACAGAATACTATTATTTTTTCGTTGACTAATTTATATATGTACATATTTTAATGTGTCGTGCTGTCCATAATTTATTATTATTATTACACATTAATTTTTCAAATTATGTTTCATCACCTATTCATGTATTCAATAATGTAAACTTAAATAAGACAATAATAAATAATAAAAATACTCCCCTGAAGAGGTCGGAAAAAAACCGACGAAACGTTGGGAAAAAATTTTTTATTCGCATTGAAAACAAATCTGACCAAAATTAGCCCGGGATACAGTCTTCACAACAACCTTTTTTATTTTATAAAATTTATAATTATAATTGATTATTTTTCTCAAAGTCTGCTTTAAATTTTAATTATAAATTAATAAAAGTACACTTACCGATTTCTGATTGAAAGTAGTTTTAAAACTTAATTTTTGTAATTAAAAAAAACATGAGTTTTCTTTAATTAGTTCGTTTTAAATTGAGAATTATAGTTCAAACTATAGATTTGATTGCAGAATATTAATAACCTGCAAATGTAAAGGATATTAATGAAAGAAATTTGTCTCATTTTGCATTTTATTTTATTAATAATATAGATTTTATTAACTATTTTTTTTTATCTGAATGTGTATGTATAAAATAAAGGTATAATTATCATAAAGGCAAAAGAAGGAAAATGGAAAATATTGTTTAACTAATAAAGAATTTATAATTTAAATTTATGTATAAATAGTTTTGCACTAAAATCTCGGTTATTTTAACGCTTCTGATAGTGTACCTTTTAAAAGACTACTTGTTATCATTACTGAGGATATGGATTCCCAGTCGAGATTTAGGTTTATAAAAAATGCTTTGTTTCATTAAAAGTTGTGTATTTTAATTGTGTTTACGAGTAAGTTTTATCCTAATACAAACTTATGATAATAAAGAAAAAAATTGATATTAACTAAAATCGTAATTAAAATAGCCTACTGAATGGTTATAAATCGTTTTATAGAAAAGCAAAAGTTTAGCATTTATATTAAATATGTTCAATAAAAATGAAAGGCATATCTATAGTAATTTTTCAAGAAAAATAATGGTTGATTCGATTAGAACAAAGCTAGATTTTGTTACTTTAAGAAGATATAGGAGCACATATAATTTTGAAGATAATGTAGCATGAAAGACTTTAGCAAAAATCTTAACCGCAACCATATACTGGTTTACCACCTCAGGAAGGAATCAAAAACAAAGTAAATTAATGTAAAATATTTATGCAAATATATATATTTTAATTTAAAACTTACATCCTTACTGCGATTTTCAATTGTTGAAATGTTCAATTGTTGTATAAAATTTATGTTTTGTGTGTTAAATTAAGTTGTGAACAATGTTCGAAATTTAAAACTCATTTTCGAATTTTCTATTTTAGGTAAAAGTAAAGGCCTTAACGCTAACGTTTTATATTATCTCATTTATCATGGAATTTATAATTATGTTCGAATATTTAAACATAGATTTTAGAATTTTGCAATGAATTAATTTTTTTAAACATTTGCTTGGCTCAGCTATTTTGATGTGTTGAAAATAAATAAGAATGACGCCTAAAATATAATTTTAGAATTTTTATATAAACTGCAAAATTATTTATTTTGGGTATGTTCGAAAACTAACTTTAAATTTTGAGCTCTTGAAAAATCTCATCTCATGCATCAATGAGGTTTTTAACTCCTGCTCATTTGATTTACTGCACTTTAAAGTATTTTTTTTTATTTAACTAAAATTCCAACGAATTTTGGGATTTTGTAAAGAAAACTGAAAAATAAATGTTGCAAACTAATATTATTCTTACGAAACTTAAATAAATCAATTGATATATCTTAGATTTAAGAACTTTCTTGACATAAGACCTCTATGAAAAATATGCTGCTTAATTTTATTTAATTAAAAAACTGTAACACATTTGAGCAAAGAAGTTTACGTAAATACAATTATATTTGTATATCGCTGGTCTTGTGTAGAAAGCTCATAATATAAACTATATTATGCAATGTAATTTTTAAAATACAAATGCTTGTAAAATATTTATTTTTGATTCCATTGTATTACAATTTTACGACGAGGTGTATCTGTATAAATGTATTGAAATCAGGAAAACAAATCAATAAAAAAAAAAAAACTCGGTATGTTAGGGCCTTTCTACATGAGACCAGCGATATGTCATATAAAGCCTAGCTGTTTTAATAATATATAATTTTTAAATAATTAGCTTTATGATTGATTTGTTTTATTTTGCTGTTAAATTTTATATTTATAAATGGACTTAATTGTGTAATTAGCTATGGGATACAGATTAAATACGAATATTCTATATTAACATTAAAAAAACTATTATTTTGTTTTAGTTTTTGTTTGTTTTAATCAATTTGGCTTAAGATATAGAAAAACTTGGTTGTATCAAAATTGTTTTATGTGTAGAAACGGAGACATTAGATTTTTAATGGACTTACAAACAAGCTCCTTTTTGTATTAATATGTATACCAGAGGATAAATGTACGTACTTTAATTTAGTTGTTACTTTTTTTTTAATACTAAACATCATATTCATTGTGTTATAAAAAGGCCTATAGTTTTTGAATGTTAACAAAATTCTATTAAATATTATTACCATTTTATTGTAAGAATAACTTTAATTACTTGTATTCTTTTTGCTATGTACTTAAAGAAATGCTGTTTGTTAGTTTACTAAATATGTAGTAAATTTTTGTGTAGTGATTGTTAGTTTAAAAAAAGCTTATACGCAAGGTTCCACATAATTGCCGGGAAATAAACCTGTTACACCATCCATAACACCTTCCCACCAACCGTCATCGTTCTTCTTCAAAACATACAATACTGAACTTTCTTGAAAGCTGAGTTCATCATCTTTGTCAGCATAATAGTCGTAAATTGCAACAACTGGAAAAGACAGAAGAAGAAATAAAGTAAAATTTTCGTTTATATATTTAAAAAAATTTTGTGCTTTAAAAACCTTTTTCTATATAGTTTTTGGGCACCCATCCTGGCAAATTTTGATCATCGGGTACTATTGGTGCCAACTGACCTTGACCAGTTGAATTACGTGGTCTTCCAAAATCATGATGCTCCTCCTCTGGTGGTGGCGGTGGAGGCAAAGGTGGCGACTGCGAACCGGGTCTAGCAAAGTTCAAACTGAAATGATTTCGACTTTAAAAATAGTTAAAAATATATTAATTTTGGAGTTTGCATTTATTCGAGTTTTATGTTCATCGAATAAAAGTTATTTCTCCCGTTTTATTTATTTATCATCAGAATTGTAGTATTTTGTCAATAATTCTTAACAGAAGACGATATTTGGATTTAACGTCAATGAAATCAGAAAAAAGTTAGAAAGAATAGAAAAATAATCAAATGAAACGATATGTTTTTAGTTAAATTATAATTACTGCGTTAAATTATTAGTTGTGACAAATCCTTAATTGTTAATATTATCAAATATAATAAACATTTAAATATTTTGTCCTGACTATACAACGTGGCTTGAGTTTTTTATTGCTGAGGCATGTTTGAGCTGCTTTGTAAGCATAACGGGTTTCTAGTAGGAATAAAGGACAGTGTGTATTCACTGTATTAACTTTTTAAATAAATCTGAATATAAAAAACTTTTATTGCATTTAAATAGTCCTTTATTCCCTCAAACCCGCTCTCTTTTACACAATTTTGAAGTAAGGGAAAAATTTTCGTGCAAATTGGGATCCCAGAGAGTAAAGAAATAGACATAATATTATAAAAAAGTTGGGCGAAAAGCGTTAAGAATTCTCGTTTATGGCTTCGAAAAAGATCTGCTTCTTTTGCTTTAATAGATCTTTTTAATAGATCTGTTTCTTTACTTTTTGGGTAAAGTTCGTGAAAATGAGCGCAAGCATTGTTTTCTCTCATAAAGAGACAAAATTATATAAAAGTACGGGAACACAAAATCTAAATTTTAAACACAAAATAAAAACTCAAAGTATTTAGATTGTTTTAATAAAAAAAATTAATTTCAATAAATCAACAAAAAGAAATAATAATTTATTTTGTATTTTGTTTGTGTTTTAAGGCTGTTGTACAAATTTAAATAAATTGCACGGAGAAAAAGTTTGGGCTGTTTCGTGCAAGAAGAAGAAGAAGTTTATTCTCTTAAAACCGCTCTCATTTACCCAATTTTGAAGTAAGAAAACAATTTTCGTGCAAATTAGGATCCCACGGAATCCCAAAGTAGAGTAAAGAAACAGACCGAATATTGCTAATAAAAAATTCTTCAAAGTAAAAAATGTTAAAAAAATTTAAAATATCTATTTCTATAATTAGTTCGAAATTTGACATTTTAATCAATAAAATGGATAAAAAAATTTATCACAAACATTTAAAAATGTTTCTGTATAAAAGTATCACAGTATTATTTAAAACAACTTAAAAATTTGCATTTGATAAACACAACCTTTTAAAATCTAAGATATGCCTTGTTTTAAAGAGACTGTATAGTTTACGACTTAACCTTTCTACTGCTATTAGACTTACGGTTGCTAAATCATTACTTTTTTCAATTATAAATTACGGTATTGAAATTTATTCTTCAACTAATCGCACAACTCAAAAAGTAGTCAATAAAATAGTCAACAGGATTGTAAGGTTAGGTAAGGCTAATTTTAGTGTTTTGTAAAGTTATTTCTTTAATGGAACCCAGTTATTTGTACAACAGCTTTGTCTTTTCGCATTCAGTTCGTGCACATCGGATTTTAATATATAGGATTCATAAGTCTACTTAGGAGCATTCGTTTGTTGTGAGAATTGCACGAATCTGGTATATCCTCCCAAGCAATCTGAGGAGTTTTTTTTTCTTTTTATATACCCAAAGCGAAATTTATTTTCCGCGAGTTTTTTTGCATTTCGTTAATTTGGTGTTCCTTGTTAAAACTGGTATTCTGTTTTTTTTTTCTCAATTAGCTACATAAATAAGTTTACTTTTAATTTTTATTATCTTGTACATATTCCCCCTATAAATACTTTTAACCATATATGGCCCACAAGGGCTCGGTTAAATATGTAAATAAATATAAATTCTCAAGGTAGCCTTTGCATGCAACGAAAATATTTTGTCCAGGGAACTTTTTCCTTTTTTTAACACGCAAATGTATCTTATCTTTGATAGAGTCGTCAAAACTCTGTTTTGGTCCAGACAGTTAAAATTTTTGTGGACAGTCAGGTGCTGAGCATTAGTTAAGTTAAATAATATGAAGTTAATTAATGTGTGGAATCCTGTAATTTATTTATTAGCCAATTATGCTTACAAATTACAAATAAAATAATTAAAAGCTTCTAAACTTTTACTATTTGCTGCTAAGCAAACCACCACCAAAACCCATAAAAATAAAGGCAGATCTGGGGTTAAATTACAGCACTCTATATTGATTGTAAATTCAATAGAATTTAAATGTAAATTACGATCAATATCGAATACCGCTATTTGCCTCCTGACCTCTACTTCTGACTCTATCATACAAATACGTGCTTAATTTGTAGCCGATATATATAAGTTGAAGATTAAATTCTGACTTCAGTTTATGGACTTAAAGCTCGTAATGTAAAAATATTCTAAAAAAAAACACTAAAAATAAAAACTGAAGGCTAATAAGGCTAAAATGATCAATTTAATTGTGATGTGTTCAATATAAATAAAAATTTTATCAATACCTGTTGCCATTTCTGCAGCAGAGAAAAGATTTTTTTTTACAAAAAATATAGAAAAAGTTGACATTTTAGTTTTTATTTTTTTCGCAATATAAAAAAATAATTTTTAACTTACTTATTGTGATTACGTCCTAAAGTATGCATTCCAATGTGACTTTGTTCTGTAATTTCATGTTGGGAAACTGTCAAGGGTGAAGGTGGTGCTGTTTATAACGCACAAATAATAACAAAAAAAAAAAAAAACAACAAAAGTTCATTATGCCAATTGAAAATAATTGAACATCTTGTAGAAATGCAATTTAAAATACTTACGTGGCATACTATTGCGATCATCATATGTTGTAGGTGGTGGTGGGGGCAAAGATTGCATCATGCCAGCTGATGGTAAATTAACATGTGTTGCAATCTGCTGACTTGGTGGCATTGGCAGTGCACTGTAACCAGCAGCGCGTTCATTGTTAATAGAACTTCCGCCCAAACCAATGCTGCTAACACCAGTGGCCGTAGTACTGGAAGAGGCCGATGATAATCGTTTTGGATGACCAATTGGATAATTGGGAGCATAATGGGAGGGTACTTGTGGTGGATTGACCACAGGTGGTGTGCGATATTCACGGGAACTTTTTCCTAAAGTTCCAGTGTTGCTAACTGATTTACCCAAAGTTCCGGTGTTGCCACCTCGTGTCATTTGGGGCGGTGTAGGTGGTTTTGTTGTCGGTGGTGGCCCCACGACCGATGGTTGTGCCAAAGATTGAACTGAACCGTGCGATGATCCACGATGTTGTTGTTTGGGATTACGATTCATTTGATTTGTGTTAACACTGTGACCAATATCGTCTAGAATAGAATAATCAATGGCCTTACGTACATATTTAATAGGTTTTTCGGGATTGATGGGAGCTACGATTTTAAATTGACGAGTGCTAACTTTGTTGGCGGTAAGAACACCTATTTCTCTGAAAATAGTATTTTAAAAATTATGTTTTCTAAAATTTAAATATTTCTCAAAATATAGATACCTTCTTGCAACTTTTTCCTTGTGTATTTGAACCGTTTGGGCTATATGATTCATTTGTGATTCCATTTCGCTTAGCTGTTGGGCCTGCAACTCCAATAGCTGCATGTAACTGTAAGCCAGCGTATTGATTTGATAAGCAACACTTGCCAACGATTGTGTTGTATAATTTTTGGTAGCTTCTAAGGCTGCCTTTTTATTTTCGGCTCTATAGTAAGTGTCTTCACAATAGTCAGCCACCCTTTCCAGGTTGGTGTAACTGTCGCGTAGACTTTGGCGTCCATCGGGAATTTCAGTGCGTATTAGTGATGCTAATTCGTCCATTATATTTTCACCCATGACCATAATACTATCAAAAGGGAATTATTCTTTTTTTACGGACTGACCTGCAACCAAATATGTATGTGCGCACATACACACAGTTTTATCAATTTTAATAATAAAATTTAAAATAAAAACAAATATGAGACAAAAATGGAAACAAACTATTCTGCGCTGCTTAGGGCGGTGACTAAGAACAGATGCTTCGCAGTCATCACCTTGTAATACAATAACACAATAATACTTTATGAAAATGTAGGCTAAACATTTGTCAGCAGATCTCTGCCGACGCAGGGGTGATACCACTCACTGGACAGAAATACATTTTTGGAAAATTATTTTTACTATCGTTAACACTTATAAACACAGGAATTTATAAAAATTTCTTGTAGAACTCACTTTGTATTTTATAGTTTTGCACTTTTCAAATATATTTATTAATTATTAACTAAATTATTTGTGCAAAGATTTAGGAAACCTTATTTTTCACATCTTCAACGTAGCAAATTATAAATGACATATGCATATCGCTAGCAGACCACAAAGACGATGGAGTAAAATGACGGCGTTAAGATAAACACAAAGGCATCTTTTTGTTGAAAACGACAAACCCTGCGTTACCATTTTGCACTTGGAGTTGCAGTTCAAAGTAATATTCAAAAACATTTTCAGAAGCTACTCGTCATTGATAAAACTATTATGTTGTAAGAAGCGCACATAATAAGAGATTCTACATTTAAAATCAAAAACTGGTATTAAAGTACATATATGCAGGTACAATAAAAAATAAACTAATAGCTAGATTTGTTGGATATAAATCAGATTACAGATATGTATATAAATACACATAAACTGCATTATCTATTTTGCAATGAGAAAAAAATTAAAATTGCTATTAAAAACGGTTCAATATTTCTTATTTTGTTCAAAGATAAAAGAAGTCTAGGCGCATTATTGAGTTATTTTGATAAATTCAAGTAACTTGCCAACTTGGAATGTGTTAATTCTCTTGTCGCTGTTTTCTTTTTACAAAAGGCTAATTCCTCTTGAACATCCCAACAGTTAGAAATATTTTGGTTACATGGAACTGCTTTAACGGAGAAATTAACTTTAACAGTTAAAACTTTAACATAAGAAGTTAGAAAAAGAAGTGTTTAACTTTAACATAACATAAAATTATTTTAACGGACAAAATATTACGGTTAAATTTGTTAGAAACAAGCATTTGTTTGAACATTTTAAATATATTTTTTTAAATATAAATACAACTAGATTTAAAACGAAAAAATTAATCGATCAAAATTTTCATACATACATATCTGTGTTGTTTGAAATCGATTAAATTCAATTTAATTCACAATATAGAGGAAAAAAAGTTAAAATATAAAGAAAAAATAATTCTCATGCTAAGTATTCCAAAAAATGGTTACTTGATATAGTTTATTATATTTAATTCATAAAATTCGTTTAGTAAATCACTTTAAATTTTTTAATAGTGTATTTACATTGCACCGAATCTACTAGATTTGATTTGAAATCTCTTTCAAAATCTAGTTCGTTTACACTGTATTTTTTTGACACTTGCAACATTTCATATTAACAAAAAATCGAATAATCGATTTACATATCATTTATATTGATTTTGTTTATATTGTCATTTTATTAACTTTTTTTATAAATTTTCTTTTATACCCTTTACCATCTATGTAAATCTAGTATAGCGAAGTAACTCCAATCAAAAAAGCATAGATTAAAAAAATAAGAATAATTTTGGTACTTTATACATATTGTTTTACATAAAAATGCCTTTGGCTCTTAATGGATTAAGCATTTTTAATAAAAGATCTCTTCAAAAGCTTTAAAATGATACTCATATTTAATTTCATAAAATTTGAAAATTTTAAAGCCCCGTAACTCGGAAAGTATGTGTGAGCGCCAATTTGTTCACTTGATGTGTTTTTCTTATTTTTTTAATTCTCTATCGCCTTATATATTTATTTTTTTGATTGGAGTTATTTTATTATCCCAAATCATATGAAAAAATTAGAGGTAGGCGTGGTGTTTTGCTTGCTGCCTCGAAGTACATGGACCGATCATTCTGATTTCCAATAGCACCGCTTTCGACACTATATCTGATCGATTGACTATTTTTTTGTGGGTACTTATTTTTTTTTATATTTCACGTGGACATAGCACGTCCTATACAAAGTAAATATTCAATATCGTTTTAGTGTGCAACTGCAAAAATTCATATTTCTAAAAAAGGCAGTTCTCAGTAAATTTTTCCTGATGCTGAAATTTAAATTGCCTTACCAGTGAAATCAGAGGATTTCTGCAACTCCTTCTGCAACAACATTAAGGAAAAATAAATGTAACTGTAAATACTATTTCGATATTTTTTTTTATCAAATGTATTAGAAAATTTTCAGTTGCATAAAAAAATAATTTATAAAACTACTGGAGTTTATTAAAAACGATTAAATTTTAATTAAAAATGCCTTCTTTTATTAATAATCCAAATCATATTCGTGTTAATTTACTTCAACCCTTTGGTGGAAAACCTAAAATTCATTTTTAATCACATGTTACAAAACTTAACACCGCTTCTTAACGTGTGTGTGCAAAATAGTTAATGATAAAATTAAATACTGTGAGAAGCAAACATTGTATAAAAAGAAATTTCAAGAAGCAAAACTACACATAGAAAAAATAAAAAAACGTAGAAACCCTTGTCTAATCTAAGCTTGAACGATTTGTAATCTCAATTATGAGGTGGGATACGGTCAGTGTTGCCAGGGGAAGACAAGGAAAAGTTACGCTTTTCCTTCACAAAATTAAAATTTTTTTTATTTAAAGTTACATTTTGAATTTTTTCTTGAATAAACTCTGAGTTTATGTATATTTCAGGAAAAATTACAAGGTAACAAATTCATTTGTAAAAAAAAAAAACAAAAATAAAAAACCTAAATTTAAAAATAATAAAAATGTCTAAAAATTCCAATAAAATTTAACATATTCATTAAGATTCTCACACTAAAATATTAAAATATTAAATTATTAAACGACTCATAGTTTTGAGGCACTAATAATATAGTTCAGCATCATTAACACAGCTATTGTATCTGAATTCAACTGATTAAAATGGTCACTCTTTAAAGGTTTCATTTGACCAAATATTCTTTCCACATACCCATTGGAAGTATAAAATTAAATCAAATTTTTAAGTATAAATTCAAGTTTTTAAGCATTTAAGTCAGAACTCAATCTTAATATTCCGTAGTTGACAAGTGAACGCGGTCGCCATTTAATAAAATTAGATAAGGACAAATTTTAGTCATATTAAGTTGAAGCTTTAAAGCAAATAAGACTCAGGTTTGTCTTTAATACCGGTATTTTAAAGTCATTAAAACAGTAAATTCTGTCGGAGCTCAATCTTTTAAAGATTGATATTTATTTAACCGATTTATTAGAAAAAATTTCCTACTTTAAATATACTTATATTACGGAATTGTAAAAACAGTAGACAATATTGCATATTTCAATGCAATAAAACGAAAGCTCTCTTCTAAACCGTAGTATTGGTGGCACTAGCGGGTTGTCAAATTTTTTAAGCGGAGTAAGTAAAGTTGGTAACAATTTTCAGAAGTTCAAACAGAGCACTTAGTTTTCCGTACGTAATATATGCAGCTCACAATATTTAGCGATTGGATTTTTCACAAATTGAACAGAGTAAATTTTTAGAAACATTACTTTTTTGTTTATTTTGAACTTTTTTTTTTAATTGAATTGTGGCATCGTTTGTAACCTTTGTTACAAAATCTTAAACATAAAAAATTTGTATGTAAAAGTCATGTAAAAATGTTGCAGAAGTAGTACTCTGTTTTACTGTGGAAAAACATATGAAATGTTTCTGGCAACATTTTATCAAAGCTGTGAAATAAAGCAAGTAGGCATTATTTCATGCGGAATTTTTCATACAACTGCTGATCGTACGTCTTTTACTTACATTTTTTAAAACAATGTAGTACACGTGAAAATAATATTACATTTAATTCTTCAAAAACGCGAGACAGACACCACACTTTTAATGTCAAATATTTCACATGAAATAATTAATGTTGCTCAACAATTTTCACAAATTTGAACAGAGTACCAGGCTTTACGGAAAGCGGCTAATGGAGACGGAGCAGTTCTTGTCTGAAATAATTAAACAAGTACATTAACATAACATAGCATTACTTTATTTTGTAGCTGTATCGTTAAAAGTTATGAAAATTTGGCCAAAATTATACATGTTACGTGGAGCCTTCAGAACTTACGAAAAATGTAAAAAATATAGCCAAACGGCAACACTGGATACGGCTTACGGGCTAGAGTAGCAAGGAGAATAATATTCTCAGAATATCTCTCTTATTTTTTTTAAAAGAGAAACTGGCTCGTACCACCAAATTAATGTATGTTTACCAATATGATATGTACTAATGACGGTTTCATTAAAAACTGGTTTATGCACTGCAATTAATAAGTGAGTTTTCCGTTCTTTTTGGGTAAAATTCGGTAAAATAATAGTAAATAAATATTATCTTAATTATAGGCAAAAATGCCAAAACGTACGGAAATACTAAAACAGAATTTCTATCCCAAAAAAATATACATGCAGCTGTTCATAGTAAAAGTAAAAATACAAGTAAGGGTTCTATATTCGGCTGTGACGAATCTCATATACCCTTCACCAAAAGATTTGTGTGTTCCTTTTTTTTTGCCGGAATGTGTACATCTTTGATATAATGAAGATATCCAAATGAACTTGAGTTGTTTATTTGTCACCTGGGGGTCAGCTATGCACTCGCCTATTGAAGTATAAGCGCGAAAAATAAGGCTCTTAGTAATTGAGCTTTCGCTCAAAGGAATATTCTAAAGGTATCAGATATTTGGTTTTCAGTTTCATTGCAATTATAATATAAAACACCACTGAATGGTGTAAATGCGTTTTCTGTTGCGTAAGTGGGGGTTTTTTCAAATTTTTTTAGGGTAAGTGCAATTTTTTTTGGAAAAACTGAAATATTTGTTAAAAAAAATTGATGGTTTAATGATTATGGTCGTTTATATTTTTATTAGAGTTTTGGTTTTTAATGATAAAAAGCAAAATACAACAATAACAAAAAAATAAACACAATTAAATTTCATATATCCTTTCCGCAGGATCCCAAATCCGAATACGGAAACGTACCTCTTGTTAAAACTGCGTTTGTACGGGTAAAACAAGAGTGTTTTGTTTGTGTTTTTCACAAAAAGCCTTAACATGTCTTCTTTTCTACTGTCTTATCTTATCTGAAAGTGCAGTTTATATATAGTCGTCCTTTCCGTTCCAGTTCCTCTCAGTATTAGCGAAAAATAAAATATCGTGGCTTTATTTATATTGGAGCTGCTTGTACACGTCCGTTTTTGCCATCCGTGATGCCTCAGTTCATGCTCCGTGTGTGTTCTTTTTTAAATATGTTGGCAATGATGCAACTTTTTTTGAAATTTTTATTTCTTGTAGTACAAAAAGCACAATTTTACTAACCCCGACGTTCCTGTTTTCGACCACATGCAGATCATTCATTGCATTTATTGTTTAACCGAATTATTACGGAATTGTTCAGAATTTGTCACAAAAAAAATGGGTTCCGGGTTCAAGCTACATATCGCACCTGTTCACCTAAAGGGCGTCAACTCAAAATTTTCAATTTTTGACGTTTTGTTAAAAAACGATATATATTGATTAACTCTAACCACTAAAAAAATTTCCCATTCTTTTGACTGCCCTTTCTTTAAAAAAACCGTTATGTCGGTCACCATATCTTCCAAGTACGTACTTTTGTATCAACAAAACAGATATATTTTTAGTTGTACTTACATGTTTTAGCAATTTTAATCGAAATCGATTGTTATATTAAAGTTAACAAATCATTTTTAAGAGGCCATAATTTTTTTATTATACTCCTTTAATATTATCATAAACAGTTTTTTGTCTCTACTGAAAAATTGAAAATTTTGAGTTAAAGCCCTTTAGTTCAACAGGTGAGATATATATGAAATAACATAGCAAAATAATTAAAGTTCATCGCAATCGCCAAAAAGAAGGAGAAGAAAAGGCTTTTCTTGAACCTCTTCTTTGCCTGCCTTTCCCCAGCTCTATCACCCAAAATGGCGATTAGTCTTATTTAATCTGCAGCCTTATTCTGTAAGTTGCTTAAGCTAAATCTCCATCTCTAAAATTATTTAATTTTAACAAAGCAGTGTTTTGCTACAAATACGACATTGGAACATATAACCATATACTTAACATCCTCTTATTTATTGAAATAGACTTACAGATACCGATTAATTAGAGAAAATATAGATGGATAAGTTCAATATTTAAGCAATTTTAGCTTAGGAGAATTACAGAATAAGGCCTCTGGTTTTACAAGCCTTTTGAGATTTAATGGATCATGGTAGAGCTACGGTAACGAAACCAATTGAGGCATTTTAAAATAAGCCGGTAGCTTTTACAACCTTATATTGGTTTATTTTGGTATTTCTGATTTTTATTGGCAGTTCCAATAATTCATATCTTGACTAATCTTTCCTGAAATATGCTTCTTTAATTTTAATTTTGTTCAGTGTCATAATAATAGTAAAATTTTTGCATGTTGATATTTTACAATACATGTCTGTGTATTTAAATTATATTTCATTAGCAATTTATTTTATGAAATCTTAATATTTTTAGCTTTTGTTTCGCACTTGATTACGGTAAGGAAAACGTGTAATTAGCTGAAAATAAAATAATAATAATATTGACAATTATTAAAAATTATCGGTTTTCCATAAAAGAGCAGGTTAAGGTTGTAAACTCCTGGCGCCCTTGTTATCTATTTTACCAAATTTTATGACTAAACATCATATCCAAAGACTAAGACGTATTATTGTATGTCGTTAGTAGAACAAATTTTGGATGATAAATGGCAGCCATATACACACAGAAAAAAGATTGGTAAAAAATCAGTTAAAATATTCAAAATTCAACTACTAACATCATAATTTAATTTTCATAATAAATAAAATATAATCTTGACATATTTTTTGTAATATGAACTAACAAATTATATTAGGCCTTAAAGGTTGGTCACAACAACAGTTAACAAAGTTAACCTAACCAATTTGTGTCTTTACTAAAATCTATTCTGGTTATTGGAAGATCCAACGAAACTAATTCAGCACTTTAGTACCGAAACCCTAATATTGGTAGTCACAACCACAAATATCGACTGCGTTATTTCTTATGAATTTTTTGACATAATAAAAATAAATATTTTATAAAAAATATTGAATAGAGAAATTTTAAATAATCCAATCAATCAGACATAGTTTCGAAAATTTTGCTATTGAAAATCAGCAAAATCGGTTGATGGCCCACGCCTGCCTCTAAATTTCCATATCTTTTTTTAAATTTTCGTTATGTTATGATAAAAAATTAATAAAAAAATTTCAAAGGTTGAGTTGGTGAGCTTTTCACCAAATACTATTTTAATTATATCATAATCTAATACAGTAACCTTTTCATTTACTAAGCTGGGACAACAACCCTAAGCAAAACTTAAAATTTTCGAAATTTTTTTAATGGAAAGTCTCTATGTTAGGAAGGAATTTTTCTTGTTATAGTTATACATATTGGGTGAGGTATATAAGAATCAGCATAGCTGAATATAGCACTCTTAATTGCTTTCTTTTTATAAATCAGGTGATGAGATTTGTATTCAAGATATTCTTTTTATCAAGCTGTTGCCTTAATCAAACCAGCCTCTATCGTGACTGGCTGAGATCAATAGTTTTTATTTAGCATTGCCGCTTATTTATTTTATATGTTTCAGTACATATTTCTACATGGCTTGCAATTTTTTTCGATTCTAATGATTGAAATCGGGGTCGATTCATACAATATGTGGTTTAAGTGGCATTTTCCAAAGTTTTCGAACATCTCAAAAATATAAACCAGATACTTTATAGAAAAAAAAGGAACTCATCAAATCTGCGCCAGCATGTTATGCCCTAGAGCAAATTTATTTAAACTGCATTATATTCCAAAGACAACGTGCCTTAACGTCAAAAAAAGATTTTATTTATACCAAAAATACAACTTGTTTAAATTCATTTTAATATAGACCCGTCCATATTGGACACCACGCTAGAATTTTCTTAAGCCCTTAAATAGTATTAATAAATGTCGAGAGAAATTAATTAACAACAAGAAAATGAAGACAGTTACTTGATTTAGTTTAACTAAAGAACATGACAGGAAAACATTTTCGCAATAAAGAGATTTTCTGTAAAGAAACCAAGAAGAAGCATGGGAGCAACATGAAACCAGCAAAATTTGACGATTTTCTGAAATTTGCCAATTTTTTCTACGCCACTCTGGGCATACGGCATTACGATGAATGGGAAATTTCAAAAGGCAAAACTCTGTTATACAACTTTGTCTTAATTTTTGAAGCTATTAATCTGAATATAATGTGGCTGTGTGAAATACTGTTTGTTGTCAAGGCTTTTGTGAATGGCGATAACTTCGTAGAGGCCACCATGACTATGTCATATGTTGGCTTCGTTTTGGTCGGAAATTGTAAAATCTTATTTATTTGGTTGCAAAAATCAACTCTTAATAAATTTGTTGACGGTTTAAAGAAAATTTTCCCCGAGAGTGTCGAATTACAGCAGGACTATGAATTACAAAAATATCTTAAACAATGTACTCTCATAACAATGAGTTTTTCTCTACTTTATATGATTTTAATATGGACCTACAATCTTGTGTATATAATCCAGTATGTCATCGGTGATCGTTTATTAGGTTTGCAAGACATCGAACAGGGTTTGCCTTTTCTTATGTATATTCCTTGGGACTGGCATCAACATTGGTCGTATTATATTCTGTATATTTTTCAAGATATAGCTGGTTACACTTCGGCAGCAACTCAAATATCTGGTGATTTATTTTTGGCCTCCTGTGCTACTCAACTTATAATGCATTTTGATTATGTAACTCGAAATATTACTAATTTTGAATGTGCTGAAGTAAAAGGAGGCTCTAAAGAAGCTAAAGCTTTAAAGAAAGATATGGATTTTTTGAGAAATATCACACATTATCATGCTAATTTGTTGGTGTAAGTTAAATGCTTAATGTTATTGTTCGAACTTGTATGTTCCGTTTATTTTTCTTTTACAGTTTGTCTGAACAAATCAATCAGGTCTTTGGTGTTCCTTTGCTGTTGAATTTTATTGCATCTTGTTTTGTCATTTGCTTTGTGGGTTTTGAAATAACGGTTGGGGCTTCACCGGAAACAATGGTGAAACTCTTTTTATTTTTGTCTCCTCTGCAGCTGAAGTTTATTTGATTTGTCATTACAGTCAAGAATTAATTGACGCAGTTAGTAAATCTAAGTAAATCCCCACAAGGTAAAAAAATAATTTTGTAAAATTTTCTTTGTAGAGTACCAATGTAGCGTATGCCGCTTACGATCAAAAGTGGTTTTGGACAGATGTTCGTTATCAAAAAATGTTAATTTTAATTGCAGAACGCGCTCAAAAGCCAGTGCAGTTAACGGCCACAATTTTTGTTCAAATATCGCGTGTCACCATGTCTGAGGTAAGACCGTATCAATTGATCTTATTAAAACAGTTCAAACAAATTATAATTTATCTTTCAGCTTATGCAAACTTCTTATAAATTTTTTACTCTTTTAAGAACTATGTATACAAATAAGTAATTGTTTAACAAGAATTAATGTTTATAACGTATTTAAATAAAATTGATTCTCACAAAAATTTGTTTGTTTGTAGGCACTATAAAAATATATTTACTTTTATTCGATTACGTTCCCGTATTCAGTTACGCTCGAATCGAAAATAGGTATTCTACAAAAAAACCCAATCGAAAGAAAAATAAGAAGAGAAGAGTATGTTTAAACCAGCTGCTTTGTTATGAAACGTATGAAATAGAAACATGAAAATTTAAAATTTTGTGAACATTTTAATTAATAAACTATAAGTAAAATTTTATGAATAAACAGTGATAAATACATATATTAGAACTAAATATTCTGGTAACTATAATTAAATAAACTCATCAGTTAAGTGCGGAAAGAAAGAAAGTTAAGAGTAAACGGTATTTGGAGCCAAACTATTCCAGTGTGAGGAATCCTAAAGCGCCAAAACGAAATTTGTATTTTCTACACATCATTAAAATTATTATTATTAAAATGTCATACTTTCTTCTATCCAGCGACAGTTTTTATTGGTGGCCCTATTGCGTTAAGTGTGTTTAGAAATTCTTCTCAGAATGCCTGTACTTCTTCCTCGGGACGCTTACGATATCCAGACGCAATATAATCCTTTGTTGCCATTTAACTCACCAGATTTTCATACTGCTCAGGTGTTGTGTTTTTTAACCTGCAATAAATTTACTGCCTGGCCCACGATGTCGATTGATAACTAAAGCGAGCGACAACAAGTCACTCGTTATCGTTCTAATACGGGCCCCACTATCTTTCGACTTGTCGGTCGTCAGGAATTACGTTTTTAACGTAATCAATTTACTTATTGTCAGTTGATGATATTGCCACAATAACTATTTCAGACGTTAAACGCTTTTTTGAAAATAAAAATCGGTAAAACAAGTAAATTAGGCAATAAAAATGCAAAATTTTAGCACCAGTAAAATTTTATTTTATAAAAAATGGTAACATTTACATATATTTTTTTAAAAATTGTTGTAGATATTTTTGGCTGTGTTCTACGAACAATTGGGCGCAGCTAATTTACACAGTTCCTTACCTTTTTCCACTCAACAACGCTACGCATTGGTGGCCAATGCGAATTCAGTTTCTTGGTGGCTTTTACCCACTGCTCTTCCATTGAGAGTTTGTTGCTTCCATAAACAGCAGATCCTCTTGCGAACTCTGGATTTGCTTCCATATATTCTACAAGAACCTGCAGCTGCTTCAAACTTGATTTTTTATGCTAAACAAATAATTTTTGTTAGTTTAAATTGTATAATATTATTACTAATTTTATAATTACCATTTATTTTCCATTATAAAATTTTTACCATAAACAATAAACTATTTTTTGGTTTCTTTTGTTAAATTTTTATCTTTTTGTGTCTGTCGACAACCACAACACAAGTGACTGATTTTGACATTTATGATCGCATGACATTTCATATTGGGGCGCAAAATTGTATGAAAATGATTACGTTTTTGTACGCATTTGTTGTCGATCGACTTGTCGTGTTGAAAACTTTAAGTGGGGCGCAAATCAGCTGTTTGTCGTTGAAAATCCATGCGAACGATAGCAATCGATATCGTGGGCCAGGCAGTTAATAAAGCTTTAAATACTATTATATTATTAATATTACAAAACAAATTTGTAGCATTTTATACTCACATTTTATTTAATTATACACTTTTTTAGCCATAAAAACACAAATCGAAAAAATCTAACGTAACGCAGAATACGTACAATCGAATAATTCTTGCGAAAAAACCGACTTCAAAAAAGATTTCTGTCTGCCTATAACAGTTCAAGTGTATGGCCACATAAATTATATTACATTAACTATTGGGACACAGTTGTATCTCCAAACTTTATACTTTTGCAACTGTTCAATAGTTTGGCAATATACATCAAATTGCAGCAACTATAGGGTAACTCTTTAATTTCCAAAAGTCAAATTATATACTTGCTGTTGAAGTAGATTTCTGTTCTGTGTAAATTATTATATTATATCAACTATTTAATTTATAATTTTTATACTTCTTATTATACCAAATAAAGTAGTGGACAATTTGTCTAAAATTAAGGTGTTTGTATACAACGGTTCAAAAAATGCGGCCATATAGAAAAAATTACATTAATTTTGGAAACACCCTTTAATTTCTAAATTAAAATTATAAGATTCTTGTTATTCGTGTCCCTTGTAAATTTCAGCTGTCTGTCTATAACGGTTCAAAAGTCCGGCGACATACACCATATTATATAAACTTTTGGGACACCCGTTTACTTCCAAATCCAAATCTTATACTTGTTGTTATAGCGAGCTTAGCAATACAGGTTCCTGTTAAATTTCAATCCTTTGTCTACAACTGTTCAAAAGTATGGCCATATACATCAAATTTGATGAACTATTGGCGAACCCTTTAATTTATAATTTGTAATATTAATACTTGTAATTACAGCGGCCATAGCAATCGACATTCCGTCCAACTTGCAAGCGTTTGACTATAACGGTTTAAAAGATATGGGCTATATTAGTAAATTGGCATCAATTATGGGGGCACCCTTTAATTTATCGATTTATTTTTGTATAATTTTTTGTTTTTGGGAGCTATAGTAATACGCAGTCATTTTAAATTTTACAGAAGTGCCCTTTAAAATTCATAATAACCGTAAAAAATATGTATGTTTTATGGGGGCACCCTTTAATTTTTAAGATTTTGAGCTGTTTTTAAAACGGGACCAATCTGTAAGCATAACCTATCATATTACCAAAAATTTTCTTGAGGCACAAATATAAAAAAAGCAACATACAGCTGAATTGTATAACCTCCTTCTTTTTTTGAAGTCGGTTAAAAAGAAATCGAATTAATACAGGGAACAGTACGCAGAATACCAAAGTTGCCAAACTGAGAAATTTACGATTCAAATTGAAACGCAAAAGAAACCCAATTATAGACTTTTTTTTACCATATTTTGTAAATGAAAGATTAATTTCGTAGATAACATATTAAAATAGGCGTCACCTTTCACTTTTAATCTATAATTTCTGTGACCAAGGGTACGTAAACACAGAATTGAAGATTGAATTTGCACCTTCAAAAATAGTATCATGCTTTTTAATTTTTTTTTCAAGAAACTATTAGTTGGTTGCCAAACCTATATATTTTTTTTTCTTTTCTTCATGAATAGTTATTTACCTTGGTACTTGTATTGCTCAGTTCTTTCATTTTAAGTCATTTTTAAATGAATTTTATTCCGCAACTCCGCATGCCAACATGATCTTATTATTAATTATTTAGCAATTCACAAAATTTATTGTCACCCTCCTAAATAATATTTTAAGACAGGATTTTACTTCAGTTATCAGGTATTGTATAAAAGCAGGTCATAATATTCAATAAAGTTTAGAACGACCATTGTATTTGTTGACCGCAGAGAATAAATCATTCGGTTAAAAAATTCTGAATATTTTATTATCTGATACAATTATGTCATATTTTAATTGCCGTCTAAGCTATATAACTGTCTCTTAGTTCTAGAGGTATCGCAGTTACTTTTCCTCTGAAAATATCGAAAAAGCAGATTTTTAAAGATAGATTTTAAATAACAGAGCTTATAACGTTATTAAAATTGAACCGATTTTATAAAAAAAGAAAAAAAAATTTACTTTGGCATTTTTAGTTTTTCACCTAGAGTTTTTTTTTTTTTAAACCAGAATTGTTTTAAAAACAGATTAAGAAAATAAATACAATAAAAAATAACGTGTAAAAAATAGTTTTCTTTGTCTTCATCATGTTAGTGGTAGTATTTTTTTTATTTTGAAATTTCATAAAAAGGAATTGAAATTATTTTGGCTTTAGTTCATTTACGAAATATATTTATATCAATATTAATTTGGTTAGACGAAATTTACACACAAACCAAAGTATTTCTTCACTGTTCTCTCTGTATTTCGTCATATACATTTGTTTTTGGTTTGTTCCGATCATCGATTGGATTGTTTACTCACAACATTATAGATGCTGTTTCAGTACACTGTTGCCAGAAGTGGAGATTTATCAGCATTTTGCAGATTTTAGCCTCTCAAATTGCCAAAAACCAGATTTGAAGATTTTTGGCCTGAAATCGAAGATTTTTAAAATCTGTAGGGTTACTTCTGTTACGTTGACTAAACGACGTCCGCATACGTTTGTTAAATAATTTTTCTTTCTAAACAAAGGTTTTTAGAAATTAAAAAAAATTATTTAAACCAAAATCAATTTTAATTCATTTATAATATCCACAGTTCAACTCCTAATTTTTATAAAAAATAATTTAAAAAACAACGTTTCAAATAAAAGCATAAAACATAAGGACATGATTTTCAAAAAGCACAAAGCAAGCCAAAAGGCTTGATAGACGCTTCTAGCTTACAAAAATTTCACAAAAACATTTCATTGCCCAATATTAAAAAGTAAAATATCAAATTTATTTATTATAAAATGCAAAAATTTTATCTTAAAAATTAATTTTAAAAAATGAGTTTAAATAATTTCTGGAAAAAAGTATTCTAAATAAGCCGTACCGGTTCTGATTCTACTTTTCCAACTTTTTCAGCGTTCATCCAAAATATAACGAATTCACCACATTCATTGAGTTTTTAGTCAGCTAAATTTAATTAAAACAAAACTTCGCGATCGCTTAGAAAATTAATCTTTAGTAGGAATATTGCTTACAAAAGATTATTTAAAACTTAAATACTTCCAATGTTTCGACACACTTACATTTACAGATTTGCTAAAAATGGTGTCATCTGATATTAATGAACAAAACTAAAAAAAATTATAGTAATAAATAATAAAAAAAAGGAAAAATACATTTGAAGATGTATTAAAGATTTTTAAAATAAGGTGCAGATTTTGCAGATTTTTTCGTGAAATATTGTTGGATTTCGCAGATTTTGCACATAAAAGTTCTGGCAACACTGTTAAGTATCATATTGATTGTTATGAGGTAAGTAGCGTCTAATTTTTCTTGTTTTCTTTGGAAAACGTCCGCATACATTTGTAAAATAAATTTTCTTTCTAAAAAGATTTTTAGAAATTAAAATAAGTGAACTAAAGCTAAAATAATTTTAATTCGTTTATTATATTCAAGGTTCAAATTCTAATTTAATAAAAATAAAATTTTATAAAGTTTTAAAAATTGTAAAATTAAGGTCAAATATACTTTCAGCTTTTTCAGTAGATTTTCAACGTTTTTAAGTAAATTATAAAATTTTTTCCTTTTTTTTTGAGATAAAGCTTTGGGTAATCCATTCGATGTCTTTTGTGGAAATTTTGTGAAGCACCCTACAGTCAGTATTGTTCGAATTTGGGCAATTTTTTAACAAAAATCTAATTGTTCGCGACTGTAAAAAAACGCAAGTGGATTTTCATTATTTTTATAACCAACTATTCTAGAACGATTGGTTGTCAGTAATTGACGAAATTTTGTAGACATCCTGCGCATAAATGGCGTCTGGGGAGGAGTTTGAAGAACAAATTACAATTTTTGCGAAGATAATTTTTTATCTACACAAAAAATAATACTTTAATTTATTATTTGCCAAAATTTTTATTGATTTTAGTTACGAACGTATTGGTCTTTAATGGGATAAAAACCGAATTTAATATCTCTTATATGTTCAGAGATATTTAAGGTAAAATTTCATTCACAAAAATTTAACTTTTAATATTTTTTGGTTTTTAGCGGTATTTTTTGCAGCTTTTTTTATTTTAAAACCAAGACAAAAAATACGTAAACCTGAGTAGTAGAAGTAATTACCTATCCAGTGATATACAATTTGTATACCTTTTTCATTAAAACAGCTGTAAATGATGCACGCAATTATGGAATCTCGCGCAAAAATCTCTTATTTTATTGTGTTCTTCTTTGAAATCAATGATTTTGTTTTAGCAGTGACTGTTTCTTTTTTTTCCAATGGAGCAAGTAAATATTTTTTAAAAAAATATGTAAATAAGTCTCTTAAGCGCATCAAACCCATGTCTGCGCACGTACCTATTCTTGGCTGTTTCTTTATTAATGATGCCCCACTTATCCTAAGTTTAAGTTTAGTTTAATCTGTTTATAAAATAAAATGCCAAGGTAAACATTTTTTATTTTAAATTTAATAGCCGAATTTCTCTTAAAGTATAAAAGATATTTTAAAAATTCCTTTAACTGTCTATGGAAATTACAAGAAATAAAACGTTTTTCAAATTAAAAGTTACCTACTTTGACGCGCTGTTGTACTACTCTGTACTGAAATGAGATGTAGACGAAAGGCTTATGCCCTCCTCTATAAATCTCACTTTGTTTCTTGAAAATAGAGTAAATAGTTCAGAAGTTGCAGACTTCTATTCCATTTTTTCGACAAGTTGATAATTTTATAAACTTTGAGAGCGACTCATGCGTTGATATGATCAAATGGACCAACTTCGAAATGACTGAGCCGCCATGCTTACAGTTCTACACGCAAGACCAGCTACAAGCACTTCAGTATTCCAATGAAATAATCGAATTGCCAGGTTAGGATGTGAAAAAAAAAAAATAAATTTGGCACTTTTATTTGCTAAATTTATTTATATTCACAATACCCATGCCATATTTTTTCTAAGCTACACAGCCGCCAAAACAAACAGCCAACTTGAATCACGTCGAAATGTGGTCGACTAAAATTTAAATTTTTTTGTTTTATTTTAATTTTTTTGATTTTTTTTTATAACTGAATTTTATAATCTTTTTCCTGAAATTATCGAATTACTTTCTTAGCAAAAGAATTTTGAATTTTTGTCTTTAGGGCTGTAAATTAGAGTGGAGATCTTTGGTGCATAATTACTAGAAATTAATACTTGGCAACACTAACGCTTACATCAAAATATTGGTCTTTGCGAGACAAAAACATTGATATATTATACTTTGAGATTCGCCTGTAATTGCCAAAAAATGTAAAAAGGCGACACCTACGTTCGGCGTAATAAATTTTTTGGAATTTTTGAAACTGCCTAACAAAAAGGCTTCATATTAGAGGGTGAACGGCACACTTTTTTTTTTGCTTGTAAGGTGATACAGTCTAATGTTCATACACCTTGGTTTAAAATTTTTAATGATATTTCTTTATTATTGAGGCTGAATTAAAGACCGCGTTTTTATGGATTTCAAATAATCGCATAAGAAGAAGCTAATGGTGATAAATTACATGATCTAAGGGACCAATTCTAATAACCGAAATGAGAGAGTATTTGCCCAAGAAATGTCTAATGCACGAATTGAATTGTTTCCCTGGCTGTATTTTTTGAAGAAAGAACTGTATTATCGTGACGTAATATAGAGCACTAATAACAGTTACTGCTTGAACAGATTCATTTAGTGGGATTTTCATTAGCACTATCACAAACTACTAACTCTCAGCTGTAAAAATGTTCTTTATTTAGGTTTGCCAAATTTAAATCTTGCGCAATATTTGGTAGGTATTAAGGTGTTTTTTGCGATAACTATTACTACTCCTTATAAACTTTTTCTTTTTTTTAATGTAATTTTTTTTTATTTTATTATACGCTTCACCACAGGTAAAAGTAGGATATATCTATTGGCGTTTTCTTTTCTGAAAATAAATGTTACCCAACAATCACATAAAATGTTTTGCATGTTGCCTAAACCCCGAAAAAATGCTACACATTTAATAGCCACAATAGAACAAAAACTGTTATTGAATTTTTCTAACTACCTTTACATGTCAGTAATGTTTAATTAGCGTTTCGAACATAAAGTAGTATAACATTAGGTTCAGCTACAAAAGCAAACATCACTTATCAAGAGTAAGAACTACTAAAAAAAAGTGTAGCATACTTACCCTTACATAAAATTGAGGGTAAAATATGTAACATATCTTACACTTTTTAGTGCAACATATTTTTAAAAGAACATACTTTTAATTTACACTATCGAACATTTTTTTTAGAAAAGAACACAAAGGTGTAAAAAGTGTTAAACATATGCAACATTTTTGTCAGAAAACGCCCAAGGGTGGTCATTCCTGTATAATTTCTACAATATCCATTTCCGACCATATGAAGTTTATATATAATCTGAGTTTTTATGAATAGAAAAGTCGATTGAGCGAGGCCCGTTTGTGTTCGCGTTGAAATTTATCTTCCCAAGGCACTAGATGAGCTATAGAAAATTTCAGTACGCCAATCGATCAGACAAAGTATGGAAGATTTTTAATTGAACTGAAAATCATGAAGATCTGTCCATGTCCTTTAAGGCAGCGCACAAAACAGCAGAAAATTTTTTAATATTTGGAACAAGTCTCGCTTAGTGAAGTAACTTCAATCAAAAAACACATATATGCGACAATAGAGAATTAAAAAAAAGAAACAAACATTAAGTGAAAAAATTGGCGCTCGCCTATAATTTCCGAGTCAGGGGCCTCTGAAATTTTCAAATTTTTTAAAATATCAATGTGGGTATTATTTTTAAGATTTTGAAGACATCTTTAAGAAATACAACAATTTTTAAAAAATGCTTAATCGATGAAGAGCCGATGACATTTTTATGTAAAATAATAAATATATGTGATACTTAATTTTTTTCTTATTTTTAATTCTCTGTCACCGCAAAACTTGTTTTTTTGTATTTTTTTATTAGAGTTACTTGACTAAACTAGATTTAAATATATGGTAAAGTGTGTATAAGATTGGGCATAGCCGAATGTAGTATACTTACTTGTTGTTACCCATATATAATCCACAAAATGTGTTTGATTGTTTGTTTGTGTGTTTGCTTGTCGGAGAGCTATTGATGGTACAACAGTAGACCGATCTTCCTGGAACTTTCACTGTTTGTGTATGTATTTCTTTGATATATTATGCGGTCGTGGCACTTCCCATACAAAGTACATATTTATTATCATATTACTTGGTAACTGTAATAGGAAGCATCTAGAAAATTTGTTTAAACAACTGCGTTATTAATTTAGTGGCTAGATTGGAGCAGTGTTCTTAGAGAACTACAATAGCTCGAGTATAGAAATTTCGTACAAAACAAGATTTATAGAAAAGCAGGCTTTTTATGTCTACTACAACTAAAGTAATAAATTATTAAATATTAATGTTTATTTAACCTTTATAATTTAATTTTTTTCTTCTAATTTGTTAAAATTGCTTAGTAAAGTAGAACAGAAAAGTAATAAATTATTATCGTGTACCTAGAGAACTATACGAGGTCTGCTCCTAATAGTGAAAATGCGAATATTTATAATCAAAAATGGTTTTATTGTTTTTCAAAGTATTCTCCAGCATGATTTATACACTTTTGCATGCGCTCAAACCAGTTGTCGAAGCACTTTTTCCACTCCGATTGAGACACCTCTAAAATATGGTTTTTGAACACTTCAACAGCTTTTTCTGGCGACTAAAATTGTTGACCACGCATTTTTTTCTTGATGTGCGGAAACAAGAAGAAGTCATTAGGTGCCAAGTCAGGGCTGTACGGCGGATGACCCATTAATTCGACGTTTTGGCCGGTCAAAAACACTCTGGTTTAAGCCAATGTGTGAGAGCTCCCATTGTCATGGTGAACAATGATTCGTCTTCTCTTGTTGGTTTTTCGAATTTCTCCGATGACTTCAGGCAAACAACTTGTAGTGTACCACTCAGAAGTGACTTTCCTACGTTGCTCAAGCGGAACAGTCGCCACATGACCAGTTTTGCCGAAGAAACAGGCGACCATTTGCTTCGAAGTGCTTCTTCCACGAACAACTTTCGTTGGATTTTGCTCGTCTTTGAAGATTGTTGTTTCGTTTCGGGCTCATACGCATAGATACATGATTCGTCACCTGTGACGATCTTATAAACGTCTTTTGAAGCACCGCAATCGTATTTTTGCAACATTTCTTTGCACCAATCGACACGAGCCTTTTTTTGAGCGACTTTCGAATTGTGCGGGATCCAACGAGAACTAACCTTTTTTACAGCCAGGTGTTCATGCAGTATCGAATGTATGCTGGTGGAAGAAATGTCCAAGGATGTCTCTATCGCTCGGTATGTCGCATGTCGATCTTGCATTATGAGTTCACGCACGGCATCAATAATCTCTGGCACAACAGCCGTTTTTGGACGACCTTCACGGAATTCGACTTTGAGCGAGCTTCGGCCACGATTAAATTCATTAAATTCATCGCCGTCGTGATAATCCACGTCGAAAGTTGTGAAAAATAATGTCACGAAAATGTTCACGAGTTAATTCCATTTTTTTTCTTTATTAATTTTTTCAAGTCACTGTAAACAACACAAATAATGGTCGTACGTCAAAACGTTTTGAGTACGATTATGCTTAAAAATGACAAACTTTCCAATGGAAATGTCAGATTGCACTTGGAAGCACTCAGTGTTGCCACGCCAGAAATATATATAGCAGCCCTCGTAGTAGGTGCAGTGTTAAAATTCGTTTTATTGTGCATAACCCAACATAGAGTGGATGTGGGTCTATAATTTTTTATAATGTGGCTAGTATAAAAAAACCCATTTTAGGGCACTGGAAAAGTCAGCCTGATTATTTTTTTTTGGGCCTTGCAAAATTCAAATGGGAGTTAAAAAAATATTAATAAAAAAAAATATGCTTTTCCTTTTAACAAATTTAGTAAATAAATAAAAAAATGTTCTTAGCGTTCTATCAAATATAAAAATATATAAATTGCCAACAACATTTGTACAACTATAGTGGAAACTTAGTCACTTAAAAAAAATACTTAAAATCACTTTACGTTATAAATCCTTTTAATTGCTCATTATGTGTATTACAATGTCGTTTTATCAATTAAATTTCCCGATAAACGCGACTTATTTAAATTAATCTGTAAATAGTGCGTTAGCATTGCCTTCACCCATACAATTTGCTTACGAATGCAACTATTCCTTAAAGTAAAAGTTCATGAACATTATTTTTTCTACAAACAACAATAAGTTCCTCTTGTACTTAATCACTTTATTGTTAGGGTTACAACAAAGTTCGAAATAACCCTTTGGTAATAAAGAAACCATTAATAACGTTAACAAATCCTTTTGTGCGGGCAATATGAAAAAAACACCATTTAAAGGCGATTTAAATGCAATTGAGAAATTGAAATATTGTTTCTTGCCGCAGAAGCACTTCTCAAAAGCATATGATCGGGAAGTTTTGTTTTTTCTTAACATTTACACCGTTTGGTTTATTTACACCTGCCGGTCATGCGAAGGCAACACCAAGATCTTTTTCAATGTTAACTAAATACATCGTTTATGTAAATTCGTGGCAAAAGGAAGACTTCAAGCCAAAGAATATTTTTACTTATTCGTTAGCAGCCATAAGTAAAGAAAACACATTAACTTTTGTCTGCTTAAATGTTAAAGACGCTTATTGATTTCGCTAGTTGGAGGGAAATGTTTTCTATCCAGGAAACTTTATTGAGGAGAAAAAAACTAACGACAATAAAATTTATACATTTGAAAAACGTTATTCGTAATGTTCATTTAAATATTTGAAGCTTTCGTTTCAAATGCCAGACGAGATCTCTTTATTGACCATTTGACTTTTCATTTCTTTGCAGATGATTGTTGGGAATTGGGTTTCTTTAAATAAAATTGATTTGAATTCGATGCACTTAATGGTTAGAAATTGTTAACTCTTTTTACCTTGCGTAAGCACGTGATCACTGTAGAGTTCCATTCAATTAAGGTAACCCAATAAACAATTCTATTTAAAAAGAAACACTGTCGTCAACTGTTTCTTTTTGTTTAAACTTTATTATGATTTAATGGCTATTGACGTATAACATGTATTGCATGTGTGCTCAAAAAGAATAATAGTTTGGATTAAAAGTGTATGTGTGTGACAGACTTTTTCACAGACCTGTACAATCTGATAATCTTTTGAAAAAATCGTAAAATATTTTTCTCTATGCGATCAAAGTTAATTTTTTTAGTATAAGCAGAAAAAAAACAACAACAAAATATTAAAACCATGTGTTTTTTTGCATCTTTTTTGTACAATAGTGTGGCACCTGTAACGCCATTTAAAGACGATTTTAAAAGTAAAACAGAGGGCCAGTTTCACGATGTCGCAATTATTCGTTTGTTCGCATAATTACATTCACAATAAAAACAATTTCTTAGAATTTGTTTTTGTTTTGAATGTAATTAAGTGAACGAACGAACGATTAAATCATACGATTGTGCCTGATAGTGAATTCTGGGGGCTGATTCTCGCATCCGTTTACGAGCGAAATTATATTCGAACATTCGAATTTCTTATTTTTGGGATTCTCTCATTCGATATCGAGTTTCGAGTATCGAAATTTCTAATGATGGCATTCGATAACGAGTTACATTTCGAATGAATCCTTGCGAGTAAAAACTCGTTAGCAAAGATTCATTCGAGTTAACGTTTTAAAGTACAAAATTGAATAGAAAAGAAAATGTAAATTAAAAATTTGCTTTTTTTTTTAAGAAAAAAGAAGTTTTCTCTTAATGAATCTTCGAAAAAAAGAACCGGTGGTGGCCCGTGTGAAAAAAAAAATTTCACTCAAGTAAAGGAACAAATCTAAGCTGCTGCTGGCATAGAAGTCGCTGTTGAAAGTCTGAAGGCTGTGCAAAGCTTTGGATCAGTTTTAAAAAACACAAACAGAGAAGAGGTCAAACCTAAAAGAAAGGAAGAAGAAGTATGAAAGTAAAATAGGAATAATGTATGCAGTTCAATTGGTGAAAAGGCTTTTGAAAATGTAGGCAGGAGACATATTTGCTTCCCAGTAAGGTTTTTTGTTGGGGAGAAAACATGCCTTTTTCTTTTTGGATTTTGCGGCTAGATGGTGTGACTGAGGTTTAGTGTACAAAAATAGAACTTTGTACTAAACAAAATAAAATTTTAAAGAACAAAAATTTATTGGTGATCTTTCATTAAAGCTTGAAAAGAAAAACACAGAACATAAAATTAAAAAAAAAAAACACAACACAAAAAAAATAAAATAAAGCATTTGTATTTAATTTTAAATAAAAGGTCAAAATATTAAATAAATAAAAAAAGCAAACAAATCAAATACCAAAAAAATACAACAAGCAAAAATTTTTTAAGAAAAACTGAAACCGCAAAAAACCGTCACACCCAACGTTGGACAAAACCAGCATCTTCTTCAGGCACCACCCGTTTTAGGTGGTGCAGGTAAAGCCAGACAACCGTATCACTAGACAGACGACCTACGGACGAAATAAAATTGGTGCGTGTATATTTATCTGTTTAAAATAAGGTTAGGGAAAGTAATTTACCGTGAGAAATAAACCATTCCACTGGGTGATACGCAGCCGGAGTGCGCGAGTGGTAGGGTTGATCTCAGGCCTATTATATATTCGCCCATCGCGTCAGGGATGGACAGGCGATCCTGAAGCCACCAGGAAGCAGGTTTACATCTAGAAGAAAATACTTGAAATAAGAGAAAATCCTGAAATAGAAGAAAATCCTGAAATAGAAGAAAATACTGAAATAGAAAATACTGAAATAAAAAGGGATCCTAAAAATGAGGAAGGAAAATTTTTATGAAAAAGATTTAGTAATATGATTGATTAGATCTTAAACAAATGAAATTAAAAGTCTGCTAAAGTTTATTTTTTCTTTCAAACGTTACTTTTTGTGTAAATTTATATTTTTTTTATTTCAATTATCTTGTTGCGCAAATTTCTTTGAACATTAATGTGAATTTTAACTGTTGTAATAAAACCAAAATGCTCACCTTTTTTTTTAGAAAATGTTTACATTTTTAACACGTTGACTGCCACGCGTGTTTACAACAAAATCCCCGTCAGGCCACCCGTGCCACTGTAAGATGCATGCTCTGCTACCGCATGTCTGTTTACATTTCTTTCGGTACTCTCACCCCGATATCTATTACGATGCTCATTTATCACGTTATTACTCTGCACGAGCAGTTGTAATCTTTGCCGTGTACTGAGTAGTACAACTAATATCTCTGCCCAACTAATATCTCAACCGCAACTTTGCAGTGAATGCTTCAATATTTTGCACTGTAAATAATTGTTAATAAACGATTTTAAAAATAATTCAACAGTATTATTATCTCCTGTCATATATTTATCTAAATATGTTCGGAAATCCTTTGGAAGGAGTCACCCGACGTGGCCTGATGAGAACTCTTGCTGTCACCCGAATACGGGTGACGTGGCCTGATGAGAACTTTTGCTGTCACCCGAATACGGGTGACACGGCAGTTAACGTGTTAAAATGGTAGTTTAGGTGAAAAAAGACACGTTAAGTGGCGGGGAGTAAAGATTGCAAGCGTGATTTTGTAGCATCTAAAAACCTTATTCATTTATGATGCCATTGTGAGGTTACCTTTTAGCCTCAAGAGGGAGGGAGATCGTTCTGGCACATCAGTCAGGGTGACGTTTTTTGTATGTGTGGTAAAGGATGTATAAAGTTGCTTCGGCCCTCATTGATTTATTTACTATTTTTTTTTTTTTTTGCTTAGCTGGCATGAGTTTTTTTTTTGTAGCCGCAAACTAACAAGTTGTGTTGGCAATAAACCAGCCCAAGGCAGCGAGCCCTAGCCGGTGCTAAACGCCAGCATGCCAGCGCGGCCAACCATCTGGCAACATACTTTCATTATTTTTGCGACAGCTGCTGCTACAAATCCTAATCAATCAATCCGTTGCCGTTCATAGTAACGGGGTTGTGTCCTTCCTCTTTTTAAAAGATTTTACGAAAAGATCTTGGCTTAAATGCTTTGATAATTCAACTTGTGCAGCAATTAAAGCCAAACGACCATCGTATGCAGAACCAATTCTGCGAATGGGCTGAAGCGCAAGTTGATATTGATTTTAAATCTACATCCAAAATTGTGTTTTCCGATGAAACCCATTTCTGGTTAAATGGGTACTTTAATTAGCAGAATTGTTATATTTGAAGTGAGAAGAAGCTTTTGTCGAAACACCGTTACTTCCACAGAAAATTACTGTTTGGCGGAGTTATTAGGCCATATATATTTGAAAAAAAATATGGCGAGAATATTACTGTCAATTTTGAATGGTATAGAAACATGATTCGAATTGTTTTTCGCACCTCAATTCAGTTCCAAAAGGACGGATCCACATGCCATACAGCAGAGGCTACAATTAATTTACTTAAAGAAATTTTTTATGAAAAAATAGTTTAACGTTATGGTCACATTAATTGGCCACCAAATCATATCATTTAACCCCATTGGATTATTTTCTTTAGGGTTATGTTGAGTCACTTGTCTACGTCGATAAACCATAAATCGAGTGAATACCTGAAAATGAACATTCGAAGCGAAATACGGACGCAATTACTGCGAAAAGTTGTTGAAATTTGGCGTTCTAGATTGCGCTTTCTACATATCTGTGGTGGCGGCCACATAACAGTAATCATATTTAAACATTAATTTCATAAAATTTTCTTTCCACTTAAGCCCGTTTAAAAACATACTTCCTTGTTTTATTATGATTTAAATTTGTGTATCTCTATTAAAGTTATAAAGTATAAAGTTTTGTGACTAAAGGCCGGGGCACATAGAATCCGTCATACGTTGAACTTTGACATATTCGCCTGAAGTCAAAATAACGACGGATGAGGTTGGCACAATGAGTACTTTGCCGACGGATTTTAAATCAGCTGTGAATCTTTTCATTAGTGTTGCCAGGGAAAGGCAGGAAAAAAGATGAATTTCTTCAATAAATGTTACATTTTGAAATTTTCCTTTAAAAAAATAGTAATTAAATGTAATTTGTGTAAAATTAACGCGAATTAAATATGAGGTGGTCGCACGACTACAAAAACAAAAGCCCAATGTAATTTTGTTGTTGCACAGCACCATGTTGATGTCAAAAGTAGCTGGCTGAACAGAAGGAAGCCGAATTTAATTTATCCTTTTATCATCAGTTGATACTTTAAATAAAGTTGTACCAGTTGTTTTCTTTCTCCTGCATATGCAGCAATATTTCATTTTATATTTCACTTTTGGTTTTGAAATTTAGTTTTATAAAATTTTTAAAATTATTTGAAAAATTTTAAATTAAGACCACCTGTAAATTAATGCGTCTTGGTATAAAATATAGCAAAAAGTTTTATTCCATATGTCAGGGAAAATAACAAGGAAACAAATTCATTTACTAAACAAAAACAAAACGAAAACAAAAAAAGAATAACGTATGAAATAAAATTTCATACCGATGCTACTCATGAGAATTTAAATTAGGACCCAATACTAATACTTCGGTAGCGAAAAGTGCATGCTCTCACCGTTTAATAAAATTATTTAAAGTACATTTTTCTTTAAAAGATTGAGCTTCCATGAAATTTACTACACTAAGTATGTTAAAAATGCCGTTATTAAAAATAAATTTGAGACTTATTTTCTTAAAATTTCAACACAAAATTACTGACAATTTTTCTGTAATATAATCCGGCACTTCCTGAAGGAATCTAAAGGGCAATTTTTTCTAAATCGAGATATTGCTATGATTGTCAAATCTTTCAAGCAGAATAACTGAAGTTGCTACCAATTTTCGCAAGTTTGAACAGAACGCACGAAATGCAGCTCATATTATTTCCAAGTTGGGAAAAAATTGTCGTTTCTAAACTTGAAACAGGAAACATTTCGTGATTTCTCACTAACAGAAGCGAGTTAAACTTAAGCAATGTTATTTTTTGTTTATTTCAAACTAATTTTTTATATGGGATTTTGATTGCATTTGCAGGTAACCTTTGTAATTAAAACCGAATTGAAATGTTAAGAAAGGTAGATATGTTAAGTGAGATTTTTACATCAAATAATAAAACAAGTAATCTTTCAGTGATATTACTTTATTTCCTGTTTGTATCAAAAGTTAGAAAAATTTTACTTAAAATAACAAAATTTTACAATAAATAAATAAATTTTCAAAAGTTTCAAGAATGTTAAAATTGTAACGAAATGGCAATACTGCGTTTAATGTATGTGCAAAAAAAAAAAATATGTGCAAAGAGAGAGTAAAGAGCACAGCAAGACAACAAAGAAGAGGAAGAAGCAATTGATAGCTGTCAAAGTATTCAATATACGTAAAAAGTTAAAAGTTGCTCAACTTTCATACTTTGGGTTGACGGAGACGTACTGATTGTGACAACACTAATAAGAAAACATGTATTTTAACTGAGTTGTCAGTTGAATAAGTTGAAGTTTAACGTATGACGGATTCTATGTGCCCCGGCCTTAAAAGCGAGGCACATAGCATACATCATACGTTCGTTATATGTAGCCTTTTTCGACTGAAATTATCGTAAGGACGGAGGAAGTTAAAAGAATAAGTACTTGTTGGCGGATAATAATTAATACAATTTGTTATGATAAACATGTCGCGGTTATTAGTGAAAAGCCCAAATTTATTTTACCGAGCTCAGTAGTAAACGAAGCTAGAAGTTTTGTTGGTGATCGGCCCCAAATCCACCATACTGATAGATAAACGGACAGCCATAAAGACTAAATTAAACAATAGCAATAATCGTTAAACAGTTTAGCTTTACAAAAAGAAAAAAGTTGGTTAAAAGTTATGCTTATCAACTTAAATTGGATACTGGGTTACTACATATTCCGTTTTAAAGCTTTCTTATACGAACACAAAATATAAATGTGAAAGTTTTTATGTCAGCCTTTATAATGCCCTTCTTGAAGAATAAAATGTATTGTAACACTTAGTTTTACTTAGAAAGAAACGAACCGAACAACACAAACTCAAACAAACACTTAAGTCAGACCTATGCACATCTTATCTCAATCACTGACGTAGTTATTATTATATAATCGTTGCAAATGCTGCCAAAGAGTATACAGTGGGTTAAAATAAATAAGTGGCTGTACAGTAACCTCATTATCTAAGGAAAGCCGCGTAACGGTAATCTGCAAGGCGATTCCTTTAGCTCAATTCTTCACAGTGTAAGATGAGTTCAGAATTATTTACTTACTGCAAAACTACGTGGCAGGCATGAAAAATGAAAAATCCCATCTAAGTATGCCATGAAAACAAATACGTAGCTTGTCGATACGGTTACCATTGATTGTTGTGTCGGTTGAAAAACAGAAACAGCTCGTCCAATAGGTAACATTAGGCGTATCGGTAAGTTATTTGAAATCGTTATTGTCCAAAATCAGATAGTAATTAAAGTCCAAGCGTTCGTTAGTAATTTAAAGTTAATCGTTTTCAGGTTTAAAATATAATAATTCTTGCGAAAAAAACAGACTTCAAAACAGATTTCATCTGTCTGCCTATAACAGTTCAAGTGTATGGTTTCATAAATTAGATTACGTTAACAATTGGGACACCCTTATATCTCTAAACTTTATACTAGTTCAACTGTTCAATAGTTTGGCAGTATACATCAAATTACAGCAACTATAGGGTCACCCTTTTATTTTGAAATTCAAATTATATACTTGCTGTTGTAGTAGATTTAGCAATCAGATTCTGTGTTAATTTCAACCGTCTGTCTATAACGGTTCAAAAGTCTGGCCACATACACCATATTATATCAACTATTGGGACACCCGTTTATTTCCAAATCCAAATTTTATACTTGCTGTTAAAGAGGAGTTAGTAATACAGCATCTTTGTTAATTTCAATCGTCTGTCTACAACTGTTTAAAAGTATGGCCATATACCAAATTAAATGAACTATAGGTGCACCCTTTAATTTATAATTTTAAATATTATAAGCTGTTACTATAACGGCCATAACAATCGACATTTTGTCCAATTTGCAAGTGTTTGTCTATAAAGGTACAAAAGATAGGCCCATATAAGGAAATATACATCAATTATGGGGGCAACCTTTAATTTTTAGATTTATTTTTGTATAATTTTTTGTTTTTGGGAGCAGTCATTTTAAATTTTACAGAAGTGCCCTTTACAGTTTATAATACACTTAAAAAATATGTGTGTTGTATGGGGACAACCTTTAATTTTTAAGATTATGAACTGTTTTTAAAACGGGACCAATCTTTAAGCATAATCTATAATATTGCCAAAAATTTTCAAAATCGGATCAGAAAAGACTGAGTTCTGGAGCCACAAATATAAACAAAGCAAAATTCAGCCGAATTGTATAACCTCCTTCTTTTTGAAATCGGTTAAAAAGGGTTGGGCAAGCATTTTTGGCTCCCATAACTCTGAAGAGTTTAGCCAGATATATTTAATATTGCATATCAACTAAAATTATAGAATAGTTCTGATCCACTTAGGGGCATGGCTAAAGCAATGTTTGTTAATTCGTTTGTCTTTTCACTGCCGCTTTGTCCTTCGTGTCCTAGGTTACAGTAAAGGATATTAATATTATACTTGGATAGTCATTGTGGAGTGTAAAACCAAAACTGTATAGCCAGGCTGTTTCCCTATAGTAGCCTTATTATCTATAATGATTAAATATTTTAGCCAACCTAAAGTAGCTGAAGATTTTATTTAATCATCGCATTTAAGTTGCAATTTAAGACTCGCTTTTAAGGTCTTCTATTAAATATCGTTTTCTTATTGTGTTATCAAAACAAGTCTGATATTAATTAACTGCAGAACAGACGCAAAGAAAAAACGTGGTAACCAAAATATTAAAGAAAAAATTTTGTGTAGTAAATTACTTTTTCAAAGTCCGTGCTGTAGTGATTTAAAATTTTTGATTACATTTTTAGCAATATTAATCCAGTTAGTCGATCTATTTCTTTAATATAATTCAAATTTGTCCCACTGTCCAACTAACAAGCTACTCAAGCAAGTGCAAAGCAAAGGATGAATTTATGCAACGCCTTTTCCGTGTCGCTTCATTGCATTGTATTGATTAATTGCATCAATTCATTGGTTCAGCTTTATTTGTTGTTGGTTGATTCATGATTTGTTGGCTGCATAATGTTTATGAATTCAATTTCTTAAAATCATACGAGTATTACAAAAGTCTTAAAAGAGAGTTTGTTCTATCAATACGGATGCGATATTATTTATTTTTACTTAAATACATTCGTATTCGCACTCTTAGAACTTCTATAAAAGCAATAAAAACTGATTATTTTGCAATTTGTTTAGGTCTTAACATTTTAGTTAACCAACAGTTAAGCAAGTTTTATTTGTTGCTGTTGTTAGCGAAAGAAAATGAAAATTGCTTTAGGATACGGAAGACTTTGCTTAAGACCATCCGCTTTAAATAAGAAAGTGTTGCTGATGATAAAGAGTTTATAGTCATTTTCATTTTATGCATATAAGAATAGCAATTTTATATGACGGTAATCGAATATTTATTGTAAAATTCATGGGAAAGTTATTTGCAATTAAGTATAGTAACGGTAAAATTTGTTATTAAAAGTGAAATTTTTCAATTATTCTTTTATTATTTTAATATCGTAACAAATTTTTTGCCAACCAGTATATTGTTTACTCTAAATGCATCGCTTCGAAAATAAGTTATACATTTTCGATCAGATGATAAGAACCTCTTGAATTTCGGTTTTTAAAATTACTTCAAAAGCCAAGAAAACAAAAAACAATACTTATACGATATTAATTCTCAATCGACCTTTTGTTGATTTATCAAATATTAGTTATCTATAATTTCCTATAATTAGTTTTTCAATACAATTTTTCTTAAACATGACTGCAGCCATTTAACTAATTTTAAATTAAAATGCATTATTTTATAAACTAAAAATTCGGTAATTATTAAGACACTTTAAAGTGGGTGCTAGCATCTGTTTTTAAAATAACTCCAAATTTAGAGTTTTTTTATTGCATCATAAAGTTAAGTTCTAGCAATCTCCTTTCATAGACATTGCGGGAAAGGGAAAAAGCCAAAGCCAAGTACTTTTAATAATGTTTTGGTGGGGAGAATACGTTGGCAAGTGAAGAAAAATATTTTGGCCTGAAATAAATTTTTACAGCTCTGGCATAACTACACTCAAAAAATTTTAACATTAAATGTTTGACGTTTATTTAGGAAGTTTTCAGTAAAGTTAAAAATGAAAATATGGTTGTTTTAGGAAGAAAATTTTTATTTAACTTTTTTCGTCTGTTGTTAGAAAAACAAACGACAAAAAAATACTGATTTTCGGTGCAGTCAAAATTATCAATTAATTTTTGCCTTGTTTCAGTAAAAATGAAATTCTTAATTAAAAAAAAGTTCGTCAGTAGAAAAGTACTATTTTACAATGGCTTTAAATTATAAAATAAAAAACATAAACTATTGGAAAATATGTCAGTTATAAAAAATATATTTAGAACAAAATAATTTATGAAAGAAAAACATCAAAAAAATATTGGTAAGTTTCTTACATAGCATTTAAAATTTGCATTATGTTTTAAAAAATAATGTTCGCTTTTTGCAGGTATTCTCTTCTAAATTCTGTAGTCTTAAGGCAGGCAGTCGTGTTGCCACAGCCCACTTGGGTCCATTGGTTGGTCTTAAACAAAGGTATGTCATTTAAATTTTTGAATTACAAATATATCGCTCATTTAGTAATACAACGTTATAACCCAAAAAATAAAATTTTTTATAACGTGAAGATCATATCGCTTTTTAAAACATCGTCATATTTCGTTTTGTGTCTGTATATACATTTGAAAAGACGATCTTTTTAAAATGTATCGACCTGTGATTATCTTGAAATGATTTTTTGTTTGAGTTAAGGCGTTCTATTTCTAAATGAGCGATATATACTTTAATTATTGGTTGCAAAAACATAAACAATTTTGTAAAAGTACATTATTTTTTCAGCATAGAACTATCCTGAAATCCTTGGACTTTCAAGGAAGAACAACAATTTAAGCAAATAAAAACAAGAAGAATTTGTGTATCAAAATAGTAAAATAATCAATAAATAAATTAAATCTTTTGACTTTCAAAATAAATAAGAAAGCTGTAGTTTTTATTGTTTTGGTCGGTTACTTTTAGAGAGTTGGAATAAAAGAAAAAAGCAGTTAATTTTACTGTTTTAGTAGGTTAATTTTTATAAATTAAAATAAATACAGAAACAGTTATTATTAATGTTTTGGTAGGTTACATTTTGTTAGTTGAAATAAATGAAAAAAACAGTAGTTTTTACTTTTCTGGTAGGTTGTTTTTTCGTGCGTTGGAATAAAAGAAAAATTACTTGTTTTTACATATTTTGTTAGTTATAAAATCAACATTCAAAAACAATTGTAAATTACATTTAATTTAAATGAAATGTAAGTGGACCGTTTTTTAAATGAAAAAGTAGTTGTTTAAAGTGTTTTTTCATTTAAATTTACCTACATAATATTTTGAGTGTACCAAGAGCATTGTCTTGTCGCAGAATCTATTGAACCGGTCCACAAATATCATTTACTTAAAATAAAACTGATTGCAACAGAGTAAATTTAGGCTGTTATTTTTGTACTTTCAATTCCTAAATATATTGTATCGCAATATGTCAGAACTTCCCCTATCTGGATCGTCTTCTCTGGTGTCATGAGAATAATAATTGTAGGCACTTGAGCTATCTAAATTATATTTCTTTTCGTCTTTTAAGGCCATAGTAAGCCAATCAGTAATATGAGCAATATGACTTCTTATTTGAATGTCCTAAGTCAAATGCTGTTAATCAAATCTCGTATAATCGACTTTAATTGCGTTTCTTAGTTTTTTTTTTAACTATAGAACTTCAGTGCTTTCTGGATATTAGCTTGAGACCTAATTTTTATTGCTGAGAGAGAGGAGTTTGACGCAATTCTCAAGATATTTTTTGGTTGAAGCTTAAATGTTGCAACGGTGAATATATTTTTCTTGTAATTCTTTCTATTTCCCCCATTTTGATCCTTTCGGTTAAATGTTGAAAACACTTTTCTTGCTCATCTTTCTCTAATGCTTCTTAGAAAGGAATATTTTTCTTCTACTAATAGTGTAATGTATAAATGAAATGCGACCACTTTAAGTGATTCTAACCATCTGGTTGCGAGTGTTTTAAAAATTATATAACTTTAGTTTTCTGTTTATGGTCATTGACTTTAGATTATCTTTTAATACGTTTACATACTCAAATCGATTCATTGTTGTCTCAATAAAAATGGTTTTCCCCATACCAGCCGTCGGCATGCAGTCCCATATCTTGATATCACCGCCTCCATATTTTACCGTGAGCATTAAGTTTTTAAAGAGCAGTCCCTTCATATTTTTGTGTTAAACTTTTTTGTTTTTCTTCGCATCGAGATAAGTTGGAATTACTTTTATTCCTACACACTTTACTACATTGTTCATAAATTTTTTTACCTCCTTAATTAACAGTGACCAGCGATATTTTTTTAAGTCTTTCGCGATATCAATATCCGTTATCCTCGGATTGGGTGACAAACACTTTAATATTTACACCAAATTCAGTGAGAGTTATTTTTATATAACATGCTCACACAGTCACAGGATTTGTATCAAACAGTTGACTGTTTATCACCTTCTTAAACACATTTGCCACAAAAGGCTGCACGACTGCAAATGCCGCTTGCTGAATTTACCGCCTTGTAGACAGATACACTCACTTTTTTTCAGCCTTTTTTTGTCTACATTTAAAACCATTGATAGGTACTTGCGAACGGTATATACATTTGTATATATAAATAATTAACGGGAAACAAGTTAAGTTTTTTGATTTAAATGAAGTCAGATTATAACAAACTGACTAATACTTTGAATGACTAAATATTTATATAAAAATTAAATTTTAAACCATTTAATTTTGTTCATAGAACATTTTTGCTTTCCTTCATTTAGGTAAATATATTAATTACGGTTTACTATTTTAAATTTATTCACGTTTCTCGGTGCTGATGCAGTGCTGTAATATTTTTCCGATCAGCAATTTCAAACATTTATTTCAGCTGTATTATTTCATTGAAAAATTAAAGTGTTTAAAAGGTCTCAATCATCATAATTTATTTAGTAATGTATAGAGTAAGATGAAGTGGGAAAAAATAATACTAATGATAACGCAAGTCGTAAGAACCGTTTCAAGTAATGGGGTTTTTTTTAAGCCCGATAGAACTTCAAATTATAAAAAATACCACTAAAAATCAAATTTTGATGAAAATTATTTTCTTATTATTTTCATTAAACTCTGGCAAAACATTTTTAAGTTTACTTTGAACATCAGTCATCAATTCAAACAACTTATAGACGACTTCGTGATTTTTATGATGCATGTAATCGTCCGTCTGAGCAAGCCATCCGTCGAACTGTGGATAGATTTCGTACTCTAGAGGATGCAATAATACCAACACCAAAAAAGGAATGTGCGTACTGAAGAGAATATCGCTGCTATAAACGAAAGTGTGGAAGAAGATCCACATTTATCGTTTCGTCGTCGGTCGTAGGGATTGAGGCTTTGTCCGCCCACTACGTGAAAAATTTTGCTCGAAGATCTTGGCCTACACCCGTATAAGATCCAGTTAGTGCAGGAATTAAAGCCAAGAGACCATTGTATGCTTCGTTCTTTCGCCTATTGGGCTCCGGAGCAGTCAGTGATTGACTGTTGTTTTATCTCCAAATTGTTTTAAGCGTTGATGCTCATTTTTGGCTTAACGGATTTGTTAATAAGCAAAATTTCCACATATGAAGTAAGACCAATCCACAACATACTGTACAAGCTCCATTGTACCCAGAATAGTGCAATGTTTAATGTGGCTTACACGCTGGCGGCATCATCGGACCTTTTTACTTAAAAAATGAGGCCGGTTCTTACGTTATGGTCAATGGAGGTCGTTACCACACCAATATTAATAGTTTTTTGTTTGAAAATATGGACGAAAATGATTCGGACGAAATTTGGTTAAAAGAAGATGGCGCTACGTATCATACGGCGACCACATCCATGGAGTTATTGAAATCAAAATTTGGCGATAAGTAAGTTTCGAGAAATGGACCTGTCAATTGGCCTCCAAGGTTTTGCAATTTGACACCTCTCGATTATTTCTTGTGGGGCCACGTGCACCCACTGGTTTACGCTGCTAAACCAGCAAAAATTGACGCTTTGGAGGCCAAGATTGTTCGTGTTATTCGTGACATACGGCCAGCAGTGCTTGAAAAAGTGAATCAAAATTGGGCGTCCACAATGCGTTTCGTCATGAGCAGCCGCGGTGGCCATATGCCCAAAATCATTTTTAAATATTAATGCCATGTTCTGATGTCGTACATAAATAAAAATTAGTTTAATTTATTTTTTGTGTCATTTTTTGACAACTTAAAGTTTTACCGGGCTTAAAAAACCCTTTACCTTCAACACGGTTCCAAAGTATCAATAATACGTACGTGATGGATTGAAAGAAATTTCTCTCTTCCTCTCATTTCATCTTTATTATTATTTTTTCAAATAATTACTGTATTTCCCAATAAAACTTATGAATCAGGTAATTTGAAATTTTATATGGGCTATTTACTCATAAGTCTTTAAACCTAAAGAATAAGAATATACGAGTAAGAAAAACAAAAAATTGCGTAACTTATTAAAGGCATTTTTAGAATGGACGTCATTTGACATCATAGAAAATATAAGTACATTTTTTAAACTAATATTTTAAAAACAATCACGATATAAAATTTACCATAGAAAAACACGGAAATATTTTTATATAAAATAAAGTGGATTTACACTAATTTCAAAGAAGACAGCTCAAATATGACCTAAATATAAGAACACGGAAGCAAAGCGTATACATTAAATATAACTGTTTTGTGGGACAGTCGTGTAAAAGTTACACAAGTGATGAAAGAAAACACTGATCCTCGAAAGTAAATATGACAGTATATTTAAATTAAAATCTGTATACGTGTACAATCACAGCGCTCCACATATATCAGATTTTTGCCACTTAAGCCAGATATGGTTTAGACATAAACAGTTACCCTAAAGCTAGTTTTAAAAGACAACAAGGTTAAACATTTACATTTTTTTCTTTAGTACGTTTAAGAGTTTCATCCTACATTAATGCATTACTTAAGAATAACAACAACTACATGTTTTTTTTTTGCATTCGTATCTAAGTATGTCTTCGTTGCACTGTGGCACGTTGTTTAAAAAGGCGGTCAAAAATTTATTTTATGCAAGTAAATCCTTTACAACTTCGAAATTAGAACAGTTCATTCACTTATTAGTTTTCCTACGAGAGGCTGCTTTAGTTAATGGGGTAAGCAAACTTGATTGGACAGGGTTCAACCCCTTCGGCATTCAAAATTTAAAAATGTTTTTTCTGTTTAATGATATAAATACAAATATAGAATTAGCACTAAAACATGCAGCCTTCTTCGTCGGTACTTCTTTATAGCATATTCGCCGTTGAAGTAAAATAAATAATAAAATGGCTTTATCTCTCTCCTTTCACCACCTGTATTAGCTCTCATCTATCCCTTTTCTAAAGAGTGTAGCGCGGTTACAAACTAAAAAGGTATAATTGCCTGAAGTGATAAAGATCAGGCTTAAAAAATCAACGTTTCATTAGTTAAAATTTACTACACGAAGAAAAGGGATTTGTTATGGCAACAGGTGTTGTTAACAAAATGTCGTTTGTGCGTCAGTTCATTTAGTGGGTAAATGAAAATAATGTAAAGTGTAAACCGAGAAAGAGGACAGTGAATATAAAATATTATTGTTAATAAAATAAAACATTTTGAGATACTACTAAAATGATTTACACTAACTTTGTTTTCTTTTCAGTCATGATTTCTTGTTTTTCTCCCTATTCTTTCGTTTCTGATTGGATTATATTTTAACCCTACGAAAAAACAAAATGAAAATTGATTTGAGAATACTAATTTTGAACTCGCATTTGGGAAATTTATTGGTAATTTTTCGCTACTTCAATTTTTCTCTTTTGTTGTTGTTATTATTTTATTATTTCATATTTAGAATGTCAATAAATCTTTCAGTATAAGATTCGGTTAAATGATTCTAACTGTCACCATACGGGTTTATGTAGTAATGAGCAAATAAGTCGGTTGCATCCTTCCAACTAATAGAAAAAGACACAAATCGACCGTTTAAACTTTTTTTCAAACAATTGCCTCGACCAAACTTTAATAGCGAATATCATTTATTAGTTCTAAAGAAATAAATATTAGATTTAAAATAATTTATGTTGATAGTACTTTTTTTCGTCGGCATATCAAAATGTCTACACACATAACGTTCACGGACATTATGTCGCACCAGAAAGTGACATAAAGTCCATCAACGTAAGATCAACGAACCTATACGAGTAAAGTATATATATTCTGAGTTCTTAAGCATAGCGTAGTCGATTGATCGGGGTCCCTTTTTCCGTTTGTCGGCCTGTCTGCCCGTGCTAGTGTTAAAATCAAGTTTGCCAAGGCGCTAGATCAGCTAGAGAAAATTTAAATGCGCTAATCGATCAGACATATTGTCAAAAGAGGTGTCATTAGAAATCAGCGAGATCGGTCTATGCCTTTCAAGGCAGCGTGAAAAATACCACGCCTACCTTAAGTTCTTCCATATAATTTGGAACAGTGAAGTAAATTAAATAAAAAAAAAAACAAATATATGAGCCGATATAGATTTAAAAATATAACAAAAATATCTCTGTCACCCAAATATTTGCTTTTTGATTGGAGTTACTTCACTAAACTAGATTTACATATAAGGTGAAGGGGGTATGGGATTCGGCATAGCCGAATATAGCAATTTTACTTGTTATTAATTGGCTTGCAGAAAATGTTTGGTAAGCGAAGCCGGTGTTAAGAGATCTACTATCAAAATTCTAGCTGTCAAAGTCGTGTACGTGTACTGCGCGCTATGATGTAAATATGTTACCAGTCAAGAATTCATTTTAAGTTTGATTTTGTGCTGAAATGTTAGGGCTTTTACTTTAACTTCGCTTTCCTAAAAATTTGGATAAATGTTTTCTTATAAGCTGGCTTTAGCAACCGCCAAAAAAGAATAGATCCCTGCTATTCCAAACCAATAAATAAATTGCATTTTTATTTAAAAATGTTATGGGATGTCAGCATAATATAATGAATAATATTATAAAAATTTCCAAATAATTTTACAAATATAAGCAAAGCAAGTTTACTGTTCAACAACAGCAAATAACACAAGCTATAATGAAGATAGTAATAAAACATCCCATACCTAAAACATAAGGGAAACAAATTTACCGTTTAACTACAAAAAATAATGCAAGCTATAATGAAGATAGATAATGAAGATGCACTCCTAAACATCCCATACCTAAATTATAAGCAAAGCACATCTACTGTTTTGAAAAATCACAACAATAAACAACACATGCAAATTTAAAGCAAGAAAACAATTGGGCGAACAAAAATAAAAATAAATATATTATTATATTTATTATATTATATTATTGCAATAATGTCAAAGATAAGCAAATTATTACCCTTAATCCTTACTTTTTATAATACCACTTATTGCACATTTTTATTAATGAGCAATTCATATGACCTCGCTTGAATTTACCAATAATCAAAAACAAACTACAATGGTAGGCTTAAATTATATCTAAAAAAACTAATAACTATAACAATACAAATTGTTATTATATTTGGTCTATCGTACTTGTACTTTTTGCCGTCCGTACACCCAGTTATATTTACTTTTCCATGTACGATTTTTTCGTACACGCATTTATTTTACTTTTTTCATGTATTTTTTTCCGTACACGAAGTTATTTTAATATTTTAATGTACGTTTTTCCCCTACACGAATTTATTTTCTTTTTTCATGTACTTTTTTTCCGTACACGTATTGAAAATTAAGTTTACGTACACAAACAATAGCTACAGTCGAATATTCACATACGAGTACGCAAATAAATATTTTAATAAAACACCTTCGTGGATATGTACGGAAAATTTTTAATTTAGAGACATAATTATTATGAAAATAAATATATGTACGGGTTGGTTTTGAACAGAACATTATTTGTACGATGAGTGTACTTTCTGAACTCTGATGTATACTTCAATTGCTTTCAAATTTCAAAGGGCAACTTGAGTCTAAAATAAGTTACCAAATTTTATGTTAACATCAATAAATTTTGAGCCTTAATGAGTTTCAAAGCAGCTTTAACAAGTACGATCCATAGTATCCATTTTTTTACATTAGGTGCGTTCGCGTACTCTTTCAAAAAAAGTTCGGTAAAATGAGAGTAAAATGAATTTATTTTCACCTAAAACCAAAAAGCTAAAAAGTACGGGAACACTAAAAACTAACTTTCAGTTTTCGGTCGTAAAATTGGGATACGCGGGATTTCATAGTTGAGTACAGGAACGCATCTATTATGTGAAAAATTTTAGTCTCTTGATATAATAAAATTGATAACATAACAAATATACCAAAGCATATTGTATACCCTTTTTTTATTTACTTAGCACTACAGAGAAGAGGCTTTTAGCTTAATTCACACTCTATTTTCAAAACGTTCTATTTATACCAAATGTTTAAGACTTTTGGCTATCTTTTTGCAAAATGCCTCACGGTGCATTATAGGTTTATTGCGTACAAAGTTGTTATGTTTAACTATACATGATGATGAAAAACGCAAAATGCTCCATGATGTCTACATGCTGTTTGGTTGGTTGCCTTTACGCTAAATCGTTGAAATAATACCATAAATTAAAGACCAGAATAACACAGAAAAAAAAAAACATAAAATAAGTCTTTTAAAATAGTAAAATTCATTTGCGGGAGTAAAAAATATGTGTGTTGTTGTTATTTTCATGGAGACTAAACATGATTAAGCTTGTTTAATATTTAAACGAAAAGGAAAAAAAAGACTAATATTAAATTCATAATTATTAGTGTTCCGGTTTAAAAGAAAATATTTTTACGTACGATGCTACCCGCTGCGTAAAGCTTTAGATTTGTTTAAGACAAGCAAAAATGTATTTTTCTTGTTTAGCAGAAAGCAATGTTCACATGCGCTGAAGTACATTGATTGATAGTCATTTAAATAATGTGATATTTAAAATAAAAATATGATGATATTAGTAGGCAGCAAACAATAAAAACAGCATCCAAACCAGAAATCTAATTTGAGACATGTTTGGCAGTGCAAGCACTGATTTTAGTATTTGATAGAAATTTGTATGTTTCGCAATGTGTTATGTCAAATACAAATTTTCTAACAGCTAGTGTGAGCAATCTGAAAAAGATTAAATTTTTGGTTTCTTCCTAGTTAAAATAAACTATAACTACCGTAATCATAAAATATTAAAATAGTTTTGAAATGTATTTTAGGAGAAATTTGTATGAAAATTTTGTCATAAAACTCATTCAAAACGTATTTTATTTTTTTATTTTTGAAACGTGCTACAGATAATTGCAGAAGCTAGAAAAATGTTTAATTAGGGTGGAAGAATAGAATCATCTGTTCTTACAGCAGAATCGTAAACAAAACATGCCAGATGCATCAGATGAATGGGCAGCCCTGCTAACTCGGAAGTGAGTAAAGTTCAAGGCACTGATTACAAGAGTTAGAATCCCAGTTTTCGTATGTGTTATCAAAGTATGATTGAAAAGCAGAAAAATAAGCTACACGATTAAAAAAAAAAACTATTTATTTAACTAAATAACAAATTTTTAATCAGGCTTAAGTTTATAGCAGCCAAACCTAAATAGGCGTGTAAGGCGCAATGCAAAATGCCACATAGCTTCTGTGCTGAAATGCCATACCTAAATAAGAGCGTCAACTTTGTGGCTTGAACACAAATGTTAACTTATTTTATTATATGAAACCCACTGAATGGAAATTCCAAATAGATAAAACCGCCACATCGCCCTGAAAATAACTAAATTGTCATTACTTCTCAACAATAAAAAACAAACAAGCAGCCAACTTTACTTACTAACACTCTGTCAAAATCAGATTTTCCAATAGGTATGCTTTGACGCCTCATTATATTGGTTTGCTACATACAGTTTGTATGTACATGAGTATTTTTGACAGATATATTCCGATTTGCGGGCTTTTTTTGTTTTGGCTGTAAGTTTTTTATTTCTAAAGTTTTTAAGATATAAAACTTATTTTTAAATGATGTATAAGTTTTTAAAGAAAATATTAAAAATTAGACCCTAGCAGAACGTGGTGTGGCAGTTCTGGATCGATACATTCTTTATCAGCATTTTTACATGTAGATATATACTTTATGTTGCATCAATTGTAAACATCACCTTTTTTATTTAAGCAAATAGAATACTTGGAAGATTTTCATATTGAACATTATTAAGTTGGTTGGACTAGTTTCACACACAACCTTTAGATTTGTTCCTTAATAAACGTTGCGTACATTTGTTTTTGCTTCCACTCAACATTAGGGTAGCTGCTAACGCATTTTTTATTTATTTGTGTCTTTTCTACTAATTTTTTTTTAGCAACAAAGGATCTGACAAAATTTAAAAAAACAAAAAAAAAACAGAATACAATTTGAAACCTTACTATGGATAAACATTTACATGTTTTTTCTTTATCCACAAAATTATTTTGAGACTAAATAATGTTCAGGCATGTCACAGACCTTTTATTCCATCGAAAATGGTTTCAGGTCCGTAAATTGGTTCCACGGAATACGAAAAACGAAAAATTTCTTTGGAATGTTTCCACTTTTAGGTTTTAAAATGAAATATAAATTAACTTTTATTTTGTGTCCTTACCTAGATTATCCTAGTTTGTGACGATGTTGTGCGCAGTATTGCCACTTAAAGGTCGCAGATTCAGCATTTTTTGGAATAAAGAAAGTCGATCGGAATGAAAAATAAGAAAATAATTCCGATCGAATGTTTGACATGCTTGATTATTGAAAATTTTTGTGCTAATAAAACCCACAACATTTTATAACTAAAATGTTGCTTGGCAATATGGCTGCTTAAGATAGCTCATCAGGAAAACTTTACTTAAAATCAAAACCAGTTTTCCTTAAAGATAGAAACTTCGCAATATGAAAATTCTTTTATATCAAAATAATAGGTATAATTATAATTTTAAATGAACAACATAAACTACTATAATACATGGGAGTAATTAATTCGATGGGCTAATTAATTGACGATTCTATTGGCATTGTTTGATAAATAATGCTAATGATTTTTTCAGCATTATCATTGTTTTTACTAATGCTAATGCTTTTTAATGAAAAGGTTTCATTGAGAATTAATTAAATAACAAAATCATTACCATTGACTAATGAAATAATGGTTTACAATCATTATCAATAATGAATATGTTCCTTGTCTTTGTACACTACATACACAGCTTAAAGTATAGTACAGCAATGTTTCTGAATGGCATTTAGATAAAAAAAATTGGTGCAATATTTATGTTTTAACTTTCTCAGGACAAATGAGATACTATTGGAATCTATTTTTGTTCTCTTGTAAATGAGCTACAGTGAGGGACTAAAGTTTAAATACAACCCAATAATTGTATGTTTAGAGAAAAGTAAACGTTTCAGAAATACTTAAAGTATGAAGTTTTATTTAGTTTCCTAAATAACAAAAAACAATAACAAAAAATATTAACTTCATTCAAAACATAACGGTAAATCTCACAATAACTACAAAATGCAGCAGACAAAAGTTTAAATACATCTTGCAAAGCAAAGAATTCTCTTTCTTTTCTTAAAAACAAAGTACAGTTACATTTTATATTTCGATGAAATTCTTTTATTATAAGCCACCACTTGTTATTAGTAGCATTCTTGCCTTCTTATTAGTGTTTTTTCTTCGAAAATTATGGGCAAAGGTAAAGAAATTGAGTCCAACATTAAATATTTAATAATAGTACATTTTAAGGAAGGCAAATCCTATAGAGAAATAGGAAAACTATTAAATTTGCCATTTTCAAGTGTTCAAAATATAATTAGAAAATAAAAAGCAAATGGTTCAGTTGCAAATATGCCCAGAAGCGGTCGTCCGAAAAAACTAACCAATCGTGATGTTAACCACATCGTAAGAGAAGTGAAGAAAAATCCAAGAATAAGCGCCCCAAAACTTGCAAATGATATCGCTAATAACTTTAACAAGCATGTTCACCCAAAAACTGTTCAAAGAGTGTTGCGAAAAAATGGATACAGAAGTCGAGTTCCCCGAAAAAAGCCACTGATAAGTGAAAAAAACAGAAAACTAAGACTAGAATTCGCACATAAGTATAAAAACAAAGGCGCTGAGTTTTGGAGAACAGTTCTATTTACAGACGAGTGTAAATTTAATTTGTTTGAAAGCGATGGGCGTGCAAAAGTTTGGCGCAAGCCAAACACTGCTCTTCAAAAGCAAAATTTGGTTCCTACAGTAAAACATGGAGGTGGCAATGTAATGGTTTGGGGAGCTATTGGAGCAGCGGGGGTTGGAAATTTGGAGTTTATTGATGGCATAATGAACCAACATACATACAAGAGTATATTGAAAAGAAATTTGCAAGCATCCGTCGACATCTTAGGCCTTGGACTTCATTGGATCTTCCAACAGGATAACGATCCAAAGCACACTGCACTTTCTGTGAAAGAGTGGTTGCTGTATTATGCTCCCAGACAGCTGTATAGCCCACCCCAGTCACCAGATTTAAACCCAATTGAGCACGTTTGGGATTTAATTAAGCGCAAATTACAATCAACTTCAGTAACGAGCAAAGATTCGCTTAAAGAAGCTCTTAAAAAAATATGGTCAGAAATATCGCCTTTTGAAACAGAAAGCTTGGTACTTTCTATGCCACGCCGCTTGCAGGCAGTTATTGATAGTCATGGCGGTCCAACAAAGTATTGAAATGTTTTCCTTTTTTATTTATTTAAAAAATGTGCTAACATTCCAAGATGTATTTAAACTTTTGTCTAGTACATTTTATCGTATTTTTAAGGATTACCGTTAAGTTTTGAATGAAGTTAATATTTTTTGTTATTGTTTTTTGTTATTTATGAAACCAAATAAAATTACATACTTTAAGTTTTTCTGAAACGTTTACTTTTCTCTAAACATACAATTTTTGGGATGTATTTAAACTTAAGTCCCTGACTGTACTAGTTGTGGTTTACGGTGACTTCAAGTTTTTTATCTATCTAACTTAAAAATGATAAATTAATAAAAGTTTCCTAATAAAGATCTATCTATAAGAGTGTTAAGACTTATTTATTTTATGCATAGTTTTTTTAAGTCTCTGTGATCAAAAATATGTGTTTCGTAGAAAAAATTATTTTTGTTCAATTGTCATTAGTAATGAAACGATTTCATTGAAATTTCATTACCATTATTAAAAACAATTGTAATTAAAATGAAGTCATTAGCATTAAATAGTAATGGTTATTTTTTCATTGTCATTATTTCAAACAATGCCAATGAAATTTCAATGGTAATGAAAAAACCCCAAGTGTGACTACTATAAATAGTTGTTTCATAAAATGATGACAATTTTTCGAAAAAAATAACATTTTTTTTATTTTCTAAATCTCAAATTATTAAGTTATTAATTTATAAGATATGACCATTAAACATTTTAAAACAAAATACTTATAGAAATTATATGTAGTATTTTTTTATTTCACCAAAGTTTTAAAAAGTTCAATTGGGGTTAATTCAACTAAACTTTAATTCTTAAATTTATTAAAGAATTATGAAAGAAAAAATTAGTAGAAAGCCGGCTCACTAAATGTACTGATTTTTAAACAGAACAACGGAAAAAGCTTTGTCCAATCAAACTGTTATTGATTGACTATGAATACTTCCCATATTATTATTAACAAAATAAGTTGCCTTAATAGATGATGTTTACAATATACACAAACTTAGAGTTAATAAATGTGAAGGATGCTGATGACGGATAAGCGATCTGGAAAATGCTGCATCACATTCTGCTGGTGTCTAATTTTTTAAAATTACCAAACACATTTGTAAATAATTTTTCTTTCTTAATAAGCTTAGAAATTAAAACTTATTTGCATTTAAACCAAATTATTATCATTTATTTGTTATAATACTAAAAAAGGAATAATTTTGCAAATTAAAAATAAAATTTCATTTTATTAATTTAGGGTTTTTAAGGTGCTCATCCCCTACCTAAAAGATAAGCAAAGATAATTTACTGTTCAACAGCAACAAATAATACAAGCTATAACGAGGATAGTAATAAAACAATAACAAATGCACAAGTAAACATCCCATACCTAAAAAATGAATAAAGCTCATTTACTGCTTGGAAAAACCACAACAACAAATAACACATGCAAATATAAAGCAGGAAAACAATTGGACAAACAAAAAAACCAAATGAAAATAATTACTTTTTGATAACAGTAAGCATCAAAAATTCCTTGCCTAGATATAATTTCAAAAATGTTAAAGATAAGCAAATTAATACCCTTAATCCTTACTTTTTATAATACTACTTATTGCACATTTTTATTATTAAGCCATTCATATGACCCTCGCTTGAGTTTTTAAGGAACTCCACTGCTTACCAATAATCAAAAACAAATTGCAATGGTAGGCTTAAATTTTAACAAAAAAAAAAAAAATAACAATAAAAACAAAAAATAATGTTATTTTATTTTGTCTCTCGTACATGTACTTTTTTACCGTCCGTACACGCAGTTATTTTCATTTTTCTTTTCCATGTACTTTTTTTCGTACACGCGGTTATTTTTATTTTTCATGTACTTTTTTCCGTACACGTACTGAAAATAAAGTACACGTACACAAACAATAGCTACAGTCGTATATTCACGTACGTATATGCAACTAAATATGTGTACGGGAAATTTCTAAACTTAGAGACACACATATTTGTTATGAAAAAAATGTACGGGTTGGTTTTAGTTGTGTGTTTTCCATTTATGTACGAGAATTATGTACAGTGAGTGTACTTTTCTGAATTCTGTAATATACCAATTCAAAAAAGGTTTTAAAATAGCAATTTCACTTTGAAATTAAAAGCGGTTTCATTTCGAAGAAAATTTTCGTTTTTTCTTTCTGATCGGAATTGAGTTCTGTGACATCCCTGAATATTTTTATACCACCCAACACGTTTCACATGTTACAATTGAGTATTAACACCGCAAATCTGTAACAAGTTCTAAAGTCATGCTAAAATTATATACTTACTGCACAACGATGATAAACTGTTTTATATTTTAGTTATAAATAACTTTTGGTTTTTTGTCCTCAATAACACACTCCTAGACTGTGGGTCGTAGTAGCAGACATAAAGATGAAATACTTTATTTTTTTTAAAGGTTTATTATTCAATAAACTTTATTTATCTTTTATAATCTTTTTTTTGTTGTCTTGTACCATAAATAGTCAGCTATTTTGGCTTTAAATTAAGAAAAAAATGTGTTTTATTTTGCTTGTCATGAAAGTCTATAATTTTCACATTAGCAGCAGACTTTTTTTTATTTTTCTTGGTCTAGTTCAAGGTGATAATTTACTATGGGATAAAGTAAAATAAGAATAAAGAAAACTATATTTATTTAAAGTTAAAGTAGAAGACAAACGTTTGGAGATACTAAGAAGATTTTCCTCAGCAAGCAGCAATCGTTTAAAGAATGATCAACAAACCAGAAATCGTTAAGGTATCGAATGTTTTTAGTTGCATTTAAAATTATCCTATAAAATTTCAATTAAGGTAGAGTCAAAACATCTTTAAGCTATAATCCAAAGGTATTTTGATGGCTTTAATTGTAGTATTTAATAGTTGGATATCAATCTTCTAGGAAAACGAAAGTGGCGTTTTTTTAAAGCTGCTCCACATTGAAGTATAAAAAGTTAAGCTTGAAGTGACTACGTTATTGACCATCTTAAGTTTATTACGCATGTAATTTGAAAAATATTCTCATGCTTAGACTTAGATTTGGCACTCTTGTGTACAAAGGCCACTTAAACACTTAAGGAAAAAGTATGCGAAAGTTGCTTAAGATTCGTAGGATAAAATTAGAGCAATATTGGTATGGCTGCCTAGTTAGCAAAGATTTTAAGATCGATGAGACTTATCAAAGAAAGAAATAGTTGAAAAGCTGCGTTGAACCCTCATTATGAAAGGCATTATACACAATGAGTGACAGAAATAATTAGAATTTTAAATTACTAGATTCGAAAAATCGTATAGACAACAAATAAGACCTCTCACAGAAATAGGACGATTTAAACATAAATTCGTAAACATTTTATAGCAAATAAAACTAAAAGGAAAATTTAATAAAAATATTAATAAAATCAATTAAAAAAGTAATAAAACTAAATTACAAATCAAACAAACGTTTGTTTAAATAAAAATTACTTTAACTTTTTCTTGTGCCCTTGAAGAGAAACAATAGCATTTTTCTTTTAGTTCTTTTATGGCTATCATCCATAGTGTAGCACTGGCAGCTAAACTGGCAAAGTTTTGAAATCACAAAACTGTAAACTGGTGATCAGGTGTAAATTTTTGTAGACCAGAAACTAGAGTTTCACAGTGGTCCGGCATGAGACAAAGCTCTAAAAATGAGTGAATTTTTTAATCTAAAATGATGGTGGTAGATATCACACGTAGACAGGCACTAATGGTACTGAAAGAAGATCAAAGGGGCCAGTAAGATTTATTAAGCTTACAAATTAAATTAATGATAATAATAAGTCATAGAAACTTCAAGTATCATCTGGACAGATGATATGGCACTGGTTAGCATCTTCAGGAGACACATATTATGTGTGGGTACCAAAAGGGGCCTTTGCTAAAAGTTGTCATGAGATAGAAGACGTCAAAGTTTAAAATCACTACAATCGAGAGCAAAGGCTAGTGACACAAAGAGTCGAAAAATGATCCATAATTTTAGTAGACTGCCTCTACCGAGGCCTTTACAAAAATTTATTAAAATTAATTATATTTTCTATTTTTGATTTGAAAGCAATTGGGGAAACTGAATCGACATGTAGATGTCGTCAGTTTTAATACCCATTAAAGTTTACCCATAGTAGTGTATTGAAAGCCCCTGATGGCCGCTAAAGTGCACTGCCATCTCCATGGTCTATAAACATTATGTTTTTTGATTTTCATTCTGATACGATCGACTTAGGCGATGCTACCTTTTATTTCTGGTTTATAAAGTTTCACAATGTAAGGGCAATTTGTAGAGAAATCGCAGTAGATCCTACTATGGCACAGCAGATCCTCACATTAATAATGGTTTGCAAGCTTTAGAGCTAGACATAGTATATGAGTGATTTGAATTGTACCCGACATATATATTTAAAATAAATATGCAATTTAGTAAATAAAGAAACATGCAATTGCATGTGCAAACTGTTGTTGCATAATTTAGTTGTTTTTTCTCCTACTTACGTCTACGTTAATAGACGACATGTTACCAACATAACGGAGAAAGGAGAGTGTGTGAAAATAAAAACGTTTTTTGTTTGTTGGTAGCTTTTGTTAAAGCTTTAAAATTTTTTTTATTGTCTTTAAAAACAATTCTCATGTTGTTGATGGAATTTCTGTTGTTAGTTTTTCCGAAATTTTTGAAATAGGTCTTTCTGATAAGCTGGCTTAAGCAACACTCAACAGATGCCATATTTTCCAATTAAAAAATAAATAAATTTTTATTGGATAATGCTATGGGCTATTAGCATAATATTTCTCTATACTGCAGCTACCTTCTTTATATCTTAAATTAAGGCCATTATGTTGCCCCGTTTGGTTGACTTATCATTTAATATTTTTTAATTTTTTTTTCTACATATTTCCAAGATGCACTTATGTAATATGAATATGTAATTTTTTAGCCAAAAAAAAAGCTTTTTATTTAATTTTAAATGGCAGCTACATTTTTTTATGTTATGTAAAGCGCCTACTCAGTTAAACGTGACATTGTTAATTCTTGTGATATGTAACCCATTCTTACGTGCTGTTATCTTAAAATGACCAACAACTACCATCTTTAAAAATCCTCTTAGTTAAAGCTGCCAGTATGTTTAAGGAATGTTAGTTTATATAAATGGAATTGAGGGTGGGTGGAATTCGTACTGCGTTTTAGTACGATTACATTTACTTTAGCTTATTTTTTAAACTTTTTATTGTAATAAAAGTATTTTATCTTTTTTTGTTAATGAAATAAATGTTCATATGTTAGGAATACCAAGAAGATAAATATTTTAGTAAAAGTTAAAAGTGTGTTAAATTAGTCTTTTTTGAACGCATCACAAATGATTTTTTATTTTATTTTTTATTTATTTTAATAATACGATAAGAAGCAAATAACATTTGTATTTTTTTAATTGAATCGTTGGTCATAACACTTAAAGGTTAAAATTGTATCAAAAAATTTGAAATGTTACTAACTCTGCCTCAGAACTAAGGATATGAATGAATTTTAATACTGCAAAGAAATTTGACGTTAAATCGCCAACTAAAATATGGGAGTATATTATAAACATTTCTCCATCAATGTTTTGCAATGAAGCATATAAACATATATTATATTGATATATTTATATTTTATTATATTTTAAAAAACATAAAAAATAATCATTGAATGGTCGTCTTAAACTACAAAAAAAAAACTTTCTTTGACTGCATTCACGTTTAATTTACTTAGTCCTCATCACTGTTGGTTAAAAAATATTTTCACGATAACGTGAAGACAATCTCATTTGGTCACAATTTCTGTTAAAACAATTAAAATATTTTTAAAATTTTATTTGTTACTTTAGACTGCTTTAATGGTAGTGGAAATGATGAGGCCATCTTTATAGTTAAGAAGCCAACGTTGATGATGCACAGTGGGGGATTCGGTAAGAAAATTGTTATAAAAATAAATTTTCTTAACGGATGGACAGAATATGAGATGAGATTAAATATTTAGACATGCAATTGTTTTTGAAGAGGAACACACAGGAAAGCCTGCTAATCGAGGAGAAAATTTATTAGTAAGATTTGGTGATTATAACTAAAGTGTGACCTATTTCTAAAAATTATTACGTGGCCTAGTAAAACACAAAGTCCTAACAAGCACATTGCAAAGAGAAAAGAAATAGATGTGCACTACTTGGCATGATGGCTGCCATAAGGAAAACACCTCAGCCGGTATTGACTTATTTTTTATTGGAAAGTTATTTCAATATAAAGAAGTCTCTCTAGACTTAGTGAAGCAGCTTAAGAACAACAGAAAATACAAAGACTTACAATTGTAAAAGGGCTTTTGATTTATGTGACAAGAGTGTAGTTAGAAATTACTATGGATACTGGATCATTGACAGGAATATTGAAGCGGATGAGATCTCTGAAAAACTAATATACTTTTAAATTTTGGCTAGAAAACTCGAGCCTTTTTAAAGGTATACTTACGGGTAAGTACGAGTAGCTGTTTTAGATTATAAACCTTTTAATTGAAGAATGTCAATCCAGATTTCCATTTCCGCACAATATGTAAATATTAAGAGAAGCTTTATCTGTATTTTATCAAGAGGTAAGCCGACAGGTTTGTTGATACAATTAATTTTAATATGGGAATCTAATGGAACAAAGCTGTGTCGTTCGTGTACGAACGAGTTAATTTGACCGAATCAATCAAATGAATAGATTGATATGGTCAAATTGGTTAAATTGAACGGATGACTTAAGTGAATATTGTGTACGAATCTCTTTCGTTCAGTTATTTGATCGCTTTTTTGTGTCGTGTTCTTTTATTTCAGTTGATTTTTTGTGTATTAAAAGAAGTTGCTGTATGTGTATATATACATACATATGTAAGTAAATGTTTCATCTTTGTTTTTTTTTTTTTTTTTGGAAAATTGATAATAATTAATCCCATTGGGAACCATTCATATGTAGAAAAATGAAAGAAAAAATAAAAATAGTTACTAAATGTTTGCTGTGTTTTTGTATTGAACATTTTTGAGTTGTTATTGTCTTCTGTCCTATTGATTTAATGGAGTTCTCATTTAATCAATTTGGCTTTTGATGTAAGACTTTCTGTTTTTCTATACAAAATTTGGGTAAAATCCACTGATGAGCTATTTGAGCAGCAGTGAAATGGCCATATGGATATGCTTTCCCCGCAGTATACATTTCATTTTGTAGTTTAGTTTAAAATAATAAATATTTCATGAGAATATCATACAATTAATTTTAATATGGGAATTCTACCAATACAACTCCCTCTACTTTTAATTTCGTTGATTAAAAACATATTTTCTAGCAATTTAAAGAAAAAGGTATAAAAATATAAAAGCTGTAAAAAAAGGAGTTAAATATTTTTGAACTGCATACTTTTCGAAGTTTTTGCTTAAGATAAAAAGCTAGATGTTGTATAAATAACTATTCGTGATTTGTTATGAGATCTTTCTAATATGTCTACCAAACCAGGAAATATATTCCATTGCGCTAGTGTCGACATTTTTTGTGTTTTTATACCCTTCACCACAAAATGTGGAAAAAAGGGTGTATATAAGTTTGTGTAATTTCTAAAATACCCATTTTCGATCACATAAAGTATATATATTTTGACTTCTTATGCATAGCGATGTCGATTAATTTATGTCCGACTATCCGTCTCTCCGACTGTGTTAGTGTTGATTTCACACGAATAATATTAATGTGTCTATTGATCATATATAGTCTCGAAAGAGGTGCTATTGGAAGTCAGCATGACAGGTCCATGTCCTTCGAGGCAGCAGGCAAAACACCACGCCTACCTCTAACTTTTTCATGTCTTTTGGAAAAATAAAATAACTCCAATCAAAAAAATAAATATATGGGGTGATAGCGAATTTAAAAGTTGCAAGTTACGGGGTTCTGAAAATTTCAAATTTTTTAAAATATCAATATGGGTTTCAATTTAAAACTTTTGATGAGATCTTTAAGGAAATACTATTTTTTTTAAATATTTAACCTATTAAGAGCCGTTGTCATTTTCATGTAAAATTATATATATGCAGTTCCAACATTTTTTTATTCTTTAATTTTTCGTCACTCCAATATTTGCTTTTTGAATGGAGGTACTTTGCTTAGATTCGGCATAGCCGAATATAGCACTCGCACTTGTTTTTTTTTTAAGTATGAAAATAACTTCTTTTTTCATAAAAGTAGAAATTAAAAAAATAAACTTGGAATATATCTTTTTTGTCAGATTTTTAAATCAAGTTCCCCACTGTGTTAAGATGCAGTATTTGTGTTTGTAGTTTTTCATTTCGTTTTTATTATTTAATAGCAGAATGCTATTATTTTAAGTATTACAAATTTCCAGTAACCAAATATACATATAAAAGTGTATTAAAATACTTGACATTTTAGGAACTCGGACAATTTAAAAAATGCTAGTTTTAAGGACTCTGTTAAATTTAGATTATAAATACTGATGGTATAAATAAAAAATCACTACTTTGCAGTCTTTAAAAGAACCACTGATAATGTTTACACTTTTTCAAGAAATACAAAGTTTAATTCGATAATTGTATGTGGACAATTGCATAAATATAAGTAGTATATTGTCCATTGACTTATGATGTTATGTGTCGTTTTTAGTATGGGTATAGTATCATTTATGAAAGTGTCATATTGTCCGCACTTAAAACAACAACAACGGCTTACCAAAAATTTTCTACATAACCGGCTATCGGACGGACGCAATGATTTTCTTTTCTATGGTATAACCAACAGGCTTCGCACGTTAGTACTCCCCGTTGATATACATTATGTCACTTTCTGGTGAGACATAATGTCTAGGAACATTATTTCCGTGGACGTTATGAAATGCCACCTTCGATACTCAAGAGCAAAAACAATACTTTAAATTGATAACCCAGTGAACAAATTAAGGTATTTGTAACATTTCTAGTGAATAGTACAATTAGCTACATTTATGGGAGGAAAAAAGAAAAGGCAGAGTTCGATTGGTGTTATTTTTTCCTTTGTCTCAGATGTTATTCTAAGATGACATAAGTCGTAAAAAAATACGTCATTGCTCCAAATGTCACGAACGATATTAAGGGCATAATTACATTTAAAACAAAAGCAATTTTTTAGAATTGTTTTTGTTTTGAATGTAACTAAGCGAACGAACGAATGCGACATCGTGAAACTGGTCCTAAATTTTATTTATTACAAAATCAATCTAAAGAGTGTTTTTTATTTAAATAACACGGATTGTAAAGGAAACGCAAAAATTACAGCTTTCTCCCTATATTCGCAGAATTTCGCATATCTTGAGTTGTATCTCAAAACTAATTTCGTTTTATTTTATGTAAAATATATTCATTTTTTGTTTAATATTTTAAATCACAATATGTTGAATGTGCTTTTTTCATGAATTAAATTTATTGAATGGAATAAATTAACTATTTTTCGGGTATTTCTGTCACGTGCGATGCCTGTAATAATATTCCGAGTTTTAGGCTGGTATGACATTCTGTTTACTAAAAAAAATTTCAATTTTTTTAAATACCTTTATTCTTTGTTTGTTTTTATATTGAATTTTTAATATATTTTTACTTAATTCAATTATTATTTAATTAAAAGATTGTTTTTTATATAAATTTAATTAATTATTCTGTAAATAATATTCTGTAAATAATTAATTGAAATAAAAATTTTATTGAATTTACATCTGAATGCAATAAAAACTAATAATAGATACTAAAGCCTTTTTATGTAATTTTTAGCTCAAACACTTTCTTTCTACTTTTCTTAAACACGCAAGTAGTTTTTTAAATGTTTTTTTTTTATTTTTAAAATACTGTAGTTCTTCTCTATTCTAGAGCTACGGTCTTTTAATAATTGATTTTAAAAAGCAATTAAGACTGCAAAAAAAAAAATGAACTGATACATATCGCAATTTTTTTTTAAAGCTTTTGTCAAGTCGCAACCATTAAGTAATGTTATTTCCTTCTTTTTTAGTTTAGTTAACACCATAATGAATAATAATTTTTAGTTCTAAAGGCAGATTGTTTAATAAATTAATGAATTTTTTAAAGCATTGAAGCATTTCTTCTATGAGCGGAAAACTTAGTATGTTGCCCCAAGATTTAGAAAAAAAAATCAATTAATATTTGTTATTTATTTATTCATGTATCTAATGCAGTAAAAAATTTTGTCCGAATTGTTAACATCGAAAATTAATTAACACTAAACAGCATTTTTGTGGTGTTGCAATGCATAACAACAAATTACAAATGACTTTGCAAGTGTTATGTGAAGGTACCAAAAGTAAAAAAAAAAAGTATACAATTTCCTTTTCTTCTACAATAGAGCACAGTGAATATAAACCTGCTCAATAGCAGAAGCGTACAATTATATCTTGAAAAATTTTTTAAATAGTGTTCGTCGAACATCAATTTGGCATTAATAAAGTCAAAACAAAATTATCAAACCGTAATTAATTAAAACAATTAAATCGAATACAATCAACTATAATTTAGTGAATCCCAAGATCTTAGCAACTATTAAACATGTTCTTAAATTAATTATTATCATCTCCACATTGCAAAGAACTTTCAGGTTTAAATAATATTTTTCGCTGTTTTTACGATAACTCAAAAATATTTGCTCAATAATAATAATCTTCTTTAATTGTGCTTGATTCCTTCAAATATAAATATTTTATGATGTTCTCACGAAATATTTATTTTTTTAAACTAAACTAAAAAATTAAATGTATTACTGCGGGGAAAGCATCAGCCTTGTCAAGTTGGTGCGTTTCGTACCATTTTGGGTGCTTTTTTGAATTTTTTGTGCGAAAATTTCCCAAGTCGGTGCGTTTTTTTTTAATTTGTCGTGGCACCAAAGCAAATTTAACATAACTTTTTTTTAGTGTGAGAAAAAATGTTTGTACAAAAAATACACCTGTTTTAATACCATTTCGTTTAAGACGTACCAAATCATAAGCACAAAATGAAACGGTATTGTTGCTGTATTAATTTATGTTATGCTAAAAAAGAAACATTTCACTCTATGGAATATACTATCTCTTTCAGATTTTCATAGTCATTGTTTTTGTAGTAAAGGCTGCTGTCGTATCTGTTGTTAAACAGCTTAGCAAAAGCAGAGTTTTGTCGTGATCAGTTTACTTTTAACCGACTTCAAAAAAAGAAGGAGGTTATACAATTCGACTGAATGTTGCTTTTTTATGTTTGTGCCTGCAGAACTCAGTCATTTCTGAACCGATTTTGAAAATTGTTGGTAATATGATAGATTATGCTTACAGATTGGTCCCGTTTAATAAACAGTTCATAATCTTAAAAATTAAAGGATGTCCCCATACATATTTTTACGTGTATTATTAACTGTAAAGGACGATTCTGTAAAATATAATATGACTGCGTATTACTATGGCTCCCAATAACAAAAAGTTATACAAAAATAAATCTTAAAATTAAAGGGTGCCCCCATAACCTGAATTGCTGTGTCCGCTATAACAACAAGCATAAAATTTAGATTTGGATGTTAAAGGGTGTCCCAATAGTTGATGTAATTTCAAGTATGTGAACTATCTTTTGAACCGGTATATACAGAACGCTGAAACTTAAAAGGGACCTGTATTGCTAAGCCCGCTATATCAACGAGTTTATAATTTAAATTTAGAAATTAAAGGGTGTCCCATAATAGATGTAGATTTACTTATATGGTCCTACCTTTTGAACCGTTATAGACAAACACTTGCAAATTTGACATTATGTCGAGATTCGGGCAAGACTGCCTTCTAATTTGAGTTACAAAAACTTAACGTTTTAAACGTAAAAAATGTTTTATTTCATTGCAAAAATGATATCATGCCATTAGCAGTACAATTTGAGTCCGATATCAAAATATTGTCTAGTATTGAAAACGGGTGGCGAATGGTTCTCCTTATGGAATGAAACAATATTGATTCAACATTAGAAATTTGGACTGAAGTTAAATGTTATAAAGACGCACTTAATATTAACCCTTTTCAAGCACTAGAAAATACCGCACATAGAATTTTGTCACTTCCATACTCAATTGCAGAAGTTGATCGCGTTTTTAGTTCAATGAATTTATTTAAATCAAAGATACGTAACTGAATGTCTTTAAGTGCTGTTAATGCATTAATTCAAATTAAAAATTGATTAAAACTAGAAAATTCTTGTTTTGAAGCTTACGAACTTCCAGATAGTGTTAATTGCCGCATTACAAAATATCAGAATTTAAGATCAATTTATTCATAATTTAATTTTTGCAGTTATAAGCCCTTAATAAAATGAATTTTGAAGGGCAATTTTACTTATTAAACGGTATGTATGTAATTATACAGAAATATTTTTTATGAATGATCACTGTTTTTTATTTAAAAAGTTGTGTATGCAATATATGAAAAAAATGTACGAGGGCTGCTATATATATATTTCTGGCCTGGCAACACTGAGTGCTGCTAAGTGCAATCTGACATTTCCATTGGGAAGTTTGTCATTTTTAAGCATAATCGTACTCAAACCGTTTTGACGTACGACCATTATTTGTGTTGTTTACAGTGACTTGAAAAAATTAATATAGAAAAAAATGGAATTAACTCGTGAACATTTTCGTGCCATCGTTTTTCACAATTTTCGACGTGGATTATCACGACAAGAGTGCATTAATGAACTTATATCTTTGTATGGCGATGAAGCACCATCCTATAGCACTGTGAAAAATTGGTATATTGAATTTAATCGTGGCCGAAGCTCGCTCAAAGACGAATTCCGTGAAGGTCGTCCAAAAACGGTTGTTATGCCAGAGAACATTGATGCCGTGCGTGAACTCATAATGCAAGATCGACATGCGACATACCGAGAGATAGAGACATCCTTGGACATTTCTTCCACCAGCATACATTCGATACTGCATGAACACCTGGCCGTAAAAAAGGTTTGTTCTCGTTGGATCCCGCACAATTTGAAAGTTGCTCAAAAAAAAGGCTCGTGTCGATTGGTGCAAAGAAATGTTGCAAAAATACGATTGCGGTGCTTCAAAAGACGTTTATAAGATCGTCACAGGTGACGAATCATGGATCTATGCGTATGAGCTCGAAACGAAACAACAATCGACAGTGTGGGTCTTCAAAGACGAGCAAAATCCAACGAATTTTGTTCGTGGAAGAAGCACTTCGAAGCAAATGGTCGCCTGTTTCTTCGGCGAAACTGGTCATGTGGCGACTGTTTCGCTTGAGCAACGTAGGACGGTCACTTCTGAGTGGTACACTACAAAAATGAAAGAAAAATAAAAATATTTACTCAATGGTTACTGTGTTTTTGTTTAAAAATTTTTTGAGTTTTTTATGGCTTTTTGCCTTATTGATTCAATGGAGTTCTCATTTAATCAATTTGGCTTTAAGTATAAGACTCTGAGGTTTTGCTTACAAAATTTGGGTAGAATCCACTGATGAGTTATTTATGAGTAGTTGCGAAATGGGCACATTGATATGCTTTCCCCGCAGTAATACATTTCATTTTTTAGTTTAGTTTAAAAAATAAATATTTCATGAGAATATCATGAAATATTTATATTGCAGGAATCAAACACAATTAAAGTAAATTATTATAAAAAAGATTCCAAATAATAAAATTTCATATTAAAATAATAATCTTCAGTAAAAATTGGCTAAAACCTTTTCCTTTCCCAGATTGTTTGCTACCATATAAACCTTGATCTCGATCAGTTTTTTATGGAACATTCTCATAAAATGCGATATCCCTATTCCCACAGAAAATAGTCTAGTGACGTTAAAAATCACTACCTTGGAGGCCAAATCACGGGTCGTAAGCGTAAAATCTATAAATCAGTTATGGCCAGAGCAGTGTGACATGTTGCATTATGTTCTTGAAATCACAGCTCCTGTACATCACGGTTGTTCAATTGATGAACGTAAAAGTCAGTAATCATGGCTCTATAGCGCTCGTCATTGATTGTAACATTCTGAACGGTGGCATGTCATAACGTCCAAGGACATAATGTCCAACAACGTTAAGTCATAACGTCCATGGATCTTAAAGATATATTTTATAGTAGAAATCTTTGGTAACAGAAGCCGTTGTTGTTTTAAGTGCGGACATTATGGCACTTTAAGTGACGCTATGTCCAAAGTAAAAACGACACAATCTTAATGGACATTATGTCGCTTTGAAAAACGTCATTCTTTATAATGAGTATCACTGGAAGTTGCGCCCTGCATCTTAAAGTACATTCAGGATATTACCACTCATTAGCATTTCATAGCCTACAGTGTTGCCTGATCAGGACAAAATCGTAACATTAACATAGCTTTAATTTGGTTAAAAATTGTTCAGTCATCTGATAATAATGTGGATTAACTTTCGAAATCTTTTTTTCGTGTTATTTTCTATTCATTATTCCGATTTAATAATTAAATGACCGATATTGCCTATTGAAGGTAATGGCACGTCTCGATGGCCATTTATCTACCGCTTACTTAGGTCTTTAGGAAACTTCTCACAAACATTTTAAATAAACTAAAGATTTTTGTCCAAACAATAAAATAAAGACAAAAATCAAAGTTTAAGCATTTCGACAAAACAACTAAAAGAATCAACGAATAATAGAAAGAAAAACACCAACGGTGAAGCTGTGTCTTGGCTAAAAATACAATGGAGAGATTTCTAAAAAATGCTTTCTTGGATGACAATTCCAAATTAAAGATATTAGACCTCTAACCTAAAAGAGAAAGACCTAGAATATATGAAAATGTTGATTTGCTTCCATTATACACAACCATTAGACCAATAACAGAAGAAAAATCTAAAGATATGATGGAGTTACTATCCTATATCCCACCAACTTTTCACAAATACTTTATTTCCCTAAATACTAAAAAAATAAGTAAATTAAGTTTCTTACAATGAAATAAGTTTGAATTAAATGTTAATAACTTATAAAAATGTTTCCTTGATGATATAAGTAATTTATAAAGTCATACAGTTCGTTTTGAAAGTGTTATAAGTCATTTTAAAACCACATTTCCTTTTAAAAATTGTTATAAACTTCACAATCATAATAAAAAATTGTTTGTTGGCACTACTTTACTGTCGAAAAATCATATTCCATAACGCAAAAATATTCTTTAATCCTTTAAAATGTAAAACTATAAATATCTCGAAACAAGGAAAATATGACTTATACTACTTTCAAAATCAAGGGCTCATATAAACATAAGTACATGTATGTTAGCATATAAATATTTATTTTTGTGTTTGAGGCACAATAATTAAACCATTTACATATTTTTCATTAAAGGCCGTCATTTTATATATCAAACAGTAATTTCTAAAGCGTCCGACAAATTACTTTTTTTTGAAAATGCTGTAAAAAAACTACTGAATATTTTCTCAAATTTCCTTTTATATTATATATGAATGTTTTTTTGACCTTTTTAATTAATTTTTGTTTTCTAATTTTTTAAGCACTAGGTCAGTTTATAAATAATAACAAATGTTTATTTATATTTTCAATATTTCGCCACACCTTTGGGTGGCATCACCCAAAAGTAAATATTGGAAGATAATTTCATTAAAATGGCTGCCTCGGCTTGCCATGCAGTAGCCTACACAATCCGTCCAATTTTTAAGCACATTATCGATTGTGTGCAACTGTATTTCACCAATGGCTTTACGAATATTGTCCTTTAAAGTGTCAATTGTGTCTGGCTTGTCGGCGTAACACTTATTTTTGACGGCACCTCACAAATAATATTCCATTAGTGTCAAATCGCAGCTCCGAGGTAACAAACGACATCAAGTCTGCGGCTGATAATGCGATCTTCCGTCCAGTTAAAACCAAATGTTGCCAATGACTCCTATTAAATTTTGGTGAACAAAAATTCGTTCAACATGGCCCGATAACGATCGCCATTGACTGTAACGGTCACTCCTTGCTCATTTTCGAAGAAAAATGGCCCAATTATGCCTCTGGACCAAAAATCCGCACCAAATAGTGACAGGTTTTGGGTGCACCGGCTTTTCAATGTATGCGTGTGGGTTTTCTGTACCCCAAATGCGACAATTTTGCTTGTTTACATACCCGCCAAGATCAAAACGAGACTCATCTGAAAAGATGATTTTTTTTTTTGGCAAAATCGGCATCTTCTGTAAGTCGATCGCAGGCCCACTTAGCGAAGCGAAACGGATTAGATGTTCAGTTGGCTTCAACTCCTGAACCAACTGGACTTTGTATTGCATGATACCAAGGTCTTTATGCAAAATCCGTCTCAATGCTGTCTTCGAAATGTTCAATTGTCGAGAACGACGGTGAATTGATGTGACGGCGCTTCACGCACACTTTCTGCCACAGCAGCAATATTCTCGGGTGTACGCACTATTTTTGGCTGTTCAGGCTTTGGTTTATCGATGATGATGCCAGTTTCTTTCAATTTTTTCACAAGATAATGAACATACGAAGCTGAAGGAGCTTTTCTTCTTCCAAAATCCGTAGGCAATTTTCACATACATTCTGCAACATTACCATGATTTTCAAAGTAATTTTGCAGTATTTCCCAGTGTTGTTCAAGCGTTCAGCGATAGGATAAAAGTAGTTATCGGTCAAATCAGACAAGACCTAAGTGTTACCATTCACGAAATAAGCACTAGTTGGAAAAAAATGTTAGATGGCGGACCCTGACGTACCGTATGATATCTTCAATAAGAGAATATAGTTCACTTCATAAATGGATGTGAACGTAGAAATGAATGAAGATAAAATATTTTTTTTCGGTTTATAAATTATATTTTTTGTATAACTTTTAACTATTACTCATCTATGTATAACTAATAAGTAAATAATTGTTTTTTTTTTGTGAATTTATGTTTTTATATAACTTTTGTGACAAACAGCGTGCCCATTTTAGCACTTTCGGTATTAGATTCAGCACTTCTGATTAAGCAGCAAAATTACCGATTTAGCACTTAGAACTATTTTTAGCACTTTCTAACTTTTCATTCAGCATTGCTTAGCATTTTTAATTAATATAATTTACAAAATGTTAAAAAAAAAAAATTATAATTAATGCACTTTTCTGCAAAACACTACTTTTCGCGTGTACCAATTGCAATAATAACAACGTAAGTCTAGCAACATAATTTAATAATTTATTTTTCACCTCCTTAAGTACTTTTTTATATCTTTGAATAAAAAATTTGTATATTCAAATCTTACTGCGGATACCTAGAATAAATTTGAAAAAGTGCATAATATATGTATATACATATGTGTATGTCAGGTTTTAAATTGCATGCTTAAAAATAGCAACAGCACTAAAATCTTTGCTTTGCTTACATATTTTTCAGCAAATTAAAAAATTAAATGTCTCAGCATTTACAAAAAATTTCATTACAAAGGAAGCAAATACAAAAAAAGGAAGTAACGTATATGCTTAAGCTGACTATGTATTTCATTCTGCAGCAAAGCATTTAGCAAAGCATTTATTTTTAAAACGTTTGCTGTTCCTTAAGCAATAACTTGATGTTTGTTTCTTCTTTTGCAGTTGCTTTTTAAGAGAAAAAAAAACACCATTTATTGGTGTAATAAAAACAAAGTTTTTAAAGTTTATTTTCTTATGTATTGTAAGTAATATATGCATAAATACGTTTTCAAATTTAAAAGGGATGAAAAGCTGCGAGTTACAGCAAGTAACAGCGAGAAAAAGCTTCCGTAGTTAGCTACAACTTCGTAGTAAAAAGTTAAGCAAGCAAAAATAAAAATAAAGAACAACTGTTTGCTTAAGCAACAGCAAATGTTTTCAAAGTAATTACTTTGCTGATTGGTTGACTGCAGAAAGAAACACATAGTCAGCTAAAGCAAATACGTTTCTTTCTTTTTTGTTTTTTGCTTTTGATGCACATTTTTCTACAGCAACAGTTAAGCAACTACATATGCATTGAAAATAGTCAAGCATTTTAAAAGACTGAATTATTATTTTTATTGTATTTTTAAGACTTTTTATGTTTATTAATTAATGATATATTGTTTTAGGAGTTAAACATTTTTTAGCTTTTCTTAGCATTCTTTTGGTGCCAATTTAGCTCCAAATATTTGTCGGATCTGGTCACACTGGTGACAAATCAATAACAATTAAACAGTCTTTTATCAGGAAATATTTGCGCTTACAAGACTATGGTATAATTCAATTATATAACATGACATTTTTAACCATATAATGATTATTTAATTTGACCATTTAATGTTTATATTTGAACATAATTATTTTTAGATTTTACTAAGTTTGGTTATCTCAACCAAGTTTTTTTTTGCATACATCGTATTTAAACTATTTAAAGGGAAATCTGCACTACAGAACATTTGGCTATAAATATATGGTATTTAAGATTCGGCATTGCCGAAAATAGTGCTTTAATTAATTATTTTTTTTTTTGCAAAATCTTCTTTAACAACTGTTAATAGAAATATAGAAAACGGAAAATCGAATTACTGTTTTTACTCAATTTTATTTTAGTTTTCTATTTTGCTTGCTTTTTTTTTGTTCAGTGGATCTTGTCACTGAACATGATTATTTTTTAATATGCGACATAGTGCGTTATCATGTTCATCGTGAACATTTTACCAGCAATAAATATTATTTTTACAATTTAAACAGTACGTTTCGTTTGTTTTTTTTTCGGTTTTTGTTTTTCGTGTCCTAAGTTGTTTGTCTAATTTTTACCCTAAAGGTTTTACGTAATTATACTTAACACTGACTAGTTTACTTTTCAAAGGTGTCTGCCTGACTGGCTGGCTGTGTTGTCTTATGGCAGAAATCGACTGCATAGTTGCTATCATGTGTGTTCATGGTCAATTTAGCGACTATTGTACAACTATTTTTTAATGCTTAATTGTGTTTGATATACAAATAGCTTTAGTTTAATAAAAAAAACAACACTTTGTATGCCTTTGGCTATTTGGAATGTGCAACAACTTAACACCGGTAGCTATACATGCAACAATTGTTGTTGTCAACAACATCAACCAACTCTAGCCAAAATTGATGTTAACTTTGTTGAGCATCTAATTTTATGCAAGAATGTGTGCAAATTGTAATGACACTTTCTTATGGAGTGTAGGTTTACATTATTTGCTGACAGTTTTCTACAAATATAAATATTGTTGAATACACACGTAAATAAATAGAGGTACTTTAAAAATCTATGAGCCTAGAAGACATAAATTTGTACAGATGTTTTTTGTTCATCGTACTGACTGTTTGATTTGACCATAATTTGTTTAATTGCATTTAACATGCATAATTTTTATAGATTCACATACAGCAGGATTTAGAAAAGAAATATAATTAAATAAATTAAAAAAATATTTTTATTGCTGATAATGTGAAAAAAATCTGTACCTCCAATTGAGAGGCTGGTTTTAATAACGTTATTACAGCATAATAAAAATAGGGAAAACATCATTTATTCTTTTAATATTTCCTTTGGGTTGTAAAACAATCAAAACAAATTGTTTTTAATTAAAAAAAGTATTGTTATCATTTTAATGGCCAATCTGTGCTGGATGCTCCTTGCAACTGTAAGTTACTGTTTTTATTTTTATGAACTAACAACTCATATTTTATGTTCGGCGCCGTTTTCTTTATCCTACGTTCTGTTTGTTTTGTAGACTGGGGACGTTGGCAGATAGCTGAACCTATAAAATTCTAAGTTCATGGAATAGAAGTCATAAAATTATTGAGTGTTTGTTAGCAATTACATTAGTCAAGATTCTGGCATTTAATTAATTAAATATGCCAACTAAATATGCCTTAGACAGCTAAACGACAGCATACAGTCAATATACAGATGTTTGCCTTGCTTGTCAGTTAGATTGTGGTCTTTTATTACTGTATGTCGAAGGCATTGATACGAGTACATGACCATTTTATGGATTTCACATCACAGTGATTGAGACTTTTTTATACTTTTTATCGAATTTTTATGAACCTGTAAAAGTAATGCAAAATATTTTTGTTTTTTATTTAGCGAAATAGAGGCAGTGTTATTTAAGTGGCATATTTCAATTTTTAGATGTATTTAGTGAAGTGAAAATTTGGACATAACACAATATGCTTATCAATATTTTTTTCATAATACATTCCATAGAATACACGTATTATAACCGACTTAATCGATTGCGTTATCTGTAATTAAAATACAATTATAACTCTCTAGTTTTTATAGATATTAAAGTAATTATTTTAATTGCTAAAGTAAAATAATATATATACGAAAAAATTAAATGGTGTTTTGTTCGCCAACACTGATTTTATAGTTAAAACTTGCGTTGTTGTTAGAATGGACAATTATACATCAGGTGAGCAGCAGGGTACCAACCGCAAATTGTCAAAAATAGAATGCTTGTGTGTATATGAGAATGTTTATTTTGACGACAGGAAGGCAATAAGGCGGTAAGTTGTAATCTACGCTGATTTGATCTTTCTATTCTAATTAAAATCTTTTCTATATTTGTTGGCGACAATTAACATTTCAGTGATGCCAATATAATAAGACTTGCAAAATAAATGAATGGGTTAAAATCTCTTATTCTAAAATTGCGTTATTTAAGAAAAACTTTATTTATTTTAAGATTTATGTGGTTTCTGTTTTATTTTATTTTATTGTTGAAGGCTTGTTCAATTTAAGTGTGTGCATATGTTTTTCCAAGTTATTAGAAAAGAAAAACTATGAAAATTTCAAACTTGAAATAAAATTACATTTCCTTTTTGGGTAGACACCATTAAGTTCTAAATTTGACACTTTATGATAATTTTCAACACGCTTCTAATTTTGACTGATATCATAGAACTTTATAGCTTTCAACATTTTATTTTTTTTAGTATTTGTTGTTGACTGTAATAATCATTGCTTCTCAGAAATACTTCAATTTGTTTTCCAAATTAATAACAAGTCAAATGAAAAATTGACATGGCCTTAAAAAATATTATTTTACTCTCCTAATAGCCCTTTACATAATTATTAAAATTTTCATAAATCATAAACCGAGCTACTTCTTAAAAAAAAAAAAAAAAATTTCAAATGAGATCACTGAAACACAATTACACATCTTTTTATTAAAGGGACTACCGCGTTCAAAATAATTAATTAGCTAGCTATAAGGCGCTAAATGCTGCTGGCGGCATTTGCAGTCGTGTGTTTGTATAGCTCAAATGTGAACCTACAAAAAAATAAAAAGCAAAAAAAAAAAACGTATTTTATATTAAAAACCGCTACTGTGCGTACTAGTTACTGGTTAGTTTCGAATGCCATTTTTTAATGCATAGACTGTCTGAAATTGATGTTTATTTTACATAAGCAGTTTTGTTCAGCAATGAATCTCAAAAAGAATTTTTTGAAATTTGAGAATTAATTAATATAATTATTTAAAAAAAAAAATCCCGTTGTTTAAAATGTTTAATATTTGCAAAGTGCCTGTGCATAAAATAAATTATCGTAGTGTTTTGTGATATTTTATTTTTCATCCTCTTTCAACTGTATAAAAGAGCAGAAAAAAAGTCGACCGTATACAGCAGAGAAAGAAACATAGAATTACAATTGGTTATTGTTGTTTTTGCTTAAACTTTGATTTTTGTCTTTGCTTTATTGTTTGGACAAAAATCTTTAGTTTATTTAAAATATTTGTCAGAAGTCTCCTGACGAGTTAAGTAAGCAATAACGAAATGGCCATCGAGACGTGCTTTGACCCTCAATAATCAATATCGGTGATTTAAATAATAAATCGGGAGAATAGCATGAAAAAAAAGAATTTTTTGAAATTTGAGAATTAATTAATATAATTATTTAAAAAAAAAATCCCGTTGTTTAAAATGTTTAGAATCTCAATTTGGTTAAATGATTACGTTAGTAAATATAATTTTCACATTTAAAGTGAAGATATCACAAACTATTTCTAAGCTTAACGCACATATCGTTGAAAACGATTATGGACAGAATCTAGAAGTTTAGTTGTGCTTATTTTATTACATTATTAAGCATTAATTGAAAAGAATTCGTGCTTATTAATATTATTTATAAAAAATTATATTTTGCTAAAAAAAAATGTATATTTAATTACGACTCTCCAAAGCAATATAGCCAGAAGCAGTGCTGTGAATGTATGAAGACTTTCCCGGTTATTGGAGAAATGGTATGTGAAAATTTAACATCTGAATTGAGCCACATATGAAGAAGTTACGACGGTCGCATGGCCGATATAATTTTTAAACATTAATAGCAATTAATTATCTGTCCAAGTCAACGCTATTAATTAATAGCAGAAATATTTCTTTTATTTCAATTTCAAATTGTAAGCCTTTAAAAACGAATCCTTTAACCATGTAATGCTCCAATCCGCCTCTAGGCGGGATAGCAACAAACCGTCATAAAATTGTTATTTTTTGAGAATATTTCATTAATAGATAATTCCAAATATAAAGGAAAGATTATTTATCAATAAATTTTTATTCTGTGGCAACAGTCCAACAGGTTTGACAAATAGAATACTGTCATCATAAATGTGAGCGGCAACGTTCATGAATTATTAATTCTTTGTGAAAAACACCCGTATTTTGCATGAAAAAAATAATATTTCGAGATGGACTCGAAAAAAATAATTAGTGAGTATCTAAACTTTCAGTTGACATAAAAATTATTTTTTTATTATAAAAAATACAATTGCTACTGGATATGGATGCTTTTGCTCAGCCCGTATAAAGGCGGACTAGAGCATTAACACAGATAAATTTGTATTTTATAATATTTACGAAGGCTGCTCTATATATTTCTGGCCTAATAGTGAAAATGCGAATATTTATAATCAAAAATGGTTTTATTGTTTTTCAAAGTATTCTCCAGCATGATTTATACACTTTTGCATGCGCTCAAACCAGTTGTCGAAGCACTTTTTCCACTCCAATTGAGACACCTCTAAAACATGGTTTTTGAACACTTCAACAGCTTCTTCTAGCGACGAAAATCATTGACCACGCATTTTTTTCTTGATGTGCGGAAACAAGAAGAAGTCGTTAGGTGCCAAGTCAGGGCTGTAGGGCGGATGACCCATTAATTCGACGTTTTAGCCGGTCAAAAACGCTCTGGTTTGAGCCGACGTGTGAGAGCTCGCATTGTCATGGTGAACAATGATTCGTCTTCTCTTGTTGGTTTTTCGAATTTCTCCGATGACTTCAGGCAAACAAATTGTAGTGTACCACTCAGAAGTGACCGTCCTACGTTGCTCAAGCGGAACAGTCGCCACATGACCAGTTTTGCCAAAGAAACAGGCGACCATTTGCTTTGAAGTGCTTCTTCCACGAACAACTTTCGTTAGATTTTCCTCGTCTTTGAAGACCCACACGGTCGATAGATCCATGATTCGTCACCTGTGACGATCTTATAAACGTCTTTTGAAGCACCGCAATCGTATTTTTTCAACATTTCTTTGCACCAAACTACACGAGCCTTTTTTGAGCGACTTTCAAATTGTGCGGGATCCAACGAGAACAAACCTTTTTTACGGCCAGGTGTTCATGCAGTATCGAATGTATGCTGGTGGAAGAAATGTTCAAGGATGTCTCTATCTCTCGGTATGACGCATGTCGATCTTGCATTATGAGTTCACGCACGGCATCAATGTTCTCTGGCACAACAGCCGTTTTTGGACGACCTTCACGGAATTCGTCTTTGAGCGAGCTTCGGCCACGATTAAATTCACTATACCAATTTTTCACAGTGCTAAAGGATGGTGCTTCATCGCCATACAAAGATTTAAGTTCATCAATGCACTCTTGTCGTGATAATCCACGTCGAAAGTTGTGAAAAATGATGGCACGAAAATGTTCACGAGATAATTCCATTTTTTTCTATATTAATTTTTTCAAGTCACTGTAAACAACACAAATAATGGTCGTACGTCAAAACGTTTTGAGTACGATTATGCTTAAAAATGACAAACTTTCTAATGGAAATGTCAGATTGCACTTGGCAGCACTCAGTGTTGCTAGGCCAGAAATATATATAGCAGCCCTCGTATATGTTACAGTAAAAACGGAAATAAAACAACAAAAAAAGCTCTTGAAAATTACATAGGAGGAGATTTTGGAATTTATAGAAAGCTTTCCATCAAACACTATGTGCCTGTTAGGAGCAAACACAATGCTGAAACGTGGTCGACCAAAATATGAGGCTCCTTGTGCTTAAAACTCCAATCCAACGCTTAGTGTTCAATTTGATCGATTTGGCATTGGTCTGGAGCAATGCTGAGTATTTTTGGTCGGTTCCGGAAAAAATGTTTAAAACGTCGCATTGTAAATCAGAAACGCAAGCTTTATGTGACAAAGGCAATTTTTTTTTCAACTTTCATAATGACTCTGAAATATTAAAAAAACCCACATTAATATAACTTGTTGTAAATTTAGCTATAAATTTCAACCCTTTAATAATAACAATGCCCAAGTACGCCTCAAGGCGGACTTTACAGTTTGACCTCTTACAGGTCAACGAGTACCCAAAACTGAATTCAGATACATGCTTCTCAGACTTAAATTACCTGATGTGGCATTAGAGGGTTAAAAGTGGGTATAACCTGAAAAACTATTATTGGTACTTTCTGCTTAATTACTGCCTTAAGCAATGTCAATTTCAAAACTCAGTAAGTCCACATTTACATTATGCCATTTTTTAATGCATTTTTTTGCAATTCTTCTTATAAGTTGCAGCAATATTCGTTATTTTAAACAAAACATGAACAACATAAACATCCCCTCTTAACTAAAGCCATGCTCATAATGCTCACCCCTTTTGCTTTACAATCAAACAAAAATTTTATTTTCATGAAAAATTGCATAGAATTTTATTTTATTTTAATACATAATGTTTTAATTTAAAACAGAGGCATCATCGCATTACTTATTCAAGTAAGAGGACATAAATTTCTGTGCAAAGTTATTTGTACATTTATTCAACCACTTTTCCTGAAAATATCTAGATGCTTCTACTTGGTTTCTTTTGTGAATACTCAGTGCCTAGTTTCTGTAAATTATGTGAGATATTTCTCACATAAAAATTATATTAGTCTTGTTTTACACAGGGTAAACTAAAGTAATTCACGAACGTTTTTATTTTATTTTGAATTAAAAAGAAAAGGAAAGAGAACGACAAAGACAAGCTTTAAGTTGTGTGTGAACTTCGTCTCACCAAATGAACATTAACAGTTGGTTAAATAGATGATGTTTACGACGTACGTAACATAAGGTAGATAGATGCGTAGAATGCTGCATTTCATTCTGCTAACGTCTAATTTTTCTTGTTTTCTTTAGAAAACGTCCGCATACATTTGTAAATAATTTTTCTTTCTAAAAATGTTTAGAAATTAATTAAAAAGAACTAAAAAGCCGAAAATAAAGTCAAATTTCATTATAAAGAAAATTTAATAACTCTAACTCACTCTGTGTTAAACAGGTTAAGTAAAATATTTCATGTGAGAAAATTCTCACTTTAGTTACAGAAACGAGGTAAAGGACAACTACAGGTCAGTATAACGTATTACATTCATAAACTGAACTTTAAAAACATAAAAAAATATAATTCGTAAAAACAGATTCACGGCAACAGCGAGTTTTTACGAAATCCATACATCTTGGTCCTTATAAGATTATTATTATTAAGAAGCACAAACTGTTGGCAATTCGTTTAATGGGTAATTGAGTAAAGAAAGACAATATATATTTTTCAAGTAAAATCCGCTTTGGCGTTGAAGCACATTCTTACCTTAATAGTAAAGTGTTTAACACAACAACTTGGGGCTAAAACATCTGCAAGGAATTCATGATATAAAATACATATTTATTCATAATAAATGTCTGGTGGGTCGTGTTTGAGCTTTTGTTTACTTGAAAATAAGTTCGGGGTAGTTGACATTTGTTAAAGGAACACTATAAAAGACTTTTTTGGCCTTAACTGTATGGCACAGGTCTGGACAATATGTGGTTTCACAAAGACGTTGCCATTTACCACAAATCGCATGCAAATATTGATTCAACTCAGAAACAATTTCCGGGCCAAGTAAATTTACGAAATTTTAATGTCAACTGGCCATCTGGATCATGAGATTCGGCGCGGTGTGAGAGTTCATTTATTTCTACGCTCAAGAGATTGAAGCTATGCATGTCAGTGAGAGATAGTACCATCTTGTCAAAAAATCATTAAAATTTCCACGAAAAGAGCCATTTCCTGTCATCAGAGCAACTGGGACTGTTTGCTGTATATTAAGTTCCATAGTTAATTTACACTTATCTTCTTCTTCTTCGCTCAAGAAATACTAACTTTATTTTAAATAAAATGTTTCACTCATGTTGACGTATTGGTATTTTTCTTTTAGCATTTAAACTCTTATTTAAGTTTTATTCAAGAAACAGCATTATCCCTGTCTTTCCTTTTCGTTCTAAGAGGTGTTAAAACGTTTCTTCTGAGTTGTTTTAAACGTACAACTGTTTAGCATTAACCTAGTAGTATTAGCTATGTTCACCTTTAAGGTTACTAGCTATCAGCTAGTTAGCGGTTTTGTGTTGTTGCTCAATCCTGTGTTACAGGTTTCTTCTCTGCAAATTGTTGTAGTTGTTGCTTTAAAAGAAAAATATATGAGTGCTTTATTGCTGCCTTGATTATGGCATAAATTATTGTGGTTTTATCTTGAAGACAAAGTGCACATACTTTGCCTTGCAATAGAAAAAATAAAAATGTGTTAAAGGAAAAAATTGCGTGCTTTAAGTTTTTAGACGTAATAAAAATAATATTTTTTTTTTATTATAGGAATTATTTCTTTGCTTTTATATTGTTTTATGAATAAATAAATCACTAGTTATTTGGCTAATGCATGTAAGAAAAAATCTCTTTTTTGTTTTGTGGTTTTAGGATATGATCATGTAACCTTGGATATGTTGGTAATTTTGCTCAGACATCATTAGAACTTCAAACTTTAATGTTTAGAAAATAACTCAAGAAAATAATTTCTTTTTAATTTGAAAAAGCAACTAATTAAAATAATCATTTAATTGTAGCTATTAATTTAATAAGATATCTATAACGGAAATAATTTATTAATCATCACTTTATTTTATTATAATGGTGCTATAAAAGTTTTGACATGTGACCATAAAAATATAATTTATTTTTAACAATTTTATTTATGCTTTCTTTAGCTCATATTTTTTGTTTAATCGAAATACTACAAAATAAAACAAAAATAAGGTTAAGGGCAGGGATCTCTGGACAGCTAAGTGGGTTGAAAATTGTTTTAAAATAAAATTTAATAGATGTTTAGATGTTTAATACGTTGGCTACTAAATATGTGATTGGATTGGTAGCACAGTGCCTCATTTCTGTAACTTAAGTGAGAAATTTCTCACATGAAAATATTGTAGTCATTTTGTTATGCATAATCATGATTTTTATAGCATAAAATGCCTCCAAACAGAAATTCCTTTTGTAAAATTCGTGCTGCTTTTAAGCAGGTAAGAAAGCGCGGATCTTGCGATTCTACCTTGCAAAAATGCCCTATCCCGATTATAATATTCTTTTACTTGTGTTGTTTAGTTTATTTGTAATTAAAAATAATTAATTTTTAGTTATATTTCTCTGTTTGGCTTGTTACTATTTAACTACGCTAATACTACATCAGCAAAGGTACTCAACAAAAAAGGCGGTATTATACACACCTTAAAGTCCTGAGAAATATTAGAAGATTGCAAGCCCGGTAAAACTTTACTGACATATAGTCTCATCAATTAACCACTGGTTCGCTAATATTGTCAGCTACTTCGAAATACTCTTAAATTGTTCATTAAACAAAGCAACTCGTTCCAACTACATAGCTCGTCTACGTTCACTTCTAGGTTAGGTCGTACACACAGGCTAAAGTAAAGACAGAAAGCCGACCCACCTCCCTCTTGCAGTAGCCAGCTAACAAAGATTGTGATTCGGTAATATTGTATGATATTTCCAATTAAAAAAATTGGACAAGTACCACGCCCACCTTCTACGCAAGAAGCGACAAGTTCTTCCACCAGGTTCCTCATAAGAAACAATCGGTTGGCCCCTTCCACTTGTGTTTGCTTCCTAATATAGTATAACACAATGCTGTACACAAACCTCAACTTTAAACCATCATTTACTTTATTTATTTTATGTAAAGTTTTTACACATTTTAAAACGATATTTTAGCTATCATCTAGCCGGAGTGTTAAAAAAAATAAAAAATAATCGTTCAAGTTCTAACATTAACTTTAACCATTTTTGGTCACCTCGCGATAGTGTGAATTGTTAAAAAAAAATTTTTTTCTATAATAGTAAGAAAATTTTATAATAGAAGTCATTAAAATATATTTTGTATATTTTTTTAAAAGCTAAAAACTAAGATAATGAAACAAAGCATTTTTTCTTTTTAAACAAAATTTTTTTGTTAAATTGTTGTCCACCTCTGATAATGTATGCATTACAAAGTTAGCTACAAGGCGAGTTCATAGCAGATAATAGCATTATTTTTCAAATCAATTCGCTTTTATTAAATTAAGTTTAGTTAAGTAACAGCCAAACATATATTATCGCGAAAAGCGCTATCTATCGCTTAAAGAAAGATGTACATACAACATGTATGAAGCAATTCGCGATTTCGCGCAGCGTCAAAGCCGCCTTCCGATATTAACAGTTCGTTAGGGAGTGAAGTTCGATGATTTTTAGTACTCGTATGTTTTGTGTTTTTATTGTTGACAACTTTTATTAGTTACTTTTAAGGTCAATCTAGCGGTTGTATCACTTTTTTTATTTCAATACGTTGGATTTTATATAACAAAATAGTAAACATTCAAGACACAAAGTTGACGCTCCTATTTATGTATGATATTTCAGCGCAAGGCGTATGAGCCAGATTGAGTTGTGCTTTACGCGCTTATTAAGGCTTGTCTGCTAAAATACAAGAAAGCAATCATGGCGAAATCATATAGCAGGTGGAGGCAGTGGTGAATTATAAATGTCAAAGTGCTATAAATGTCAAAGTTTTTACGACAAAAAAGTTTGATGCAGATTTTTTATATATGGATGAAAATGAATGAATTCGCCTCTACCGCCATCTGGTTCATTATTGTTTTTTAGCCAATCAATCTTAAATATTGTAGCACCTTAACAGCTTGCAAAACAATGGAAAAGTTGACAAATGTCAACGTTGACGGTGGGAAAAATGTTACCTGAATGATGACCAAAATGCCATAAAGAAGTCTACTTGCATTTCGCATGGCAATCTTTGCTCGATATATGCCGCATTCATCCGGAACATGGTATGAGACATATTTGCATAGTTAATCTGAGGAAACACCAGATTCCTCAGTACACCTCGTGTATATCCTGCATCAATAGCTCCTAATACTGTTATCCTTACACAAGTCATTCCTAGAGGGTACCAGAACTTTGACCGTTCTCTCAAAGTCTGTGTAAGACGTGATATAGTGTCTATTTATTATCGAATCCAAAAAGCCTATAATTCTTGAATGACGGATCTTCCGATCTTCATAACCAAAAGCCTTAATTAAGCCTTACTGCACCATCGCAGGCAGATGACACCAATATGTGAAAGTTAATAGGAGCATCATTTATAGTATTCGGTGCCTCTGAAGGACTTGTTTGTAGTGCGCCAGTAATTCCAATGCTGCATGATGATATTTGCACTCTACATAGCTGGTTTGCGATATAATTTTTTCAGTAGAAATGTGTTATAACAGAGATCCATATACATATAAGAATTAGACGTACTGTGGCTGTGGGCATCCATTAAATCATATAGAGATTAGGTCCTCATTTTACACCCATCAGCCTGAAATAGGGTAGTAATTTATCACAGTAGACTTATTTTGTTTAGTGTCCACATTAGCTTAAAGTTCAAGATAATACTTAGATATTTTGCGTTATTAAATAGGAGGACTTCGCAGATCTTCAACCGCAGCAGTATCTTAAGATTTGTTGTGATTAGACTAAGTTTTGCCTTCGGAGTTTGCCTTTTGTATTCCAATTACTAAGTAACCGAAAGGCATTGAATTTGATTTCACTTGTCACATTCAGATCACTACATCTCCAAGTTTTTACGGGCTTTTAATTTAAGCCTTTTCCTTTTTAACCGACTTAAAAATAAGAAGGAGATCATCAATTCGACTGAATGTTGCTTTTTTTATTGTTTGTGCCTGCAGAACTCAGTCATTTCTGAACCGATTTTAAAAATTTTTGGTAATATGATAGACTATGCTTACAGATTGGTTCCGTTTTAAAAACTGTTTTTAATCTTAAGAATTAAAGAGTGTCCCCATACAACATACATATTTTTTAAGTGTATTATGAACTGTAGAGGACACTTCTGTAAAATTAAAAATGACTACGTATTACTATAGCTCCCATTAACAAAATGTTATACAAAAATGAACCTAAAAATTAAAGGGTAGCCCATAATTCATGTAAATTTACTTATATGGGCCTATCGTTTGATCCGTTATAGATAAACGCTTGCAAATTGGACAGAATGTCGATTACTATGACCGTTTTAGTAACAAGTATTAATACTAAAAATTATAAATTAAAGGGTGCGCCTATAGTTCATTAAATTTGATGTATATGGCCATACTTTTTAATAGTTGTAGACAGATGCTTAAAATTTACAACGAACCTGTATTGCTAAGTCCGCTATAACAACAAGTTTAAAATTTGTTTTTGGAAGTTAAAGGTTGTCGGAATAGTTGACGTAATTTCAAGCATGTGGCCAAACTTTTGAACCGTTATAGACAGAACGCTGAAACTTAAAAAGGACCTGTATTGCTAGTCCCGCTATATCAGCGAGTTTATAATTTGAATTTAGAAATTAAAGGGTGTGTTAATGTAGATTTACTTATATCTTTTAAATTGTTGTGGACAAACGCTTGCAAATTGAACAAGAAGTTTATAATTTGAATTTAGAAATTAAAGGGTGTTCCCAAAATTAATGTAATTTAACCTATATGGCAGTATTTTTTGAACCGTTATATACAAACACCTGAATTTTAGAGAGAATGTCCACTAAATTGTTAGGTATAATAAGAAGTATACATATTTTAAATTATAAATTAAAGGGTCTTACAATAGTTAATATAATCTGATATATATGGCCAAACTGTAAAACCGTTATAGACAGACGGCTGAAATTTACACAGAACCTGATTGCTTAATCTATTACAAGAGCACGTATATAATTTGAATTTGAAAATTAAAGGGTGCCCCTATAGTTGCTGTAATTTAATATGTATGTTGCCAAACTATTGAACAGTTGAACAAGTATAAAGTTTGGAGATATAAGGGTGTCCCAATAGTTAATGTAACCTAACTTATGATGCCATACACTTGAACCGTTACAGGCAGACAGATGAAATCTGTTTTGAAGTCGGTTTTTTTTGCAAGAATTATTTCAATTAAATACAATTGTTATGGGAACTTTAACTTACTGTACCTTTTTAAGTGCCAAAAAACGAAAAAAAGGTACAAATTTTTATACGCACGTATGTATATTAAAATAGTGAAACCATTTTCAGTGACAAAGTATAACCATTAAGCTCTTTGGACAGTCACGAATTTCTAACAGTTCTTTTTCCATGTGTTTCCAATAAATTGTTGCAGAAAACCAACAATATAATCCATGCTCGTGTAAAACTAATGTTGCTACATGTTGCCAGTCATGCTGATACAGGTTAGTCAGTTGAAGTGTTGTCTTGTTTAGTTTGGTAGCTTAAATTATAAGCAGCTTTTTCGCATATTGGCTAAGCTGAACATTTGTCGTAATAACCACAACTTCAACGATTTCAATTCAAAGATCATATGTTACACAATTTGTTGTTATTGTAGTTTAAACTTTGCAAAGTTTTGTAGCAATATGTTCTGTTATTTGTGCATATTTTATATAATCTGTGCTTTAACAAACTGACATACCGACACAATAGATGCTTTTAGTAGAAAAAGCGTTACACAATGCCGGTAATAGAATTTTCCTACTAGCGCCTTGAGCCACAAAGAGTGATGGTGTTTCCCACATAAATTTATGCTTAAGATCACAAATCAACGCAATACATTTTGTTCATTCATATTTAAAGTAACATTTTTTCTTAGTGAATCTTTCTTATAAAAATTCTGATTTGATTTAATTTTTCTTTCTGTTATTTATCCTTTTCTTTGTTATTGTTTCAGCAGGGATGGCCCATTTTGGAATTTCTTATCGCACAATTGAATTACTAAACCGACAAATTTTATTTTTCTTTTCTGCAGATCTGTATACAGTTATCAATACGTTGAAACTTTTCATTGTAGCTTTTGGCTGCACCTTCATCTGCGTCGTTCCTTTTAGTTTATTTAATTTTGCAATTCGAGGCCATATCAACGTCACATTTCATTACAAAATACCAAACTCGTATTGCCAGTCATCGATAAATGGCAATATTTACAACGACAACACCGATTTTCAAAAAACAGTTAACAGAATAAGACTGATTATAATTAAAAAGTCAATACATTTAAAAAAAATTACATCTTCATATATATAGTCACAAAACGTAATGTGACGATATTTTAGAAAGCTATATGGTCTAGACGATATGAAGTTTACTCCACAACTCATATGTGTCGTTCTTATTGACAAAGAAAGAACTCTAAAGAGTCCTAAAATGACACAAGATTCTTACAGAATATTGATCATATAAGTATATAATTTTACATAAAAATACCATCGGGCAATGGGTAAAGTATTTTTAAAAAATTTTAGTATTTCCTTAAAGATCTCTTTAAAATGGTACACAAATTGATATTTTAAAAAAAAATGAAAATTTCAGAGCCCCGTAACTCGGAAAATGGGGGCGAGCGACAATTTTTTCCCTTGATATTTTTTTCTTTCTCTTAAAAAAAAACAAAAGTACAAGCTGGTCCTTTTAAAGAATAGCAAATAAACAAAATAACCATCAAATCAAATCAAAATAATTATTAATAATTGTTATAATACGATATTAAAGAATTTTCCACATATGGCATTCTCTACCATGAAATATTATTTAATAATAATGGAAATTTGCGTTCACTTTTTATTATTTACTAGATTATTGTACCCGACATTTCCAAGGTCTAGTTTTAGGGCCTTTCTAGGCACTGTATTATATCTTATAGCCTTGTTTGCTATTAGTATATACTGCTACTTACGTATCAAATAATAATGATGCCACGCCATGCGCCATGTTGCCAATTACCTTAATAGTTATTATAACAAAGCGCTTTTAAAATCGTTACACTTTCCGGTTTCAATCCCACTTTTCAAAATAATCATAAAATATTCTACCATTTACATAAATACCTAAAAACGCTTTAGATTTTGTTGTAGTTTTTCTTTGTTTTTTCTCGACCAGGTCCTAGCTCTCGAAAGAAGGCCTCCACTTTTTCTTTCCTCCTGGTCCGTTATTTAAAAATATAAATATATAACAAACAAACGAATAAACAATAACAAGCAAATAAACGAAGCTTTTCTTAACAAAATTTTGTATAACTCTAAGAATGATAAAACTTTTATAACTATTCAAAAGCAATGGAGTGTTTGTTTTCAATTAGAAGTTTGGCTGTGAACAACCTAGTAACAGGAGAGACATAGCCGCTGCTGTAGTCAAGGTGGTGAGCACGTTGACTACAATTCAGAATTAACAATAAACATGCAATCTCCTTCGTCGGTACTTCTTCATAGCATATTCGCCGGCGAAGTAAAATAATTAATAAAATGGAGATTATATGCCTTATAGCTGATCTAGTGCCTCGGCAAACTTAATTTAAACACTAACACGGGCGAACAGACAGACATATAAATGCCACCGACTCTTAATGCGTTAAGCATTTTTAAAAAATTTTAGTATCTGCTAAAAGATCTCTTAAAAAATTTAAAATGGTACCCAAATTGAGGTATTAAAAAAATTTTAACATTTCAGAGCCCTGTAACTCAGAAAATATGGTTGAGCGTCAATATTTTCAGTCGATGTTTTATTTATTATTTATACTTTGTCTAACGCTCCATATATTTATTTTTGTACTGTAGTTGCTTTATGTCAATGAAAATGTCATGAAAAAATTAGAGGTAGGCGTGGTCCTTTGCCTGCTGCCTTGAAGGACATTGGCCGATCATGCTGATTTCCAATAGCACCTCTTTCGACACTATATCTATATATATTTGTGAAATCAAGTTTGCCTCGCAAACCAACCTTCTTCTCTTACCTTTGATATTTGGCCACAACTTTTAGATACACAATCTAAGTTATCCACATTAAATGAAAACTTGCTTAATAGTTATTGGTATGTTCTTAGATGACCTATAGCATATTTTGAAACATCGTTTTAGTTCACCTTACATACGCAAACATTTACAGAAGTTTAGTTTATACGAGTATTACTTTCAAAATTATAGTTCTATTATTAAGCTCAGTCTTTAAGACGCCGATGTTTAAGCGGGCTTGAAAATTTTTGACAAGACATTAACATGCGAAATCTTGGTTATGAATGATGATGAAAAATCGCTACAACAAGTTAATTTATTCTCTTGCTTTTTTAAGTTTTAACCAAGTAGCAAATACGTGTTTGACTTAATTTAAAAAATGGTGTTCATAAAAGTGCAAATGTGAAATAACTAATATGCACTCCGTTTATGATTGATTTTTGACATATTTTGAATTCTGGAATATTAAGGGGGAAATATAAGAATTTTCCAACTTTTTTTTTGACTATTTGGATAGTTTGAGTCCGTATGGTAACCCTATAAAAAGCTTTTAAGCAAAATAATTATACTTTTAATGTCATTATTAATATTTTTTCAAACAAGCCATTTCAACAGCACGCTTCTTATCTAGGTAATTTTTTTTTTCAAATTAATACACATAAATTACTCACAACAGGTGCGAGACTTAAACAAATAGATCATTTTTTTAAGCATGCAAAAGATAAATAATTCGTTCAATAAAATTTATTAGAAAACTTGACTAAATTAAAAACTTTTTTTTTTAATTTGGTCATGAGTGTTATTAATAAATAAAAAAAAGAAAATTTAACCTTTAAGCAAAGATTATAAAATTTTTAACAAACACATGTACGTGCAATAAAAATAGCATCCATAATAAATTCATATTTTCTAAGTAACGGCTGCACTTGTGAGTATTGAGCTTTATAATTTTTTAATTGCGGATAGACTTTATTTAATAGACATTTTTTTATTTTTTATTCAGAAGTGTGGTAATTTATCGAAATGAAAAAAAGAGAAAAAATTGTGCCAATGTCACCTCTTGTATGCTGCACAATGGGTCATCTTTTTTACTACTGGACGAATTTATTTAAAAGTTGACACATTTATATGCTGATGAATGCAAAAACTTCTTTAAGCTTGAGATATTAATTGGACCCCCCAAGTCAGGCTTATTTGTTAAGATAGAATTAGATGAATTGAAAATCCGATAAATCGGTTCATTATTTCAAGTTACAAGGGCAGAATAATCTTCACACCCAAAAAGCTCCGCTTAGGCTCAATGTAGCTCAATCGCTGCTTCTTTGCTTGCAACATTGTAAAAACGTAACATAAATTCATACCTATTACCATTTACTTTCAATTGGCCCCAGTGTGCAATGTTATTTAAAAGTGACTGATCACACGACTAAATAAAATTTATTTACTTACAGTGAATCCAGTCAATATTAAACATTTCTTCTCTGGCCGAGTGTTGCCTTCAGTGAAATTAATTTATTTTAAAAAACCTTATATTTTACATAATAAATATAACTTCTTTTGATGTTTACTATCTTAAATTCTAGGAACCATTCATATTGTCCGAAGAAACCATAAAAAAATGAATGCGGTATGCCAATGAAAAAACGTATCCTAATCATCGAATTTTCACTAGTTTTAAGCATTCATTTAAATGCCGAGCTGTTTTGTTAATGTGAACCCATGCTTCCCAATGGCAAGCTAATGTTAAGATCATGCGTATTTTTACTAAATTGAACCAGTTCATTCCAAGTAGAACGAATGAATTACCTAGTTGTTTTGCATGTCTTTTTTTGCTGGGACTCTAAGGACTCCACCTTTCGCTAAAAAACACCACCGATTTGACTCTGTAAAATTTCATTAGGATATCTTAAGCGGTTTATGAAATATTGAATTTTGTCCAAAATAAATCGTTATCAAGCCACTGCGCGATGGGAAAACAACTCAACTCGATGATATTAATAAATTTATCCTGAACTTGATATAAATCGATAAAAGTAAAGCGCCCAATACGGGAACCCTACTGGCGGTTAATAAGTAAATTGTTATATCCTTATATACTTCTTCACCAGATGAAATTTTACCATATTCGGCATCACCTTAGGAGCGTAGTACAAATTGCAATTAGGCGACAAACTTCTGGGTTGTCGCCCTCTTCCTTTTTGGGAACTGGCGAAATGCTAGCTACCTGAATGCTTATGAAACAGATTCGGGTCTATAAAACGAACTTAGACCACAAATTAGAAGAAAATACACCTTTTAAATAGCATATAGGCCCCATGTTTTCTGTTGCATATACGAAAGTAGTATCTTACATAGTTCATGCTTCTACAAATTTTTTTGGTTGCGCTCTTTGGCGGAAACGGAGGTTTCTAATAGCTTAAATAGCTTTTCTATGATCCTGATCTCTTACTTCACCTATTTACGACTAGTCGGTCTCTTAATGCGTTTCTGATTGTTTCGAAACCATTATTGGCTATTTTGTAGTCAAGTTGTCCACACTTTTTCTAACCAATGATCCTGCTAGCCTATGGTATATGGAGCTCAATTTTGGTATATTTGTCACTAGTCGAAATTGTGATTTTCATTTGTTTCTCTCATGTATAGTATACGACAGTACATTCAGGCAGAAAATTACAGTCGGTTTAACGTTGGCGAAGCATTTCTTATGACAGTTTAAATGTCAGATATTCTTCTATCAATTGCCCAAATATACTAAAAATTAAAATTAAAGAATATTTGTTTTTAACCGACTTAAAAAAAGAAGAAGGTTATCAATTCGACTGAATGTTGCTTTTATATGTTTGTGCCTGTAGGACTTAGTCATTTCTAAACCAATTTTAAAATTTTTTGGTTATATACTAGATTATGCTTACAGACTGGACTCGTTTTAAAAACAGTTTATAATCGTAAAAATTAAAGGGTGTCCTTATACAACATATATATTTTTTACGTGTATTATGAACTGTATTATTTATAATGACTGCGAATTGCTATAGCCCTTAATAACAAAAAGTTATACAAAAATAAATCTCAAAATTGAAGGGTGCCCCATAATTGATGTAAATTTACTTATATGGGCCTATCGTTTGAACCGTTATAGACAAACGCTTGGAAATTGGACATAATGTCGATTGCTATGACCGTTACAGTAACAAGTATTAATATTAAAAATTATAAGTAAAGGGTGCGCCATTAGTTTATTTAATTTGATATATATAGCCATACTTTTTAACAGTTGTAGACAGACGCTTGAAATTTACAATGAACCTATATTGTTAAGTTCGCTATAACAACAAGTATAAAATTTGGATTTGGAAGTTAAAGGGTGTTCCAATAGTTAATGTAATTTTGTGTATGACACCAAACTTTTGAACCGCTATGGACAGAACGCTGAAACTTAAAAGGGACCTGTATCGCTAAGCTCGCTGTATCAACGAGTTTATAATTTAAACTTAGAATTAAAGGGTGTCCCATTATTGATGTAATTTTACTTATATGGGCCTATTTTCTGAACCGTTATAGACAAACGCTTGTAAATTGGACATAATGTCGATTTCTATGGCCGTTATAGTTACAAATATTAATATTAAAAATTGTAAATTAAAGGGTACGCCACTAGTTTATTTAATTTGATGTATATGGCCATATTTTTAAACAGTTGTAGACAGACGCTTGAAATTTACAACGAACCTATATTGATACGTCCGCTATAAAAACAAGTATACAATTTGGATTTGGAAATAAACGGGTGTCCCAATAGTTGATGTAATTTGGTGTATGTGGCTGGAGTTTTTAACCGTTATAAACAGGACGCTGAACTTAAAAGGACCCTGTATCGCTATAACAAGAAGCTTATAATTTTATAATTAAAAGGTTTTCGCAAAGTTAATGTAATTTCCTATGTTCAAATTTTTACATTTCGAGTTAATGATACCATTTAATGTCAAATTTTAAATGTTTTTTATTTTTTTTTAAATCTAAAAAAACAATTAAAAATATGGACCTATATCCCCCTTTTTTCTTTACACAACAATACAACTTCTACCTTTTTTAAAATTAATTTCAACAATAACGTAGCGTGTTGACAAACACTGACTTTCTTTTAAATTTCTTTCTTATAAAAAAACACAGCGCCAGATACGCTGTTTTATTTGAACACATTTAAAAATTAAGTTTTGATGTTTTTTTTTAGTTAAAAACAAATCATAATCTCGTGAGTGTTTGCTTTTGGTCTTTTATGGTCATAACTGTGCTTTATACGGTGTTTTTTCTTTTTTTATGTAATCTTAGCTGTGCTGTTGCAAAAAAAATGTAAATGTTTCGCGTTTTATAATATTTCTATTCTAACTTTTGAACGATACAGATGATGTTACTGATTCCGTTAACGATTAAATCTCTAATATTAATTGTATAAAAAGTTTTTAATATATTTATGTATGTTATTTTATCATATGAGGTACCTACTCTTTAAGATCGTTAAATACATATATGTACACATGTACATACATATATATGTTATCTATAAATAAATAGAAAAAAAAATAAATATAATAAACGCACTAAAAATATTTGCAATTCATATCCGGAAAAATAGTATATTTAACTTATATGTATTAACATAACATTTTCCGACAAAAACAATCGATACATACTTGTGTGGTCGCATTCTTTTTGATCAGCGAAAATCATTTACCTAGACATACTCTGTTTTTTCAGAACTCAATTTCGATGTTCAAAATGGTTTGTTATTTTCAAATTGCTCTGGGATCTAATCCATAAGGAACTATTTCCTAAAAATTAATTGGAATATTCGTTAAACCTACACTTACATTACTGTATAAAAAAAGTTGAAAAGTTTTGATACCAAGACCGCAGCTTCAAAAATAACTAGATTTTGCTCTAGTGAAAAGTTTGATTTTAAGACATGTGCTGTTATTCATAAAAAACACAGATTTGTTCTATATGGCCGTAATTTTTCAACCGTTATATATACACACCTGGATTTTTGACAGAATGTGCACTACTTTGTTTGTTATAATAAAAAGTATAAAAATTTTAAATTATATATTAAATGGTTTTACAATAGTTGATATAATCTTATGTATATGGGCAAACTGTTCAACCGTTATATACAGACGGTTGAAATTTACACAGAATCTGATTGCTAAATCTACTACAACAGCAAGTATATAATTTGAATTGGGAAATTAAAGGGTGACCTTATATTTGCTGTAATTTGATATATATTGTCAAACTATTGAACAGTTAAACAAGTATACAGTTTGGAGATATAAGGGTGTCCCAATAGTTAATGTAATCTAATATATGTCGCCATACTCTTGAACCGTTATAGGCAAATAAACAATTTTGCAATTAAATAATTAGTTGAATTAATTATAAATTTAATAATCAGTTTATGGTCGCAAATTTGCAAGCACTTTCGCAGAAAATGCAGTAAATAAAAATAAAATATAAATAAAAAATTAAAGTTGCTCTTTTACAAAAATAACTGTAAATAAATTAAAATAAATAAAGTTTGTTTCAAAATAAGCACTTGCAACACATTTTCCGGCTTGTAAAATCCTATGTAGGCAACCATCTGTTATCATTACAAACAAGTGCTTTGCCAAGAGTAGAATTTGTGTCATTGTGGCAGTTTTTATAATCACGAAAAAAACCAAAGCTTGAAAAATATACCTTATTGTTGCCGAAGTTATGGTGGTGCAAGCATTGCAAGCTTTATTGTGAAATTTTTTACAGAAAAGTCAATATCGCATTGCCACCTCGAGCGAGTGCTATGCAACTCCACCTTTAATTGAAATAAAAAAAAACTAGTCCACATCCCAAATTGAAAATGGATCACCCATGTTTTATCTATAAATAAAACTTCTTTAAAATAAATATTGGCATAACTAGGTGCGGTACTTTAAAAAAAAATATTAGACAATCATACATACATTCAACTTAAACTTTACCAAATTACCTTTTTGTAATACTGTGCTATTGTTTTTGTCTTAGTCTCATACTTGTGATTCTACAAAGATATTTTTTCTAATGTCTAATATCAAACATAATCATGAAATTCACTGGATTTAGCCATTCATCGGTCATAATGTTTAACGGCTCTTTTGTGCATCCTTCTAATGTTGTTTTGTGATACACTAAAAAAAATTAAACAAATTATTTGTTTTTAAAATACGGAATTTTAAATATCCGCATCGAAAACATAGAGAAAATTAAGGCGTTTTAAACGATAAACAAGCACAACAGCAATCGACAGAAAATTGTATGGTACACGTGACTTCAAATTTAGCTACCACAAATAAATCTTTTTTTTTTTAATTCTTTAAAATTTTTTTTGCCTTTTTTCCAGCTGACTGTTTCTTTCAAAAATATTAAAATAGACGACACATAACATTAAACACTGCTCCATGATATTGCTTTGCTGTAATTTCTTTATTTTTTTTACGCCGTACTTTTAATCTCCTATTCGATCCGAAAAAGGGCGGCTTTTTTCTCAGCTGCCAAATGATTTACATTTAGGGTTTAAAATAAGATTACCGTTCATCCTGAAAATTCATTTTTTGTAAAATTTTCGTACATTAATCTATTTTCGGTAAATATGCAGTTTATTGTTTTATCTGACTAAAGCATGCTATTCTGTTTGATATTTTGCTTATAGTGCATCAAATGCCCATGTAAATTAAATAGTTTAATATGAAATGTTGCTGAAGTATGTTTTTATTGTGTATAAACACGATATGTTTATGTCAACATATTTTTATAATAATAAATGTTTTTGGCCGTACTTTTTCCAATTGCGAATTATTATGCACTTCTTATAAAAAGCAAAAAAAAAATACAATTATCTTTTAAATCGTGTTGTTAACACACCTATTTTTAAACCTATGTAAAGGTAGCAGAATAGTGAGACGTGACCTATTAAAAATTTTTTTTTTCAAATTAATACAAGATTTTTAAAAATTCCGTAACCCATTTTTTAGAATGTTTAGACAGTTAACGGTGGTATGAACTAAACAACTTATGAAAAAAGAGTCTCTAATTTATTTGTTAGGGAACAAATTCAAATGTATTGGTATTACAATCAATCATCAGAAAACTTTTCCCTAAATTTTTAAGAAAGGATATTTTTTTATTATATAAGTATAAAAATTTCTTTTAAGCAGATGAGAATTTCTTCAGGAGTGTAATACGAATAGGTAAAACTTTATGCATCAACAAGCATATCTATATGTACCTTAGAATCCTCTATACAATATTGTTTTTTTTAACTTTACTTAGTATTTTATACCTAACCACACCTCAATACGAAATATCAATTTTAAGAAGAACTGTGCTTTAATTTTTATTTATGTCTTGCATAAATTCTGGAACATCCATAACCTGTTGACATGTTATAGTGTTTAAGGACATGATGTCTATGGACTTTATGTCGCACTCAACAGTAACATTATTTCGCTTTGAAAAACGTCATATGTCCATGGACTGTGTGTGGTTTTTATAATGGAGATATTGACACTTATAAATGTGTCAACACCAAAAGATTCGCTTACCAAAGATATTCTGTAAGCCAATTTAAAAATTTAAAAAAACGTTGCATCGTTCTTGCACAGAATATCTTAACCAATTTAGCCGCCGCTTCACAATAACTGCTTTCCTTTCCAATCAACCATCTCGCGAAATTAGACCGACAACTTCTGCTTTATATGTATAGTAGACGTGTTAAAAAAAATCAATTATAAGTTTTCTTTTCATTCTCAAGATTGCTTTGGGATTAGAACTCACAATCGTCTTTTCTGTTTTACCAATCAAGAAGGCAATGCAAGTGACTGCTCAACAAAAGTTAGTTAGCGTTGTCTTGATAGTGTTGGGGTGATACTTTTGACATAATAAATGTTCAATTATTTTTGTGTTGTTTACAGTGACTTGAAAAAATTAATATAGAAAAAAATGGAAATAACTCGTGAACATTTTCGTGCCATCATTTTTCACAACTTTCGACGTGGATTATCACGACAAGAGTGCATTGATGAACTTAAATGGCGATGAAGCACCATCCTATAGCACTGTGAAAAATAGGTATAATGAATTTAATCGTGGCCGAAGCTCGCTCAAAGACGAATTCCGTGAAGGTCGTCCAAAACGGCTGTTGTGCCAGAGAACATTGATGCCGTGCGTGAACTCATAATGCAAGATCGACATGCGACATACCGAGAGATAGAGACATCCTTGGACATTTCTTCCACCAGCATACATTCGATACTGCATGAACACCTGGCCATAAAAAAGGTTTGTTCTCGTTGGATCCCGCACAATTTGAAAGTCGCTCAAAAAAAGGCTCTTGTCGATTGGTACAAAGAAATGTTGCAAAAATACGATTGCGGTGCTTCAAAAGACGTTTATAAGATCGTCACAGGTGACGAATCATGGATCTATGCGTATGAGCCTGAAACGAAACAACAATCGACCGTGTGGGTCTTCAAAGACGAGCAAAATCCAACGAAAGTTGCTCGTGAAAGAAGCACTTCGAAGCAAATGGTCGCCTGTTTCTTCAGAAAAACTGGTCATGTGGCGATTGTTCCGCTTGAGCAACGTAGGACGGTCACTCCTGAGTGGTACACTACAATTTGTTTGCCTGAAGTCATCGGAGAAATTCGAAAAACCAACAAGAGAAGACGAATCATTGTTCACCATGACAATGGGAGCTCTCACACATCGGCTGAAACCAGAGTGTTTTTGACCGGGCAAAACGTCGAATTAATGGGTCATCCGCCGTACAGCCCTGACTTGGCACCTAATGACTTCTTCTTGTTTCCGCACATCAAGAAAAAAATGCGTGGTCAACGATTTTCGTCGCCAGAAGAAGCTGTTAAAGTGTTCAAACACCATGTTTTAGAGGTGTCTCAATCGGAGTGGAAAAAGTGCTTCGACAACTGGTTTGAGCGCATGCAAAAGTGTATAAATCATGCTGGAGAATACCTTGAAAAACAATAAAGCCATTTTTGATTATAAATATTCGCATTTTCACTATTAGGCCAGAAATATATAGAGCAGCCCTCGTAATTAAGCCACAATCATTACTTTTTTAATTATTAAAAATTTTAATTTGCACAAAATAACAAAATAAGCAGATATTATATATTAAAATGCATCAAAGTAATTATAAATTTGTTAATATTTTGTTAGAGTTTTTATATATGTACGCATATTTTTTTCAGTGTACAGTCAACCTTAAGTTCATAGCATATACTTAAGCGGTCTTTTTCAAGTAGGAATGTCATGCAAAAAATCTCTTTCTACTAATAAAACAAAAAACTTCCAATTCAAGAACAACAGCAGTCTGTCATGAAGCAAAAGAAGAAAATATCTAATTCTTATTGAAGTTCACTAAGCATTTGATATTGATAAAAAATAGCAATATTTTTTGCATTTATGAAAAATATTTCAACCTTAGATATATTTGTATGTTTAATTTATCATACGAATACAATAAAAGCTAATAGCTAAAGCTAGTTATACCTACTTGAAATTTTAAAAGATTTAAAATAATTTATATATTCTCAAGTTACCTAAAACCAATGGAGTTGAAAAAATATATAGTTTTGAAACTAATGATCAGTTTACAAGTTGTTTATACGGCAAAATTAAGCAGTTGCCTCACTCTTTAAATCATGGTTGAGAAGCATTCCTTTATAAGACACATACTACATGCTTCGGTTTTACTTTTATACAAAACATTAAAGAATTTGTAAATAAGTTGTTTCAAAATTCTGTGTGTGTTAATTTAATAAATTTTAAACTTTATGTTCACACAATGTTTTTAACATTGTTTTTTCTTTTATATCCTTCATCACAAAAAGTGGAAGACCGGTATATGTAAGTTTGTCATTCCGTTTATAGTTTTTACAATATCTATTTCCGCCCCCATAAAGTATATGTTGTTACTTTTTTATCTTTTTAGACAAACGTAAGGATTCTTTTGTTTACGGCTTTCTCTGGCTTTTCTTCTTGATCCTACTGGTCTTGTGAATCCCATGGTCTCGTATTTACTAAACATGCGTTATTATTATAAACAAAGCCATCCACGCTACACTACTGTGTTACTCCGGCGAGACATGAAATACTCGATGCCTTGTTTAGTAACCATAACAATCGACAGACAATTCCAGTACGCCTTTTTATCCAAGCCACAACACACGTCTGCCATACACTATTGTTATACTGTTACACTTTCCCGCGCTAATCGCTACCGTTCTTACTTTTTATTATTTATTATTTTATTTTTATTTTATTAAATAAGACGTCTCTTATAATTAATTAGACGTTGCTTCACACAATAATTGTCTGTACCTTTCCGGGAGGTTTGTACTGCTGCTTCTTAATTTTTAATTGCATTATAACAATCATTAGTTTCCCTTGTACGCATGTCCGAAGTTGGGATCGAACTCATGATCGTCTGTTTTACAGCACGCACCTCTACCAACGCAACCATTGAGGTTGCTCAGCTTTTGTTAGCTAATTGTGGTATTATTCTATGCACACACCATTAGTGGAAGTAACTTATTTACTACACTCATACGGTTAACAACAATAGGGGTTGCCAGATCTTATTTTCGCAACAATATATTCTGAGATCTGATGTATACGAACTCGATTGAGTGATATGCGTCTGTCCATCCGTGTTTGGGTTGAAATAAACTTTACCAAGGCTGTAGATGAGCTAGATATCGATCGATCAATCATAGTTTCGAAAATGTTACTATTGAAAATCAACAGGATCGGTCCATGTTGTCCGAGGCAGCGGGCAAAACACTTCAACTGCCTTTAATTTTTCCATATCATTGGAACAAATCTAGTTTAGTGAAGGTGACCAAATTGGCGCTCACCAATATTTTCTGAGTTATGGACCCCTGAACTTTTCACTATATTTTTTAAGATATTTTAATGGGTATCATTCAAAATCGGTTGCAGAGATCGCTAAGAAAATACTAAATTAAAAAAAAAAATGCTTAACCCATTAAGAGCCTATACCATTTTTATGTAAAATTATATGTAGTACTTATTATTAATTCTCTGTCAACTCAATATATTATTTTTTTCAACCATATAGTAAAGGGTACATAAATTCGGCATAGCAAATGAAGTACTCCTGCATTTATATACAGCTGAGTTAGATAAACTATTTCGCCAGTTAGTAGATTCGTTTAAAACCAACGTGCCTCGCTCTAAAGATTTTATATGGCAAAGAGCGTTGATTCGCCCATGGTTGAGCTCTGAATCATGTATGAGAAAGAGATGCATGCATACTAGGCTCCATGTCAACATTAAATAAGACTGATGACTGAGTGCTATGCGAAACTGTGAGTTACACAATCTGTTTTGTAGTAAATGACGTTTTTAAAGACGTAATGAACTTTAAGTTGTTGTCACTTTATTAGCTGGTGGCCTTTTTGCTAGCTGTCAAATGATTTATGCTTATTTCGCTTTGACATTTCAACACGAATAGACTGACGCCTGAACAAAGCTTCCAAATTGTGCAAATGTGTCCAAAACAAGATTAACGTTGTTCCTGATTGTTGTTCCTTTTGTAAGCGAATTTTATTTAGAGATGAAGCTCACTTTTGGTTGGATGAAAACAGCCATATTTGGAGTGATGATAATACTCGAGTGTGTTTGGTGTGCCTAGTAGGCTGGTGGAATTATTGGTACTTACTTTATTAAAAACGATGCTGGTCTTGTTTGTTCATCAATTGAATTTGTTTGTTCATCAATTGAACAACTATAATATGCAGAAGCTGTAGTTTCAACAAGTTTCGTTTGGTACCCCCACAGTTTCACGTTTCGGACCTGGGAACTGACCCCAAGAACGTGCAAGTTATCGGAGCTAGACTGTTTTCTGTCGTGATATGTTAAGTCGTTAGATAACGCCCGATAAGTCCGAAAAGAAATCAATTTTGTTTTATTTCATTTCAAGGTTCAGGACGTCTATAAAAACACCCTTTATACCGATGGAATATTGTAGAAATTACAAATGAAATGATAAACTAATATTTACCCTCTTATCTCTGGTGAAAGTTATAAAAAGAGAATACTTTTAATTATAATTAACTGACTTCAAAAAAACAAGGAGGTTATCAATTCGTCTTAATGCTGCCTTTTTTAATGTTTGTGCCTGCGGGCCTAAGTCATTTCTGAACCGATTTTGAATTTTTTTTTGTAATTTGTAGATTATGCTTACAGATTTGTCCCATTTTAAAGACAGTTCATAATCGTAAAAATTAAAGGGTGCCCCATACAACATGCATGTTTTTTAAGTGTATTATAAACAGTGAAGGGCACCACTCTACAATATAAAAAAAAATGAGTATTACTATAGGTCCCAATAGCAAAAAGGAATAGAAAAATAAATCTAAAATTACAGGGTGTCCCCATAGGTGACGTAAATTGACGTATATGGGTCTATCTGCTGAACCGTTATAGACAAACGTTTGAAAAAAATCCGATTACTATGAGCGTTATAATAACAAGTACAAATTTTTAAAATTATAAAATAAAGGGTGCCGCAATAGTTCATTTAATTTTATGAATATGGCGATACTTTTGAACATTTGTAGACAGACGCTTGAAATTTACAACGAACCTGAATTGCTAAGTACGCTTTAACAAAAAGTATACAATTTGAATTTAGAAGTTAAAGGGTATTTATATAATTGATGTAATTTGACCTATATGGCTTAATCTTTTGAATCATTATATACAACCATTTAAAAATTAGATGGTTTTTTAATATAGACAGACGGATTTTATTTACAAAGAACCTGTATTACTAAGACCGCTATAAAAGCATTTTTAAAATTTGGAATTGGCAATTAAAGGGTGTTTCACCAGTTGATAAAATTTGATATATGTTGCCAAACTTTTGCACCGTTATAGACAGGTAGCTGAAATTTATAAGGAACCTGTATTGCTCAGTCTGCTGTAAGAAGAGATATATAATTTGAATTGAGAAATTGAAGGGTGTTCCCATAATTGATGTAATTTGACCGTTATATTCAATTGCTTTAAACTTAGAAAAAATAACCACTACTTCGTCTGGTATAATAAGAAGTATAAATATGTAAAATTACAAATTAAAGGGTGTTACATTAGTTGATGTAATTTGATGTATAGACAATGTATATAATTTAGATGTAGATAGATAGATAGTAGATAGATAGATAGATAGATAGATAGATAGATAGATATAGACAATATAGATGTAGACAAACGGTTGAAATTTACAAAGAAACTACATTACTGAGTCCGCTTTAACAACGAATATAATATTTGGATATGGAAATTAAAAGGTGTTTCAATAGTAATTATAATTTGATGCATGTTGCCAAACTTTTAAGCTGTTATAAATAGATAGCTAATGTCTTGCTTGAAGTCGGTTTTTTTGCAAGAATTATGATTAGTTTAATACGTTCCTTGCCATGTGTATCGTTGTCGGTACATGCTAAACTGCACTTGTATGCCAAGCTGAATTTAATATCTATAATTATGGATATAATATACGTTCTCTCGTTAACAAGAACAAATATGTATTTAAAGAAGTGGGTAACGAGTGCCGAAAATGATACACGTGGCAAAGAAATGACATCTTCTCATAAACAGCATGTCAGGAAGCGTTCTAAAATAACTTCACATAGAGAAGATTTTTATTTCAACAAATTAAAATCCTGTAGATTTGCCTGACTTAATTTATGATTAATACTTTGTTACTTAAGTAACAAAAAAAGTTATAAATATTTATGAAGCTTTTTACATGCAAGAATTAACACGAATTTGCTAATTTGTTTTTTAATGTTCACTAATGAACATTGATAATCTAATGGATAAGTCTTTAAGTGCCTTATATTAGAACTTTTTGCTATCAAGCATATGCAGAAGAACACGCAACAAGACAATTTATTACTAATTTTGTGTGAGCTTTAACCACTGTGTGATTAAATAATATGGATGTAATAATTACTTTCCTTAGCCTTATGTATATTTTGCTTCTTTACCTGTCTGCTTCAAGTGTCCATTTTTATCAAACATGTGTTCCTTTTTGCGTGTGCTTGTGTTTAAGTCTCAAATATTAATTGAATCTTAATTATATACATTATATAAAGTTTTGTATGATAGAAACAGACTGGCTTAGGATGTAAACGCTGAGACACCTTTTAGACAAGATTTGAAAAAGTTACAAAATATTGTTATTGAATCATCTTGTAGAACTACTGCACAGGTAAATGGGATCACGTAATTGCAGAGTTTTGATTTCCAATCAGCCCATCAAAAGAAATCTGAAATTATTATCTGAGGTTTTTAGTGTCCGTAGGAGTGTGGTGAATAAGGTATTTCCACTAAAGGTGTGTATAGAATAATACCATAATTAGCTAACAAAAGCTGAGCACCTCCATGGCTGCGTTGGTAGAGATGAGTGCTGTAAAACAGAAGATCATAAGTCGAGCCCACCTTCGGACATGCGCATAAAGGAAAGTAACAGTTGTTATAATACAATAAAAAATAAAGGAAGAACAGCAAAAACCTCCCGGAAAGAAAATGACAATTATTGTAATTATGTAAGAGTAACAGATAATTATTAAGACGCGCTTTATAATTAAAAGTAAGAACCCTAACTGTTAGCACAAGGAAGTAACAGCATAGTATAACAGTCTACGGCAAAAGTGTGTTTTGGCTATGGTATTTAAGGAATGACTGGCTAGGATATAAGGCGTAGTGGAGTTGTCTGTGGTTGGTTAAGGTTACTAAACAAGACATCGAGTACTTCATGTCTCGTCGGAGTAACATAGTAGTGTAGCGTGAATGGCGGCGTTTATAATAATAATAACGCATTTTTAGTAAATACGAGACCATAGAATTCACAAGAATGTAGAATTAAGAAGTAAATACAGGTAACCACACAGTAAGAATAGAGTATTTATAATGTGCCACAGTGTTGTTTCCAATCAAGAGAATCCGTACGTTTGCCTAAAAAGGGGAAAAAACGAAACAATATGGTTCTTTTGTGTGTATGATTTGATGTACCATCTTTTGAAGGCGTGTGTATCGTGTGTTTGTATTTGTATTTAAAAATATCGACGTTTAAACAGTACAAAATGTAACAGTGCACAAAGGATTTTCTAGGCCGGTAATTGGATTTACATGAAACTAAGAAGGTCCTTAAAGGAGCCTCACTGGCTTAATATGCCATATATTGAAGCCTTGTAGCTTAAGCACGAGCACAGCTGCAGTGAGCTACATCTGTTCATCTCTGGTTAAGAAAAAAATTATGAGGATTCTGACTTTTTAAAATATTATCCATTTTCAAAAATTTCAATTCCCTCAGTTTTTAAAGAAGATATAAAGAAATAAGGGATTCACATTTGTTACTATATCCCTCATAGTTTAGTTTAAAAATCTTTTAAGAAATAATTATGATATTTTTCTCTTTATTTTTTATATTTTTTTCTTACAACGTTTTAATTTACCGATCCATTTTAATATTTAAAGCAGGGGGCAAATTACGGCATTTAATTTTTGAGCAATTTCAAGAAAAAACTAGCAAAACAGTTTTTTCCATACACATTCTTTGAGTTAGAAAAGGGGTAACAAGTTAAAATTTCGAAAGGGTCTTCGTTATTTTAAATTTTGTAAAAAACTTTGTTAAACGCGTTCATTTCTTTTCGTTACATGCCACGAAAGTATTATTAGTAGTATTTTCGACATTTACCTTACGTTCACCAGTGGTTGAAAGTCCTGAATTCTGAAAATAATTTTTGTGCTTAGAGGTTGATAAGAAAAAGAATTTAATTATGTATATTCAACATTCTAAGAATTCTGGAAAAAATTAAATAAATTTTGTCCAAATACTAAAAAAATAAAATCAAAATCTCAAAAATATAAGGTTTTGTGTTATAACCATATTTGCATATATAAATTAATTTTATTTGCTAAAATTAATATTTATGACTACTTAATAAAAACACTTTAGCAGGCTTAGGGGCTAGTTTTTGACTTGGTATTTATATGTCATTTATATTTAAGTTCTAATTAAGTATAAAATTCAGTTTTTCAATGCACACTTAAATAAAACTTAAATGACCAATCTTGCGCATTTAAAGTCCATTTAAATAATACAGTTTTACCATATGGTTATGGCATTTTTTGTTGTTGTTTCGCAAAACCCATCAAAAGTAAACAAACATTTTAGCCATTGATAGAATAATATTTTATGTTTTGCACGCATTTCTTAATGAAAATATTAATTAAAAAGTTAAATTAATAAAAAAAAATAATTTTAGGTGGTGAATACATGAGTATCGCTAACATTTTTTAATATATTTAAAATATTTTCACAAAATTTGCAATTCATTGTATTTGTTAGCAGCTGTTTTTCATAAACAATGGTGATTTATTTTGATATTTCGTAATGCTGCCATATTTTTATCATAGTTAAATTAGAACGATCATAAATGACTGAAAAACTGAAACTGTATTTAAATACTACTTAAATTTAAGTGCAAATTAACTAAATGCGTATTTAAATATAAAGTAAAAAACTGGCTATAAAAGAACTTATTTAAATGCCTTTTACTATTTCTGGGTATATCTCGACCTTTAGTAAAGACGACCCAAGCAAATGCCACAAATCTGGATATAGACAATAAAGAAACAACAAATTAACATTAACTAACACAATCTAATAAATAGAGTTTGATGAAAACAATTTGATGTGCTGTCTGGTTCTTTTATATACGACAAAGATTTTCTTTTTTTTTCGACTCAACAATTATCTATGAAATAATTAAACTATTTGAACACGAATGTGGACTTTTATTTTCTCAAGTCAAGACGTTTGCACAAACTCGTTTAACCATAATGATTATTGATTAAAAAACTAAGATTGATTTTGAATTATAAACCATAAATATCTGTGAACAGTTATAATTTCATCTGTCAGTTTTTTTTGTTGCATTCCATCATTGTAGTAATCACTGTCGACATTGAAAGCTATTCAATCATTTTACTTTGTGTGTTCAAAGTCATATAAATATGGCAGTGCAGACCAGGCGAGCAAATGAATATAATGAACAAACGGATATTAAGCATTATGAAATCGAAATTTACTTGCAACACCGAGTCATTCACTCTTTTACACAAACGGTTTTCTATTAAAGCTTCCACTTGAAAATGTTATTTGCAGTAAGAGTTTTATTGCGTTATTTAAATGTCTAGAGAACATGCAGGTACTCATTTCTATCACCTGTTTAGTATTTTTTCTTTGGCATGCAATGTCTGAAAAAGTCTAGTTTGATCTTTATAACTTTGCAGACGACAACAAGTTAAGAATTTCTATACGAAAAGACTTTTATTGTTAATTTTAACTGCAAGTACAGGCAAATTTTAAAATAAATTAAATGCATTTTATATGAAAAAAGTTTTTATGTTGTTGTCTTCTCATTTAAACTGAAGCTTTTGAGGCAGTTTTTTCATGTTATAAAAGATTTGCAATAAAAATAAAATAGATTCACTTTTAAGCCGTAACTTCCTTAACGTTTTTTTGTCGTTTTTCATTTACTACCAAAAATATCTTGTTTTTTTTTTTTTTTTTTTTTTTTTTTTTTTTTTTTTTTTTTTGTAGATTTAAGTTACTCTAGAAGGATTAGAGAATTATTTGGCCTCGAAAGTATTCATATAGCCATTACAAATTAAGGTATAAACCACCAGCGACAAAAACAAGCAAATAAATAACAAGCAGAAATATGTAAATACATATACACCGATCAAAAATATCTCGTTTGTTATTGCATTTATATGGGGAAGGAAACTATGTTAAAGGAAATAAGAAAATTTTTTTTAAAAATTATACTTAAAGCCGAAGAACCCTAATAATGGATGAAGTGCTCCAGAAAATATAGCATTACATTTGGCACGTGACCAATTTGTCCTGTTATTTTTGGCAAATAATAATAAATAATTTTTCTTTGTTAAACATTTTTAGAACGTAAAATAAGAGGAACTTAAGTCAAAATTAAATTTAATTCGTTTCATAATCTCATGCAAATTAAATAAAATTAAAGTACGCAGAAAAAGATATGGTAGTGATTTGGTCACAATAACCAAATAATGGTTTCTGTAACAATTTATAGTTGCTGCGAACAAATTATATTTTTTTTCAGCAATACGTCAGTAACGATAAACATTTATTTACATTTAGATAACATGGTTGATTTAGCTAAAAAATGCAAATTAAAACCAAGATTTTATAAATAATTATATATAATATGTTATTATTAATCAAAGAGTTATTAAAAGTAAACAAATAATATTTGTTTTAAAAATATTTTCTCCTAGGACTTGATAAAATGTTTCTTCAACAGTTTAGTGATTTTTTAAGTTTAGGTTCATATCAAAACGCTTAAGTTTGAAATATTTATTTATTATTCGAAAAAATAAAAAATAATAAACGTGCCCATAATTATGAAAGTGGTCTAAGTCATATATTTCTTGTTTCGAGATATTTAATGAATTACATTAAAATAAATTAAAAAAATATTTTTACACTATGCGACAACCACTATCTAATAGTTCATTTCTAACAATTTCGTAAAAATTACATTGAATAAATTTAGTTTAAAATAATGTGGTATGATAATAACTGGTAAATTCATTTTTTAAAAATTTGACTTAGACCACTTACAGAATTATGGTTTGCTTATAACACTGTTGTGCAAAAAACAAAAAAACTTTTCTCCCCTCCCTTGAACAATTTTGCCTGTTTCTCATGTTTTCAGGTGTACTGAGTCCGAATCTGAACTCAGAAAAATTCTATCACCCTCTGATTTTGAGAGAAAAGAGGAGAAACTTGGAGCGAAAGCCTCGAGAGTACTGATCAAATCCTAGAAGAAAATTGTGACAAGAGAGCGTCTGAGTGGGAGGGGGGGGGGGGAGTTGGGGTGTTGAGGGTGAAAGGGGGCAGGTATGGATTTGAATGAAAAGGATACCACCATAAAAAAATTGTAAGGTTATACATACAGGAAAAAAACATTTAGCCATATTTCTTCAACTAGTTGTAATATTCCCATCAAATTTTTTTTGTTTAAATAAACTTTATTGCGCTCAAAATCATCGGGCTCTTGAATTTTTTTCACTATGTTTTGATGCCAAAAAAATTCGTCAAATTTACAAAAAACTTACATTTTTGGATAAAAAAAACTAGAATTTCTCAAGAAACTGTGCGTGATAGACAGAATCTGACTTCAAATTCGTGTTCAGCACATTTGAAAATAGTAAGAAAGCATATTTTGGTTTAAAGGAGGATTTTCGTGCAGAACAGTGTAATCAATTTGGTAGCCTTAACTTATTTCTTTACCGTTGCGTGTATTTATTAACCAAGATAGGCAACTTTTCTTTTCAAAGCACTATCGCACCGCTCAGTGGAAAATTAATCTTTATTTTTACATACCCAATTTGCCGTTGGTTTACCTTTAAGCAAAAGTAAGTGCTATTGCAACGTGCTGTAAGGCGGTGCTATTAAATTTTTTATAACCTTTATATTGATTTTCAATGAACTATTTTACTATCAAGAATTACAAATATAAATATTTCATGATACTGTATATATATTATTTTATATAAAAATGACATCGACTCTTAATGGATTAAGCATATTTAAAAAAAAATTTAGTATTTCCTTAAAGAACTCTTCAAAAGCTTTAAAATGATACCCATATTGATATTTAAAAAAAAATCTAAAATTTCAGAGCCCGGTAACTCGGAAAATATAGGCGAGCTCCAATTTTTCTAACTTGATGTTTTTTTTCTTATTTTTTAATTCTCTATCGCCCCATATATTTAGTTTTTTGATTGGAGTTACGTTATCGTTTCAAATGTCATGAAAAAATTAGAGGAAGGCGTGGTGTTTCACCTGCTGCCTTGAAGGACATGGACCGATCATGCTGATTTCCAATAGGACCTTTTTTGGCACTAAATCTGATCGATTGACGTAAATTTTTTTTTGCCGAAGCAATCTTGATTTCACGAATAACACGAACGGAAAGACGAACATTGCTCACCCTTTTTTTACTTTTTATGATAAAGGATATAAAAAAAATTTAATTGCAGTACTGCGGGGAAAGCGTATCCATATGGCCATTTCGCTGCTGGTCGTAGAAGCCATTGTTTCTCAATAAGAACGAAACATTTGAGTTGTGGCATAAACTTCATAACGTTAAAATCATATGGCTTTCTAAAACATCGTCACATTTCGTTTTGTGACTCTATACATGAAAAAAAGATATTTTTAAAATGTATCGACTTTTTGCATATAATGTATTTTTTTGAGTTGAGTTAAGCTGCGTAGAAAAAATATATATTAATAAGTAAAAATCGGTTTTTCTTTTCAGAAATAACGACACATTTTAGTTAACATCACAGTATCGGAAATATTTGTACAGACATAACGTCATAACTCAAACATCCCACATAGTTTGCCCAAGACCTCGTCTTTAACAACCAATTGATGAAAGTTTTCTTAAATGGATTTTTTATTTATGAATTATTTTACTTATTGTAGTGGGAACTAAAGCAGTCTGATATATTGCCTCATGGTGAAAACGAGTCAAAAACTGAAAAAGCGGTTATATCGAAATGAATTTTTTTGAGTTATGACTTTCTAGATTTAAATGTGTGATATGTATGAAGATACAAAACATCTAAAGTAACTTCTAAAACTGAAATTAATTGCTTCTTTTAAGAAGGAGCTAATAAGCCACGACGTAACACCGCATAAGCAGAAAATTTAAAAGGCCTGTCGTATATAAGCCAACCTTGCATAACTCCCTATGGAGGTTGGGCAACAAAAGATATCGAAGAAGTTAATTTAATTGTTGGAGACTTAAAAATGATTTTAACTACGAAAATTGAGACCGATATATTTAAATTCTACACTGTAAATGGGAACAGAGTAGCCTATCTTAGATTTAACCTTAAAAATATTGGATTATACTTTAATAAAGCCCGTGATAATAATAAAACCAGTAGTAGTCGTCAAAACTATTAATAAAAAAAATTCTCAATAGAAGTAATCATTGATTACCATATTTCGAGAATGAATTCGTGCAAACCTGGTGTTATATTTTATTGATTCGCAGTCAAAAGAAAACAATATAAACAAGGTAAAGTAGTACAGTTGTGCAAGAAAATACATGTTTTTCATAACCAGAATGGTTTTAATTTTTATTATAAAGGGTGTTTTTTAAGCCCTTTAGAACTTTAAATTGTAAAAAAATAACACAAAAATTAAATTGTAATTAAGAATTTTTTTTATAAAAGATCAGAACATGGCTTTTATATTTAAAAAATGTTTTTAGGCATATGGCTGCTCATGACGAACCGCATTCTGGAAGTCCAATTTTGGGGAATTTTTTCAAGTGTTGCGGTCCGTATGTCACGAATAACAAGGTCTCACTTCATATGCGGCAATTTTGTTGAATTACAAATCAGTTAAGCCAAAAAAGAGACTCATCTTTGACAACAATTTGGCAATAAAACAACGGTTCTGTTACTAACTGCTTTAGAGCCCAATCGTGAAAGAACGACACATATAATGGTCTCGTGGCTTTAATTCCTGCACTAGCTGGATCTTATACGGCTTAGGCCAAGTTTTTTGCGACCGACGACGGATATATAAATTTGGATCTTCTTTCACACTTTCGTTTTTCCTATTCCTTCAACATGTTGGTGTTATTGTGTTCTCTAGAGAGTATGCGGTACGAAATCTTTCCGCAGTTCAACGGATGCCTTGCTCAGACAGACGATTATGTACACCATAAAAATCACGAAGTCACCAATAAGTTGTTGAAATTGATGACTAATTTTCAAAGTAAACGTGGATGATTTGGTAGCGTTGTTCAGGCGTATGTCTATTTATATTGATTCGACAGAGTTTACTGAAAAAACTGAAAAAATTTTTCATTAAAATTTTTAGTATTATTTTTTATAATTTAAAGTTCTATCGGGATTAAAGAAACAACCCGTGTGAGGTTACCTTCCTGCAAGTTTTAAAATATTTGAAAGTTACAAATATTTTGCATTTGATTTGATGATTTTTAATATTTGCAGGCTTTTGTTTTCTTTTTAATTTTCGTTAATAAATAACCAGAAACATATACTTTCATACATTCATTTATCTAAGAAAATATGTATATTCTTATGTACATATATGCATATTGATATAACTGTTGTGGATTTTATATTCCACCTGCTTTAGTTTAGCATGATTATGTGTAGCATGCAATCCCATAATCAATTGTTTATTTAAAGGTACAATATTTTTGTATTAAACCACGCCATCACTTCACACCACACTACACAGCTAACAAGGCATCTACAGTTTTATACCCTTCACCGCAAAAACTAGAAAAGGGGTATATATAAGTTTGTCATTACGTGTGTAATATCTACAATATCCATTTCTGACCCCATAATGTATATACAGTATTGGGCAAAACCTAATAACGTTGTCCAATATTAGATTCTGAGTCAAATTATGTTTAAACGAACATATTTCAATTCAATGTTTTAATGCAGTTTTATTAGTTTCTGTGTCATACAATATTACAAAAAAAAATTTTTAATTATCTCTCACCTAACGGTTCTTTTAGTACAACAACAAAAATTACTCGAAAATTCATTGGGCAAAACCTAAGAAACTTTTTGCTTTTGTACAATAAATTTGTTTTTTTTAAGATAACGGTAACTTCTTATTTTTTTCGATGATTTCTTATGAAAAAGTGATCTAGTATGCATTTAAAAGCGTGTAACGAATAAATTTCGCATTTAAAATTAAAATAAAATGCAACGTAAAAAATATTGTGAAGCATTTAAATTGAATGCTATAACGCATTATAACGCAGGCAAATCACAGGCTGAAATTGCAAATTTGTTAAAAGTAAGCAAATCAATGGTTTCCAAATGGATAAACCTTTATAAAGATAAAGGAACTGTACTCAATATTAATCCTGGAGGAAGACCTCGTAAAACATCAGTTCGTGATGATAGAGATATCATGAAAATAATAAAAAAAAACCCCTTCATCTCGCCAAAAAAAATTGTGTCAGAATTAGGCTTAAGTGTTGATGCCAGCACAGTCCGCAGACGGGCGAGAGAGGCTGGATTGAAAAGTTATAAAGCTTCCAAAAAACCTCTTCTTACAAAACGTCACGCAAAAAAACGATAAGTATTTTTAAGCTTACAAGTCAACCATTAATGCCTGATTTTTTAGGCTCGAATTTGCAAAAAAATATCCTGATTGGCCAGTTAAAAAGTGGAAAAGTGTGCTCTTTAGCGACGAAAGCAAATTTAATTTGTTCAACTCGGATGGCATATGTCGTGTGAGACGCAATACTGGTGAAAGGCTTAAACCCCGATATTGTAAAAAAACTGTCAAGCATGGGGATGGCAATGTGATGGTGTGGACGTGTTTTTCAGGTCATGGTCTAGGGCCGTTCCACAGAATTTCTACCAAAATGGACAGATTTGTGTATAGGGACATTTCAGAAAATAAGATGTTGCCATATGCCGAGTGGAATATGCCACTTCGATGGGTGTTTCAACATGATAACGATCCGAAACACTCATCGAAGTTGGTAAAGGACGATACAATCGAAAGGGATTCAATTGCTTGATTGGCCGGCCGAATCGCCCGATTTGAACCCAATCGAAAATTTATTTTCCATATTGAAGAGGAATTTTGGATCGAAACGATTCTCCAACAGAGACGATTTATTTTCGTGTCTGGAAGATGAATGGATACGCATAGATCCAAAAATAATTGATAATTTAATCAAATCTATGCCGCGTCGGTGCGCCGCAGTAATAAAAAATAAGGGTTATTATACAAAATATTAAAAGTTTCTTAGGTTTTGCCCAATGAATTTTTGAGTAATTTTTGTTGTTGTACTAAAAGAACCGTTAGGTGAGAGATAATTACAAATTTTTTTTTTTTTTTTAATATTGTATGACACAGAAACTAATAAAACTGCATTAAAACATTGAATTGAAATATGTTCGTTTAAACATAATTTGACTCAGAAGCTAATATTGGACGTTTCTTAGATTTTGCCCAATACTGTATATATATATATATTCTGACTCCTTATGAAGAAGTCGATTGAGCTATGTCTGTCTGTCCGTCTATACGTCCGTGTTAGTGTTAAAGTCAAGTTTGCCTCACAAAAACAATAAATATCTCAATCGAAAGATATTGTGTCCAAAGAGATGTTGTTGGAAATCAGCAAGGCAGCAGGCAAAACACCACGCCTACCTCTAATTTTTTCATGTCATTTGAAACAATAAAATAACTCCAATCATAAAAATAAACATATGGGGCGAGAGATAAAAAATAAAAAATAAGAAAAAAGTTTACGGGAAAAAATTAGCACTCGCCCATATTTTCCGAATTACCTGGCTCTGAAATTTTAAAATTTTTTAAAATATCAATATGGGTATTATTTTAAAGCTTTTGAAGAGATCTTTAAGAAAATACTAAAATTTTTAAAATATGCTTAACCCATTAAGAGCCGATGTCATTTTTATGTAAAATTGTATATATGCAGTACCAAAAAATTTTTATTCTTTTATTTTTTAATTCTCTGTCACCCCAATATTTGCTTTTTTGATTGGAGATACCTCTTTAAACTATATTTACATAGATGGTAAAGGGAATATAAAATTCGGCATAGCCGAATATAGCACTCATACTTGTTCATTTTAAAGTTGTGCTTAGCGCAGCATTGTTGTTGTTTTTAGGCTATTTTTCTGTTTCTATATTTTATATAGACAGCAGGTAGAACAAGGAAGCTGGTCAATCTGTTGTACAGGTTTGAATGCAACAAATGAAAAAGTAACTTGCCGTTGTGATGTTAAAATGGTTGGCGAAAGTCATGAACTATTGTTCAAATTATTTCTGTGGTTGAATCTAATTTTATGTTAAAAAAATTACGGGAGCTGATATTTTCGAGGATATAGACAATAATCTTTGGACTTGTTTCGTTGTTATTTTCGTTTTTCTTTCTTCGTGCCAATATCTAATGATCACCACCAGAAGTTTTTTGTTTACTTTTCTTAATTTCATTTGCATTTTGGTTTTTTGTTTTTAGCCATTTTGCTAGTTCTTTACATGCAACACTATTTGCGTTGAAATTAAAAGGAATAAAATTCTATTAGACATAAATATTTATATTAACAGTTAGGTTTTAAACTGACGGACATTTTAACGGACTTTAAGTGAGTTAAATGGATTTTGCGTCATTTTCATTAATTTACTTTAAGTTACATCCTGCTGCTTCTAATGATTAATGAGTTCCAAGCTTAAATATTTGATTGGTATGAATGTTTATGAGTTTTAGCACAACTATAAAAATGAATTAGATTTTGCTTTTTGTTAGTCATTATGCAGCCACCATACTGTGATTGGTAATTAATTAATATAAAGGATTTATGGAGATTAAGCCGGAGTTAAAACGTGCGTGTTATTTTTTTAAGATGTGAAATAGCTGTTATTAAGGCTGTAGCAATTAAAAATAGTTTGAATATAGTATTGAGAGAATTTAAAATGATTATACTTATAGTAGACTAATAAAAATAAATGCGTTCTTTTGATGTACGAGTTTAAATTGTCGCAATACCCTGGTACTGATGTCTGCAAGGAGTTTAGAACTGTAATATGGTTATTCACCGCCATAGGCTGACCCATTCGTCCTGTTTAACTGCTGGTCCATCGGACAAAACTTTAAGTTATAAAACAATTATCTATTTCTTCTATTTCTTATTAAAATTTAGACATTTTTTAACAAATGACATACATTAAATTTTTTGTGTTACACAGGCTGACACAGATTTTGCTGCTTGTGATTAAAAATCTGATTATAAATATATATCTTATCACGAGATATCAAATCTTTTACTGAAGTTTACAAGATATTCTTCAGAAAAATATTGATTTATCTACACTTTATACAACAAGAAATTATCTTTTAACTAATGATTGCACAGCAGTAATTAGTTATAAGTATTCCATCTGCCTTGATACCTATTCTCCATAGTGTTTATAATTTGGTGGAAGCGTGCTCCTTGTTCTTCCCTAAGATCTCCTATATTATGTTGAAAGTGATCAATATGAATATGGAGATAGTATACTTTTATGCTCATTTACAGCCTAAATTTTTAAAGATAAACAATATTTGGTAAAATGTAGAATATATTGTTTTCAGCCTTGTGATTTCCAAGAAATTATTGCACGACTGCTATAAAACATGTACAAGCAAGTTGTTCTAAAACAGTCATGGAGACCTCAAAATTAGTGAAGTTTATTACTAATTGACATATTTTAGGTTCATCAAAAATTCCTGCTTTTAATTTCTCAGTACTTTAACCTGAAAATTTCTGACAAATAAACTTGAAACATTGACTATTTCTTACTAAGTCCTTAGGAAATTGCTTTATTATTCCTAACTTGAAAAATTGGTATTGGAACCTTTTCTAAATGGCTAATAGGTCCTTTTGCAAAATAAATATTGTGATATTTCTATTTATGGTGATTCTTGCCAAATCCAAACTTTCTAGACTTACGTATTCCGTTCACCTATTGTCGCAAATGTTCAATGCACTTTACATGCATTATGAGGCATCCACGGTTTGTCTTAGTTGCAAATTTTCATTCGAAAGCAAGCAACGTACAAGTGAAACACCGCATCTGTAATTGGGTTTCGTTGATCTTTATATATGTATTCACGTGAAATATAGCAAAACACATCAGGATCATTAACACAATATCTAAATTTGCTAGTCATAATTAAATACTAAGGTAAAGTTTAATTTTGTTGTTGTTAGATTGATTGTAACGATACGAACTAAGCTTACCAAAATAAAAAACCTGAGAGTAGTGGGTAAGTTACAGCTGATTGAAATCACTATTCTTAGTATACGGCAGGGATGGGCAACCTTTTTGTAATGCGGGCCAAAACTGAAAACAACTAAACTTAAGCGGGCCATTAACGTTTGTTTTGTAGGTAAATTACAATTACAATTACCAAAATAAAAAACCTGAGAGTAGTGGGTAAGTTACAGCTGAATGAAATCACTATTCTTAGTATACGGCAGGGATGGGCAACCTTTTTGTAATGCGGGCCAAAACTGAAAACAACTAAACTTAAGCGGCCCATTAACGTTTGTTTTGTAGGCACGTGGACAGCAGTTGTTTTTATAAAACGGTAAAGAAAATTTTTAGAAGTTAAGCAAAATAAAATATTTCTGGTAATATACTTACAACGCTTTTTATTACTGCACTATAAAATTACAAAAAAATTAATAAAAAGTTATATAATTATATTAATGAGACACTTGCACTTCTTATTTGTAAATTAGGTACTTATTGTAGTTCGGATCTATATTTTGATTTTAAAAAAGTCATTTTCGAAAAAAATGCCTGCATTTGTAAGTGCTCCCAAGCAATGACATATTTTTTGGCGGAAATATGTGCTCATCTAAATTGTTATAAGATTCAAGTTATGTTAATTCCATAAATTAATTCTAAATATTTTCGGGAATTTTATCACGTCTGTTAACAAAAATTGAATTCAAAATACATCAAAATAGCATTCTTCCCTGCTGAAATTCAATAATCTTGCTTCAAATTCTTGATGCAAAGCAAATAAAATATTAATATATTTTTATTTTTCGTAACTATTTTAAACGTACATTTTTTTTGTTATGGTTTTTAGAGACTGTTTTATGTTGTTGTTTTATATCTTCGTTCGAATACAAGACAAAAGAATATAAGTTTTTTCTTAGTCACTGCTTAAGGGCCGCAGTTTATGGGCACGTGGACAGCAGTTGGCCCGTGGGCAGTAGGATGCCCACCCCTGCTATACGGTATAGTATCTTCCTCATCGACATCAGGTACAAACAGAACTGCACCAACAAAAGTTTGATTTTGTAGGGCTGTGCTATTATCTTTTTTCAATTTTATGTCGCATTTTAACATAACTGAATTTTTGTTGACTAATATTTATTTCTATTGTCCCGAAGAAGACAATAACTTTTTCCTCTTAGTTTGGGCCTATTGTATTTGTTGGGGCATAGATTGACTTCACCAGCTTGAATCATAATGATCATAATTATGATTTCTCCTTTAAGTAATTCGTGAACGCTATCTTTACAACCAACAAGGCATTTGTTGAAGTTCATAAGAGGAGTCAAGTAGTCCAACTGAACAGAAGCGTCAAAGCCCTTTATGTTTCTTTTTTTTGTGACATCTATTTTCAAAATAAAAAACTGAAATATACTAACAATTTATTCTAAAATTGTGGGATCTACAAAAATTGTCTATAAGTTTTAGTCATTAGTTTTTGACTGCATTTTTTTTTTGACTCTTTGAATTGTACACGCAATAACGCCTGGGAGATATTTTTTTCTTCGTTCAAAACCTGCAGGTATTATAAATGGATTTCCCAGGTGTGGGAGAACATAGCTTTTTATTTAATGTTTTTTATTTAATTGATTTCATTAAAGTTTTTGCAAATAAAATAAATACTCGTTTATGAATTAATAAATATTAAGAAAAACTGTTAATTGTTGCATTACTGTTGAATAAAAAAAAATTACTTAATAAGTATTAATAAGCCATATATTTAATTTTGTTTAACAAATCTCTTAACCTTGTTTTATATTATATACAAATACAGTTAGAAAAGACTATCAAAATAATTAACCTAATCATGTTAGGCATTGTCTGCTTAAATAATTAATTTTAAAATGGCAATTTTAGTAAAACTAAATACCGTAATAATTTTTGTATTTTAGTATCACCTTAAAAAATCAATTACGTTTTTTTTACAAACGAATACAATTCATACTTTGTTTACTTTCATTTTTGCAAATACTTCACAATCAATTCTCAACTGTAATTAGTGGCGCAAACAGCAGCAGCTATAACAACAAGAAAAACTTTAACTAATTGAAATCAGTTAAACAATTTATTATTAAAGAAAAATAAACACATAAATACTTAACTCCTCTACGTTACGGCATATATAATTTTAAGCCAACGCTGTAGCAAACTAAAATTTTATTTATTTATTTACTGTGAGTCTGCATTAGCCCAAAACCATTATTCTAATGATTTAGCAGTAGTTAAGGAGAGTCTTTTAAATATTATGTCTTATTAAATTTATACCAATGTAAATGTATTTATAACTAATTTACTTGCAATACACTAAAAAACAAATAAAATTTTCTGCCAATACAGCATGGTGCTCGTAACAGTTCAACAGCCTTTCGTTCTACTAAATCATCTGCATACAAAGTATAAATTTCCAATAGAAACAGAGGTCACCACAAATATTTACCGCATAAAAAAAGGCAAATAAAATACAATAACAAAGCAACTAAAAGTTCTATTAGAGATGGTGGCAACCATGATAATTCCTATTTTGTACTGTAACCCACAATGCCAGAAGTTAACAAGACACGTTAGTAGGCGCAAATGAGGTATTAAGTATGTTAAAAAAAATGATAAAACAGGATAAGAGTTGTGGGCTGATTTCAAACATTAGATAGATAGATTGAAAAAAATAAAGTTACAAAAAGAAAAAACAACAGGATGAGTTGCAGGCATGTTATTCACTTGTAACACCCTCGCGATCATAACTGCGACCTCTCTAGCAAAAGTAGCAAGAGCTAAGTAGAAACAAATAAAAGCCATATTGTTAAATAAAGTATTTATCATCAAACAAATGTGCATTTAAGCAAGATAAAAATTTGCATAATCACTATTATATTGCAGTTACTAAAGTGTTTTCATTTTCAATTAGCATCCATTAGCTGGCTAAAATTAAAACTTATGACAGCAAAAGCATTTTTGTGCTTTGCTCACACACACACACACAAGTTTTATCCATTAAAATTACAAAACTCCTTCTTTCGATTTATTTTAACTTCTCATATTGATAAAAACCAGTTAGTATATAAGGATTCCATAACCCATCATTTATCAATCATTCCGTCCATCTTCAACATTTATCTCTAGTAGACATGTGACAGAAAGTGAATATTTAATTTATAGTAATTTAAAGGTCTTCATTATAGTTCATAACTAAGTTAAAATAATTAATGTTTATTTAGGAATTAAAGATCATATAAAAAAATTTCTTGGTAGTAATATCACTGAAAAAACTTGTTTCATTATTTGAGGTAAGAACCTCTTTTAACATATCAACCCTTGCTAACATTTAAAATCGATTTTAATAAATAAGGTTACTTGCAGATGCTTTAAAAATTCCACATAAAAAATTAGTTTGAAATATACAAAAAAATAAGGCTGTTGAAATTTTTCTTCATTCTATTACTCGTAGTGAGAAATCAAGAAATGTTTCTTGTTTCTTGTTTAGAAACAGTAAACAGTCCACATTTAGTTATTGCGCTTAAAAAATTTAACAACTTGCTAGTGGTGCCATACCAATACCTCAATTTAGAATACAATACTGATAACAACCACATCTGTGTATAATACGCTTTGTACTTCAGATCTTTGTCTTGGTAGGATTAACAGTTTCGCGGAGAGCCCAATATATTATCAAACAAATCTAGCTGTCTAGATTTGAAAGAAAAAATATAGTAGAACTTTTAGAACTGAGCTGTGCGACGAAGATTATATTTATTAACTTTTTCGATCGTATATGCAGGTCCAGAAGGGCTTATTTCCTTGGAATTGCTTACCTTTTTTACAAAAACGTGCTCAATAAAAAAAAAAAAACTGTAAGGATTTCTACACTTTTATTTTTACTCCTACAGTTAATTGACAATTAATTCTTTCTGGTGACTTCCGGCACAAACTGACAATTTAATATGACAGTTGAGAGATGCCCAATTGCCAATTTGAGGATTTTTTTTTTGCTTATTAAATTTAATCTGTATATTATTGTGGTGCCGACACAAGTGTATTGATATAATAAATAAATGTTTTCTTTTTAAGAAAAATCGTTATAATACATTTATAATACAACTCAATAGAAAATTAACAACTGCTGGTTTAGCTATTGTAAGTTACACCATTTCATACTGAAAATAAATTTCGCTTTCGCTTAATATCTGCTAACAAATTAGCGTGCAGTAAAAGTATGCGGCAAAAGAACATATATACAATGTATATAAGGGGTCCACAATCTAACGTTTTTTTTTCAACTAGTGTTTATTTCTTGATTGGTAACAGTTGGCTCATGTCTGATCTGACAGATAATTAGGTTTATCCTTCCGCTGAATGAACGCTGGAAAATATTGCGACAATAGATTTTGTCAAAAAAAAAAGTTTTTTTTTTCAGACGAAGCTTATTTTGATATTGGCGGGTATGTAAATAAACAACATTGTCGAATTTGGGGCACAGAAAACCCGCACGCATATATTGAAAAGCCGGTGCACCCAAAACGAGTCACTGTTTGGTGCGGATTTTGGTCCAGAAGCATAATTGGGCCATTTTTCTCCGAAAATGAGCAAGAAGTGGCCGTTACAGTCAATGGCGATCGTTATCGGGCCATGTTGAACGAATTTTTGTTCACAAAAATGCAAGAGGAGGATCTTGGCAACATTTGGTTTCAACAGGACGGCGCTACGTGCCACACAGCCGAAGCTACACTGTTTTTTATAGCCTTTTAAAAAAAAGTTTATTTGGCGGATATATCGTTATGCTACCATTTTGGTTAACATTAGTCTTGAAAGTGATCGTTGTTGATCGTTAAAACATATAATCAAAATCAATCATAGATTACTGTGAGGATGAGAAATTTACGTAAAATTTTTGGGAGAAGCAATGTGCCAACAAAACGTACTATTTATCGTGTAGTGAATGATTTAGGGGAAATATTGTCTTTAGGTGATAGGCCTAAGCAACGTACTGCAAGATATGCTGAAAACATTACTGCTGCTCAAGAAAGTGTTCAAAACAATCTATCAATCTTAATTCGACTTCGTTCTCAGGAGCTTGTTCTTCAAAGAAAAACATTGGCGACAGTTTTGCACAAGGATTTGCATTTGTTTTCATTTAAGATTAAGTTGACACAAGAGCTTCTTTTACAAGAACATTTACGCTGTCGTACGTATGCCAATAGAATTTTACAGCTCGTCCATGACAACCGTGATTTTCACGAAAAAATGATAATGAGAGACGAGGCCCGTTTTCATTTGGATGGATATGTAAATAAACAGAATTGTCAACTCTGGGCAATGAAAAACCTTCAAATTAGTCAAGAGTCACCTTTGCATCCATTAGAAGTGACAGTCTGGTGTACAATTTGGTCAGGAGAAATCATTTGACCTTACTTTTTTTTAAAATGAGAACGGCGCAATGGTAACTGTAAATGTGGAGCCATATCGTGATAGCTTTTAACGCCACAATTGCATACTTTGGTGTTGTCGAATTTTTAATGCGCTTAGATATTTGTAAATATTTAAAAAGGTTAAAAATGCAAGAAAGATTGTAGGGAGCCTTTTTTTATTTTTAAATTTAAAATAGAGGCAGTATCTTTAAATCCCACTTTACCATATAAGTTATTTATAATTTATTTTATTATTACAAAACAAACAAATTAAACTCAATGTTGCTACAGAAACCTTTAACAAACTACGATTTTAGCAAATATCAACTCGATTTGAAATCAACTAAATTAATAATAATGTTCTCTTAAAAGCAGGAGCTCATAAAATTTTTTTAGTATCCATGGTTTCCCTTTGCCATAAAATATTTATTGTAATGCCTTGAAAATGTTTAACTATTTCAAATTTATAACTAAAATGCACTTGCTTTTGTATTCAGTAGGTAAGAAAGAAAATATGACGCTGTAAATGCTAAGGCAGGACAAAAGCGTAAAATAATGTGTTAAAATGCCATAATTATTTGCATTCATGCAAATACTAAAACAAACGAAACTTAGATTATTAAGAAAATTATAGTGTGACTTCAAGAACTTAAAGTTTTCAATGTCTCTTATCGTACAATCATCATTGTAGCGGCATCGAACAAAAGCTTCTAAGAAGCGGTGCAATATATGACCACCAGTGACCACTTCAACTAAATGGCTGGCATGTGTATAATCTGTACATGTTTTAGATTTACGTTTCGAAATTTTGTGGAGTTTTACTGTACAATGTGACAACAATGTAATTGGGCAGAGAGCCCTGTCATGTAAAACGCTACTGACTTTGTAAGTATGCTATTAAAACTATTCAGTGAGTTTTTAACATTTTATGTTCGGTAATGGCACTGCTATTTGCAACAAAAATAAATTATGACATCAAAATCACATTATTCTAATGAATTGTATACGCAGGGATACAGCCCTGCTACAGGAAACAAAAGTCGTTTAACTCATTGCCCAACAATAAACATTAGAGGGCCCCTTCATATGTGAGATTTATTTTTTTCTTGACGTATGGAGTTCTTATTATTGGATTATCTTACATAATTGATTCATTTAAAAATAAAATCGATCTCCAGAAAAAGGTTGGGAGGACTTAAAATATTTTACTGCGAATAAATATTAAATTCTACAGAACACTGGCGATGAAAGTATTTTTCTCTTTTCTTCCGCCTTTTTAGTTGAGCGTTGTCACGATCGTTTAATAAACGTACGAATTTTTTTGATTGCAAATACCACTGTTGCTCATTATAAATTCCGTATTCTTACTTTGTGGGTTTATCTGACTATACTTTCTGATTCTACCGGTCTTGTGAATGTGATGGTCTCGTATTTACTAAACATGCGTTATTATTACAAATGCAGCCATCCACGCTACACTACTGTGTTACTCCGGCGAGACAAGAAACTACTCGATGCCTTGTTTAGTAACCTTAACCATCCACAGACTTCTCAACTTCGCCTTTCATCCAAGTCAGCCATTCGCTTTAATCCAATAGCCACAACACACGTCTGCCATACACTGTTGTTATGCTGTTACACTACTGTTACTACTATCGTTCTTACTTTTTTATTATCAAGGGCTTCTTGACAATTATCTGTTACTCTTATATTAAATTGGACGTCTCCACTAAATTATCTACCATGGCTTTAAACGACAATTGTCTTTTGCCTCTCGGAAGGTTTACACTGATGCTTCTCAATTTTCAATTGCTTTATAACAATTATTATTTTCCGTTGTAGGCATATCCGAAGGCGGGATCGAACCCACGATCTTCTGTTTTACAGCACGCACCTCTACCAACGCCACCATTGAGGTTGCTCAGCTTTTGTTAGCTAATTGTGGTATTATTCTATGCACACACCATTAGTGGAGGTAACTTTATTCGCCACTCTCATACTAATAACAACAACAGGGGTTGCCAGATTTTATTTTCATAACAATATTGTGGGCTGAATGGTTTGAAGTGTTTCAAGTTCCTTTACATCAGTTCAATTTGTGAGTATAATTTTGGTGTTTGAAACATGCGAATCTTTCGTCAATTTAATATTTTCTCTTATTATTACTGGGTATGTTTCCTTTTATCAATAAAAATACAAAATCAAATGGTGGCTCATGCATGTTATACAGTTCTGCTTTCACATAGCAGATGTTTAAAAACGATATTTTGCATTTTTTCGAGATTGAACAATTTTGTATTAATTAAAATTTATGAAAAACTTAGATTTTACCATGTTATTGTTATGCTAAACAATAATGTGGTTGCAATACTAGCTTTAATGTAACAATACTATGTTTTGTTAACAACCATATAATACAACTATAATATGTTGCTCTTAGATTATGATTACCTCAACCATGTTTTTTCTTTGCGTGAAGTGGTGTGGTATTAAACATTTTTGGCGGAAGGACTTTTCAACTAAATTACCAACCTAATGATTTTAACGAGGCAAGAGACTTTTCTAATCAATTACTGAGAATTGATTACATTGATGATTGCTGAAAATTATGAAGATCATTAGTACATATTTTAAAGTATTCTTCTTTAACTGAAAGAACTAGTTCAATAACTACTTCCTTTTTTGCGAATGAATGTAATGTGTTTTGTAAGCGAGTAACAAAATATGGCAATCACAAAAGTAATTCATTATATGGCAAGTACTTTTTAACGTATTGTCTAATTTTTTGCTGGATAGCAGTGATTGTCAGAATTGATGCGCGTATTTATCTGATGTTCACTTTTTCAAAGTCCCCAATAAATATAATTTTTTTTAATCTTTAATTGTTATGGATTATTAGCATTATATTTTTCACAAAACTATTATGCCCAACATATTGATGAATTTATGAAAAAATAAATAAAGTTAAAGTAATCAAACCAGTTTTTGTTTTTTATTATTAAGAATTTTATCTTAATGCTTCTATATTTAACGTTTTACTCTTCTTAAAATAGTAAGATTTTCAACCTGATTACATTTTGCCAGTCATTTGATGCATGTTGACATGCGTAAATTTATCAATAACCGCAGACACTACCACAAAGAATATAAGAATAGACTTAGTGTCATCCATCTACTTTGGTTTAATAATTTTACTACTGCCACAATTTATTTAAAATCTGATACAGATTTGTGAATTTGTGTTATATTTAATTACTTATTTTATTTGATTTTATCCTTTACCTTAGTGTGTTGTCCCGATCTAAAAATAGTTTGGTTTCATTTTTATTATTTCTTAGTCTTGATGACAAGAATGTTAATGGCTTTTGATACATATTTAAAATCATTCTTACTCACAATTTAATTTAAAGTCAAATGCTTCTGACAATAAAAGCACATCTTGCCGCATATGTAATAGTTGGCAACTGCAAACAGAAATTTGTAATATTTATGAACTAAACTGCCTGCAGTTTTACTAAAAGCTGCTGTTTAAGGACTGTTTAATTGTTTATAATTTTTGTTAATTGAAAACTAGTTTATAGTCTTATAGTGCTTTAAATCGGTTAAAAGAAATGAAGTGACCAAATTTTATGATTTAAAAAAAATGCGCTTTAACTTCTGCTGATGCTGTTATTGCTTTATAATAAAATGCTGGTCTGCTGCTGCAATTAATAACGCAGAACAAACTTAGCTTAGCGTGGACGTAAAAGTCTTTTAAAGTTAAGTAAAGGGTCTTGTATATCGATTTGGCTTCTTTGACGTGTAAATTTTGCTTATTGAGGCTGCCTTAAGACGTCCATATTGTATTTATATGTTTTTCAGATTTTATTTTGCCAGTTATGCTAAAAGAAATACAAAAGAAAACTAAAAAAAAATTACAAAAGAAAACTAAATTTCTTCTAAAAAGTGAAGGAAATAATTTTTTTTAGCATAAAACAGCAATAAAATTTATTTATCACAGTCTTAGTTACATTATTGTCAATATTTTTTTGGGGGTCAAAATTTTGAGGGTTCCAAAATTTGTTGAGGCCAGGTAAAAATATCTGGACTTCAAATTCGACAAACCGAGCATAGGATTTTACTCCCCATTGCTATTAAAATTTAATCTATAATGTCAAGCCCCACTGTTTCTTTTTCTGTTGCACATTTAAACTACGGCAATTGCAGTGTTTGTAGAAAGCGTAATTCACAATATCATAAAAATGGTTGAAATAATACAGTTGTTAAAATTCTTTGGGCGCAAAAGCCAATTTATGCGAAATTTTCTTTCGGCTGTAAAACAAGCCTTTGATAGAGTGTGGCCGAATCTTATATACGCTTCACCATATATGTACATATATCTAATTTAGTGAAGTATCTCCAATCAAAAAAGCAAATATTGGGGTGGCAGCATGTACGAGGGCTGCTATATAGATTTCTGGCCTGGCAACACTGAGTGCTGCCAAGTGCAATCTGACATTTCCATTGGAAAGTTTGTCATTTTTAAGCATAATCGTACTCAAAACGTTTTGACGTACGACCATTATTTGTGTTTGTGTTGTACAGTGACCTGAAAAAATTAATATAGAAAAAAAATGGAATTAACTCGTGAACATTTTCGTGCCATCATTTTTCACAACTTTCGACGTGGATTATCACGACAAGAGTGCATTGATGAACTTAAATCTTTATATGGCGATGAAGCAACATCCTATAGCACTGTGAAAAATTGGTAAAATGAATTTAATCGTGGTCAAGGCTCGCTCAAAGACGAATTCCGTGAAGGTCGTCCAAAAACGGTTGTTGTGTCAGAGAACATTGATGCCGTGCGTGAACTCATAATGCAAGATCGACATGCGACATACCGAGAGATAGAGGCATCCTTGAACATTTCTTCCACCAGCATACATTCGATACTGCATGAACACCTGGCCGTAAAAAAGGTTTGTTCTCGTTGGATCCCGCACAATTTGAAAGTCGCACAAAAAAAGGCTCGTGTCGACTAGTGCAAAGAAATGTTGCAAAAATACGATTGCGGTTCTTCAAAAGACGTTTATAAGATTGTCACAGCTGACGAATCATGGATCTATGCGTATTATCCAAAAACGAAACAACAATCGACCGTGTGGGTCTTCAAAGACGAGCAAAATCCATCGAAAGTTGTTCGTGGAAGAAGCACTTCGCAGCAAATGGTCGCCTGTTTCTTCGGCAAAACTGGTCATGTGGCGACTGTTACGTTTGACCAACGTAGGACGGTCACTTCTGAGTGGTACACTACAATTTGTTTGCCTGAAGTCATCGGAGACATTCGAAAAACCAACAAGAGAAGACTAATCATTGTTCACCATGACAATGCGAGCTCTCACACATCGGCTCAAATCAGAGCGTTTTTGACCAGCCAAAACCTCGAATTAATGGGTCATCCGCCTTACAGCCCTGATTTGGCACCTAATGACTTCTTCTTGTTTCCGCACATCAATAAAAAAATGCGTGGTCAACGATTTTCGTCGCCAGAAGAAGCTGTTGAAGTGTTCAAAAACCATGTTTTAGAGGTGTCTCAATCGGAGTGGAAAAAGTGCTTCGAAAACTGGTGTGAGTGCATGCAAAAGTGTATAAATCATGCTGGAGAATACTGTGAAAAACAATAAAACCATTTTTGATTATAAATATTCGAATTTTCACTATTAGGCCAGAAATATATAGAGCAGCCCTCGTAAGAAAAAAAATTTTGTTTATATATAATTGTATACTAAAACATCATCGGTTCTTAATGGGACAAGCATGTTTTTTTAAATTTTAGTATTTCCTTAAAGATCTGTTCAAAAGCTTTTAAATGATACCCATTTCGATATCTTAAAAAATATGATGCACAATCGTTCTTTTCCATAACAAGTTTAGAAGCCCATAACCCGAAAATTATGGGCGAGGGCCAATTTTTTTTAACTTGATGTTTTTTCTTACTTTTAAATTCTTTATCGCCCCATATATTTGTTTTTTTTTTTATTGGAGTTACTTTATTGTCTTAAATAATAGAGAAAAATTAGAGGCACCATGGACCGATATGGCTGACTTTCAATAGCAATTTTGCGAAATTATATCTGATCGATTGGAGCATTTAAACTTTCTCTAGCTGATCTAATGCCTTGATAAACTTGATTTCAACACAACAAAAAAATATTTGGTAATGAAATTGTTAAAATACTAATTATATTTGCTGAAATTTATAATTGCAGTACAATACAAATACATATGTAAGTATGTATACGGAATAGATAAAACACCAGTTGTATTTGGAACAAAAACTTATACATGTTCGATATTTGTCGATTTCATTTATTTTAAAGATTTTTTAATAACAGCCTTAAATAACTCACATAAGCAACTATAACTCGATTTTAATAACGAAAACTTTATGTTTTTATTAAAGTGCTTCCACCCACCTCGTGCAATATTTTGCCATTGCTTACTCTTTATGGTCCAATCAATAACAGTTATATTAACAGCCTGCACTAAGTACGAAAGCATTTGGTGAACGTTCCTAAATAATGATTGCTATTAGTTTTTTTTTTTACAAAAAAAGGAAGAAATTAAGTGTAATAAGTTACTACATTCATAAATAAAACTGCTGCATTTGGTTTGGTATAATAAAATATGGTTGCAGCATGTCGGCTTTGAATCATTCATCTATTTGTGCCACAACAATTAAACTGAAAGCTATTTTTCTTATAGAAAGTTAGTGTTTTAAAATGACATAAAATTATTAAAACCAAACATTAATTACATTTGCGTGGTGTTTCTAAAACTTGTATAGACAGACACTATAATCCAAATAGCAGGCAGATTTATTAATTGAGTGGGTAGTTGAAAATATTTCGTTGAAGAAAATTAATTACCAAATGAGGCTAAATATTACTGTGTTCTTTAATTAAACTCTACTTTCTTTTTTGCCAATTCCGACATATTAGTTTTAAAAATCACCATATAATTTTGCGACTAAAATGCCATTTACATTTTTGAGAATGTGCTGTGACTACTTTAAAAAAAAAAAAACAACATAAAACATTTAAAAAATCTGTAATAAAAATCTAGAGAAACTAATTAACTGATTTCTGCAACTCTTCCTGACGAACGGGTTCTGTAAGGCAATACACAGAATAACTTGATTTAGAGTGAATTGGATTCTATTTCTATCCACAACTTCTTAATGAGTGTTTCCTGGAATTCGTATCAAAACAATTTTATTAATGAAATTTAATTCAGCTTTAAGTTTGTTTTATTTTCTTTCAATATTTGTTTGGTAATCAACTTAGTGAGCTGCACACTTCATCTGAAATTGCATTAATTACATCAAGTTCATCTTAACTTCCATTCGGTCGTAATAACTTTTGAAATTTTCTATTTGAGACAATCAAATTGTCCATGATCACGTTTGACTAGCGTTTCGAAAGTAAATTAATAAACGTTATTTTTCTGTGAAAAAAGTTCTAAATGATTTTCCATACCAGAAATTATTATCATTATTATTGTGAAGATTCGAATAATTTCTCTAACCCAAAAATATATAGGACTAGATGAACCCGGTGTGCTTCGCTACCCCCCTCGTTATTAAATAAAATTAAAAGTATTGCGAAAATTTAATGACGATTGGTCCAGTAATTAAAACTATATTACGATTTTTAATTTTTGTAAAAAGGGGCGGGGGGCGGGGTCCCACCCACTTTTCTCCTGGTACGTATTCCTAATTATGCCAATACCATATGTACCAAATATCGTCGACGTGGGTCAAAAAATGCCCAAGATATGACGATATTAAATTTTGGTTTGTATGGGCGAGGCCACGCCCCTTTGTCCACTGCCAACTTTATATAGTCAAGAATATCCTATTGCGAAAATTTAATGACGATTGGTCCAGTAGTTAAGACTATATTACGATTTTTAATTTTTCTAAAAAGGGGCGGGGTCCCACCCACTTTTCGCCTGGTACGTATTCCTAATTATGCCAATACCATATGTACCAAATATCGTCGACGTAGGTGAAAAAATGGCCAAAATATGGCGATTTAAATTTTTGGTTTATATGGGCGGTGCCACGCCCCTTTGTCCAATTAAAACTTCTAGAGTCACAGTAACATGCTGTGAAAATTTTAGGAAGATCGGTCCAAGGGTTTGGCCTCCTATAAAGCACAAACAAACAGACAGACATTCATTTTTATATATATAGATGATTCAAGAAAGATTTCAAGCAAAATATATATCGTCAATGTTTTGCGGAGGTTCTCTGTGCAGCTTTTATAGCAGAATTCTCTTAGGAAAATTATTCGATGACGTTTTCTATGGGAAATATTTAGTATATTTTATCTAGATGATTTTTATTTTTAAAATGTTGACGACGATGATTAAAAAAAAACATTTTGAAAAGAAAAATGTTTTTGATGATTCGAAGACATCTTCAGAGAGAAAAATATGTCCGATGATTATAAGAAATTTTTTCGATATGATTTCGAATACAAGTATATCTTCGCTGATTCAAAAAAAAAGGGAAGGAAAAAAGAGAAAATAATTTACGATTATTTGAAGAAATTTCCAAAGAGAAAAATATGTTTGAAAAATGTTTCGAATTAAAAAAATATATCGAAAGCGAAAGACTTGAAAAAAGGTACGCTCTTCCTTCAAAAAAGTAACATGTTTTTATTAAAATTTACATTTTGAAATTCCCTTAAATAAATAGTATTTAATATAGTTTATATATAATATAGTAAAAAGTTTTATTCCATATTTCGGAGAAAATAACAAGGCAACAAATTCATTTACTGAACAAAAACAAAGTGAAAATAAAAAAAGAAAGACATATAAAAAATTTCACACCGATGATACTCTTGAGGATTTAAAGTAGGACTCAATACTTATATTTCAGTATTGAAAACTGCCTGCTCTCGTCATTCAATAAAATTAGCTTAAATAGAATTTTTTTAATTACCTTTTTTTCTTTTCCTTTCCTTTTTCCTTGAAAGATTGAGCTTATAAATCGAAGTATTGGTACGGTCGTCAAATTATTCAAGCAGAATAACTGAAGTTGCTAACAATTTTCGCAAGTTTAATAAGAATGCGAAATGTTGATAAGAATTGTTGAAAGAAACATTTTGCGGTTTCTAAACATGAATTGTAAACATTAAGTGATTTCTCTCGAATTGAACAGAGTGAAACTTCTGATATGTTTTTTTTTCTCTATTTCAAACTAATTTTTTATGGGATTTTGATTGCATTTGCACGTTACCTTTGCTAATTAAATCGTATTAATATGTTTAGAAAGGTTGATATGTTAAGAGAGATTCTTACCTTAAATCATAAAACAAGTACTCTTTCAGTGGTATTGCTAAATTTCGTGTCTGTACCAAAAGTTACATGTTATGTGGACCCTTTAAAAGTTACAAAATATGTAAAAAATGTAACCCAACGGCAACACTATCATATCGATGATTTAAAGAAATTTTCGAAGAATTTTTCTAAGAAATTTCTCATGTTTTCAGTAATTCGAAAATCTTTTGTGTTCGTAATTTTTTTCGTTCTTTCGAAAAAGTGTTTGTTGTAAAAAAGGTTTTTCTGAAAGCTATCTTTTTTATACAAGGAAAAGTATTCGAAATAATTTTTCGAATTTAACGAAAATAAAAGTGTTTCATATCGCTTGTAATAAATATTATTACGACTATAACGAAAACATCAAACACCAAGATAAAAACTGGGTTCCATATTTTAGCTGTGGGGCCTTCAGCGTTGAACTCGGAGAGCGCTTCCACCAGGATCGCTAACATGTTAAAACGATATCAGGGCAAGTGGAATGTTTCAATGTTAGCGGATAATTGCTGCACTATTTATTGTTATGCTCCAGAAGCAGATTAAAAAAGGGGAAACGAAGACTATAAAAGGGAAGCGAAGAAGAACGGTGTAATTTCTATTATTTTTTTTAAAAAACTTAAAAATGTTTTGTTAAGAAATGGTAACTAGTTTTAAAATATATTGTATATGCACTATATAAAAAAAACTACTTACCCTTAGAAATACGTTTGCAAAATCCAAGTTTGTATACTAGTGTAATTTTTCTACGCGAAAACATTGTCAATTGATCGAGAATTGTTTCTTTGCGCATTTTTTTATTTATCAAGAAATTTTATATGCGAAAATTTTTTTTTTTAATACAATTTAATAATGTGTCTTCTAGATAAGAAAATAGTTCTAGAAGTAATCTGAAATAAATCTAACAAATATAAATAAAATTATTAGAATATAGAATTGAATTAAAACTTGGTTTTTTGGAAAAAAATTGTTTTGGTCTTAAAACCCATTAGGAAATAAATTTTTAACTCTTTTGTATCGATTATAAGGAATTCTTAGAATGTTGTTTTTATTGTTTATCTTTTCTTTAACTTTATTTTTGGGAATTTAAATTGATTGACGTATTAACAGTACTGTGCTTTTCCGCATCTTGCGATTTCATTGGTTGTATTCATCTTTTTTTATGTTGCATTCTGTTGCAAGTGATGTCAGCAAATTTTTGTTGTGTTCTTATCATCTTCAGCTGACAGTTGGCAGAGTTCAGTACTCAAGATACGTTTTATTTTTTTATTGGAATTCTTTACCAGTTGCAATAGTCGCATTGACTTTTCGATTACACAACTAACAAGACACTTCATACACATTTCACGAATAATCAATTGTATGACTTGAAATTAAGGAAGGAAATTGTATGATGGTACAAAATGGCCATGCTCTTAACTTCAATGCCATGTGAAATGGCTTTGAAGTTGTTACTATTGTTGTTGTTGCACATCTTTTCTTATTTACCTTGGCCAAATTAAACCCAAGAAAGAAAGAACAGCTTTTCACTGTTATGTATTTAAATGCTTCTTTTTTTTTGATATTGAAATTCTGAAATTCCGAGAAATGCAAATTAAAAGAAAAAACATTTAAATTGTATATTATTGTTACTGCTAAAGGTTTATCATATGATAAAAATGAAAGGGTACTAACTTCTTTTTTAATATTTATTTCTTGCTCAGGTGGGTATTTAAAGAATGAAAAAAAAAACAAAACAATTTGGCAAAACTGCAATCCAATTTGTATTTAGTATAAAAATTTTTTATGCAACTACGCAGTAGAGATCAATTTAAACAATTATCGTTTTAAAATATTTTTTTCTGTTTTTAAAACGATCAAAAGTCATCACACCCTTTTGAACCAATAAAATTCGCTGGATACTGGAATAGTCTCGACGGAGACTGCAACTGCGAATTTTAAATGGATGCGTTCAGTGTTGCAGAGCTGTAAATGAATTATTTTTTTTTTTTTGATTTTAATTCATTACAGCACAGTGATTGGATCTTTTATTTGAAAAGTTTCCAGGAGTTTTGAAAGTTAACAAAGCCATAATTATTGACGTGCTTTTTCCAGCGGCAAAGATACGAGGTGGCAAAGTTGAAACTTGGAAAGAGCACTCTAAAAAGTCTATAAGCAAATGACTGTACTATTAAGAATTAGCTAAATTTTTCATTATTTTTTTTTCACAATAAAAAAAATTGAATAAAATTTGCACCAATTCAAACGAAGTAGGCAGAAATAAATTTCAATTTGTTTCCAATTAAAATAAATCTGTAAAATATTCTTTAATTTGTTTCCAATTCAAAAGATTTTGTAAAAGTAAATTTTAATTCCTTTTCAATTCGTTTGAATTGAATTGATTTTGAATTCCTACAGTGTTGCCAGTTTATTTTAGCTTTCTCACCAAATGGCTTGTCGAATAACAAATGCTTGTTTTCGATCTAATATTAAAAGTTTATTTATAGTCAACTTCCTGAAAAACATGGCTGATCATGTGGATAATCTTTTACATTTTAGGAGATATTCGGCTTTTAAAAGTTAGAAATTTATTTTTTGCCCAGTTTTGCAATACCTTTTTGCTTCTAGCAAAACAAAAAGCCTCCAAATTTTTTCAGTTTTTTTTTTAACTGACAGCAAGCTTTCTGGTAATGAGAATTAATTTTTAAAAATTTGTTTCTAATTCAAAAAATATACGCAAAAACTTAAAAAATAAAAAAATATTTGCCCTATTCACAAGCCCCCTAGTACGTGCTAAGTGCTAACAAAATACAACGGTGCTAGCTGTGTTGTTGGTAATTTTCATGCAAACATGCCATACAACACTTAGTACTTTTTTTTATATGTTTTTCAAACGTTGTATTTGTTTAAATGTTTTATGTTTAAATGAATTATTATTTTTGTGTTCATGTGTGAACTATATTAAATTAAATTGAATTAAAAGATATTTTTATTAGTTTTATTTATTTAATTTATTGATTTGACTGATTTATTAGAAAGTTGAAGTTGAAAGTTGCCAATATAAAAACTGTTCTTTAAGATTTAATATTGCTTTAATGACTCGATTTCTAATATTTTGTATGGTACCGCCTTCACCTATACCAAAAAGAGATGCTACCTTACGAACACAAGCACCATTTCCTGAAGATCCAAAGCAGTAAAGTACAATTTTAAGCTGCAAGTCAATGCGTAGTTGGAGCTTTTGGCCAATTGTGTGAAAAACATCGTCATTTTTTATAAGGTTGAATATATAGGCAAATTCCTCTGGCCGTAGTCGTATCATATGAAGAATCTGTTTTCATCAAAATATCTTAAAACCCGATTATGCCATAATGATGATTTTAGTAGCCCTAAATGTATAATTCTGCGACTGTGCTCTCCAGTTATATTTAGGTTCATCCTAAAAATGTCTTGAATTTCATCCTCACACAAACAATTTATTAATTTACTTTTTTCTGTTTTCTCCCCCATTTGGCTTATAAATAACAAATGATGAATAGCACTTTTCTTCTTCTTATTTACTTTTTGACGTATGAAGTACAATGTACAACGGCACACTGATACAATGGTTGTTCACAAAGAAGTAAACAAAAGGTAGTATGCAATACTACCTACACCTTAGCAGAGCTTGTGAATACGGCAATTGTTTTTAAGCAAGTAGTAATCAAAAGTATATGTTGTTAATATGGTTTCAAAATGTGTTTTTATACACCATCTTACGAAAAAAGTTATGTTAAAAAGTTGCATTTATTTATTTTTTCGAAAATTAAACTTTAAACCTGACTTTGATTAAATGTCAAAAAACTGGCTTTAATGCTCCCATATATCCTTTGCAGCAAATAAAAATTTTGATAATTAAAAAAAATTTCTGGAATTTGTTGGACTTACGTAAATCAATCTTAATATTTATACTTTTTAATTTTTCTTTTATCTGAAAAGTTCTTCTTATAAGTCTTTCATTGATATACTATATGCAGTGTTGCTACAAGTATTGAACCAATTCCCGCTAGATATTATTTTAGAAATCGAAAGAAACCGCTAACTAGTCGAAAAAAAACTCTGACAAAAACCGCTAAAAAATTTCTTGAACAATTTATCTTTATACCCTTCACCGAGGCAAAGTTGGTTTCACAAGAAAATAAATATGTCAATAAATCAGATATAGTGTCGCAAGAGGTACTATTGGAAATCAGCATGATCGCTCTATATCCTTCGAGGCAGCAGGCAAAACATCATGCCTATGTCTAATTTTTTATGTCATTTGAAACAATAAAGTAACTCCAATCAAAAAAATAAATATATGGGCTATAGAGAATTAAAAAGTAAGAAAGAAACATTACCTGAGAAAATTGGCGCTCACCCATATTTTCCGAGTTACGGGGCTCTGAAATTTTCAAATTTTTTGTAATATCAATACTAGTATCATTTGAAAGCTTTTGAACAGATCTTTAACCCAGTAAGAGCAGATGGCTCTTTTATTTTTTAATTCCCTGTCACCCCAGTGTTTGTTTTTTTAATTGGAATTACTTCACTAAACTAAGTTAACATGGTAAAGGGTGTGTAAGATTCGGCATAGCCGAAAATATCAGTCTTGCTTGTTTAATACTGTATTTAAATACTAACTGCCGTATTCATTAAATAAACTTATATTATTCTTTATGAATATGGCAATAATTGTTCATCTCTAGTTAAGATATATATTATCTATACATTTTAGTTTCATTTTGAGAACTGGAATAAATATTAGAGGTTCCGTCTAAGCTAACAAAATTTTTTGGAACCTTGTAATCGTAGCAGTATTTGAAGAAGAAAGAAGCAAATGAAAAAAACTGAGGAATTGACAAACTTAACGGTTAAAATAGCATCAACCATATTGATTTGCAATCGATTTCTGAGCTTTGATTTAGCTCTATTAGGTTGTCTTAAAACTCGTTGCACTTCTGCATTAGACCATGGCATGGATTATAATCGCAAGGCAAACTTAGTTTGCTCTTTGAAAATTTAATTTTCACCTGAATTTTTATATTCAAAAACTTCGTACTATTAGATTATTCCATTTTATAGCATTTATATTATTAAGCTGATTTAAAATTGTTTCGATTATTTCTAGGCTATAACCCAGTTGTTCCAAATAATGAGAGGCATCCTCTTTTTTTTTGTTATAAATACGTTATTTACTGATAATTTATCGGTTTTATCTAAAATGTCCCGATTTTCTGGTAATCTGATATGACAGTTTCCATTAGTTAGAAAAAAAGTTTTTATTGGCCCAATTAAAATATATTTCGTTATTTAACTTGGGATTAATTGCTTTAACAGTTAAAAAAAACCAAGGCAGAGACGGATAATCTAATTATATAAAAGTTTACAAATATATAGTTTAGCTTACTTTGTAACTAACAAAACTTATTGTAGTTTAAAAAACGTTAGAAACCCGCCAGCAGCTGAAAAAAAAACACTTAGCGTTTTTTTCTAACTTCCCGCTTTAAATAGCAAAAAACCACTAGTTCTAGCGGGAAAACTGCCGTTTTGGCAACACTGACTTTGTGTGTACCTCACTTTTTATTTAAATTAAATTAATGTGTTAATATGCAACATCTTGTACTGAAATTTTGTAACCTTGTTAAAGAAGTATTCGTTGGAACTTTTCATTATTCTCATGCCCATAGTCTATGTTCTTTCTCAAATAGGAAGCTTCTTTTATTGAATCTTTGCCCGCTTAATTCCAAATCTAGTAGCAACAGGAAATCTACATATTCATGTCTTTATTTTCACTCTGCGGAGGACACTTTCGTGTTCTTTCGGAATACAAAATAGATTAGTCCAAATTTAAAGTGTCGATATTCTCCTTGGGGTACCACTTGCCTCTACGCTATTTACATTTTTCACTACTCATAGAATAACAGTCATATTTGTTGCTAAGCCTTTGTTGTTGTAAGCTGTAGTCATCATAAGGCGGCGTTTTTAACTACGCAAACATTTTCTAAACATTTAGTTTATTGTGTTTGCATTTGACTGTTGTAGAATAACAAAAAAATATGCTTCTCAAAAGAGTGACTACATGCTAAATGTAAAATAAAATAATAAATTTCTTTTTTGATGATTTTTTGTTAGAAAATTTCAAAGATAAACGTTTTGTTATTGGATACTCTTTGCATTCTTTGCCAAAAAATATATTAACGTGTATCAAAGGCAGAGCTCAAGAAAACAAAAAAAAAAAAAAAAAAAAAATAAAATAAAAAATTTGTTGAATATGCACAGTTAAAAGTATGTTGAACAATAAACGATTGTGTTACAGTTATAGTTTAAAATTTATGGTTTGAAATTAATCGCTGGCCCATTATACGAATAAAAAGTAAAATAAAGATGACAAGAATGGCCAGTTATTGAAAGCAACTATTTACTCCTACGAAATAGTTGTTGGATTTTGTTATTTCTATTGTTTTTCTTATCAACTGTACTACATCTGTGCAAAGTATACAATTTCTTTTACTAGATTTTAAAATGAATTTTCAAAAGAATTTTTGCATTTTTTTTTTGTGTGTTAAATCTTTTTTCTGTTGAGATAAATTATTCATTTTAAAGTAAAAATATTTTAGATTGATGTTCTACTTAAAATTAAGTGGCTTTTAATTTAATATGAGTTTAATGGAAAAATAATTTAGCATTATTTCAACATAAGAATTACTGTCAAACAAGAAATTACTTAGCAACATTACGTTTAGCTTTATTCACTCTAAAATTTTTAAATTTAGAAACTATGGATTTACCACTACAAATTAATCACATGTTCTGCTTGCCAACATTCACTTAAAGCTTGTAACGTCATCAACGAAACAACTCAAAATGCTCATCTCATTGAATTCCATTAGTTTTATTCAAATTTTACGACGTAACTCGGAAAATATAGGCGACCGCCAATTTTTTCCCATTATGTTTTTTTCTTATCTTTTAATTCTTAATCGTCCCATATATTTATTTTTTTTTTATTGAAGTTTCTTTATTGTTCCAAATGACATGAAAAAATTGGAGGTAAGCTCGGTGTTTTGCCTGCTGAATAAGGACATGGGCCAATCATGTTGATTTCTAAAAGCACTTCTTTTCGACTTCGACACTACATCTAATCGATTCACATATTTTTTTTTGCGAAATCAAGTTTGCTTTGGAAAGACGGAGAGACGGACATCGCTCAATCGACTTCGCTACGCATAAGAAGTCAGAATATTTTGTTACGTTTTTCCCTTCTAGAAAAAACGTACGGATTCTTTTGATTGCAAATACCACTGTGGCTAATTATGATTTCTGTCTTCGAACTTTATGGCTTTCCCTGGCTTGATCCTACCGGTCTTGTGAACCCTTGGTCTCGTATTTACTAAACATGCGTTATTACTAAAAACGCAGCCATCCACGCTACACTACTGTGTTACTCCGGCGAGACATGAACTACTCGATGCCTTGTTTAGTAACCTTAACTATCCACAGACATCACCACCACTCCTTTTATCCAAGCCAGTTATCCCCTTTAATCTAATAGCCACAACATACTTCTGCCATACACTGTTGTTTTGCTGTTACACTTTCCTGCGCTAACCGCTATTGCTCTTACTTTTTATTATAAAGGGCTTCTTGACAATTATCTGTTACTCTTATATTAAATTGGAGGTCTTCACTAAATTATCTGCTATAATGCAAGACCATTGCACAAAGATCGTGAATAGAGCTAATATATTTTTATTAATCAGTGTATGATTAAAAGCAAACAAAATAATGTTTGCACTTGAAAATATTTTGTTCTAGGTCTGGACAGTATGCTTTTCTATCAGTTTAGTTATTTTTTGTTAGCTTAAAGTTGAAATTGTTTTTGTTGTTAAAGAAAATAAAAAAAAATAAAAATTTATGTACAAACTAAACAATTAAAAATAATATACAATATATGAAAACGAATAAAAAGGTATGCAGAATATTTCAAAAATAGTTGAAATATATATACGTATGTATGTATGTAAGCATATAAATCTCTTTTTTTTTGTTTTAAGAACGATTGTGAAACCATTTCAATATGCAAATAATTGCCATTTTTGTGAATTTATGTTTTTTAAAAACTTTAGTGACAAATCAGTATTAAAATAAACAATAAATAACTAAGTCTTTTGTATGTATTAGAAAATATTAGCGCTTACGAGACTATATTATAATTCAATTATATATCATGATATTTTTAACCATATTATTATGTTTTAATTTAATCATTAAAAGTTTATATTTTAATATAATCATTTTTAGATTTTAGCATGTTATTATTATGCAAGACAACAATATGGTTGTATGATCAGCTTTATTATTATTATATGTAACAATACTATGATTTGTTAACAACCATATAATACAACCATAATATGTTGCTCTTAGATTATGGATGATAGATGATAGTCGTCACATTGCTTACGTACCATTACTTACAATAATGCAAATAATTCTTAAATTTTTTTAAAAATTCATATCATTTTACCAGCATTTAAATGAAGTTTAACTTTAGGTTTGCGCTAATTGCAAACATACGGCCATGGGAAAACTCTGTCGTTTTTTTTGCTGCCAACTCTTACAAATTTTTTTTTTTCGCAATAATGAAGTTTTGGGTAAAGACTTGGATTTTGTAGACGGTACATCAATATTCAAGCTCATGCTATGTTAAACGCAATACATTATTTGGTGTTGATATCCATAGAAGTTATTGTTAATGAACATGTGCAAGATTGGCTGGATTTTATTTTGTTTAATTTGGGTGTTGTCGTTGAACTTTTCGAAACCGAATCCAAATTCGTTATTATACAATACGAAATAATTTATTTTAAAACATACTTGATTTAAAACTACAAAACAAAATGTATTACTGAGAAGATCCATATCCATGTGGCCTACTGCTTCTTCTACTGCTCATATAGCTCATCAGCTAATCATTCTACCCAAATTTTGTATAGAAAAATTAAGAGTCTTATATTAAAAGCCTAATTGATTAAATGAGAAGTACTAAAAAAACATAACTACGTCTGCTAAACGCACACGAACTGGCTTCTCAGTTGCGTACTGTTATCTTACAAACTCAAAACTCAGTCGCTGTTTGTTCGTTTTGCTCCTGAAAATAGTAGACTGAATTCAGTTGGTTTTTAGTTGTGTGTGTGCTCAGTTCAACTATTTTTAGTTGGCGTAAAATAGAAAACTGATTTCAGTTGTTTATTTTCAGTATGTAACTGAAAAAGATGAACTGGTTAGTAAAATGTGACTGCTAATAGCAGTATTTCGAAACCCTGCCTGAAACCACGATTTCCTTGTGTTGACTTCTACAGTCGCCTTTACGACCTAGCCTGCTGTTTTAATATCCATCGCCTTCAACAACTCAACTAACGCGGCTACAACACAAAAATTGTTTTTCTTCGATAATCAAGACTCCGGTGATATTTAAAATGCTGCTTACAATTCATTCAAATTAAAAAAGAAACAATCAATACGTATACTCTACTATTAATAAAGTCTAAAATATTTGCTGAACGTTTATTTTAATTTAAAACAAATTGGCATTATGTTCGTATTAAGGACCAACAATAATGTGCATAAACTAACTTAAGCAACTTAAGGGTTCGCTATCTAACGTTTTTTTCCAGCTAGTGCTTATTTCGTTAATGGTAACACTTAGCTCATGACTGAATTGACAGATAATTAGTTTTATCCTTCCGCTGAACGAATATGGTTGTGTATACGCTTGAACAACTTTGGGAAATATTGCGACATTACTTTGAAAATCATGGTAATGTTGCAGAATGTGTGCGAAAATTGCGTACGCATTTTGGAAGAAGACAAGCACCATCAGCTCCATATTTTTGTTATTTTGTGAAAAAAGTGAAAGAAAGTGGCATCCTCATCGATAAACCAAAGCGTGAAAAGCCAAAAATAGTGTGTACACCTGACAATTTTGCTGCTGTGGCAGAAAGTGTGCGTGAAGCGCCATCAACATCAATTCACCGTCATTCTCAACAATTGAACATTTCGGAGACATTATTAAGACGAATTTTGCATAAAAACCTTGGTATGACGCCATACAAAGCTTAATTAGTATAGGGGTTGAAACTAACTGACCATCCAATGCGTTTTCGCGTCGCTAAGTGGGTCTGCAAACGACTTACAGAAGATGCCGATTTTGCCAAAAAAAAAAAAAAATATCTTTTCAGATGATGCTCATTTTGATCTTGGCGGATATTTATACAAGCAAAATTATCGCATTTGGGGCGCAGAAAACCAGTACGCATACATTGAAAAACCGGAGTACGATTCACTTTTTGGTGCAGATTTTGGTCCAGAGGCATAATTGGGCCATTTTTCTTAGAAAATGAGGAGTGGCCGTTACAGTCAATGGCGATCGTTATCGGGCCATGTTACACGAATTTTTGTTTACAAAAATTTAAGAGGAGGATATTGGCAACATTTGGTTTCAACAGTACGGCGCTACGTGCCACACAGCCGAAGCTGCATTGTACTTTTATACCATTTTCAAAAAAAAGTTATTTAGCAGACCCATATAGTTACATGAAGAAATGATTAAACGAAACCGCTTACTCTGTGGCATTTACAATATTTTTTAATGAACTGCGTTGCGGTTGTACTGTTTGTAAATAAATTATAATTTTTCTTATCAACTAAATAAGAATTATAATAAAAATATAAAAGACCATTTTGTTATTTACTAAGGCTTGAAGCTAAGCGTAATAGCGAATGGACTGAAATCATATGAAACGGTAATTAAGCCTTCTCTCAATTCAAGACCCTTAAAAAAGGTTGTAGAAAGTTGACAGGTGCATTCCTATTAATTTAACATTGTTATATAGGAGGTTTTAAAAAGCATACAATAATTCAAAATTAGGAAAAAACATTTATATGTAAAATTAACATTTCTATTTTCTAGGGCAATGAAATAAAACAGCGATATATTAAAAAGACTATAGTTTGCGAAAAAATATATTTTATTATTACTATGAAACTATGACCATATATAACACAGACAATCCATACAAATTCAAAATTTTTGTGAATTCGTAAAGGTCTCTTTTAAGTGCAATAACAACTGATGTAGAGAAACTAAAATTTCTCCTATTAATACTTAAAATATATTGCTGTCTTTAAAAATTAAGTTTATATATCATCGGTATGTATGTATGTATGTATGGTAGCGTATACCTAAAAGAAATTTTGGTGACTTTAAATGCGTCAAACTTACATATAATCACTCACTTAATTTTTACTAATTAACTACTGTATTTACTACTGCAATTTCTACTAAACCGATATGTATACATAGATAAATAAAATCCATAATTATTTATTTATTTTTTTTAACGAGGGGCAGAACGTTTAAGAGAAACTATTAATAATTCGTTGTTTTTTTTTCATATCATTATAAGAAAAACAAAAATTGTTTTAGATTTATTTTCTGCAATAAACTTTAATGAGGACCAATAATTTGGGAATAATATACTTTAAAAGAACAAATTTTAACTACTGCGTTTTCAACACTAAATCAATCTTTTAAACTAAAAATAGTGGGGAGAAAGGTTTTTAATACATTATTGCAATACACACAAAAAATAATAATAATAATAATAAAAATCATAAAATTTCATAAAATTTAAAACTTTTATCTAAACGATCGATGAAAATTTTTTTAAGAAATATGGTAAGCTGTGTCAAGTTGCGAGAGGAAGATAATAAATTTGAAAATAATTTCTTAACTTGATTTTTCTTTAGTTTTTAACATTGTTTACTCTTGGCATGTTACACTATGTAAAGGCTATTTACATAAAACAAAAATATTATCTACTTATTTGTATAGTCTTGTTATGTCGAAGAAAGTTATAAATTAATAGGAGATAATAATAATTTTATTTATTCGAATGCGCTTTTGAAACAGCATTTTCTACAGCAGCAAAAAAAAATAAAATTAATAATAATAATAATAAAAATAATAATAATAATAATAATAATAATAATAATAATAATAATAATAATAATAATAATAATAATAATAATAATAATAATAATAATAATAATAAATCAAACTTCTTATCCAATTTTTCATATGATATCAATAATCTTTATCCTTGTGCTGTTATGCATATATGTATCTGTCTTTAATCTCTTCCGCTGGTTTGGTCGTAAATAAGCCAAATCGACATCAACATCAAATCAAAATTTTAATTAACAAGCGTTGCTCTGTCGACAGACGAAACTAATAACATACCAAATAGTATCAAGGGTGTGAAGGCCTGTAAATCATAAGTGGTTGCATTTTATGATAATATCTTATTAGTGATAATCAATTTTTTTATATTTAAAAATTCGTCCATAATTTTTTTTACCATGTATGGGGCTTGCAAGATATTGTAACAAAATATTCCTATCTTTTTAAATAAATGTGTGTGTGTACATACATATTTCGATAAACTATATTCATTTTGTTTTCTGTTAATTAACTTTAATTCTGCTTGAGTTTTCATATAATTGTTTATACTTTAATAACTTAAACATTATTAAAAGTTTAAAAACAGAAACTCTGGTTTTTGGTGACATACTCTCTCGCTACGTAGCCCATATGGGTATTTTGCCAATCTAGCCTGTCATTAATTTTTTCCAATTTATATTGGCTCTGAAAATTTACTGCGTCCACCTAGATTGAAAGAAATTGTAAGAAAAGTGTGTTATGGTCATAGGCTTTTAAAGCTAGAAAACAGATAAAAAGGAAAAAAAGTTCCCATTAGAAGAACCAATCCTACCTTTAAAAATATTAAGTTCTTTTAATTATCAAGTCATTTTGTTTAGCAATTACAACTTTTTATTTCAAAGAATCCTTAAAAATTTAAAGTTGTACTCCAGAGATTCTAAAATGCCATTTTTGCCCCGCCCCTTCTTGTGGGCAGTAAAATTAAATATTATTTGAAAAAGGGATGTAATTATTAATTGAAATGAATAACAATAGCCCTAAACCCATAGAAATTAACTTATATGAGCAGGGGAATGTATCCCTTGAACTCCACCACAAAAACGTCCCTGTGAAAAAAAATTTTTTAATTTTTTTGCTTTTAGAAAAAAGCTTTTCATTTTTAAGAAGAATATTATTTGTATTGTATTATTTGTATTGTATTTTATTTATCTGAAAATAATTTATTTATTTATTGTATAAATTAAATAAAAAAATTAGGCGCTAAAACGTTTTTTTCTTAGTATAAAAGCTAGATCGCAAATTTAATAGTTATATTAAAAATTTTGAGAACTGCGATGGAGATCAGTCTCAAAAATCTTTTAACTTTTTTTAAATAATTAAAAAAAATTACTTTTATTTCAAACGAAATTTTTTATCATAATAATTTAAAACAAAATTTTTCTAAAAATTAATTTAAAAAGCTGCAATTAAAGCCTTTCACAGAAAAAAATCAATACAAAATCTTTAGAAAATATATAGTAAACCTCTCAAAATCAAATAAAGTAAATAAAAACGTTTAACCAACTTTCTTGATTTTAACAGTGCCCTAAAAAGACAAATCTCAAGTAAAAGCTTGTGTCTTAAATTTTTGCATTTCTTAAAATTAAATTTTGGCCTATTGTCCGGCTAGGTTGGCAAAATACCCCTAAGTGCGTAGGCTCACGCATTCTCTCTAGAAAAATATTTGTCCATGAACACTGATCTCACATTATCTGATATTGAACTTAATATAAAAAAATTTTCTCAATTTCGATATCATTTTCATCTTTTTTTTTACTATTTCTATTAAAAATGTGTTAAATTAAAACTTTTTCATCAAATTTATTTTTAATTTACTGCATTAATTCGCTTGTTCTTATTTATTAAGAAACCACATATTTTTGCAATAATAAAGCAATGGTAACCTCAATGCTTTTTTTGTAGTGTCAAATCGGATAAAATAGGAACTCACGATCCTGTTTGTAAAGCAGGTCCTTCATCCAACTTAGTCGGCGTAATGTTATGTTCCTACGTTACACCTCCAAATTAAAGGTTTCTGCGACATTTCAAGCAAGGTTTCCTTTAATTATCTTAGCTGCACACCTTCAGCAAATCATCTACCGAGGCTGCAAAACTTTTTTTGTTTTTCTTTTGAGAAACCTGTGATTCATGTGTTCTTTAACAATATCGATTTATTTTCAGACAGTCAGATCGCTCCTTGCTGCTGCATTCAGAAAAGGTTGGTTCAAGAATTTAAAGATACGAATACATCGAGGATTTTGAAAGATTTAAAAGTTCTTTTTGCTAATGCTTTACGTGCTTTTAATAAGCAAAAAAAACACCAAACGAAGGCAGAAGAGTATAACCCATATATAACTTGAGAGCCCAGACTCCTCTACTTCAGAACAAAACTAAAAAATGAAAAATTAAATTCGCCGATGAAACCAGCTTTAAGAACTTGCTACTATATAATTAGCCCCACTGTGCTATTAACCATATGTCTTAAATAGAAACTGGAATTATTTTTGCAATAAACTCATTGTGTAAATAAAAGCCAGCAGGTGTCATGCAAAGTGAATAAAAACTCTTTTATTAACGATGAAGTTATTACCTTTTACATAAAATTGGACTTAAAAACTAATGACTTCTAAAATATAACGACAATAAGCTAAAAAAATATGGCAAATATAAACAAATCTTTAGCAACTAATACTTCAAAGCAACGCATATTTTCTGGTTGTAAATTAAATTAGAGTTTGTAGGTAAACACCTGCAAAGAATTCATATCAAAATATTGTGTTTTTTTTATTCGATTGCAGCCATAATAAATAGATAAAAAGAAACCTTTAAGGCAACCTAAATGAAGCTTTGAAAAACAGTTTGTAGCACACAATATATGTGCAGTAAGTATTTATTTCCACTTTATATTAAATTGATTTAAGCCCTTATCTTGATTGATTGGGATGTGCCCAAGCATATATGGGATGCACATTAGGGGTGTTCTTATTTGTATGGGAAAATTTTAAAAAGTGTTTCTTCTAGTTCGCCGGCACGATTATTGTTCCCTTCTGTTAAAAAAGTAATCCTGTAAAATTTGGAGTCAATCCGATAATTTTTAGTGGACCCGGAAACGATTTGAAAATTTTCATGGGGTCTATATGGGCAAAATATCTATTTTTAACGAAAGTAGTTACATCAAATGAAATTTCATATTAAAAAATAATTGGATTTTATATATAATAAATTTATTAATCATTACTATTTTATTTATCATGTTATTAAAGTAGCTTTGTTATATGATGGATATTTCATTCGATAAGCCTCAACAACCTGAAGCAACAATTGTTTTTCGTCTTCATCATTTGTCAAGATTCTATTATAGTCTTGAATAAACTTAACGCCTCTCTCTGCAATATCATTGACGACAAATAAGTCCTTACATGCGGTCCAACCTTCTTCAAATGCGTATGATGTTTCCCAACTTGAAGGCTCTAACAGTAAAAACTCCATTGGCAAACCAAATTTACTAAAGAAACATTTGTTTTCTCTGACACGAAATCACACAACGAAATATTTTTAAAATCCATTAATTCGAACATCTTCGACCATTTTCTAGTTTTACTACTGGTTCCTTTAATTTGAGGTTTTTAAGCATTTTCTGTTTCTCTTCTATGGGTATTTTCGAATCATAAAAAGCCAGATCTACTACTTGGTCTGAAATGTACCATAAATGGTTGCTAATTTTTTTTAGAATTATTGCTGATATGTCCGTGTCTATTTCAGTATACTTTATGGCATCTTGAATAAAAGTTAAATCTTGAAGCGGTCCGTCTATAGCATTAGTGCATTTGAACCAAACTTTGATATAAAGAGTCACTATAAAAACGCAAATATCGCGTAAACCATTCAATTCCTTCTTCGTTAGTTTGAATTGATCACGGAACATAAATATTTTCAAGAAATATATAGCCTTTGCCATCCAGCGTGCATGGCTAGTTGGTCCAGGCGTTCGGAAATTATACTGCTCTGCACCGACAAACATCAAAGCCAACTGTAGTAATTCTTTATAGTCTTCTCGATTTTGAGATTTAGCCAGTTGAGCATAGCAAAAAGTTTTACAGTGTTCTAGTTCAGCTGCACTTATTTTTTCACAAATGGTCGAATCTTCAATGCCACTTTTGAAAGCTTGTTTATTTATATTTGGCCAACATTTTCCAAATCTTTCAAAGATGTTAACTTCTGGTGCAGAGGTGGAAGAAAGTTTTGTTTCGAAAACACTTCGCAAAACGACCTCATAAATATGGTGGCGGCAAGGTAGATTGATAAGACTACGGCCAATTTTTTTTTCTAAAAGAACTGCAGCACCTGTTTTTATGCCAGTATTTGTTGACGTTGTATCATATGACAAGCCTTTGACTTGATCAACAATTTTCCCTTCACGTAATTTTTCATACACTATAATAGCAATATTTTCACCACTCGAAGATGCTACTTTTGGTGCGCCGAGAAATTTTGATGTGCCGTTGAAACTAACAGAAATTGCGATTCGCTCAACCTTCGTGGGGCCGATCAAGTCTTTCATGAATTTTCCATCAAAATGAGCTACCAGCGATCCAGTTTTACTCACCTATAAATGATGAAAAGATTGTTACAATATCAAAAACCAACTCTTGCTGAAAATCACAATTTACATTATCAGTGAAATTAGCTGAAATTTCTTCAGATTCCCTTAAACGGTTCTCTTGGCGTAAACGATGAATAGTTGAACGATTGATTGCAAGTTCTTCTACACGTAGTCTAAATGCTTCACCTGCTGCTATGAGAATATGAACTGCCGTTCCATCAGACACTTTGGCATTGTCAAGAGCTGCTAGCAACCTTGCTGTTAAAAAATTTTTGCGCCCTCGTTTTTGACCATGATTACTTTTTGAGGTTACATGTGTTTCATCATTATGCATCTCGTTGCTTGATATGTCACTAATATCACCTTCATCATTACACTCCATTAATTGAGAAACATCTATAAAATATGAAAAATAAAAGATTACAATATTGAAGTTCGTCACCCTTACCTGTGCGGCTCATTTCCTCCTCATGCTTTCTTTTCCTTGCAGCTTCCTTAACTTTTCGTACTTGTGCTCTATTTTCCCGACCCCACAAAACCTTGTCAACACCAGCCATACAACCGGGACGTCCTATTTTTCTTTGCATTTCAAGAAACTCTCTATCTTCTGCAATCCGAATTTTTTCTAGTGCATCAGCGGTAGCAGTATCAAATAAGTCGTCTAAACTATTCAAAAATGACTCAGCAGCTTCTTTTTGGGAACTCGACCTTTTACCAGGAACTGTTTTCTGAATGATTTTCCATTTGTCGTATAATTTTACAAGCTTTTCAACGCATTTGTGCTCTTCTCGAATAGGTATACGTGCTTGCTGCCAAAATATTTCCACTGCACTAATTGCTAGCTTCGCACCAAGCATCGCAGTCATTTTTACAAACCGCATGTTGTAAAATAAAACTTGCAAGACCTGACGATTAGACGGTAGTTTTGGACCAGTAATTTGATGAGAAACATTTCCAATTAGATCGATTTTCTTCAAGTTTTCAATGGCTTTACGTGTTCCGATAACTGAAGCACACGACATTATTTATTTCTTTTATTATATAACAATCATTAAATAACAAATTAATCTAGAAAAATCTATTATTATTAAATTATTAATTCTTTTCGATTTCACTGATAAGAACTCACTCCACTGCGATCACAAATTACGATTTTAAGTAGAACTATGAACTGTTTGCTTCCAAAGCCAAAAATAAAGCGAAAATTAAAAACACAAGAGAAAATGTTCTCGAAAATGTCCCGTTATCAGCAGTATATGCAATTATTATTAGTAGCTCAAGAGTACACAATTTCTTGGAATATGTTCTGCGCCAAAAGTAAAGCCTGCGAAAATAAATTTATGTTTTTTTAAGTAGGTAACTGTTATTGCGACTTTAGAGAACTAAACAGTCAATATCATGCATTTGATATTTATTTTTTATAATTTTAAGAGAAGAAAACCAAAAACAGTTATTGTTTCATTTCCTTTTGTGATGGATAAAATAAAGTTTAAAATTAAAATGTAACTACTTTCGTTAAAAATGGATATTTTGCCCATATAGACCCCATGAAAATTTTCAAATCGTTTCCGGGTCCACTAAAAATTATCGGATTGACTCCAAATTTTACAGGATTACATTTTTAACAGAAGGGAACAAGAATCGGGCCGGCGGTTGATAAATTTCAAAAATTTCAAAATAAGAACACCCTTAATGCACATTTAGTACAGACTTTTTTAAAAGTTTAAAAACGTGGTCAGTTTTCTTTAGAACATTTATGTAATTTTTATCAGCTTTTAAAAAAACTCATAATTTGCTAGAGCAAATTGTTCTCAGAAGGAATTTATAACTTGAAGTTTAATTTTATTGCGTTCTTTAAACTTGCTAATAAGCAGAATAGAAAATATCCTTTTAGAGTACCCCGGAGGCAACCTGTTATACATGGAAGTAATTAATTAGAAAGACAAATTAATTGTGTAATTCATTAATATTGCGAACAAAATAAATATTTAAAATAAAAATGCGTAAAAATAGTAATTCGATTTTCAGTTTTGTATATTTTATAATAATAGTTGGTAAAAAAGACTTTGAAAAAAAGAAACAGTTAAAGGTATTACATTCGGCAATGCCGAATCTTAAATACCATATATTTATAGCCAAATATGCTGTAGTGCAGATTTCCCTTAAATAGTTAACAAATACTCAAAGAAAAAACATGGTTGAGGTAACCATAATCTTAGAGCAACATATTATGGTTGTATTATATTTCTGTTAACATAACAAAGTATTGTTGCATTTAATAATAATATAGCTAGTCTTGCAAATATATTGTTGTCGAGCAAAACAATAACATAGTAAAATCTAAAAATAATTACGTTCAAATTTAAACATTAAATGGTTAAATTAAGTAGTCATTATATAAGTAATAATGTCATGTTATATAATTAAATTATACCATAGTGTTGTAAGTGCAAATATTTCCTGATAAAAGACTTAGTTATTTACTCTTTAATTTATTAATGATTTTTTACCATTGTGACCAGATCCAAAAAATTTTTGGAACTAAATTGGTATCAAAAGAGTGCTAAACAGAGTAAAAAAAAATTTAACTGCTAAAACAGGGCAAACATTTAAGTGTCTTAGTTTTAAGCAAATATTTTCTTTGAGATTTCATAGTTTTATCATTTATATCTATTATGTTGCCTTAGAAATATTTATTTCAATTTCTTAAAACAATATATCATTTACTAAATATAAAAAGTCTTATAAACATTATAAAAATAAAAATTCAGTCTTTAAAAATGCTTGACTATTTTCAATGCACATGTAGTTGCTTACCTGTTGCTGTGGAAAAATGTGCAGCAAAATCAAAAAGCAAAAACAAAAAAGAAAGTAACGTATTTGCTTTAGCCGACTATGTGTTTCTTTCTGCAGTCAACCAATCAGCAAAGTAATTACTTTGAAAACATTTGCTGTTGCTTAAGCAGTCAGTTGTTCTTTATTTTTTTTTTTTGCTTGCTTAACTCTTTACTACGAAGTTGTAGCTAACTACGGAAGCTTTTTCTCGCTGTTACTTGCTGTAACTCGCAGCTTTTCATCCCTTTTAAGTTTGAAAACGTATTTTTGCATATATTACTTACAATGCATAAGAAAATTAATTTTAAAAATGTTGGTTTTATTACACCATTAAATGATGTTTTTTTTTCCTAAAACGCAACAGCAAAAAAAGAAACAAACATCAACTTATTGCTAAAGCAACAGCAAACGTTTTCAAAATAAATGCTTTGCTGCAGAATGTAATACATAGTCAGCTTAAGCATATACGTTACTTCCTTTTTTTGTATTTGCTTCGTTTGTAATGAAATTTTTCGTAAATGTTGAGACATTTAATTTTTTAATTTGCTGAAAAATATGTAAGCAAAGCAAAGATTTTAGTACTGTTGCTATTTTTAAGCATGCAATTTAAAACCTGACATACACATATGTACATACTTACGCGTATATTATGTACTTAGGCAAATTTATTTTCGGTATCCGTAGTAAGATTTGAATATACAAATTTTTTATTCAGAGATATCAAAAAGTACTTAAAGAGGTGAAAAATAAATTATTAAATTATGTTGCTATTATTGTTTGGTACACGCGAAATGTAGTGTTTTGCAGAAAAGTGTATTAATTATTTTTTTTTGAACATTTTGTAAATTATATTATTTATACTGCTAAACAATGCTAAATGAAAATTTGGAAAGTGTAAGAAATAGTGCTAAGTGCTAAATCGGTAATTTTGCTGCTAAATTAACAACAGAAGTGCTGAATTTAACACCGAAAGTGCTAAAATGTGCACGCTGTTTGTAACAAAAGTTATGTAAAAACATAAATTCACAAAAAAAAAAATAATTATTTACTTATTAGTTTTACATATATGAGTAACAATTAAAAGGCTTTAACACATAGGCTACAAGAATGATTCATACAAAGAATATAATTTATAAGCCGAAAAAAAAAGATTTTTTCTTCATGCATTTCTACGTTCACATCCATTTATGGAGTAAACGATATTCTCTTATTGAAGATATCATACGGTACGTCAGGGTCCGCCTTCTAAATTTTTTTTAACTAGTGCTTATTTCGTGAATGGTTACATTTAGCTCATGTCTGCTTTGACAGATAATTAGTTTTATCCTTCCGCTGAGCGCTTGAACAACGCTAGAAAATATTGCGAAATTACTTTGAAAATCATAGTAGTGTTGCAGAATGTATGCGAAAATTGCGTATGGATTTTGGAAGAAGAGAAGCACCTTCAGCTTCGTATTTTCATTATCTTGTGAAAAAAGTGAAAGGAACTGACATTCTCATCGATAAACCAAAGCGTGAAGAGCCAAAAACAGGGCGTAGACCCGAGAATATAGCTGCTGTGGCAGAAAGTGTGCGTGAAGCGCCATCAACATTAATTCATCGTCGTTCTCAAAAATTGAACATTTCGGAGACAGCATTGAGACGAATTTTGCATAAAGACCTTGGTATAATGCTATACAAAGTCCAGTTGGTTCAGGAGTTGAAGCCAACTTACCATTCAACCCGTTTTCGCTTCGCATTTTCAAAAAAAAAAGTTATTTGGCGGACCCTTTATTACAAATCGTTAGTTCTATTTGAGAAAATATGTATGTAGATGATTACAACAACATTACAATTTAAATTTTAAAGCAAGCTTACTTATCCTTTTCTTCTTTATTTTACTTGTAGAATAAGCTTTATGCAAAAAGTAAAGATTTCCTCTCCTTCTCTTTTGCTGTTAATTTTTTACAAGTAATTCTATTTATTTTGATCAGAGTAAAATGTCTAAGCATGGGTTTGTTCCAATGTTGTGGCGAGTTTAAATAAACTTATTGCCCATGATAACATACATGGAACAAGTTCATGATTATTAAAATTGCTGTTGGTAATGGTTTTGTGTGAACGATGTTCGAATCGTCTTTTTAGTTGCTGTTTCACAATTTGTTTTTCTAGTAAAAATGGCGCAACATGTATTATGGGTAAGCAGAACTACAACAATAATTTATATGTGCTCTTTTAGAGAAGAGAGAACTAGATAAGTCTTTTTTCTTTAATACAATTTACAGTTAGATACAATACGTTAGTTAAATGTGCAGCAACAACTGCATGACCAACAACTACGAGTTAATATCTGACCGAACTGCAAGTGAAAAGCCAAAGTGAGTGGAATTACCACAAATTATAAGTTGTTTACCTCATGCATGTATACATATGTATGTATATGCATCAGGCCCAATTTTTAAAATGTTATATTAATATAAAAAAATAAGCTGAATGTGCAACCCATTGTAAACTTAACTAATGAAACTAAAAATTAAAGGGTGTCCCAATACAACAGCTATTGTTTTTACACATTTGTTTAAGTGCGACTTTATCTTTTAAACCATAACTGACAATTTAAATTTAAAATAATCGCAAAGAGTAAAAACAAATGCGTGTCACATAGAAGACGAGAATTTGACGTATATAACTTTATTTTTTGAACCGTAATACGTGTACACTTAAAATTAAGCAAACTGTATACTTTTATGTCCGATAAAACAACAAGCATATGAAGTGAGTGGTGACTCCATAATAGATGTCCGCGAAATGCAGACTCTTGTAACTTACACAGAGTAATTTTCTTTACAACCATAAGAGGGATACATTGGCTATATTTCTTGGTATGGGCGGCCTTTTGTAATCTCTAATTGGGAAGATTAATTAATCTAAATTTTACTGACTCACATTTTTCAGCGTTTCTCGAGCTGTGTGAACGTTTACTCTGTCTTGCTGGCACCAATAATGCGAATAATACATGAGACAAAATTACCCAACTTGGGGTAAAAATGGTTTAACCTTTGACCGTTATGTTTTTCAGTTGCAGTTACGATGGTTTCATCGGCGTCCTTAAAAAATAAGGGATAACAAGTTTTTCACTTTTTCATATCATGTGGGTTCTCTTTGTCCCAGACAAATGAAGACAAGCTCCGTTGTTCGCTGTAAGTTCTTCTTGCATCATCAAAATAACATCGCTTGATGATCAAACGTGAACGGCTTGCACTATTACAAGAACATCTTCAAACCGTTATATTGCCAATAAGTTGCTGAGAAAGAATCAAACAACTCAACTCTTTAAAATTTCTTTGTTTTTCATTCTCTTTTATTTTTCAGGTGATTCTACTACCGTGTTCTCTATTTTATTTTGGCTTTGTGTCTATTATTTATTAATGATCATTTGAACAATTACTGTTCGAGGTTGCGGTCATATCTCTTTGGTCTGTTGCCACATTCCCTGATCATACATCTTTTGTTGCAACATTTATATTGCATAAAACTTGTTATAATTTCGTATGTATGAAGTTTGCTGTTGCAAGATAATCATATATGTTCTGTGATTCTGTATATTTATAGAATACAATAATGATGTTTTTAAACGTATTTTAAACGTATTTATTTAAAGCAATTTCAATATTGGTAGTTGTATTGTGTTTCTTCCTTACAGTTTTCTCTTTTTATTTTCCTTTCACTATTTATTTTTAAAGACTTCTTAAATGTAAAATTTTTAAGGTGAGAGAAGAAGTCTTCTAACTTGTGTAACAACATATTAACTGGGCAAAAGGCTTTAGTTCTACATCGACCATATATTGGTTAAGTTCGGTTACCAACAGTACATCGTATAAAAATAGTTCTTACATAATTAAAATGTACGTTGATTTTTAAAAACTTTGCCAATTTTTAAAAAAACAATTTAAAATTTAATTTGGAAACAATTTACTACAAATTAATTGCAGTTAGAAAAGGTGTTTCCAAGTAGAAAAAAAATTAAAATTTTTCTTTTAAGAACTCTTTTATCATTTAAAACACAAATACAATAAATCATATTTGGAGGTAAGTGTTATTTTAAAAATGTTACTAATGAGTTAAAAAACTATTTTTTTTAATTGTAGACATAATTACTTGAAATTAATTATTTATTTATTTAAAATTCAATCATTACATGATCATAATATTAACTTTTTATTTTGCAAACATTTTAATAATTTTGTTCAATTTACCCTAGAATCATAATAGTATTTTTTCTCTCTTTTTATGATACCCTTGACCGAAAAATGGGTATATATAAGTTTGTTATTCCGTGTGTAAATTCTACAATATCTATTTCCGGCTTCATAAAGTAGCAATACCCATTGAGCGTCAGTCTGTCCGTCCATGCTTGGGTCATGGTTGTGCACCATATTTTTTTAAATATCTTTAATTTAAAAAAAAGCCTTAACCCAATAAGAGTGGATGACAGTTTTATGTAAAATTATACATAGCACTTACTTTTTTCTTTTATAATCTCTGTCAACCCAATGTTTCTCTTTTTGATGGGAGTTTCTTAACTAAACTAGATTTACCTATATGCTGAAGAGTATATAAGATTCGGCAGAGCCGAATATAACACTCTTACTTGTTTTTTGAATTTTTCATGAAGCCAAATTATCCAAAAAAATATTACATTTTAAATAAAAATCCCAGTATTCGTAGAATATTTACGGACATTGACAGAAACAAGTTTTTTTAATTTTATTTTTAAATTACGGTAATAACAACAAGTACAACAAGTACAAAAACTTAAAAATGTTAAATTAAATTTTGCACAACGCAAGGTGTTCTGACAGAAGTACTGATTTCTGTGAGTATTTATGCAGAAACTATATTTTTTAAGTCCAGTAGAATATTAGAAAGGGTCAACTGTAACTGTCAAATTAACTCTCACACAACAGACCATAGAGACTCCATTATATCTAGAACAATATACTGTTTTACTCGCATCTCTTCAAAAATTAAACCTAGAGATCGCATAGCATTCCATAAAGATTTTAACCCGACCATGAATGTAATTTTGTTAAATATAAGTGCTATTAATCTCATCGCGAGTTTCAATGGCGCTACATACAGCGTTGCCATTCGCCAACTAATATCATAATTTAATCCTTTGTGGGATTTTTTTAAGCTCAGAATATGCTGCCACTTTTTTACCTTGTTGCAACTTTGCCTTCCTTTGTTGTGGGTGCTATATTCGGCAATGCCGAATCTTTTATATATCTTATACGTAAATCTAGTTAAGTAAAGTAACTCCAATCGCTCAATCGGCTTTAATATGGATAATAACTCAGAATATATACACTCTATGGGGTCGGAAATGGATATTGTAAAAATTACAAACGGAATAACAAATTTAGTTATACATTTTTTCCACTTTTTGTGGTGAAGTGGATAAAAATAAATTTTGTTATCAACAACAAATAATGTTGTAATGAGCTTAAGTCGAAAACAACGGTGTATGATTCTTCAAAAAACGTTATATTTCCAGGGAATGGGAACGCTACTTGTGTGAATACTGATCAACTTTTATATTCTAAAACGACTTTTTTTTGTGCGGCTTTATTTATGTAAAACGAACTTTTGTGGCACTTGTAAAAATTTCTCAGCAGCTATGTGTTATACAGCGACCCCAATCATCAACATTAAAATCTAAATGTGGACATAAGTTGATTACAAAAAATGGACCTTAAGAAATTTAAAAAAAATCTTAAGTTTTTTATAGTACTGCGGATACTTTTAAAAATCGTTAAAGCAAAGTCTAAAATGTTTTGTCCTCTAACTTTGTGTAGTTTGTATGCACCCATAAAATTGTAGTCAATTTTTCCGTTGGCTTCATTATCTTGAATTTTAAATTCATTTGTGTTTGTATGTGTCGACCTAAAAACCAGTCATCCATTAAAAATCGTTCGTTTATCTTAAAACAAATGTAACCTCACTAAAACTAAGGAAAGTACTTTTTGTTTCAATCCGTCTTCCAAAGAAATGGCAAAAATTTTATTTACTTTTTTATTAAAGCGCTATTTTTTTTGTTGCTTTATCAACTGTTAATTAAATATTTTTTCTGTACTGTCTTTTTTTAGGGTTTAAAACAAACAACTTGTCGATAGTGTTTAACGTGAAAAAAAAACTAAAAGCAAAAAATACGGATCATAGAAGTAATTAAGTACAGGAAATCAAATAATTAAAAAATCATTCTTTATGATGCCCTTAATTATTATTAAATATTATCTTTATGATTAAACCAGGACTATTTAGAAAAGTTGTTTAGAGTGTAATAAAATCTAATTTAATTTTTATTTTTACCCGGCTTTTTACTTGTACCCGGCGTTGCCTGGATTGAATTTTAGGGCCTTTCTAGGCCCTGTAAAATATATTATAGTCTTGTTTACATATGGTAATTGAAACTCCAATTTCGGAGATAATAGATTAGAACTCTCGAAAGCGGCATCACCAATAAGATCCAAGCTATAAATTCTGTGACGAAAGAGGAATTCGGTTTCATGTGTACGTTCAGAAATAGTTTGATGCTTTTTAAATTTTTTTATGAAATTATTAGTAGATTTGTTCCGTAATTAAATCTGTATTATTGTTCGGTTCTTTCATTTAGTTCACTTTAAAAATCTTTATTTTGCAACTGCGCGTCCTTACATGACCTTATAATAAGCTATTTAGTAACACCCACCCAACTTAATCGTATTTAAGACAGGACTTTACTTCAGCTATAAGGTATTGTATAAACGCAGGTCATAATGTTCAATAAAGTTTACAATGACCATATTGCATTTTTTGACTGCATTTAAAAAAGTCTTCGGTTATAAAGTACTGAATATTTTATTATGTGAAATACTAATGCCATATTTTAATTGGCGTCTAAGTTATATAACTGACTTTTAATTCTAGAGGTATCAAAACAGATCTTGAACTATAGATTTTAAATAACTTCAAGAAATGTCGTGTAAATCTATATCTAAAAAATAATCTATTCAGTCATATATGTGTCGATATTTTTATTTTTATACAAAGAAGCACGTTTTCATTTTTACGATGAAAAACTTTGAAATAAATATTGCTTGAACCATTTTTATTGTTCCAGTTCTGTTGTTGTTAACAGAATGGGAGTGGTAAATAAGTTAATTATTCAACTAATGGTGTGTTTAAAATAATACCACAATTAGCCAACAAAAGCTTAGCCACCTTAATGGTTGCGTTGGTAGGGGTGCGTGCTGTAAAACAGAAGGTCGTGGGTTCGATCCCGCCTTCGAACATGCGTACAACGGAAAATAATAATTGTTATAAAGCAATTAAAAATTAAGAAGCAGCAGTAAAAAATCTCCCGGGAGGCACAAGACAATTATTGTGTAAAGCCGTGGCAGATGATTTAATGAAAACGTCCAATTTAATATAAGAGTAACAGATAATTGTCAAGAAGCCCTTTATAATAGAAAGTGAGAGCAGTAGCGGTTAGCGCAGGGAAGTGTAACAGCATAACAACAGTGTATTGCAGACGTGTGTTGTTGCTAGTGGATTAAAGAGGATGACTGGCTTAGCTCAAAGGAGTAGTGGAGATGTCTGTGGATAGTTAAGGTAACTAAACAAGGCATCGAGTAGTTCATGACTCGCCGGAGTAACACAGTAGTGTAGCGTGGATGGCTGCGTTTTTAGTAATAACGCATGTTAAGTAAATACGAGACCATAGGGTTCACAAGACCGACAGGATCAAGAAGTATAGGCAGAGAAAGCCATAAAGTAAGAATACGGAATTTATAATGAGCCACAGTGGAATCTACAATCAAAAGAATACGTAAATTTGTTCAAAAAGGGAAAAAAGTAACAAAATATTGTGACTTCTTATGCTTAGCGAAGTCGGTTGAGCGATGTCCGTCTGTCCGTCCGTGTTAGTGTTGACATAAGTCGATCAGAAACAGTGTCGAAAGAGGTGCTACTCGAAATCAGCAAGATCGGTAAATATCTTTAGACGCAACGGGAAAAACACCACGCATACCTCTAATTTTTCTATATTATTTGGAACAATGAAGTAAATCCAATCAAAAAAAAAAAAAAATACGGAAATATAGAGAATTCAAAAATAAAAAACCTCAAGTAAAAAAAATGGCGATCGCCCATAATTTCCAAGGTACGGGGCTCTGAAATTTTCCAACTTTTAAAATATCTATATGGGTCTCATTTTAAAGCTTTTGACGAGATCGCCGATGGCATTTTTATGTAAGATTTTACATATATGTGTACTTTATTTTTTTTTAATTCTCTGTCAACCCAATATTTGCTGTTTTAATTGAAGTTACTTTACTAGACTAGATTTACAAATATGGTGAAGGGTATATAAAATGCATCATAGCCGAATATAGCACACTTACTTGTATTGTTTATCACAATATTCATTAAAAAATATTCTTTTCTTATAAAGCTTTTACGGTGTTTGAGGCAACAATGATTTGGATAATGATAAATAATACTACTTTAATGTAGATAGCATTTGAAGGCAGATTCTTAGTTTCAGTTTAAGTGTGAATGTGTATATGTGTACATAGTTACGAGTACATATGTACACATTCACATACATTTGAGTAAAATTGGAATTTGATCATTAAAACCTGTTTAACATCAAATGCCATAAAGGCGTGTCAGCTTAAGGCTTCCTTTGCAGCTCAATCAAATCAAAGGCAAAACTTTAATTTCAACTGAATTTTCGGAGGCAGCAGCAACATAATACATTTTCACAATACGCAATGTACAATCTCCAGAATAACAAAAAGCTTAAATTACTGATATTATTAGCTTTATTACAAAATTACAAGATGTACTTTAATTGCAAGTTATTGAATGAACACCTATTATTTTCTTGAAGGAGATATAAAGTATTTAAAATTTAATGTTATTTTAAATTTGTCTTTTTGATATGAATATAGTTTTTTTTTGCCCAGTTCAGCTTTAGTTTGAATAAATGCAATATACCAAAAGAAGAAACACAATAAAAACAACCACAATAATCCAAATTAAATACAGAATTTGAATTTGCGCTATTTTTTTACAAAATTTTGAGCATCCCTGAAACAAGAACAATTTAATAGTTAACTGTTTGGTGTTATGAAAAATGGAGAAGAAAGAGCTCGAGGAATGGAATATTGAACATCAACAAGTGGAAATTTTTTAAAAATAAGGCTGGTCAAGCAATAACTGTAACTGTTGCATGAATTATAACAAATAAGGGAATATAAGGTTTTAAGAAAATAATGCCACGTGACATATTTTACTATATAACAAACAAGGCGAATCAATTACCAGGTGGCAGCGTAAGCGAATTCAATAATTTTTGCCGTGAATACTACTGTCAAACTCCATATATAAAAAATCTCTGTACTATTTTTTATATATGAAGTTTGACATTCGTTTCTACCAGCAAAAAATAATAAATTCTCTAACGCTGCCACCTGGTAATTGATTCGCCTTGATAACAAACTTAAAGATACAAACGTCATTTTATGCCATTTTGACAGTTTTGCTTAGTTCTATTTAACTTCAATTATAAACGATTATTCTTTATAACACTCTTTACACGTCTTGACATACTTTTCAATAAATTTTCAATAATTCTCTATATTACAAGGTAGATTTCTATTTTTAATACATACTCAATTCACAATATTTTGTAAGTTGTAGGTTGTAGCAAGTACAACCAGGAAGTTGTGAAGATTTCTTTTATACAACTTCTAAAAACGCCAAACTCTTAAAATAGAAAACAATAAGATTTAAATGAAAGTAATAATAAAAAATAAAATTGAAATACAAATACCAAACTCTGACGGCATTTAACGCACGTTTACATAAAAATTTATTTATAGAAACTTGTACGATTGTTCAATTTTATGAGACTCTGGCATCCTGTACCTCGTTTCTGTATTTCTCGCATCGTAAAAGTTTTCGCATGAAACAAGTGAATTTTTAGGAAAACGATGTAAATTGAAACAAAAAATGGGTTTTCTCACACAAGTGTTTCTGTATCTTTAAAATGTGAGAACTATATGTCATTTAAGTTATTTTCCAACAGTTATTGGAAGTTTGCGAGAAAAAGTGTTTCTGTACCAATGTTTTGTGAAAAGTTTTACGCAAGAACTGTCAAAATAACTCACATTTCAAAACAGCGCGAGAACAAGTAAGATTTAAAATATATATTTAAATTTGTCTAAACATGGAGTCTAAATCAGCCGAAAGGTAAAAAGCAATTTAAATTAATAATAAACAAGTATTATCAATAAGTATTTATGCATTTATTTATGTTTTATATCTTTTTATTTAGAAAATAGAAAGAATTTCCAAACAGCAAAAGCTAATTGATTACATGTCCTCCACACTGTATTATACATTTTTTTCGCTATATTATTTAAAACTTATTTTATTTATTAACTCTTTTCTACACTTTCACTATTTTTCTATATTGGTTGATAATTTATTTCTTTATTTTGACGTTTTGTTTTTATTTGACACTAGTACTGGAATTATTCCAGTAAAAACAGAATCAGTGCTGTCTGTTTTCGCATTAAGAACCAGAAACACTTTTTACTCGCATATCGAGAAACGATGAAATTTTTTGTTTCACTCTTGATGTGAAAACTTTTACGATGCGAGAAATACAGAAACGAGGTACTGGATGCTTTTATCGCTATCATTTGTTGAAAAGTGGAAACAAATGGTATCTTCTTAAATGCCCAATGGACTCTGACACACGACAGTATTACAAAACACGAACGTTTAACGGAGACATTATTAGCGAACAGGTAAACACAACCTCTGACACGATTTTTACACCACTAAAATTATTAAAACACTCTTACAAACGAAAAACACCCACAGATGGTCACACTTACCTGTCCAATAATAAAAGACGTAAATATTAAACTATTCAGCCCGATAAACAAGTATAAAGCCAGAGACGGCAGTTTTCACCGAAAGATAAAACAACAGTATTTCTATACGGCTGATACTTTTTCATAAGCAAAATATTTAACTTCTTTAAAATGAACTGAAGTATAAAATCATCAATAGACTTTATATTGCAAATTTAAATATTTACCGATGACATTGTGACGGGTAAAAAAACGCGTAAAAATACAAATAAATTACATTCGCTACTGAACAGACGCCCAGCTGCGGGATGCAGTAACAAATGTAAGTGAATAATTCTGGAAAAAAAAACTGATTTCAAAACAGATTTCATCTGTCTGTCTGTAACGTTTCAAAAGTATGGCCACATAAATCAAATTTCAGCAACTATAGGGACACCATTTAATTTCTAAATTTACTTTTTATATTTGCTGTTGTAGTAGACTGAGCAATCAGGTACTTTGTAAATTTCAACCGTCTGTCTATAACGATAAATCAAATTACTTCGACTATAGTTATACCCTTTAATTTATAGTCTAAAATATTATTATATCAAGCAAATCGGTAGACATTCTGTTTAAATTTCAATTGTTTGTATATAGCCGTTAAAAATATGCGGCCATAACGATTAAATTAAAGGATAGATCCATAAAGATCAATTTACATTAACTATGGGAACACCCTTTAATTTCTAAATTAAAATTATAAACTTGTTGATGTAACAATGCAGTTCGCTTGTAAGTTTCATCTGTCTGTTTAGAATGGTTAAAAAGTTTGATCACATACATAAACTATTGGGACACCCTTTAATTTGAAAATCCAAATTTTATACTTGTTGTTGCAGCGGACTTAGCAGTAATTACTCTTTGTAATTACATCAAATTAAGTAAACTTTTGGGGCACCCTTTAATTTATAAATTTGAATATTAATACTTGTTTCTGTAACGATCATAGCAACCGACATTCTAAACAATTTGCAAGCATTTTTCTATAACGGTTTAAAAGATGGGCCCATGAAGATAAAGTTACGTCAACTATGGGGACACCCTTTAATTTCTAGATTTATTTTTGTATTAGAGTTTGCCATTGGAACTGATACGAAGGTTTCGTACTTTTAAAGCGGTATCCTTTACGCTTTATAAACCAAGTAAGAACCATGTATGTTGTATAGGGACACCCTTTAATTTTTAAGATTATGAACCGTAAGCATCACCTTTGAAAAAATTGTTTAAACCGATCCAGAAATGACTGAGTTATGAAGGCACAAATATAAAAAAACAACATTCAGTCGAACTGACAACACCCTTCTTGTTTAAAGTCGGTTAAAAAGCTTTAGGTTGGGTGATTTATGATATATTTTTTATATTTGAATTTTTTTAATTCTTTGATTAAATAGACTATTTTTATAACAAGCAGAAGGCTTATAAAGTATCCAGAAAGGGCTACATTACATTATTTCTAAGTTCTTCTGTTTTCTATAGAAATGAAATAAATTTATTTTTTTTATAAATAAATGAATACGAACTTAAGCCGCATTACAACTATTTATTTAGTTATAAGATGAAAATAATTTATTTCCTATATGTGTATATTTTTTTCTTTAGCAAATTATTAATATTTCAGAATTAAAATATTTCATGATATTCCTATGAAATATTTTTTATTTAAAACTATTAATTGATAGGTATTACTGCGAGGAAAACATATCCATGTGGCCATTTCACTACTGCACATATAGTTTAGTAATACATTTCAATTTGTAGTTTTAAAGAAAAAATTATTCATGAGAATGTCATGAAATATTAAGATTTTACGAGACCAAACACAATTAAAGTAAATTAAAATCAAAAAGATTCCGAACAATAAATTTTCATATTTCAGAATTAAACTATGTATAAAGACATTAAAAAATATAGAAACCTACGATTTTAGTTTTTATAATTTTACAGGTTTCATGCTTAATATGTAACCTTTTTACAAGAAGTTAAATAGAAAAGATTCAAAAAACAACCAGAGTCACTTCTTACTCTGTTAAAACAAATTATTATAAAATGTAATTCAAATTGGCAAGAAAAACAACAAAAACAAAAACGTTTGACACCTGTCGTTTGTTACTATAAACTGCTATTTTAACCAGTCTTTAAAAAAATTATTATAACTTAAAAAAATATTTAAATTACTATTTATCTGTCACAGCCTACACACTTTCTTGTTAGTGACAATTTTATGCAGAACTCTCATAACACGTACGCAAAAAAAATCTAGTTTGCAAAGTTTTTACTTGGCACAGATTGAAAACGGCAATTTGTGCGATGTCAAAAAAAAAAAGATAAAATGATTGTAAGTTGATTTATAAGAACTTAGAAAAAAACAATATAGAAAATTCTAAGGTATTAAAAAGAAAATAGGTTTCTGAAAACAGTACTTTAAATTTTGACATTTAAGAGCAGTTTACTCTTGCAAATAATGATGTATAGATTTACACATAATCATATAATCCTCCATTTGCGCCAGCTATCCCTCGAACATCTCCATATGAGGCTATAACACCAACAGGTCGAAGAAATGTGTGCACAGAAGAAAATATCTCTGCATTACAGGAAATTGTGAAAGAAGATCCAAATTACCGGTTGGTCAAAAGTATTGGGACATATCCTTCCACTACTTTAAGATAAATGATATTGGCCCAAATTCGCATAAAATCCAGCTGGTAAAGGAATTAAAGCCACGAGATTCTCATATGCGTTCTTCTTTCATCGTTTGCTTTGTAGAGCGGTTGGAAACTGATCCCATGTTCAATGACAAAATTGTGTCCAGCGATGAGGCAAACTTTCAGCTTACCAGCTTTAACAATCATCAACATATCGAAACTAGAATATGACCTGTGAATTGGCCTTCAAGTTCGTCCGATTTGATACCTACTTTTTGTTTATAAGCCAGCAATAATTGCAGGCCAACATTTTTCCTATTAATGGTGACACACGGCCAGCAATGCTTGAAAAGTTCAGCCAAAATTGATTGGCCTAAATGCGCTCCATTATTTTCAAATGTTAATGGCACGAATTAATCTTTTAAATAAAAACAATTTTTAATTAACCTTTGATTTTTTGTGATAGTTTTTACCATTTACAATACTATTGGGTTCAAAAAGACGCTCTTTGTAAATTTTTTTTTTAATATGCCGTTATGTACTTCAAGCCATCAACTCGTCTGAAAAAATTGTAAAGAAATAACTCAACAAGTTTAGTGCTTTTCATACAAATTTATCAGATAAGTTGATCGGCTTCTGATTCCGTATCAAATTTAACAAAGTTTACTAAAATCTGGGGTATTTTTTGGCTAAGGATGTGATCAGATTAGTCAAATGTTTGATCACAAAGCATTCTTTCCTTAATTTAGTGGTTACGTCTTTTTTGATTAAATATTTGACTAATCTGGCTACTTGAACTTTTTCTGTCATTTAATGACTAAGAAACTGCATTAAAAAAGCACTACAATGGCCTGCGTGTTTATTTCCAACAATATAAAATTTATATTTAAAACATTTTTGAGTGCTTTTTATTTATAAATTTATTCATTTATTTTTTGCTATTTGTTTAAATTTATTCTTGCCACAGAATTGCTGATTCCTGAAGTTGAGCATCTTGTTTGTGCGTGAATGTGTGTGGCAACTATTAGCATTTTTATGTTTATTTTATTTAGCAGAGATGAATAATTTTATTACCAATTTTTACAACATAAAACTTAAACTTATAACGTTTTAACAACGATGCATAAAGTCAGCATCGCACAAGAGTATGGCACACACCCAAAAATGGTGTGCTAAAAGCAGCAATAAAATCAGCAGATTGACAAAGACTTTCAAATATTTATAACAAACGCATGTATAGCTAGTAATGGAATCGTCAGCAACTTCGGAGGCCTTCAAAAAGTTTTTTCTGTTGCAATGTAAAGCTTTTAAGTATAATTTGCTTGATATTATTATTTGCTCCTATTTAAGAGGGCTCTAAAAGTGGCAGTTAAAAAAAAAACAAACAGGTTAACAGTTTATTATTTTGTAAGGTAGAATGTAGAAAAAAATAGGACACAAGCCGACATTATTATTAATCTCAGGATTTGGTGCAAGTCACAGAATATTAATGTTGTCACTTAAAAAAATTATAAAACACAGCCTATTGATGCCTGAAGCTGACCAGAGTTGAAAATTTGTAAAAGTAATAGAAAAGTAAATCTAGAAATTAAAGGGTGCCCATTAGCGACGCAAATTGAGATAAATGGGCCTTACTTTTGATTCATTTAGATAAAGGCTTGAAAATTGGACAAAATGCCGATTGATATGATCCTTAAATTTTCAAAATTATAAATTGAAGGGTGCTCCAATAGTTCATTTAATGTGATGTATATGGTCATACTTTTGAACATTTGTAGACAGACGGTTTAAACTTGAAAAGAAATTGTATTGCTAAGTCCGCTATAACAACAAGTATAAAGTTTGGATTTGGAAATTAAAAGTTGTGCCTATTGTTAATATAATTTGATGTATGTGACTGAACTTTTGAACCGTTATAGACAGACAGTTGAAATGAACAAGGAGCCTGCATTGCTACGTCCGCTGTAAGAAAAAGAAAACAATTTGCAATTAAAGGGTGTTCTCATAATTGATGTAATTTGACCCATTAGAATCTATCTTTTGAACCGTAATATACAAACACTTGAAAATTAAACAGAATGTCTAATATAGACAGACCGATGTAACAAAAATCCTGTATTATATAGTCCTCTATAACAGCAAGTATAAAATTTGTAATTGGAAATTAAGGGGTGTCGCAATAGTTGATGTAATTTCATTTATATGGCCAAACCTTTAAACAGTTACAGACAGGCAGCTATAATTGACAAGTAACTGATGTAATTGATGTAAATTGACCTATATGGGCCCATCATTTGAACCGTTATATATAATTACTTGAAAAATAAAAAAATATTCACTACTTCATCTGGTACAATAAGAAGTATAAAGATGTCTAATTATAAATTAAAGGGTGTTATATAAGTTGATGTAATTTGATGTACATGACCAAACTGTTGAACAATTGTAGAAAGAAGTTTGAGATTTACAAGGAAACTGTATTGCTAAGTTCGCAATAATAACAGGTATTAAGTTTGGAATTGGAAACTAAAAAGTGTCCTAATAGTTAATGTAATTCGATGCATGTTGCCAAATTTTTAAATTGTTATAGATAGACAGCTAAAATCTGTTTTTAATTCGGTTTTTTTGCAAGAATTATAATTTCATAACCTCAATCGACGGAGAGATAACATAATGCCTAATAAAATTACGGTACAACGTCTGCCAACACAGTGTCACAAAATTTATGGCAGCTATGGCACTCTCGTAAATATCTTCTAATATATTATTAAAATAATTAAAAAAATTTAATAATTTAATATTATACGAAATATTTAAGGATTTCTCAGAGACTAATTTTCAAAAAAAAACTTTTTTTCCTAAATAGAACTTTTAAATGTATAACGTTTCAATTAGAACATTTATTGAGGTAGGACTTTTAACTACAATACATTAAAAAAAAAACTCAGATAATTTTTTCTGTAGTTTATTTTTGTTTCCGCGAAAGATTTACTAAAATCTTTTCAATAGAAAAAACTCTTTTCTGTGTAAATATTTTCTTATAGAAAAACTATGTAGCCATAAAAATTTTTTTAGGTAGAACTCGTCTGTATGAAACCTTTAAAGTTCTATGACACTTTTTTTGTAGCTTCGTTAAGAGCCAACCACTTCATAGAAAACTCTTCTGAAAGAGAGTCTATAAAAAAATATTTTTTACACGTCTTTTGTTTAATAAGATATTTCTATGGACAACTTAAAATCATTTCTTGGAAAGATTTTTTTTCAGACAGAAGTTCTACTTAAATATTTATACGATCTAAAAAATTCGTTAAATATTAACAAAACTTTCCTTGATAAAACAGTTTTGCGAGCAAAATGATTTTCTCATAAACATTTTTATATATCGTACTTTTAAAGTCAATTCTAACTCAAAAATAAGTTGTCCCATGTTCGTGATTTTATAACTCGAGAACCACTTAACCGATTTTCAAACGAGTACACGCGATGGAAAGGTCTACTTTCACTAATGGCTTATAAAAAAACCGAAAAATTTCTACGAATATGCGTTATAAGGCCACTTTTATGATAGTGTGTTTTCCCGTGTTTTCCTTCTTTAAAATGTATACGAATTTTTTCTGCTGCAGTGGTTCTGTCTGTTTCTTTCCTTTTTTTAACATTCAATTACACATTGCATTCGTTTATTAATTTTGTTAACTATTCCATCTCAATTGTAGTAAAATGAGTAGATCTTGTAATTTTGCTTGCACAAGACATACGAGGGCGGTTCGGAAACTTCTTAGCCTAGCACAAAAAGCGCGGTATAAACCGAAAAAAGTTAAGTGTTTTGGAAACTTCCATCTCTGTTGTGAACACGTGTTAAATTTTGTTTCAATCTGGCGACTCCTGTATGTAGAAACAGGTGTTAAAAAAGACGCATCCGCGATTTTTTTAAAATGGAAAAATTAGAAATGCCTGCTGTCATTAAACATTTACATAAAAATGGTTTATCAGGACAAGAAATTCATAATGATATGGCTCCTTCATATGCAACAGTAAAAAATTGGGTTGCTGAATTTAAACGTGGTCGTCCAAGCACTGAAGATAAACCACGTAGTGGACGTTCAAAAACAGCAACAACAACAGATATCGTAGCCAAAGTGCATGATATGGTATTCGTTGATTTTAGCCATTGTTAAAACACTCTTGTGCGCTGGTGCGTTTTCTTGATGAAAAATTATTTGTTTGTGTTGTAAGTTAGGACGTTTTTCTCGAATTTGTACATTTAATTGATCCAAAATTTTTATTCATGGATAACTTACGTGAAATTGTTAATAATCAAAGGTATTTTATTGATTGACTATCTGCAAAAGGGTAAAACAATAAATTCAGAGTACTATTGCAAACTTTTGGATCAATTAAATGTACAAATTCGAGAAAAACGTCCTAACTTACAACACAAACAAATAATTTTTCATCAAGAAAACGCACCAGCGCACAAGAGTGTTTTAACAATGGCTAAAATCAACGAATAAAAGTACGAGTTGCTTCACCACCGACCTTATTCTCCTGATTTAGCTCCCAGTGACTTTTACCTGTTCCCAAATCTAAAAAGAATCCTTGCTGGCAAGCGTTTTACCTCAAATGAGGATTCAATTACAGTTGTAAACCACTATTTTGAAGACCTTGAGGAAAAGTATTTTAATCAAGGGATAGAATTGCTAGAAAAGTGTTGGACTAAGTGTATTGAAGTTTCAGGAGATTATGTTGAAAAATAAAAGAAGTTTCCGAACCGCCCTCGTATTAGTTTTAAACTTTCAAATAAACTATCAATTTTTTCTTCTTCACTTTGAAATTAAAAAAAAAAATCTTGCCATTTTGTTGTGTTTCTGTATGGCAGCACTACAAGGTTTAAATTACCACTCAAAAACATCAACGGTCAGTAATGTAGCTAATAAAAAAAAAGAACTTGAGTTTAATCTCGAAACTAAAAACCCGCTCTTAATAATTTTGTATGAGTTCCTTGATCAATGCTTGACTCCTTATTTTAAAACGCATGATGAAGCAGCAGAAAACTGTAATCAACCATAAGAGAGCACAATCATTGCATAACAGTAATGTGACATTTTATGTTTCTAACGTTTTTATATAACGAAAAATCAACTTTTTAATTTGTCTTGGCATAGGTGCGGCTTTCAAGCTTTTTTGGTTGTTAGCTGTGCAAATAAGGTTGTGTTCCGCATTATCCCCATAAGTTGCAATGTATGTTATCATAATGTAAAGCAGAACGTGTGTGGTGTCTATATGAGTCTTTAATGAAGCAGAAAATACATACGCAGACTTCTTTTAATACTTTAACCAGGTTTAATGACAATAGTTTTTTTATTTTTAAAGAAACAAGTTGTTTTAACATACGAATATTCTAATAGTGAAATAATTTTAATACAGCAAAGCGAAACTAAAATTAATAACAAATTATAAATTACACACATTTAAAAACAAATGAATTTCTAAATGTTTAACCAATTACACTAGTCTGCATGAAAATCGGCCCTGATGATTTTTATGGATAATGACTGAAATGAATTTAAAAATTAGCTCCGTTCTTACCCATCACCCAACCTTTTTTTGGGCGGCCCCATCTTTATTTTGTTTTTTGCAGTTTTTTTCACAATTTTAACTTATAGCCGTTAAACATCCCGAAGCGGGTAATAAAATTTATACCAAAGTCTGTGACAAAAGTTTTGCTAAAGAATGTATATAGAAACGACAACTAAATAGAAATACATATATAAGAACAGTAAAAAACATCAATAAACAGTTAGGAAGATTCACTGCAAGATGCTGGTCATCTCAATACCTCACGTTTGAACTGCAATTTTCGACAGGCTTGAACTTGCATTACTCTTCTCATTATAGTATGAGTTTTCTGAGCAAAAGTAATTTCACGCCAGGATTTTTTCAAGTGCCTTAGTGTGATTTGTACGTAATATCGGCTGTAGAATTGTTGTTTTGTTATGCCTCACGAGTGTTAAAATCATCCCGATTACTTCTACTATGTCTGCCCGCAATTTACTTTAAAAGTGCAACGGAAACCAATTTCTCCACTTCTTAAAACAGCTTGTAAATTTTAATTTGATTGTGAAGTTGGCCACCATCTGCTTATTGTGCGACTTTTTACAGTAGTTTGACCAAATGGCTCAAAGGTACCCGTATTCTAATGCTATTTGGTGTGCCCATAGTTTGCCGTGAATCTCGCTTTCATCTTACAGATTGTTTCTTTTTTTTTTTTTATGAAGTAAGCATGGTATTCAGTATCCCAATATTTCGTCAGTTCTAAGACCTGTTCTTCATAACGATACTTTGCCAATCCCAGAACTGCCAAACAATTTTACTCTAGAGCCAGAAATTGATTTAAAAGACTCTGAGCCAGAACCTCGGTCTTCAAATGATTCGTTCCCTGGTGATGAAGAGTATTCCGTTGTTTTAATTTCTCGACAACCTCACCTCCTTACTCAATCGAAATTAAATGATCTTGCAGGGATTTGGAGTTACCGAAGACTAAATCTCAGCTCTTTTTCTTTTAGAAAAGGGAGTAAAAATATCTTCTTTCAGGACCAGACAGTCAACCCTGAAATGTTTTTTCTCAGAAGAAAATGGTTTAATGTTCCGCCCTAATGTAAATTTATTTATGACAGAGCTAAAGATGCCATGTGACCCAGACAAACAGAGACTGTTAATAGACACATTAAAAACAAGTTTAAAAGTTGTCCTGTTGGCAAATGGAAACGACTACGCATCAGTTTCAATTGCATACTCTATTGATATGAAGGAAACGTACGAAAACAACAGCAGAATCCTTTGTGCTGACTTTAAAGTTGAAGCTAAAATCAAAGAAGGCGTTTTTGTTGGTCCCCAGATTAGACAACCCTTCCAAGATTCGACGTTTATTGAACACCTAAGTCGAAGAGAAAAACGAGCTTGATGTACATTTCAAAAAGTTTGTAAGAACTTTCTGGATAACCACACAAGTAAAGATTATGTTGCTCACGTCGAGAAACTGCTTTTAGCGTACCAGGACATAGGATGTAACACATCTCTAAGGTTTACTTCCTTCACTCGCATCTAGACTTTTTTTTGGAAATTTTAGGAGCACTCTCCTAAAATCGGTTCGGTTCAACCAAGACAGCGCTAAGCTGGAGAAGTGATTTTTAGGGAAGTGAAATGCAAGCATGTTGGCAGAGTACTGCTTATTTTTGAAACGAGAGAACTGCACGTCAGAGTATAAAAAGAAAGCAAGCACCAAGTAACGGTGAATATCTATTTATTTATTATTGTTTATAGCTAAAATAGTTCTTTTAAGCCATTAAATTAAATTCATTTCCATAAATTCATTATTATTTATCGTAAAGTGGTAAAATGAAAGATTTGTGGATTTCTCGAAATAGAGGAAAACGGAAGACATATTTGAATTCACGATGTCATTTTATATAGGCATCCCCCGAAAAATGTCAGGGCTCGATAAAAAAAATATTTTTTGCAGACCATTGTTATCGAGCTTTAATTACATAACTTTGTTAAGCCTTAAAGAAAAGGTCGATTTATCATAATGTTGTTATAAAACAATTTTCTTAAGTGAAGTAGTCACGAAGCATGTTTATTATGAAAAAAAATCGATAAACCAACGTGTTTTATTCGTTAAAACATTTTGTCAAAATTAATCATTGATTACTGAGACGATGAGAAAGACGCGTGAAATTTTTAAGAGAAGCAATGTAGCAACAAAACGCCCTATTTATGTGTGGTAAATGATTTCAAGAAACATGGTCTGTAGGTGATAGGCCCAAGCACGGACCACAACGTAGTGCTCCCTGATTAGAACTACTCAGTGATGTTTATTTAGTTCTGTCTACTCTAAAAAATTGTTTGATTGAGAATTTTTACACTCAACCTCTTATTTCTATACTTAACCTAATTTATCCATATCTTTACTATAGAACAATACCAGGCAATCATGAATTTTGAGTAATTTACAAAATTCAGGATTGAGTGGAAATATTCAATTTTTTTTCTATTTTTACAAATTTACATAAATAGAACAAATATTTTGTGTGCAATGGGAAAATGCTGATCGTTGCATTATTTTGCAGACCACTTGGCTGACGATTTATTCAGCTGCATGTGTGCAGTGTAACATGAGCTTATTGTCCTGAATGCAAGTGTATCGGCAATTTAGACTGTCTATTACAGTAATTATGTGATAGTAACATTAACCGATCAGTCACACTACAATACATATGTTTCGAATTTCATTAAAGGTGATTAGCTGAGACTATCTTAAAAAATGCAAATACCCGCGTTTCAAATTTTATTATAATCGGTTCAACCGCTATCCGTGATTTACGTACCAATAAACAATTTTACGAACAGATGTGCAGTATATACATATATGTAGGTTAGATAAACCACTAAACGACGCTCATTTTTTCTGCTCTTATGTTTTGGGCCTTTTGTTCTGTTGGAAGAATGAATATATCGAAAGTAAAATGAATAGATCCGACTGCGCAATATGAAAAACATGCCCACAACATTTTGCTAAAACCTCCCTCCATACTTTATGGTCTTGGAAGTAACTCTTGGATTATATTCTGCATTCAGTACAAAATAATTTAAAGAAAAAAATCGCTAATAACAATGCTATTATTTTTGCCGGCATTGTACATTTGTACATAAATATAAATATTGATTTAACTTGTTTGTAAAAAGTTCATATTTGTTTTAGAAAACAAAAATAATTACAAGCCATTTACCAGGTGTTGTTAAGATAATATTTACTGCTGCTCAAGGAAGTGTTCAAAACAATGCATCAACCTCAAATGGCACAAGGATTTGTATTTATGTCCATTTACGATTCAGTTGACACAAGAGCTTCTTCCACAAGACTATTTACGGTGCCGTACATGTGCCAATAGGATGTTATAGCTCGCCCATGACAATTTAATAAAAATTAAATTTCCATTTTCATGAAAAAGCTGTAATGATTGATGAGGCACACTTTCATTCGGATGGATATGTGAATCAACAGAATAGTTGGTTCTGGGCAATAGAAAATCGTCAGATTATTTATCAGTCAACTTTGCATCCATTAAAAGTGACAGACAGCGGAATCATTAGACCTTACTTCTTTAAAAATGAAAACGTTGTAATGTTAGCTGTGAACGGGGAGCGATATCGTGATATGATTTAAAACTCATGCAATCATTGATTAATTCTGTTAACTTAGGGTAGTTGGAGGTAAATTTCTTAATTTTATCTTTGCCTAAAGTTTTTCAATAATGTGTCTGGTTTGTTATATTTTTCACATCATCGATATTAAATTTTTATAATTTTCCTTTCAGTAAGAGCTTCTAATTCTTTTTTTTTTCATCTTTTACCATTGAGCATAAAGGTTATAAAAAGGTTTGTTTGCCTGAAAAGCCAGACCAGAAATGTTCGTTATCTTCGTTCGTTGGTCATTTTTCATGGTTTCGATCTACTTGTTCTTTATGTGATCTTTAAAACATCTTTCCACTAAGTCTGAATTTTTTGTTGTTCTTTTGTCTTTGATTTGAAGTCTCATATTTTCTTTGCTTACCTATTGAACTCTAACAGCATTTCTGATTCCGTTATTGAACTTGTAACTGCTGATGGTCGAATTAGGCTTGCAGGCAAGGTTATGACAACCAAGCTTGACTCACTGATGGCTTCGAATAGGTAGAATGTAAAAAAAAGTGACATTTGTCAAACTTTGTGGATTTTTTGGATAATTATATCCATGTTCTGACAACATCTATTTTGAAACGAGAACTAGAGCCAAACAAATGAGCTGGTTGCTTGAAGGTGGTATAAGTCCATTTTTATCATATATGGGTTATTTAAAAGTTTGCGTTTAAATCAATTAAAAAATATTGGCCAACTTTAATGAATTCGAGTGATGTTCTTCACACTATACTCCTTTTAAAATTTATTATAAAATAACAAATTGGAAAAATAACCGATGGACTTACACCTCCACATGGACTTGTACCACTTTAAAAAAAACATTTTACAAGAAAGAAACACATTAGCATATTGAAGTGTTTATGGTGAATAGGTGGTCTATAAATTAATAATTTTGTCATATCGTTATATTTCTTCTTTGTTATGCTCCGTGAAGGTTTTGAATTGCTGATGCAGTTTAAAATTTCTCTATCTGTATTCTTTTCCGTTCTTTATTGCCATTTCAATAGATTTAGTTAAGACAGTCTTCTCTTTTCATTTCTTACAAAATGGAAATTTAAGCTGGCTTTTTTCGGCAAGCTTTTATGGCTTAAAAATAGTGTTGCACAGTGTATAGTTAGTATTTTTCTTTAATAATGTTTCTACAGCTGCAAAATATCTGTCGTTGGGAAGAAATTAATGACAATTGTTTGAATAAAACTTATTAGGAATAGACTCATTCCACTTTCAAAAGAAATATTTGTGCGATAAAATTGTATAGCAAAACGGTTGTTGTTTATTTTATGTCAAGATAGAACTCTATTGAATTTGTAATTGTAATTATGGATAGAAGGAGTCTATAGCTCATTAAAATTACTTTTAGGTCAGTTTTTTGATAAAGTGGACTTATACCACTTTCAATAAAACCAGCTCAGATACAACAATTGACTTCGATAGCCGTTATATCGTTGGCTTAGTCGGCAAACCTGTCAAGTCCAATTTTAAGGCAAATTGAAAAAAAACACATCATTTACAAAAAACAAAATGCCGTTATGTTGTTTTTTCTTGCTGTTATGCAGTGGTAAGAAATTCTGTCCAAAAAAAAAACAAAACATCAAAAGCTAAGTTCAGATGAAAACATAAAATTTTGTTTTTCTTCTATAGATCTAAATCCATTAAATTCATAGATTTAAATTAAATAAGATGAAATAAAAAAAGTTAACCCAAAAAAAAGATAGACAGTTTTTTGTCTCTCCTGAAAAATTAAAAAAAAAAATGGACTTGACAGGTTTGCCGACTAAGCCAAGGATATGAAACAGTTTTCACTGAAAGTCTCTTCGTCATGTGTTAATAATAATTATTTTTTAGAACAGGGAGAAAAATTTATTAAACTAAATGTAATTTATTGAAAAATATTAAATTAAAAAAAGTTCAAAAAGTTTGCTCTAACATCACACAAATGAAACAGCATAATAAGTATTAATATATGTAAGCATAAAGCTCATTTTATGAAAAAATAAAAATAAATAAAATAAAACAACCGTACAGTTCGCCGGAAAACACAGACTTCCTGTGGCAGCTGCAAGACACAAATCGGAGTAATAAAATTAATTTACCTTGTTACGCTTTAAAAAAGGAAAACTGTTTTTTTTTTAAAGAAAGTTTAAAAAACAGTTAATAAAACAAATTTAAGGAAAACTAAAAGAACCAAATAAAACCTGTCTTTATTATATTTTTGTTTGCTAAATGTAAAAGACTAATAAACAGCACAACTTTGTACTAAAGATCTACAAAGTTTTAGCTAATGGCCGGAAGGGTAAAACTCATATACTATAAAAAAGTGAAACGAAATGAAAATCGCTAATTTTCTGATACTTGATTCGCTTTTATTAATGCATTTATTTTTGAGGTAAAACTCTTTGCTACGTTTAACAACTGTCTGTCATAAGGTGCTCCTTGTGATGACTTTTAGTATTTAAGGGTCATTTAAAAAGGTTTCTCGTGTTTATCGTGCATAAAACTTAAAAGTTAATTGCTGTTCACTTTATTTAATTTTCAACAACTAAGTCTGTCTAATGCATTTTGTATCAGTTACTTCTGATATGATACTCGTTAGCTAATGTGATTTTTATGATCGGATGTATAAGAATCATTTCAAACATCTTCCAAGTTTAAGTATTTTTAAACGACTTCAAAAAAAGAAGGAGTTTATACAATTCGGCTGAATGTTGTTTTTTTTATATTTGTGCCCGCAGAACTCAGTCATTTCTGATCCGATTTTGAAAATTTTTGGTAATATGACGATAATACTATGCTTACAGATTGGTCCCGTTTTAAAAACAGCACATAATCGTAAAAGTTAAAGGGTGTCCCCATACAACAAACACATTTTTTACGTGTATTATGAACTCTAAAGGGCGATTCTGTAAAATTTAAAACGACTGCTTATTACTACAGCTCCCAAAAACAAAAATTTATACAAAAATAAATCTAAAAATTAAAGGGTGCCCCCATAAATTTACTTATATGGGCCTATCTTTTGAACCGTTATAGACAAACGATTGCAAATTGGACAGAACGTCGATTGCTATGAAAATTTTAGTGACAAGTATAATATTACAAATTATAAATTAAAGGGTGCGCCAATAGTTCATTAAATTTTATGTATATGGCCATACTTTTGAACAGTTGCAGGTAGACGCTTGAAATTTACAACCGAACCTGTATAGCTAAGTCCGCTATAACAGCAAGTATAAAATTTGGATTTGGAAGTTAAGGGGTGTTCCAATAGTTAATGTAATTTTGTGTATGTGACCAAACTTTTGAACCGTTAGGGACAGAACGCTGAAACTTAAAAGAGACCTGTATTGCTAAATCCGCTATATCAACGAGTTTATAATTTGAATTTAGGAATTAAAGGGTGTCCCATAATTACTGTAGATATACGTATATAGGTCTATCTTTTTAACCGTTATAGACAAGCGCTTGAAAATTTGACGCAATGTCGATTGCTATGGCCGTTAATGTAACAGCTGATAATATTTAATATTATAAATTAAAGGGTGCACCAATAGTTAATTTAACTTGGTATATGGTCATAAATTAATAAACGGGCGACCCAATAGTTGATACAATATGGTGTATTTGGCCGGACGTTTGAACCGTTATAGACAGACAGCTGAAATTTACAAGCGACATGTTTTGCTAAGTCCGCTATAACAAGAAGCTTACGAGATAATTTAAATTTAGAAATTAAAAGGTGTTTCCAAAATGAATGTAATTTGTTCTATATTACCGTATTTTTGAGCCGTTGTATGCAAACACTTTAATATTAGACAGAATGTCCATTATTTTATTTGGTATAATAAGAAGTATAAAAATTTTTAATTATAAATAAAAGGGCTTTACAATAGTTGATATAATTTGATGTATATGGGCAAACTGTTCAACCGTTACAGACAGACGTTTAAATTTACACAGAACCTGATTGCTAAATCTACTGCAACAGCAAGTATATAATTTGAATTTGGAAATTAAAGAGTGACCCTATAGTTGCTGCAATTTAATGTATATTGCCAAACTATTGTACGGTTGAACTCGTATAAAGTTTGGAGATATAAGGGTGTCCAATAGGTAATGTAATCTAATTTATCTGGCCATACACTTGAGCTGTTATATGCACACATATAAAATCTGTTTTGAAGTCGGTTTTTTTTCGCATGAATTATTGAAAATTTTTCTTTATTGAGTTTTTCATATAAAGTACATGAAATGATACATTTAAATTAATATTGTCATCTTAATTAAAATACTTGTTAACTTTTCTAAACTGCAAGAACAATCGCTCGAGGAAATACTGTGTAAATGGCCAAACGTTTCTATTCGTCTGTGTTATAGTGGAGTAAGCAACACAGATTCTTTTTAAATTTCAACCGTCTGTCTAAAACTGTTTAACTATTATGCCAAATACATCAAATTACATTAATAATGGGAACGCCGTTTAATTTATAAATTCAAATTTTTTCACCTGTCTGTCTACAACAGTTCAAGGGCATGACAACATACATCAAATTCATTAACATTTGGCACAACCTTTAATTTCCAAATCTATATTTCATATTTGTTGTAATAGCGGGCTTAGCAATACAGATTCTTTGCAAATTTCAACCGTCTGTCTATAACTATTCAAATGTTTGGCTGTATACTTCAAATTAAATGAACTATTGGGCCACCCTTTAAGCTCTAATTTTCAATATTTATGCTTGTTATTATAACGGTTATAGTAAATGACACTCTGTCCAATTTTCAAGGGTTGTCTATAACGGCTCAAAACTTAGGCCCATATAGGTCAATTTACGTCATTTTTGGGGAAACTCTTTAATTTTTAGATTTTTTTCGTAATACTTTTTGCTATTGGGAGCTATACGCAGTTGTTTTTAAATTCATAAATGATGCCCTTTACGGTTGATTATACATGTAAACACATGTGTAAGTTGTATGGAGACACCCTTTAATTTTTTTAATTATGAACTGTTAATATGAAATTTACTTTATTCGTGCTTGATTCCTTCATATATAAATATTTCATGATATTCTCATGGCATATCCATATGGCCATTTTACTACTGCTCAAATAGCTCATCAGTGAATTTTACCCAAAAAGAAAAAAATTTTTTTGTTAAACAAAAAAAAAAAAAGGATTAAAATGTGGTTGAGTTTCATATATCGTTTTTCTGGTATCCAAAGTAAAAATATTTATTAGTAAAAAAAGAGATCATAAATTAAAAGATTTTATATCTTCTTATTATGATAACCGTGAAAATTGCGTATAAACCCAGAAAAACATCAGACATTAATCATCTTTTGTTCTCGCTTCAGCTCTTTTATCTCTGACATTAAAAATGTAAATAAATTATTTGCTGAATATATAATCAATACATATGAACGTCCGCATAATATTTGCGCTACTGGCATGTGACAAAGTGTTAACATTATCTCTGTGCAACTAAAATGTTGCAAAACGTAGAAAATCACTTAAACGCCATAACGACAGTAATAGTTATTGCAAGTAAAAAAGGAATCAAGCAAAACATTCGTCTCTGACAAACTTAAATTCTTAGTTTTAAAAAAATATATATGTAAATTTAATCGAATGTAGATTAAAACTGACAGCATCAACGTTTAAAATGAGAAGTTTATTTACACAACAAAGTTGCCTGATTGAGTTGCAACACTAACACCTCTTGGTAACTAGTGCTTTTATAATTAATAATTATTAAGTTACTGAATAAAAAAAAGATAGAAAATAAATATTATAAAAAAAGAAACGTAAAGTTTTCTAATTAAACAAATAATTCCATGAAGAAACCATAATTAAATGAGCTGGAATTTTTGAAAGTAGTATAAGTCCACTTTTTCAAAAAACTAAGTTATCGCCAAAATTAATGAGCTATAACCTCCTTCTCTGTATATTTATAATCATAATTTGAATAGAGTTCTATTTTGACAGTAAATAAACAAAAACAGTTTTGTTGTACAATTCTATCGCACAAATATTTCTTTTGAAAGTGGAATAAGTCCATTCCTAATAAGTTTAATTAAAACAACTTTCCTTTATTTCTTTCAAACGACAGATATTTTGCAGTTGTGGAAACAGCATTAAAAAAAGACCAATTATACACTGACTAAGACTGTTAAAATGCAGAAAAATAGCTTCTTTTTTCATTTTGTAGAAAATGAAAATAGAAGACTTTGTCTCAACTAAATCCCTACAAGAGACAATATTAAACAGAAATAAACACGGACAGAAAAATTTTAAGCTGCCTTAAGATATGATGGATGAGGTCCAAAAAGAATGAACCTTAAAAAAATTTTAAAAAATTAGTGTGAAAGAAAATTATCAATTAAAATAATTTTTTCTATGAAAAAAAGGGAAAATTTAAATGTTACCACTTTATAAAACTTAATGGAGCTTATCGAGAGAGAAATATAACGATATGAGAAGTTTATTACTTTATGCACCGCCTATTTACCACAAATACTACAATATGCTAATGTTAAGGAAACTAAGTAAAACCAAAGACTATAAATTTATAAAGATGTTGCACTCTGAACATTTAAAAAATCAAAAATTATGAGCAGTTTCAGGGTAGCGGGGGTAAGAGATAAGAGGGAAGAAATTTCTGTGAGCGCAACCAAAACTCAAGAGAGCACAATATTAGTTTTGTAAACAAGACAGATTTCATACACACATGCGTTTAAAAATGTGTGTGGATGTTCATAAGAAATGTTTTGTTAAAGTAAAGTATTGAGAGACAAAAACACACATTTAACATATAGAAACGTACATACTTTCATATCTACATATAAAGAGGAATGTGCTTCATAAAATTTTATTTTTGAATTCTATTTTTCCTACTTATTTAAAAATTGTTTGTAAAATAAGCTTAAAAACGAAACTATATGACTGCTCTTGTTATTGTAGGGTAACTATACATTTTTATTTGTGTATTTTTAAAAATATGCGTAATCGCACCGAACTAATCATACCCTAAATTATGTAGTAATTTTTTTAGCATTTATTCTTGTGGATACTTAATATGTGTTTTAAGAAATTTCAAACAATGGTAATAAAATAAGGCACTTATTTATGTATATTTATTATTAAATATTTTGTTAAGTATATTTAGCCTGCATATAGGTTCAATATATATAAACCTCAATATGAATTTGATAGCTAAATTTATAAATTAAATTTGCCAAACAAAATAAATTACTGGCGCTTTAAAATTGAGACTTTCCAAGTACTTGTTACTCTGCACTCATGTGTTTCCCATGAGCAATGCTTTCTTAGCAACATTAGTATAAGTAAAATTAAGACAACAAATAAAATATCACAACACACCACGATAATTTATTTATGCCTTTTATAAGGGCACTTGCAAGTTAAAGCCAGGATTCACTATCATACTCAGTCGTACGATCTGTCAAAAATTTCAAGTGTGCTCAAAAAGTATGATAGTGTGGATTAAAATTGTATGTGTGTGACAGAGTTTTTGACAGATCTGTACGATTTTATAATCTTTTGAAATAATTCATAAAATATTTTTCTCTATGCGAACAGGGTTGATTTTTTTAAGATGATAAGGAGAAAAAACAACAAAATATTAAAACCATATGTTTTTGCATCTTTTTTGTATTATAGTGTGGCATATACGACGCCATTTTGGAACGATTTTTAAAGTAGGACAGAATTCTGTCAGATTTTTGTGTGATTAAGTCGTACGATTGTGTATGATAGTGAATCCTGGCCTTTAATAATTAAAATTAAATTACGGGAATTTTAAATTAAATTTATTATCTTTAAAAAATATTGTGCTAATTATCCCAAGCAAATTATTAAAATCACCAATTTTTTGATTTTTTCAATTTTCCAACTTTTCTGGAGGGATTTTCAAAAAATTTTTTCCGTAAAAACCTTCTACTTGAAAATACGAACAACTGAAAAAAAATGCTACAGAAATCGGCACAGCTGTTCTCATTTTATGAATTACTATACATTTTTTACACCATTTTTATATATAAGATTCAAGCATTATGTTCACTACAACTGAGACGCTAAACTAGTATTCTTCTTAGAATAGTGATAAAAAATAAAAAAATTAATGTTAGTAAATGTTATTGAAACAAATTCATTAATGTTAATAATTGTGGTATTTAGTTTATATGTATGTAGTAATTAAATTTAGATAATAAATGAATTTAATTTACTTTATTCGTGCTTGATTGCTTCAAATAAAAATATTTCATGATATTCTCATGAAACATTTTTTATTTAAAAGTAGAAATTGAAAATATTACTGCGTAGAAAGTGTATTCATATGGCCATTTCACTACTGCTATTTTAGCTCATTAGTGGATTTTACCCAAATTTTGTATAGAAAACTTGAAAGTCTTATATCAAAAGCCAAATTGATTAAATAAGAACTCTATTGAATCAATAAGAGAAAAAGACGGGAACAAAAAGACAGTATACAAAAACACAGCAAACATTCAGTAACTAAAAAAGTAAAGTAAATTAAAATCGAAAAGGTTCCGAATAATAAATTTGCATATTGATAATAAATGAATTTAATATTCGGTGTAAATCGATGTTATTTCTCTTATACAACAACAAAACACATGTTGTTACCATACAAATACACAGTGGTTTACGTTGAATATTTTATAATGTAAATATATACACATTCGTATGCACGTATATACAAATGAATTAATGTGAGATGAGAGTAACAAGTTTGCTGAGAATAATAATCTCTCTTTGTGATTTTACTCTTAAAGTGGCAGTAGCAGTACGTCCATCGACAAAATATGCACTGGATGCAGAATGTACGGCAGTGAAACATCTTAGTATATTTATAGTCTTTGGTAAAACCTATTTTTTGTTATTTGAAGCCTAAGTCATTTTTATTTCTATATTTTTAACACATCTCAAATAAACTTTTAATAAATTTGGTTATTCGTGTATATAAATGTTTTATTTTAGCTGTTACTTTTTAGATAAAAATTTATTTTAGTTAAGCTTATGTTTATAAAAATATTGACTTAAATTTGCTCCTATTTTTGTTTCTTCTATTGTGATATTTTTTAAAGTGCTATAAGTCCATGTGGAGACAAAACAACTGGTAAATTTTATTTTTCAAATAATTGTATTAACTATTATTTCGCAATAAAATTTTAAAGGTGTATAGTGTAAAAAACATCACTCGAATTCATTAAAGTTGGCCAACATTTTTAAATTGATACAAACGCAAACCCTTAAATATCTCAATATACGAAATAAATGACCTTATAACACTTTAAAAAAAACCTCCTAAACTATTGATTACAAATATATTGACAATTTAAATTTCCGTTTTCTCACTATGACGGGTTCAAAATTTAAGAACGTATAGTACAAAGAAATAAAGGTAATTTTCAGATAGGCTTAAATGAAGACGTTAACAACAAGTGAAAGTGCATTAGATAAGAATGTATTGATGCTTTGCACCGAAAAAAATTTCCATGTTATAATTTTCATAATTTGTAAATTTAAATTGACATATTGTTTTAAGTGAAAAAAAATTAAATATCATTTAATGGTTAAATTAACATAATTCCGATCCGTTACGATTCGTAAATAATGCTAAGAATACAACTGGGACGAACGACGAATTAATGGTACCGCAGATTCGTCGCCAAAAATAAAACACATTTCGTCATACGCGGCGAAGCAGATGTGATATGTTAATTATTTCAATTTAATTCAAATATTGATGATTCTCTTGAATGTATTTTTCCTTTTTTGGGTGTATTGTATATGCCACCATTTTTGTGAACGCTCTACAGGTCATACCGTTTGACACATCAAAATTAAACTCGTTATGTGCCTTTGGTATGTGGAGATGATATGTTACAGGATATAATAAGGAAAGTTGGAGGTGTAGATTACTAGACACCATGAACTGAAAATCATTATTTTTTATCGATTCGAATATTCTTGGAACTTTCATATCTTTCATATATCTCCATAAAAATTTATTTTCTAATGAGGTATTATGGTAAAGTTAAATGTAGGCCACCTCAGATGATTTTTATAATTTTGCTTCCATTTAAAATTTCTCAAGTTCTTTAACAGTGCCGCTATATTTTGCTCACTAAACTAACTTTATTTTTGGACATCACTGCTTTATATAAACAAAAGAGGGCGAAATAATAAAATAACTTATAGTACTTGATTTTCACACAATCTCATACGTAACCCCTAGATTATGATTAAGAAATTGAATCAATTCCTTCGGCAAAAGTAATATTCCAACAAATTTATGATTAAACATGGTATTGTATTGTAATTAATATAATAAATTAATATTATTATATTTTACGCACAAAAATTTACAACAAACGCCAGCAGTAAATTGTATACCTACGCTGCTGTGACGTTAAATTCATGTGTCCCACATCATTTTGCTTTTATACAATTGAGATAAAATAACCAGTTTTATGTAAATATGTAAATAACAAACTGTTTCCGCTACTGTAATAACTTACGAAAAATATCTACCCTGAAGATTATTAAATAGTCCCTTTTAATAATATTCTTAGTATAGATACAATATATCGTACGACTCTTGCTAAAAACTTAAAACGGTTAACATTGGACATGTGAAACTTATTACTTACTTATACTTAAAAAGCCGTAGTAGAATAAAGAACTCTTTTGAATTAAATGTAGATTGGTTTGATACCAAAAAAGTATGTAAGATATTATTTAAATTTAAAATTGTAAAATTCTTTTTATCCTTATTCGTATTTTATTTAAGGAATTAAAACATTGGTTGCGTCAATACTTGACAATAAAGAAATAAATATTTTTCAATAAATTTAATCAGTGTTGAAAATCTTATCAAACCACGAAATCTACACCCGTTAACATTGCTCGTTAACACAAAGTTTTATAGCAATGATTAAAATATCAAACATATTTTTTTCAAACATAAATAAGAAATGCAAAAATGGAAAAAAATTCTTAATTATTTAAATATTACACTTCGGGAAATTCGTTGTTTGGTAATAAGTTGCAGCATGTGTAATGTAAGAAAGAATTAACTTAATTTCCATGCTGACAGACACGACAATGGCTTAAACTTCTGTAAAAAAAAACTCTTTCCCCCTTTAAAAGTGTCTAAATTAACAGTTTAAATTTTTAGGTCTAATTAAAACAGAAGTGCACAGTTTTATTGCTTAGAAAAATAAAGTTGCACTAAAAAAGTTGAGTAATTTATGAGAAAAATTATTTGTTTTCTATGGTCTTTACAATGTTGTAAAAATTGAACAATTGCGTGTGCGATAGATAAGCTACTTAAAGAAAACAAATGAGAGTGCTATATTCGGCTATGCCGAGTCTTTTATACCCTTCACCATATATGTAAATCTAGTTTAGTAAAGTAACTTCAATCAAAAAAGCAAATGTTGGGGTGACAGAGAAATAAAAGATAAGAAAAAAAAAAAATAAGTTCAACGTATAAATAATTTTACCTAAAAATTTCAGCGGCTCTTAATGGGTTAAGCATTTTTTTTAAATTTTAGTATAATTTTTAAAGATCTCTTCAAAAGCTTTAAAGTGATACCCGTAAAGATATTTTAAAAAGTTGGAAAACTTCGGCGAGCGTCAATTTTTTTACTTGATGTTTTTTTGCTATAAATTTATATTCATTTTTTTTAAAGAGAAGTAGCACTTCAGGCATCAATACCTATTTAGTTCGTAACCGTGCTACATTCTTTAGGAAAGGGATTGATGAGAGAGAAGAAAGGCGATGAAAGGAGATAGATATAGCCATTTAATTAATTATTTTACTTCGCCGGCGAATATGCTATGAAGAAGTACCGACGAAGGACTGGAGTTACTTCATTGATCCAAATGATATGAAAAAATAGAGGTAGGCGGACATCGCTCCATCGACTTCGTTATGCATAAGAACTCAGAATGTATATACTTAATGGGGTCGGAAATGGATATTAGAGAAATTACAAATGGAATGATAAACTTAGTTATACCCTTTTTCCACTTTTTGAAGTTTTTTATACGAGTAATTTCTTTATTAGTTTAATAATAATAAGAATAAAAATAATTATTAAATAAAAATAATTATAATAAAAATTGTAATAATTCCTAATTATAAAAATCCTTTGCGGCTAGACTACACGTTTAACTGGTTTTACAGGTTAAGCTTTTAATTAAGAGAGAAAAATTAATGAGTCCCAGGTAGCGTATCGGCAAGACATTTTCAAAATATTTGAAGTCAAGTTTTATATTTCAAGCAAAACATTTCCCTGCAAATTGTCAACAACAAATATAGACTGTTTTTAAATAATTTGAAAATAATTTGGTAAATTATCACAACAGAGACTTGTGAATTGAACAATTACTTTTGTTTTTCAAATGAACGTATAACCTTCTTCCAGTCTTTATTTTACAGTATTTAAGTAATCACTTATATCTAATAAAATAGTAAAATAAAAGTAAAGAAGACTTGCTACTTGAAAATCTTATGACGTAATAAATTAAGAGTAAAAAAAATTACTGAAAGAAAAACTTCAAGAACAATAACAAGAGTTATTGCTATTGAAATAAAAGCTAAACACCAATCTGCAAAGATATCATCATACTTTGGCTTGGCTATTTAAGTAATCATTTCCAACATTATTATCATAATCATCATTATTATCAACATGATTTGAGCATGACATGACAGGCGACAGCCAACCAGTAGACAGATTGAAAGACAATCAATCCGTTTAAAAAGATAAACAATTGTAGCTGCCCGACAACATAAAAAAAAACTTGGCGATATACTAACAACAACATATGAGTTGTATTATTAAAAAAAAATTGCATTTCTTTATAATTTAATAGACAAGTTGATTGATGTTATAAGTGTACAATGAGAATAATATTTAAATAACCGTTTAAATCTTTGTAAATTTGTAAACAGCGAGCAATACTGGCAAACAAAAGATTTCTGCTGTAAATGATACTGCAAATTTTTAGAGCTTATGCACACAAATCCATCAATCAGTATAAAGGCATGTTGATTCATAATACAAAAAATGGAAGACTTAAATGAGAAAATGTCTGTTACTAATTCTTCATAATTTTTATAACTTTTATTTTTATTTTTTGCCTTATTACTGCGTTTTAATATAAACATTTTTAGAAATCATATCAGTTTTCGAAATAGTTAAAAAAAAAGAAATTAGAAAGATTATTCAAGTTAACTAACAATGCGGAAATTAAATTAGGTAATTTTTACTTCATTCAAAGAAATAAATATAGTGACACATCCTAAATTTTATGCAAACTGTTCTAATGCTTAAGTGTGTCATTAAGTAACAGTTAATCAGTATAGGGCGTAGGGACCTAAATACAAAGTAATTATAAATAATCCGATATCTTATTAGAAAATATCTGTTAAGAGATAATGAACGCCGGGAATAACCACTGATTTACCGTTCTCTGGGTTAATGTATACGAAACTGGCAATTGAAGCAATAAAAAATGTTTACTGACTTCCTCACAAGTCAGTGTAAAACGAAACAGCCCATGCATATTCTGAAGCACTATGAAACTTTATGTCACAAAAAATATGCAAGCAGCTACTGGTAGATGGGGTTCTGCCGACAATAGAACCAAATTCAATCCTAGAGGATTACTCTGAATAGCGATGCGAAAATACTTAAATACGAACAATTGCTATTCTGTATTGCGATATTCGCATAGTTTTTTTGTAATCGCATAGTTCAAATGCGAAAAGGTGGTTAGTCGCTATTCTAAAATGCGAAAACACATGTCAAACTCGCAAAATTTATTCAACAACAAAATAGCATTCGCAAGGTACAAACATGTAAGCGAAAGATAATATTTTATTCATTTATTCATGATATGTATATTCATTATTTAATTCAGAGAAGCAAGCAAAAAGACAACCAAACCGCATCACTTTTAAATAAAGATAGAATTTATGAATAAGACAGCCATTTAAAAAGATACTTTTTGAAAATACTAAGTGCCAAACAGAAGAAGAAATAAAACCGAATTTGGAGGTGGCCCATCAATATACAATCCATTGTCTCCCTTAGAGGTGAGAGTGGTGAAATTATCAAACTTGACGGATTCCGTAAATAGATTACCGGGCGCACTTTCCTTCGGCACAAAAATTGCTTCTAAGCAATTTTCTCTGTATCCTTCCATCTTCGTCAAACCAGGGTCCCACAGAATCCATTTTTATTATTTTTTTCTTACAGAATTTTCTAAATAAATTTTATTAACAATTTTCACAGCCAAACACAAATTATTTATTTATTTTTAATTTGGCGTTTGTTGATACTGACGATTATTTGAGCAGCGTTGCCACAATTTGAAATAAATTGCGAATGCTATTGCGAATGTCTAACAGAATACTAATTTTCTTTCGCATCGCATTGATATTATATTATATTATATTATATTATATTATATTATATTATATTATATTATATTATTTTATATTATATTATATTATATTATATTATATTATATTATATTATATTATATTATATTATATTATATTATATTATATTATATTATATTATTTTATATTATATTATATTATATTATATTATATTATATTATATTATATTATATTATATTATATTATATTATATTATATTATATTATATTATATTATTTTATATTATATTATATTATATTATATTATATTATATTATATTATATTATATTATATTATATTATATTATATTATATTATATTATATTATATTATATTATATTATATTATATTATATTATATTATAATATAAAATATTATATTATATTATATTATATTATATTCTATTCTATCATATTCTATTCTACTCTATTCTATTCTATTCTGTTCTATTCTATTCTGTTCTATTCTATTATATTCTATTCTGTTCTATTCTATTATATTCTATTATATTCTATTCTGTTCTATTCTGTTCTAGTCTATTCTATTCTATTCTATTCTATTCTATTCTGTTCTATTCTATTATATTCTATTCTATTCTATTCTATTCTATTCTATTCTATTCTATTCTATTCTATTCTATTCTGTTCTATTCTATTATATTCTATTCTGTTCTAGTCTATTCTATTCTATTCTATCATATTCTATTCTATTCTGTTCTATTCTATTCTATTCTATTCTATTCTATTCTATTCTTTTCTATTCTATCTCATATCTTGGGAGGTAAATAGTGAAACTTTCAAACTTTGGTACAAGTATAGAACGACCACGACAGGTACCCCTCGTAAAAAGTAATCAATAATTATTCTATATCTAGCAATAAAGCAGTAACATTCTTTAAATTTACATGGGGAACTCATCGCTACTATAATAATTAGACCCTTTAAATTCGATTTAAGTCACTCTGTGTTTTCTAGTAATGACCTGGTAGTGTAGTAGAAGGAAAACCTGAGAAGAACAAAGCTAAGCTTTGAATATAAAGTAAATCTTCAAGATCTACTAATTCTGATACAAAAGATTTGGCCTTTTATATAAGAAATTTTTAATAACTTTGCTTCGTAGATCCTCATTAAAGATAATAACATCTTATTTATTTCTCTTATTTTCGCTCCTTTTTTAAGTTTTTAAGCTTTCAATACTTTTAATCTATCGATAAATCAGTTCAGTTCCTGAATATGATATTTTATATATTATAGTCTGTCAGGTTTCATTTTTAATGAAAATTTTATTTTGGAATATCACGAATATCAATAAAAGATTTTTACAAATTTCTTAATGTTTCAAGATTAAAAGACCTATTTTTGACATCATATCTTGTAGTTCATTTCTCTATAACAGATTTAAACATTGGTTAGAATTTTTATGTAATTGAACAGTGGGTATCTTCCAGGTATATTGAAAACATCTTATTTTTTATTTTTGATGATTGGAGGTTTTATTAAATAAGTTTTTGTAAATCTGGTAGATCAAAGCTGGTAACCATATGTCATTATCGGTCGAATACACATTTTGTGTAATATGAGTTTGTTTTTTTATTTTTTTGTTGTGATAATTTGGACTTATTATTTAGAAGTGGGTAAAGGGCTTTGCCACATTTCAGTGCTCTCTCACAAGATTGAAAAAATGTTGAAAATTTATCAAAAACAACTCCGAGATATTTTACGTTATCTTAGATTAGAGTTGTAGATCCATGTATTGTTAATGTGGTTTGAGGTATTATTTTTGGCGATTTATTTAAAGGAAAAATAGTCGCTTGTGTTTTTTCTTCGTTAATTTTTATTTTCTCAACAAAAATAAAATAACTCCCAAATTACAAAACAAAATAACTCCCAATGCCAAAACGAAATAAGACCCAAAAACTTAACCGTTAATTCAAAATAAAAATACTAAAAAAAAACAATGAAATAAGTCCTCAAAAATAAAATAGCTCCCAATACAAAATATATTTGCACCCGGGCACTTTTTAACTATTTAACCTCTATGGTATAACAGGTACCTCCCCATGAAGAAGTACTTAACTTTGATATCATACGATATATCATAGATGTATGAGCAAAGACAATATTTTGTTAGTGAAGCCGCTGTTCCATATGGATCATTGAGCCATCCCGGCCTGTGTAGTCGGACTTCGGCTGGATGGAAGGGTTTAACAGTTATATGTGTATATATATATAAATATATGTATCTTGATGATGAAATACTTTGTTTATAATAAAATAGATATATTTTGTTACCTTATTTTTTAATTTTAAAAAATTTTCAAATTAATCGGCCTTGTTCTGTAAAACGAATCCGAGTAAATTTCTCGTTTTAAAACGAATTGATATTTTCTTTGAGTTCTCTAAACCGAATTCGCACAATTTTACTCGTTTTAAAATCGAGTAAACAAACCTGGTCGATAGTAAATCGAATGCAATTTTATTCTTAAAAATGACTAAAAACACAAGTAAAGAACCATTGGAATAAAAAATTTAAAGTCTTTATTATTAATCTTAGTTAAATTATATACATTTTAATTTAAAGTCTTTATTATTAATCTTAGTTAAATACATTTTAATATACTTTATATGATAAAAACACTCTTAAATTGCCTCATATTCTTGCCTCAAGCTTGATGAAAATTAGGTGCATGAATAAAAACACTTTTTTTGTAAAAGCTTTAAACGCAGATACGAAGTATCTTTTGTAAACACAAATTAACCATAAAAGTTCAATTTTAACAAATCTAATTTAAACAACAAATTTTCACCATCTCACAAAATTTCTGCAAATTGCCTCCTTTGTATATTGAATTGGCGTATTTTTTGTTTTCTGAGATAATTGTAACTTAATACAAATGCTCTGGGCATTTTCAATTCTTGAATTTAAATAATAAATTTGTTTATTTACCCGTTTAAGTAAAAGTTCGAACTTAATTTCGAATAATGCTAAAACGAGTGATTTACAGAACACCAAATAGTAATTTTTTCGGTTTTGAAAATCGCTCGTTTTTTAAAACGATTCGGTTTACAGAACAGTGCCGAATGTTTAAATTTTTAAAGTTAGAAAGAATTTTGTTTTCATTTGATAAAGGCAATAAAAAATAATAAATAATAATATATAAAAAATACAAAAACATTAATAATTTAAAAGGATCACCAAAAGTTTCCTGCATAGCCGGCTTTCGGCTGGGCAAAAGAACACCGGCTTCGCTGACTAAAAGTTTTCTCTGTAGTCAGAATAATGAAATAATTCATAATTAAACAGCTTTCATTAAGTGACTCCTAATAATAGCTGAAGATTGAACGAGGAAAATATTTTGTTAGAGAAGTCGGTGTTCGAAGTACCATAGAGAACAACATCTTTTCTTTTAGGAGTTTTTTCATTTGGGAGCTATTTGGCGGTACCGAACCTGCAGGATCTTTATAAAGTCTGCTAAACAATTTGACACCAATAATACCCTGAGACTCATGCCAGCCGCATGTTGAGTTATTGTTATGCATGCGCCTATGAATATCCTTCCTTATACCAGGTCACCTAAAAATTTTTGATAAATTTTTCGTATATTGAAATATTAACAATTCCATTTCAGCTTGAAAAATTTGATCCAATCACCAACAAAAGTTAAATGCCACAATAAAAATGGTTTAAAGTCTAAAAACAAAAATTAGTTTCAACTTTTTATTTCCTTGTTTCTAAAAAAAAGCCAAAATTAAGTACCTCTTACCAAAGACAATATATTTATATATATATATATGTATATTTATATATGTATATTTATAGTCTTTGCTCTTACGGTTTAAGTTTTAATTATCTTTATTAAATACATGGACCGCGTAAATTTTTAGCAAGCAAAAACTTGTTACAGCATTTGGCTTCATTCATCCTACATAAAATACTGAAAGAAACACTCAGCATGATTTTTTTTTAATAAATCTCTTTGAGCTAAAAATAACAACAAATTTGTTTACAAGTTATAATCATTATGATTTCCCATTAATATTTTTTAGACAGACATGACAGGTTGCTTATGATGACTGAGCAAATGAGTTTATGTTTCTTTTGAAAGTTATAAATGTGTCTTTTAAATGACAGCTAACGCAGCAGGATGTACAAGTTTATGCAGTTGTCTGTCTGTCTTTATTTTGTAATATTTTCAAATATTTTGACAATTTGTTCAAGTTTTTTAGTCAAATTTCTCTCGATAATTTACATTTTAAAATAAGAGAGTTCATTAAATAAAAATTTTATTTATCAATAATCAATCTGTTGTTCTCTGACGGAATTCTGATTTACTTAAAGTAGCTGTCGTTGAGTAGCCGCGGCGAATAAATAGAAATCAGCAGTTGAAGCTTATGTAGTAGACGAATTGGTGAAAAAGTCCGTGCTTGTATTGTCAAACAACAATATCGTGAGCTAAACCTTAACGGAGCATATGAAGGGTCTAAATGGTAAATAAGGAGATTTAAATCTCTTGTCTGAATAGATGTGTGCTTGTCAAAGGTCTAAGTTTGCTAAACAAGACAATAAGTAGTTCGAATCTTGCCAAAGTAAAATTTATTAGCGCTTTTTTTTAGTGAAGAAGACAAGAAATATAGAGTAAATAAAATACCATAGAGAAAGAAAACGAAAATTGTCGAATTTTGAAAAAGCGAAACCGTTATGCGTTTGTGTCATGATATGTTACAATATTAATGTCACCTCTAAAATTTTTCAAATAAGCTCGTTAAGACCAAATCTCATATTTTTTATAGAGTACCATATTGAAAAGTCCTTTTCATTTAAAGCGAAGGGAATGTTATCAATTTTCAGTAATTTTTAAAAACGTACCCATTTGAACAATAGTTCAAATCACTCGCCGCTGTTCAAAATTTTGAATGAAAACTTAACATAAATATTTTTAGTTTAGAAGCCAAATCGGTTGTTGATCAAAACAGTGTTGCTACCTCGAATATGAGAATATTTAAAAAATTCGCTTTTAGTAGCCATTTAGCGTGAATCCTTTTCTGAGCAACAAAATTTGCATGCCGAACTCTTAATTGATTAAAGGCACTTTACAATGGAACAAATAAAAAAGTTTTACTAATTTCCGTTGTTAACTTTAAAGAAGATATTTTACGTATTTAAAAACATTCACATACACATTTACATTTTTTTTGTTCATGTCCTAAGATAATTTTTCATAAAAAATATTAGAACTTAGTTCAGAATTACACTATGCAATTTTTCGAACCATTTTTTTTTTCTCTCTCAATTTTTTATTAAAGTTACAGCGTTATGTTTATCTAAGAGTAAACATAAGCAACAGTAACATCCCCTCAAAACTCAAGCAATACCATATTGCTCACAAACAAATAAAAATTTAATGCTCGTTTCATGAAAAATTGCATAGTGTAAATGCCGTATAATTTTCTGTTTTATGTTTGTGGCCAACCATACTAAAAAATACATACTCGTATGTGTGTAAAAATAAAAATTTTATATTAAAAATTTTCTTTTTCTCTACATTTCAATTTAATTAAAATCTAAAAATTTCACACTGTAGGTCTTTATTACCATTTTTCTTTATAAATGTATAACATAAAGCACAATCAGCTGTTTCCGTACGGAAAGTGCGATCTCTTTCATACCTTGCTTAAAGAAATTACATTTAACGAAACTTGACGAAAAGTTATCTTATGTACATTAAAGTTTCCTACATATAATTAAATGTATTTCCACAGTTGTTTAAATTTGCTTAAGTTTTTTTATGCACATTATAGTTGGGCCTAAAACATTCTCATTAAAAGCAAACTCTTTTTATAGCGACCTCTAGTTATAAGTGACGAAATTCACTTATACAAGAATACAAAAATTTTAAGAATTCAGTGATAATTTAAGATAATTTATAAAATATTTTCCTTTATGTGATCAGAGTTGTTTTTTAAAGATTAGAAGAAATAAACAAACAAAATAATAAACATAATAGTGTGGCACCTACGACGCAATTTTGAAACAATTTTTTAAAGTAGGACAGAATTTTGTCAGAGTTTTGTGTGATTAAGTCGTACGATTGTGTATGAAAGTGAATCCTGGCCTTCAAAATGGCATCATGACGTATGATTGAAAACGGATCAAAATTTTTTTAATAAAAATTCTATCAGTAGAGTTATATCATTCAGGCTGTGTATTTGACCAAAGTCAACGGTTTTTTTCATAAGGGCCTTCTACCACTTGCTTTCTCGAATGTTTATTATAAGAAAGAATATTTTTAATATTCGTAGGTCTTAGGCACACAATTTTTTTGATTTTTTTTGGAAATATAAATTAGATATTATCTTCTTCCACATCTTTACATCATTAACAGGTGGCACTACAGCGTTCATATGCTTAATAAGCTCATCTTATATTTTGTAAGGATAAGCTTTTCCTTTAGCGCAATTAGAAAGAATATTTTTTTGCCAAGTTTTTGTGTTCTAAATTTTTAAGCAATAAGTTTTCTTAAACAATGACAATCCGTAAAAACGTACGTTTAGTCCTTTTATAACGTATGTTATAATCTCCAAAATCGTGAATTATCATCAGGTAATGTACGTCATAATCCGAAAAACGTATTTTTACGAAATGTTTTGTACGATCACAGATGTAACGATTCCACCCCAGCATTACGAGTAAAACAACAACAGATATTTTATTCGTGTAAAAAACAAATTTGAAATTAATTTATATTAACAATATTAAAAGAATAGAAGAGGAACTTTTTTGCTCACAGAGATAAAAAGTTTTATTTTGTTAATGGTAGCTGCCGTAGTATCGTGTGATGTTTAGAAAGATTTAACTCGAATTCTGAGTGGCAAAGAAAAAAAAAAAACTCGATTAAAATGGCTCAGCGGCGACAAGACCACTAGTTAAAGAAGTTTTTAATAATGTAAATGAATTGAAATTATTTTTGCTTAAGTTCATTTATTTTAATTTTTGAAAATCTTTTTATGAAAAAAAAATTATTTTACAAATTTATGCGGACGTTATCCAAAGAAAACAAGAAAAATTAGACGCTAGCAGAATGAAATGCTGCACTTTCTGGACCGCTACGACCTTCATCAGCATTCTTCGCATCCATCTACCTTGGTTGTGTAATTATAAACATCATCTATTTAACCAACCAACATTGTAAATAAGAATACGAGATATATTCATATCAATTTTAATTTGATTAGACGAAATTTTACACACAAATCAACGTATTTATTTCTTCACTGTTCTCTCTGTATTTTACATTTGTTTTTGCTTTTGTTCCATGTATGCGCGCTGTGCCGTGCGTGCTTATAATTAATTTTTTTTTTTAATTTGAACGATTTGAACTGAGAATATTATATAAATGAATTGATATTATTTTGGCTTTAGTTGATTTATTTTTATAATGTATATATATGTATATTTGAACAATTATTTAAGCAGACAAGCAAAAGTTATATTCACCAAAAAAAAAATAAAAATAATTTTTTAAATTGTCTGTCTTTTCTAACTCAATTTTTTTTATTTCGATTTTTCATTACAGATCTAAACTCTGTTCTTGTTTAGGAGGACTTGAAGAAATGGGATGGAAGAAACGTTATCCATAGCCCCAGGAGTTAACACCATACTTAGTTAATTTACAACTACAACACTATTGCACCCAATTAAAGGTCAATTCTGGTGATATTTCAACGATTGCATGTTGGATAACAGCTTTGTGTCATAAAAGAAATTATTAATAAAACGCTTCTTATGAATTGCAAAAAAAATTTATTTTAAATTCCAAAAATAAAATAAAGCAAAAACTTTAAAAATAATCAAATATTTTCATGTTTTTTCTACCCTGAAATTATATACTACTGAAGTCGAATTTGCTATAGAAGATAATCCTGCTTCCTTAACATTACATACTCTTTAAAAATGTATGTATTGTTACGAAATAAAATTTAACAACTTTCGATATCTAAACTAGAAAGCGAAATACTATTATTGCCTGAAAGTGCGTTGGTAGCAAAAAATAAAAAAAAAACTTTTTAAAAATCCTTCCTTTATATTGATTACAGAACTTTATAGAAATTACAGAACAATGTAAAAGAACATAACGCCAAACACATCTTATATCGTTTATTATACCTGTTTGAAAATAAATAATTCAATTTAATAATGATTATTTGAACATTTTTTATTAAATTATTTTCTATTTTATTAAGCTTTGGGTCCTTATATTTTTTTTATTAATATTATATTTCAATATTTCAGTACTTTCTGCGTACCTTCTTCAGGAAACAAAATTAATATTAATATAGAAGGTACGCAGAAAGTACCGAAATATCGAAATATAATATTAATAAAAAAAATATAAGGACCCAAAGCTTAATAAAATAGAAAATAATTTTTAAATAATTAAAAGTAATTGAGTTTTATTAAAGCTAATGCTGGATTACATTTGTTGCACGTATAGTTTTTTTATACCCTTCACAAAAAAAAAAGTGTGAAAAGGGTATTACTAAGTTTGCCATTGCATTTGTAGTTTCTACAATATTCATTTTCGACCCCATAAAGGATATATGTATATTCTGACTTCTTATGCATAGTGATGTCCGTCTGTCCCTCCGTGTTAGTTTTAAAATCAACTTCAATCAAGCAAGTAAGAGGTGAAGGGTATACCTTCTATGCAAATCCAGTTTATTGAAGTAACTCCAATCAAAAAAGCAAGAGAGTTAAAAAATAAGAAAAAAATCAAGTACTACGAGGGCTGCTGTATATATTTCTGGCCTAATAGTGAAAATGCGAATATTTATAATCAAAAATTGTTTTATTGTTTTTCAAAGTATTCTCCAGCATGATTTATACACTTTTGTATGCGCTCAAACCAGTTGTCGAAGCACTTTTTCCACTCCGATTGAGACACCTCTAAAACATGGTTTTTGAATACTTCAACAGCTTCTTCTGGCGACGAAAATCGTTGACCACGCATTTTTTTCTTGATGTGCGGAAACAAGCAGAAGTCATTAGGTGCCAACTCAGGGCTGTACGGCGGATGACCCATTAATTCGACGTTTTGGCCGGTCAAAAACGCTCTGGTTTGAGCCGATGTGTGAGAGCTCGCATTGTCATGGTGAACAATGATTCGTCTTCTCTTGTTGGTTTTTCGAAGTGACCGTCCCACGTTGCTCAAGCGGAACAGTCGCTCAAGCGGAACAGTCGCCACATGACCAGTTTTGCCGAAGAAACAGGCGACCATTTGCTTCAAAGTGCTTCTTCCACGAACAACTTTCGTTGGATTTTGCTCGTCTTTGAAGACCCACACGGTCAATTGTTGTTTCGTTTCGGGCTCATACGCATAGATCCATGATTCGTCACCTGTGACGATCTTATAAACGTCTTTTGAAGCATCGCAATCGTATTTTTGCAACATTTCTTTGCACCAATCGACACGAGCCTTTTTTGCGCGACTTTCAAATTGTGCGGGATCCAACGAGAACAAACCTTTTTTACGGCCAGGTGTTCATGCAGTATCGAATGTATGCTGGTGGAAGAAATGTCCAAGGATGTCTCTATCTCTTGGTATGTCGCATGTCGATTTTGCATTATGAATTCACGCACGGCATCAATGTTCTCTGGCACAACAGCCGTTTTTGGACGACCTTCACGGAATTCGTCTTTGAGCGAGCTTCGGCCACGATTAAATTCATTATACTAATTTTTCACAGTGCTTCATGGTGCTTCATCGCCATTTAAAGATTTAAGTTCATCAATGTACTGTTGTCGTGATAATCCACGTCGAAAGTAGTTTCTACATTAATTTTTTAAAGTCACTGTAAACAACACAAATAATGGTCGTACGTCAAAACGTTTTGAGTACGATTATGCTTAAAAATGACAAACTTTCCAATGGAAATGTCAGATTGCACTTGGCAGCACTCAGTGTTGCCAGGCCAGAAATATACATAGCAGCCCTCGTACATATACATAATTTTACATCAATAATATTCAAAAATGTTTAGTATTTCCTAAAAGATCTTATCAATAGCTTTTAAATGATATCCATATTGATATTTTAAAAAATTCTAAAAGTTCAGAGGCCCGTAACTCGAAAATATGATTGTCAATTTTTCCACATGTTTTTTTATTTTTTAATTCTATTTGGTTTTTTAATTGGAGTTACATCACTGTTCCAAATAATATGGAAAAATTAGAGGCAGGCGTGTTGTTTTGCCCGCTGCGTCTAAGGGCATGGACCGATCTTGCAGATTTCCAATAGCACCTCTTTCGACACTATGTCGACTTTATGGGGTCGGAAATGAATAATGTAGAAATTACTTTTTCCACTTTTTATGGTGAAGGGCATAAAAATATGTATTTGGGGCCATAGTGAATTGAAAAATAACAAAAAAACATCAAGTGATAAAATTGGCGATCGGCCATATTTTCGGAGTTACGGGGTTCTGAAATTTTCAAATTTTTTAAGATATAAATATAGGTATTATTTTAGGGCTTTTAAGGAGATCTTTAAGAAAATACCAAAATCTAAAAAAAATGCTTAACCCATTAAAAACTGATGGCATTTTAATGTAAAATTATTATATGTAGTAGTTTTTTATTTAATGTTTTAAATCTCTGTCGCTACAATATTTGCTTTTTTAATTTAAGTTACTTCACTAAACTAGAGTTACACATACAGTGAAGGGTATATAAGATTTGGCATAGCCGAATATAGCACTCTTACTTATTTTTGCTGTTTCCTTGCTGTTCTTTTGTGATCAGTTTATGTGTGGTTGCAGGCAAAAGGCTTTTTTATGTTTCGACTAAAATACTTGTTCTGCGAAGAACATTATCATTAGTGCTTTTGAAAGGACTTGCCGGCAAGTTAATGAAACTTATAGGATTTAAACTAACACAATGACTGTTATAGGCAGCCAGCCATCTATCGTTTGCCTTAAACTGAACTATGGATATATAAAAATATTTCTGTATGTGTGTAGAAAAAAAGTATTATGAAAACAATTAAAATATTATGTAATATAATTAAAAATTAATTAAGAATTTATGGCGGAGTTACTACCGCAAAGCAACCAGCATGATATGGCGCTTTAAGCACGTAAAACTTTTTAGTTTTCTTAACAATTAATTAACATTTCCCTTTAAACATGCAACTTAAGCATGTTCATTTATGGTTTCCTGTTATATTCTAGCAACACGTTATGGCCAGTTAATTTTATGTCTCAGTTTTAAGCTATAATATCTATGTTTTCAGTAATTAAGTTTAGAACAGTCGTTTTTTAAAGGAGGCTACTGGTTTCAACATTAAAGAATTATGAATTCTTTCCTAGTCGCTAACAAAACTTAAAAAAAGTAAACAAAAAAAAAATTGTTGTTTAAATTAGTTTTCAGGTTTTATGTAATTAAATAAACATAAATATTTAAAAGAGTCTTTAAGACATTTTATAGTTTCAAGACTAATGACCATTTGTAGCAAGTGTATTCTACTTTCTGATGTACAGTGCAAGATTCATCCAATAAAATGCAAATAAAGCTGTAAGGAGAAAACAGTGTTTGATTATTTTTCGATAATTTTCGAATATTTCGATATTTTTCGAACAATTCTTTGCTGGTAATAAAAAAATTAAACAGAAATGTAAAAATATTGTTTATCTCACAATTCTTGGAAAGTTTTATTTATGTATGTATATATATTAATTTACTACAAATCAACCGACGTAATCTACTAAAAAATAACAGTATTTAAACTATGCAATAAGATAAAAAATTATACGAATATTATGTTTTTATTTGGTAACATAGCCTAAGAGAAAGAATAAATCAAAATGGTGAAAGATATAATAAAAATGAATATTTGAATTACGCCGTTTAAGAGAAATACAAAAGATAATGTAAAAAGAATGAGCAGATTTAATTGGTGCGAATTAGATAACAAATAAATAACTCATAAATTATCATTCAGCTCATTTACTTCAAGACCGTCATAACTCAAAAAAATAATTTGGAGAATTTCGCAGTTTAAGTTTTTGACTTGTTCTCACCATCGATAAAAATATCAGACTGCTTAAGTTCCCACTACAATAAGTAAAAAGATTCATAATTAAAAAACCCATTTAAAAAAACATTCATCAATTATATATTAAAGGGATCAACTTGGATCAACTATGTAGGACATTATTGCTGTGTCGTAAACTAAAATATGTCGTTATTTGTGAAAAAAAACGGAGTTTCACTCAATATTTTTCATCAACACAGCCATAATTGAAAATAGTACATTATATGCGGAAAGTCAATACTTTAAAAAAATATATATATTTTTTTTCATATATACAGTCACAAAACGAAATCTGACAATGTTTTAGAAAACGATATTATCTTTACGTTATGAAGTTTACTCCACAACTCAAAATGTGTCGTTCTTATTGACAAACAAAGTTTTCAAACATGAAATGAAATACCGACTTATTCTCTTAAAACGTGGAAAGTACAAAAGACATAAAGATGAAACTTATACACAATATAAAGCATGAAATGGCGTACAATTCTGAATGATTAACTTTAAAATTTTGAAATTTTGAGTAATGACGTTGTTTAAGTAAATGAGCGATATACTATTACTCGTATACTATTTTCCTGGAGAAAATTAAATATCTTGCTTTTATAAACATGATAAAATCGATCAAATGTTTTTAAGGAATTCGCTCCAAAATAGAAGTAAATTTTAGAATAAGAATTTGACGATTACGCATAGACCGACTACGTTAAAAAATTACATCAAAAATAAAAGATTTTTACTTTTAATAGTTTAATAGAAGAACAAGAAAACTCTAATTTTGCGAAATGGACAACCCAAATAGCTTTAAACGTACTCAGACACATGACTTCGAATATTCAGGGAGTATACATAAAGAATTACCCTGATAATAGTAAACAAAAATATCAGTTATATACATATCAAAAAGAATAGGACCAAGAACAGAACCTTGAGGAACTCCACTTCGCACAGGCAATACCATAGATTAGTTACAAGCAATAGATACATACTGGCTTCTATTAATAAGTAAAGAAGAGACGTTTACAGGCAAATGTCGAAAAGCTAAAGTTATCGTAAAGATTTTTCTTTAAAATTACAGAGACCAAAGTACGCATGCCCGCCTATCACTTATCAGATGGCGAGCTTTATCATAAGTCCATAACCATACTGGAAATTACTTAAGAGTGAGTTATGATTGATATGACCCATAAGCTGCCCTTTAAGCAAAACTTCAACTATATTCGATATGGTGGGTCGAATCGATATTTCCCTAAGATTATCCATTTGTGTGGAAGAACTTGACTTTCTAAAAGGGACACTCCTTCTTAACTACCAACCTTCAGGAAAGGTAGAAGAACAAATTCACCCACAATAGGTAAAACCAGTTTCAGGTATTTGATCGCCATTCTACCAAAACCAATTGCATCTGATTTAATGGACAACAAAACTTCACAGAACTCACCTAGGTCAACAGCATGAAAGGAAACCTTAACTAAGTCATATGTTTCTAAAGGTAAAGAGTACTGAAAACATTCATCCCCTTGATGCGCATAGCATAGCAGAGTAGTTCTTCGCCGTCAACATTATCAACTGAGTAGTCAATTACGTCACCCAACCAATTCCAAATTTGTTTAGTGGACACACCAACCTTTTTAAATGAGCTATGCGCTTATTTAAAATTTTTTAAAAGAGGATTTTTTAGTTTTTTTCATTATAGCAATAGTTGTTTTGAAGGACATAAAAATATTTTTTGGTTAATACGAAACTAACTACTTACTTTATTTTATATGTAAAAAACAAGGGCGAGAAATAGGTGGCACATAAACAACCCAAACACATTTATGAATTTCTATTAGATAAAAAACCTTTTTAAGTAAGAAAAAAATCAAAATGTTGTTTAATAATAAGCAAATATTTTCAAAACACATGCGCACTACATTTTGGAAGAACGTAGAGAAAATTATTTTAAATATCTAAATATGTATGTGATCCCGAAGACGGCTTACAAATTGTGTGTATTCTGCTCTTGTGTTAAAATCAGGGTTTCGAAAAACTGCTATTAGCAGTCACATTTTACTAACCAGTTCATCTTTTTTCAGTTACATACTGAAAATAAACAACTGAGATCAGTTTTCTATTTTATGCCAACTGAAAATAGTTGAACTGAACACACACACAACTAAAAACTAACTGAATTCAGTCTACTATTTTCAGGAGCAAAACGAACACACAGCAACTGAGTTTTGAGTTTGTAAGATAACAATACGTAACTCAGAAGCCAGTTCGTGTGCGTTTAGCAGACGTAGTTATGTTTTTTTTAGTATCGTAACAAAACTAGAAATATGACTGGATAATGTGAATGGGGTGGTTAAACAAAGTAGAAAAGTGAGCGTTCGTATACATTTTTTTGTTCAACAAATTGAAGAAAAATATATACATGCATTACTACTTTGTGCTGTTACTCGAAAATGCTATTTTTTGAATATTTGAGTTATAAAATGTAAATTTATTTTGATTAAAAAAAATTGTAGGAAAATTATAAATTTTTTAACTAACAATATTAATAGTTTTTGAATAGTATTGTAGAGCAGTGCCTTAGAAGAAATATTCACATTTGGGTTTTAATTAACTATTAATTAATTTGTAGAAATTATGAAAGGAATTAAAATGCGAATGCTTCATTATTTTTAGAGGCATTTTGCTATGTGAAAAAAAAGCCGTTCTTGATGTTGTATGTATAAATTGTCCTGTGCCCTTTTTAAAGAAACTGGAGAGTTTTAAAAATTATTAATATATTACAACAACAACAATACAAAATCAATCTACCTAGTGTTAACAAAATCCCACAGTTAAAAGGTTCCCGTTAGTGTTTTGTACATTTATTACATATGGGTTTTATTTACATTAGGTAGTGTACGTTCCTCTTCTTTTGGAGTGTTCTTTCTTTTTCTTTCATAAAACTGATTTACTTAAAGAGACCAAGAGCTCACATTGTATGTTATTAATTTTACTTAAAGCGAAAACATTTTACTGATTTTGCATTAAATGAATAATAAAGAGCTACATCCATTTGGTGTAAGTTTTCTCGAAAACGCCTGTTGGTAATAATCTCATTTATTTATTAGAAGACATTAAATTTTTTCTTTATAATTATCTTAATTAATTCATTTTAAATCTGCACAAAAGTTTTTTCAGTAATAAAGTCATTTTAAATTCAAAATGCCGTATTCATGAAATATTAAAATAGATTTGAAATATATTTTAGGACAAATTTATATTGAAAATTTGTCATAAAAACATTTCAAAGTTATTTTATTTTAAATGAATATGGCAGTTATTCTTAAGCTAGGTAGTAAAATTGCGGATGAGCGGCGGTTACTTTGTAACAGACACAAATCCTTTAAATTTCAATTTATGTGAATTTCGAGTTTATTATAGTTGTAAACAAAATCGCGAAAGAAAAAGCATAGATATATTTAAATTTTATGGGTGTTAAAATCCCAAACAAATTCCACCCAACTGAGACTTTTGTATATAATAGGTTAGTAGACTACACTTAACAGGCGTGCTAAAGCTAATTTTGAAAATCTTGAAAATATTTTATTGCCTTAACTTAATTCTATACTTCTCGATGAAATTATTGACGATTTAATATGAATAGCTATGTTTTGTTAATACATTTTAAGTTATATAGTAATTTACTAAGTTTAAGGTTAATTTATTAATAAAGTACCAAGTTGAAAACAAAATCATGTAAACCAAAAATTAATTTTAAGTAAAATTATTCTAATCGTGTAGAACTATTTTAATATTTATGCAATTAAAAAAAAAATAAAAAGAATATCTATTCCTTCAAAATTATTTACACGTGCATGTAACAAGACATTTGCAATCAAACTTTCATATAAACAGTATGAAATGAAGTTATTTTCTATTTATACTACAATGATAATACACATATCTATTCGTTAAAAAACTGTGTAAAAACACACAATCAAACTATTCAGTCAGACTATCTACACACATTTTCAGTTGTGTTGCGTTACTAGAAAAACATAACTACGTCCGCTTAACGCACACGAACTGGCTTCTCATTTGCGTACTGTTTACTTACAAACTCAAAACTCAGTCGCGGTGTGTTAGTTTTGCTCTTGAAAATAGTAGACTGAATTCAGTTGGTTTTTAGTTTTGTATGTGCTCAGTTAAACTATTTTAAGCAGTCAAATAGTTGAAAATGAATACTCAAACTATTTTTAGTTCAGTCGCCAGTCAAAAAAAATTTTGTTGGTGCTGAATATTAAACCCTGGTTAAAATAAAATTGACGTTATACAATCTTGCTGCAACTGACCAAAGGTGTAAAGGGTAAAGATGAGATTTTCATTTCTTTTGTAATTTTTACAATACTCATTTCTAACCTCAAAAAGTATATGTATTCTTGATTCTTATACACAGTAGAGCCGATTAAGCGATATGGTTCTGTCACTCTGCCTTGCCGTAATCGCGTTAATATCGGTTTTACCACATCTCCAAATAAGCTACAGAAAATTTATAACCTCCATTCTCACAGACATAGTTTCGAAAGAGGTGTATAAACGTAGCAGATATTTTCAAAAGAAAGGCGAGCGCCTCAGTTTTTAAGGTTTAATTGTAATCTTTTGGTAGTCAATTATGTTGTTTTTTGCTTTGTTGTATTGAAAACCGAAATTTCAGAAAAAACCCTATAAATTAACAGTTAATGGGAATATTACTCAACCGTCAAAATTAAAAAAAAAAATATTACATATTTACCATTATTTCACCAAAAATATAATACTGTGTTTAAAGTTAATAGCTTTATTAGTTACTCGACTTCATAAGCCTACTTTGTGCTTTTATCGGGCTTTCAAGATCAATAAAAAGATTACTATTGTCAATTAAACAATGGGAATTTTTTATTAAAATTATTAATTTTCAAAAAGAAATCTTTATTCGTGCTATTTTCTATTATCCCGATTAATTATTTAAATCACCCATATTATCGATTATTGAGGGTGAAAGCACGTCTCGATGGCTACCGCTTTCTTAGCTCTTCAGGAAACTTCTCACAAACATTTTAAATAAACAACAATAATCAACTATGATTTTATTCTTCATTTGTAGAATTATTTTGGGAATTTTTATAATATTATTTATTATATTATGCTAATATCCCATAACCTTTTCAAATAGAAACGCAATTTACTTGTTGGTTTGGAATAGCTGGTATCTATACGTATTTCGCCGGTTGCTAAAGCCAGCTCGTCAGGAAACCTTTATCCAAATTTTTAAAAAAGCCGATTTTGAGAGTCTTGCAATATATTTTTTTGTGGCTAAAGGAATAAATATTTTTTTCTGTGAAAGGTTATATTAGCAGCTACTTGTATTAATTTTAAGAAAATATTTGTTGTAATTCTTATGATAAAAAAATTTATTCGCAATTTAAAAAAATAATTTTTTTGTTACATTTTTTATAAAAAAAAGTTGTTGAGAGTGATCTCCATCGCGGTAGTAAAATTGTTATATATTACTACAAAATTGACGATCTCTATTTTTATACTGTGCTTAACCCACTATTTACTAGTATAAGACCCACTCCAAAAAAAGTTATTAACTTTTTTTATGCTTCCACCTGTAATTAACGCTGAAGAGTATTCAGATTCGGAAGAGGTCTTTGAAGACTTAGACTCGTTATCATATTAGTGCAAAGGAAGAGTTTTATTAAATAAATTATTTGTAACAATTTTAAATTAAAAAAATAATAAATGAATTATATTATGTTATTTTCATATTAATAAAATACTATAAACTAACAAATTACTAAAATATCGTTTTACCAATATGTTTGGGAGGTGGAGATTGGTAAGGCGATGAAAAGATTAATAATAATCTTTTCAATGCCTTCAATGATTAATAATAATTAAAAAAAATTTCCACAGGAACGTTTTTGGTTCCCAGGCGTGCGTAATCCATTTATTTATTAATTTAAATAAATAATATTTTATTTCACCGCCCACAAAAAAGGGCGGGGCAAAAATAAAATTTTATAATCTCTTGAGTCCAACTTTAAGTTTTTAAACATTCCTTGTCATTAAAAGTTGTAATTGCTAAACAAAATGACTTGAAAATAAAAAAAAACTTGAATTTTTCAGAGGTAGGATTACGTTTTTCTCCTTGGTCCGATTTTTCATCATAACAGATTTTACTACCAAGTTTCATTAATCTAGGTAAACTAAGTAAGTTTTTAAAGCCAATATAATTAAAAAAAAGTAATGTTCGGCTGGATTGGCAAAATACCCCTCTGTGCTACGTTTCGTTGGTAGTTTCCAACTTCTTCAGGATCTTTATTATTTCAAATCTTGCAACCATAAACATAAAATTCTCAATGATGATAAAATCGTAAAATAAGCAAAAATTATTTTAGTCTTTTTTGTAGCTTAAAAACAAAAAAACAAAAAACGATATTTCAAATGCATCAACTCAATAAAATAGAAGCGGTTGCATAAATGCTTACAAATTTTAATATTCTTATTCATGTGTTTACTTCATATGCTGCGTTACATTACAATGCCTACGAGTTTCACCAAATTTAATTGGTCTATAAACGTGACTTAATTAAATTGATTTATTTCGTATTGCATAAGTAAACTCCAAATCATGGCTTTGCCTCAATATTTTATTACTGTGTGATCCTCTACCTTTAAATATAAATTCATTAAATTCTGCAATATATCACGTTTCTGCAATCGACAAGAATTTTAGGTTTACAATTACGACTTAAATTACTTAATATTAAATGCGGCTTAAAAGGTAAAACCCTTAACCTTTTCGTAACAAATACATAAACCATCAATAACGTTTACAAGTGCCAAATGAAAGAAAAAACAAAAAAAAAGAAACACATTTAAAAACGATTTAAATGCAATTGAAAAATTGAATATTTTTACTTACTGCAGCAGCACTTCGATTAAGCAAAAAAACAAGGAGTTTGACTTTTCTTAACATTTGTACTGCCTGCATGGCTTACACCTGCCGATTATTCGAAAACAGCAAGATCTTTGCCAAATTTATTTTTTATGTTAATTCAGTGCAAACGAAAGAGTTGTAGGAGTTGCACGTTCAAATGCAAATGCTACGTAGCAAAACCACTTTCCTGCAAAGACCTGAATATTTATTTTTGCATTGAGAGTGAAAATGTTCGTTACAACAGACACATCTGCAGACTTGGAAGCTTTTAAGTTTTAGCTTTGCTTGTTGCAGTTTGACTAAGGTTCCTTCCAAATTTATAGCCAGCACAAAGGAAAAAAATCACAATGAAATTGAAAACGTTATTTCTTGGGTGTCTTTGAACTTCTCACGCTTTGGTTTAAATTGGCTTAAACATTTTGTTTTATTCAAGAATGAATGCTGAGAATTGTTGCTTAAATTATTGAAATTAAATTCGATGCACTTCATTGTTTAAAACCACTTACACTCGTATTGAAGGTTCCTTCTAAAAAATATATCCCAGCAAACAAATTTTTTGCATGCTTTCTAGTTGATTCTTGTGTCATTTTGGGAGAATAAAATTCAGTTTTTCAACTAGTTATTTTAATTCTGGGTGCAACCTTTAAAAATTTTGAAATTTTGTTGTTTTTTTTCATTTAATTTCTATACCTTTATGGTGCCCATAACTATGACAGTGGTCTAAGTCAAAATTTAAAAAAAAAATGAATTTACCAGTTATTTTCATACCATATAAATTGTCAAAAATGATTAGATAGTGGTTGTCGCATAAAGTAAAAATATTTTTTAATTTATTCAAATGCAATTCATTAAATATCTCGAAACAAAAAATATATGACTCAGGCCACTTTCATAGTTATGGGCACAATTGAAAAACATGATTAAAGATTCGGATCAGTTATAGAGTCTATTTATTTCTATCCTTGTATTTTGACATCAATGTGTTTGCTTAAATATGTACTAGAACCCACGTAATCTACATGTCTTCTCAAGTTCTGTCCAGAGTGATATGTTTTCGTGTCAATTTCCGTTCGTTTAACAAGAGCTGTGTATGTAACAATAGAGCTGATTAATTTGATTTTTGGCAAATGGTTTCACTACTTTCGGTATTTTATTTAATTTTATTTAAATTTTAAACAACCGTTCTTCAAATTTTAGCGATAAAGATTGTTAGTTTTATTCAGAAGTATTTTATTCTTTTATTTACAAACATTTTCGTTTACTCGTAGTGCCACAAGTCGTAAACTATTATCAGATGTGAAGTACAAGTTCTAAGCTCCAGAAGGCGTAAGAAAAACGATGCATTTATGCAACACCTTTTGCATGTCTTTGCGACTGAACTGAATTGATGATTTACATTCACTGGCTCAGCTTTATTTGTTGTCGTGCATTTTGTAAATGAATTTAACTTCCTGTTATCGTATTAGCAAAAGGCTTTGGGCTCCTATTACACTTATGAATCGAAGAGCTAAAGACAAGTTATACAATAGAAATGTGAAATTATTGATAAATTTTCATACTGAAATTTAATAATATTGACTGTTTGGTCAGAACTATCGGCACTGTTTCGAAAATTGTTTGCATTTATATAATGTATAATAAGTATAGTAAGTATAACATAGTTCGTGCGAACACACACACAACCACATTTTTTCTTCGTCTACAATTAAAAAAAAAACCTTACGAGGGCTGCTATATATATTTCTGGCCTGGAAACACTGAGTGCTGCCAAGTGCAATCTGACATTTCCATTGGAAAGTTTGTCATTTTTAAGCATAATCGTACTCAAAACGTATTGACGTACGACCATTATTTGTGTTGTTTACAGTGACTTGAAAAAATTAATATAGAAAAAAATGGAATTAACTCGTGAACATTTTCATGCCATCATTTTTAACAACTTTCGACGTGGATTATCACGACAAGAGTGCATTGATGAACTTAAATCTTCGTATGGCGATGAAGCACCATCCTATAGCACTGTGAGAAATTGGTATAATGAATTTAATCGTGGCCGAAGCTCGCTCAAAGACGAAGCTCGCTCCGTCAAGGTCGTCCGAAAACGGCTGTTGTGCCAGAGAACATTGATGCCGTGCGTAAACTCATAATGCAAGATCGACATGCGACATACCGAGATAAAGAGACATCCTTGGAGATTTCTTCCACCAGCTTACATTCGATACTGCATGAACACTTGGCCGTAAAAAAGGTTTGTTCTCGTTGGATCCCGCACAATTTGAAAGTCGCTCAAAAAAAGGCTCGTGTCGATTGGTGCAAAGAAATGTTGCGAGAATACGATTGCGGTGCTTCAAAAGACGTTTATAAGATCGTCACAGGTGACGAATCATGGATCTATGCGTATGAGCCCGAAACGAAACAACAATCGACCGTGTGGGTCTTCAAAGACGAGCAAAATCCAACGAAAGTTGTTCGTGGAAGAATCACTTCGAAGCAAATGGTCGCCTGTTTCTTCGGCAAAACTGGTCATGTGGCGACTGTTCCGCTTAAGCAACGTAGGACGGTCACTTCTGAGTGGTACACTACAATTTGTTTGCCTGAAGTCATCGGAGAAATTCGAAAAACCAACAAGAGAAGTCGAATCATTGTTCACCATGACAATGCGAGCGTTATATACCCTTCACCATATATAAATCTAGTTTAGTGAAGAAATTCAAATCAAAAAAACAAATATGGTGGTGGCAGAAAATAAAAAAATAAAAAAAATAAGTATAATTTTACCATTTATTAATGGGTTAAGTATTTAATAAAAAATTTGTAATTTCTTGAAGATCACTTCAAAAGCTTTTAACTGACATCCAGTTTGATATTCAAAAAAGTTTAAAAATTTCAGATGCCCGTAACTCAGAAAATATGGGCGAGCGCAAATTTTTTCACGTTATTTTTTTTCTTATTTTTTTATTCTCTATCGCTCCACGTATTTGCTTTTTTGATTGAAGTTACTTTATTCTTCCAAATGATATGGAAATATTAGAGGTAGGTGTGGTATTTTGCGCGCTGCCTCAAAGGACATAGACCGATCTTGCTGATTTTCAATGGCTAAATTTTTGAAACTATGTTTGATCGATTGGTGTATTTAAATTTTCTCTAGCTCATGTAGTGCCCAAGGCAGACATTGCTCAATCAACTTCGCTATGCATAAAAAGTCAGAATATTTATACTTTGATATTATATAAATTTTCCACCTGAGCTGATATGTTTGTATACGTGTAGGTGCTTATTTTGTATGACAAAAGTTAAGAAAACTTGGTAGCACTTACCGAGATGGTTTTAATTTCATTTGGATTCCTGAAGGTGGTTGTGTTTGTGATTAAAATTAATGAAGTAGGTAAGAGGAATTGGAATGAGTCTGTAATTCTTTCATTGACTATGCTGGGACAACAACTCTAAGCAAAATTCAGTACTTACAAAAAATTAATAAATAAATATTTGCAAAAAAAATTTATATATTAATTGATTCAGAAAAATTTTCAATAATTGTTGAAATTTAAGTTAGAAAACTAAAATAAGCATAAAAAAACGTAGAAAAAATAGGCAATGTTAAAGCTTCTAATGTATTATTTAACTTTTTTACAATTTTATTTATCTACTTTGTACTTTTAGCCCCTCACCATTTTTATTTTTGATTAAAAAAATGATTTTTACAGGTTTTTTGTTTGCAAAACTGAAAATAGAGTATGAAGTAAAAGTATTACTAAAAATCTTTTTAGAAATTAAAATAAATGACCTTGAGCCAAAATAATTTCCATTCATTTATTCATTATTCATTTATAACATTCACAATTCAAATCCTAATTTAATTACCAAAAAATATTTTTTACACCATAAAAAGGTGTTTCAGTTTTCATCCCTGATTTACATGTCTTGTTCAAGGCCGGCTTTTCTTACTAAAGATTCCGAACATTAGCGTCCTATTTTTAACTTATAAACTTAAGTTATATATAAAACCAAAGATCGAAATCCTCAACGGTTGAATATTTTAAATGGGCGTAATTAATCAACACAATTGTGTTGAACTTTAAGAAAGAATACATCCAATAATTTTAACAAACCTATTTTTAATGAAATTTTGCCATTTAAAAATAGTTTTGTTGATAATGCGGTTTATTTGTATCGAGTTTCGTTGGTGTTGTTGTACTAATGAATATCTAAAACCACAAAAAAAAATTTTCTTCGATATGAACAGCTAGAGTTGCTACTAAAATATCACGTTGCTATTCAATAGTGTTGTTTTCGATAATCATTTGTTTTTAGTGACTTAATTCTGAACAACGGAAATCATGATGTTTATTTTGCAATTAGCCGGTGGTAGTCCACCTTGAAAAAAATTTTTTTTCCAAATTTTGTTCGTTTTTATTATAAACCAGCTACTACTTACTACTGCAAATACCACATTTTGTTTAGCAACTTTTTGCTATTTTAAATTGTTTTTCTCATTTTTTGTTTGTTTAGTAATTAATATCAACACCAAATTTTTGACTTTGCAAAGCTGTCGATGTCCTTGCTTAACTTGGCTTGTCACATGGATTGGGTTTTATGTTCAATTTTTATTGTTTTGTGTGTCTTTCACCCTTTTAAAGACATTTGTGCAGACATTAAAGATTTTTGTATTGCAAGAGTTTAAAATAATATTTTCTTTTTTGCTACTTAAATGTGTTTGAAGTACAAATTGTTTTATATGCATCTGGCCATTAGGAATGTGCAACAGCTAAACACCAGTAGCAAAATATGTTACACCAAAAAAAAATCTCACTAATATTAGCCAACTCAAGCCAAAATAAAAACTTATTCTGTTTGTGGCAACTAATATTATGCAAGAATGTATGTTTGCAAATTGCAATGACACTTCCTTATGAAGCACAAGTATTTGAGTTGTATTTACAAATAGCAATGGTTGGTTCTCACACGCACGTTAATACTTCTTCTTTTCAAATATTTACGCTCCGCTGTTTCAAGACCTTTTAAAAGGCCTTTGTTTACAAATTTAAGCTTAACTTTTTTGTTGTTTTCTTATTTCAGGGAATTCATTTATAGCTCAAAGAAAAACTTTTATTTTAAGTAAATACCAGGGATGGCAAACAAGCAAGGACTATGAAAGTAAATACAGGCATGGTCTCAGTAACCTTTCGATGTTCAGCATACGTTCCAAAAGTAAACAGTTTTTAAAAGGCTTGTTTTAAGCCTTTGCATAGTTGGTGGCGCATCCATTTTATTAATATTTTGTTAAGAACAAAAGGATTCTTCCTACTACAGATTTGTGTTGGACAAATGTATTTATTTGACATCAACTGCAATATTTTAATTGACGGTACATTGGCAGTCATTCCCACTGAATCTTGCAAGCAGATAATTGTACTATCGTGCAGAGAAATCCTTCTTTGAACAAAAATAGGATGAGTATCAGCTCTCAGTAGAAAGGTGAGCAACGGAACCATAAGGATTTTACTAAAATCACAATTACTTAATTAAGAGGCCACTTGTAAGTCTTGTGACTTTTAAAGTAATAAAATCCAATTATTTATATTTTACTAGCTATTCTTGTGCACTTCGCTACCTCAACAGGCATAATTGTACCACATCCACTCTTCCAATTCAACCAGCTTTTTAATTGATTATTTATAATAATAAGAATTTCAACACCCTGTCTTCTACATTTACATTTGAATTGGATGTGACACGCCTACGTGAAATATCAATATAATCGAGTACCCTATTTTTCCAACCGTACGTCTAACAACAAGCTGTAAAAACTCCAGGAAGATCAGTACACTGGTAAAGGCAGCTTTACCTCTCCGACATGGAAACAAACAAGAAGAAGATGGTGGAAAGAACCCCTCTCAAAAGAGTCTTGTGAAAACTGAAATGGCCTCTTAAACTAAAAAAAATTTCGTAAATTGCCAAAATTTTGGTAACAAAAATGTAACATTATATTTTTAAATCAAAAAGTATTGTCATAATCAAAGTTAAATAATGGCCACGTTGGGCGAGTTCAACTGCAGAAGTGAAAACTATATTTGAAGAACCTTTTGTTCAGAAACATAACTTCCACCACCCCTTCCAAAACTAGGTGTAACGGAAAACTTTGTGAAAGTTATGATCAAAATCTAATGCAGCAGAAGAAAGCACATGTCTGGCTTTTGAAAATGTGGGCCTGTTCGTGGGCCGTGCATAATATGATTATTATGCACTGCCACTGCCAATCAGCTGTTGCGTACGCTTAGTTTTGCTCATTTTAGTTTGCATTTTACGAACGAAGAAATGCTGTGAAAATGGAAATATTAATAATAAACTGGATTTGTAAACTACATGTTATACGAGTAAAAAATGATAAAAATTTGTGTAAAAATAATAATAAAAAAATTGTAAACCTAAAGAAATAAATAAAAAAACTTATCAAAATTTATACTCATTCGTTCTTTGTATCAGCAATTTTTATGATTAGTTTTTTATTTTTATTTGCGCAAAATATACTTTAGTAATGCATTTATGAACAGATGACATTTGCACTGCTGCCACTATTTGCATTTACGAACGTATTGCCCATCATATGCAGTGCATGGATGCATTTACGAACAGGCCCTGTGTGTCGCAGTTTTACGGAATACAAAAAAGCTAAGCAAAATCGAAAAATCGATACTGCCTAATCGAACCTTATTAAATAATATCTATAACTATCTTAGGTTATATCCAATAGGTGGCGCAATTTCTGAGACTTAAAATAATATTAAATTTTGTCGTGTGTTATTTCATACTTTTAATTAAAGAATAGCAGCAAAGTTGTTTTAAATAACAAATCATTTCGTTTTCGGATAAAACTAGTATTCATTTCTTTAAAAGAAATACAACCAGACATTATTTATTGCTATAAACCAAATTAGCTTGTTTAGATAAATCATTTTTGCTTTAAAAATTTAGCAAAAGTTTTCTGTTCTCCTCTTTTTTTTTAGTAATAAAATGTTGCTTTAATGTTTACAACTATTTGGTTCATTTCCACATTTGTTTCATCATGAAGTTGTTCTAAAATTAAAACAAACAAACAAAGAACAAAAGTTGCAATTAAATTATTTTTAAAACTATTTGTACAAACCAAACAACACAATATAAAAAATCTCTTAAAATAAAAGAATATTTAGATATTCAGATGACAGTGGACGACCAAAAGTAGTGCGAGCATTTGGTAGAAAAGAAGAAAATCCGGGTATTTAGAAAAATGTCGACCAACATGAATTTTCCTCCATTTCTTTTTTTTTCTTCTTTAAAATATTTATTTATTGTTAAGGAAGAAATAGATTGTTTAAAGCGTGTACTATCGATTAAACAACGTTACCAACAACAACAACAATAAAAAAATGCAGGATAGCAAAACCTAAAACAAGTGTTTAAAGGGTATGCAAAAATATTTTGTAGTTTTGTTGAATCATACAAAATTATGTGTGCCTCTTTTTAATTTTGATTGATCCTTAGAAAAGGAATTTATTATTTTAATAATAAATATAACAAGTAAGAGTGCTGTATTCTATACCGAAACTAATATACACTTTACCATCTATGCAAATCTAGTTTAGTAAAGTACGTCCAATCAAAAAAATATATATTGGGGTAACAGATAAAAATAAGAAAAAAAAATTAAGTACTTAATATAATTTTAAATAAAAATGTCTCTAGATCTTAATGGTTTAAGAATTTTTTAAAAAAAATTATAATTTCCTAAAAGATTTAAAAAATATGGTGCACAAACGTATTTTTCTAGGAAAAGTTCAGAGGTCTATAACTTGAAAAATATGTACGAGTGACAATTTTTTACTTGATGTTTTTTTTCTTACTTTTTCTTCTTATTCGCCCCATAGAATTGTTTTTTGATTTTAGCTACTTCGATAAACTAGATTTGTTCCTAAAGATATGAAAAAATAAGAGGCAGGGGAAGTGTTTTGCCAACTGCCTCGAAGGATATGGACCGATCTTGCTGAACAGACGGACAAAGCGACAGACGGACATCGCTCAATCGACTTCGCGATGCATAAAGACTTAGAATAAATATACTTAATGAAAACGGAAGAGGATATTGTAGAAATTACAAACAAAATGACGAACTTAGAAATACTCCTTTTCTACTTGTGGTCCGAAAAAATTTTTATTTCGTTTGTAACAAATATATTTATCATTTAAGCTGAAAAAATATTTTAAACTACATACGAGGGCTGCTATATATATTTCTGGCCTGGCAACACTGAGTGCTGCCAAGTGCAATATGACATTTCCATTGGAAAGTTTGTCATTTTTAAGCATAATCGTACTCAAAACGTTTTGACGTTCCACCATTATTTGTGTTGCTTACAGTGACTTGAAAAAATTAATATAGAAAAAAATGGAATTAACTCGTGAACATTTTCGTGGCATCATTTTTCACAACTTTCGACGTGGATTATCACGACAAGAGTGCATTGATGAACTTAAATCTTTGTATGGCGATGAAGCACCATCCTATAGCACTGTGAAAAATTGGTATAATGAATTAAATTGTGGCCGAAGCTCGCTCAAAGACGAATTCCGTGAAGGTCGTTTAAAAACGGCTGTTGTGCCAGAGAACATTGATGTTGTGCGTGAACTTATAATGCAAGATCGACATGCGACATACCGAGAGATAGAGACATCCTTGGACATTTCTTCCACCAGCATACATTCGATATTGCATGAACACCTGGCCGCACAATTCGAAAGTCGCTCAAAAAAAGGCTCGTGTCGATTGGTGCAAAGAAATGTTGCAAAAATACGATTGCGGTGCTTCAAAAGACGTTTATAAGATCGTCACAGGTAACGAATCATGGATCTATGCGTATGAGCCCGAAACGAAGCAACAATCGACCGTGTGGGTCTTCAAAGACGAGCAAAATCCAACGGAAGTTGTTCGTATAAGAAGCACTTCGAATCAAATGGTCGCCTGTTTCTTCGGCCAAACTGGTCATGTGGCGACTGTTCCGCTTGAGCAACGTAGGAAGGTCACTTCTGAGTGGTACACTACAATTTGTTTGCCTGAAGTCATCGGAGAAATTCGAAAAACCAACAAGAGAAGACGAATCATTGTTCACCATGACAATGAGAGCTCTCACACATCGGCTCAAACCAGAGCGTTTTTGACCGGCCAAAACGTCGAATTAATGGGTCCTCCGCCGTACAGGCCTGACTTGGCACCTAATGACTTCTTCTTGTTTCCGCACATCAAGAAAAAAATGCGTGGTCAACGATTTTCTGTTGAAGTGTTCAAAAACCATGTTTTAGAGGTGTCTCAATCGGAGTGGAAAAAGTGCTTCGACAACTGGTTTGAGCGCATGCAAAAGTGTATAAATCATGCTGGAGAATACTTTGAAAAACAATAAAACAATTTTGATTATAAATATTCGCATTTTCACTATTAGGCCAGAAATATATAGAGCAGCCCTCGCATACATAAGAAATATTTAAAATAAAAAACAAATTTAATTAAATATCCGTCAAGTTGGAAAAAAATAATTTTCTTGAAGCAGAAGTTTTCTTAGAAAAAAAAAATAAATAAATAAGAAACGTTTTGTTTTGCTCATTGTATTTAAAAAAAAAACTATATTGCTTTAAATCTTACAAGTAAAATATTTTGCCATTTAAAAACCCTAATACGAGTATAAAAATTTAATATTCGAAAAAAATATTTTTTCATTTTGTAAGCTAAAATTTTGAATCCCATGTAAAATCAAAAATTGTAGTGGGTGTATAAGCAGTGCTGCAACGCGAGTATAGGTGGAAAGATCTTTTTGCGCCTTACCTATTATTATGAAATTTGTAGTATTGGAATCTTTGCCAACTTCAGTCAAGAAGATGACTTAAGATTCAGTGCAAAAATTTTTTATAAAACATATATTTTCAAAAGTTATATATACATACATATTTGTACATATAAAATATTTTTATCGTATGATGATGGAAAATAAAAATGAATAAACGAAATGAAATAAAACTGCCTATTGATTTGCCGATATTATTTATTTATTGACTTTTTAACTTAAAAATTCTATTTAAAAATTTCAATCGAGTTTTTTTTTTTTGTAAAAAAATGTACATAAAGCTAGCTACACACAACGCAACGTGTTTCTGAAATCTGTTGCATTTCATTACAGATTGCGTCGTCTGAATTCGTGTTTCAGGTTTCACTTCAGGTTGCAATCCAGGTTTCATTAACATCAAAATGTTTTGATATTTTCTGGTTGCATTGAAACAGATTGCATTGTTTGTATTGCTGTTTCATTATTTTACGTGTTTAGTACATTGACAACAACCAACCAACCAACAACCATCTAAGTAATTAAGAAAGAACAAAATGGGATGTAAAAAGGGATAAATATAAAAATAAAATTATAAAAGCAGCAGTATTTGAAAAATTAATAATTGAATATAAAAATATTGATATAAACGCAGGCATTGAAAAAGTTAAAAACAGGATTCATTTTTGCATCCTCTTTTCCGCTCGATGTTAATGTTATGATATAAAATAACGGAACTAAGATTGCGTTTATGTTTCACTGTTGGTTTCAGTGTTTGTATCAAAACATGAAACCTGAATGTGAAACGTGTTGCAGACACAAATTGCGTTGTCTGTACTCAGCATTACAATTATATGCATATACCCAGCAAGCATTTGGAAGATTGTTTTTTACAAAAATAACCAAAGTGAGTCTTTAAAAACTACCCAAGATGACTTAAAATTGATTAATTAGTTATACGTTAAAAGAAGACTCGAACATAATTCCGACAAACGCAAACAAAGCGTCTTGTTGAAAAACAAAACGTACCAAAAGCAAATGCTTGAAATTCGACTGTTGAAAAAATGATTTTGTTTTTATTTTTTAATTTTTATAAATATATATATATGCCAATTCGTAAAGAAAATAGAGATACATACTTACATACATATGTAAGTAAAATAAATTTTTTAAATGAATTTTTTTTCCAAATTTAGAAAAATGGCTTTTAAGAAAATTAGAAATAACATGCTAAAGAATGTAATAAAAAATATGCAAAATATTATTTGTCATGTTTTGCTTTGAAAAAAGACAATTACAAATGTCCGTATAATATGATCAAAAAATGACTCGAAAAAGTTTCGTATTTGAATAAAAGTACGATTAAAAACAGTTTCAAAAATAAGTCATAAACGCAAGTCATAAGGGATTCGTTCAGAAGAGTGGCGGTTAGGGTTCTATTTTCTCCTGACAAAACAATCGACTCGGCTCTAAACGAGCGCATAAAAGACTATTTTAATCGTGTAGAAGAGTCAAATAAAACTCGAATATGATCAATAATTTAAAAAAAAATGCCAACTGGGATATTGTACATTACAATTATATGTATGTATATATTTTTAATTTTTTTTTTGTTTTAAAACAATTGTTTTTAAACTCCGTAAAAAAAAATTTTACCGATGTGCTTTTTAATATTATTTTTTTTTTATAAAAATTACAAATTTTTGGTTTTTGGTTTTTAATTACTGATGCGTGCCTGTGGTAAAGGGTATACTATTAATATAATCCAACTTCGGTGGAGTGTTGTTGTGTTGTGAATGCTCGACCTACCTTATTTTCGAAAAAGTGTTTTCCAGCTGTCAACAAATTTATATATACGCGTATTCTCAGCTTCCTTAATGCGGCATTTTTGAATTTTAACCGAACTGAAATGTTTTCGCTCGAAAAATTAGCGTAAAAAATTTAATTATTTTAACGATAATATTTGTGTGATTTTTTTTTTCTAATGACGCCAACACTTTACTGCACAAATAAGGACATCTGCAAATTTAGCGTAAATTTTACAACACCCTTTCCAAACATATAAAACAACATGATGATTTTTAATTTTACTAGAATTATGCCAGTTGTGCGTACACAGGTTGTTTTGTTGCTGGTGGTGTGTTGTTCAGCTAGTTGTTCATTTTCGTGTTTATTTTGGTGGCTTATGTTGTTTTGACTGGACGTTTTTTATTAAGAGCCTCAATTCCAACAACAAAATCCTGCAACGACATCAACTACAAGAAATTATTATTTTTCAATGTTTTATTTGTTTTTTGAGTTTGAGCTACAACGCGTATATTTATTCTTTATATAATCTCTGGTCCATAAGACGAACAAGATGCTTAAGTAGACATAATGTTACAAGACATCGCTTAAAGAATGCTTAACCAATGATTGTAAACTTTAGCGGTGGTATGCTTCATACCGGCCACAAATCACAAACAAAGCCAACTTAAAACATATTCTTCGTTTAACTTCCTAAAACATTTTCAAAGTTGTATTCTATTTTTTTTTCTTTCAGGTTTTTTAATTTTCTTTTCTATTTCTGTGGTAACATGTTTGCTTAGCTGGTATTACAAAAAGCACAGAGATCATTTTCAAAAAATTGTGCGCAAACGCACAAATGTTGCTTCTTAAAAAATCTCTTTACACGTGCGCCCCACTTAATTGCCAAAGTATTTCTTAATAATCTGCATGAGCTTTACTTTAAACTGTTGCAACTCTTATGTATTACAAAAGTTTATTTAAATTTCTTTAGGCTCTTATTAACTTTTTTTTTCACTTGAACAGTTAACGCGATTAAAAAGAAGTTTGGTTTCCTGTTTTGTGCGAAAAGCCTATATATAACTTTGAATTTAGTTTTATTAAATCTTCGTTATAATTGAATTAACGGAAGTGTACACGCAGTAACAGTTATACTTAATAAAGTCCAGCTGGTTTTAGACAAACAATTATTTATCACAATGGCTGCAACTATAACGTTTCTTCTGTCTAACGTTATATTAAGAAAACAATGTCTTCTTCATTGAATGTAACTATGATCACTTATTAAGTTGCTGGAAATGGCGATGAACTATATCCATCTTTTTAGTGAAACAGAACCAAAATAGAAACAAGAGGTATACATTTGGCCGTGCCGAACTCGCATACTTTTTCAATATAACTGTTTTACCTGATAGTTTGATATAATGAAATATTTTTGTTCTTTCGACTTTCGGCGGTATTAACACTGTGCAATTTTTAATTTAACTAGCATGAAATTTTTGTTTGTTTGGGAAGCAGGAGGAATAAGCATAATGGTATTGCTTGTGTTTTGAGGGGATGTTACTGTTGCTAATGTTTACTTTTGGATAACGCATGTAACTTACATAGGAAATTGAGAAAAAAAATGCCACAAAAAATTGCACAATGTAAATCTGTACTAATTTTATTTTTTTTTATATTATTTAATATTTTTTCAACATTTCGCCGCATCGTTCGGTGGCATTTTCAGGTAACGGGAAACAAAAATGTTAACGATTAGGTTTTTTCAAATACAACATTATGCTAGAATGACAACTGGAACGAATGACGTATTTTTAGTGGCGAATATTCATCGTCAAAAATTTGTGTATATGAAAATGCAAATAATCATGACGACGGACGAAATTCGTCATATGAGGCAAACTTTGCAATAGAATTATTTATATTTCGTAGTCCGGCGAATGATGAACAAATCAGTACAACGTGATAATGTTTGACTTTAAATTCGAAGTATTTTAGTAAATAAAGTAATTTTACTTAAAAAAATGTGTATATTTTTATTTTGTATCATTTATAATAAGTGTACAGATTATAACTTTAATGTAAAAATAGTTTTTAGTTCCGTTTTTGCTATTTTTTTTGTCTAACTTTTTAAATATTATTTTCTTTTTGGTGGTCACCTTAACAGCTTACAAAAAGTGAAGAACTTCAAAAGTTATAACAGCTGTGTTTTTCGTCGTTATTGTGCTTCGAACGACGAATTAACACAACCGATTTTTAACGACGCATTCGTCATGTTAGAGGAAATTCGTCCCAGTTATGTTCCTAGCATTAAATTGAAAAAAAAAAAAAAAAAATATTATCAAACAAACTCAAAAGGCTCAAAAAACCAAAATTTGAATATTTAAACATATACATACATCCTCAGAAATCGTTCAAGTTATTAAAAAAAAATTTAAACAACATAATAAACAAAAAACATAACACAAATACATCCACATAAATTTTCACGATTGAAATGTTATAAACAATTAAATGGCTTCAAATGTTAACTATTTCTTTATGCACTAAATGTCTATAACATTGCGCAACATTTTCAATATCAGCCATAAAGTTTATTCCTTTTGTTAATGAAACTTTATTTATTTGTAACATCTCTAACATGTACCGACGCTTATAATTTTTTTCTATATTTAAAACTGATATAGCTACAAGTTGGGATAATGATTTAATCTGGCACAATGAAAAGATAATACAGTTTTTTTGGATTATAAAAGTCGCTTTAATTTTGATCAGATTTATATCCAGCTATTCTAGTTTTTAGTTTATTTTTTGTTGTACCTACATGTTTCCTATTAAAATTCTCACTATCATTACCATTACAAGGTTTTTTGTATACTACATAAGACTTGTCCTATTTTTGTTTTTATTGTTTTTTTTACTAAATAATCTATTTAAAGTATGTATGTTTTGTATGGCATTTTCTATTCCTCAGCATCAAAAATTTTTGTTTCTTCTATCTTTTCTGCTATTTATGGTACATAAATTAAATACTTGTAAATTTTTGTTTCTGTAACATATCTTGTGTTACTTGCTCTTCCGTGCCTAACTTGCTTAAATAAACTATTTATTACTTGCATTGGAAAATTATTATAAATTAATATTTTTAAACTTTATCTCCATTTCTTTTGTGAAATTCCTCATCACTGCCTTATGCTGCCGGCATAAGAAGACCGACTTACTTGGGTCCTAAACGGCCCCGTTGTGTTGCCTTGAAAGGGATGTACAAGGATCAGTTCAGGTTCCCATGTTACCATCTAAGATCCATCGCCAAACCAACCCGAAGACCGGATCAATGAGTTTATCCTAACAACATCACCGACCGATAGGTTTGCAAGATGATGCAGTTTTGAACTGCCGAAAAGGGCTGCTATGTTCCTTAAAAGAGTTGGACAATGGCAGAGCAAATGCTCTCCGTTTCTTACTCTTTCTTATCCTGACAACTCCTACAGTAGTCATGGTGTGGAAGATTCAATCTCATAGTATGGGCACCAATAAGACATTGACCTGTCAGCAAAGCCACCAGTATGCCCAGCTGTCTTCGAGGAAATCTCAGCAGGTTTGCAGATCTCCTACTACCATACTAAGGCCATAATGTTCTCGAAACCGTGCAGGTAAGCTCGTCAGGCCACCTAGTCTTCGCGGGCACAAAGAATTCCCGCTGAAATAAAACTCTACAGCAGCCTAACGTGACTCTCACCAGTGGATTTATCTGCCGGTCTCTCAGCCGAGTTCCAAATCTGGCGAATTCGTCCGTAACTATATTCCCGGGTGTGTCCGAATGTGCTGGCACCCAAAATAATTCCAGGTGTGAAAGTCTCGCCATCTCGTCTAAAAATGTCCGGCATTCACGGACCAATCTGGATGTCGTGCAGACACCCGATAAGGAGCTTATCGCGGTCTTGCTGTCAGTATAAATCCAGATATCCTCTCCATATAATCTGTGGTACCTAATCCTTACCATATCAACTAAAGTATTATTTCTATCAAATTTTTCCACGTATTAATAATTATTCTTTGCTTATGCTTAGAATAATAACACTGTACAACACACCAAAAAATTACAAGATCCGGGCTATAAATTCTTATGTAGGAGACAAAAAAAAAGATACGTGTATCGGCGTTTTGAAAGTTTACATCTGAATTTCATTTGGGAGGGGGTTAAAGTTTCCCAGCTCTGGCACATTCTTATTGTTAAACGGCATAAGAAACCATGTGACCCTTACATTTAAGGTATAAAATGTGTTCAGCAAATTTATGTAAATGTTAACCCTCTAAGTCCTCAAGATATGGGTCTTTAAAAATTTAATTGCTTTTTAAAACTTGTTATTCTAAATGAAACATTTTCCTTTTAAAGTTCAATTGAAATTTTTTTTATATTTACCTGTGTTTTTTTTTTGGTCTACGGACATTCTAGAAATGGTTTTTCTAAAATAGATTTTTTAAAACCACAATTATTATCCCTTTTCACACGTAATAAAATCTGGTTTATAAAAGGGCAGTAAGTAATAACAATTTTCGTAAGATAAAGGTAAAAGCATTCATTCGTTTATCGCTGAAATAAGCTGTACATTGTATGATAATGAAGTGGAATTGCCTAGAGCTAAAAAAAATTAATTAATGCTATTCAAATTTGCTTTAAAACAAAATTCTTAATAAATGCGAAATTAAACCTAAGCTCTCTTTTGGTGCGTCTTATTTCTGACTTTATGGTTGAATTTTCCTTTTTGGTGTATTCGGAGACTTAAAGTAAAATTTAACGGGTAACATTTTTGTGGAACATTTTAACCCTCTTAAACCCTGTTTTAATGGTGTTTTATGCCCTTTTTTAAAAGAAGGGCATAAAAGACCCATATCTTGAGGAGTTAGAGGATTAACATTTCTACAAAAATGTTCTCCGTAACATTTTACATAAATTTGCTGAACACATTATATACCTAAAATGTAAGGGTCACATGGTTTCTTATGCCGTTTAACAATAAGAATGTGCCAGAGCTGGGAAATTTTAACCCCCTCCCAGATGAAATTCAGATGTAAAATTTCAAAACGCCGATACACGAATCTCTTTTTTTGTCTCCTACATAAGAATTTATAGCCCGGATCTTGTAATTTTTGAAAAAATTTGATTTTGTTGTACAGTGTAATTTAATAATTCTCCCGGCAGTTGTTAGCTTTAAATACCAATCCATGTTTAGTTTATTACCTCTCCTTATTACTAACGTATCTAAATAAGGGAGTTTAAAATCACTTTCTATTTCTACTGTGAATTTTATACAATAATTGAAATAATTAAATGTCTCCAACATATTTTGAATTCCACAATAATACAAAACAAATCAACCATTATCAGCCATTATTAAAGCAAATAGCCATTATTCTTGATTTAATACTAACTTCTTTAATGCACATGTCAAATAACTTCTTCTTAACATTATCTGTCACAACTGGATGTCCCACTGGAAGCCTTTTTTGTTGCAAATATATATGTTATCATTCAAAAAATGCTGATGATGAATGTAAAAGAAGCTGCATACTCCTAGTGTTTATTTTTGCTTATTTTAATTAAAAATTAACACAAAAATGTTTAATAATTTTTATTTATTAATAATTAACGCGATCTAAAGCCGAACTAAATCTTATGTATTTTATAATACTAAAATAGTTTAGCTAATAATTAAAAAAATTAAATTATAATCCGATTAAAAAAAAAATATTTCTATGTTTATTTAATTAAAAACAAGTAAGAGTGCTATACTTGGCTCTGCCGAATCTTATATACCCTTCACCATCTATATATATCTAGTTCAGTGAAGTAACTCCAATAAAAAAGCAAATATTAGGGTGACAGAGACTTAAAAATAAAAAAAAATTTATTACTGCATACATATAATTTTACATAAAAATAACATCGGCTTTTAATGGGTTAAGCATTTTTAAAAAATTTTAGCATTTCCTTAAAGATCTCTTCAAAAGCTTTAAAATTATACCCATATAGATATTTAAAAACGTATGAAAATTTCAGAGCTCCGTAACTCGGAAAAAATGGGTGAGCGCCAATTTTTTCACTTAATATTTTTTTCTTATTTTTTAATTCTCTATCGCCCCATACATATATTTTTGATTGGAGTTACTTTATTGTTCCAAATGACATGTAAAAATTAGAAGGACGTGGACCGACCACGCTCATTTCCAATAGCACCTCTTTTGGCACTATTTCTGATCGATTGACATAATTATTTTTATTTGTATAATCAAGTTTGGCGAGGCAAACTTGATTTCAACACTGACACGCACGAACAGACGGACATCGCTCAATCGACTTCGCTATGCATAAGAATTCAGAATGTATTCTCTTTATGGGGTCGGAAATAGATTGTAGAAATTACACACGGAACGACAAACTAAAATATACCCTTTTTTCTACTTTTTGTGGTGAAGGATATAGAAATATATATTTTCATTACTTTAGTTGTAGGATAAAGATAGTGCACTAAAGTTTGACAATATCTACAAATCGTTGAAAGAACAAACAAAAAAGGAAGAAAAACAGAGCAGAGGAAAATTCCCGAAGTCTTGTCTTTGCCTCGTTATGTAGAGATTAATTTAACAATGCCCCTGTTGTTTACAGTTTATGATAAAATAATTACTGACTTATATTTACTTAGGCGCTCCTCAACCAAAAAAAAAAAACATGGCAGGCGCACCTAATTTCGTTACTTACGAATAGTGCACAAGTAACTAAAATGGAATAAAAAGACTTTAAAAATAATATGAAAAGACCATTTTAGTTTTGAACTAAAACGTAAATTTAATTTGTTACACTCTCCTACAGATTTCTTCTGGTTATGATTTCAATGCATCGTTAGAGACTTTTTGCGTTAAAATAAACGATCTGTAATAAAAAGGCGGTTTTGCTTATGAACAAAAACACACTTCATTACAATTATAGATAAAAATCAGAGGCATTAACAACTAAAAACTTAATTAAAGCGAACAATTTAAAATAACTTTTTTTTATTGTTTTATACTTATTCTTAAAAGCTTTGTATCAATTAACCGAAGTGACAAAGTTAACTGGATTTTGAATGCACCATTAATTTTTAATATCATCATTAATTTTATTGCCATTCAACTATAAACCTAGTACAAATAGTTTATTTAATTTTATTTTTAGTTTACACAAAGGTCTTACTACGTCAACTTTTACTTTTTTCTGCTTAATTTAGTTAATTTATATTTTAGCAATTTTTTATGATCTTGATAGCAGTTAGTTGAAGTTTAAATGTTCTATAGAAACAGGGCTTTTTAACCGACTTCAAAAAAGATGGAGGTTATACAATTCGGCTGAATGTTGCTTTTTTATATTTTTGCCTCCAGAACTCAGTCATTTCTGATCCGATTTTGAAAATTTTTGCTAATATGATAGATTATGCTCACAGATTGCTCCCGTTTTAAAAACAGTTCACAATCTTAAAAATTAAATGGTGTCTCCATACAACACAAATATTTTTTTACGTGTATTATGAATTGTAAAGGGCACTTGTGTAAAATTTAAAATGACTGCGTATTACTGTAGCTCGCAATAACAAAAATTTATGCAAAAATAAATCTAAAAATTAAAGGGTACCCCATAATTGATGTAAATTTACTTATATGGGCCTATCTTTTGAACTGTTACAGACAAACGCTCGCAAATTGGTCAGAATGTCGATTGCTATGGCCGTTATAGTAACAAGTATTAATATTACAAATTATAAATTAAAGGATGCGCCAATAGTTCATTAAATTTGATGTATATGGCCATACTTTTGAATAGTTGTAGACAAACGCTAGAAATTTACAACAAACCTGTATTGCTAAGTCCGCTATAACAACAAGTATAAAATTTGGACTTGGAAGTTAAAGGGTGTTCCAATAGTTAATGTAATTTTGTGTATGTGACCAAACTTTTGAACTTAAAAGGGACCTGTATTGCTAAATCCGCTATATCAACGAGTTTATAATTTGAATTTAGAAATTAAAGGGTGTTCACAAATTGATGTAATTTGTTTTATATGGCCGTATTTTTTGAACCGTTGTATACAAACACCTTAATTTTAGACAGAATGTCCACTACTTTATTTGGTATAATAAGAAGTAAAAAAAAATTAAATAATAAATTAAAGAGTTTTACAATAGTTGATACATATGATCTGATGTATATGGGCAAACTGTTAAAGACAGACGGTTGAAATTTACACAGAACCTGATTGCTAAATCTAATACTTTGAAAATAAAAGGGTGACCCTATAGTTGCTGTAATTTGGTGTATATCGCGAAACTATTAAACAGTTGAAAAAGTATAAAGTTTAGAGATATAAGGGTATCCCAATAGTTAATGTTATCTAATTTATGTGGCCATGCACTTGAACTGTTATACGCAGGCAGATGAAATCTGTTTTAAAGTCGGTTTTTTCGCAAGAATTGTTATATGCCACCTACCTTAGGTTTGGCTCATCATTTTCAATCGTTAAACGCCATTTTAGCGCTTCTAATTGGTAGAAATTTGCTCTGAAAGAATAGCTGCTGTTCACGATATTCATAGAGCATTTTTAACGTCAAAAAGCAAACTTGCCGTATTTCGAGAAAAGATAATCTTAAAGCCGTTAACGAATCAACATTACATCCATAAAAATTGACTTATTTCCAGAAAAGGTGCTGTTCACAGGGCATCCCCGTCGTGTGATATAAAGCCTCTCGATTTTTATGGAACTAAGTAAAATCATTCTTTTCAGCCGGCACATCAGCAAATTTTGAAGCATTGGACGACCATGTGCAAGCCACCATTTATGCCATACGGCAAGGTTTATTGAAAAAAGTAGTCAGAAATTGCACTCATCCAGTGCAGCGTGCATAGTGGGGCAAAATCAAAATATTTTGCAAATAACTCAGCCATTACTAAAGCGCTAGGCTGCTTGATATGAGCATAGCAGAAGAGTATCATAGCTTAGCTTTCCAGGGATGGCACCATGCGGTCTCAAAGTTGAAATTTTTAATTTTGCCTATATAAATTCTTAAATCACAAAGCTGGGATCGGAAAAGAAAGACAGCTGTAATACAACTGTATGTAATCCAAATTGTTGCTAAAAGCATTTCTTTAGCCCTATTCCATATGTGGACCTAATGGGCGAAAGTGTAAATAATTCCAATCACATATCTAGGGACAGCAGAATTTTTTGAATGGCATGAGAGCAAGCGTGTCGTTATTTGACTTCTCTATTTTATTTTTATACAAACATAAAAGTTCTCATCTCATTATCAACATAATGCATGACAATTATTTACTCAAGTACGGAAATTATTTGTATATGTTGTTGCTAACATTTAAATATTTTTTGTACGAGTCTAAGGAGTCATCATCTAGTAATTTTGTTTCCTAATGATTCATAATAAACCTTAATTATATTATGATTAGACTTCTTAGTTTCGTTATCTATTTAAGTTATAAACTGCCAGTTACTACATGACTTCAACTTTTTAGCAGCAAAAACATGCCACAAGAGAATTTATTTCCAGTTTTATGAAAACGATTGAAAGATTCATAAAAACATAAATAATGATCATTAAATTCTAAATTTAATCTTTATTTTTCCACATTAGTTTCATGTTGCATGTGTTCATGCAACATTTAATTATTTTCTTTAAATGCAAATTGATTTTTAATTATAGAGCTTTTATTATTTCTACTTTTGTGTTGATAAGAACAATTATTCTAATTGTAATAAACTACCAATAAATTGTTGCTTTTATTGGTTATTGGTAATAATTTTATGATAAAAAGATTTTTAAAAATCTGGATATATTATTTTTAAGTAAGGACGTTATTTTTAATAATAATATTTTTTTTAAATTTTTTTATATAAAAACTTTACTGTTCATTCTTTTGCCAACTTCAGATCTGTTTGTTGAGTATTTTTTTGTTTGTTTGTTCACATGATATAAGAATAGAAGGTAGTTCCACTTTCTCTTTTCGTCACCATATTAACGTTCTGACGTTTGCGGGAATTAAAAAATTTGTGCTACCATATAAATTGTAAGATCCCGCTTTTCTGTTTTGTTTCTTTTTCCTCTCATATGAAATTTCAAAAGAAATGAAATGCATATAATACAAAAATCACAAGGCAATTTAATTAAATAAATAAAACAAAATTTAATATACAAATTTAACAAAAAAAAGGTGTGTGTTGCCTTTTTCCTGACTGCATCAGTAAAAGACGTTTCTGCAAGAATTTTGTAAGATTTGTCAAATTTCGGATAATTCGAGTTGCCAAATGCATCTTTCGTGTGTTCGTTGCAGTTTGGAAAAGGTGACATTGTTATGGACAAGAGAAATTTTGCGATTGAAAAACTATGAAAAGTGCTTTTCCAGACTACGAAATGTAAAATATAAAATAGAATTTTTAATTTCTGTTTCGGTTAAAGCTATCGTTTTTAAGAGAAAGAAACAAGTACAGGTTTCGGTCTTATTTATTAGGTAAAAAAATAAATTTTTTTAAGTAACAAAAGTGATAGATTGTCAAAGAAACTTATATAAACAATGCGGATATCATTATAAAACGCTTTGAAACACAAGTTGCTTAATGTACCTTTAATTATTAATTAATTACTTAAAAATAAAAATCAATCCTTGCAATTTTAATTAATTAAGGTAGTTATTTCGGTAAAGTTCTAACTCTTTAATTATATTTTTAATAGTTCTTATAATAAACGAATTTTTAGAGTCAAGGGAATTATTTCTGTGCAATTTTGTATTTATAGTAAATACATTTGAATTTTATGTATATTTATTATACAAATTACACATAATTTTTTAAATAGTTCCAAAAGATTTTTTTCTTATTTATATCTGTGGCAACGCAAATTTTGTTGCTTACAAAAAATATATTTCAAATAATTCCCGCAAACGTCAAAAATTTTTAAAGTGGAACTACCTTCTATATTTATATAACATGTTTGTTGGTTTTACGGTCTTATATTTTTTATACTTACTCGTGGAAGGGACTAGGGCTCCTAGCAGGTCGGGTATGTTTTGAGAATAGATCAGAATGCTCGTATGTTGAATAAGAAGGACGAAGAAAAGCAGGCAGTAAGTATACGCCAATAATGCGTTAATTGGAGGGAATTTGCTTTCTGTTCATAATTAAGCCCAAGCACCTTAAAATAAAGGGCAGGCGATATAACTCTAGAAGTAATCAAACTGGCTAAGAAGTGTAGGGTACAACTTGTGAGTTTCTATTCTTTCCAACTACAAAAGGGCTAGAGTGAAGGTATAACTGTAGCTCAGCTTGGCTCTACCTTTTGAGAGTCAATAAGGGCGAAGGGAATAAAATAAATTATTTTTATTTATAGATGAATCTTTTTCGACTAGAAGACCTTTACGGCTTTTTTTAACCTGCTTTAAAGATCTTCATAAGATCTTTGAAACTGTAAAAAATTGCGAAAATTTATATCTCCCAGAACTCCACTGAATCGCACCTAAAAGGTATAGAAAGCTTAAACTGAAAAGTTATTTTCAAGTAAATTACCAGTTCCCGTGCATAAAAAGAAAAATAAATTAATAAAAAAAGAAAAATCAATAAAAAAAATAAATAAAAGTTATTTGTGATATTTTATTTGCTGTTTTTATTTTACTTGTAACTGTAAAAAAAAGCAGGAAAAAAGTGAGTTGTATACAGTGAATAAAGATAAATTAATTCATTGTTGATTTATATATATATATATATATATATATATATATATATATATATATATATATATATATATATATATATATATATATATATATATATATATATATATATATATATATATATATATATATATATATATATATATATATATATATATATATATATATATATATATATAGCAATCTGACATTTCTATTGGAAAGTTTGTCATTTTTAAGCATAATCGTACTCAAAACGTTTTGACGTACGGCCATTATTGTTGTTTACAGTGACTTGAAAAAATTAATACCGAAAAAATGGAATTAACTCGTGAACATTTTCGTGCCATCATTTTTCACAATTTTCGACGTGGATTATCACGACAAGAGTGCATTGATGAACTTAAATCTTTATATGGCGAAGTACCATCCTATAGCACTATGAAAAATTGGTATAATGAATTTAATCGTGGCCGAAGCTCGCTCAAAGACGAATTCCGTGAAGGTCGTTCAAAAACTGCTGTTGTGCCAGAGAACATTGATGCCGTGCGTGAACTCATAATGCAAGATCGACATGCGACATACCGAGAGATAGAGACATCCTTGGACATTTCTTCCTCCAGCATACATTCGATACTGCATGAACACCTGGCCGTAAAAAAGGTTTGTTCTCGCTGGATCCCGCACAATTTGAAAGTCGCTCAAAAAAAGGCTCGTGTCGATTGGTGCAAAAAAAAATGTTGCAAAAATACGATTGCGGTGCTTCAAAAGACGTTTATAAGATCGTCACAGGTGACGAATCATGGATCTATACGTATGAGCCCGAAACGAAACAACAATCGACCGTGTGGGTCTTCAAAGACGAGCAAAATCCAACGAAAGAAGCACATCGAAGCAAATGCTCGCCTGTTTCTTCGCCAAAACTGGTCATGTGGCGACTGTTACGCTTGAGCAACGTAGGACGGTCACTTGTGAGTGGTACACTACAATATGTTTGCCTGAAGTCATCGGAGAAATTCGAAAAACCTACAAGAGAAGACGAATCATTGTTCACCATGACAATGCGAGCTCTCACACATCGGCTCAAACCAGAGCGTTTTTGACCGGCCAAAACGTCGAATTAATGGGTCATCCGCCGTACAGCCCTAACTTGGCACCTAATGACTTCTTCTTGTTTCCGCATATCAACCTGGTAAACGATTTTCGTCGGCAGAAGAAGCTGTTGAAGTGTTCAAAAACCATGTTTTAGAGGTGCCTCAATCGGAGTGGAAAAAGTGCTTCGACAACTGGTTTGAGCGCATGCAAAAGTGTATAAATCATGCTGGAAAATACTTTGAAAAACAATAAAACCATTTTTGATTATAAATATTCGCATACATATATATATATATATATATATATATATATATATATATATATAATTTTTTTTCTTTTGCTTAAACTTTGATTTGTCTCATTACTTTATTGTTTGCTCAAAAATCTTTAGTTTATTTAAAATATATGTGAGAAGTTTCCTGAAGAGCTAAGTAAGCGGTAGTGAAATAACTATCGAGACGTGCTTTTACCCTTAATAATCAATATCGGTAACTTAATAGTTTAATCGGAATAAAAAAGCAAGATAATAAAAAAAAAACAATTTATTAATAAAAATTTTTCACTTTAATCTTATTTGCATCAGCAAGAAAGAAGACTGGTGGTTAATTATGTAAAACCATTAAAACAATTGCAACAGCTATACATGTAATTTGAGAATCCACCTTACGTTTCTTTTTACTTTACCCTGTGACTGAAGTATTTATTAAAGGATTTTTAATATGTAAATTGCATAATGTTCTGAACTAAAAATGTGAAAGCACAGACCGATCAAATCAAAATACAAGAATATATTCAATATGCAGAGCAATATTATGAAATTGAAATTTAGTTGAATCATTTAGCCATTCACTTCTTGCCAAGAATGTATTTGTGTATAAAAAGTTGCACTTGAAAATGTTGTTTACAGTAAGAGTGTTGTTAATGGAGTTTAAATGTTCAAAGAACACGCGTGTATTTACTTCCACCTGCTGCATGCAACGTTTAAAGTACAGGCATCCAATTCATTTTTTCTTCATTAGAGATCTTAAGTTATACTCTAAATATACTTTTGTTTATAGTTGTTGCACTAGATGTTGGTGCCTGCAAAATGCTTAAACACTTAATTATAAAAATCATTAATTTGTTTTAGTAATTTTAGAGTGATAATAAAAAAATTTTCTTTGCTAAATTAAATACTTGACAAAGTAAAAAATGTTACATAATTGTGATAAAAATTTGAATTTGATTTTAAGTAAAAGGTAGCATTAAAAATAACTTTCGTTTTAAAAGCGTTACAAAATTATTAATAATTTTTTGAAAGTTTGCATTTTAATTTACGAATTTTTTACTAAGAAAAATGTATTTAAATGTATTTTTTTGAGAAGTTACTGATCTTATAAAGAACTGTTCGTTTGAAATTCAGAACATAAAGATGTTGACAAGTTTCAATTAAACGAATAAAAAAATAAATTTAGTAGTTTTATTTATTTATTGTTTTATTGAAAATTTTTCTAAATTTATTGTTGTGTTTGAAGAAAACTTAATATTAATATTTTTGTTTCCTGTAGATGTCACCCAACGGTGTGGTGAAATATTGAAAAAAAAATGAAAACTTATAAACAATATTTTTATTTCAAAAAGTGATCTAGTAATGTGATTTGTAAAAAATTCACTATTATTGAATTTTTAACTGACGTCAAAAAATGGGAGAAGTTTTTAATTCCACTAAATGTTGCTTTTTTATATCTGTGCCTTCATAACTCAGTCATTTATGGATCGATTTTGAATTTTTTATTGAAAGGTGATGTTTGCAGATTGCCCCATTTTATAAATAGTTTAAAATCTCAAAACTTAAAGGGTGTCCCCATACAATACATGTTTTTACAATTATATTGAACCGTAAAGTGCGCCACTTTAAAATTTAAAAAACTATTTATCACTTTAGGTGCTAATGGAAAAAAGCAATAAAAAAATCTAAAAACTAAAGGGTGTTTCCATATGTGAAGTAAGTTGGTCTATCTTTTCAACCGTTTTAGAAATGTTTGGAAATAAAACAGAATGACAATTACTATGACCGTTATTGTAACAAGTATTAATATTCAAGATTACAAATTAAAGGGTGAGCCAATAATTCATTTAATTTGATGTATATGGCCATACTTTTGAACAGTTGTAGGCAGACGTGTGAAATTTTCAAAGAATTTGTATTGCTTACTCTGCTATAACAACAACTATAAATTTTGAATTTGGAGATAAAAGGGTGTCTCAAAAGTAAATTTAATTTAATGCATGTGGTCAAAATTTTAAGCCGTTATAGACGAAAGGTTAAAATTTACACTATAAAATTTGAATTTGGAAATTAAAGGGTGCCTCTATGTTGTTGTAATTTCATGTATACTGCCAAACTATTGAACAGTTGTCGACAGATGGTTGAAATTAACAAGGAGCTGTAGTGCGAAGTGTTGTGATTTGAAGTATGCGGTCAAACTTTTGAAACATTATAGACAGACAAACGGAATCATTTTTGAAGGCGGTTTTTTCCAAGATTTATTCTTTTTTAGAAGATACTCAAAACTTATTGTAAATTTGTTTTTGTAGATGTTGTTTTTGTAAACATTTTATTTAACACATAATCAAAAGTAGATTTAAGGTGAAAGCCATGGAGAGATATCGCTTTTAGGTCTTTTATCACTTAACCGGATTCTTAAACAATTTTGCCAATAAAGTGCGAACTTGGTCCTGAGATTATGCAACATTTTCGAAAATAAGTAAAGCCATAAAGGGTTTAAGAAAATTTGAAATGAAGTAAAATTTCGAAAAAATCGAATATTACTTCCAAAATATTTTGTTTCTCATCCACGAGATAACTCTGACGTTTTAAGATTCCTTTTATATGGGTTAATGTAATCAAATCTTAAATTCTGACAACAGTACAGCCAACCACACAAAGCAATACTTTATTTACGGCCTCAAGTGTTGCTGACTTAATAAAATAAGATGAAATCTTGTTGTAATTCATCCCACAGTTTCTAATCCCCTTAATGAATATATAAATGCGTCCGGATTTCAAGTGAACAGTACATTTAACAATCCACCTGCTTTGTGCATCTTGATTGTATGTAGCATGCAATACCACCATCAAAATTTTTAAAAGGAAGTAAATATGCAAAAGCATCACTTTTTTTAAATCACGCCACCAAAACACAGTGAATCAAGAGCTTTTGATCTTTAAATTGTTCTTAGTCTATCGTTTTACAAATAAGTTTTTGCCCAACAACGCGTTAAACAAGGAAGTCTAGTAGCCACAAATTACTTAACGTTTTATGTTTAAACTGTTAAAAAGCTGCCAAGAGTAATGAACTTTCTTTTGTTGCATCTCAATTTTATTAAAAAAAAACTACGGCAGCTGACAAGTTCAAGGATACTTTAAAAAATAATAGAAATGAACATTAGAAAAAAGTTTTTCTCTTTTTTAGATGTTTTATTTATTTTTACTTTTATTATTATTTTTATTTTATTTTTACAAGTAACTAATGGTAATTTCACTTGAACTTTTATTCGTTTTTCATTCTAATTGCGTGCTTTTCTTCAGTTTCTTATACTTTCTTATGCATGTTTTTACATTTTGCCGCTTTGTTTGTTCGTTGCATGTGGCCCGGAGTTAAAACAAAGTGAAGTTATTAAAAAAATTTACAATCATAGACTGTATATAATTTTTAAAAAGGATTAAATCCCTGACAGAATGGCGCGCTAAATAATTGTATACATCGTATCTATTAATGTTTTTTTTGAGAAACAAACTTTAAATTTTAATAGCTCTCAGATAGGAAAAAAATTTACATTAATTGACTTGTTACTTTGTTACTTCTGTACCTAAACTGGATGATAAATAAATTCCAATGACATGTAGTTTAAACCAAAAGGATGCAATGCGCCATACACTCGTTTTCTTTCTTGTACATTACGAAATTCACCATTTATGTAAAGCGGTAATGTAAAATTGCGTAATGTGGTAATATGAGCCAGCAATGCCTTGAATGCTAATGTCTCATACGCAGAAAATATTTTTGCTCCCATTAAAATTTTAGGGGATTAAAATTATGATATGCATCAATATTTCGTCTTTAGATTGTAACCTGGCCAGGCGCCTAGCCTTTAAGTAGTAAAAAGTGGCCTCAAAAACTATAAGGAAGATGTCTGGCTATATTTATCGGTAACTCCTAAGATAAAATGTTTTAGCGATTTAGTTATATATACTTTTTCGCTACAAAATTAAAAATACTTTGTTCATACAAACTTTTAACCTACGTTTGCCTTTAAACTAAATTTCGTCTGGTTCCCCATCAAATACGAAGGCTTATAAATACGCATACTTTTCATCATGTGATAGAAAATCTTACACAGAGTCATTACGTGAATAGATTTTTTCAATATTTTGTATGACTAAATATGACTAAATGACCAAAACTGAAGATCATATTTTATCGAATAATCGCATAAAACTCTAAAAGGTGTTCTATTAATCGAATAAACTATTTGTTTAGGATTTGTAAAAATTTTATAAAGTGATTTTTTTTTAAATTAAAAGACGGACGATTTTCAGTGTGCTGCACCATTGTATGTATTATTATATGCTATTGTTCGTCTTTATGTGATAATACGGTATTTAACTTCGTTATCAATGCAATTCCTCTTTCCGCTATGTAATTGACCACTACAGATGCACAGAGGAATATTTTGCCAGTCTAGCCGGACATTAGTCCCAAGGTTAAATTCAAGCAATGTACAGACTGCAAAATTTTACATCGTATAGAAAATTTTCTTATTGCTTAAGATTTGTTGTTTTGGGTAAATTGCATATGTTTTTATTGACTTAATGTTCTAATCATGTAATCGAATTCAACGAATTTTTCCTTCAAGTTGGAAGTAAAAAGTAATAACGATGCCGCTACATTCAAACAGAATTTTATTTTTAGAAAATAATAAAAGATTGGCTAGTGCAAGTTGTAAATTTTATTCAATATAGTTAAGCAATGCACTCGTTGACAATTGGGGAAGCTTTTCACAAGAGCCATCCAGTATCAAGGAAGTCAAACTGTTCTATTAAAACACTGTAAATACTTCACGTTGGTAAATACATAGCAATACTCATTCGATATCATAGATACGAATCACAATTATGTGAAAAACTAAAAAAAAAATTATTACCTGTATAACCGTTTTTTTTTTTAATTAACAGGTATTTACCTACACTTTCTTTTTTTCATTAACCACAATTGGCTCGAATTGAAAGAAGATATTAGTTTGTATTACGTCAGAAGGGAGCAAAACTTTGCACGAAACATATTGTCTATTCTCTCTATCAGATTATTATTATGTTTTTAATAAGCCATATCTCTATAATTTTTTGTCAACAGCTTAAAGATTATTGTCAGAGTAAGATTACAAAAGAATCAACGAAAAAAATAAAGTTTGTTACTTTAGAACTTTAAAATCTTGTTTTCTAACAACCACAAACAATTTACAATTTTCTGTTTGTTAATATGATTAGAGCCATTTAACTAATTGTAACTAGAAATCATACATGGGAGTAATTAATCTACAGTTGATTATCATTAAATGATAAATAATGCGAATTTGTTAAAAAAAACAAAGTCATTGATACTGCCTAATCATCAAATAAATGGTTTTAACTCATTACCATCTCCAGTTATTGTACACTATAGAGCTTAAAATGTAGTAGTATATTATTAAAAAATGACATTTTTACCACAAAAATTTTGTAAAATGTAAATGTTTTAACATTCTCAGTAAAAATGAGACACTACAGAAACAATCTTTTTGTTTGCTTTTAATTATTAAGATCTGAGCTGGTGTTAGGTGCACTCAAAAAAAAAACATGGTTGAGGTAACCATAATCTCAGCGCAACATAATATGGTTGCATTATATGGTTGCTAAAAAAACATAGTATTGTTACATTTGCAACTTTATTGTTGTCCAAAGTAAAAACATAATTATGTTCAAATATAAACATTAAATGGTTAAATCAAAATATAATAATATGGCTGAAAATGTCATGTTATATAATTGAATTATAATATAGTCTCGCAAGTGCAAAATCTTCCTGATATAAAAAACTGATTATTTTTTATTTAGTAACGATTTGTCATAAAAATTATTTAAAAACATTAATTTATAAAAAAAAACAATTATCTGCTTAAAATAACAAATAAATGATTTCATAATTATGCCTCAAACACAAAAATAAAGATTTATATGCTTACAATACATACATATTTACTTCAACTTTTTTTTAAATGTTTTGGCTCCCTTTTTATTTGTTTTCATATTTTTCATTTTATTTTTAAATATTATTTTATATTATTTTCAATAAGTTATAAAACTTTGGTTGTGGTTGAAATTTTTTTAAGTTAAAACCAACCATGCTGCATTTTTTTTGCAAAGTAACTATATAATCGTTAAAAGTTAACAAAAAATGTTTGTCGTCACTAAAGTTTTGGTGAAAACAACTATAATTTGTTCTCCGCAACTATACTTTGCTATTGTGACATGGTTGTTATATGTTTTTTCTGAGTGTGCCTTTAAATTTTAGGTAACAAATATTTACTTAAAAAGGATAAATTATTAATATATTTAAATACATTCATCTACAAAAGGGTAAAGGCATATTTGCTTTATTCATAGTTCTTTTTAAAGGTTCAGCTCTCATAAATTTATTTTTCATTAAAATAATTTTTTTCCAATTGTAATTAGTAATTAAACAGTCTTTTTAAAATTTCATTCCCATTAGTGAAAAGCATTATAGTTACAATAAAATCATTAGCACAAACTGCTTCAAACAACGCCAATGGTAATGGAAAAATCCCATACATGCTAGAAATGCATTATTTTATAGTCCCTTGTTTAAGTTACTTTAAAATAAAGGTTTTTTATTTAATCATAAAATGACTTTAACTAATCCGAAAAAATTTCATTTTCGGAGTGATAAATGGCTATAATTAATAATCCATTATAGTTGCATTTCCCTTCTTCATAAACCTTGCGAAAAAGCCAACCGTTAAGAAGCCTAACATTTGGGCCTAAAAATATTTCTTATTTTATAAAGTCTATTTGTATTAAAGCCAAGGTGTTTCTCTGGTCATTTTTATACTTAAAAATTCCTACTCTTTGATGAAAGTGACGATTTAAAAATAGTTCGTCTTTTCTCATATCGCTTATTTACTTTAAGAATGCATAACTCATAAAGCCACTTATGCTTTATATTGTGTATAAGTTTCATCTTTATGTCTTTTGTACTTGCCACGTTTTAAATTGTTATTTCGTTTCATGTTTGTCAATAAGAACGACACATTTTGAGCTGTGGAGTAAACGTCATAACGTAAGATAATATCGCTTTCTAAAACATTGTCACATTTCGTTTTGTGACAATGATATGAAAAATTATATTTTTAAAATGTTGCGACTTTTCGCGTATAATGTATTATTTTCAAATACGGCTGTGTTGAAATATGTTAAGAGAAACTCCGTTTTTTCACAATAACGACATATTTTAGTCTGCGATACAGTATTGGATATATTTTTACAGCAATAATGTCATAGTTCTAACATCCCACATAGTTTGTACAAGACCTCTCCTTTAATTAATTGATGAAGGTTTTCTTAAATGTTTTTTTTTTTAATTATGAATCATTTTATAATTGTAGTGGGAACTTAAGAAGTCTGATATTTTTAACGATGGTGTGAACGAGTCAAAAACTTAAACTGCGATTATCTCCAAACAATTTTTTCTTGAAGTAAATGAGCTATTCATGTAAATATTAATTGTTGATATTTGGAAAATCTACTTGACATTACTTAACAGAAAACAGTTAAAGATTTTCTTTGTGTATGGGTGGTTTCTGTAGCATTTTTTAAATAATTAACCGTTCAGATACTTGCCTGTATACCAGCCTTAGATCTGATTTTTGGTAATAAAAGAGGGAGTATTACAAAACTCTTAAGAATTTACTAGTTTTTTTACTTCGTTCACTTTTCCGCACATTGAGGCGATACATTTAAAATAGGCTTTCTGCCCATTTTCACTCTTTATTATTAAGTGCTTTTTTCTTCCACTAAAAGTTTAATGTAGATACCAAATCGATTATTTGCAATAAATTAAAAAATACAATAACAAAAATTTTACATTTTTTTGTGTTTTTCTAACAAAGGGACTTCAGAATATTGTTGAAAAGCTGATTTTTTGTTGTGGATATTTTCGTAATCTTTCTAAAATTAAAAAAAATTTTACTTTCCGACAATAAATTATAAAATCGAGAGTGGCATGCATTTAACTTTACCAATACCTCATGGAAACAGATATTTTTATGGATAAACATTTATTTTATAAAAAAATAAAAGTTCAAAGTATATTCGAATCGAAAAAATAATTATTTTTGGTTTGGGGTGGTAAATAGACTACCCCTTCCCCCTTGCCGCTTATTCCAGTTGCCGGTTATTCCAGTTGCCGGTTATTCCCAAAAAACTGTACTGTTTTATAAATCCATATACCAAATGAACATACTGAATTGTCAAAAGTATGACCTATAAAGAGTTCCCATACACCCACTCACAGACATTTTCGTGAAAATAGTTAAAATGCATTCCGATAATTAAATCCGATTATTAATTTTTTCACGACTTCTGTACTTTACCTTCACTACAAATGGTAAAAATATATGGCCTACTAAAAACAGAGACTTAGGTGTTTATAATAATAGTCATGCCTAACGTTATTTTAAATTTATTCTATCATTATAACATAGGAGGGCTGCTATATATATTTCTGGCCTGGCAACACTGAGTGCTGCCAAGTGCAATCTGACATTTCCATTGGAAAGTTTGTCATGTTTAAGCATAATCGTACTCAAAACGTTTTAACGTACGACCATTATTTGTGTTGTTTGCAGTGACTTGAAAAAATTAATATAGAAAAAAATGGAATTAACTCGTGAACATTTTCGTGCCATCATTTTTCACAACTTTCGACGTGGATTATCACGACAAGAGTGCATTGATGAGCTTAAATCTTTGTATGGCGATGAAGCAACAACTCGCTCAAACACGAATTCCGTGAAGGTCGTCTAAAAACGGCTGTTGTGTCAGACAACATTGATGCCGTGCGTGAACTCATAATGCAAGATCGACATGCGACATACCGAGAGATAGAGACATCCTTGGACATTTCTTCCACCATTATACATTCGATACTGCATGAACACCTGGCCCTAAAAAAGATTTGTCCTCGTTGGATCCCGCACAATTTGAAAGTCGCTCAAAAAAAGGCTCGTGTCGATTGGTGCAATGAAATGTTGCAAAAATACGATTACGGTGCTTCAAAAGACGTTTATAAGATCGTCACAAGTGACGAATCATGGATCCATGCGTATGAGCCCGAAACGAAACAACAATCGACCGTGTGAGTCTTCAAAGACGAGCAAAATCCAACGAAAGTTGTTCGTGGAAGAAGCACTTCGAAGCAAATGGTCGCCTGTTTCTTCGGCAAAACTGGTCATGTGGCGACTGTTCCGCTTGAGCAACGTAGGACGGTCACTTCTGAGTGGTACACTACAATTTGTTTGCCTAAAGTCATCGGAGAAATTCGAAAAACCAACAAGAGAAGACGAATCATTGTTCACCATGACAATGCGAGCTCTCACACATCGGCTCAAACCAGAGCGTTTTTGACGGGCCAAAACGTCGAATTAATGGGTCGTCCACCGTACAGCCCTAACTTGGCACCTAATGCCTTCTTCTTATTTCCGCACATCAAGAAATAAATGCGTGGTCAACGATTTTCGTTGCCAGAAGAAGCTGTTGAAGTGTTCAAAAACCATGTTTTAGAGGTGTCTCATTCGGAGTGGAAAAAGTGCTTCGACAACTGGTTTGAACGCATGCAAAGGTGTATAAATCATGCTGAAGAATACTTTGAAAAACAATAAAACCTTTTTTGATTATAATTATTCGCATTTTCAATATTAGGCCAGAAATATATAGAGCAGCCCTCGTACCCGTCAACTTCACTCAATTCCTACAATTTTTTTTTTGTAATTTAATATAATTAATTATTCCTTCAGAGCTAGCACGCAATTAAACTATAAACATTTTTTATTGATATAAAATAATTTCAAAATATTATTGCACAAATTCTTTAAGGCAATAAATTTAAAAGATACCATTTTCTGTATAAACAACAATATTCAATTAAGAGAAAATATCGTTCAAGCGAAAAATACTAAAATATTTATTCTCAAGTTTATTTTGAATAATTGCAGCTTAATAATATAATAAACTTATAAATAACTGTAATTTTTCACATAGTCTTTATGATTTAACTTTTACGTTCTCATTAATGCAACTAAAATCTATTGCAAAAAAACCTTGCTAGTTTAGGTACCCAGCAAAAAAAACAATTATGGCTTTCAAAATTCGAAGCAAAAAACGGTAACACAGTAATTAACTGAAATACTATAAACTTATGTATTCATCAAGATAATATCTGGAAATCCCCTTTAGTCGTGGTATCATAGCATTAAAAAAATCTCATTTCCTTACCTTAATCATTAGCAAAATAATAGTGTGAATTAAAGGGTTTCAGATTGATATCATTTGAACAAAGAACACGGTCATTATGATAGCAGCAACCAACAAACGCCTACAAAAAAAAAAAAAAAAAAAATAGAAGAGAAGTTCACATACAATCGACGACCTGCATGGTTTGCATGCGCACCATTACTGATGGATATTTTAAGAATGGTGATAGCTTTCACAGTTTTTACCTGTCACCGAAGTATTCCTGTGCAGTAAACTATGTTCTTGATTTTAGTCATTGAGTTTTTAAGCTTCGTATTAAGTTTTGCTGTTGACTGCACCAACAGTGTTTATTACTTGTTTCTAATCTAACCACATCAAAAGCTTTGTTTGTGCAAACAAATAATTAAAAAAATATTCACATTACTCATTAGCAACACGAATTGTTTGAAATATGTTTTGTAGATACAGTGGAGCTGACCGAGAAAAATTAAAAATATACTATTTGATGAATTGAGAGGTATGAGTTAATAATTAGCGGATTGGGAATTTTTAATGTCTCATGTCAATTATACAAAAATTATACCGACAATTAAAGTAAACCTTAGTTAATATTAGAATTTTTTGCTGACTCTTATAAAATCTATACCCAAAAATACTCATTTTGATGATTTTTTAGACGCGAGCTTGCTTATGAAAGTTTACCTAAGAACTTTTGATACTGTACAAAATTCTTGATAATAGTAATCAGGATTAAAGAAATCTTAATTTAAGAATTTACTTTTGACTTTTCTGGTGCATTTGGTCATTTGAAAGTGAAAGGTGTAAAATAGAGGTTACAGATGGTAATAAATGTGAAACTTTTTAACTGCTGTTTAGATTTTTCTGAAGCTTAGAATGTCTTTAGAGGTGGAGTCACAATTTGTTAACCTATAGCCTTGTAGCTTAAGCACTAACGCAGCTACATTGGGCCAACGTTGACCACTTTGGTTCCAAATAAAAATCGTGAAATGAGGAGCTGAGCTGTATATATCAATATGATACTGAAACAGCATCTGTAATGTTATGAGGAAAAAAGTAAGAATAATTTAAAATAAAAATTGCATTCGTGACCAACCGAATGTACAAGACAAGTTACAAAGAGAAGAGTAAAGAAATATTTTGATTTGTGTGTGGACTTTTCTTATTCATATTTACAAAGTTAGTTGGTTAAATTCATTATGTTTACAATGTATACAACCTAAAGTAGATAGATGCGAAAAATGCTGATGATAGTTGTAGCGATCCAAAAAATGCAACATTACACTCTGCTAGTGTGTAATTTTTCTTGTTTTCTTTGGAAAACGTCTGTTTACAAAATAATTTATCTTTGTAAAAAAAGGCTGTTAAAAAGTTAAAAATCAATTTCAATTCAATTGTAACTTTCTTAAATGTTGCCAGATTTTAAAAATGTGAACGACTAAAATTTTTCCATTTAAATACGACGTGATTATCACCCTATCTGCTTAGTGCCTAATGAACCCGTTGCTAAAATGCCTGAAACGCAACATTGTCTTCAGAATATTAAAATTTTCGCATATGGAAGAAAGATAATTCACAACAAACATTCGATAAGCATTTAAATCTTCAAATTGGTTTTATTGAGGTGATCATAAAAAAAGATATCGGGCTTTTGCTACAAGAAGCTGCGAAGCTGCAAACTAATAAACGGCTTTATAGCATATAGCGGTATTTCTAGAATGGATTTTAATACATACTATATTATGTAGAACTGCATTACTATTAAGCGACCCTGTATTACCACACTTGAACAAAAACATATAATCACTGCATTATCATGCAGTTCTATATAAAATATAATTTTTATCAATGAAAATATTAATTTTTCAATTTCTAATAATTGTTCATCATTAGTGTTACAAATAAGCTTTAAAATGAGATATTATTCAATAAATTTGATGCAGTGGTATGGGAGATATTTGCAATCGACAAAAAAAAGTGCTTTAGAAATAATATACATGATGATAACCGAGTAGATCAGTTAAGGAAGCACTGTCTATTTTTAATAATTTTTACTTAACATAAAACAAGTAAAATTAAAGTTATTTTTATTTGTACATTAGCACTTAACTATACAATTTTTCAGACGGCTAAAAACCTGCGTCTCATCAATTGTTCCAAATGTCACGTTGACTACATCTAATCAGCTTCGTATTTACTTTTAGAACTTGCCGTCAGTATCACTATCAAAAAATAGTGTCAATAATCAGTCAAAAATAAAACTATTGATATTATCGGTAACTCTATGAACATGTCAAAATGTTTTTTTTTTTCGGTTATAAACCTTTGTCTAAAAAAACAATGTCTTTGGCTCTACGCGTATTTACCTTCGTTCAAGTTTTTTGTTTTTAAATAGGTCTCCTTGCAGAAAGATTCGATAAATGGTTTTAGACGTCCGCTAAGTATAGACAAGTAATTATAGATTTTTTCAAAATAATCTGATTAAACCATAATAATCCAGAATAAAACCACAAGAATTGTTAGTTTAATTTTTTTTGTTTCTGTTTATGTGTAGGACCAATTGTTGGAGGAGACTATCAAGTACTTCGTCTTTGAAAGCGCTTTCTTATATAAAATTGTTATGAAAATAACATTTTAAATTGTTCCTTAGATAAACAGAGTTAAAGTATTTTTTACTTTTCTCCACAATAAGTGTGGTGAGAGTGTAGGAAACAAAATAAAAATAAAAGATAGCTAACAATATTTGGGCAGCCCCAGCTATTGCATGCGTTACAATCTAAATAGATCGTAAAGAAAAATAAGTAAGAGCGCTATATTCGGCAATGCCCAATCTTATAAACCTTTTGCGTCTATGTAAATCTAATTTAGTGAAGTAACTCCAATCAAAAAATCAAATATGTATAATATTACATAAAAATTTCATCGGCTCTTAATAGGTTAAGCATTTTTAAAAAAATTTTAGTACTTGCTTAAAAATCTCTTCAAAAGTCTTTATATTATACCCATATTAGTATCTAAAAAATTTTTTTAATTTCAGAGGCCCATAGCTCGGAAAATGTGGGTGAGCGCCTAATTTTTCAATTAATGTTTCTTCCTACTTTTTAATTCTCTATCACTCCATATATTTGTTTTTTTTTTTAATGGAGTTACTTCATTGTTCCAAATAATATGGAAAAATTAGAGGTAGGCGTGGTGTTTTTCCGCTGCCTCGAAGGACTTGGACTGATGTTACCAATTTCCAATATCACTTCTTTCGATACTATGTCTGATCGATTGGGGTATTCAAATTTTTTCTAGCTGATATAATGCCTTGGCTAACTTGATTTCGACACTAACACGGACTGCCGTCACTTAATCGACTTCGCAGAATATATATACTTTATAGTGTAGGAAATATAAATTGTAAAAATTACAAACGGAATGACAAACTTAGTAATACCCTTTTCTACTTTTTGTGGTGAAGGATATAATAATTGTGTTGAGAAGCCACCATCGATGAGTTATTTAAAGGCGAATGAATTGTAAACAGGAGTGGAAACCTCACCAGAGTTTTGCATAGAAATGGCGTTTGTATATAAATTGCAAGAGTAGTTAAGATACTGCTTTACTTGGAGAGGAATATAGTAACATATCAGTGCATTAATCGGAGCTGAATTTGCATAGCACAGGATCATGTGCTTAAATTTCACCTGAGCCACTAAGTAAACAATATATCATGAGCTTAAGTCTCGCTACTATTATAAAACAAACAAGCGGTCTTTAGTAAACAAATTAGGCAGGACCCAGTGATAATAGCTTTGCGTTTTTATTTTTCGTTAAATCTTTCTAGTTCACCTCTACTTTAGAATGCGAAAAAACGTTTTCCTATAAACGCGAAACCTATAGGTTTTCGTTTAGCTTGCATTTTACCTTTGGAACAAAACTTTATCAGGTGAGTGCAGTTGGAATGTGCTTATTTTTAATACATGAATTTTGTGCATTTAGATATTAAACTAAACATAACATATGCATTTTAAATATAAAAAAAATGAACTTACCTAATGGTTGATTTAATGCACTGGTAATTCTATATTTAAACATTGGTCGACAGGTATACCTAATGATTATGCTGTTCCACTGTATACTAGCGTTTGACGTAAATAAACTTTATATCCCTGATATAAAATTAAATAATTAAAGTATGAGATTAGAATAGATCTTAGTTTATACTAACTCTGCAATCTATCGTCATTTAATTTTATGAAGGTTTTTAAATTTATCAACTTCCTTGATCATTTGTGAATGATTTACTTTAAAACAAATAAATAAAATACAAAAACTGGCTTTGAGGTACCGTTTTAATATTTAAGTTGCAAATAAATCACCATAAAAAATTATTTTTTTCTATTTTCTTTAAAAAAAGTCTTATTTTACAATTAAATCACTTCAGCTGAAATATTACACATGAAAACATAATAGAACAGAGGAGTCGTAGATTATCTATAGTTAACATTCATACATAATTATTATAATTAACAAATGATTCTATCTCTATAGGCTGTTGCATTTGATGGTTGAGATTTTTCTTTTTAATTAAAGAAAATAAATAAATTTTCTCAAGAGTTAATCATAAAAATTATAGTGAGATTTTTGTGTTTTGCGTTTCCGTATTTCAAAAGTTCAAGTCAATTTTTGGTTATTGTCTGTAAAAACTTTTTAACAATAAAACAAAAAAAAAAAGGTTATTTAAAAACAAGTAAGAGTGCTATATTCGGCTAGGCTCAATTTTATACACCCTTCACTATCTATGTAAATCTAGTTTAGTGAAATAGCTCCAATCAAAAAAGCAAATATTGTAGTGACAAAGAATTTAAAAATAAGAAAAAAAAGCAATTTATAATATATCCTTAAATATCTAATCAAAAGCCTATAAATGTTACCCCTATTGATATTTTAAAAAGTTTCAAAATTTCAGAGGCCCGTAAATCGCAAAATATGGGCGAGCGCCAATATTGTCACTTGATATATTTTTTTTGTTATTATTAAATTTTCTATCGCCCCACATATTTGTTTTTTTGGTTAGAGTTACTTCATTGTTCCAAATAATATGGACAAATTAGAGGTAGGCGTGGTGTTTCGCCCGCTACATCAAAGGACATGGACCGATCTTGTTGATTTCCAATAGCACCTCTTTCGACACTATACCTGATCAATTGGCGTATTTAAATTTTTGTTGAAATATAGTTTGTTGAAATCTAGTTTGCCTTTTCCTCTTTTTGTGTTGAAGGGTATAATATAACCTTTACTTATTGATTAATTGTTTTTTGATTTAATTTAATTTATTTGTTTTTTTGAGATAATAATTTTTGCAAGAAAAAAAAAACCGGCTTTAAAATAGACAGGCGGACAATGGGTAATTGAATATAACATGAATCGAACAAATCTGTAAGTACAACTATAAAATTTTTAATTTCTCTTTTAAACGGTTCAAAATATAAAACCATATTTGTTTTTAATTTTTTTAATAGCGCTGATCACTTGTTAAAAAATTGGAAATTCCCCCCTTTAGCGCTCAGAACAGACCACGTATGTTATATGGAGAAACTATTTTCACAATTTATACGTTTATACTTTCACCACAAAAAGTGGAATATCCATTTCCGAACTCATAAAGTATATATATTCTGAGTTATGATTCATCGCGAAGTCGATTGAGCGATGTCCTTCTGTCCGTCCGTGTTCGCGTTGAAATAAACTTTGCCAACTGTAGAGAAAATTCAAGTACGCCAATCGATCAGACATTGTTTCGAAAATTTTGCTAGTGAAAACCAGCAAGATCGGTATGTCCTTCGATGCAGCAGTCGAAGCACCATGCCTGCCCTTTAGTTTTCCATATCATTTAGAAAAAATCTAGTTAAGTAAAATTGCTCGGTGTCGAATTGAGATTGATGATTGTTTTGTACACTTTCTAGAGCAGCAGTAGTGTTTTCATTTGATCTTGCCTTTTATCCTTTGGCCTTTTACATATAGACCCGCTTTTTTCGAAATCATGCACTAAATGCACGTTTTGTTGGGACGTTGTTTTTCCCAAAAATTTTACGTAACATTCTCATCGACACACCAATCGATTGATTTCGATAAACTGTTTAAACGTGTTTTGGTTTATTGAATACTTTTCCATAATGACTTAACGTTACGACTGCCAACTATGACCTGTCATTACTTTACTGTCATTACCAAAATGGCGGCAAAACAAAGCAATATACCTATCCGGGGGACACCCTGTATATACAGAGGAATTGATGATAACCTCATCTAAATACACAAGTAAACTTTAACCTAAATTGAAAACAAATAAGAAGTCGCTGCGTATGTTTTTATTGATCTGCTAATCCATTCAACTAATTTCCATTCAAGATTGTTAAAAACACTTTCAAGTATTCTCACAATATATACGCCCGAGGTGTGCTATCACTATATAAGGAGTAAAAAAAATGATTTTTGTGGCGAAACAATACCAAATGAAACGGTTCAAGCCTGTACAGTGAAAACAAGGAAATCGTCATTTAATCCTCAACGGAATTTTAGTTAGAAACCAAAGTAACAACAACTGTGCTTGGTTATCGTTTCATAATGTTTTAGAAGAGCCAGCTCAGTTTTCCTAGAATATCATGCCTTTGCCATAGCCACAGCGTAATGTAGTGTGGGTGGCTGTACGTGTTAAGGAAGCCTGAATAAACAAGGTACCACGGAAAATTAAAATAAAATTTGCTATCCTGATGTTTGTAACATAAAAAAGAGAAATAATCTAATAATATTTTGATTTTTTCGCATTGTGTACTTTAATGTATTGTGCGACTGATGCCATTTGCATTATTTTGAAAAAAAAAAAAAAAAAAAAAAAGATGATGTAAAAACTGTTTTACTGTCCGCCTTGACTTTTTTTATTTGCTTGTCACTTAAATGGAAAGTTGTTTTTTAAAGGAAGGAAGGGGAAGTAATGGTGGCCGCCACCGTTTTAGAACGCTTTTCCTATTGCGTCACTCAGTTCCAAAATTGGTTGCCTTTTTGGCGAGAGTATCTAGTTCTCACGGGGAAAAAACAACGCTTTTTTGGGCCCACTCAGGATGAAACCACTTTTAACGAAAGCAGCTCAGCGGATAACTTGTACGGTTGCTTGTCTCGGTCTCTACAATCATAATGTATGGTCATTTTGGGCGAAAGTATCGTATTTTCAATGGGAAAAAATAGATACGTTTTTTGTGATCTTTTTTATAATTACATTCTAAATAGACAGTTTTATTTATTTTAATATTCCTTCTTCTATCAAAGCTAATTTTGTTATTTAATTGAAAATATCCAATTCAGGAAAAAATGTACTTCACGGTTTTTTTTAATTCTCAAAATCGCTGCTATTTCTTTGACCCTACCTTGAGACGAGCCCAGCTCAGTGCCTAATTATTATATGCAGTTTTGACATGTTCTTCATATAAAAAAAGCCGAGGACCATAGTAAGAGTGAGCTCGTGATATGCTCTTTACTCAATCGCATACTAAATAGCAGCCAGAAAAAAGGCGTAACATTAAGTAATTATTCGACAGCACGTTTATCTCACGTATACAAATACAATTGTACAGACCTCTTATAAGGAGATTTTAGATATTTAAATTTTAGCAAAAATCCCAAATTTCGTATGGTGCTGGGAAACGTTTTAATAAGGACGAACTTAAGATTAGTTCAGAATAGGCAATTATTTTACAAAGTAAGCATACATTATTTTCTTCAAGAAACGAGCGTAACACTTGCTTGTAAATAATTACACCTTATCGATTTTCATCAAATAGTTTCAAGTTTTTCTAGGTTAATTTAGAAAACTTACTTTCAAAGCAATATTTTTATCTATTTGGGATATTGAAAACAACACAAACTTAACAGCTTCAACAGGCAATAAAGAAATGCCCTTATGGCTACTGTGTATTGTTTTTGTACATCTACGTGTTTTTCTTGCACTTGGCTTTAGGTAGCATTATTTTCTGGTAAAAGGGCGTATGCGTTCATGACCGTCAGCCTTTGAGGATGGTTTTATTATTCTATTTTTAATTAAAGAATTAAGCTAAATTACTCAAGTTTTAGTTTTAAATTTCATGAAGGGTTCATATCTTAAAACTATGATTCTTTCATTTGTACAGCTTTTTAATTAAAACAGGAAAGAGTGCTATATTCGGCTATGCCGAATCTTATATACCCTACACCATGTATATAGATTTACATTTAAGTGAAGTAACTCTAATAAAAAAAATCAAATATTCTAGTCACAGAGAGTTGAAAAATAAGCAAAAAATTCAGTGGTATATATTATTTTACATAAAAATGTTATGGGTCCATATTGACATTTAAAAAAATATGGTGCACAATTGGAAAGTTTAGAGGCCCGTAACTAGGAAAATATGAGCGAGCGGCAATTTCTTCTCTTGATGTTTTTTAAATTTTTCATTTTAAATTGCCTCATATATATATTTCTTCTTTTTTTAATGGAGTTACTTCATTATTCCAAATGATATGGAAAAATTAGAGGCAGACGTTTGCTGATTTTCAATAATTTTTAATAGTACCTCTGTCGATATTACGTCTGATCGATTGGTGTATTTAAATTTTCACTAGATTATTCAGTGCCTTGGCAAACATGATTTCAACTCCAACATGGACGAACAGACGGACAGACCGACATCGCACAACCGACTTCGCTAAGTATAAAAACTTATAACATATATAATGGGGTCGGAAATGAATATTGTAAAAATTACAAACGAAATGACAAACTTAGATATACTCTTTCGAAACTATGTCTCATCGATTGGCGCATTTAAATTTTTTCTAGATCATCTAGTGCCTTGGCCATTTTGATTGTAATCCGAACACAGACTGACAAACAGACAGACAACGAATATCGCACAATAGACTTCGCTATGCATAAGAACTCAGAATATACTTATATATATATGTATAATGGGGTCCGAAATAGATGTTGTAAAAATTACACGCGGATTGACAAACAGATATACCCTTTTTTGACCTGAGGTGAAGGGTATAAAAATCAATATTTACAAAGTTGATTCACAAGCTGCGTGTAAGTGGTAAGCATCTGTCTGTAATATTTTCCCATATCAGCAACATCTTCAGTTAAATATTTTTCTTAAATATTTTATAATAATCTTATTAAAAAGCTTTGTTTTTTTTTGTTTTTTGTTTTAACGTAATTGAATTGAACGTTGTGAAAACTAAATAAATCATAATAAATTGACAATTTTATGTTGTTGATTGAAAAATAAATACATTTGATCTGGTTTATTAAAAACCATAGGACAACCGAAATAAAAAAAATATTATTTTTATACACCCTGAAAAGAAAAGGTTTAATGGCTGAATTCCAACGTGATTCTGTTACGTTAATTAAACAGAACAACTAGATAATAAAGGAACTAAAATAAGCTAAGTCAAGTGTGAATTACTTTAAAGGTTTCGTAGAAGACGAAAATAAGATATAAAATAATAAAAAGAGGATATTTTGTTTTGTTTGTTTCTACTCTTCACAATTTAGTGTGCACATGAAGAATCATTAATTTAATTTGACTTCAATAACGAAAGGGAATACAATAATGAATTGGAATACTAGAACGTAAAATACGTACATTTATGTAATAAAGTCCTTAACACGCACCGAAAAGCTCATGACACAACGAAGAATAAGGCTGGGAGAAGAATTGGTTGAAAGTTACTATTATCTAATTAGTAAAAATCAAAATTAAGAAATATGTTTGGAAAGAGCATATATATAAAAAACAAATAAGAATGCTAAATACGGCTATGCCGAATCTATTAATTCCTTCACCCTCTATCTAAATCTAGTGAAGCAACTGCAATGTAAAAAGCAAAGATTAAGTTGACAGAAAGTTAAAACATAAAAAAAAAATAAAAAAAGTATATATATATATATATATATATATATATCAATCGATCAAACATAGTGTCGAAAGAGGTGCTATTGGAAATCAGCATGATTGGTCCTTGTCTTTGAGGCAGAGTTAATAAAAAATAAGAGATTTAAAAATTATCGTGGTAATAAAAAAAAAATAAAAATACATCAGAATTTGGATTAATATTAATTCAAATAATTTTGCGGTTATCTTTTCTAATTTTTAAAACAAAATAAATAGCAGAAAATAATTTAACTAAAACCTTTTGATAGCAACCGCAAGTGAAATCGAAAGTTGATAATGTTTGTTTTTCATGATTTGGTTGAAGCTTTTGTTATCTAGTGAAGATATTTTTCATTTTAAAATTAAAGAAAATCTAAATAAAAACTAAATTACACTAAAAGCTTATTCGACTATTATTTTAATAAACTTAACAAAATGTTCATAATATCTGCAGAACATTAAATAACGAATGTAGCAAAGCCAAATGAAGAAATTTCTGTAACATAACTCACATTCTAAAATTATTTATTTTTACGAATGAACCAAATATTAGTTGTATTATAACGTACCTTACTTCAATTCTATACTCCATTATACCGTAATAAAAAAAGTTTGGGTCAGAGTACAATATTTTTTCATATCTTTACTGAATGTTGTGAAAGAAACTTGAAGTTTATTAAGTTAAAAAAGAAAATATTTCAATTCAGATTTTTATTTTAATTTTATTGTATATTTTTTTGTTGATATCTTTAGAAGATAGGAACTACAATAGCGTATTCAGAACTACACATTTGATGCAAAGTACATTTTCAAAAGTGTTGAATTGAACAATACTTTTAGAAGATGTCAAGTCAAATAACTTTTTAATGCTTCCATCTCTTCATGCGATATTAGAAAACTGGCGGGAAAAAGAATAAAGAGGTGCTAAAAGCTTTTTGTATCAAATGAGGAACATAAGATATTTTTCTAGATATAAAATCAATTACGTAATATATTGTAATGTTATCTTTTTCAAGGTTATGTCGATAATTTAAAAAAGATTTAAATTTTTTCCTTTTAACTTATTTACTTTTAGTTTGCGGCATGAAGTGTAAAAAAATTATTGATGATTTTTATCACCTGCAAATGACTGTTAGCAAAAGTTTAGTACATGAAACTTCTGCTACCAAAGTTTAGGCAATTCCATTGTATTTTTTTTAATGCCACAACAAACACTTTCAATTTGGATCAATAGAATATTTTATGATTGTAAAACATTTGCCATGCAATTCTTATCCGTACTCATGACATTAAAATGGTTTGGAATTGAAGTGGACGCACATCTTTTCTTAGTTACCTTGGCGACTTCAAAAAATTTAAAAAGGAAAATGACTTTTACATTTTTTCTCTTCTAATTTTATTAAAAAATTTTCAGAAATACCAATTGAAAAATACAAAAGAAAAATGATAGGCCAAATACTATTACAGGATGTGTTTCTTATTTTAAGTAACGTGGTTTGTTTATTCATTATTCACTCTTGGACCACATACATTTGAAATGTAGGAAGAAATATATTTCGTTGATGGTTATACTATGTTGTGTTAATAGTAACCCATAAAGCATATGCTTGAAACTTAAATTAGTCAGTTTTTTTGTAGTCCAAAATGCACAATTTTAAAGAAACAATCACTAAAATAATTAAAAAAATTATTGAGATAAAGCTTCAGTATTCTTTTAGCAGCTGTTTAGCCTTTGAAAAAAAATCAAATACTACAAGTTCCTTTTATTAAAGAAAAGTCTTTTAACAAATTAATATAAAATAAAAAACTAAGGGCCGGTTTCACGGTGTCGCAATCAATCATTCGTTCGATCGCATAATTTCATTAAAAACAAAAACAATTTTTTAGAATTTGTTTTTTTTATGTAATTGTGCGAACAAACGACCGATTGCGATATCGTGAAACTGGCCCTAATAGAATATTAAAAATGTAAGTGAAAATTAATAAAAGAAAAACAGAAAAATTCGTGGCTATGCCGATGGTTAGTACGAAAGCAAAAACAAATGTACAAGACGAGTTAAAGAAATGCTTTAAGTTGTGTGTGAACTTCGTCTCACCAAATTAACATTAAGATTAGTTGGTTAAATAGATGGTGTTTACGGGGTACATAATATAACGCAAATAAATGCGAAGAATGCTGATGAAGGATGAGGCGGTCCAGAAAATGCACGCATTTTATTCTGCCTAGCGTCTAATTTTCCTGGTTTTCTTTGGAAAACGTCCGCACTTGGAAAAATTTTATAAAAATTATTGAAAATATGACACAATTTATTCTAGGAATGTCTTCCAAATTCGAAATAAAAGTAAAATAAATAAAAATGTGGCTTCAATGAAAATATTCCATTTTTCTTAATTACTGATTTCTTCAACAAAACTATAGCAACAGTTAAAATTGAACTCCATCCACTATCAGAACAAAAAAAAAAAAATATAATTTCTTCTACATTTTAGAATTCATCTTTTTGGTAATCAACGAAGTGTTTTAAAGCGCATGTAACCACGGTCACTTGATATGTTGCGGGCTACTAAGTTTGAGTGTGTCTAAAGCTTCCTTAAAAATATCTTTGCATGTGTCACACATTACATTGAATCCATTTGAAGCAAAGAAAGGCAATGCTTTTAATTGCAAATTCAAAATCTGAAATAATAATAAAAAAAACTTTTTTGATAATGCTTTTATAAGCAAATAAAAAAGTTATTAATTAAAAAAACTGATCAATTTAGGTACTAAAATCATCAACATTCCTATCTTAGTTTATGCTTGTACCATTATATATTTCTCCGACCAAATTTACTTTCATAGCATTTTTTTTTTTTTCATTAAAAAAGAAATTATTTTTATAAACTCAAATTTCAAATCGACGTCTTAAGTCAACAATTTATGTATAAAAGTGTCATAATTGTAATTCATGTAACCCACTTATTTAGCAAAACTGTTGTTTGGGATGCAGATATAGAGCTGCTGAAAAATGTTTGTTCAAGCAAACATTACAATGAAAGAAAAACTTTCCTTTTGCAAATAAGAAAATCCAAGTTTGTACATGGTTGTTTTTTAAAGTACTGGAAGCGTTTAATGTCTTCATAAAGTCGTTGCATGAAAAAAAGTTCCCACCGCTTACAATGCTTTCAATGATATGTTAATAAAAACAAATGCTCCACCCCTCAAAAATTGACCAAAAAAAAAAAAAAAAAAAAAATAACACAAAAATCGACCACCGCACACGATTTCTTTTTCCTTACACGTTTTCTTTTTTCACTTTAGGTTTTAAGCACTTTCGTTGAACGATTATAAGGCAGTGTTGACTGCTTTAGGTTTTAGTAACTTGTAAAATAATATAAAAAAGATGTGTTTAAATTCTCCAAATATAAATATTTCATGAAATTCTCATGAAATATTTATTTTTTTAAACTAAAATGTAATACTGCGGGGAAAGCACATCCATATAGTCATTTCGCTGCTGCTCGTATATAGCTTAGCAGTGAATTCTACCCAAATTTTTTAAAGAAAACCTCAGAGTCTTTTATCAAAAGCCATATATATTTCATGAGAATATCATGAAATATTTATATTTGAAGGAATCAAGCATAATTAAAGTAAATAAATTAATATATAAAAGATTCCAATTAATAAATTTTGTTTTTATAAAAAAAAACAATATTCTGTTACATGTTTTAAAAAAATTCCAAACAGTCGTATTAAGATATAAAATATTACTTCCTTACTTTTGAAAGTGGAAGTCAATCAAAGGACATGGTCTCAATTTTCTCAATAATAACTAAGTTTCATTTAGAAATTATTGAAATTTGAGAATTATCCAGCTCATAAATATTTTCGATTTAAATTTCGGCATTGAAAAGAAAAAATATTTGTCTGACATTTTTCTTACAAAGTTTTTGTACAGTAGGTTTTTTCTGTTTCTAAACGAGGCCAATTTTTTTGAATAAAAGATTTTTCTCTTTAATTATTATCAATATAAAAAATATTTTTTCCGAAATGTTCGTCTTCTTTTTTAGATACGTTAAGTTTTTTTAAAACTTTGTATTCGTGTAAAATAATTCTTGCAAAAAAAATCGACTTTAAAACAGATTTCGTCTGTCTGCCTATAACATATATATATACGCGAGCTATAGGGGCAACTTTTCATTTCCAAATTCAAATTTTCTACTTGCTATTGTAGTAGACTTAAAAATGAGGTTCTATGTAAAATTCCACCGTCCTTCTATAACGGTTTACATTGTAACGGTTCTATTGTAACACCCTTTAATTTATAGTTTTAAATAATTATACTTCTTATTATACCAAACAAAGAAGAGGACATTCTGTCTAATTTTTAAGTGCTTGCGTATAATGGTTCAAAACATACGGCCATATACATAGATGCAATTACATTAATTTTGGGAACACCCTTTAATTTCAAAATTCAAATTGTGGACTTGTTGCTGTAGCGGACTAAGATAAACAGGACCCTTGTAAGTTTCAGCTATCTGTGTATACCGGTTTAAAAGTTTGACGACATACGTAAAATTACTTTAACTGTTGTGACACCCTTAATTTCCAATTCCAAATTTTAAACTTCTTGTTATAGCTACAACTGTTCAACAGTTTGGCCGTATACATCCAACTACTTCAACTATACCCTTTAATTTGTAATATTGAATATTAATTAACACTTGTTACTTAAGTGGTCATAGCAATCGACATTCTGTCTAATTTTCAATCGTTTTCCTATAACGGTTCTGTAAATAGATGCGTATAGGTCAAATTATGCCACCTATTGGGACAACCTTTAATGTTAAGATTTATTTTAGTATTACTTTGGGCAATGGGGATCAACAGAACTATAAACTTAAAAGTGGCGATTCATAATACACGTAAAAAAACTGTATGTTGTATGGGGACACACTTAGTTTGCGAACTGTTTTAAAAACGACAGCAATCTGTCATCACCTTTCAAAGAAAGAAAACAATTTCAAAATCGGTTTAAAAATGACTGAGTTCCGTGGATACAAACATTTTAAAAAAGCAACATGTAGACAAATGGATAACCTACTTCATTTTTTCAAATCGGTTAAATATTGGTAAAATTAAAATTATAATTAAAGTTTTTGGTGAAAATATGATTTTTAATTGAGATTTCCATCGTTTAGTGAGTTCTAATATTTTGGTAGTCTGGATTTCTGTTCTGAAATATTTATCGCAATTACATCATCAGAACTTTTTGAGAGCAAAAATATTGGTATATTTACAAAATTAAATTTAAGATAATTTATCTTTGTTAATAATAGAAACTACATTGGTGCTTTTTCAATACTTTACGTATTTTTTTACCTTTTACCACAAAAAATGTAAAAAGGGTATATATAAATTTGTTATTCCGTGTGTAATTTCTACAATATCCATTTCCCAGCGGTGTCCGTTTTTTACATATAGGAAAGCTGGTGTTTGTTTTTTGTCTTTGAGTTTTTTCTAAATTAAATATCGTATTGTCTTTAGGATCACAGTATAAATAAGTATGTATCCTAGATTTTAATCTTAGCATAGAGCTTATGCCAATGAACCAATTCGTTTGTATATTCTCAAATATCATCAACCTCAATTTTGCTTCAATGTGGCCGTTCCACCTCAAACGTTCTTAAGTGGAGAATAGACGACCGAGAGTATTTGAGCAAGGTAAGTGTTATGTGCGTATATCATTTCTCATTAACCTCAATTCTAAATTTCTTGAGTCCAGCAAATGTCGGAATGTTGTTTTGGAGCTTTCCGTTAGCAAATGTGGATGTATGGGCACGATTACTATTTGACAAATCAGATGTATGCAGCAAGTATAAAAGACATCCCACGCTTTTCTTTTTTTATAGACTTTTGATCACTTAAATTGCTTACTAAAAACTTATAAACGTTCAAACGGAGTCCAATATTCTTGCTTCGCTCTCTTTTCATGATTCACAGCTCAATCACGACTGAATCAACTTGCTTCGCCATATAAAATCTTGAGAGCGAAGCATTTTGTTTTGAGACGATTCTGGTTGAATGTACTTGCGAAGCATGAAAAATTTCTGTCTTCCCTAATTTTTATCGCAAGTTTATCTGAACTAGCTGTATATAAATATAAACAAAAAAAGTAAACCAATATTATAAGTGCTGTGTGAATATTTGTTAATATAAAAACAAATAATTATATTATAATTTAAAATTTTATTAATTACAAACACTTAAATTGAAACGAAAAACAAAATTTTAGAACAGAAATCAATGTGACGCATGTAATTTGTGTCGTGGAGACGGCATGCTTCGCAATCATGATTCAGAGAGCGAAGCAAATGCTTCATATTGCCGTGTAAACATGCTATTAGATAGTTGTACAGTATTCTTTTATTTCCGAAAGCTTTTGTTTTTTGACAATATCTATTATTTCACCATATTTCCTTACCTGTGCTGGACCGTGCTATGTTATTCTCGGCATGCAAATTATTTGCATTATAGAATCTTACTGCTTGAAATTTGTGTGAAATTCTAGCGGTCACACACAAGAAATTAAGGTCACAATATTCGGTGTATGTTTTTTGGACAAAAACTGTAATTTATAAAGTTTAAATTTTTTCTCAATAGCTTTACTTCTACAGTTAAATATTTTATCTAAAAACAATGGTACATATAGTTCGTCTTAAGTCCACTTTTACAATTTTCCTACTTCAGCTGCTAAATCGAATTTTGGTAATATTTCTCTTCATCATAAAATGAAAAAAACTATTCTTTAACATATTTGAAGTACAAAAAAAAAACATTAAAACTGTGAGTTTTCATGTAAATTTTGCCGGCAGTCTAAAAAATGGTAAGCTGGATTAGTAATATTTCATAAAAACACGCTTGGATTAGAAAAGTTCAAAAATGACTTTTTGTCTTTCAACACACAATGGTGTGTCTAAATACAGCGGTATTTTTCACATACTTTTTTCTTTTTATTTGTCTGTTGATTTATGCATAAATATACACATCTACATATATGAATTTTAGCCATTGTTAATTGCTTATTGGAACACGTTTGCAATGTCGTGACCAACATCTCTTCTTTTGTATGCAATTCAGATGTAATAAAAGCGAAAAAAGGAGGAAAAGAAAAAATTAAAAAGAAAACTCAATGAAATTTCCTTTTTTGAAATATGTTAGCAGCTTACAAAGTATTAAATTAAGGTATTCCACTTTTTGCAACATCATCTTTAACGCGTTTTAAGCATTTTTTTCTTGGTTTGTCACCACCTCGATCTATATCATCAGCATATCACTTAATTCTAAGGCGGCTTTTAAGCGACTTTTTTTTGCGTTGACTATCATATAAAAGAAAATATGTATTGCCCCACAATTTCTAACATCGTGTAAACTTAGTTAAGAAATATTGGTTAGCTTAAAAAAATAAAAAACCTTTTATCATTGTGTTCGCAAAAATGTTTTTAATGTTTCAAACATGAAACGGTCGTTAATTGCTAAATTTAGGGCAACAAAAAAACTGTTTCGTAATTCAAAACCAGACCTGGGGGGATTCAATTACATTTCAATTACAATTACACGTAATGTGTAATTGAATATTTTCAATTACAAATTACAAGTAATTGTAATTGTAATTAGGCAATAATCATTACTTATTATTAAACAAAATTCAATTATATTCCTAAAAATAATAAGTATAACCAAAAATTCTGAAAATTAACTTCTTAAAAGCTTCGGATAATTTCAACAATTTTATTAATATTTTTATTGAAGTTCAGAAGAATATTAAACATACTCTGTAAGGTGTAATTTCCAAAGATTATATTTTGGAACTATTCCTTGTATATTATACAATGTACCTATACAATATATATTATACATTGTATGAACACATAGATAAATATGTGTTCGTAGAATACTTTTATTTATAAAATCAAGCCCGAATCGATTTGATTTATTTAGAGGAATATTGCAAAGTCATGAAGCCTTTTGCAGAAATTTTAGATTTTTTGCAAGGCGAAAACAACGTATCTTATGGAATGTTAGTCCCTTCATTGGTTACTCTTAAAGTCAAAACCGATAAATTAATAAATGGACACCTAACATTTTTACAACAAGTTACAAAATTGCTTCAATAAAGTCTTTTTAAACGATTTCAACAATTGAACTGAAGATGGTCACGATGCAGTTGTTGTTTCAATGTTTCATCTAAACATAAAATTGAAAAAATTTGAACCAAACTTTTACTTTCGTGATCTGAATTCATCTCTTAAGCACCTTAGGAATTATCCTACAATACCAAAGGCTTTTTTACGATCAAATACTCTTATAACATCTTTAGCGCTAGTTGAAAAATTGTTTTCATTCACTAGTATAATTTTAACACCTAGGCGACAAAGCTTAACAGATAAAAATTTTGAAAAAATTGTTTTATTTAAATCAAATAAAAATTTTGTTAAAAATTTCACTTTTTTAGTATATTTTCTATATATATACGTATGTGTTAAGGAAGATCCTTCGTATTATTGGTTGCAATTTACTTAAACCACTTGTATGGCTTAATTCAATGAAAGAACCCAATATGAAATTGCAGAGATGGAAATTACAGTTAAATGAATATGATTTTTAAGTTGAATATATTAAAGGTAAAACAAATAAAGTAGCTGATTACCTAAGTCGTCTTGATGTAAATGTATTAACAGAAGAGGAGCAAGAATTAACTATTCAATCTGATTTAGCAACTGTACATAGTGGACAAGAAAATTTAAATGATCATATTCCTATATTAGAATCTCCGGTAAATATTTACAGAAATCAAATAATAGTAACGTTAGGAAATAGTTATAGATACAAAAAACAAATACTATATGAAAATAAAATGAGACATATAATTACAATAAAGGAATATTTTGAAGAAAAAATAATACATTTTTTAAAGATGATATTTCCTATAAAAGGAACTGTGGCAATATTTTGTGATAATTTTGATATATTTAAGAATTTTCAAGATACTTTGGTCCATTATTTTTCAAACACGCCTAAAATGAAATTTTTATATTGTTTAAAATTTATAAAAGATATTTTTGATAACAAAAAACTTCTAGAAATAATAGATAAATATCACACTGATAAAAATCATAGAAGAATTGAAGAAACATTTTTGGAATTAAAGAATATAATTTATTACCCAAATTTAAGAAACGAAATTCACAAATTTATTAATAATTGCATAATATGTAATATGTGTAAATACGACAGAAAACCTATAAAAGCTAAATTATGTATAACTGAAACTCCAATACTTCGTATTGATATTTGGTTTCTAAATAAATCTACAACATTTTTAACATGCATTGATAAACTTACAAAACACGTTTCAATACATACTTTAAATGATAAAAATTCTTTAACTATAGTGGAAATGCTAAGGGAAAGATTTGCTGTTTTAGGCAAACTAAACAAAATTATACCTGATAATGAATTTAAAACAGCATACATTAAAAATGTCTTAAATTCAGAAAATATAGATTATCATTTCACTTCTCCTAACACCCACACTGGTAATTCAGATATAGAACGTTTTCACCTAACACTGAATGAACACATCCGAATTTTTAAATTAGATAAAGATAATAAAGATATTGATGATAAAACTTTAGTTTATAAATCTGTACAAATTTATAATGATATTATACATAGCACAACAGGATATAAACCAATAGATCTATTACATAATAAAGTTGATAAATCTGTTTGGGAAACATTACATAATATTGTTCATAATAAAAAGATCGAAAGAACAAATAAAATGAATGAAAAAAGAGAAGAATGTCATGCATATAAGGAAAGAGAGTTAGTAAAAAACCTTGGTTTTCAAAACCTTAAACAAAACCCAAAGTACATTTTAAAAGATGTTAAAGAAAGAAATAAAACTAATTTTTTAGATGAAAATGGTTGTAAACTTGATAGACAAATAGTCAAAAGAATATTTAAATATCAAAAAGAATTGCCTAATATAAAATTTGAGAGAAAGATTACAGTAAGAAATTACACTAAAAGAAAAGATATTTAATAATAATTGTAAAATTGTATTAATGTAATAAAATTGTAACATTCCAGGAGTAAACTATTTACAAAGGCTAGGGGAGTTATATGAAATATATGTATTGTTTACTTATCTTTATTAATTATGTTAACTTATTTATTGTTGTTATTATTAACTTTACTTATTTGTTCACTTGTAATTTATATACTTTATTATATTCAAATATTTTCGATCACAATTCACGTTTTAAATAATTATGTTTCTTTATCAAATGATTACCAGACAGATTATTTAGAAAATGTTTCCCCAAATTCTTCATGAATTTTCTTTTCCTTTTAAAAGATAATTAAATTTAGCATGACCATAATATGGGTTAAATGTTATCAGTCATGATTTCTCTGTTTGTTTTGTTTTAAATAATAATGTTTCTTTGTCAAACGAAAAATAAATAATGTTAGTTCTAATTTCGATTTTGTAAAATATACACGTAAAAAAAGAAAAATAAATATTAAAAAAATATATAAAAATAATAATAATATATTTTTTTAATATTTATTTTCCTTTTTTTACGTGTATATTTTACAAATTCGAAATTAGAACTAACATTATTTATTTTTCATTTGACAAAGAAACATTATTATTTAAAACATGAATTGTGATCGAAAATATTTGAATATAATAAAGTATATAAATTACAAGTGATTATATTATTATTATCCTTAAATTAAAGAGGATATTATTATTATTATTCTTATTTTTATATCTTTTAATATTTATTTTTCTTTTTTTTTCCGTGTGTATTTTACAAAATCGAAATTAGAACTAACATTATTTATTTTTCATTTGACAAAGAAACATTATTATTTAAAACAAAACAAACAAAGAAATCATGACTGATAACATTTAACCCATATTATGGTCATGCTAAATTTAATTATCTTTTAAAAGGAAAAGAAAATTCATGAAGAATTTGGGGAATCATTTTCTAAATAATCTGTCTGGTAATCGACGTATATGAAGAGTTAAGTTAAAAGTGGCACAATCGTTGGGTTCTCTTCATTGAGGCAAAACTTGTATATGCTAAAATACAGGGTGTCCTCCGTGAGGGTATTCTACTTTGTTTGTTTATAATTTTTGATTAAATAATTCTTCCAGGCGAAATTGCACACAATACTGTCACATTTATTGGATACAAAGGGGACTTAAGAATAATTTGAGAGTTTTCCATTGCCGAGAACTGTCTATTCTGTTTTCATATATCCACATATACATCCAAATGAACATGTGTCTTGTCACTCATTATATTTTTTTATGAAAATATTGATGGGAGAACTGTAATACCCTATTGGCATATCTACGGCGACGTAAATGGTCTTGTGGAAGAAGCTTTTGTGGGAACTAAATCTTAAATGGAAACAAATGCAAATCATTGTAAAAAATCGTGGCCAAAATTTTTCTTTGGAGACCAAGTCCTTATCACGGCGTCGAATTGAAATCCAGCATTGAAATTTTGTTATTTGCACTTTTCTTCTTGTTCGCAATCCTCTCTTCCATTTTATACCTTTTTATAATATATTGCACTGTTGATCAGCTTCTATCAACTATCTCAGATATTTCTCGCAGCGATTTATTATTATTATGATGTTGAATTATTAATTTTCTTACTTCAACAGAAGTTTGTCCTCTCTGTCCACCCATTTTGTTCTTTTTTTTGTAAATCTTTCAAACAAAAACTCAAATAACTGACAATAAAAAAGGTGATAATGGGAAAAGTCCCTATTTTTTAATTATTTTTACGAAATATCCCAAAGTTAGATGCAAATTCAGAGAATGTTGCCAAACTAAATAAGACTGTACGAGTTTGACTTTGGCGTCGAAAGTTGCCACTTTTTAAAATATTTATCTGTATTTTAATTAATAAAGATATATTCAAAATTTCGTTTCTGATATTTAATTAAGTACATAGTTTTGTACTAAAATTAAGTAAATTTATTTTATTAGCCTATTTAGTTTTAGACATATAACATAACGAAATTTGTTTTCATAGGTGTACAAGTTTCGCTTGGAGCTACTGTAGATATCCAAAACTATCAAACAATAAGTGATACTAAAAGTTTCTTGCTAGAATAAGTAAGTTAGATATTTTTTGGCGAAAGTGGAAACTGGATTAAAAAATTTTTAAACTAAAATTATTGGTGAAATTTTAATCGTTAAGTTAAATTCAAATTATTGGTGAAATTTTAATCGTTAAGTTAAATTCAAATTTTTTTTGATAATCAAAATTTATTTTTGCCGAAATTTCGGTTTTTAATTAATTAATTTATAAAAACTGAAAATACAGGCATTTGCCATTTCTTAAATATATTATCCGCCATTTATAGACCGATAATACTAAATTTGAATAGCACTTCTTACAAAATATGGAGCACTGTCGCACTTTTCTATGAAAAGTTTAGATGCCTATAACTCGGAAAATGTATAAATACCCTTCACAACAAAAAGTGAAAAAAGTGTAGACCTAAGTATGTCTCACCGTTTGTAATTTCTACAATATCTATATACGACTCTATTAAGTATATATATTCTTAGTTTTATGCATAGCGAAGTCGATTGAGCGATGTCCGCAAGTCCGTCCGTGTTGGTGTTAAAATCAAGTTTGCCTCGGCACTAGATCAGCTGAATAAAATTTAAATACTCGCTATTGCGAATCAGCAAAATTAAAAGTACAAGTTTTTTGCTCAACTGGAGTTTACGTTTTTATGCTGCGAAATTTATTGTGTGCTTTTTTTTAAACTTTACAGTTATTGTGTCTCTTCAATACTTTAGGAATTTCAGACCACTGCTTTGATGCTTGTGTAAATGGAACTTCTATTATACATATTACGTTACAGCCACTAATGTACACATATTGAATCAGAATAAACGTAGTTGTCGTTGATATTGATATAGTACATACGAGTATATACATAGACTTCATAAACGTGTTATTAATATTTGCTACATTACACTTTTCGCACTTTTTTTTATAAAACATAAAAATATTTTATTTGAAAAAGGAAATTATTTAAAGAAAATAATATTTATCTTAAACTTACACTCACCTAAATGCTTCTTTAATTTTTGTACATTCAAAGACTAACGGTTGTTGCAGTTGTTGTCTTTTTTTATTGTTATGTTTGTAAGCTGCATCTTGAACACCATGTAACTTAAATAGTGTGTGGCTGAGTTGGATGATAAAACATATTGTATGAACCATTTAGTGACTACATGTTGAATGCAAAACTGACTAATAAATTTAATGTTTTTTTTTAATCGACAATATCAAAGATAAGCTATTGTTCCTGTATATATGTAAATATAAATATGTAAATGTAAATGTTTATATGTATGTATTTCTGAAAAAGATTTAAGGCCAATAGGAAGCGTCGAAGAATAAACGGTTGTGTTACAGTTGCTATTGAAAATCTGCTATTTGAAATGATTGTTTTGCCCAGATAGAGATTAAAAGATTAACAAGCTGTGAAGCAGTTACTCCTACTTAACACTTGATAGTTGTAGTTGTTTCTTTTACAATTTCTATTAATTTTATAACATATAAAAACGGTATATACAGTTTGTTTAATATTTTTTAAAAGGTTTTTGTAGAGAGATTTTTCAATAAGTTTGTTTAAATATTATGGGTATTGTTGCCTCGCTAAAAGTAGGCAACGCAGTAGAGCTGCAGTAAAATAAAGTCGGTTTCAGATATGCACCTAAAAATAATAGCCATCCGGGTTACTGAATTTCTATAATGAAGGTAACCTTAGTAATCCTAATCTGTTTTGGGTACACGCAAAGAAAAAACATGATTGAGGTAACCATAATCTAAGAGCGCCATATTACAGTTGCATTATAGAGTTGTTTAAAAAACATAGTATTGTTACATTTAATAATAATACAGGTGGTCTTGCAACCATAATGTTATTTAGCAAAACAATAACATGTAAAAATATAAACATAATCATGTTCAAATATAAAAATTAAATGATTAAATTAAAATATCATAATATAGCTAAAAACTTCATGTTACATAATTGAATTGTAATAAAGTCCCGTAAGTACAAAGATTTCCTGATATATTGTTATTTATTGTTTTATTTATTAAAGAATTGTCGCAAAAATTATTTAAAAATACAATTATTTTATTATTATTTTATTTTTATTTTATTATTATTTTATCTTTATACATTGTGAACATCCATTTATAGAGTAAACTTTACGTTGTCGTAGAATATGTCACACGATACGTGGAGGTAATTCGGAATTCACTCCACATTTATCCAAAACTTTTAACACGTTAAACTGACAGCTGCGGTGATATAGTTTATAATACGACAGCTTTAATAAAAAATATGTAAATGATTTCACAATTTTACTTAAAATACAAAAATAAAGATGCTATTTTTGAAATGTTTTGGTTCGCTTTATATTTGTTTTATATTCTGTACATTATTTTTAGTTTTTCATTTTGTACATACATACATTTTTTTAATATTTTCATTTTCTCTGAAAAATAATTTAAACTTTAGGCGAACAAAAAAAATTACTAAACTGTCAAGAGCTGTTTTCTTTGAATCATAGTTTGATTAATAATTTGGTTAAATACATTATTATTAATACTATAACTTTTGGTATGATTCCTCCATTTCGAATTAACGCCATCTATGGATCAAAAGCGCGAGTCTCTTCCTTTTTAAAACAACGAAATAACCCTGGTAAAAAGAGCATGGACAAGTTAATACCGTTGTTCTGCCGGCGTAATGTGTATGCCTTGTTGAATTCAATGACTAGCGGAAACGTAGGAAAATGCTATGGACCATAACATAAACAAAAAGGGAATTTTTGAGATAAATCGAAAATTAACAATAATTAAGACTGCTATAAAAATATTTCAAATTAGCCACAAATCAACAGTTCTCTAAGCCCTGATGTTCCATTGATATATATAACAAAAAGATTGTAATTTAGAAAAAAATGAGATTTTACCTTAAAACTTTTTTAACAACTAAGAATATCCATAAAAAAACAAAGTTCATCAAAAAATGTGATTTTTGAATTCTACTCAACCTTCAAAATTAAATAAAATTTGTCAAAACTAATAATACGATACAGCAAAAATTAAAATCAGAGTTTGATCTGGAATGATTTATTTCGGAAAATCATTACCGCTCTGTGGTCATTGATGTTTTGCCCAAAAATGTGGAAGAGATATGGTTCCAACACCATGACGTAACGTGCTATATAGCGATCGCAGCAATTAATTTATTAAAATCAAAATTTGTCGATAAATTGATTTGAAACAAGTAAGAGTGCTATATTTAGCTATGCCGGATCTTTTATATCATTCACCATCTATGTAAATCTAGCTTAGTAAAGTAACTCCAATCAAAAAAGCAAATATTGGGATGACAGAATTAAAAAATGTAGTACTGCGTATATATTATTTAACATAAAAATGCCATCGTCTCTTGATGTGTTAAGCCTTTTTCTTAAATTTTAGTATTTCCTTAAAGATCTCTTCAAAAGCTTTAAAAAGCTTTACATTTCAAAAAATTTAAAAATTTCAAAGGTTCGTAACTTGAAAAATATGGGTGAGCGCCAATTTTTTCACTTTAATTCTCTATCGCCCATATACATATATTTTTGATTGGAGTTACTTTATTGTTCCAAATGACATGAAAAAATTAGAAGTAGGTAAAGGTGTTTTGCCTGCTGCCTCGAAGGACATGGATCGATGGATGCTGATTTCCAAAAGCACCTCTTTGGACACTATATCTAATCGATTAACATATTTTTTTTAATCAACAACACAGACGTACATCGCTCAATTAATTATATTTAATATATTTATACAAAAAGAAATCAGCTATACGTTAGCATACTTGAACATGAAAACAGTTGTAGTTGTTTTTATATTTTAAAGCCTGCTTTCCAAATTCTAAGACGATACAAGTATTTTTTTTTTTTTTTTGTTTTTTTTTTTTATTGGGTCACTATAATTATTCTCATTTATGGATTTATTATTTTCCTTTTTATAAGCATAGAATTATGACTTATTAATATTTATGTTGAACATTAAATCTATAACTGCATTTTCTTTTAACTTTAATTAGTTAATATTACAATTAGTTTTAAGTAAAATTTAAGTCTGATCATAATTTATATTTAACTTTGGGCAAACGTTACCCATTAAACTCTGCAAAGCTTTTCGTTTATAGTTATAACGTACTTTTTCCACGTTTAACTTATTCGCCCTGGTGCTGCCATTAAGTTCGTATATTTGTTCCATTTTAATTGTCGCATTAAAAATAGGTTCAAGTTACTAGATATACGACTAATATTTTTTTATGTTTAATAAAAAAATTAAAAGAAAAGGAGCAATCTTATTTCTAAATATAAGATGTCACTGCATACGGTTGACTTTTTTCGACAGTTAAAAGATGATAAAAATAATATGAAAACAACAAATAAAATATCACAAAACACTATGATAATCTTTTTTTGTTTTATGCGCGGCCACTTGCAAATTATTTTATTAAAAAATAGCTACGGGCATATTGAATTAAACAAATTAATTTTTAAAAATATAATGCTATTTTTTAATTAACCCAATACAATTTTTAAATTACTGATACAAATAATTTTTGGGAAAAACCGACTCAAAACTTGTTTTAACTGTCTGTCTACAATGGTACAAGATTGTGGACACATACATAAAATTACATTAACTATTGAGACACTCTTATATTTCATCTCCAAACTTTATACTTGTTCAACAGTTTGGCAATATACATCAATTTATATCAACTATTTGGACATCCTTTTTTTCCAAATCCCAAATTTATACTTTTTGTATTAGCGGAGAGGGCATTACAGGTTCTTTGTAAATTTCAAGCGTCTGTCTAAAACTGTTCAAAAATATGGCCACATGCATCAAATTAAATGAACTATTGGGGTACCCTTTATTTTATAATTTTGAATATTAATACTTGTTACTATAACAGTTATAGCAATCGACATTCTGCCCAATTTTCAAACGTTTGTCTATAATGGTACAAAAGATAGGCCCAAGTCAATTAATATCACCTATGGGGACACCTTTTAATTTCTAAACTTAATTTGTATTAATTTTGTTACTGGGAGCTATAATAATAATCAGTTATTTTAAGTAATAAATATATATATTGAGCATAAACTATAAAATTCCAAAAAAAATTTTAAAATTCGGTTCAGTAATGATTGAGTTCGGCTGTTACAAACATTAAAAAAGCAACGTTCAGACGACTTGAAAAAATAGCACAATATTTTTACAAATTTATAAAGTTAGTTTTTAATATTTTCAAAACTTTTATAATTTTATTCGTAGTCCAATGTTATTTACTTTTTAGGTTGTGAGCATTCTTTCTAGCACGGTAACCTGCTACTGTTTAAAAAACTTGTTCTTGAATAGTGTTTTCGATTCGGGATTACTATGAGTTTAGACGGGTACAGTAATACAATATGACTTCTGCCAAGACAATTTTTGTATCGAGTGGTGACTAGAGATTTTCTATATGTTAGGAATTATGTCTCAAAAATAATATTTGTACGATAGATATTAATGGCACATTCCAACGACGTTCAAGGAACACGCTTTAGTGCTGCCTTGTATTACGTGACGTTCTGCATCATGGCTCCTACTACCCAGACATTTGCAAAGTAGCTTGTATCGATTTTCTTTCATATAGAATTTGACACTGTTAAAGTTATTGTGTAAAAGTTTATCAATCTGGCAGATTAAAATAATAAAAACCAAATTAAATAAAAATATTTTAATAACAAATTTTCATTGATGTAAAACCCAACAACAATTTGCAAAAATAAAACTCTTAAGGAATTTTACTAATTTTCTAAGAAAACTGGTTTTCGTAACGAATTCTTAATGAATTTTTATCTTTAGTTATGCTTGATTCCTTCAAGAAAATTTCTTTTTTTTTAACAATAAGCAAAATTGTGAAATATTCTCAAAATTTCCTTTATCAGAAATTAGGCAGCAAAATTAATTAAGTGATGTAATTGCAAAATTAAAAAAAAATATATATTTAAACTGTCTTAAAATACAGCATACATGTCTTAAAATGCAGCAGTAGCGTTTGTGGCTACTATTCTCTTCTCCCTCTATTTACTTAACCCAATAACCGCCAAAATAGAACCAGAAGCGATAATTAACTAAGAAGTTTATTATTTCATTAGTTGTTTTTAAAACATAAAATAAAAGCATAAAAAGTTAAAAAAAAAATAAATAAATCTGTTTAGCAGATAGTGTGTACTCAACTGAGTACAGCGGCGTGAAAATATTCCAAACATTTTTTCAATGCATAACTTTTTTAAACTTTTCTTGCATTGCCACCGAACTTTTGCAAGGCATAAAACAAATCTTAGTTGCTTTTCCATTTTTTTGGGTCGAGCTCTATTTTAGACATTTTGTAATCGAACGACGGAATTAAAGTTGATCCATGCTATCGCCATGAAACATTACATATAACCACCAAGCGTTTGAAATGGCCATATCTAATATACAAGTAAATAATACCCACCACCGTTTCTTACCACAAATTGCAATTCTATAAAGAGGAATAGACAGGTCTAGTTTATCTACCTCTCCCATTTTTTGTTATTCTCTTTCCATTTGACCAAAAGAATTTAATTAATTTAATTTTTCAATGGACATTTCTTTGTTCTGTTTTCTCTAATATATCCAGACGCACGAAATCCTTCTTCCTTGGAGATTGTAACTGTTAAAAAAGTAATCAAAAAATATTTCATGCAATGCCGCTATAGTCTGTATTTTTTCAAACAAATGTTTTACTACACTTGACCCTAAGGGATCAGGAAAATTTTCCTCCGATTTTCCACAATAAAAATCAAAACTGCAGCAATACTAGTGGAACTAGCTGCTGGCTTTATAAGTATGAACTGCTTTGCAGGGTGATGACCAAAATATTTTATATTACTGTCAACATAACATTTAAAGTGTTGCCACAATATTTATATACGAGTACATTCTGCCGCTGTACTCAATTCAGAACATTTGCATTCAAATTACGATAACTTTGTCAAGGTTAACGGCATACCATTTTTTAAAATTATTTTATAAATAGGAATGCTTACTGTTAGAAAATGATAATAAAAAAGAAATTTGCAATAGAGTAAAAGCTAAAAGAGGGGATAGTCTCTGCTTATCTCGCCACTCTAGAGTTGTATACATAAAGAGACCACTTTTTGATAGTTGATTATTTATATCGTATCCAGATTTCTTATTATTATACAAGACACAAAATTTTTTTTAAGTTAAAAACAAACTAACAAATTACAAAAACTATTAAAATCTTAAAATTATTGCCTACAGTTTACCTGTACTCAATTGAGTACTGCGGCGTCAAATGGGTTAAGCAAACCTCATATCTTATGGAACATGAAACGTCACATAAAGTTTTCGCATAGACAAAAGAAATTCGAGTTTTATCACTTGTGCGTACTATTTGTAATTTGCGCTTAACTTTGAACAATATTTGGTAGTTTTTCGTCACTTTTACTATTCTTTTTTCTTTTATTTTTATTTTAATATGACAACAAATATTACCTTTTTATAGATATCTACAATTCTAACTACTATGATTTGGGTTTCAGTAGTGTATTCTAAATATTTTGTATTGCATCTTTTAATTAACAGAATAACTTTAATTGGAAAATCAAATCGGTCAGGATAAATTTCTCAATAGTTGTTGCAACCAAACTTTAAAAATATGTAAATGTAATTTGTTAGTTTTTAATATTTTTAATAGTAAAAATTAACTTCTGATTCTGATTAGTAGTTAAATTTTTAATATTTCAATTCATATTTTAGCAATCATTTTTCTGTGTGTGAGTTTGAACAATATTTGTTTCGACGGAACGTGTGTAATTATGATGACGATTTAATAGTGTTGAGTTGCTGAAGATAATTTCCTTTAATTCAGGCAATTTGAATCATTAAGATTTTAATATGTCGTAGTTCGTGCCTTTAAGGCATGAATATGTTGAGAGGAGAAATTAGAAATAGAAAAGTTGCTTCTTAGGGAATGACAATGTATTTCCAGGTGCCTTGAAAAATTATGCTTTCGACATGCAAACTTGTTACGTGCTTCCTTGTATCACAGAAACCATTTTTGTTATTTATTTAATTTAATATAAGTCTATGGATAAAACCACTTACAGACCGACAAAGAAAATAATAATAAAATTTATTACAATTAAAATTTAATAATTTAAACATGAGTATTTAAAAATAAAATATTATTGCGTTTTATAACATTTACATTCACGGAAAAATCAATAGGACTGAAAAAATCATTAAATTGTTTACACATTCTTCTAAACGGATCAGCATCTGCGTAATTTGTATGGAAAACTTGAAGATGTAACGGTGTCCAGAAGCGGGTAAATCGAAATTCTGATAAAACATCACCATTTATTAATTTCAATAAAAACGTCAGATTAAGCACTGTCCTTTGACTTTTTAAACTAGGCAATTTAATATTAGCTGTATACGACGGAAGATTAAATTCATAACCAAGAAATAAAGTTCTCAAACAGAACAAAAAAAATAGTTTTTGGACTGATTCTATATAGTCAATGTGAACATTATAGTTAGGGTACCATACAACAGATCCATACTCCAAAATCGGTCTCATATTTGTGTCAGTGAACTCTTTTATGCACCTTTTAATAAATACCAATACACCACGAGCTTTGTTTACCATCATAGTAATATGATACGATACGATCGAGAGTGATACCAAGATCTAAAAATTCTGTTACTGATTCCAATAAAGTCCATCAAGTGTATATTTTAGCGAAAAAATTAAATTCCATGAGAAACGCATATGCTTACACTTCTTTAGATTTAAGTCCATTAAGTTAGTTTTACACCAACCATAAAACCTGTTTGGTAAAATCCATTCAGCTTTGCATTATAAAATTTTAATGAATGGTTTTTGATTCTCGGAATTAAGTTGGTATCAATCTTTAAAACTTAGAATTGTGTTCTACTATAAGAATATATTTCAATCGGTCCAACTATTTAGATACTGCTTTTTCATTTTCTAATTTTATTACACTGGAAAACTGCATGTCTGTTTCATCATAGGTTCATTCCCATACCCCTGCTACCTCTCCTTCATAGTGCGAATATTAACTACTTATGTCAATTTAAGACGAACCCTGTATCTAACTAACTAGAGCTGCTACAAAAAATCTAAGCGTATATTTGAAATCGGCGCACCGAAATAAGTAAACAACAGTAGGAAAACTTTATGTAACAAAAAAAGTGTAATTTTGTTTTTCTGTGTTATTTTTGCCCCACTGTAGAAAAAAGTCAGTAATAAAAATAATCACAACTATCGTGAATAAAAAGTGAAATTTTTGTTCACGTGAAATTTTTATTCCACCCGAACTGTAAATTGGTATCGGAAAATTCACGTGAACAATTTTTTCACAACTTGAAAAATTTTGGATTCAACCTTAGATTCGGCGTTAGGGAATTTCAAAGCTTGTATGTATAATATGATATACATCAAGGCAATTAACCTAATACCTTGCATTTTGTTAAGAAGAATGTCACTTTGAAATTTATTTACCGATTTTACCCTAATATTAGTTTTTATCAACCTAAGGCCGAGGCCCCGCAATGAGCAGCATTTCTGAGCGACTAAGCGGTGCCGCTCAGGAATAGATTTAGTTGATTTCTTTGCGGCAAAGTACAAACATGGTAAAAGTGAATGCGGAGCTTATAATTTCATCTGTACAAAGCCGAACGACAAGATAGATTACCAAATTTTAAAAATAAAAATATAACTGATAAATTATGGAGTGAAGTTGGTGAATTTTGTGGGTGCATAGGTAACATTTTTTTTTAATTTTTATATTTATTTAATACATTTTATTTAGTTCTATGTTTTTCTTTCTAGGAGAGACAGCGAAAGCAAAGTGGAAAAATATAAAAGACACATTCCGAAAAACTTTGGAAAAAAATCCACCAGTAACATCTGGCTCCAGAGCTCATACAAATAAAATAAGATGGCAATATTTTGATATGATGTCTTTCATCAACGACACTGTTGCTGCACACCGAAGGAAATTTGAAGGAGCCAGATACTGCTGGCACTGAAATAAATGCTATTATTGAGGAACTTCTGACTGAGGAGGATATTATATTAGTAAACAACACGCCTATCAGCAGCAGTACTGAAGAACTAACATTGATTAATAATAATATGCCCAGCACTAGCAATAAATCTACTAATTGTTTCACTCCAGTCCCATTAAGAAAAAAAGAAGAGTGCTCCAATGAATGTTGAAGCAGAATTTCTTTAATTGGAAAAGGAAAGTATGGAAATACTTAGAAAGGAGGTGGAGAAAAAAGAAGAGAATGCCGACCATAGTTTTTTATAAGTTTATTACTCCTTATGAAATAATAAGATAATCTTTTGTATATAAATGGTTAAATGCGCCGTAATGTCGCCTTGCTTGATTTATAGGATGAATACCAAATCTTCTTTTCTTTTTTCCTTAACGCATTAAGTTATTGTAAATATGAATACGATTTACGCGTAAAAACATTCCACAAACCACTCTTGACAATGGCATTTTAACAACTAACCGCTCAGAAATGACGCTCAGTAATAAGCAACTTGCCGGTCACCGCTCAGTCGTTCACCGCTCTGCCGCTCATTGCGTGGCCTCGGCCTAAAACTTTTTATTAGATGAAAAATACTTTCTTATGTATGAATACCACTATAAAAATCAAAGTGAACAAAACAAAAAAAAAATTCCACATTTCGTGCAAAACGAAAATATTTACGATAATGTGAATTTGATTTTTAGTGAAATGTGAAAAAATTTTATGTGAAAAATAATTCGCGATAGGGGTGAATATCTTAGATTAAAATACTAATATTTTATTTAATAAAGCTTTAAACTTATTAACTTGGTATATGACGATAGTTAACATTATAAATATAGACAGTAACGTGTATAACTGCGTGTAATGATTGTTGCATTTAAATGTTTTTAAAATATGGTTACCAGAAATGCTCTCTTCATTTCTTTTCGTTAGAAAATGTCTGATTACACAGGCCAACGATTATAAAACTTGTTTACTAAAAATACTTTATTCCTATAGGTTTTAGGGTGCCGAATCTAAATATAATATCAAAAAGCTGTATCACCCATAACTTCTTCACAATTTTATTACAATTTCATAGTTAAATTTATTAAATTAATCAATTTTTAAAGAATTGAACAGCATTAACATTTCAAATAATTAACTGAAATCTAATTCTATTGGTGCGGATCAGTTGGTAACACTGCTGGAACACATTTGCTGGCCAAAAAAGGTTGACTCTTTTCTCTGTTAACAGTTGATGTTTTGTTTACTGTCAACCTAACTTCAGAATATTTAAGCGTTGTTGTAAAAACATTTCTGACAGTTTTTGTTATATTTGTGGTGAGCTTCCCAACAAAAATTGGACATTACCTTAAAAAGTACTTGCCATATAATGACTTACTTTTGTGATTGCCATATTTTGTTACTCGCTTACAAAACACATTACATTAGTTCCCAAAAAAGGAAGTAGTAATGGAACTAGTTCTTTATGTTAAAAAAAACTACCGTTCTAATTGTTTTCATTATTTCCTACAATAATTAATGTAATTGATTCTCAGTTATTGATTATAAAAGTCTCATGCCTTGTTAAAATAATTACGTTGGCAATCTAGTTGGGAAGTACTTTCGCCAAAAATGCTTAATTCCTCACTCGATTACCTTTTCAAAATTTTTTTGCTGGGTTGTGAATAAAAAACACAAAGAAAAAAACTTGGTGATCAAAATAAATCTTGGTCACCCATACACCGTAAAGGGGTATATTTTGCTGGGACAAAAACTAATGCCAGATTTAGATTCAGCACATAAAAATCTATAAAGATCAGCTATTAAAGTTAGAAAATTTATTAAACAAAAGTTGTCCGTTGGCCTTTGTTATTAATACAGCTTTTGGTATTACACCTTTATTACATATTATGGATCTAATTTTAATCCAAATCCAGCAGCAAAAAAGCTTAAAAAATACAAATATTTTATTAACATTTTTAATTTCTAATTAATAAACAGTTATCACCAAAACTATATTCATAAATACCTGAGTTAAAACTCATTTAAATTCAAAGGCAGTTATCATACATTATTGATAGGAGTAGCAGTATTTTCTTTTATGTATTTGCTTTTATAATAAAAAAATGTATCCTCTATCTACATTTTGTCTTATTTTCTTTTTAGCCGTAAATACTACTAGAACAGTTTAGCAGGCCTTTAAGGCAACTGCAAAACAGGAGTAAGAACTCATTCGATATGCAATAAATATTTTTACTAATCAATATTCATATCGCTTTTGGCTTTTAACTTTTAGTGCAAAGATGCCACAAATTTACTAAACGCCTGTGTGTGTATGAATGTTATGGGTATAAGTCTAGGTTTAGCTTAGTATGCAGATAATTTTTATGGCTTCTTCTGGTTCAATTAATATAAATTTAATATGCCACCCGCTCGAAATGTTAGTTGTCTTTTAAACCGTCATGTATAAATAATTAGGAGTACACTGAGGGAAAAATCAAGTTGCAAAATCAACAACTACTGTGATCATTTTGAGAACACTATGTTGACGCTTTTATTGATAACTTTCGTTTACAATTTAGAAGTGAATGTGGTTGAATTGACAACGCTAGGTTTTCAAATTGAACGAGGGTGACGAAATTTAAAAATTTTGACAACGCATGTTTAGAAATTTTAAACGAACGTGTTTAAATTGACAACACATGGTTGTCGAATTATACGAAAACACCGAAATCTAAAGCTTTTGACAACGCGTGTTTACAATATTTTAATAAAAGTAGTTGAATTGACAACAGCAGGTTGTCAAATTACATAAAAACCCTATTTATTGTGTTTGGCTTTTTTTTCATTTTTTAGCAATTCAGGCTTTTCTAGCCAAAAAAAATTTGGAAAATAATGACGATAAAAAGCTGAAGAAATTCTTGGAAGACATAAATATGGAATAAATTTATAATAATTTAAAATGTAAGTAATTCAGTGCCTAAAGCAGAAATAGTTTAAATGTAGTTTTAATTTAGGAGAACAATTAACATTTAGAAGCTGGCGTTAGTTGAACAAGGAAGACTTAAAAGAAGCTGTGCCACCACTAGAATTCAGTGTAGAGTTCCGAGAAAAGGTGCTTCATCAAAAGTAAGATTAAATAAAGGTCCCATAAATAAATATAACATCACATATTGAAAGTGCCGATCAAAATACTAAACTAACGGGTGAGCATAGAGACTTCATAATTAATGACATTATTGAAGAAGTTTTAAGCAAAGATATTTTTCTCTTTGGAAAACGAAATGAAGGTAATTATTAAACAACAAAGAAGCTTTACTTTGTTTATATTTTTCTTAAGATATTCTTGCATAGAACTTATATAATACCAATTCTTGATTTTGTATCAGTTCCATTTCATGTGTAACATATGAATAATGGGAAAATTTATTTTAGATTTAACTTGATTTATATTTTGTACCTTCTTATTTATAAAAAAAATATTTTATGAGCGAAAAACTTATTGTGCATGTTTTTATTATTGTGGTCAATTGGGAATGAGGATAGTAACGAGTAGTGTATAATCGACTCCGGTATGGTGTCAATTTGACAGCGATATGTTATCAGTGCGACACTGCTAAAGTCCTTTTCGGCACCGATGCGGTGTCACATTCAACACATATATTGTCAATTTAGCAACGCTATCGTTGTCGCCGCTTTGACACCATCCGTGTACAACTTGATCACAAACGTGATTGATACACTTTTGACACTGTTTGTGGTCACTTTGTACACGTATGGTATCACTTTTTCTCTGGGTGTAAGTAACTGTGTTTCAAACATTCCATTAAGAAGGAAAAAAAAACTTAGTAAAGTTTTCAACTTCTAACGCTAATATAAAGAATGAAAAAAAAAATACAAAATTTTCTGACTGTTAAATCTTAATTAGAAAAAGCACACTAAAAAGTGAACTAATAGAAAAACTTTTTTTTTTTTATATTTATTCAAGTCTGTGAATTTAGAATTCTTACAGACTATTTATACATATTTAATGACAAAATTTTACATTTTATCAGATTTTCATTTGAGAAATAATCAACATAAAGGTATAGTTTATTAAAGTCCTTACATCTAATAAAAGGATCAAAATTTACATATTTCATTCAAAAATATTTAATATCCAAAGGAGAATAGTAACTGGTTGGACGCTGAGGAACACAAAAAGATATATTTTCAATTAAAAAGTTAGAGCAGGTTTTACCTTTAATTGTTTTTAAAATGAACATGGCATTTAGCATAGTTCTTCGACTAGACAGAGATGGTAACTTGATGAGAGCAAGCCAAGACTTATACGATGGCAAGCATAACGGATTCCATTGCAGTCTACTTAAACAAAATATTAAAAACTCTTTTTGCACTGATTCTATTGCGTTGCTGTATATTTTATATTGTGGATCCCAAATAATTGAACCATATTCCAGAACTGGACGAACTAGTGACGTAAATAAATGTTTCGTGATGTAAGGGTCATCAAATTCCTAACCCCAATGTTTGATGAAATCTAGCTGGCATCTTGCCCTGCTTACAATTAGGGAAATATGTTGAATGAAGTTTAGTTTATGGTCTAGTAAAATTCCAAGATCTGTAAAACATTTTGCAGCTCATTGCCACCCAAAGAGTATTTAGCGGAAGAAACACATACATATATTTACATTTATCGAAGTTCAATTTCATTATATTCGAATCACACCAGGAGTATAAAGAATCTAAATCTGTCTGTAGCAGCTTGTGATCATAAGATACGTATTTACTAACCATTAAGCATAAAAGGCTTATGTTAAATTATATCTTACTTAAAATAGAACGAAGAAAAATAAATTGTGAATTCCACTACAAACAAAGTAACAAATTATGGTGTAAGTAAATAATACCATTCATAGGGGAATCTGTGAGTTTGCTAAACAGAAGATCATGGTGTGAATTCCAAAAGCGATTGTTGCATCTTTCACACTATTATTGACCATAACTGATCAGAAACCGAAACAAAAAGATGGTCACGGGAACAGCCAAGGCTACGATAACTTTCAAGCAGAGATGTGGTGTCGAATGAATCAAGTGAAAGAAGTGGTATTGAACACAAAAATAGCCAATTGGCATACAGCAGCATCAAATGCACTAGCATTGGGTATGATGCACTACAATTAGTCTGCAGAAGATCTCGGCAAAAGTTGATTTTTGGTCCTCATATAGAATATGCAAAGTCATCAACATTAAACTTCACCTAAAACATTAATATTTTTACATCAGGAAAATAAGCAATGGATAAAATTTGTATAAACTTTAAAAATGGCAAATATTATTTTTCAAATTACCTGGAACAATATCTGCAATATGGTATAGAAAATATACCCTTGGACAAGCAAACCGAGCATGGGGCCATTATTTGTTACTTAAACTGTGAGTCACTATAACTTTGTAAAATTGCATTTTAGGTAAAAAAAAAAACTGCTAAATGATATTAAAAGCGGTGGTCTTTCTGAAAATGTACATGCATTTTACCATTTTTAAAAAAATGTGGAACAACTTAGACATTAAAAATTGTCAGGACATAAAAAATATTCACATTGTTTTCATTATTGTCACCCAAGAGACGGCATTGATTTTCTAATAGAAGTAGGGCGAACGCATTAATGTTTACAAGTTGTGTTATCTTTTTTAAAAACAGATAGAATAGATTAGATACGTTGCGAAGAAGAGTGATAAATATAGCCAATCCAAAGCTTAGTACCCAACGTGCTAGCGACCTAAGCTACAGATATGAATATTTGTAATGCAGGTCTCTATTAATACTTTGTTCTTGGTAATAAGAAAATAGATGTACTCTTGAAAAAAATTTTAGTTCTACTTAGGAAGGATCCTCTTCGAAATATATATCCCAAACTAAATCAATTCTATAACTTTTTTTATAGTGTATATTATTTTGAAACCAAAAAAAAAATTAAACAAGTTATTTATTCAAATCAAATTTTTTTATTTAAATATCAATTTGCGTACTGAATCAAAATTTTATCTAAATATGGTAAAATGGATGTATAGTTGCGAAACAATAGGCTACGTTACAACTAACAAACTCTTAGCTAAATTCTGCAGATGTCTTTGCATTGAAGAAATTTCTTAAATATGACTGTTTTCGCTTCGTTGCGTAATGAGTGGTGGATGTTATTTTTTAATAATTTTAGTTAGTTTTAAATTATGTAACACATTAAAATGAAACATATCCTTATTAGGTAATAAATTACAACAACATCTAAAAAGAACAAATATTGTTATCTTTTAATTTTAATTGTGGTCATTCTTAAGAGATTTTGTTGAACTTATTGTCTTTAAAATGGAGAAAAACACCAAAAATAAAAAATTTAAAATATTGTCCAACTTCAAAGGCTTTAAATTTCAAAACTTATAGTGTAAACACAACTGGGACGAACGACGAATTTCGCACAGCACTGCAAATTCGTCATTCAGACATCTTTGCGTAAATTCGTCGACTTAAACTCAAAATGGACGACAAAATTATTTATAAATAATTTTCAAAATATATTTTTCTCAGCATATGCCACTTGCTAGAGTGACCATGTACTTAAAAACAGAAACATTATTTTTATATGGTTTTATTTGAAATATTATTTATAAATATTATTTTTTTTATTATAAGAATTATTTTTTCTTATTATGATAGTAGAGGATAGTTCTATTATCCTGTTGCTAGTGTAGGTAAATATTTCGCTGTCAACCAACTAACATATAAATATACACTCTGTAGAATAATAAATATTTCAAAAATACTTTATGAAAGTAATGAAATTTCGCATGTCATTTTATCTAAATAGAAGTTACAATTAATAACTACCTTGTAGATATATATGAAGAACACTGGCGAAGGTTGTAGCGAACCAGAAAGTACATTTGATTCTGCTGGAATCTTTAGAATTTATATTTATTATTATTTATATTAATAATGACCTAAAGCAAAAATTGAAAATATAGAAATAATAATTCATTTAAAAATTAACTGCAATATTCATAACATATTAAGATTGATTTTAGGACAAATTTGTATCGAAAATATGTCATAAAACACATTTCAAAGTTATTTATTTTTAATGAATATGGCAATAATAATTGAAAATAATAAAAATAAATAAGAATTTAAAATTAAACATATTTTAAAAATAGTATATTTTTTATATATGGTCTATAAATAGCAAAAAAATAAATTTTTAATCAAAAAGAAATAAAAAACTTTAAAAAATAAACCAAAAATAAATTAATGAAATTTTACTTTATTTTCGGCTTTATTTTCGTTCGACGACATAAAAAAATAGAAATAAACCTATCGCAAAGTTCATTACGTGCACCGAATTTCGTCGACACATTGATTGTGCGCATATTCATATGTACAAATGTATTTTATTTTGTTCGACGAATATTCGCAACGAAAAATTTGTCGTTCGACCTAAATGTATTTTTCAGCATTACAAGTTTTCGACAAAGAAAAAACTGTTGAAGAAATTAAAATTATTTCGGTTCTGTCCCCTTAAATTATACCCTCAAAAAAATTTTACTAAAACAAATCAATTCAGTTCTACAAAATTTAAACAAGTCGTGAAAAAAACATTAAGTAAAATTAAAATATAAATCAATAATTTTAACTTCCTTGTTTCATGTGCTGTTTATATTTTGCTGTTAATATTTTGTCAATTTATGTTATTAACAATTTTATTTTACGAAAAATATTTTTTTATTTGAATAAAATTTGTTTTCAAGATTTTATAAAATATTTGCATTGAAATTTTTGTTTGTTTGTGAAGCAGGAGGAGTAAGCAATATGGTATTCCTTGAGTTTTGAAGGTAAGTTACTGTTGCTGATGTTTACTTTTAGATAATGAATAACGCTGTAACTTAAATAGAAAATTGAGATTTTTTCTCAAAAAATTGCATAGTATAAGACTGGACCTTGTTTGTCAAATTTGGTAAAGTGGTCTTTTTATAGAGCAGATCAAATATTTTTGTATATAACAACTCAGTAGTAATAAAAGTTTACTTAAGGTTTACTTTTACACATGATGAACGTTTTGATATTTTCGAAAATTGCAAAAACGAATCATTTTCTATAAACAACTGAAAACAAAATTAAAATTGATCGAATTAGGACACAGGTGGTGAATTAACGCTTATCGAGTCAACTGTAGGACATAACATTTTTAGCTGATATATTTTAGGTAATGCTTACTTCAACACTAATTGTTTTCTTATTGTGGAATAAAACCATGTGACCTACGATAAATTACAGGCAGAAATACTTATGTTAATTTTTTTATTTTTTATTTGAAGGTTTTTGTCGTTTACTTGCTGGAAATATAAGTTAAAATAAGTTCATCATTATATATAAAACTATAAAAGCTTTTTATTTTTTAAATAAAAAAAGCTATATGTTAATACAAGATCATTCTCTTTAAATGTTAAAAACTTAATGCTCTAAAGATGTTGACACATGACAATATATAATAAAAATATCCAGACGAAACTTAAAGCTCGCTCCATGCTCGTTAGCATATAGGATGAAAAAGTTCATGATTATGACTGTTGAAGTTTTCGTGATGACTTTGTCAATGTGGTGTTCAAATCTATTTTTATGTTGTTATTTTTTAAGGTAGTCTTTGAAATATTGGTTTGAGCCAGCAAAAGTCAGCATAAGCAATTATGAGCAAACACATACTCATATAAACTAAGGAGTAAAATTATTTTCACTAAAATTTACAGTTAAATTCTTAGTACGGTAACTTAGTAATAAAAGCAGTTGCAAAAACAGCAGCAACACAACAATACAAGTGAGTAGACAAAGTAATAACAACCATTAAATTCAAAACATTAAACCATACATCTGAAAGTGGTGAGTGCAATACGAGGAAGAATAGACAAGACTAGAGTTACATGTGTATGAATGACGATTAAGAATTTTTTGTCTAGTTGCAAGTATAGACGGAAAGAGTATTTTTTCCTTGCTACCTACTAGAACGGTCATTGTATGTTTGAACGAAATGCTTGGATGAATTATTTTTAAATAACTCCCAGCTTAACATACGTCATCATATGAACTTCACAGTATATGGCACAACAAGTCAGATTGTTTGTTGCCTTACGTAGTATTTCAATGGGTATTTAATGATAAATAATAGCAGTTTTTATTTTTGTTTGCAAGAAAATAAATTTCGTAAACATTTAATAAGCAGAAATTAATCTTTTTTTTTTTTAATTTTTTGTCTTGCGTAAAAATTGAATTTATTCCTTAAACCGTAAGGCCAATACTTCAAAGAACATATAATGTGGATTGTCCGTAGATTAGCATCGTACAGCATGTTTTGAAAAAAATACACTCTTTTAGGAATATATACTTATTGGAAAATAAACGCATACATTCGCTGTTTTAACTTTTTAAAGGAAAAATAAGAAAGTTTACCGAATTTCTTTTAATTATAAGATAAAATTTTGCCTAAAGGACATTTTAACTTTAAATATTGTTTATTTTACTAAAGTATCCTTTTCATTAACGAGCACTTCATACCCCCATGTGTCTTAAATCTTTTGATTTTATTTGTTCTTGTGTCTAAAGTTTTTATTTTAACACGGAAATTAAAGGTTTTCTTAAGGACTTTAAAAAATTATACTGGTGGAGGTAACCATAATCTAAGAGAGAATTACTATCATTATATGGTTTTAAGCCAATCATAATATTCTTACATATCGCTCATTTAATTTATGAACTATAATAACTCAAAAAAAATCATTTTGAGATAATCGCAGTGTAAGTTTTTGACTTGTTCTCACCATCGATAAAAATATCAGAATGCATAAGTACCCACTATAATTAGTTAAATGATTCAAAATTTAAATTGTAAATTGGAATAAGTTCATTAAAATAACTTTCATTAATTTCTTGCCAAGGATAGATATTTTGCAGTTGTGGAAACATCATTAAACAAAAAAAATCAATTATACGCTGCCTAAAATTATTACAATGTAATAAAGGCTTGGTGAAAAAACAGCTACCTATACATTTCTACGAAAATAAAAGAGAAGACCTTGTCTCAACTGAATCTCTAGAAGAGGCAATATTAAACAGAAAAAATACGGACAGCCTTAAAATATGATGAATGAGGTTTCAAGAAAATGAACTTTAGAAATTTTTTTTATAAACTTAGCGTGGAATTGCTCCATTCAAAACAATCACTTTATAAAACTTCATGGAGTATACCACGCAATAGAAACAAATATAACGCCTATTCACCATTAATACTTCAATATGCTAATGTTAATGAAAACTAAATGTAAAATATCTTTTTCCTATTTAAAGACGAAGTAAATTTTTTAAATAAACTCTTAATAAATTTGGTTAATCGTGTATATAAATTCAATTTAACTGTTATTTTTTATAAACATTTAAGTATGGACTTTAATTTGCTTTTTTTATTTTTTCTAAAATATTGTTAGTGGTACTCGTATAAGTTCATGAGAAGCCAAAATAAACCGGCGATTTTTTCAATTAATTTTAGTAATTATTATTGCACAATAAATTAATAAATATGAATAAAGGGTCCCCCAAATAACTTTTTTTTTTAAAATCTTTGATAAAAACTACTGAATATTTTGTTTTTAATAATGGAAAACAATTTCATTCAGATGGCTGCCTGGGCTGGCCATACAGTAGCCTACACGATCGGTCCAATTTTTAAGCACATTATCCATTGTATGCCGTTGTATTTCACCAATGGCTTCAACGGCCAGTCCTTGCTCATTATCGAAGAAAAATGGCACAATTATGCCACTGGACCAAAATCCGCACCAAATAGTGACTCGTTTTGGGTGCACCGGCCTTTCAATGTATGCGTGCGAGTTTTCTGTGCCCCAAATGCGAAAATTTTGCTTGCTTACATATCCGCCAACATCAAAATGAGCCTCATCTAAAAAGATGATTTTTTTTTTTTTTGGCAAAATCGGCATCTTCTGTAAGTCGATCGCAGGCCAACTTAGCGAAGCGAAAACGCATTGAATGATCAGTTGGCTTCAACTCCTGACCCAATTGGACTTTGTATGGCGCCGAACCAAGCTCTTTATGCAAAATTCGTCTCAATGATGTCTCCGAAATGTTCAACTGTTGAGAACGACGGTGAATTGATGTTGATGGCGCTACACGCACACCTGCTGCTACAGCAGCAATATTCTCAGTTGTACGCACTGTTTTTGGCTTTTCACGCTTTGGTTTATCGATGAGTATGCCAGTTTCTTTGTTCTTGTCTTCTTCCAAAATCCGTACGCAATTTTCGCACACATTCTGCAACATTTGGTTTTCAAAGAAATGTCGCAATATTTTCCAGCGTTGTTCAAGCGTATACACAACCATATTCGTTCAGCGAAAGGTTAAAACTAATTATCTGTCAAATCAGACATGAGCTAAGCGTTACCACTCACAAAATAAGCACTAGTTGAAAAAAAAAAATGTTAGATGTCGGACCCTAGATCTGGCCAATAGTTTTTAATTGATTTAAATCCAATCTCCCTAAATATCTCATTATTTTAAAAAAACCAGCTCAAATAACTATTTCAATTTTAATCATTTTTACCTGTACTGCTACCTAACAAACAAATCATTTATATCCGTATAACCATATGGACACATCTTAACAAGAACATGTTTAGCTTGACTAAAGTATTGTTGACCGCAACTAAAATTTGGTTGCCGCTACTATACATTGTTACAGAGAATATAAAATGGGTATCACAACCATGTTTTTTATCTGCCTGTACAGTTGAAGCAACTATACTATTTTCACATTATTTTAAGTGAAAACAATGCTTTTACAAATGCCGACCCTAGGCCACGTACTAACTCTTTTGCATGATTTATGTTTATTTCTAGCAACATTCATATTTTATTGAGTACCAGTCTTGTGTTTTTTTTTTGCTAACTGCTAAAAAAATTTTTGTATAAAAAGAGTATAAATTTTCATTTCTGTTTAATTCTCTTAAATTTGTTCTTTGTTGAAATGTAGTTGTGTTGAAAATTTTTCCTGTAAATATTACAAATTCATCTCAACTATTTTATACTCTTCTTGTCATTCTTTCTTATTACCATTTAAATTCGTATCATTGTGTTACAGTCCACTATTGCCACTTTTGACTAACATTTTTCATCGTATTTCTTCTTACAGCCACCTTAAATAAGAAGCACAAATTAAGACTTTGCACAAGCTGAAATGTAAAGTGAAAATCTTTGTAAATTTTATTATTTAGCGTATTTAAGCTGATTGTATTATGCAATTGAAACCAACTTACTCAAGAGGATATCTGTCCTAAGCATCGTTAGGAGTAGCAAAAGAGCGTCAAGTTCTATTTGATTTTTCATAATAATTAAATTAAGTTAATAATAATGATGTTTGTGTTGCACATCATTATGTTAATGGTGATTAAGCAGTGACTATCACCATGACGTCTTTTTAGTATGTGTTTGAAAATTGAGAAGCTTGTTTCTCTCTTCTATTTGTATGACTGTAAGTTTTTTTTTAATACTTTCTTACATAGTTTTTGTTTACTGCTTGTAAAGTGCTTCAAAGGATGAAAGAAGTTGTTTTATTTTTACAACAATTAATTGCTTTAGAAACTGTCTTTAGTTCTATATCAGCGTTATGTTGGTTTGGTTGGGTTGAGAAGAATTATATTTTTAATTTTTTTCTCTTAAACAAATTTAAATATTTTGCGCAATAATAATAAAAGTGATTAAATTGAACAGAATTCAGGAGATTATATTCAATGGAAATATTTTTCTGATATGGGTAATATTATCTTAAAATACTTTTAAAATGTTGATCAGAAGAAAATTTATTATTTAAAAAAATGTTTTGCATCTAAAAAGTTTTTTTTTCAATAGTTGGAACTGAATATAATTAGAAGAAGAGCTAAATAAAAATTTAAAACTTGAAAGACTATAAAAATATATTAAGAAAAGAAGGAAAATGAAATATAAACCGTAAGTATTTTCATAAAATTAGTGCCTCAATCATAAATATATATATTGTTTTTTTTATATATTGATATATTAAAGGAATTGAGTATGAATCACAATATTTTTTAAAACTTGTTGAATTTTAAAGAATTTTCTAACATAAAAAATAATATGAATGGAAAATAAATAATTATTAAAAAGGCATATTTAACCAGGTACTCGTAACAGCGCTATTGCAGATGATAATTTTTTGCTTAAATAAGCAACAAACTTCTATTGCTTACAATTTATTATCGACAAAATAATTTGTTTTGTTTAGAAAGAAAGTAGGAAACATTGATTTAAATTTTATATTCAATTGCTGTCCGAAGTCGTTTGTAAGTGTTTAAATATTGAAAAAAGTGGTATAAAACAATGTAAATAAAATTTTGCGGTGAAATCTACAAATAAAATGCAAAAAATAAAATATTGATGGCGTGTTTTAAATATTTTTCTTTTAATTTTTTCTCTGTTGTTACATATGTTTAATAGTAACAATTGATTTAACTCAACCAAAACTGCCTGCTTCTGTTGCCTGTAGAGTATTCCAAAAATTCTATACCAGTAAATGATAATTCAGTCAGCATCTTAAATAAGACAATAAACTATTTAAAGTTAGAAAAACATTTTTTTGTTGCTTATTAATTAAACTTGTTACAGGAACAACTTCACTTCTAAAAACCCAAGATCAAACATATAATTAATATATACTTACACAAAATTTAAGAAAAACAAAATAAAATATAAATTTTCAATTGTTGCATTAAATGAAATTTTACCCCTTTTTTGGCCAAAATTAATTACATCCAAACTGCAGGACCAATTTGAATGATTTATTTTTACATGACTTTTGGTAGACAATTACGAGGTACGGACGGATGCTTAAAGTTGTGCATACACTAAAAAAAAAACGTTAGAAAAATTAACTAAAAAATTTACTAAGAATTAGTTCCAAAGGGCCAGTTTTTAGATTTCCGTATCCCAGATTTTTTAGATCTTTGAGAGACTATCTGCTGTTTTAGAGTTTGTTTTACAAAACTTTTTCCGAGTGTACTCCAACTTTCAAAGATAGATTTAGTGAAGGCAGACTGCGTTTCAGGTTTTCCGATCGAAGTATTACCTTTAAACCAAACAGAATGCTGTTTTAGAAAAACTCTGAAACTCCTACAACTTTTATGCAATTTCATATTATATTTGAACAAAACTTTCTTGACCGCTCTTTATATATTGTTTAAAGTTTTCGGAACAATCACTTCACTAAAATATGAAAAGACATGGGCAGATATAGCGGGTCTTTTGTCATATTCGTTGTGTTACTCACGCCATGTACTAAATAACTCTGAATTTTACACGCAGTAGTCACCTGTAGATATCCGCAGTTGAAATTTATTAAATCAGGAAGGTAATTGATTGTCCTAGAGATATATTATGATTTTTTGGCTGTTTTTTTAAGTCTAAATAAAATTCTACTTCATAGTTGCATAGGTTTATCTTAAGGTCACTTTAACTTTTTCAATTTAATCGATCTAATAGATGAGTTTACCAACATTTCACTATTTATCATTAAAGTACTCACCTTCGACATTATTTTCCATTATTTAATTTTTGCAAATTATAAATTATTATTATGAAAACTTTTATTACAAACTATCGCAAAATTCACTGCACTTAATCGTTTTTTGATAAGTAATTTACAAATAGCAAGCAAAACGTGTGATAAAACAACAGTCAGTCAATTCTTTCGAAAAATTTAAACAGAGGTGTTTACTTTGTTATTTTTTCTTTTTTTTTTAAATTCACCTAGAAAAATTTTGATTTTAATTTTGCCAAAAAATATGGGCAAAATTAAATTTCCTATAGTGCGTTGCTTCGTTTTTTGTTTAGAAGTCTAGGATTGTGTTCTTTATGCATTATGTACTCTATGTTATTTAGGTTTAAGAAAAACAGCTATGTGGTCCCCACTTAGCGTTTTTTAAGCGTTAATAAAATGGCCATTTAGATATATTTTTCACTATTATCTATACAGTTATACAGTTTTTTTTTGGTAACTTAATAATGAAAATTTAACAAAAAATTATTAAAACAAATTTATAATAATTATTAAGAATGAAAAATCATTTACTTATCTTTAGGTTAATTTTTAAAGAAAAAAAGAAAAATTAGACACCACCAATATCTAATGCAACAACTACAGGAACTAGATACAAGTCATAATTATAATGAACTTGCTTAGACCACAAACAATATACAGCTTTTGGCATCATGATCTTTTCCTTTTTTTTAATTTTTTTACTTTTCTTTTGCAAAAAGTTTCTTGACATCATATAGAAAATATTATATTATTTAAGCCACAATATAAATTCTTTTGGTACTGACTAACATAAATATATAAAACCTTGTGCCAAAATAAAGTATTATCTATTGAGATCCATCTCCCTAGAACTGAACACATAAAAAATACTTTTCATAATATTCTTCTCTTTAAAGTTTAAAGGGCTATCAAATAAGGCGTCAAATAATTGATAATTCGCTTTAGTCAACTAAAAATGATAGATTTATAGTAGACTGTAAGGATTTTTATGTATTGTTGTCATATCAGAAGCTTGTATTTTAAAGTATGTTCTCGAAAATAAATTTTAATTTGTTGTGAGATTATTTGACATAAAAAACCGTCTTTAAAGTTAAGAAAGTATTTTAGAGAACGCGAGTTATTAATTCATTTAGTTATTAAATTTTAACGCTATAATTGCTTTTAGATATTCAACTAATTAATTTTAAGATTTTACTTTAAGTTTTATGTATTTACTTGTAAGGTAAAGAACACCACATTTTTCACCCCTGATTCAAAAAATTAAGCCAACTTAATTTTTTTATTATTATAACTAATTATAATAATGTTTATTTTTTGTTTATTTTTTATTATAAGTTTTTTTAATCTAAATTGCATCCTGATGTATTTTTTTCTGATATTTAAGGCGTTGTTTTGGCTATTAATATTAATTACTTTGCAAACTTTAAAGGAAAGTTTTTTAATTTATCAATATAACTCGCGTCTATGCACCTTAGAACACGAGGAATAAGTCGTAATCAATCAGAATTACCTTGGTTAAAGAAAGTCTGTACGCAACTATTTTTGCTTTTCTAATTCATTGTGTTGTTCCTTTTTCCTTTGGAGACGAGATTTCAGAACAATAAATTTTCAGAAATGCTCCCCGAATAGTGCACTACCACGGTCAAGTTTTTGTTCAATTCTCTTTCAAGGAATTTACACATACTGCTTGTCAAAATTCACAAAAATTGAAAACTGTGACGTAGGCTGCACGCAATTTCAAAGCAAGTTTTTAAGCAAGATGTCGTCAAGAAAACAAATAAAATTTATTTGCAGGAAAAAACTTCTAATTTGAAACACTCAATTGAACGAAAACTTGAAAGCAAATTTTTAAAGTGTGTGTGTGTATTGGTAAAAAAAATGAGAGATATTTTAAAAATTGAATAAAAACTTGATCGTTTGACACCCTAGTAAGCTAATGATACCATAGGTCGTTCGTATATATTTAGCCTGTCTTGCACAGTTTTAATTACCTTTGCTTAGTATCAACATGAAACTTTACGTAAATAAAATAATTTCAATAATTTCTCCTAAACAAAAAATTTCATTCTAGTTGATTTTTGTTCTCAAGTCTAAAGTAACTCATCGCTAAATAATTTTTACAGTTTTCAAGTAGAGATAATATTGTCTATGCAAACCAATTTTTAAAAAATTTATTTCATATTTTTTGGTTTCAATTTCTGCTGCAATTTTTAGCTGCTTAAATCTGTTATATCGGAATTGTCTAGAGTTAAAAAAAACTCCTCTCTCTTTCTCACCACGTAGATGGGTTTATTATTCTGCTAAAATAATTATTATTCAAATCAACAGCAAAATCAGCGAGTTTATTTTAGCGAGCACGTCCTTACAGAAACTTTAATCAGACTGTCATTATCGAGGGTCCACTTCATACACAGATAGTGATAGATTAGTGTGTATTCGGTACGGCGGCATAAAGTAAAGTTTTGGCGAATTATCGCCCTTATTGAATTAGGGCAGTCTGCCGTCTCTAAGTTGCAATTTGAAGTCTTTGAGCTTTTTCAACGAATTTTGAATTTCACTTTACTTTAATACATAACTCTGTCGGCTGATGGGAATATGGTTGCACTCTGTCGTAAGTATCGATTATTCATATAGAAGGACGCCAAACACAAAATACAAAAAATCCCTGTGTGTTTTTAATACTTGAATTACATAAATACCAAAAAAACCAAGATGCTTATTTTTAAATATAACAAGTAAGAGATTATAACTAGTAAGCTATGCTGAATCTTATTACCCTTCACCACCTATGTAAATCTAGTTAAGTGAAGTAACTCCAAAAAAGCAAATACTCGTATTGGGGTGAGAGAGAATTAAAAAATAAAAAAATTTGGTACTGCATATATACAATTTTCCATAAAAATGCCATCGGCTCTTAATGGGTTAAGCGTTTAGTATTTCCTTAAAGATCTCTTTAAAACCTTTAAAATGATGTTTTTTTTCTCATTTTTTAATTTCGTGTGAAATAGATATTGTAGAAATTACACATGGAATGACAAATTTGGCTATACCCTTTTTCCACTTTTTGTGGTATAAGGTATAAAAAGTAGCTCCTGGTATATGGCCCGAATTCTAAAAAACAAAATATAACGCAAAGTTATCTGTTGAGGATAACAACAGCAAAATTTGGACTTTCTTGGAAGTTTTTAGGATTTTTAATTTTTTATTTTAGAAAATTAAATGGGCAATTTTGTAAAATCTATCAGAATATTATTATTTGCTACTTGTTTTTTGTAATTGAAATGATATCAAGAAAAAATTTTTAGTTATAGCCTCAGTGTAAAAATTAAAAAAAAAAATAATAGAAAAGTCTATAATAAACTGTTATTTACTCTTTTTTTCTTTAATAAATTTCTCATACATAAATTATATCGAACGACTTTATGAACACCAAACAGTCAATTATTTATCGAAGTTATTTTTTTCGTGATCGGGATTTAAAAATTCCAGAATCCCGGGATTTTTAAAAATTTAAACCGATATGGTATCTATATCCAGTTCAGGTAGAAAACCCAAGGAAAAAAGTCTGGCGAATAAATTATGGTTCTAAAAACTTAAGCAAAGTCTGCGAAATATTGTCATACTATGAGCAGTTCAAGAAATATCGTTCAGATGCTGATCGCCGCTGCGTCGTATGCTTGCGCACGTTGGACAAATAAAACCTTAAATCAAGACTAGCAGATTTCGAAAAATCATTTTGTGAGTAAACCTGAATAACGTTTATCTTATGGTCAGTTATTCTTTTTGTTGCGCAAAGCTTTTCTTTTCATATTAGATTCTGTCTTCTGTCTTTAAAATAAAACTTTATTTGCTGCAGCTCTTTTTGATATTTTTACAGTTGAAGTGGGAAAATTTTACGTATTATTGTTTTTTATTTTTAAAGGTTGATTTTACTTGTTTTAACATTACATATCGCTAGTTTCACGTAGAAAGGCCCTAACTCGCATAATTGTTATCTTATTGGAGAAGGTAAAAACATAATTGAAACTGTACTTATCATACAGTAATATTTCAAAAGCAAATGCTTGTTAAAATGTAATGTTTTATACTATTTCATTCATATTCTGTATAAAATTTATTACAATCACGAAAAATCTTACTTATGTAAAAATTCGAGTTAGTACCTTTCGAAATGAGACCAGCGATACGCACATTCAGTTACACCTTGTTAGTTTAATAACTCTCTTTTTTATGATAAAGTTATATTTAAATGGTCGTATTATTTTTAATTTTCACACAGTTTTGCAATTATGCGTAAAACACTATAAATAAATTTACAGATACAAATAGAGCGTTTGTGTTTATTAACATCTTTGTATATGTATTTGTTAGTTTCTTCTCTATTTAGAAATAGGTCGAAAAATATTTATTACCCATTACAAATGTTCGTAAAAATACATTAGGTTGTGTATTTTCTATAGCTGTCAAAGGCAAACACAATTATGCCACTTGTACAGCAATCGATTAAGAGATGTTGGTCAGCAAAAGCAATATTGATTTTTTTAAGAAGTAAAACTTTCCTCGTATTTGGCTTTGGGTTATCTTATTAAATCGTCAGATTTATGATGGAAGCATATAAGTATGTATCTTATTTTATATTATAGTTTAAAGCAACGGTCAACGGTCCCTTGGTGTACTGCTGATTTACCACTCATGCACAAAACAAAGAAATAAATGTTGCGAAAAAGCTACTTATTCTTTGACTCTCAATTTAACACGCGCTGACTTGTATGATCTGCTTGCCTCTGCTTTTAGGGTTAGGTAGTACCAAACGAAACGGTATATAAAGCTAATGTGTCAAACGGATAGTATCGGTGATAAATAATAGTAGAGTAACCAAATCCGCTCTAGGATGTACAGAGAGACCAGTTTTTAAATGAAACCCCAACACTAAATTAACGCCATTGAAATATTCAGTACTTTATGAACTGCAAACTAATGCAGGTAAAATAAATTACTTTCAGTTACTCGGTACTACTCGATACATTAGATTTGGGTACTCAGTGCTATTTGATGATTTTAAAGGATTTTTACACGCAGAAAAAAACCATGGTTGTGATATGGTCACAATAACCATATTACGTTCCTTGTAACAATGTATAGTTGCGGAGAACCAATTATAGTTGTTTTTACCGATTACGATTATATCGTTAGTGTGCACAAAAAGCGTAACATGATTTGTTTTAAATTTCAAACACAAGCAAGGTTTTATAACTTATAAAAAATAATATAAAATATTTAACCAGGCTATATTTTGATTTATCAAAGTATGGTTAAAAGCAACAGAATAATGTTTGCGCTAAAAATATTTTGTTCTAGTTCTTGACAGTTTAGTAATTTTTCTGGTAGCTAAAATTTGAAATTGATTTTAACTGTTAGAGAAAGTGAAAAAAAATAAAAACTTATATACAAAATAAATAATTAAAAAAAATATGCAAAATATGAAAACAAAGAAAAAAGGAACCAAAACAATTAAAAAAAAGGTTGAAATAAATATGTATGTATTGTAAGCATATAAATTTTGTAAATAAAAATATAAAATAAATTTATAAATCATTTATTTGGGCTAATAAATTATATTTTTATATAACTGATTCTTGTTGCTTATGATCAAAACGTTATTGTAAACAAATAATAGATTTTTTTGTGAATTTATAATTTTAAATCACTTTTATGGCAAATCGTTAATGAATAGAACAAAAATAACTAAGTCTTTTATATCCGGAAATTTTTGCAATTATAATTCGATTATATAGCATGACACTTTCACTCATATTATGATATTTTAATTGAACCAATAAATGTTTTATTTAAACACAAGTATATTTATACTTTAAAATGTTATTTCTCTTGCTAGACAATAATATGGTTCCAAATGTAACAATACTATAATTTGTTAGCAACCATATAATGCAACCATAATATGTTGCTCTTAGATTATGGTTACCTTAACCATGCTTTTTCTTTTCGTGTATTTATATATATATATATATATATATATATATATATATATATATATATATATATATATATATATATATATATATATATATATATATATATATATCTATATTATTATTTTGTTCTTTATTTTTTCTTTATATTTTTTCAATATTTCGCTACTTCTTTGTGTAGAGTTATTGTTTGTAAAATAAATAAAATAACATCAATAAAAAATTTTTTATTTGAAATCTCTTTAATATTAATCTACATTAATGGTGCTTGATTCCTTTAAACATAGGGTCCGCTAACTAAAATTTTTTTTCAACTAGTGCTTATTCCGTGAATGGTAACACTTAGCACATATCTGATTTCACAGACAATAGTTTAATCCTTCCGCTAAACCAATATGGTTGTGTATACGCTTGAACAACGCTAGAAAATATTGCGACATTACTTTAAAAATTTTGCCAAAAAAAAAAAAAATCTTTACAGATGAAGCTCATTTTCATCTTGGGGGGTATGTAAACAAGCAACATGGTCGCATTTGTGGCACAGAAAACCCGCACGCATATATTGAGCAGCCGGTTCACTCGAATCGAATCACTGTTTGGTGCGGATTTTTCCAAAGCGACACTGTTTTTTTATAGCATTTTCAAAAAAAAAAAATTATTTGGCGGACCCATGTAAACATTTCATGATATTGAATACTAAAAATGAAATACATTACTGCGATGAAAGCATATTCAAATGGTTCTATCGAAATTTTGTGTAGAAAAGGCAGAGACCCTATAGCTGAGGGCAAATTGATTTAATAAAAAATGAATTTCAATCAACAAAGCAAAAAGAATACAAAACTCAAAAACCTTTTAAACAAAAATACAGTTAAGGACATGACAATGACAAAAAATGTAATTACCATTCAATACTAATGATATTATTTTAATTATAATTGTTTTTATTGATTTTAACGAAACTATTTAAATACTAACTACAATTGGAAAAAAAATAAATTTATGATAGCAGAATCTTCAAAACGAACTATGCATAAAACACCCTCTTGTACATGGATTTGTACTTGTTTGAATTTTTTTTTTTAAATTTATCAATTTGAAATAAGACAGGCGTGAAAACTTGATGAATGAGATCTAAAGTCAGCTAATAACCCCCCTCGGAAGATCTTATTAGTTACACGAAAACAAGAAATGCTACTCAAGTGTCTCATTTTTCTTGGGTATATTAAAATATACTGTTCATTTACTTCAACAACGTCATAACTCAAAAAAATTAATTTCGATATAATCGCAGTTTAAGTTTTTGACTTGTAAAACCAAAAATAAATAAAAGTAATTTTTATAGTTTGGTTTTCATAAAAAATTTGAATCTGTATTTAAAGCAAGTAAGCAATAGTTGCTGTATGTCTTGCTGTAGAATTTAGATTGATTTATTCTTAAAATTAATTCAGCTTATATACTACTTATGAGAAGATCCTAGATTTTAATTTCACTTGTTTTTCATTATCACTGTGGGAATGTTTTAGGAATTTAAATGTAATTAGATTATTCTTAAAATTATTAGTTGTTTCCCACAGCGACTGGAATTTTGGTGTAACGTAATATGTATGTCTAATTTAATGTAAATAATTTTGCTTGGTATTTTGGTCTTTAAGTGTGCCACACACACACATAGCAATAAAATCGTTGTCACTTCAAGAGGTGTACAGGCGGCAGTATTTTAAAACAATTTACATGTGTTTGCCTGCCTTTGTTGATGAGTTTTTAAGTGACACATGACACTTGTTTGGCTATTTAAAAGAATGCCTTTAAAATAATTAAATCTTTAATGTTGGTGGGGTTTAAAAGAATTAAATCATATTATGCTACACTTGTTCTCAACATTGATAAAAATATCAGACTGCTTAAATTCCCACTACAATTAGTAAAATGATTCATAATTCAAAAAACCATTTAAGGAAACTTTCATCAATCTATATTAAAGGGGAGGTCTTAAAGAAACTATGTGGTATGTTTGAATTATGACATTATTGCTGTAAAAATATAACCGATACTGTATCGTAGACTAATATATGTCGTTATTGTGAAAAGAAAAACGGAGTTTCTCGTTAATATTTTTCATCAAAACAGCCGTAATTGAAAATAATACATTATATGCGAAAAGTCGATACATTTTAAAAACATATTTTTTCATATATACAGTCACAAAACGATATGTAAATCATCAATAATGCTAATGATTTATCAAATAATTACTTTATTTAAGTAACTGCTCTCATGTATTTACTACTCAGTAGTCTGCTAGCAGTATGGGAACCAAACCCCTAGCGGAAGGTGAGAAGGCGCAATGAACTGTATAATCGTCTGAAATAGCACTGGATAAGAGCATGTTAAATGTTAATATCTGTCCCTCTGTGTGGGTTTTAGCTCCGAGGTAGAAAATGCTACTTTAGTTGTTAGAAATTTTTAAGCATACCCAAATGGTATTCAAGGCAAGAATAATAAAGATATCAAACACAATTGGTGGATAGTAGAAAGGGCTGGTTAATTTTAATCACCCGTATCGTGAACAAAATGTGAAATTTTTGTTCCCATGAAATTTTCATTCCCCATGAAGGGGCAATTGCTGTCGTGAGTTTCATGGGAACGTTTGTTCCCGCTATCAATTCGTACTGAATACAAATTAGAAAGAAGAAAATATTAATACGGGAAAAAATATCCAAATTTTTTTAAAGTTATGAAAAATTAAGAAATGTTAATGATTGGTGCTATTGTGTTGTTGCAAGAGGAGGAGAATTTCATTTCATGAACGTGACGCGCAAGACGCTTAACAGCCCTTGAAGTTACCCTAGACACAAAAGGTCCAATCTAGGGACCCAAGTGGGCTGTGGCAATACGGCTGCCTGCTACTGACCCATTTCAATAAAATAAATTTTTGTACTCGTATCGGATCATTTAAAAAATATATTTTTTTAATAAAAACTCTTCATAAATTTATAACCAATAGATAAATCTCTTTGTTTTGCATCTTGACGAGCATAATGTCAGTCTGTACTACACTAACTGATGTAGAATTAAAAAAATGTGTTATTGATGTAAATATTATAATTAAAACATATAAAAACTTTCATAATGTATGCAGTTCCCCAGCAAAATTTAAGTGAACAAATATAAGGGAAAAGGGAAAAAATTTCGAGGGATAAAATCAATCCCGATAAGGGGAATTTTTGTTTAAGTGAAAAATTGTTCACGTGAATTATTCACGATTGCAATTTGGGGAAAAGGGAAAAAATATCGAGTAAAAAAATATTCATGATAGGGGTGAATATGATATGAGGAGTATTGAAGATGGACACTCACTCACAGCCTTGCGCCTGAGAGGCAAGAAATATTTTCAAAAAGATCCAATCGACTTTCAGGAATCTTCTAATTTAAAAGTGAGTGGAATTTATAAAATTTGTAATAATAATAATTTTTCCCAACAAAACTTTATTCGCCACAAGCAAATTCTTAATTTTAGTGTTTTGATTTTAGCGTTTTCGTCTACTTACATTCATTTATATCTCGTTATTTTAATAACCGTTTAAGATAAGAACTGCACTTTCTATTTTAATTTTTTTTATTAGTTTTTATTTTCTATCAGAAGATATTATTATGTGTTAACAATTTTAGTTTATTATCTGTTGTTGCTTGTACTATAAACTTATGACTGAATTTTTTAAAGTGCAAAACAATAAAACAACTAGAAATATTTTACGGTCCTCTTTATTTTTTTAATTATATGCTCGTATATAAACTTTTAAAAATTATAAACTTTTAAAAAGCTTAAATATTTAAAATGTTTTGTGTGTATTCATTTCACTTATAATATAGGTCGGCTTCCGAGGAGACCTTGAACAAACAATTTTAAAATGTTTATGAAAATGAGGACATAACGCCATCATAATCTTCTTTAAAATACAAATCATAAGTAATTATAAGGTAGGTTTTTTGTTTGTTTTTTAATATTATATACTGTGGATTGAACATTCTCTTAAAATGTTGAATAGAATTTCTTAGAATCAATTTTACATTTGTAATTATTCCGTATAGAAAAAATATTTCAGTAGTTTAACTTTGGGCTGCTTTAATTCACAGTCCAACAAATGAGTAAGTTAAAAATTAAAAACAAATGTTATTAAAAGTAATTAGCAGCTAATGGCAAAAAAAAATTACTAAGGAAAAAATCATTGGTAAGGTCATATAAAGGGTGCTTTTTCAAGTCGGATAGAAATTTAAATTGAAAAAAATAACACAAAAAATTTAACTGTAATGAAGAACAGAACAGTGCATTAATATTTAAAAATGATTTCGGGCATATGGCCACTGCGGCTGCTCATGACGAAGCGCATTCTGGACGTACATACTGCTAGCAGTCACTTTTTTAAGTTTTGTTAGCCGTATGTCACAAAAAGTAGGAATAATATTGGCCTTCAAGCTGGTTTATCAGCATAAACCAGTGACTTCACTTGGCTTCACAGGAAATATTCTAGAGGTGTCAAATCGCACGACCTTAGAGGCCAATTGACAGGTCCATTTCTCAAAACTAACTTATCGCCAAATATTGATTTCAATAACTCGATGGTTGTGGTCGCCGTATGGCGCCATCTTGTTGAAACTAAATTTCATCCGGATCATTTTCATCCATATTTTCAAACAAAAAATCATTAATCATGGTGCAGTAACGATATCCATTGATCGTAATGTGAGATCCGGCCGCATTTTTTTAAGAAATAAGGTCTGGTGATGCCACCAGCGGGTAAACCACACCAAGCGGTGGATTTTCTGGATGCAATGGAGTATGTAGGGTATTGTGTAGATTAGTCTCACTCTATATGCGGCGATTTTGCTTATTACAAAAAACCCGTAAAGTCAAAAATGAGCCTCATCGCTGAACACAATTTAGCTCTAGAGCCCAATCGGCGAAAGAACGACGCATATAAGAGTCTCGTGGCTTTAATTCCTACACTAGCAGGATCTTATATGGATGTAAGCCAAGATCTTTGCGCAAAATTTTCCACGCAGTAGAAGGACAGAGCCCCAATTCCTGCGACCGACGACGAATCGCTAAATGTGGATCTTCTTCCACACTTTCGTTTACAGCAGCGATATTCTCTTCAGTACGCACATTCCTTCGTTGGTGTTAATTCATCCTCTAGAGTACGAAATCTATCCACAGTTCGATGGATGGCTTGCTCAGATGGGCGATCATGTGCATCATAAAAATCACGGAATCGTCTATAAGTTGATCGAACTGATGACTGATTTTCAAAATTAACTTGGATGATTTGAAAGCGTTGTTCAAGCGTGAGTCTATTAATAATGATTTGCCAGAGTTTACTGAAAATAATAAGAAAATTTTAAAATTTAGTTTTTAGTGTTATTTTTTATAATTTAAAGTTCTATCGAGCTTAAGAAAACCCCATAAAAATAATGATCAAATTGCAGATTCATACGAATAAGTATCCATGGCTGTTCTATCACGTACATTTTTTAAGTATAATAAAAAGCTTAAAATTTGGTTCGTTATGAAGATTTCAGATTTTAGAATATAAAATATGAATTGAATCTCATAATAAGCGGGTTAAAGAAAAAATGGTGTTTATAGTTCAGATGCTTATTGAAAACATACATGGGAATAATTAATTAAATGAAATAATTAACAGACAATTTAGCAAAAATCATTATCATTATTCTTTGCACACTAAATAAACATCTTAAAGTATAGTAGAGCGTTATTTTAGAATGGCATTTTTATTACAAAAAATTTGTGAAATATGTTTGAACATTCTCAGTGAGAATGAGACAATTTAGGAACATGGTTTTGTTTTGGTACAAATAATAACATAAGAGGTGAGGGATGTTAGGTAACTTTAGATCTTATAAATTAAGTTTTACACGTCACTTAAAATTGATAAATAAATTAAATATTTCAATACTGATCCATCTACAAAAGCTTCTCCCTTTAATTACTTTGTTTTATGAAAAGTTCGTTTTAAAGGATCCACTTGCTTTTGCAATTTTCTAAATTTAAAATTGGAATTTTTTTTTTAATCTGTTTCTGATAATGCCCTAAAATATTATCCAACTTTGGTTTATTCAAAAAATTATTTAAATTGCATGAAGCATATTTGATTTGTATTCCCTTAAAAAAGTTCTTCGGGTTGAAATTTAAAAATAAAAATAAATAATGCAGTTACCAATCTTAGCTTCAAGAAAATTAATAATTAATCTAAAGTAGCTGTACCTGACTTATTAACTAATTATATTTATTTTTATTTTTATTTGTGCTTGTATTTGTGTTTAATATTTAACAAAGCAGATTTGTGAGCTTTTTTCACGCTTGCAAAATGATGGAAATCTCACATTTTGGGATGTATTCAAAAATATTTTGTATCTTTTTTCAACTTCCCACTCTATTGACTGTAAAAGAAAACAAACGTTAGTAAATAAATAATTAAAACTTTTGTTATTTATGTACAGCTTAAAAAACATCGAAGAGCAGATAAAGAAAAACTAAACTCATACTGTTTAAGTATATTTTTTTTCCGTTGGTTTTGTTTGCTCATATCTTTAAAGAATAAAAGTTAATTGTTTTTACTACATCCTATAAAATACTTTTCTTTAGTAAATTTATTGCTAGTAAGTTTTAGAAAACACATAAAAAATTTATCTTTTTAGCTTTTTACTTGCAGGTAATTTTTTTAATAGCTTTTTAAACTAAAGAAAAACGTAGAGAATATTATTTTATTTAGTAATTAAAAAATTATATATACAATAATCTGAGATATTCTTAATAAAAAAAAAATAAAATATCCTTTATAGAAAAATCGAATATTAAAATTTATTTACTATAAAATATAATAAATGATGGAATAAAATCGGTTGATGCAGCGTCGTAAAATGTCACAACAAACAAACAAACACAAAAATTAAAATTTTGAACTTTGATTACAACTTGATACGTTATATAATTCCAAGTTCGACGTTAAGATGTAGCAACATGACAATATAAATCCTGTCAAGAAATCATGGTGAGCTTTTCATCAATTTTAATCTTGCGAAAGTGCAAGAAAAAAATTTTCACTCTAACTCTTACATTTCGCATCATTTACAACCAAGTGCGTAAAATCTGTTCAAAATTTTGCACAAAACAAATGTTCAGGTGTGTCGCCAACCTTACAAAAATTACATTTTTACTTAAACAAGTATCCAAGTGCGCAACTGTTTCAGTAATAAGAAAAAATTAATTTATGATTTTTATTCGTTTTCAAAAAATATGTTCTGCATAAAGAAAACATTGGATTATTTAGCAGACTTTGATTTGGCATTTCTTAAGAATCAGTAAAAATTTTTCATTGTTTTATTTTTTTTTATTTTTATATATATTTAAGGCTTATAACTCTTTGCACTTTAAATTGTCATATGTTTTTTGATATATGTATAAAAGAAATTTTCAGTTAATTTTGCAATTTAAATAACAAAGAAAGTAGATCACCCCAAAAATGTCGTTTATTGTTTATTTAACATTTTATGTTTTTAACTTTTTTTTTTTTTGGTAAATTTAGGTTTTTGTAAGTAAAAACAGTTTTTGTACTGGCACTGCCATATTTTCAAAATAAGTAATATGGTTTTATGAGGAATTTGTAGTAACGAAAAATAGTTCAAGGTCACTTTACTCCTCATTTTAGCTCATTTTAGCATATTACAAACGCCCGCAATAGCACAAAGTAATACAAAAATAAATCTAAAAATTAAAGGGTGTCCCCATAGATGACGTAAATTGATATATATGGGCGTATCTTTTGAACCGATATAGACAAACGCTTGCAAATTGGAAAAAATATCGATTGCTTGGAACGTAACAAGTTTCAATATTCAACATCATAAATTTAAGTGTGCCCCAATAGTTTACCTAATTTAATGTATATGGCTATAGACAGACTGGTACGAGGGCTGCTCTTTATATTTCTGGCCTAATAGTGAAAATGCGAATATTTATAATTAAAAATGGTTTTATTGTTTTTCAAAGTATTCTCCAGCATGATTTATACACTTTTGCATGCGCTCGAACCAGTTATCGAAGCACTTTTTCCACTCCGAATGAGACACCTCTAAAACATGGTTTTTGAACAGTTCAACAGCTTCTTCTGGCGACGAAAATCGTTGACCACGCATTTTTTTCTTGATGTGCGGAAACAAGAAGAAGTCATTAGGTACCAAATCAGGGCTGTACGACGGATGACCTATTAATTCGACGTTTTGGCCAGTCAAAAACTCTCTGGTTTGAGCCGATGTGTGAGAGCTGGCATTGTCATGGTGAACAATGATTCGTCTTCTATTGTTGGTTTTTCGAATTTCTCGGATGACTTCAGGCAAACAAATTGTAGTGTACCACTCAGAAGTGACCGTCCTACGTTGCTCAAGCGGAACAGTCGTTACATGACCAGTTTTGCCGAAGAAACAGGCGACCATTTGCCAGGTGTTCATGCAGTATCGAATGTATGCTGGTGGAAGAAATGTCCAAGGATGTCTATCTCTCGGTATGTCGCATGTCGATCTTGCATTATGAGTACACGCACGGCATCAATGTTCTCTGGCACAACAGCCGTTTTTGGACGACCTTCACGGAATTCGTCTTTGAGCGAGCTTCGGCCACGATTAAATTCATTATACCAATTTTTCACAGTGCTATAGGATGGTGCTTCATCGCCATACAAAGATTTAAGTTCATCAATGCACTCTTATCGTGATAATCCAGGTCGAAAGTTGTAAAAAATGATGGCACGAAAATGTTTACGAGTTAATTCCATTTTTTTCTATATTAATTTTTTCAAGTCACTGTAAACAACACAAATAATGGTCGTACGTCAAAACGTTTTGAGTACGATTATGCTTAAAAATGACAAACTTTCCAATGGAAATGTCAGATTACAATTGGCAGCACTCAGTGTTGCCAGGCCAGAAATATATATAGCAGCCCTCGTATAATTTACAAGGACCTGTATTGCTATGTCCGCTATAACAACAAGTATAAAGTTTAGATTTGGAAATCACAGGATGTCCCTGATGTAATATGAAATATGTGGCCATACTTTTAAGCCGGTATAGACATACAGCTAAAACTTACAAGGGATCTATGTTGCTAAGTCCACTATAACAACAAGTCTTCAGTTTAAATTTTTAAATATAAGGGTATTCACAAAATTAATGTAATTTGACCTCTGAGTCCGTGTATTTTAAATTGTTTTAAACAAAGGCTTGAAAATTCACCAAAATGCTCACTACTTTGTTTGGTATAATAAGAAGTATAAATATTTAAAATTATAAATTCAAGAGTTTTACAAAAGTTGATGCAGTTTGATGTATGAGGACAAACTGTTGAACCGTTATTTACAGACGATTAATATTTACAAAGAACCTAATTGTTAAGCCTACTACAATAGCAAGTATAAGATTTGAATTTGAAAATTAAAGGGTGCCCCTATAGTTGATGTAATTTTATGTATATTGCCAACCTTTTGAACAATTGTGGACAGACAATTGAAATTAACAAGGAGCTGTAGTGCTAAGTCTGCTATAACAAGTATAAAGTTTGGAGATGGATTATAAGGGCGTCACAATGAAAAGAATTATCTGAATAAAAACGAAAAAAAAACTAGTTTTTATTCTTGCTGTTATAGTATGCTAAATGGACCTTATTATTATTTTATACCTAAAACGGTATAAAATAAAAGACTTTTTAGGTCAAACTCCTTTAATTTCAATTTTTTCCAAAACAGATATAATAACACACATTATACATTCATTTTTAAGTGGTCATCTCCCTTTAATTGTTCAGTTAATTTATTTATAACATTTTTTCTTTGGGGCTTTAACTTTATATAATTTGTGAACATTTTAAATTTAAAATTAAAATCGGATATGTTTTTTTTTAAACTTATTATAATTTTTGCTAAATGGATCCAATCTGTTAGCCTAAACTATAAAAAGGAAAATCAAAACCTTCTAAGAAATGTCAAAGATCTGAAGTAGAAAATATACAACAAAAATATGAATTAATAATCTTCTAATTTTTTTAAGAATCTCTTTTTAACAAACCATCGTTTCTTAACATATCAATGCGATTTTAATAACAAAGACTACCTGCAAATACAATCAAAATCCCATATTAATATTAGTTTGAAATAAACAAAAACTAATATTACTGAAATTTTACCCTGTTCAATTCGTGAGAAATCACGAAATGTTTCTTGCTTCATGTTTAGAAACAGCAAAATGTTTCTAGCAACAATTCTTTCCAACTGTGAAATAATATGAGCTGCATATCGTGCGGAAAATACGGCGTTCTTTTCATACTTGCATACATTTTTAGCAACTTTAGTATTTTCGCTTGATAATTTTGAAAACTGTACCGTCTTTTAATTTCCTTCAGAAAGTGCCGGTTTATATTACAGAAAATTTTTCAGTAATTTTATATTGAACTTTTAAGCAATAAAGCTCTAATTTGTCTTAAATAACGGCATTTTTAAAATAATTAGTGTAGTAAATTCTATCGAGCTGAATCTTTCAAAGAAAAAGGTAAAAAGGACTTAATAAAAAAATCCACTTTAACTAATTTTATTAAATGGCGAGAGCATGTACTTTTCCACACCGGAATATTAGTATTAAGTCCTAGCGAGTATCATCGGTAAGAAATTTTCTTTCTTACATTTTTCTTTTTTTATTTTCGTTTTGTTTTGTTGTTTAGAAAATGAACTTGTTGCCTCGTTATTTTCCCTAAAATATGGAGCAAAACTTTTTACTTTTATAAAAATTACATTAAAATACTATTTATTTAAGGAAAATTTTAAAATGTAACTTTTAATGAAAAAATGTAACTTTTTTGAAGGAAAGCGTAACTTTTTAGCGTCTTTTCCTGGTAAGACTGGTTTCAGCTTCCTCTTTTTAAAGTTTTTCTCATATTTTAAAATATATTTTACAGAGTTGTGGTTTCGATCAAAACTTTTTGCATTTTTTATACCCTTCACCATAAAAAGTGGAAAAAGGGTACAACTAAGTTTGTCATTCCGTTTGTAATTTCTACAATATCCATTTCCGACCCCATAAAGTATATATATTCTGAGTTCTTATGCATAGCGGAGTCGATTGGGCAATGCCCGTCTATCCGTCTGTTTGTCTATCAGTCTGTACATCCGTGTTAGTTTGTAAAGGCAAACTTGATTTCAATCGTTTAGAAATAGTGCCGAAAGAGGTGCCATTAGCAATCAGCAAGATGGGTCCATGTCCTTAGACGCAGCGGGCAAAACACCACGCCTACCTGTAATTTTTTCATATTAGTTGGAACAATGAAGTAACGCCAATAAAAAAATACAAATATATGGGGCGATAGAGAATTCAAAAATAAGAAAAAACCATATCAAGTGAAAAACTTGGTGCTCGCCCATATTTTCCGAGTTAAGGAAATTTTTTTTTAAATATCAATATGGGTAATATTTTAAAGCTTAATGGATATACAAAAAATGTTTAAAAACGCTCAACCCAGTAAGAGCCGATAACATTTTTATATAAAATTATGTATATGTAGTACCTAATTTTTTTCTTGTATTTTAATTCTCTGTCACTAAACTAGCTTTTCATAGATACTGGAGGGTATAAAAGATTCGGCATAGCCGAATACAGCACTCTTAGCTACTTTTATTTCATTTTGCATCGAGTGTGTGTGTGGCAAATATTATTTGCATTTTTATTTTATTTATGCATAAATTTATTTTATAATCTTCATATATGGCAAATGAATTCGATAGAGAGCTACACAATCAATGCATCCAAACCAAACAAACTTGTAACTAAATTTTATGGGTTTGTGTGACAAAGTGAGTTAGAGATTTTCGAAAGGACAAATCTCTTTATTAACATTACATAACTTTAACATATAAATATAAGCAATAAAAAAGACAAATCTACAGTATTTATTAAAAATTAATCTAATAATGCAAATTTCCTGCCCAAGCCTTTTATTTTTTACATTTTCTTTGTTTAATTTTTTTTTGGACTGATACAAAGACTTAAAGCCTTCATGGCTTGCGTTTTACATATGTTCATCTGCTTATTTGTGTCAGCATACCATTAGGTTTTTATATTACCTACGAGGGATGAGTCTTAGTGGTTAGAAAATATGAAACTTCGAAAGGCAATGGCAAATACCTGGGAAATTCATTTTAGTAAAAAAAAAATAATTAAAACAATTCAAAATAAATAATCCAGCCTGGTCTTAAAAATTACATACTCAGATGATGTACCGCTTATGTAGATCAGTTACTTTGGAAATCAACCAAGGAAGTTTAAGTCACCGAAGAAATTACGAGAACCAAGTATTGTATAATCCTTTACGTACTTAACTTTACAAAGTTTAATTCATTCCAAAGAAAACAAATGCAGTTAAATCCCTGGGTAGGCTGAAAATTTAAACATTGACTACTTATGAAAAGGTAAAGGGGCAGTTGATTGGGAAAAATTCAAGGAAAAATGTTTACATTTGAACAAAAAATTAAGGTCTCTTATGGAAATAATATGCAGTCGAATTAAAGTTCCGAAATTTCCGTCACATTCTTCAGATTGTGTTTCCAGCCGCATTTTCCTTTTTTCAAATCAAGGAGGCTGCTGTAGTCAAAGTGGTAAGCACGTTGACTACAAACCGGCTGCCCTGGGTTTAACCCTTGCGGTAGTCAAAAAAGAAAAATGTTTTTTTTCTGTTTAATAGTACATATACATACATACATAATCAGATTTAACATTAAAAAATGCAGCCTCCTTCGTCGGTACCTTTCTATAGCATATTCGCCGGCAAAGTAAAATAATTAATAAAATGGCTATATCTATCTCCTTTCACCACCTGTCTTCTCTCTCATCTATCCCTTTCCTAAAGAATGTAGTACGGTTATAAACTAAGTAGGTATTAATGCCTGAAGTGCTACTTCTTTTAACAAAAAAAAAAAAAGAATAAATTAAACACAAAGTTATTATTGCAACAAAAGCGTAGTGTGAGCGCTTTCCAATATCTGTACAGCTTAGGAAAGCGTATTTAGTGGAATCAGCGTATCGTGTATTGTTATTGAACTCTCCTCGTTTGTTTTAGTTGCTACAAAGTTTTTGTACCTTGTTCAGTTTTTTTCTTTCTTTCTTCAGTATAATGATTAAATATGCATCTGCTGTTATTAGTCTTGTCTTTTGCATAATTTTATTCCCAGAAGTGTGTTTTTGTACAATAAACATTGCAATTGTAGCTTTAAGTTAACCTAGTCTTCTATGTTCTTTGTTATGGTATTAGCATTCTATATTTTATTTAACAAAAAAAGAAAGAAAGAAAGATTTCTAAGATTTTTAATAAATGTGTCAACAGATGACTTAACATTTATGTCAAGGATGTCACAAAATAAGGTGCATCAAATACTTTGATCTTACATCAGCAATTATTTACAATGTCTCATTTATGGGTCAATCGTAATATAATTCCCTTTAAACAATTGCTGTTACAATATGTGGGTTATTTTGTTTATTTTTTGTGACAAATTCATTGCAATGCAAAATTCTAGTGTTAAAATGTAGTTTGATAAATGTGACCAATATATTATAATGAATAGTGTGACCAATACACTACACCTCCGTCCTCAAGATTGAATTCATGAATAAATGAAATGAATTAAATCTTAAAAGAAATGTGTTATAATATGAAATTAATAAGTGTGTACAATATAATGTCTAGTGATATGTAGGGATAGTATATACTATGTGTTTTATAATAATGAAAATAAATTTAAAATTGCTTATAATTATTTTAAATAATTTTAATTTGCTTATATTTTATTGATATTGCTAAGTTTTATACAATTTAAGTATATTATTATGAAAATTTTTATTCTTATTATCTATTTTTAACAATGAATTTACTCCTAATCTTTTTATAATTTCATATGGTCCCTTATATGGACTTTGATTCTTTTTTCTAGATATTTATTTTATTAATACTAAGTCTCCTACTTTAAAAGTGCTTACATTTGTGTTTCTGTCATATACTTCTTTTGATTTCTGTTTAGCTATTTCTATTAATCTTTTAGCATTTTCTAATGACTTTTTTAGTCTTAATTTTATCTCATTAGCATAGTTTTCTATGTCATAACATATACTATTGTTTTGTATTTTGTCTGTTGGTAATGCTGCTAGTTTACCGTAAATCAATTCGTAAGGTGAATATTTGGTGTCAATATGTGGTGTCGTATTATATGCGAATGTATAGTATGCTACCCACTTGTCCCATTCATAATCATTAACAAAATTTAATAAATATTCATTTAGTACACGATGATTACGTTCAATAGAACCTATTGATTGATGGTGATATGGTGCTGAAAATTTTTGATTAATATTTAATAAATTACAAACTTCTTGTAACAATTCGTTATTAAATTCAGTTCCTCTATCAGATTTTAAATTCTTAAAACATCCATACTTTAAGATAAACTGTTCAACTAATGCTTTGGCAATACTTTTAGCATCTTTAGTTTCAATTGGGTGTGCTATTACATACTTTGTTAATTCGCACTGCATAGTTAGTATATATCTGTAGCCATTAGAAATTCTCAAGGGTCCAACAGTATCTATTTCTACTGTTTCAAAGCTAGTACTAGGATTCTCTGTTATAATCATCTCTTCTTTAATATGTTTAGTTTGCTTATTTCTCAAACATTTATCGCATTTATTAATATAATCTCTAACCATCTTTCTCATGTTTTTCCAAACGTAACGTTGTTTTAATTTTAGAATAGTTTTTCTTATACCAAAATGTCCTGATAATGGTGAGTTGTGGAATTCTTCTATAATCTTCATTTGTGACTTTTTGTTCGTAATATGTCGCAAAGGTTTATATAATATTATGTTCAATTCTAACTTTCTATGTTTATTCGTTTTCAATAATTTCTGGTATACCTCATTATAAGTTTTATTCAAATATTCTTTTGATATGAGCTCAAAAATACTATCTTCGCAGGATAAAGCGAGATTTTTTATATTTTGCTTATGCATATAAATTATTAACTTCTCTAGTGACAAAACGTATTTTGCTAGATCTTCATTAACATTCATTACAAAGCTATTATTTTTATTTTCTATGGTACCATCCTTTGGTCCATCTTTCACATTTCTTATACCGGTTTTTATAATACTAAATTTCAATTCATGAATATTCTTTATATCTTGCAAGGATGTACATTCCCACATATGATTTTTATATTGGCCTTGGGATATGTCATTATTACTATTTATTTCCACATTTTCCGTATTTTCCTTTGCTTTCTTTCCACGTGTTGTTACTAAAATTTCGATGGTTTACTTTTGTCTTCTTCCATAGGTATCATATTCTTCAACATTTCAGAATCTAATTTGATTCTTGACAAAGCGTCTGCGTTCGTATTTATTTTTCCTTTTTTATAAACAATTTCAAAATCATAATCTGACAAATCTATTCGTATTCTAGTCAATTTAGATGATGGATTCTTGTGTGAAAAAAGTGAAATAAGTGGTCTGTGATCCGTCACTACAATAAATTTTCTACCAAATAAATTTGGTCTAAAAAATTCTATTCCCCAATGTATTGCAAGTAGTTCTTTTTCAATCACTGGTTTATTTAAATCATGTTTTCCTAAGGTTTTGCTTGCATAAGAAATTGGTAAATCTTCTCCTATATTTCCTTGTGATAGAACAGCTCCTAATGCAAAATTTGATGCGTCAGTAGTCAATATAAATGGTTGTTCAAAATCTGGATATCTTAATATTGGTGCGCTAATTAATTTTGTCTTTAATAAGTTAAAAGCTTGTTGACAATTTTCAGTCCATTCAAATTGCTTTCCTTTTTTAGTTTGATCGTTCAGACATTTTGTGATTTCAGCAAAATTTTGTATGAAACGTCTATAATAATTACAAAATGCTACAAATCTTTTAATATCGTCCTTGTCCTTTGGAGTTGGATATTGTTTTATTGCTTTATTTTTTGAAGGGTCTGTCCGTATACCGTCTTTCGTTGTTTGGTGTCCTAAATAAATTACTTCTGATTTGAGAAATACACATTTTGCTGCATTCAATTTTAGGTTGTATCTCGATAAACGTTCGAATACTTTCACTAAGTTTTCATTGTGATGTTTTAAACTACATCCAAATACAATTATATCGTCAACGTATAAAAATGCTTTGGAATCTAAGCCACTGAGTGCTATTGTTAGCATTCTTTGGAAACTATTTGAAGAAATGTTCAATCCAAATGGTAATCTTTTGAATTGATAATGTCCATTGTTAGTTGAAAATGCAGTCAATTGTCTTGAGTCGTCATCTAACTTTATCTGATGAAATGAGCTAGTCATGTCTAAAGTTGAAAAATATTTTGCTCTTCCAAGACGATCTAAAACATCTTCTAAACTTGTTAATGGAAATTTATCATTTACTATCTTTTTGTTGAGTTGTCGGAAATCTACAACTAATCTCCATTTTGCTTTTCCATTTTCGCTCTTTTTTGGCACTATTAGTAGTGGCGAATTGTATGCACTATTAGATGGTTCGATGATATCTTCATCCAATAATTTTTGTACTTGGTTATTAATCTCATCGTGTTGTGTATGTGGTAATCTATAATTCTTTATGTATACTGGTGTATTGTCTGAAACCTTTAAATTCTGTGTATAAAAATTATTAGAAGTCAGTGTCTCTCCTTCTAAATGAAAAATATCCTGATATTCCTTAAAGATCTGTATTAGTTCTGTTTTTGATTTTTCGTCCTTTACGTCAAATTTTAAAATATTAAGCAATTTTCTAAATCTGTCTTCATTGAAGTCTTTTTCCCTCGTGTGCGGTCTTTGTAATACAATATAATTTCGTAAGGGTTCTATTTCCAGATTAATGTCCTTTAGTACTACATCGCTATCTGTTGTATTTAATATCTTGACATGGTGATTTCCGTTTCCTGGTACTATTGTGTTGCTAATAAATATACCTGGTTGAATTTCTTTATTAAGAATAATGCTATCTTCACATATATCTAAGTTAATAGGATGAATACTTTCCGATCGTCTCTCTACCTTTATGCAGTAATTTTTATTTATCCATGATTTCATAGGTATGGTAATCTCTTCATTCCCTAAAGTAAGTGTTAAGGTAAATGTTTCATAATCAATCTTACACAAGAATTTTGAAAAGAAATCCCTTCCCAAAATTCCATCTGTTGGTATTGGAAAATCTTTGTCAATTATATGAAATTTATGTTTTTCTTTGAAATTATTTATGGTGAATTTTAATTCTGATGTTCCAATTGATTTAATTTTTTCTGTAGTGATACCTGTAAAACTAATCGATCTTTCCTTGTTTATGTCTATAGAATCTTCATTTAATTTGTTAATTTTACACAAAGAGATGTCTGCTCCTGTGTCTATCAGAAAAGTAAGTTTTGAATTCTTGCCTAAATCTAAAGTTATGAAATTGGTCATGTCATTTGATATTTTAATCTTATTATTGGTTCTCCGGATAGTGGGTTTGTACAGTTTCTTGACTCACATCCGGAGCCTGATAGTTTTCCTGTATACAGTGTATATTTCTTCGGTTATTTTGAAAATTATTACTGTTCTTATTATTGTTATTTCGATTATTTCTGTCATTATATCTATATGATCCATTGCTGTTGTTTCTATTATGATACGTATTTGGTCCATTTCTGGCGTTTGTATAATTATTATGCCTATAATTGTTATTATTGTATGTTGGTCTATGATTACCATTATTGTTCCTTTTTGACCAATTGTTGTTATTTCGGTTTCTGTTGTTATAGTTAAAATTATTTGTTCTGTTACTATAATTGTTATTTGAATTTCTTAAATTATTTCTCCTATTATTCGCATTATTGTTAGAGAAATAAAGAACTTGTTCGGAGTTATTCGAGAATTCTTTTTCTAATTCTAAAGCCAATTGTAGTGCTTCATTGAGTTCTTTTGGTCGTGAGGCAAAAACTGTTGGTTTCAGTTCTCCTTTTAAACCATTTTTAAATACATTTAAGGCATGATTGTCATTTAGTTGTTTAATAGTTGTAGCCTGTAATTGATTGCAATTTTCTATGTCCTTAGTTTGTAAATCGTTTAGTTCTGTTATTAACTCTAAGAGTTTTTCATGGTATGTGTTTACATTCATACTTTTTTGTGAAAAAGTGCTGAGAGTAGCCTGTACTTGAGCAACGGTTTTCTTCGATTTATATCTGTTGGATAGAAGGCTTTTTAATTCATCAAATGTCGTTGGTGCAGATATACCCAACGATGTTCTTACCAAGTTTGATAACTTTACGTTATAAACAAAAGTTATTAGGATTTGCTTTTGAGATGTCTCTAAAGTACTGTTGATCAGTTCTACTATAGTGAGGAAAGAGTTTAATTCTTTGTAATTTCCATTGAACACTGGAATAATTTTTACAGCGGTTTCCAAACTAAAAGTTGCCATATTTGTTAAATTTTGGTTTTTAGAAGTTAGGGCTTGTTCAAAAAGTGTTTTTGCTTTATTGTAAAATCTATTAAATTTTTCTGTCTTCCTGAACGTTTTCTGTTTCTAATTTTGTATCAGTTAATTTTAAAAATTCTTCTTTTAACAATTCTAGTTCTTCTAATTTACATAGTAAAGTCGCTTCATTGTATCCCCTAGCTCCTGCTTTTTTAAAGTTTTTAAGTAATGTTTCTAATCTATTTATAATTGCTTCCATTAGCAATATACAAAAAAAAAATTTTCTACTATATAATTATTATACAATTATCATATAAATTATAAACTTTTTATTTTTATTTTATTTTAAACTTGTACTACAGCTTTCTTTTGTACATATTGCTTAAAATATCTATTTAATTTATATACTAGTATTGCTAAAGCCACCATGCAAAAGATGAAAAAGGCGTCTACTGTTATGGTCGTCCCGAAGTCCATTTTCTGCTCGTTTTTGTTGTTGATGTTTATCACCTCCTCTTGTTTGGATTTTTGGTTTCCCATTTAGTTCTTTGATTTTCATATACAGTTGCCTCTTTTGCTCTCCACTCGTTATTCCCATCAACCGCAATATTTCTTGTTTCTGTTTCTTTATTTGTTGGGTTTTTCCCCCTCTTTTTGTTTTTTTTTTGTTCTGCTGTATGGGAACCTCTGGTTTTTGTGTCCTCCTTCTATATTCCTCAAGTGTTATGGGCTTTGGACCGGCGTTTTTTGGTGTTGGAATATATTCTGGATAGTTCTCAGTACTTCCTTCTGGCACGTACTCCTTGCTTATATATTTTGAAAAGATAAGCTCTATCTCTTCTTTAGTTGGACTATCTTCCAGCGACATTCAGAATTAATACTGTTAACGTCCTTCAAATGTCCTTTAAGTGATAGGACAACTAGGCAGTTTTAGGATATTATTTAGGATATTAATTAAATTTTGTTTGGCAGGATCGCCATATAATGTTTAAAATATTTATTATTGAAATGATCAAAACCTTGCTAAGTATTTTTATGATGCTGCGCTTAGCCACAGCACGTTTTAATTCTTCTGAGCACTGTTGAGGGTGCTTGGCTAGAATAGTGAGAATACTTTGTTTGTCAAAATTATTCTGAATCTTTATTTAATTTACTTACAGCTATTTATACAAAATTTCTTAATTCTACTTCTTTTAATAATTATGTGCTTGCGTATTGTTATTGATCTTACATCAGCAATTATTTACAATGTCTCATTTATGGGTCAATCGTAATATAATTCCCTTTAAACAATTGCTGTTACAATATGTGGGTTATTTTGTTTATTTTTTGTGACAAATTCATTGCAATGCAAAATTCTAGTGTTAAAATGTAGTTTGATAAATGTGACCAATATATTATAATGAATAGTGTGACCAATACACTACAATGTATCACCCTTACATTTATAATTTTGTTTTTTAAACTTGTTACAGCGGACATAGTAAAAATAACTCCCTGTGGAAGTAACGTAAATAATAAACAGCCTTTTATCTTTAATTTTTTATAGCCTTTTTTTTTTAGCCAATTACACTGAGTAAATTTATAGTCTTAGTCTATTATGGTCCAAAAAGTGTTCATACATGTGAAAATGGGGATTTGTTACTATCGGGATATATTTCACTTCATTTGAATTTTATGTATTTATTTTTATAGCACAAATAACAGTACAAACTCTGCGTAAAACAGTTTAAAAAATATTGCCATTTTCGTCAAATTCACGCCCTTTTTATAGCAGACATGTTTGTACATAATTTGTGTAAATTGTAAATATTGATGTTCAGCGATTGAAAAACTAAAGCCTAAAGAAAGACGAAAGAAAGGAAAAGTCAAACATAAATAAGAGCGTGTTGAAAGCTTCTTTTCGTATAAAAATTTTTCAATCTTTATCTTCTGTTCCAATAAAAACTTGTTGCCTAAAAACAAAAGTGGGAATAGGCTTTAGCAACAGGCGAAATACGTATAGATACTATTCCAAACCAACAAATAAATTGCATTTTTATTTAAAAATGTTATGGGATACTAGCATAATATAATAAATAAAAGTAGGAATAATATCCCCATTTTTTACTAAACAATTTGTGAACAAATTTTGGCTCTTAAAAACGAATTTCTAAAATCTTGATGCATTATCTAGGTATTAAAATTATATAAATTTTAGAGCAGTTGATTCATTTATAAATAATAAAAATAAAATAATAAAAATAAAAATTTAGTATTCAATGTTTTCACTAAATTTCTTTATAAGATTAGAAATACAACCTTACGGTTGCGGCGACGGATTCCGCATGTCAGAGATGCCGATGAGGATTTTATTGTCATTTTTTATTTTTTGTTTACTAATTTTTTTATTCGTTTTTATAAATATATAAAAAAATTTTGTAAAATGTATCAATCAGTAAATTGAAAAATTTTAAAATTATTCTTGTTTTTCAATGACTTTTTACATTTTCTCTTTCTTCTTTTTTCCTAGTCATTCACAAAAAATATTAACAAACAGTATTTTTTTCTAGAAAAACAATAAAACTGTGGCAACATGCTAAAAGAGAAAAAATTAAAAATTTAGAGCTTGAGAGAAAACGCACTCAAATTAAAATAGACTAGATGACCCGTGTGAATATTTCGCAACGTTAGTTGCCATTTTTGTAAGATAAAATAAAAATAATTAATAAAAATTTTAGTAACTTCAATACATTTTATTAAAAGTTTAAAAATATTAGAAATCATAATATATCATACATATTTACTTACATACATACATATGTTTAAATACAGTGTTAGAGCTAATGACATGGTCATCGTTAACTATTTGCCCGTACGAATCCTTAACACAAACAAAAATATCTTTTAATAAACGGCATTATAGTAAATAGCGGTATTGCCAGAATGGATTTTAATATACATATATTGTATTATGTGGAACTTCATTACCATTAAGCGACCCTGTATTACCACACTTGAACAAAAACATCTAATCACTGCATTATCATGCAGTTCTATATAAAATATAATTTTAATCAATGAAAATATAAATTTTTCAATTTCTAATTATTTTTCGTTATTAGTGTTAGAAATAAATTTTAAAATGAGATATCATTCATTAAATTTGATGCAGTGGTATGGGAGATATTTGCAACCGACAAAAAAAGTGCTTTAGAAATAATATACATATATAATGATTCTAATTTCATGCGGATTCGTTAAACGTTTTTTATTGTCAAAACTCCATATAAAAAAAAAATTTCCGCATCCGCAACCGTGAGGTTGTATTTCTACTCTAAAAGAGGGAATATAACAATGATTTTTAATGTCTGTTACCTATAGTCTGGTACAGTTTTGACAGGGACAAGTGACGCTTTTCCTTAAAAAAAAGTTACAATTTTTCATTAAAAGTGACATTTTTAAACTTTCTTTAAATAAATAGTAAGTAAATGTAATTAACTTATATAAACTTAAATAGAAGAAAATAGAAAAAAAGTATTAAAATAATTTCAGCCCAATGAATCTCATGAGTATTTTAATCAGGACTCAATACTTATATTTCGTAATTGAAAAGTGTAGGATTTTTTTTACTAGATCCTTTTAAACTTCTTCTTTAAATGATTGAGCTTCCATAGAATTTACTATTTTAATAATTTTAAAAATACCGTTATTATAGACAAATTTGAGTCGTATTAGCTTAAAACTTCAACATGAAATTGCTGACAATTATTTTGATATATCATCCTGGACTTTCTTATGTAAATTAAAAGACAACTTTATTCTCAATTGAGGTATTGAGATGGTTGTCAAATGTTTCAAGCGGAATAACTGAATTGGCCAACAATTTTCGCAAGTTTGATTAGAATGCCTATACCTTACGAAATGCAGCTCATATTATTAAACAGTTGGAATGAATTGTTGCTAGAAACATTCTGCTGTTTCTAAACATGAAGCATGAAACATTTCGTGATTTCGTGCGAACTGAACAGAGTAAAACTTCAGCAATGTTATTGTTTGTTTTTTTTTTAAACTAATTTTTTATAGGTGATTTTGATTGCATTAGCAGTTAATCTTTGTGACTAAAATCGAATTGATATGTAAAGAAAAGTTGATATGTTAAGAGAGATTCCTAACACAATTAATGAAACAAGTACTGTTTCAGTGATATTACTTTATATCGTGTCTGTACCAAAAGTTAGGAAAATTGGAGCTTATATAACAAAATTATACATGTTAAGTGGACCCTTCAAAAGCTACAAAAAATAAGAAATATGTAACCAAATGGCAACACTGTTCTGCTATGTCTTTAATTTCTATTCTCTAATAACAAAAAAGTATATTTTTGAACAATAATTAACATTGTTTTGTTAACTATTAACTGCAATTCCAACTGAATATGTATATTTAATGCCTAAATTTAATTTTATTTTTAAGCACTTGAAAAATTTACGAAATTTTTCTTATTTTTTTATTTAATCTGTAAAACTACGTTGAGGCGTGTACTCTAGCAATAATTAATAACAATAATTTGAGAACAGTAACATAAATGGACCTGTTCAATTATGTTTTGTTATGCTTCGTTATGGGAGAATGTATTACTTTAGTTATTTAAAATCATTAAATGGCATAAATACATTTTTAGTGTCTGTGTTTGCTTAAAGTTAGTTCTTGCAAAATGAAAAATAAAAATAAATAAATACGAAACAAGATTTACCGTTTTTGTTGCCTGTTTAAGGTAAGATAAGGAAGAAAAAACACACAAAAAAAAATCATTATTATTGTTTAAGTTGTTCGTATTAAATATTATTACAACAATTCTAAGTCGTTTGGAACAATTTTTTATGTTTGTCTGTTATCTTCTTGCTGACCTTTTTTAGCAAAAGCTCAAATGTTAATGTTCCTGTTGGCTTGCAATTACAGTAGATGACGGGCAGATTTTTCTAATACAGAACATGTGATGATTGTGCTTGAATTTGATTTGGCAAACCTATAATTTCTTTAAAAGGCCTGGAAGTTTAAAATTACTTTATTTCATTTCAAGAAACTGGTACGAGGGCTGCTCTATATATTTCTGGCCTAATAGTGAAAATGCGAATATTTATAATCAAAAATGGTTTCATTGTTTTTCAAAGTATTCTCCAGCATGATTTATACACTTTTGCATGCGCTCAGCCTTGACCACGCATTTTTTTCTTGATGTGCGGAAACAAAAAGAAGTCGTTAGGTGCCAAGTCAGGGATGTACGGCGGGTGTCCCATTAATTCGACGTTTGGCCGGTCAAAAACGCTCTGGTTTGAGCCGATGTGTGAGAGCTCGCATTGTCATGGTGAACAATGATTCGTCTTCTCTTGTTCGTTTTTCGAATTTATCCGATGACTTCAGGCAAACAAATTGTAGTGTACCACTCAGAAGTGACCGACCTACGTTGCTCAAGCGGAACAGTCGCCACATGACCAGTTTTGCCAAAGAAACAGGCGACCATTTTCTTCGAAGTGCTTCTTCCACGAACAACTTTCGTTGGATTTTGCTCGTCTTTGAAGACTCACACGGTCGATTGTTGTTTCGTTTCGGGCTCATACGCATAGATCCATGATTCGTCACCTGTGACGATCTTATAAACGTCTTTTGAAGCACCGCAATCGTATTTTTGCAACATTTCTTTGCTCCAATCGACACGAGCCTTTTTTTGAGCGACTTTCAAATTGTGCGGGATCCAACGAGAACAAACCTTTTTTACGGCCAGGTGTTAATGCAGTATCGAATGTATGCTGGTGGAAGAAATGTCCAAGGATGTCTCTATCTCTCGGTATATCGCATGTCGATCTTGCATTATGAGTTCACGCACGGCATCAATGTTCTCTGGCACAACAGCCGTTTTTGGATGATCTTCACGAAATTCGTTTTTGAGCGAGCTTCGGCCAGGATTAAATTCATTATACCAATTTTTCACAGTGCTATAGGATGGTGCTTCATCGCCATACAAAGATTTAAGTTTATCAATGCACTCTTGTCGTGATAATCCACGTCGAAAGTTGTGAAAAATGATGGCACGAAAATGTTCACGAGTTAATTAAATTTTTTTCTATATTAATTTTTTCAAGTCACTGTAAACAACACAAATAATGGTCGTACGTCAAAACGTTTTGAGTACGATTATGCTTAAAAATGACAAACTTTCCAATGGAAGTGTCAGATTGCACTTGGCAGCACTCAGGGTTGCCAGGCCAGAAATATATATAGCAGCCCTAGTATTTGCTCATAATTATTTAATCAAATGTATTTGTATTGAAATGTAAGTAAATTCTTTAAGTAAAACTTAATGCTAAACTAAAGAGAATATTCCAATTGAGGTTAAAAGAATATTATTGGTTTTTAATTTTATGTTGGCATATTATGAGCTCATAAATCAAGTTATTTTTGTACCCTTTACCACAAAAAGTGGAAAAACGGTATATATAAGTTTGTCATTCCGTGTCTAGTTTTCATTTTGCGAAGTCGATTGCGCGAAGTCCGTCTGTCCGTCTGTCCGTCTGTCCGTCTGTGTTAGTGTTGAAATCAAGTTTGCCTCGGCAAATATGTCAGTCGATCAGATATAGTTTCGAAAGAGATGCTATTGGAAGTCAGCATGATCGGTCCATGTCCCTTGAGGAATCAGTTAAAACACCACAACTACCTCCAATTTTTTCATGTCCTTTGGAACAATAAAGTAACTCCAATCAAATAAACAAAATAAAGTTTGTGATAAGAAAAAGCAGCAGATTTCAACGTTCTACTTACGTTTAACATCTTACAACTGCAGAAAACACAGCGAACTACCAATATTAATAATGGCACGACTACGGTCTTATAAGTTAAACTGAATAAAAGTATCAGCTGCTATATATATAAAAGAAATTAAATAGAAAACAGAAAAAATTACTACACAGGAAAGTCTTAAGACTAATGTCAAACAACGAAAAAAAATACTCTTTGATTAAATAATATTTTTTTTTAAATTTTCCGTATAACTTCTTTATAAAAGAAGTATCTTTATATTTAAAAAGCAACTGTAATAAATTTAAAAAATTGCAAGCAGCTAAATAGGCTTAATGAATTTATTGTGCAATAAACGCAAACAGCTGAAAAGGAGCAGGGAGTTTAATATGGAATCATCTCCATTTCTCCAATGCTGCTGACCAGTAAATTATTGTTTATTGCTTATTTCCAGGAGCCAATATGGCGCAAACGTCCAATGTACTGTCATGATCCTCCAAGGTATCGATTACCAGCATCTTTTCAAATAAACAGTTGTAATGTAATAAAAACTTATAAAAATTAAACATAAAATTTATACGTCAAAATTGTCATTTGTTATGAAAACTTTATCAGTTTCCTTATTCTCGTGTAAGTTTTATTTATGTTTAAACATAAAAATTCCTTTTTATATTTACCAAACGGTATTTTTCTCTCAAGCTGATTATTTTTGTATTTAGCATTATTTTTTTCCCAAATTGTTTTTAACATTCTAATAATGAATTTTTTACTAAAAAGTTGCTTCCGGCAGTCATATTTTTTTATGTATTATTTTTATGTATTATAATAAAAAATCTGATGTTGTTATACACAGTGAATATCCTTCTTACTTTCATTAAAAAGACTACCCCATAATTTTTAGAAGTTTTTTGAAACAACATCAGGTTCCCTAATCGTCTTGTGTAACTTCAATAAGTCCCGATTTACAACATGCTAATTTTTCAATTCTCTTTTAAAGTTCCAGTTCGTGTCCCTATACCTTTGAAATATTTCATGGCATCGGAATTTGTACAATGTGCTTTTAATTTGTTATTCGTTATTGTAGTTGTCTGTATACGTCCACCACGAACCTACACAAAGCAATTGTAAAAACTTTCCCTCAATATTCAAGCCCTTCCAGTTTGTTCACCTGCTTGCTTTAGTACACCTCTTGCCTATAAACAAAAATTTCGTGATGTAAGTTGGCTCTAAGTTAAAACAGTTGTGCTCAATTCTAATCCTTTATTCTTAAAATACTTTTAAGCCTAATATTATAAACTGCCTTTAAATTACGAACTTGCTAAATGTAACTTTTACTAAAGTGAAGAATTCACTATATTCCTCATTTTAGTTATATTTACTAATTTTCATTATTACAACTTTCCTGTAAAATAAAATTTAAAATTCTAAAAATATGGCAGCATATAAATAAAAACTGACTACTTTTGGTTAATTAAATTGGTTCTTAAAAAAGTAGTGGCCCCTCTGTATTTTTAATTTATTTGCTCACTTTTATTCAAACTAAAAATAATTTTGTGGTTATTCAGGCATGTCACAGAACTCAATTCTGATCGAAAGTGTTTTCAGTTCCGCAAATTGGTTCTTCAGAAAACTAAAAACGACAGTTTTTTTCGAAATGCAACCACTTTTAAATTTCAAAGTGAAATTTAGTTTCTTTGAAATTTTGGTATTTGTGGTTTTCTAATTAACTTTTAATATATGTCCTTATATAGATTAGCCTTGTTGTTTATTTTGTGTGCGCAATTTTGACTTATTTAAATAAAAAAGTGAAGATAAATCATTTTTTTGAAATAAGCAAAATCGATCGAAACCTGAAGAAGATAAAACAAAACCTATTGGAATTGTTAATACGGAATTCAAACCATTCCGATCGGAATTTGTGACATGCAAAGTAGTTTTCTATAAAATAGTTCTGCCATTGAATTGGTTCTGCTTTTAATTTGGTTCTGTTTAATGGACATTCTGTTAATGTTTATTCTGTTAATGGAGAAAGTCTTTTACATATTAAACAGCAAAACAGCACACGCAAAAATAACAGCTATTTTACTTTTATTACTTAATCGTAAACCTGTTGATAATACTATAAACACCTTTTTCGGAAATTAAAACATTTATTATAAATGATTGTTTATACCCAGAATAACCTAAAGTATAATATTTTTGGAAATTGACCATCCTTTAGGAAGGAATTAAAATGGCTGTTTTTAAATATATTGCTGTTGTGTGCTAATTGAGGCCATTTCTGAACCAAATCCTTATACGTTAGCTTAGCCTTGCACACTGCTTGAACATTAAGGGAAATATAGCTTTTTCTGCAACGAAAAATGTTTGCGTTATTTCCTCCTGGGGATTGAAAACGAATGTTGGTACAATCAATTGCTACAATTAGTTGTAGAACTTTTGCAATATCCAGATGCTGTTTGCTGCATCTCTTGTGTATCAAATGGGACCTAACTATATTCCTTTGACAAAGCATTTAAAAAAAGCAATGCCAACAACACAAAAGTCACCCACTGTAAGAAGAAAACTGCCGCTTGCATAAAACCTTAACGCTATAAGTAACTAAGTTTCAAGTGAGATGAAATATTGTCTTAAATAATAATTTTTTAATTATTACGTTAATTAATAACATTGACATGCTTCTGCGAAACTAAAAGATTAAAATGTATTCTATGAAAATTGAAATACTTGCGCAAAATTACATGCGTATATGCTCTACTTTTAGGGTAAGTATCAGAGAACTGCACGAGTACACCGCAACGCATGAGTACACCGCATACCTACTCTATACTTTTCATACTCGAGTATTTTAAACACCGCAATAAAAAGTTGCGGTGTTTATTTTACCTATTCTTTTAAAAACGAATATCAAAAATATCGCAATCAGAATTATAAGTATGTTTTATACTCGTACGCGAGAATTTTTTAATTCTCTTTATTTGTAAGCAACGTTGCCACATTTTTACCCTATTAAAGTTTTTTACTGCCGTTTTAAGAAATACTGCATTCTATGCGGATCTATTTATAAACAATAAAAAAAACAAAATTTGATCAAATCTATTGCTTAAACATTATAAGCAGAAAAACAGACAACAACCGTTTTCATAGGTATGAAATACAACACATATTTAATGAATAAAATGCAATAAAAACCGCTTAAAGGCACAGCTTTTGTATACTATTTAAAGCAGGTATACTTATTTTGTTGCTGTTTTTTATGAACAATTATTTTCAGTTTATGCGCCTTGTTGTCATAAACGTGCTACTAACGGTATTTAGGAATACAAAATGATAAAAAGAATCCGTGAATGAAAGGAAAAGTACTTAATTTTTTTAGTTTTAACAAAACTGTATATACGCAGATGTAATATTGCATTGACTGAATAGACATAGATCTCATAAATAATAATAAATAAAATAAAGTTTTTAGTTTAAATATTTTATTTTGTTAAATATAATTATTGCTACCTATTTATTAAATTTAAAAATCTATTTGCTTAACGAATAGAATTTTTAAATTTCTCTCCTGTGTGACTTAAGAAAAAACCCTAACAAGAACGTAATATAATAAACAATGAATATTCTTGAGTTATTAGTAAACTTTTGTTGTGTTTTTAATAAATGAAAATATGGCGAATTTTACGGGTTCTATTAAATTTATTTTCTGTTATGTATTAAAAAAACTTCATTATTTCAAAGAAGTATGTATGTTAGCTAATTTAGATATTGGCGACTTTTGATATTGTGTTTGATTTAATAACTCTGTTTTCCTCTCACTACACACGTTAAAATCTCTCTCTTGGTGTTTGTTGTGAGTATGAGTACGAATAAAGTAAAGCCAGCATCGCAGACATTTTACTTGAGTATGGAATGGGTATAGTAAATACTCGCACTTAAGAAATGCGGTGGCGATCACACCGCAACCGCATTTAAGATGAGTATACTTAGAGTATTAAAAACAGACACTCTTGCAGTTCTCTGGTAAGTATTTCCAAAAATATCGTCAAAGTCGCCAATATACAGTAAACGTTGTCTGCTTTTCATTTTAAATTTTTATTTTTTCAATTGTCAAGTTAAACTAACAATCAGATTACGTTTTCTTTAAAAAGCGGAAATAAGGTAACTTTTAGATAAGAAAATATGGCAACTTTAAACTCTTAAACCTAATCGCCATCCCTAAGATGTCTGTGAAAATTTCTCATACACATACAAAGTGTATAAAGCATCCCTATATAGCACGGCGTCAACGCCTAACAATTGGAATATCTAATTTTGACACTGCATTAGAAAGTGAAGTTGGCTGCTTGTTGGTTTGTATTGTTTTATTATGGTTGAAAAGTAATGACAATTTAGTTAATTTCAAGGCAATCTATCGGTTTTATCTCTTCTTTATTCTTATACAGCGGGTTTTATAAAATAAAATGAGTTAACATTACTGTAAAAGAAGCAAAGTTGACGCTCTTATTTAGGTATCTTATTGCAGCGTAAAATCCCGACGTAAGAAGGCGTTGCGCTTTACGCGCTAATTTAGGGATGGCCGTAACTTTAAAATTTAAAGGCAATATGAACTTCCCTTTTGCTTATCGGTTACTTTTACCTTAAAGTATATTTTTGATATCGAAAAATTACTTATCCGTCCGATAGAAACCTAACTTTAGTTACAGTTACGTTATATTAACGGACGTTAGACCCTTACCTTAACGCAAAACTGTTGCAAAATTGCAGGTAAATTAAAGTACCACTTTCTATTTATATAAATCTTTTAATATTGAGGAATTTAAAATAGTCTTTGTTGTTAACAAAAAATTATAAAGTTAAGCTGTATAAAAAATGAATAAAGAAAATGATTTAATTAAACTGGCTGTGACAAACACAACTGATGTGTGATGAACACTTAAATAAAAATAAAGTTAGTAGAATTTTTATTCCTCTTTAAACTAGCATTGTTCAAACGTAAGACATTAATATAAAATATAAACAACATTGTAGCTAATAAAAAAGCAGCTGCCTTATAAATTTTAATGAACACCAAACTCCCCAGAGATTACAAGTGTTAGAAACAGTACGAAGAACTACACTAAAGAACACACCTTACAAAAAGATTAAATTACGTTTAGTTGACAACGACCATGTAATAGTGACTGGCAGTAATTAAGATGCCTTTTCTCGTATTTTTCTTGCTACTCCCCAACCAGAAATGCAATGAGTTGGAATGTAAAAATTTACAACCAATAACCAGTTTCAGATTTTTTTCTATACTTTTCTATGGAAGATTTTTATCTGAATAAATATTTACGTTCCATAAAAATCACAAATTAAAATGATTGCAAAAAATAAAAATGACCATGATGAAAATTAAAATTAATATTTTAGAAATTAATTGTACTTATTTAAATTAAGTCAAGGGCTTGTCCAATTTAAGTTAATTAAAGCGTGCTTAATTACCGGTTAAACAATTTAAACTCACCGATATTCGCTAATTTTGCTCTTTAGAAAACTTATCCGATTTTGTGGGCCCATTAAAATTTTATCGGAAATGGAAATGGTCATGGTTGGGATTTGGGCAGCTGGAGAATAGGCCTAACTTCTCTAGGTGAAGTGTTTGCGTGTAGTAGTTTTGTGTTTTTTTTTTTATTTGTTTGGTATTGAATAGTTGCTACTTGTTCTAGGCTTAAACAAGGGTTGAGATCACACGTCCTATAAGTCTCCGAAAAATCTGAGCTGACCCAAATAAATCATTTAGGTGCGTTAGGACATGTAACAATTATGGCAATATGGGAAGTTAAAAATTACATAGTGGTGTAGACTATACTCCACCACTAGTTCAATAAAGAGTCTATCGAATGCTAACCCTGCCGAACACCAAATTTTTACCATAAAAAAAATCATCCGACGAATATTTAAAAGTTTGTAAGTGTGTCCTCTAAAGTCAGTATATATTTTCTTTTTGATAATTTTTTTTATCTTATATGTTTGTCTTCCTTCTAGAAGATGCTTCTTTTTATAGTTAGACCGTCTTTTACAAAAGGACCTGCGCACGTGACCGTGGTATTAAATATCCGAAGTAAATCCAAAACTGTTTACAATAACACTATCACACTTAGTAATAATTTTACACAACGCCATCTTTCACTCGTGTTCTTTGGATACAAATTTCGTAATTTTATTAACAAACCGCCTTTTTAATCGAACTGAACGAGATGCTGAGCGCTGATTTTCAACGGTAGGAGCTTTAAGGCCCAACTATAATGTGCATAAACTAGCTTATGCCAACTTATACAACTGTGCAAATACATTAAATTATATGTAGTAAACTATAATGTGATTAAGATAACTTTTCGTCAAGTTTCGTTAAATTTCATTTCTTTATGCAAGGTACGAAACTGATCGCACTTTCCGTACGGAAACAGCTGATTGTGCTTTGGTTTATACATTAATAAAGAAATTTTCTAATTAAAACCTAAATTGTTAAATTTTTTAGTTTTAAATTCAATAAAAAATGTAGAAAAAAACAACATATTTCTTTATGGCCATTTTTTTACAATTATAATATATTTAAATTAAATTTGTATTTATACACACATAAGTATACCATATAAACGATGAACATCGTTGCATTTTTTAGTACGGTTGGCCACAAACACAAAACAGAAAAAAATTTGTAATAATTTTTTTTTTACATTTTCTTAGAACATAAACCAAAATATGTAAATGTGTTTGTGAATGTTATTAAATATATAAAATATTTTCTTTAAAGCCTTTTAGTTTTAAAATTTTGTTGATTTATATAGAAATTATTTTTGGCAAAAGTACGAAATAAACATAAATGTGCAACTGTGGCAAATAAGTTACTAAATTTATGTAGGTACATTATAGCCACATAAATTTCTTTAATAAGTTACCTAAGCATTTGACAGGCTTTTCGTTGAATTTTTGACATAAGCTAAAGCTAGCTTATGCACATTATAGTTGGGCCTTTACATTGACAAATATACGGGAAACTTATGTATAACTTTACTTATGATGTCCACAACAATACAGAAAATTCTGCTCGTACTTAAATACGATCAAAAAGTTTTGCACATTGAGTGGCAATATTGACAAAAAAGCATAATTGAAAAAATGTTTGGCGATTTTTTTGAAAAATTGCAACAGAATTATACAAAACGAGAACTCAAGACGATTGTGAACCCAAAAACATATATTCGAAATTAAAACATTTAAGTAAAAATTTAAGTCAAAAATTAAATCTTTAATTAAGCTTCTCTCGTCTATATTTTTATACAAACTTTTTACAAGAATTTTTTTTTTAAACAAGACTTTAGGTCACAAATTTGTTAATGTTAAAATAAAACTTTTATCTGAAGTTTATAAATAGCTTAATCATTTACAATTTACACTTAAAAACAAAAATCTAAAATGAAAAACTTTTTCTACGTAATAAATCGTAAGCAGCAGTTGTTGCAATTAAAAATAAAACGGATTAAACAACAATAATCTAAATTGCGTATCTCTAAATTTTGCCACAGAAAATAAAATTAATACGCAACATGAAAAGTTAAAACGCCCACTCATTAAACATGACACTCAAGAGATAGAAGATAGAGATTTGAGACAACAAAGTCGTCTGTGTGAGTTTTCATACAGACGCCAGACTTTGTGGCAGTGATACCGTAAACATTCAAAATCGAACTACAAAATATTTTTAAAGTGTTAAATACAAATTGACATAAAAAACAACACAGGACGAATCTAGAGATTTTAGACTTTTTCTGTTCGACACTTTAAAGAAATAATTGTAAGATTGTGTAGAAAAGCGGCACAAGTCAATTTATTAAGGTGTTGATAGTTGTTTTAAAATAGATTAACTCGTAGCATGTTATATTCTCAAGGTATTAACTATAATAACAAATAAGTGGTTAGTTTTATGCGATTTGACTAAAATTATTTAAAAAATTTTAATTTTAAAGTATTTATTGCAGGAAATAAAAAAGTAAAACGCTAAACAATGTGGGAAAGTAGAATAAATGAGGAATAAATATGGTGATTTCTTAATAAGTATTTAAAATTAATACCTATATTGTATTCCGAGATAACATATACAGGGAAATCCTCCTGATTTTTAAACGTGTAAAACTGACTTATTTCACTCTTAAAATAAACGGTTCATATTAAAAAGATTGATGTTATTAAAACATAAATATTTGAAAATCTCCACGTTGTATTCAGTCGGCAGTGCAGGCTTAAACTATCAAGAAGTGATGCTATATATATTTACATACGATAACGTTTTAATTAAAAGATGCACGTTATAAGGGACTGATGTTTAATCGATTACAGTTTTATTAGAGAACATTTAAATACGCTATTCGATCTGACATAGTGTCGAAAGTGCATGATCAGCATGATCCATCCATGCCCTTCAAACAGCGGGCAAAACACTACGCCTACCTCTAATTTAAAACAATGAAATGCTTCCAATTACAAAAAAAAGAACAACAAAAAAATGGGGCGATAAAGAATTAAAATATACGAAAAAAGACATCAAGTGGAAATATTAGCCATATTTTCCGAGCTACGGACCTCTGAAATTTAGTTTTTTTTTAATATCAATATAGGTATCATTAAAAGCTTTTGAAGGGATTTTTAAGGAAATACTATTTTTTTTTTTTTAAATGCTTAACCTATTAAGAGCCTATGATATTTTCATGTAAAATTATATATAGTACTTAATTTTTTCCTTTTTATTTTTTAATTATCTGTCATCCCAATATTTGATTTTTGATTAGAGCTACTTCTCTAAACTAAATTTACACAGATGGTGAAGGATATATAAGATATAAGAATATAGCACTTTTACTTGTTTTAACTTTATTTGTTGATGAAAGCAAATACTTGTAAAACAAAATTAAATAAAACAGAATATTATAAAATAAAGTATTATTATTAATAAGTAAAGTACATTTTGGAATTTGAATTAATCCATTTGGTGCCGCTGTACTCAATTGAGAACAGCTAAAGTTTAGGCGATAATTCTAAGATTTCAATAGTTTTTGTGATTTGTTTGATTGCTTTTAGCTTAAAAGAAATCTGTTGTCTTTAATAATAAAATAATAATAAAAAATCTTGGTATAAATATATTTCTATGCCGTTAATCTTAACAAAGTTATCGTAATTTAAATCCAACTGTACTCAATTGAGTACAGCGGCAGAATGTACTTGTATATAAACCTTGTTGCTACTACATATTCTTGTTATATTGACCGAAATATAAAATATTTTGATTATCACCCTAAAAAGCAGTTCATACGTATAGAGCCAGTACAATTTGGCCTCAAAAACTGTGTAGAAGCTAGTTTCACTGGATAATGCCACATATTTGATTACTATTGTGGAAAATCGGAAGAAGATTCTAGTGATCATTTAGGGTCAAGAATAGTAAAACATTTGCTTGTAAAAATGCAGACTGACTTTGATTACTTTTTTACCAGTTACAATTTCTCAAGTAAAAAGGATTTGTGGATTAGGGAATATTTGAGAAAACAAAACAAAAAATTGTCCATGGAAAAGTGCGAAGGATATGAAAAAAGAAGAGCGAGCCGACAAAAAAAATTAAATTCTTTTAGTGAAATGGAAAGACAATAGCATCTGTACTATTTACTCCAAAATGCCCAAAATAAAGCTCGATCTTTATTTTTGTCTACCTGCCGTGAGGACCTAACCTGATGATGGTCTTACCACTGAGTGAAATACAAAGCGTCGACTAGCACCGTCCTCTGGACGTAGCCAACGGAATTGCAATTCGACGAACGTGGCTTGCGGGACCATAAACTATGAGTGTTGGAGGCTAAACAACCCCATCTGTTGAGAGTGCAACAGCACATCATCAAATGTGTACTGGAAATTAGTGAGAAACAATTTTACACATAAAATAATAGTTTTTTTTCCCAATGTTTAAAAGAAAAAAGAACCATAAAAAGTGCCGAACATAATAATAATGAAAAGTATTTTTGTAGTGGAAAATAAATAACAAAAATAACAAACTTTACTTTAAAACCAAATAAAACTTTAAGCACAATGGGTACAGTGAATAAAAAGGCAGTTTACACTACACAGGACCTAGTACTAGCACTAGCTTAAACTTTTCAGTACTAGCAAGGCTAAAAAGTATAAACTACAAAAAGTGTGAATAAATCTTTGCTAATACAAGCTGCTAATATGCAGCTAATAAAAACTATTTGAGAGTTGCCTCTGTTAAAAAAAAAAACATTTTTTCTTATAAATTGTAAGCAAAATTTGCAGTAAAATATTCTGTAATACTATAAGTTTATTTTGATTATTTATTAGCACGGCAAAAATAGTGCAAATTTTTTTGATATGCTCCAAAAGCATAAAATTATATTTAATTCGGAAAATATGGGTGAGCGGCAATTTTGTCACTTGATGTCTTGTTTTTACTTATTTCTCAATTCTCTGTCGCCCCATATATTTGTTTTTTTTTTATTGGAATTACTTCACTTAGCTGGATTTGTTACAAATGATATAGCAAAAATAGGCCTGGTGTTTTGACCGCTGTCTCGAATGACATGGATTATGCTGATTTTTAATAGCAAAATTTTCGAAACTATGTCTGATCTATTGTCGTATTTAAATTTTCTCTAGCTCATCTAGTGCCTTGGCAAAGTTAATTTCAACACTAATATGAACGGACAGACGGAGTTCAATCAATCAACTTCGCTAAGCATAAGAACTCAGAATATATAAACTTTATGCAGTCGGAAATGGATATTTTAGAAATTACAAGCGGCATGACAAACTAAGATATACCCTTTTTCCCCCTGTGGTGAAGGTTATAACAAACGACAATGCACATTTTGACGATTAAACCAATAATAAATTTATTTCCAGCACCATGACATGCCTACAAAAGTTTAAGTTAAAACTAGTAATTTTAAGTACTTACTACTTTTTATTCGCGCATATTTTTTCAAACACTGGATCAGAGATCTGCGCCGAGGGGTTTTGATCGGCGGCGGCGGCTTACTGAAAAATGGGCGGCGGCGGCTGTAAGCCGGCTATTAGCCAATGTTTTATCAGCTAGTATTCATTTGTACGGCTCATACAAATAATCGGCTAGAATGAACCCCCAAAATTTATTTAAATAAGTATAAAAGGCAAAAATTATCAATCACAAAAAAGGTTTTATTAGTTCATTAACTAAATCATAGTTATCATGAAAAAAAGAACTCTGTTACCAGTTAGAGAATTTAAATTAAATCTCTTTGCACTGGAAAAAGCTTCTTCACAGCCTGCACTTGTGGACCATGTATATAATATGTAGGGAGCAACCTTTGCAATATTGACACAAATTAACAAAAAAAAAATTGCTGGTGTCTGTAAACTAGATAGTAGTGTCTAAATATACTTAATTTTAATTAAAAACACATTTTTATACCCTTCACCACAAAAGGAAGAAAAGAGGTACATATATCTTAATTTGTCATTCCGTTTGTAGTTTCTACAGTAACCATTTCTGACCCCATGAAGTGTATATATTCAGAGTTTTTATGCATCACGAAGTCGATTGAGCGATGCCCATCTGTTCTTCCGTGATAGTGTTGAAACCAAATTTGCCAAGATACTAGATCAAACATAGTTTTGAGAGAGTTTCTATTGGAAAACAGCAAGATCAGTCCATGTCCTCAGACGCAGCGGGCAAAAAACCACGTCTACCTATAATTATTTATATTATATCGAACAATGAAGCAACTCCAATCAAAAAAAAACAAATATATGGGGTGATAGAAAATTTAAAAATAAGAAAAGCCATCAAGTAAAAAATTGGAGCTCGAGTTATTGGCCTCTGAACTTTTTATAGAAAAGTACTAATGTACACCATATTTAAGATATCAATATGGGTATCAATTAGACGCGTTTAAAGCGATTTTAATTTACTAACATTTTTTAAAAATGCTTTACTCATTTAGTGCCGATGACTTTTTTGTGTAAAATTATATATAGTGCTTAATTTTTTCTTACTTTTGATACTCTGTCACCCCAACATTTGTTTTTTTTTTGTTTATTGAAGTTACTTCACTGAACTATAATATATACATATAGTGAAGGGTACATAAGGTACGGTATAGCTGAATATCACACTCTTACTTGTTATAGATAACAATATAATTTTTTATTAAATTTGCTTCGTGTGGAGACTAAGGGCCAATTTTTGAGTTCGTATTTAAATACGCATTTAGTTAATTTTCATTTAAATTTAAGTTGTATTTAAATGCAGTTTAATTTTTTCAGTTCTTATTTAAGTTCTCATTTAAATATCACAAAAATATGGTAGCATTACGAAATATCAAAATAAATCTCCATTGTTTATGAAAAACAGCTGCTAACAAACACAATGAATTGCAAATTTTGTGAAAAATATTTTAAATATATTAAAAAATGTCAGCGATACTCATGTATTCACCACCTAAACTTATTTTATTTATTGATTTAACTTTTTAATTAATATTTTCATTAAGAAATGTATGCAAAACATAAAATATTGTTCTATCAATGGCTAAAATGTTTGTTTACTTTTGTTTAGTTTTGCGAAACAACAACAAAAAATGCCATAACCATATGGTAAAACTGTATTATTTAAATGGACTTTAAATGCGCAAGATTGGTCATTTAAGTTTCATTTAAGTGTGCATTGAAAAACTGAATTTTGTACTTAAATAGAACTTAAATTTAAATGACATTTAAATACGAAGTCAAAAACTGGCCCTAAGTCATATATCAAAAAATCTCGTTTATCAAAATGAAGTACTTCAAACAAGCTATGACTCGGATATAATTTGGATCTTGAATTTTAACTATAATCACATCGTGTATTCGTTCTATTATGAAAACCTAGCCAAGGAGCCAATCACGGTCACAATATACTACGAGTACTCAATAAATCAGATGCAACATAAATAGAAAAAAATATTTTTGAAAAAACGATTTTGAAGCAGAGATACATTAAATATAAATTAAGAATGTTATTTACTATAATCATCGACAAACGGACTGAAGCCATGCTATATTGCTTACCCCTGTTGCTTCACAATCAAACAAAAATTTCATGCTAGTTTTATAAAAATGGCACAGTATAAATGCCGTAATGCTCTTTCTTTTTTATAAAAATACTTTGCGTTGTATTGGAACAGTTTTAAGCTTTTAAATTTTTGTCTTTTTTAATAGAACCAGCCTGTAAGCTAACTTTTGAAATAAAAAAAATGTTGTTTGAGACATAACACTAAGTGCAAATTTACACATTAAATTATTCATGGATTCGGAATTTGTACATTTCGCTTTTAATAATAATAATGCGCAAAAAACAAACCATTTGCAGCAAACGTACACAAAAGAAGTGAAACAAAATCCCCTCAAAATTCAAACGTGTCTATACTTCGTGTCAACAAAAAAAATTTCATGAAATTAGTTTCATGAAAAATTTATTGATACCCTTTCTTCATTTCTTGAAGTCTGGTAAATGGTGAAACTAAACGTCTGCGGCTAAATTTTAGCCAAATTTTAGCTGAAAAAATGTCGGCGGCGGCGGCTGTAAGCCGGCTATTAGCCGTTCGGCGCAGGTCTCTGCACTGGATAAACTAGCTTAAATTAGGCAACATAAATCACCAGCTTTATCTGACAATTTTATTCACCTCAAAACTAGTTTAAATTTAAGATTTGCTAGTTCTAGCTAGAACTATATTTTTATTCACACCGCCCAAAATATATTTACATAAGAAACTTCAACTAAAAAAAAATCTAGTTGAGACATTTTAAGAGGGTGCCCTGGGTTTCTACAATGGGACTTATCGTATATGTAACATCTGAAGCGGTCGTCATTTTTTTAATTTTTATTATATTAAAAAAGTATTACTACCTTAAAGCTACTCCTTAACCTTGACAAAAATGCTTGGAAGTGGTAAAAAATATTTTTTTATACCCTACACCACAAAAAGTGGAAGAAGGGTATAACTAAGTTTGTCATTCCTGCAGTATCCATTTCCGACCCCATATTTTCCGAGTAAGGGAGTCTGAATATTAAAAATTTTTTTTAATATCAATATGGATATCATTTTAAAGCTTTTGAAGAGATCTTTAAGGAAATACTAAATTTTTTTAAAAATACCTTACCCCTTAAGATCCGATGGCATTTTTATGTAAAACAATATATATTCAGTACCAATTTTTTTTATTTTTTAAATCTCGATCACCCCAATATCTACTTTTTTGAGTAGAGTTACTTCACAAAACTAGATTTACATAGATGGTGAAGGGTATATAAGTTTCGACATAGCCGAATATAACATTCTTAGTTGTTTTGGTTTTTGATTGATTACTTTTTTTTTAGATAGTTAGTTATTGATGTTTTCCACTGAGGCAGCGATATGTCGAAAATAATGAAAGTTATAAACTGTGAACTTGAATATTTAGTTAACACATTTATTAAAAACTTGGAAAATAATAAAATTTGTCCATCCTTTTAAACGAAAGTAGTCAGTTTCGTATTTTGGTGAATTAGCTAATTTAATTAGAAGGGATAATTTACTTAGAGTGTATGGGTATTTGATAAGTTAATTATTAATATTGTTATTTTTATTTTTTTCCTTGCAATTGTTTTTAATTTAAAGAGATTGAAACAATTTTCAAGAATATTCTCATGGTTAAAGCATTTCCTTTGATTGCAAATAGAAAAGCTTTACATAAAAATCTCGAATTGCCAACAATAATGTAAAACCGTTTAAGTCATCTTTATATAAAAAAAAGTTATGTTGTGTTAACAGAAAGCGTGATAAAATTGTTAAAAAAAAGGTTCACCTTCAGTAGAATACTCTAATGAATTTGAAAAATTTATGTTACCTATGTCCGCATTTGTTACATATTGCAGCTCATGTTTATTTGCCTCATACTGGCAGTATAAAAATTGAGAATAATTTAATGAAAATATAAAATCCAATCAGCAACAAATTTCATCATTAATATAGATCATACAAATTGATTATAATTTTTTATTGAATTTTCTTTTTAATAATGCAAAATTTCCTGTTTGTGAGTTTTTTGTAATACCGGTTATTTTGTTTAACTCTTAACAATTTTGTGGTGGTCTCTTGAAAAACTATAAGACATTAAAGAAAAATAAGGCAAAACAATTTAGAACAATATGGCTTACAGCTGTATAATATACAAAAAATTTGTTTGTTAAAAATAAAAACAACGGTCCATTTAATTTGACTTCAGTTCAAATAAGTTGTAACTGTAATTTTTTGTTTGTTTATTTTCAAATAAGGAAATTGTTAAGCTGGGAAAAAAATTAATCCCAAGGGGGGTTATAAAATATTTAATAACAAATAATTTGAGTACGCTTAAGAAAACTTTGTTTGTGTTAAGAAAATTGGAGGATGCTCTAATAACCGATATAATATTGCAAAAGCCTAGCGAGTAGTGGCTGATGGCTTCGATTTCCTGCAACGACTTTAGTTTCTTGCATTTCAAAAGGCATAGAACTACGTTAATATCATCTTTTTATATAATAAAACAGTAACGGGGTATTTCTGTACATAAGATATTTTTTTTTTAAATTTTGATGTTGGTTTAGATAGCAATCTATATGGAATACAAAACACCTATTTTTGGAATTTTTGTCTGTCTGTCTGTCCGTCTGTATGCCTGCGTTCGCATTACGTAAAAACTACTCGATGGATTTTGACAAATTATTTATGAGCAGGTCTCTTAGAACTTTGATTCCAATATAGAATATTTTTTTTTCGTTAAAATTAGTCATTTCGGGGAGAAAATAGAGTAACAAGTGTAAAAGAACCCAATTTTACCGGCACATTTAATTTTTGTAAATGGAAAAATTTTAACACTGTCTACAGAACTCTGGAATAAATATTTAAAAAAACATTTTTTTTAAATTTACAAAAAATTATATTTGACACGCAGACGAAGTTGTGGGCACTGCTAGTTCTTAATAAAATTATAGTTTAAAGTTTACTGAATATGAATTTATTTGACAACCACAAAAAATAAATAAATTGAAAGGCCACTGTTTGGCACACAAAAAATTTCATGTGGAAAATTGCAAAAACAATTTGTCCAAAATCTTACGTATTTTTAAAATGATACTACGCACGCGTTATTATAACTAAAAAAATCTATTAAAAAAAATCATTATTATGTATGCCGCAGTCCAAAATTAATTTTTTCATATATTGTCGTTGAAATTTATGTACGCGACAAATGGTTTTTCTTGTAAACTTTAAAAGTAAGGTTTAAAGAACTAGACAAAGCTTTGCTATCGCTCATATCTTAAGGTGATGGCTGTATATTAAAATATTATATACTTTGTGTTCCAGGGCTCAGGAATATTTAGTAAAACGCTAACGCCAACGATCCTCTACAATTTGTTGTTATCATATCCTCTCGAAACCTAAGCATTCGTGTTGCGATACTAAAGAGATCAGCCAACTATAACCTTGGCTTAGCGTGAGACGCACTGTCTGTTTTACAGGACTTAGAGAAATAACTACTAGAGACCTGCATGATTGCGATTCAAACGGCAACATTTTGCTTTTTCTTAAAATGAGTACTGAGTTTGCAGCTAACAATAAAAACATTAATGCTGCTAATGCATAATTCATATTAATGAGACTTATGTTAACATATGCATGTTACTGCTTGCAAGTTCTGTTTACTCATATCGCTCCTTTATTGCAACATAGTCATATCTCAAAAAATTAAAAATTTATAGTTACTTAAGCAAAACTGCTCTTTAAGACCTTCTGTACATGTTGAAAAAAAAAATCAGTTTTATATCCCAAGCGGAACCGAAGTTATAGGAATTGCAATTGCGGCAATTAGATCATAGGACTTATGTCTTGAAAATTTAAATCGCATTTTGCCAAGTTCAAGTTTTTTTGAGATATGACTATGTTGCAATAAATGAGCGATATGATTCACAAAAGCAATGAATCATTATGACTGTTTTGAATACTTTGTAAAAGAAACTGCTGCCAAATATACGAATGAATTTTAATTTTTATACGAGAAAAAATATGAATTTATACGCTTTAAATTAAATTATTAATTATTTTTCATTAAAGTTAAATCCAATTTCCTCTTTTTTAAATAAGTACATGTTTCAAGATTTTTTGAATAAAATTGCAGAAATTCCTGCAAGAGTAACAAAAGACAGATTTATAAATTTCACTAAATATTACAGAAGTGTTTATAAATTAAATAATAATAAACAAAATACAATTAACAAAATAATTGAAAAAAGTGTACTGTGATCGTTGAACAGTACGCAAAGATATTGTTTTTTCGTACGCTGGGGAATAATTTTATACAACGTGCTTTTATAAGTTATTTGAGTGTTCTACAAAACAATCAAACAACAGCAAGATATTTTTACTACCTTTCGCTAACAGCACACAAAAAACAAAGGTAAGTTAATAACAGTCAATTGTTAGAGAGTTAAAAGTGTAAGCAATACAAAAGCAATGTAAATGTGAGTGAACAGCGAAAGTGAATCAACTCATGTAGTTCTCTGATAACTACATAAGGATATCTGTTATTACTAAACATTGTTTACAAAGCCATCATGTGTCGAGGTTGCATTCATCCATCGGAAAAGAGGAGTATGAAACACTTCTTTTGTAACTGTCCTGAAACAATGGAATAATCGGCGTGACTTCAGTAGTAACGTTTAACTAAAAGTTACTAACACGATGAGTGTTGCTACATTTAAAATATTGGAACAAGTAAAAATTTTACTTCCATATGAAAAGAAAAATTGTGAATTATGCACCCGTTTTTAATTTAAATCCTTTTTATATTTTTTACAAAATTAATGATTTTTCTTAATGACAGAATAACGAAAATTTAAAATTCTTTTCATTCGTTTTGTATTGAATGATATAAAAGAACATAGAGTTATTTTTGTTCTGAAAAAATAATAAATTTTAAATTGAATCCGGGGTTTCGGTATAAATTATTTGCGTGATTTTGGTGTCAGTACATTTATATGATCATGGATGGATCATATTTGGTAATCAAATCGCTCTTCAAATAGAACATAAAGTGCATTTTTAATGAATAATGATTCTTGTGATAACTTTTCAATAGAAGATAAGTCTCATTTAACTAGTGAAATTTTTGTAAATTTTTTAAAGTTCATAAATTTAATATAAAATATCCATGTAAGTTTTTTAACAAATATTTTTTGGCTGCTGAACTTAATTTTATTTTCGTGCAAGAAAGTAATTTAAGCGATTCTTCTTTTTATTGCTTAGAATTTGATTTTGTTAAAAGTTAAAAACAAACTAGTTTCCAGATTATCCAATTCTGCACCTTTTTCATTTCATCCTTTCTCACTTTTTTAACACTTTCTTTCACTTTTTCTTTGTTCGCTTCCAGACAAGACTTGCAACAAGAAATCTTAATTCAGACTTCATTTTTTTACAGACAATAAAACCAAAAACATTTACAAAAACTTTTGTGAACTTCTTATGTAATTTTCTCCTTTCAGATGATTTAACCAAACCTCACTTCACATTATTTCCAATTTATGCTGAAAAGCCATGCAGTGCTGCACGTGTGCTGGGTGTCGCAATCGTGAGCAAAACTGAAAACATAATGGAGATGCTAAACGTTTGGTGTCATTGACATTAAGACGTGATTGCTACGATTTATGTTTAGGAAATACTAAATTTACATGTCGGTAAGTAAAACCACATACCAAAAAAAAAAAAAAAATCTAATGATAAAAGTGAAAAATATTTAGATCATTTACAAAAAAAATCAAATTGATAAGAATAGCAAAAAAAGTGTAAGTTGTTGAGTTCAAAAGTAAAAATATAAAGAATAACACAAATTCAGTTAAGAAAAAAATATTAATAGAAAATTCTTAGAAAAATCGTGTCTTTGCATTTAAAGCCAGAAATCTTGTAAAACTTCTTGTGAGTGGCATTGAAGACATTACTTGTGCGATCTTTGTTAAACAAAATGTTGTTTGTTTGTTGTCTCTAAAGAAATATTAGTTAAGCGTGAAATTTACATTAAGAGCATGGACATATTGTCCTTGGACGTTATGACATATCACATTAACAAAAGTTTACATGAGGTGTTGATTGAGAAAATTTCTTTTGTTATTTGGTTTTCATACATAGACACAAGAAGCTAGATGAATACGATTTGTGACCTAAATTACTGACTTTGTTTAATATGTAAAGGGCCAGCAAAATTGCATAGAACAGTTTTTCTTATAATAAACAACATGCTCGTTTTACTATCTATGCTAAGGAAGATTTTATAGTTACCAGAAACACCAGCTCTTATAGAAGAGTTCTTTTAATTGTAGACTAAAATAAAAAAAAATACAACTAATACGGAGAGCACAGAATAGAAATACGAAAAAAATAAAATACAAATTTACCAATAATATGGTTAGGTTTAACGCGAAAATCACTGAATTACCATCACTGCCGATTGACAATAGTGTTTTGTTGTTGTTTTCGTTTTACAAGAAGAGTCTTCTAATTTTTGAAACTGTTTTACTTTTTGCTATTGTTTTTCTATGCAATTTTTTCCGACTTCAAAAACAGAAGCAGGTAATCAATTCGACTGAATGTTGCTCATTTATGTTTGCGCCTCCAGAACTTAGTCGTTTCTAAACTGATTTTGAATATTTTTTTTATTGGAAAGGGAATGCTTACAGATTGGTCTCGTTTTAAAACAGTTCATATTCTTAACAACTAAAGAGTGTCCCCATATTACAAACATGTTTTTTACGTGTATAATGAACAGTAAAGAGTACCATTTTTAAATTAAAAAAAAAATATCACTATAGCTCCCAATGGCAAAAAGTAATACAAAAATAATTTTACAAATTTAAGGGTGATGACGTAAATAGACCTATATATCAGAAGATAGGCCCATATAGACAAACGCTTGCAAATTTGACAGAATATCGATTGCTATAACTGTAACAAGTATTAATATTCAAAATCATATATTAAAGGGTGCCCCAATTGTTTACTTAATTAGATGTATATGGCCATACTTTTGTACATTTATAGACAGACCGCTGAAATTTACAAGGACCTGTATTGCTATGTCCGCTATAACAACCAGTATAAAGTTTAGATTTTGAAATCAGAGGGTGTCCCAATAGTTGATGTAATTTAAAGTAAGTGGCCAAACTTTAAAACTGGTGTAAAAATACTGCTAAAACTTACAAGAGACCTGTGTTGCTAAGTCCGCTATAACAACAAGTCTACAATTTGAATTTTGAAATGAAAGGGTGTTCCCAAAATTAATGTAATTTGACCTTAATGGCCGTATATTATGAACCGTTTTAAACAATCGCTTGAAAATTGACTTTGTTTGGTATTAAAAGTGGTATAAATATTTTAAATTATAAATTAAAGTGTTTTACAAAAGTTTATGTAATTTGATGTATCTGGCCAAACTGTTGAAACGTTATAGACAGAGAGATGAATTATGTTTTGAAGTCGGTTTTTTTAAAGAGTTATTGTGTTGCAAGTTTCTTATTGTTTTTTTATTTTATTTCAAATACTACTACTGCGAAGGTTTTCCCTTACTTGGAATATTCTTGTGAAAATTGCGTGTGTGCTTGTTCCAAGGGACTTATATCTTTTTTTTGCGACATCAGCCATCACTCTGATAATATTAAGCATGATTGTTTTTTGCACTACAAGCTTATCATTCTGTTGAATGTGGTGCTATTATAAAAATTTTAATGAGTTACCGCTTGTTTATAGAACACGTCAAGAGCGAAACGAAACCGGATGACATATGGACGAGTACGTCATAATTAACGTCCATGTAACACGCTCAGTTTTTTCGTTTAACTTACGTTAACGTGTTTCGTATAAATAAATGTTGTGTCTAATCGAAGTATTGTCAATGTACTAATTAATATTTTCTATGCATTTTTTTCATATACCTTTTTGGTTTTTGCCTTAAATGATGGCAACCCTGTTTCGGCGATTAAAAAGAAACCGCCGAGTTTAATAAACACAACAAAATTAGTAAACAATCAAAATAAAAATTTTTATCTGTAAAACAAAAATTAGTGCAAGTAAAAAAAGTTTGTAGAATAGTCATAAAAATAAATAATTTTTGAAGTGTGAGTGTATTGATTATATGTATATATAGTACTTATATAGTAGATGTATACATACATAAATGTTTTTATTGAAAGTGTTATGATGCGCACTTGCCCAACAATGTTAGATATAATAAATCGAAATACTTTGATCAAGCTTTATTTAATTTATTTTTAATTTTTATGTAATTTAATATTTATTAAGCAATTTTTGGGAACTCAAACTAAGTTGTATGTAAATTCTTTAACGATTGATTTTTTTGCTTCGCTCAGTTTTGCGTATCAGACACTGCAATCCGCGATACGTAAACCAGAAACAATTGTCGTTTGTTATGTTAAAAAAAAAATAACATTTGCATTTTAAAAATAAAAAGTTGACGTTTTTGTGCGTCTAAACGGCAAATTGTTTTCTGTAAACTGGCAACAAACCTTTTTTTAACATTTTTTTTAAGTATTTACAAAAGTTGTTTTCTTATAAATTGCTATTCTACAATGTATAATAAAAGTGTACTCGTAGTTAGTCTTAGTTAAATTCAGTTATTTAGAGAAAACATATTTTGACAAAAACGTAGTTGTTATAAACACTTAGAACCGTTAGTGAAAAATTTTCAAAATTTTAATTAATTTTTTGAACATTTTGCTTATCGTTTACTGGCTGGATAATAAATATTATTGTAGAATAATAAATTATGGTAAAGAAAAAATAGTTTTTTTACCATAACTCCAAGGCGAATCAATTATCACTATTTTTGCCCTTTTACCCAAATATCAACTTCCAGGTATAAAATTAATGAATTCCGGTGAAATTACGATCACAATTACTCCAATATTTTAATTTAACCCTGTCTTCATTCTAAGGAGTGGTAGATCTAAAGTAGCAAATTAATCGAAAATGTGGACTTTGCCGTTTACGAAAGGTACCAAAATGACTTTTATTTTTGAGATTCTCACTATCTGTGTCAGGGATGTTTGGCGTTTCGAGTCTAGCATGGATGTTGTGTAAACACTCGCCTGTTATCTGGTTATCATCCGGCTGCCATATATTTACTTTGAATATAATAGAGTTTGATAGTCCATCTAAGCGACGCTTGAGTTACTTGCCAGGTTGAAGATTATTTTTGCTTCAAACTTACGCCGCTTACTCCAAGTTATCTGTGACATAAGACTAAGCAGTCAAAAAAAAAATTTTTTTTTTTTGTAAATTTTTTTAAAGAGTTCTTTTGGTTATAAGCAGAACTAATATTGAATTATTTTTAAAAAATACAAAATTTTAAAAATATTGTTCGCTTTAAAATGATGGTTTTTTGTTGGTTATTAGCGATTAAAAATTTAATCCAATTTTTTAAAAGCACCAATAAAAATATTAATACTTTAACCTTTCCTAATAGTTCTTCCCGGTTTATAGTTTTTTATTTTCATTTTGAAGTTTCATAGTTGCAGTTTTTCTAAAACCTGCCCAAGGCTCTAATATTTGTGGAACATTTTTAAATAACCCAGTCTTTTTAATAATCTCATATATAAATATTTTCAGTAAGTTATTCAATCACCAATAATATCTCCATCTGTTCATTAATAGCAGTTAGGTAATCACTTCCAATTAACAATTATTAAATAATAAACAACTATTAAATAATAAAAAGGCTTATTGAATGGCTTCTTTACATATTTACTGGAAATTGAAAAAAAAAACACAGGAAAATATCAAAAAAATAAAACGGTTTATATAATTAAAAGTTAAAACTAGACAAGGATACATCTGCATCGATACGAGTATAATCATTAGTTGCAGCCATTGGCTTTGCCAATTAGGTAATCATTTTTATCATATTCATCACCATTACTTAAATAGTGGCAAAACAGACCATAAAGGCCAAATAGTATACAAACTCAACAACAAATGAACAGGTAAATAGATAATAAATTAGCGAAAGAAAATCCACAAAAAATCAACAGCAACACATCACCATTCGAAAAATTGAAAGGTAAAATTTAAAAAATTATTGAACATTTCATCATTTATTTAATATTGCATATAAAAGATTTAATTTAAATATATAACAAAGTTTTGTGAACAGTTAAGTACAAATATTCGTAGTTGCACAATGCACAGTGGGGGATTTTGAAAAAAAAATGGAAACAATATTGTAGTTTCTAAACGGCTGGTTCAAATGTGGTTAGTAGTTGTAGATTAGTTTGAAAATTTTGTCTTCTGTTAAGAGTTATATACAATTTTAACGATTTTTAAAATTTATGCGAAAACAGCGAAGAAATAATTTTAATTCAGTTTTTGTTGAATTTAGTTTAGTTTTAACACTACAAAATATTTTATTATTCATCATACGTAATGATATATTACAATTTCATTGAAATTAATATTCTAAATAAATAAAATTCAGAAATACAATGAATAACTAAAGCACTTCCCGAATTACTAAAGAAGTTTTAAAAAATTCTAAAAATGGAATTATTCTTTTTTTCTGATTTTCCTATGAAACATGCCGCTTAAACGGCAAGTAAGAACATGTTGAGGCATTAAAGCAGATTTTATTCTTTCGATTATTTTTTTTTTTTTGAACCCATGAAAGAAAACTGGCTTAAATTTCATTTCACATAAAAAAAAATTTGTCTATTCCGAGTTTACAATAAAAATTTTAAATTTACGAATGAAATTGATTTTGGCTTAAGTTTATTTAATATTTTAATTTCCTGGCCATACCGAAGATTGCTACAAACCAAAAATAAATATACAAGACGAGTTACAAAGAGAAAAGAAAAGAAGTACTTTGATTTCGTCTAACCAAATTAATAATGATATGAATACTCCTCGCATTCTTATTCACAGTTAGTTGGTAAAATAGACGATGTTCACAATGAACACAACTTAAGGTTGATAGATGCGAATGATGTTTCTTTTTAAAATTTCTAGAAATTAATATAAAAAATTAACTTGCAAAGCAAAAATCAATTTTAATTCATTTATAATGTCATAAAAAATTAAAATTAAAAACGCATTTTAAATTTTCTGTTTTTATATAATATTTTGTGTAAAAAAACTTAATTAAGAAAAATCAGGACTACTTTAGCTCCGCAAGAAGAAGAAACCAGACAAATAAATTTTTTATTTTAAAACCAAACAGATCCTATACTTTTAATAATAATGCAAATACATATTTAGAACTTAAACTTGTCCTCTTGCCTACTAAGGCCATAAAAAGTTTCAATGCAATCATTTGAAAATAACATTATTTTCAGTTTTTACAAATACCGCACTGTGCGATGCTGGCTGACATCAAAAGTTATATTTTACAAAACCGTACTCAGAAAATATATTAATCAAGACAGTTTTTTAAGACAAAAAAAGGAAAACACAATTTTAAGGCATTTACACTATGCAATTTTTCATGAAACTTGCATGAAATTTTTGTTTGTTGATGAAGCAGGAGGAGTAAGCAATATGGTATTGCTTTAGTTTTGAGGGAATGTTACTATTGCTAATTTTTACTTTTAGAGAACGCATAACGCTGTGAGAGAAAATGGCTCGAAAAATTTCATAGTGTAAATCTGGACTGTAAAGCAAGTATTTATTTAATTTCTCTAATTGCTAACATTCGCATATTTAGCTTTAATTTTTTAAAGACGTTAAAGTAAATATGGTATTATAAAATAAACATTTTAAAGCTTAGCTAAATATTTTTAGGCAAAATTTTAACTTTATTTTATTGTTTTTATTCAGAAATGTATGAAACAAATATTAAATATTACACTTAAAAAAAATTAAAAAAGACTGCAATTGTTTCAGCAAAGAAACTAGCAGTATAGCCTTTAGTATTGCCCTTATCATTACATATTTAATTAATAAAATGAATGTTATAAAAGTAAATTGTTACAAATATTATTGTCTCTTTGATTTTTATAATAAATTTTTCTTAAATTAATGAAATTTTACTTTATTTTCGGCTTTTTGGTTCTTTTTAATTAATTTTCTAAACATTTTTAGAAAGAAAAATTATTTACAAATGTATGCGGACGTTTTCCAAAGAAAACAAGAAAAATTAGACGCTAGCAGAATGAAATGCAGCATTTTCTGGCCACATCCTTCATCAGCATTCTTTGCATCTATCTACCTTATGTTATGTACATCGTAAACATCATCTATTTAACCAACTAATCTTAATGTTAATTTGGTGAGACGAAGTTCACACACAACTTAAAGCTTTTCTTTGTCATTCTCTTGTTTTTCTTGTTTTCTTTTGAAAACGTCCGCATACATTTGTAAATAATTTTTCTTTCTAAAAATGTTTAGAAAATTAATTAAAAAGAACCAAAAAGCCGAAAATAAAGTAAAATTTCATTAATTTATAAAATCGATGGTTCGAATCCTGGTCAGGGTAAAAATTAAAAAAAAAAAAAAAAATTTTCTTTCTATTTTATTCAAGCAGTTGGTCAGTTTTTAAAATAAAAATATTATTTGTTATTTTTACTTTTTCGATATTTCGCCACACTCTTGGGTGGCATCTTCAGGAAACAGGAAATAAAAATATTAATAATAATTTTTTTTTTCAAACATAAAATTAAATTGAAGAAAAAATAAATTATTTATCAAAAAAGCATTGCAAATTTCAGAGATAAAATTAGTTCTTCTAAGGGGAACTTTTTTCTCCTTGGTCTGATTTTTTTAATTTTAAGCATTAAAAGTAAGACAAAATTTTTTTTTAATTTAATTTTATGTTTAAAAAAAACTTATTATTATTATTAGCAATGGTTAACCGGTTGAAACGTAACTTTACATCCTTTAAAATGTTTTATGAAGAGCCCCATAGGGTCCAAAAATAGGGCAGGTCAAAACAGAGTGTTTATTAAGCCCGACAAAAACTTTTAGTTTTAAAAAATAACACAAAATATATCAATAGATACCATTAATATTTTAGTTATTATTTTGAAATATGGCTACTGGAGCTGTTTTGATGAAGCGCATTCGAGATGTCCGACTTGAGGCTACTTTTTCAGGCGTTGTTGACCTGGTGTCACGAATATCATAAACAATGTTGATCTACTAGGCATTAGTTTCCTTTTAAGGGAGAGATATCCAACCGCTTGACTTTGGGTGCCAAATGACAGATCCATTGCCCGAAATCAACTAGTCAATAAATTTGGATTTTAAAAAGTAGATAGTTCTGATCGCCATAACGAGGTATTGATGAGAATTAGATGAGATGAGCGGAATTTTAGCGTGCATTTTCTAAATGTAATGGAGTCTGCAGAGTCTATTGCTTGTGTTCTGTACCTCGTTTCTGTATTTCTCGCATCGTAAAAGTTTTCGCATGAAACAAGTGAATTTTTAGAAAAACGATGTAAATTGAAACAAAAAATGGGTTTTCTCACACAAGTGTTTCTGTATCTTTAAAATTCGAGAACTATATGTCATTTAAGTTATTTTCCAACAGTTATTGGAAGTTTGCGAGAAAAAATGTTTCTGTACCAATATTTTGTGAAAAGTTTTACGCAAGAATTGTCAAAATAACTCACATTTCAAAACAGCGCGAGAACAAGTAAGATTTAAAATATATATTAAAATTTGTGTAAACATGGAGTCTAAATCAGCCGAAAGGTAAAAAGCAATTTAAATTAATAATAAACAAGTATTATCAATAAGAATTTATGTATTTATTTATGTTTTATATCTTTTTATTTAGAAAATAGAAAGAATTTCCAAACAGCAAAAGCTAATCGATTACATGTCCTCTTATACATTTTTTTCGCTATATTATTTAAAACTTTTTTTATTTATTAACTCTTTTCTACACTTTCACTATTTTTCTATATTGGTTGATAATTTATTTCTTTATTTTGACGTTTTGTTTTTATTTGACACTAGTACTGGAATTATTCCAGTAAAAAAATCGAGAAACGATGAAATTTTTTGTTTCACTCTTGATGTGAAAACTTTTACGATGCGAGAAATACAGAAACGAGGTACTGGTTCCATTTTATGTCCGCCTTATACCTGAACACAATTTTGCATCTATAAGATTCTTAAAGCAAAGTTATGTTAAAAGAAACGGTTGGTGTTTAAGTATTTTTGCTTAGAGTTTTTATAATTGCATTAAAATTTCAATTTTTTATTTCTAAATGTTTTTCATTTCGTTAAACTTTCATATTAATGGTTTTTTAACACAATGATTAATATGTTATTGATGATGGGCGGACAAATGTTTAATACCACCCTTGAAGTGTTTAAATGCTACCGGTTTTATAAGAGTTTTTTCTAAAGGTATTTTAAAATAATTAAAACATAAACAAAAATATGATACACATAAAAGAATCCTCTACTATAAACGATCATATTATCATGATAACACATAACAAGTTTGTCAACTTTTTTTTAACATATGCAAAAACTTCTTTGCTTGATATTAGAATCCCTTTTACTATTGTAAAAAAAGATTGCTTGTTGATTATAAAAAAAGAGACAAAGAATTAAGAATGAAAAAGTTACTTGAAGTGGAAAAATAATTTTTGCTACCAATAATTTACAAAGTCAGGCACAAGTTAATGTCATAGTAGCCAATAGTTAATGGTTTTGAAAATAAAAAAAATCGATATTTTATTTTTTGTAACCAGAAAGAGCCACTAACTTTTAAATTAAAATTAACTTTTCGAAACTGTATAGAAGACACTCGCTAGATTGTAGCCACTAAAAACAAACCTGTTTAGAAAACCTACGTAAGATGTACAAAGATATATGCTGCATGATAATTATAATTTGCTTAGAAATAATAAAATTTAGAATTATTGCCATCATAAATTCTCATTAAAGTTTTCAACCTAAAAATGATTTTTCCAAACCGACGGACGGATGTTAGGTTCTTCATTATGTAGTGAATGAATTTATATTTGTGTTGCCAGTGGCTAATGTTTGTTTTTTAACTGACAGCTCACTCAATGTGGTGCTCGAAATCATTACTCAATTTATATAAAAGTTTATAAATGAAATTTCCTATTGAACGTTGTCATAACTTTGTGTACATTAAAACGCGGACTGGTAAAAATGTGGATTTCATTTGAGGTTAATTACTTTGAAATACTGACAGAGACTGAAAACTGAAAAGTTTTAAGTTGTTTTTGTTTGAAAATTTTTAGCGATTTTTTTTTATTAATTTATTACGAAGTTATTTAAAGACATTCTGTTTAGAATATGAAAGAACACAGCGGTCGACACAATGTTACGTGAATTAAATTACAGCAAATGGGGTTCTAACGTATCACGGTTTTTATTTAATCATGTAAAAATATAAATTACTTCAAATAGGAATTTTATATCTTACATTCTTTGCGAAGATACAATTTTATGCAATAAAAAAAATCATAAACGAACACTGCATAAATTTAAGAAAATTGTCGTTCCGTCATATTTATTTCGCTCTTAAAATGAAAGTATGTTTTTCAAGCTTTCTATATAGGGTGTAGACATAAATTACTTTACAAGTGAATAAAATTAAATAATAAAATAATTTAAGGAATTTTTTCTCAAGCAATTTATAGCTTTTTGTTGTAGTTAAATTGTACTAATCTATTTGACGTAGACGTGCTTAAATCGTAAACTAACAAATTTCGCAACTGCTCCTATAGCTCATCAGTAGATTCTACCTAAATTCAAATATTATATCTCTAGCCAAATTGATTAAATGAAGACTTTATCCAACCACAAAAGAATAAAAACAACAAAAACTAATTTTTTAGTTTAAACAAATAATATTTTATAAGACTGTAATTAAAATATTTGTATTTTAAGGAATCAGGCACCATTAACATAGATTAACAAAAAAAAAAAAAAAACAAAACAAAAAAAAGATTCCAAATAATAAATTTCCAAATTGATATTTCTAAATTATATTTTGTTTTAATTTATTAGGCATAGTAACAGATATATAATTGCATATTTTTTATATTCATACTCGTGTCGTATTTTTTTTTACTAACGTTAAGCACAAAAGAAAAATTTTTTATTTTAAATATATATATATAATATATATATATATATATATATATATATATATATATATATATATATATATATATATATATATATATATATATATATATATATATATATGTATATATTTTTGTAATGTACAATATAATTTTGAACATACAAAAAAAATATATACAAAAACGTTTTTATGTACTTTTTTTAAATATTGAAGTTTTTAATAAGATTGTGACAATAAATTAATGATATTAGAAACTAAATAGTCAATTTATCATTGGTCTTGTATCAAGTTTTAACAGCAGTATGTTTTCTGATAGTTCTCCGCTTAAATTTCGGCGTTACTTTGTCATAATAATGGGAAAAGCGCAAAAAGATCTTTCCACCCATACTTGGGTTGCAGGTACTGCTAAATCTTCTTCTGCAATTGTTGATGATACAGTAGATTCAAAATTTTAGCTTGAAAAATGCAAAAATATTTTTTCCAAATGTTTTTTTTTATTATTATTTTTTTTATTATAGTTTTTCCATGGATTCCGAAACAGAGCAACAATCGAGTTTTGTATGTAATTTTCAAATATCGTGAGTTACCTACATATGTTCGATTTTCGTTATGTTGGTACACATGTCTATTATATATGTTGGCAATATTAGCTATTTTCGATTGTCAGTTTGTTTTTGACAGATAAAAAGGTTAGTCGTGTTTTGGTATGCTCTTCGATATTTTACTATTCGAAAAATGGATCAAAGGAACTGTATTAAGTTTTGTGTAAAAAATGAAATGAAATGCGCAAGGAGATTTGAAATTTTGACTGTGGCGTTTGGCGAGTCAGTCCACTACGAGCAGAACACAAGTTCAATATTGTTATTTAACTGGTTTAAGGAAGGCCGAGAAGATGTCAATGACGACATGTCAAGTTCGGTCAAAGGTTAATTTGTTGCTCACTGCTTTCTTCGACTGCAATGCCGTGGTGCATCATGAATTCTTGCGACAAGGTCGTACAGTCAATAAGGAAAACTACCTTGAAGTCATGCGCCATTTACGCGAAGCTATTCGCTAGAAACGCACAGAATTGCGAAATAAAAACAATCATGGATTTTGCACCATGTTAACACGTCGATGTGCGTGAGTTTTTGGTTAAAAACAAAACCATTGTCATGCTTCAACCACCGTATTCACTGGACTTGGCCCCCGCTGACTTTTTCCTTTTCTTAATTATTTTTTTTTTTCTAAGAAAACGTTTTGTTTCAAGAAATTTATTTTCAAACTTGAGGGCTATATATATAAACTTGTTTTTTAATTTAAAAAAAAAATTTTTTTTGACTTAAGTGGTAAATATTTTTTGTTAAAAACTGCACTTTCGATAGAAGTTTAAATGGCAACAATAAGTAGAGAAAATTTATTTTAAATTTCTTTCTTAAGTATTACGGTTACATGTGCCCTTGTTGTGAAAGGGTGCTAAAGTTAAACATAATGGCCCACACGCAAAGAAAAAACATGGTTGTGATATGGTCACAATAACCATAATATGTTCTTTGTAACATTGTAAAGTTGCAGAGATCAAATTATAGTTGTTTTCGGCAATACTTCAGTCACAACAAACACGTTTTTGTTGATATTTAACCATTATATGGTTACTGTGCACAAAAAATACAACATGGTTGGTTTAGCGTAAAAAAATTTGAACTACGACCAAAGTTTTATAACTTATTAAAAATAATATAATATATTTAACCATAATACTATAAAATTAATCAGAGTATGATTAAAAGCAAACAAAATAATGTTTCCGCTTAAAAATATTTTGTTCTTCGTCTTGACAGAATGTTTTTCTATCAGTTTAGTAATTTTTTGTCAGCTTAAAGTTGAAATTGTTTTTATTGTTAGAGAAAATTAAAAAAATAAAAATGTATGTACAAAATAAACAACTGATACAGAAAATATGACAACAAATAAAAAGGTAAGCAAAGCATTTCAAAAATAGTTGAAATATACATATGGATGTATGTTAGCATATAAATCTTTATTTTGGTGTTATAAGCACAATTGTGAAACCATTTACGTATTTTTTTATTTAAAGCTATCATAGTATACATCAACAATAGTTGCCAGATGCCAGATTAACGTATTAGAAGTCTTGGATAAATGTACCGTATATCTTCAATACGAGAATATCACGTTTACTCCATAAATGGATATACACATGGAAATGTATGCAGATAAGATGCCTTTATTTGTGCTTATAAATTATATTTTTTTATAAACGATTCTTGTAGCCTGTGTATTTAAGCCTTTTAATTACATATAATAAGCAATGAATTGTTATTTTTGTGTATTTATGTTATTGAATAACTTTGTAACAAATCCATAATAATAATAATTCAATAATATAACTTGACATTTTCAACCATATGATGATGTTTTAATTTAACCATTTTTTGTTTATATTATAACATAACTATTTTTAGATTTTACCATGTTATTGTTTTGCTAAACAATAATATGGTTCCAACACTAGCTTTAATGTAACAATACTATGTTTTCTTAACAACCATATAATACAATCATAATATGTTGCTCTTAGGTTATGGTTACCTCAACCATGTTTTTTCTTTGCGTGCATATTCATAAATAAAAATTAAGTAAATGTAAGGAACTATAGTCGGTTTTACTTTAGTGTCGAGTCTAACTCACTCATAGACAATTTATAATATACTTTTGCCGTTAAAGTCGACTCTAAATTTAAAACTAGCTAAAGCTATTTTTAACTCATTTAACAACGCCTTTTGTTTATTTTTTTAATATAAAAAGCTTGTGAAAGTTTGTCTTTTAAGGGCGTGGAAAGTATATTTTATTTTGCTTACATATCTAACTGCACACTTTGGAGGACTCTTTAAAATTTGAAAGGAATTTGTAGAAATTTCATCACTTTTAGAGCAGTCAATTTCCGTAATGTAGTTACTGTTGACTTAAATTTCCCCATCCTCTAAGTCATAGCGTCAACAAGACTGTCTTCTGCGCTTAGTTCAGGAATAGGAATTGCATTGTGACAGCTTTTTTGGCATTAACTTTCATACGCACCCATTGCGCCCATACCTTTCTATATTGCTTTCCATGACTATTTCTTTTTATCTATCAATGACACGTCATTACCTCTGTTTTCCAACGTATCTAAATGCAGGCACATGCATTCGCAAAGGCATTAGTTTTCAGCGACACTTCAGCTGGCTACTATGTCTCTAACTTTCTTCAGAGTCTTTAAAAAAACCTTTAGTTACAATCTTCAAAATAAATCTAGATGTATATATAAACAAAACTTTTAAAATTTTCTCTTAGTTTATTTTATTTGGTTTAAGATAACAATATATTTGATTTTTTACAACAGAGAGCAAAATAAAAACAAGGTAAATTTTTCTAATGTTTATTTGGAAATTTTATACAAACATTTATCAAATTTGAGTTGACATTCAGTTAAAGTCATTTCAAATTACAGTATACTTTATTTTTGACTATGAAAATAAAAAAGATAATAAGAGCCTTTTATTTTGGTTTATCAAGATTCGATTTTATTCAATAACTATGAATATGGTCAAATATATTTCATTTAATATATTCATTAAGTCACTTACTTTTCAGTTTTCAGTTTTTTTTGTTTTTTTGTTATAAATAAAAATACATTTTATTTACAATTTTCCTGACGTTTCGTAGATATTTTGTATACTTTTTTAAGGGATCGTAAATTGGGGGATTTTACATTTAAAAAAAATAATTTGTGACAACAGCTCATTAAAAAAACTGTAACATTAAATTTTAAAATGTGTTTGTTGTTTTTTCGTTTTTTTTAATTTTTAAAAGTTCAAACTGTTATCCCACAATTTATGGTACCTTAAAAGGATAGAAGATATCTACTATTTATAACAAAAGATTTCAAGTCTGGTTGCAAAAAGGAAAAACTGAAAACCAATATAATATTCTTATGTATTTAATTTTTTTGACATTTAATTGTTTTTTTCCTTACAAAAAATTTGTTTTAATGATTTAATTTCTCCCCTTTTTGCACAGAAAACACCACGGATAAACATTAAGCAACACAAAAGACTTAAGACACAAACCTGATGTTGATAAAGTGCGGTAAAAATCATTTAATTACACACCGTATTCAAGTTGAGTATATCAGGCATGTTCTGAATTCCACACGAAATTTTTATGCTAAATATGTCAAAGCATTAATGGTATTAAAATATTTTTTACAAAAACAATGCTTTGAAAAATTTAAAATTTCGTGTGGAATTCAGAACATGCCGATATAGGTATGTTTGTATTTTAAAAAAAAACTTTCAAAAACAAAAATTTTTAACCAACTCGCATAAACAAGAACTTAAAAAAAAACTCGCTTATACGATATTATTTCTTTTTTGCAACAGGAGGATTAAACAGATTAAACAGAGAACTTAACGACAGAAATTCGCATTTTTGTAAGTAATTTTAAAAATGTTTAATGGATTGACAAGGTGTGATGACTTTTTATAAATCAGTGGACTTTTTACTTTTAACTCTGAAAAAGGTGATACAAAAACAAAAAGACAAACTAATGTTTTGGAAAAAAATAATTAAATATTAGCAATAAAAATTGCAAATAAAAATCTTAATATTTCAAAAAATAAAAGCTTTAATTCTGGCAACATTTTTTTATTTAAAAGTTAACAAAATTGCAAACTTATTATGTGTTCTTTGCAATATTAAGTAGAAAAATTCTATTCTGATAAAGTGAATATCTGCGCCAACTGTTTTACTAAAAACAGTCTAAAATACCTGAGTGTCGTGAAATTACATAAAAAAGGAGCCTAAAAAAAGCTAACTTCAACAAGCAAATAGTACTGTGCAAGTTTTTTACGAATGTGCCAATATTTTTCAATTTGTTATACATATATATGTTAAGACTATTTCTTGGGTGTTTTAACTTTCAAAAAGACGTATAGAGTAAGTGCATAGATAAGATTCTTGAGAATCTGCAAAGACCAAGAAACGAGAAACTGTTTAAATTAACCCTTCATATTATGGTGATCATTCATCGTTATTATAATTCACTTAGAGATTGTCAGGTACACTTATTTAATAGAGGGACATAAAAATCTATCGCTTGCACTTATATATTATTGAGATGTTAACCTATAGAAAAGTTAACAATTGACAATATGCTAAAGATGAATATCGATGAAAAATACTGGATTAAACTATTTAAAATTACAAATTTGTTAACTCAGCATTCTAGGTGAATCTCTTTTAAATATTATAATTTGGGTTTATATTTTAGAAAAAAATGTTGACTATTATATTTTTATTCTTTGATTTTTGATTGTAAGTTTGCATGCATAAAAACAACAACTGCAAAAAAAAATTTGCTAATATATTTTTAAGGTTCTTTATTTTTAAATTTTATTTGTTTCCGCAACCATATGGAAATTTTTATCATAATTTACAATTAATTTAAATCGAAGAGATTTTTATTTTAAATTATTTAGCTACAATTTATTTAATGCCGTCTGTACTCGAATCAGAGTGTTGTGTGGAAAGTTGCATTTACTTCAGTTAAATAAATAAAAAATAATCTTTGTAATAACAACAACAAATGCAATTAACAATTAACAACTTTGTTGCAAAAAAATTTTTAGAAAATAAATCCTATTTTATATCAGGGTTTTGCTAAAAAGAGATGAAATGTAGATTATTAAATTCCATATTAAAAATTGAATTAAATACAAAAATGAGTTTCACATGTTTGTTAAATAGAGTTAGAATAACTTTGAATTTATAATATAAGGGGTATTCCACAGTAAACTGATTAAGGAAGGCAATAATTTTTTCTTTTTAATTTTTTCCTAATTTGAAACATCGATCTTATAAATGAATGAGAATTGAATTATTTTCGGCTTTTGGTTCATTTTAATTTCTAAACAATTTTAGAAAGAAAAATTATTTACAAATGTATGCTCACGTTTTCCAAAGAAAACAAGAAAAATTAGAAGCTAGCAGAATGAAATGCAGCATTTTAAGGACCGCCATATCCTTCATCAGCATTCTTCGCATCTATCTACCTTATGTTATGTGCGTCGTAAACATCATCTATTTAACCAACTAATCTTAATTGTTATTTGGTTAGACCGTTTGCTTTAATTTTTTTTAATTTTTCCCCAAAACTAAATTAAAAATGAATCAAAAGCCGAAAACAAGTCAATTTTCATTCATTGGAAGAAATAATTTGCAAAAGCAACTTTTGATTAAAAAAAGATTATTTTTTAAAAAATTAAAATAATTCGTAATAAAAAATTTCATATTTTTATATTTGCATGTGTACTTTGCTTTTTTGCAAATTTTTATTTTTTCATTAAAACTGGCTTTCAATGACAACTCTTATTAGAATAAAATAATAATAAAAACATTTTTTCGATGGTTATCATGTCTCTGTATAAAAGTTTTCTTGGTTAAACGCGATTCTTTTTTTAATCAATTTAGTTTGAGACATCTTGAATATTTTTCGCACTAGCGGTATTGCCATATGGATATGCATTTCCCACAGTAATATTTTTCATATTTTTAACCGACTTCAAAAAAAGAAGGAGGTTATACAAGTCTAAATGTTGCCTTTTCCTCTTTGTGCCTGCAGAACTCAGTCATTTCTGATCCGATTTTGAAAATTTTTGGTAATATGATAGATTAAGCTTACAGTTTGCCCCCAATACAACATACATATTTTTTAAGTGTATTATGAACTGTAAGAGGCACTTTTGTAAAATTTAAAATGACAACTTATTACTATAGTGCCCAATCAAGAATGATAGAATACAAGATTACGCCATCCTGAAAACAAAAATTTAATTTTTTGACCATATTGGTCAAATGACGTCACGAAACAGTCTGACATACAATGTTTATGTAAACATAACAGTGGAGCAAAATCTTATTTTTTCCCTTAAATAATTTTAAAATAAATTTTTATTTGTTATATTGCTTATTTTTATTTGTTGTAGTCAAATATTCCAAAAATATATAAAATTAAATAACACTTAAAACACATATTTATACCATTTAAAATATAATATTAATTTGTTATTTTACTAAATTTTCTTTTTCGACTATTTATATTTTTATTAATTACCGCGTTCCAAGTCATTTTCATAATATTCTTTTTGCAATTCGTCTTCTATGCTGGGATTAATTGTATTAAGTATTTTACCTGCAAAAATGAGAAGAAAAATTAAGCTCTGTTATATAAAACTTTTAATTTAACTTACCTGTTAAAGAATAATGCACATCTTCTAAATCAGAAGTATTATCTACATCTACATTTGCATTAGTGCTCATGATTCCTTCGTTGTACCCCAGAAGATAACATCGCAGTCTATATTTAAATTCTTGAGGATCGGGATGGTCGCGAAGGCCCCCTTAGATCTAATTATTCCAAAAAAAATTTTCTAAGACACCTTGATTTAGATGATACGTTAAAATATACTCAATATTATAACGATTCTTCAGTTCATTGCACATCAGTTTTAAAGCATTATTTGATTGAACAATGCCTGTTAAGTAAATAAATTACATTCTAATCAAAAATTTTAAATTAAATTGTATACCTTTTTGAAATGGCAAATGTAATCCTACCAATCACACGCATACCAGACATCATTTTTGACATATTATTTAATATTTCGTTTTGTATTTCTGGTCACAGACCGTATGCGTGTAATCGTTCCCTTGTATCTTGTTTTGGCACTTTTGAATTCATGATATCAAACCAGTCATCTGTCTATTAAAGGAATGAAATAACAATTGTTTTGTTATTTATGTTAAAAACGAAAAAAACCTTACTAGTTTGAAAAATTGGCTACATTCACTCCAATTATCATTACTCAAATATCCTAAACTGGCTGCTCGAGTAATAGATTGAGCAACTGTATGTGAAAAAAGTTTGGTAGCCAGTTTGACCTTCTGCCTTTCAGCTTCAGCAACATTTAAATTATATGTTGATATTTTATGAGCTATCTTTAAGTCATTGTTTTGAAGTGACAAAAGATTTAAAATTATATCTTTTTTGACTGCTTTGTTGTTAATGATGAACCCACTGTCAACAAAATGGTTTCTTAGCAGTTTGATCATGTGTGGGATATCACTGAACACGAATATTTTTGTGTCGTCATACAAAAACCTGTTTAAAAGAGTAATAGTTACTATATAATACAGGCTTACTTATATAAAACGCACTAAGCCTTGTTAAAATTAACTTAAAGTTCGTTATATAGTTTTCTGTTTCCACCACCTAAATCACAAACTATTGCCACAATCATGAAACCACACTGTTTTATTGTCTTCATTATACCAAATATTATTTTTTTTTGTCATTTGACAATCATAACCATTAAATATTGGTTGCTTCCATTTTGCCACTAAACCTATTAATGGAATAGGAAAAATTTTGTAAAAGTACTTTTAATTGTGGATGTATCTAAACCACCTCTCAACATAGCCATCTGGACATAATTAACTGGTCCTAACAAAGAGTCTGTTGATTTGTCATAGCAGTACTTATTTACCTTCATTTTATCAAAACTTTTGGCTTTTTTGCATTTTTAGTATCCCATTCTTCTGACGTAATGTATCTCTAAAAACGATTATAAGTCAATTTTTGTGAACTTTTTAAAAATTTACTGGTATGTCTATCAAGAAGGGTACATTAACTCAAAAAACCATTTAAATATATTTCTTAACTAAATTTGCTTATTATGATGTATTCGACCTTTCAAATTGTCTTAAAATCTAATTACAAACAGTTTGTGACCTCTACTCATCATTTAGACTTCTAAATTTTTTATGTAAAGTTGCAAACTTCCTTCGTTTGCGTCAAAGTTGGTTTCTTTCGTTTGCTCTTCATATGATAGTGTTTCCGTTTCAGTTGTGATACCAATGGCTTCTATAGTCGGGACTGCTCCCGGTTTCAATTTTAGAGTTGCTCTATTACTAAAATCCTATGCGTAATTTTAAAATAAAGAACTCTACAAATTAAAATACTTCTTACTTACCCATTTCATACTTTAAATTTCTTTCAAAATCGTCCTATTTGAAATGTAATAAGATAATTCTTTCCCTATGTACCTTAATGGTATCCGGCCGATTGCAAAATTTTATCCAAAGCTAAATTAAGATTTATTAAAAAAAACGCACAACAATAGTTTTTAACACAATTTCTCACTTGATTTTTTTCCAACGTTTTGCATGCATTTGCCCACTGCGCATTTCATGTTTACAATTTGCTTCAAATTTTCAAATCAGTTTTTTTTGCACTTATAGCTTTTTAATACACTTCACACTCGGTTTTTATAATAATAATTATTTTTTTACAGTATATTTTGTTAATTTAAACTTAAAATTCTTGATTTATAACGAAATCCGATAAATTAATTTTTTGAGAACTGTCAAAGTGATTTTTCTTGCAGGGTTACCAAAACGCACATAACAAATAAACTTTTAAACATTTAATTAGGAATTAATCTAGAATATATTAATTTTTAAATGGATTTTACCGAAGATACAGAAATACGTACAATTATAGATTACTATATTCCTAGAGATGGAATGCTCAACAGCTAATCACCCAAACAGACTTATAGGAGAGGTAGCAGGTAAAGGAAGAGACACACACAAACATATACGAACAAGAAAAAGGGAGAGGCACAAAGGGATAAAAACGAGAGATTAGGTCAGTGCATTTCTTTGTTTTGTAAATACGATATAAATTTCATATCTGCTGAAAAAATTTGAAAGCTCAATATATTGTTGATTGATTCCAAATTTATTCTATCCAATTTATCAATAGTTCCTTCAAATTCAGCACACTACAGATTATTACATTCATATTCATCATTCAAATGTAAAATATTCTAATTATTAATTTGTTATTATTAATTTGTATTTTCAATACAAACACAGCCCTAAATCATTTGGAAATACATAGAATAGGCAACCCTTGCATGGGTTAAACTACGTCATCTAACGGGAAATCGTGCGCATGGCGTAATCTTGTATTCTATCATTCTTGGTGCCCAATAACAAAAAGTTATACAAAAATAAATCTAAAAATTAAAGGGTGTCGCCATAATTGATGTAAATTTAATTATATGGGTTATCTTTTGAACCGCTTGTAAATTGGACAAAATGTCGATTGCTATGGTCATTATAGTAGCAAGTATTAATATTAAAAATTATAAATTAAAGGGTGCCCCAATAGTCAATTTAATTTTAAGCAGTTGAAGACAGACGTTTGAAATTTTCAACGAATCTGTATTGCTAAGCCCGCTATAACAACAAGTATAAAATTTGGAGTTGGAAGTTAAGGATGTCCCAATAGTTGATGTAATTTCAATTAAGTGACCAAATATTTGAACCGTTATAGATAAAATGCTGAAACTTAAAAGGGACCTGTATTGCCAAAAAAGAAAAAAAAAACAATTCTTTGCTTATTACGAGTATATATAATTTAAAGGCTTTAACACACAGGCTACAAGAATCATTTATACAAAAAATATAATTTATAAGCGTGAACATTCATTTATAGAGTAAACTTGATATTCTCGTATTGAAGATATTCAGTTCGTAACGTACGAAAATGGAATACAAATCTTATGTATAGGCTGGTGCTTCAAAGACTATTTTGGAGTTACTCGACCGCGTGCAGAAGAGATCGAAAAAGCGCACCGGCGTCAGTAGGGTATCCAGCTCTATTGATTCACTGAAGCGTCGACGCAATGTGTACAATAGAATGTTCTTTTATGCAATGATTAACTTGTAAAAAGCTAGCAAACAAAAAATTATATTTTAGTTGCAAAAGTAGCTGTGAAACTAGGGACAAACTAAATGTTTTGTAAACGAAGAAAATTAATTTAAATCGATGAGTTTGAGGAGTTTGTTCAGAACTACAGAACTACTACATTTCGGAGGCTTAAATTTAAAATTAATACATATTGATTAGATTAGAACTTTAAGCTTTTTAAACCGTTTAAGATTTAAATAATTTCAACTATATTTTTATTACATCATGGTATCTTCGCTCATAAAATTTTTTTGGTTGGAAACGTTTCCAAAATTTTAAAACAATACTGGGATTTAGAAAATAGTTTTTATTAATGATTTCCATAACATTATTATTAAAATTTGTTGTTTTCTAATTTTTTTGCATTTTTAGATTTCATCGCTGAACTTTCATTAATACAATTTGGAATAGATTGCGATTGAGGCAAAACCTAACCGGCAGCAGATACACCCGTATAATATAACCAACAACAATATACAACTAACGTTACCTTTTAGGGAATAATGTATAACTAGTAAAAAAATTTTTTGTTATGAATATAAATAAATAAAACAGTAAAGAATAATTTTATTCATATTTGTTTTATTTCAAATTATTGAATTCTTTTTTTTTTTCTTACTGTGGAATAGATTAATTTGTTGGCTAAATATTCTCGAAAATCTATGAAACACGAAAACATTTACAGAAACATTATTAAGCAACAACTAAACACATGCTCAGATACAATTTCTGCATAACTGAAACTACCAAAGAAACACCTTAACAAAAAACAAAAAAAAATCCTTGTAACGACAACTCTTCATTAATATAAAACAAATACAGTGACTATGGTCTTCACTTTAAGGTAAGATAATAGTAAATATATTTACAGTGTTTGAGGAGATTTGGAGTCACAGATCTTTACAATTATAATCCAATTAACCTCTGTGCATCGTAGAAAGAAATATAATTTAGTCACTCTAATACAAAAAGGACCATGGGCAATTTTGACAAAACATAATGTGTGTTGTGTGCTAGAAAAGAGTATCACCAAATTCCAATGACAGTTTTAGTTCTGTTTCAAACACGATTTTTGCTAGAATTTTTTTTTCACAAACATGTAAAGTCAGTAGAAACTTTTATAGTAAGAATTTTAAAATTTAAGATAGCATTTAATATTTTAAAACACATCTGTTAAATTGAAATAAAACCGGCTTAAAATTTTTCAAACTAAGAATACTCTGTTGTCTGGGACATTGAAGAACATCAGTCAAAAAAGAATATGTGAGAAAAATTGGTTGCGTAAAAACCGTTTGTAAAAAATGTTGATGAAATTTGAAAAGCATAAAAATACCATTTATTTTAAGATGTAAAAAAGCTGTTTGAAACTGATATTTATGTTAAGGGATCCAAAAATATTTTACGTTATATTTGTATTCAACAGAGGTTTAACTATCAACGAAATCATACATTCCAATATGAAAAGTTGCTGAAAAATGGAGTATACAGTTTTTTTTTACCATTTACAATGCCCGGAGTTTCATGTGCTCCTATTTAAATTAATAAGAAGTTAAAACCACAACTATCGTAGATCTTGTAGTCTCGCAGCGGTCTGCTCAACTAGATTACTAACCGACTGATATTAACAAGGTATAAGACTTTTATAATAAATTACAGAGAATTGATTACATTGATTATTGTAGGAAATAATGATGATCATATGTAAGTATTTTAAGGTGTTTTTTTTAACTTAAAGAACCAATTCAATTACTACTCAGGTTAGGTTAGGTCAGGCAGGTAGCCGTGTTACCACAGCCCACTTTGATTGGTCCCTTTGTGTTATATGCTGTTAAAAGAGAGAGAGAGAAGATTAAGGCAGGAATCAGAAAAAGAAATGTGGATGAAGAGATGGGAGGACAAAGAGGGAAATACAAAAAGAACCGCGGGTATGATTATACGGAGAAGGTCCAGGAAGTGAAGCCACTCGACCAATCCCCCTGAATGAGTCACGATGTCTGGTTGTGGGCCGGTAAACCACCCACTGTACCCTATGAAGGAAGTAATTCTACCTGGATTCATTGACGATATATCAGAGAGGCCCTCATTGACAGAGGAGGTATTCCACAGTTTTTTTTCTCCTCGTCCTGACAACTTCTGCAGAAGTCGTTAAAAGGGATAAGCATTCTCCTAGCAAGTAGACAGTGCCGTGACCGCAGCCACCAAGTCACGTAGTCGAACCCTCGGTAGCTGCAATAGTGCATCCGCCTCGCCCCGATCCAAAGAGGGCCAAATTGTTCTAGCGGTCGAACATGTCGGCTCTTTAGACCATCTTGTCTGGGCCAGTTCGTAGTTAGCAGCGTCGATGCGCTGCCCGCAAGCAGAGAGGAGTATGCCACGGAAGATGTTAAAGGCAACCTCGTCAACCCCTCTTCGCCAGTTCATCCCAAAACGGTCCCATGGCCCCTCACCCACATTAGGGTGACTGTGGAAACCTCCGACATCCCATTAAAAGATGTTAGGCATTTAGAGACAAGTTCGGATGTGATGAACACACCTTTGAGGGACGTACTGGCGGCTTTGCTGTTGGTACAGATGAAAATATCCCTGTTGGATATGTTATAGTATCTCAACCAGCACACTGCCTTTCTAATAGCAAATATTTCCGCCTGTAAAATACTACAGTCATTTGGAAGTCTAAAAATCATCACTCTGGTCCCACTCTTGGAGCCATCCATGTATACATAGAGTTCTCGAGATGGACGAGAGTGGCCCTCCGTCAGGTCAAAGAGAAATCTTCTTGTGAGGGAGGATTCTGGGGTGCATTAATCCATAAGATTAGGAATAACAACATCCGTTATTTCAACTACGCTAGCATGTCCCCATTGTCTATGGTTCCATGCGCCTATAACATTCAGTCTGACTGCCGTCCTCAGCGCCACCCTGTTGGTGTGAAGATCCATGGGCAGTCAGTTGAGCATGGCGAAAAGCGCCTTTATGGGCATTGATCTAATGGCCCCAGTCATTAAGATCGCCATTTTGCGCAGCACCTTCTCCAAGATAGAGACATTAGCTGCAGAGTCCAGTGCCTTCCACCAGTCAAGAGCTCCTTACATAAAAATCGGCCTAATCACTGCTTTAAGAAGCCAATTTACACCCCTTGGGTTGATGCCCCAGGTTTTGCCAACTATACTATACAATTACTACTTCCTTAGTGTCTAATTTCTTGCTGGGTTGGCATACATGTTGTTAAAGATAATTCAAGTAAGGAAAAAAGCTTGCAGATTGCATAATTCTTCGGTTCTAAATTCAATATTGTATTATGTAGGAATTGCTGAAATTCACAACCTGTTTAACTTAAAAGCACCAGCATGTATATTTATTTAAATATGGTAAAAGGTCAGGTAGTAATTGCATTCATAATCGAGCACAACGACCGGATACCATCAACCACAAAACATAACTTTTTTGGTCTAACATTGGCTGCGCTTAATTTAAAATAGTTTCTGAGCTAATTGAAAATGCAGTTTTATCTAATATACCTGAATAACAAAAAAAAAAAAAGCTCATTTACCCGCTTCATAGAAAATCTTACAACAATTTATTTTGCTGTACACCGTTTAATTTAAATTGCCTGTAAAACAAACTTAAAAGTCTTAAGATAAAGAGTTAAGAAACAAAAATATACATTAGAAAAAATTTGTGCTGCTAAAATTAATAATAATTAAATTTACTTATTTTATGGTATTTTAAATAAATAACAATAGATGCTCATTTTTATGAACTGAAATGCTATTCAAATACGCTTCGGCTAAAAATTATAAATGCTATGTTTTGCTAGGTCCGAGACTAAATGCCATTTTAATTGGTTTTTATTTACAAGCAAAATTCCTTCATTTATTTATTTTAGCATATGAACAACAAACAAGAAAAGGCTTCGGGCTTACAAGAAATTATATTTAATTGATTATTTTTATTTCTTTTTTTGTTTCGAATCCAACAATTTGTAATTTAAAATGGATCAACAAAGAGCAGCGTACATTGAATGACAAAATTTAAAAAACCATTTTTACTTTGTATAAATTTCGGAGGTATGCCCCTTGCGGTTCAATGTAAAAGCCCGCAAATATAAAAGGTTCATCCTTAAATTTTTTTCTTTTGAAGTAATACATATTCTGTGTCAGTAAAGTGTTTCAGTAATACCATTAAAAAGATAAACCCTAATACGTCCGATTTCCATCCGGTATGGATCAACCTTAAAATTTAACATTTACATAATTACAGTCTAATTTATAAATGTACTTTAGGAGTTTATAAGCCTTTAATAAGCAAAAGTCGACAAAAGAGTATTTATAAACGTTTAATAGCCTAATAAACCTTTTATAAACCTTTAATAAATATCAGGTTTTTATTGTAGCCTCTACCCCACTTTAAACCAGCAGCTACCGAGGGTTCGACTACGTGACTTGGTGGCTGCGGTCACTGGGCTCTGTCTATTTAGGACCCATGCTAGGAGAATGGGCATCCCTTTTAACGACTTCTGCAGAAGTTGCCACGACGAGGAGGGAGAGGAGGCGGTAAACACCTCCTCTGTCAATGCCCCGCGTTAGGGTTTATACGGCTGAGATATCTCAATCAGCGGTACAATGAGGGTCTATTTAATATATCGTCAACACGTCTAGATCTTATAAGTGAGTGGTTTACCGGCCCACAATCGGACATCGTGACTCATTTAGGGGGATAAGCACGCAGTTTGGTCGACTGGGCTCACTTAACAGATTCTTCTCTGCATTTTTCTCGGACCTTCTCCGTAATCTCATACACGCGAATCTTTTTGCCTTTCCCTCTCTGTCCTTCTCATCTCTTCATCACCATTTCTTTTTCTAATTCCTGCCTTAAGCTTCTCTCTCTGTTTCTTCTTCTCTCTCCCATCTAACGATAGGTAACAAAAAGGGACCAATCAATAGACCCAAGTTGGCTGGTGTAATATGGCTGCCTGCCTCGCATAACCTAAACCAAAAATAAAATAAATTTTGTTCTTAAGATATTTTGTTTAAAAATAAAAGTTTTTCCTCGGGTAGAAAAAGTAATTTTAAGAAGAAAATGTTAAATGACAAAATTGCAGTAACCAATTCTTTGAAAGTTACGCATCTCTAAAGCAGGCATCAGAAATTAAAAGCGGAAAACCAAAAATTTTAAGTTTTTATCAAAAAATAAAAAGCACATGGGTACAAAAAAAATAAATATTTTTTTGCTGAGTTTAAAAACAAAAAATTTTTTTTGGAATATGTATGTATATATTTGTAATGTACAATATAATTTTAAACATACAAGAAAAAATAAACAAACTATATTTTTTTTTTTGAGTATTTAAGTTTTAAAAGAGATTTTTTGGTTAGAGTGACAATAAATAAATTATATTAGCAACTAAATTATTAATTTATCAATTGGTCTTGTATCAAGTTTTAACAAAAGTAAGTTTTCTGATTGTTCTGCGCAGTGGGAAGTGATAAGTGATGTAGCCCAGTTCAGAATATTGCTTCAGGCAATAGCAACTTGACATGGAATGATCATATAAACTCACTTGTGAATCAAAATTATGTAAAACTAAGAGCTGTCTGGCACACTTGCTAAAACATACATGATTCCTTCTCTTCTTTATGGGTGCGAGTTATTTGGAAATTGTGACACAGTTAGTAAGCGGAAACTAAATATATAGTTTAATAACATCATAAGATCTGTGTATGGATTGAGAAGATTTGTTCATGTCTCCTCTATTTCTAATGCTCTGTAAGGGTCTCACTTGATAATGTATTAAAAATTCGCACTCTTACTTTTTTGCATAAAATAATATATAGTCAAACACCCAGATATATACATATTTGAACAAATACGTTTTTCTTAATAGAGTCGAAACCGAAATATTATAATACCTCGGCATCAGTGCCTAATTTCTGAATGGCAGTTCTATGTGCATGCCGCACGTCTTTGGAACAATTTTCCACCAATTCAACAAGTAAATAGCAATGCTATTAGTTTAAAAAAATTTTATTTAATTTTTCCTAAATAATCTTAACAAAAAATAACATTTTCCTCCTGTTTTAGTTTTTTTATTTTGGATAATATTATATACTTACATATGTTTTAAGTTTATGATGTTAATTCAAATATTGTAACCAAAGTATATCTATAACAAGTATATGCAGGAGTTCAGCTGATAGTTTTGTTAGTGTGCGTGTTTATCATGTTTTGTGTCAAAATTTGTTTACATTTATTTTAATTTTTATTTTGCTATACATTTCTCTTGTATCTTTTAATTTTTATTATGTTCTATCAGGGATGGTAAACGAAATATTCAAATTACACTTTTCCAACTCAAGTTGCATTGAACATTCTTTTATTGAATTCTTGTTTAAATTTACATTGATATAGTCGTTAAAGGGTCATTCTCTTACTTTTTTTTATCATAATTAAGTAAAATTCATATTAATTTTTTAGTTAGAAAATTGATAAAATATTACCCACTTTGCCGTCTCTGAAATGTTTTTTGACATAATACATGATTTTGAATGCCTGTTGTTGTTCTAATGTTGTATTTGTTGTAGACTTGACTGTACTTAATATAGATATACTTTGATTGTAATACATTCCTGTCCTATAAATATAACACGTGGTCTTGTTGTGTAGGAAATATAATTAATTGAATAAATAAATAAATAAAATAAATTACAGCGTTAATTTGTCATTATAATAGGAAAAGCGCAAAAAGATCTTTCCACCGATACTTAGGTTGCAGGCACTGCTAATGCTACTCCTGCAATTGTTAATGATACAGTAGATTCAAAATTTTAACTTGAAAAGTGCAAAAATATTTTTTCCAAATGTTATTTTTTTTATTATTTTTATTATAGTTTTTCCATGGATTCCGAAACTGAGCAACAATCGAGTTCTGTATGTAATTTTCAAATATCGTGAGTTACCTACATATGTTCGATTTTCGTTATGTTGGTACGCATGTCTGTTATATATGTTGGCAATATTAGCCATTTTCGATTGTCAGTTTGTTTTTGACAGATAAAAAGGTTAGTCGTGTTTTGGTATGCTCTTCGATATTTTACTATTCGAAAAAATGCATCAAGGAACTGAAATGAAATGCGCAAGGACATTTGAAATTTTGACTGTGGCGTTTGGCGAGTCAGTCTACTATGAGCTTTTAAATTGTGGTATAACCTGTTAAAGCAAGGCCGAAAAGATGTCAATGACGAATTTTTTCAAATGTGAATTTTTTGCTCACTGCTATCTTCGACTGCAATGGCGTGGTGCGTCATAAATTCTTACCACAATGTCGTACGGTCAATAAAAAATACTACCTTGTAGTAAGCGCCGTTTGCGAAAAGCAATTCATCAGAAACACCGGAATTGTGGAAAAAACAATAATAGATTTTGCACCATGATAACGCACCAGCTCCCACATCGATGCTTGTACGTTAGTTTTTGGTTAAAAAGAAAACCATGCCTTAACCACCGTATTCACCGGACTTGGCCCATGCTGACTTTTTCCTGTTCCCGAAACTGAAGACACTGATGAAAGGAGAACATTTTGCTACCATTGTGGAGATAAAAAAAAATTCGAAACAGAAGCTGTTGGCGATACCGAAAAGCGCGTTTCAGACGTGTTTCGAGGATTAGAAAACACGCTGGCATAAGTTCATTATATCTGAGGGAGATTTCGTTGAAGGAGATAAGATAGTTATTGATTAATAAATAAATACTTTTTGAAAAAAATTAAAATAATGGCTACTTTTCGGTCAGTTTCGGAAAGATTTAAAAAAATATAAAATTAATAAGGGTATTTTTTTATTTGATATTTTAAATCACCGATACTGATTATTGATTGATTGATTTGATGATTGATGATTGGACAAATCACTTCTCGATGGCCATTTCGTTACCGCTTACTTAACTCTTCGGGAAACTTCTGACAAACATTTTAAATAAACTAAAGATTTTTGTCCATACAATAAAGCAGAGACAAAAATCAAAGTTTAAGTAAAAACAACAATAACCAACAGTAATTCTATTTTTCTTTCTCCACTGTAAACGGCTGAATTTTTTTCGGCTCTTTTATACAGTTGAAAGAGGATGAAAAATAAAATATTACAAAACACTACTATAATTTATTTATATGCACGGGCACTTTGTAGAAGTTTCCTGAAGCGTTAAGTAAGCGGTAACGAAATGGCCATCGAGACGTGCTTTGACCCTCAATAATCAATATCGGTGATTTAAATAATTAATCGAAAAAAATTCACTATAAAAAGATTTTTTTGAAAATTAATTAATCAGGCATGTCACAGAACTCAATTCCGATCAAAATTTCAAAGTGGAATTAAGATTCTTTGAAATTTGGTTACTGACGGTTTTCAAATTTACTTTTATTATGTGTTCTTATTTAGATAATCTTTGTTGTTCATTTAGGTGTGCGCAATATTGCAACATTTAAAAAAAAGGTGGAGCTTAAGAATTTTTTAAATAAGCAAAATTGATCGGAATCTGAAGAAGGTAAAACAAAATTGATCGGAATTGTTAATACGGAATTAAACCATTCCGATCGGAATTTGTGACATGCCTGAATATTATAAAAAAAATTACCGTTGTTTAATATAAAGTAAACAAGAAATATTTTTGCGTTATAAAAATGGATGCGGTTGCTCTTTGAATTGATAATGAAGACGAGCGATTAAAACGTAAAATCCTATGCGATAGTGTAGATTTCATGTAGTTGACGGATGTAATGTAAGGAACAATTTATTAAATATGTATGTTGTATGTAACTAAATATTTTTATTTGTAGGTTTGTGCGAAATTTTCGGCTTAACAAGGAAGCTTTTAAATATGCGTTGGAGAGCATTAGTGCGCAGCTGCCAACAACACTGAGATCTACTACTATAACACTATCAATCAAATTAGGTGCTAAGCTTAAATTCCTTGGAACACCGAATCGGTCAAGCCTGGTTTGCTGGCTTGGCACAACAAATTGTGTCAAACTGCATCAAAGAAGTTTGCAATGCTAAAGAGAAGGTGTTGTCCGAAGCACATAAATTTGATCAATTAACGAGATGACAAAACTTTCTTGTATGCCACTTCTGGAATTCCAGGGATAATAAAAGCTGTTGAGCATAATTTTAAATTGTCTCTTCTTCGTATTAACATATTTCGTAGTATTTTTCCTATTAAAAAAGACTTGTATTAATTCTTATTAATTAATATACATTAATTTAGCAAATAGTTACATTTTCAGCGTTTGGTGTCGATGTTTTGATTTATTTAAGTTTTTTTTATATTTCATCCGTTAGCTCAATATCAAACAAGTACAAATGCCAACTTTCGAGCGACCTTGACATCAACATTCGAAGTAAATAGTGATGCACATTCGAAAATAGAAAACGAGTATCAGATAATCGAATACGGCAACCCGAAATTAGCAAATGTATTTACGAATTCGAGTTAGTTGGTAGGAAAAATCCGTATCAGTAATATTTAACTATCGAATCTGGTTACAGAGTAACCGCTACTATTGGTACAACAACCGCTTTTTTATGCTCGTAAAAATAGGAAGGAATCAGAGTAAAATTCCTGCAGTTCCTGTTATATATCAAAGATATGGTACTTCGCACTTTCTTCATACTTAGTATCTCCTTAATCATCAAAAATACTTTAAATGCTTAATAGTTTAATCGACTGTTATTCAAAAAATTTGTTATTAATTGGCCCTGATTATCTTAATTAAATTATTTAAATACATATATAGTTCACATTCCTAAAGTACAATATTGGCCTAGAATCGAATTTTTGTCACATTAATTCGTTTTGGAAAATATTTTTACATAAACTTTTTTCTTATTTTTTTAATAAGTGTTAAAAGATATCTAAACGTATTGGCCACCACATTTTTTAGATGCTCGCACATAATTCTCATTTAAAAGACCGGTATGCCTTTATATTAAGTGTCAGATGAATAAAATCAATAAAAAGTAATATACTTATTTATTATATTTTTATTTATATATAAACGTATGAAAATGTACATACATACATACGTCAGTTTGAAATATATTCTAAATATAAAAAATAAATAAGAACCAACCAAACTTGTTGTTTTCATTGCCCAAGAGGAAGATCACACATCATGTGTTTAGTTAGACATAAGATCCTTGTCAACAATTCGTTAATCCACACGTAAAGATCTTCCACACTTGTATTCATTTGCAGCTCAAGAGAATATTTTGTCGAAGAATAAGAGCAAGAAGAAGAAGGCTATATTTTATATCTATTTTTAGTTTTCAACCAAAAAAACACATCATACTTTATAGACATTTATAGTTGTAGTTTTTTGTTATTACCATCACTTCTTTGCCTGGTTTTTATTAGCAGTTTACCAACAAACCTAAACCAAAGTGTCTAAGAATTTCATATCGAAATGACCTTGAAGAACAATAATTAAAACAAGTTTAAAGACATTAATTCCCTTTTTATTACGAGCATTTTTAAACTCTGCCACCAACAGCTACATTCAAGCTATTTTTATGTGGTTTTTACAACTAAATTCCTTTTAGAAAAGTTGATGGGACCACATTAATACCACAAAAAGAGAAGAAGACCCAATATATTATCTTGAATACAAGTGCATTTTTTATGACTCGTTTTATGTCCTACAATTTTATTGAGAAGTATTTGAACTATATAGAGTGACATTAATCTATCTAAAGTTCATAAATTTTAAAAATCAACATACATATACATACAACTTTTTGTAAGTCGATGTTGTCTAGATTCTTACTCGTAAGTAAGATCTTAATGGTCATTAATTAAGTTAATATTTTTGCATCTTTGTTTTTTGTTTAATCTCAAAAATATTTTATCTGCTTCCGGCCAATAATTCAATTGTTTATAACTTCAATAGAAGAAAAAATTTAACAGTGAAAAAAACCAACTGCGATACGCAATACCTCGAGGCAAAATAAAATAAACAATGACAATGGCGCTTTAATAAAAAATAGGAAGATAACTTTGAAAACCTCTTGCTGAAAGATATTTGTTTAGCTGCAAAACTAGGAGCTGAGCTATTCTTCTGCCGCTGAACGAGCTTAAATGAACTCAAATTACTTTTTAGCTTTTAACCATGCTCAAATAGATAAGGTTGTCCTAACTCAAAATTCTATGCCCCAAAAGCCTACGCAAAGAAAGTATCCAGATTTTGAACACAGCTAAGAAGCACCAAACTAACGGCCATACCTAAACAAGGTTGGAAAGCGTTTTTTTTTTTGCTGTCAAAATTTCTCGAGCTAGTACATTTTGTATGGAGTAAACCGAAATAACGCGGCGGCAACGTTTTACTATTGGAAATCCGATTTTGACAAGACGTTTAATAATGATAATAATAATAATAATAATAATAATAATAATAATAATAATAATAATAATAATAATAATAATAATAATAATGATAATAATAATAATAATAATAATAATAATAATAATAATAATAATAATAATAATAATAATAATAATAATAATAATAATTGTTGAGAACACAATATGGTTAACTTGTTAATCTTTCACTTTTACAATTCGAAACATAATTTTTGATCTAATAAACATTGAATTGTAATTGCTAGATAATTTAATTAAATATCAAAGCAGTCGTGTTTGCGAGTTTTAAAAAGTAACATTATTTTATAGACTTTATTTTTAAACAAACAAATTAGTTTTTATTCCTTATACCTTTCATGAGTGTTATTTCATAAGGACATAACAAATTGGCGACGAGGATAAAAATTGACGTGTGCTTATAAAACAAATTTTATCAGAATTTTTTTTATTTTTTTTTTTTTTGTGAAAAAAAGTGCTTAAAAAAATGGCGACATCACCTCTTGAACAAGTTCTAGCTAAAATTTTGGTACAGCAACAGGAAGCAGCAAGTCGTCAGGAGCAGCAGCTTATTATTCAGCAGTAGCAGCTTCAGAAACAATTCGATATGTTTGCACGCCAAGAAACATTCATGGTCTCACAGCAACAAGCATTTCAAAGCGCAATAGGGCGCGACTCAACAGATACCCCCGTGGAAGGAAAAAATTCAATAGCGCTACAGTCATCAAAAGCATTGAATAGAGAACAGTTAATGGACATATTAGCCAAACAAATGACCGAATTCGTATACGAACCAGATGAAAACCACACTTTTTGCTCATGGTATTCAAGATACGAGGACTTATTTTTGGAAGATGGGAAAAACTTATCTGATGCAGATAAAACACGCTTACTTCTTAGGAAAGTAAGCCAAAATGTTTATCAACAATATGCGGATGACATTTTACAATCAAAACCTTCAGAAATTTCTTTCGAGGTTACTTTAGAAAAGATGAAAAATATGTTTGTTAAAAAAAGAATCGCTTTTTAGTACCCGTTACAAGTGCTTTCAGACTTGTAAATCAGAAATTGAAGAATACGGAAAATAAATTGCAAGAGTCAACCGCATGTGTGAAAATTTTCAACTAGAAAAATTTACAAAACGCAATTTAAAGTGTCTCGTTTTTGTCAGTGGTCTGCAGTCTTCAAAAGATGAGAATTTCCGCAATGAAATTTTAAGAATGCTAGATGAAGAAAAATCTGAGAATCCAGTAACATTAGAATTCATCAACCGGGAAATTCAGCGTACACTTCAGCGTCAGCAGGACAACAAAATGATTGGAAATTTTTCAACAAACAGCAGCACAAACACAGGCTATTCATACAAAATATGAAAAAAGTAAGTCCAGCTCAAATCATAATAAGGAGGATTCAAAAACACCGTCAACACCATGTTGGTTTTGTGGAATGATGCACTATTCATACAATTGCCGATACAAATATCATCAATCTTAGCAATGTGATAAAGTTGGCCACAAAGATGGTTATTGCAAAGTTAAAAGCAACAACAAGCAAAAGCAATCGAAATATCCAACAAGGAAATGTATTTCAAGTACAACAGCTGCAAACATTCAGCATGTAAATTTTAATAAGAATTCAGCTCAGACAAGGACCATCGATAACAGTATGGATAATTTATTTCATCGTAAGCACGTAAGTGTTTTAATAAATAATCAAAAAGTCGAGCTTCAACTGGATACCGCTTCGGACATTTCAATTATTTCAAAGCAAATATGGATTGAAATCAATCGTCCCACATTAGTCAAAACAAAACGTACAGCAAGAGATGCAAACCACAATAAAATTGAATTTATTGAACAATTTGAAGCACATATTGCATTTCTCAACACAATAAAAGCAATGACATTTTTTGTTACAACAGTGCAGTCATTGAACATAGCAGGCGCAGATTTGTTCGAAGAGTTTGGACTTTGGGAAATTCCAATAAATGCGTTCTGCAAATCAATTAATTACTCAAAAACAAGTGAACACATCGATGATTTTATAAAGAAATTTCCTCAAGTGTTTGGGAAAAGACTAAGTCATTGTTCCAAAATAAAAATTCATCTGCCACTCAAACTAAATGCAGTTCCAAAATTTATTCCAAAACGTGCAGTACCATATTCAGTTATCTCTCTAGTAGATAATGAACTCAAGCGATTAGAGGCAGAAGGCGTAATATCACCTATTAACTACACTGAATGGGCAGCTACTATTGTTACAGTGAGACGCTCCAATGGCAAAATTAGAATATGCGCAGACTATTCAACAGGCCTCAACGAAAACGTTGAACCACATTTTCATCCATTGCCTCTACCAGAAGATATTTTTATGTGCCTTAACAACTGTAAGTACTTTACTAGAATAGATTTTAATGATGCATACATGCAGTTCGAAGTTGATGACGCAACCAAGTCTATTTTAACCATAAACACACATCGAGGCTTATATATGTTTAATAAGCTAGTTCCAATAATCAAATCAGCACATTTCAACAGGCTATAGAAAAAATTCTATCCGGCATTCCAGAGGCTACAGATTATTTAGAAGATGTAATTATCGCAAGCAAAACGCTAAAGCAGCACCTTAAATCAATACATCTCGTGTTACAACGTCTCTCAGATTTCAACATGACTGTCAATTCAAACAAATGTAAATTCATTAAAAGTCAAATAAAATACTAAGGTCATTTCGTTGACTCAAATGGTATTAAGCCAGATCCAGACAGGATTTTTTCAATAACAAATTTACCAAGACCTCAAAATGTCAGTGAACTCAGATCATTTCTTGGTTTAATAAATTTTTATGAAAAGTTTATCAGTACAATGAGAGCTATTAGAGGACCTCTTGACTTAGTGCTAAAAAATAATACAAAGTGGCATTGGTCTTCAGAGTGTTAAAAATCATTTCAAAAGTTTAAAGAAATTCTAGCATCGGATTTAATGCTCAACCACTATAACCCCAAATTACCCATTATAATTTCAACAGATGCATCAATGCATGGTCTTGGAGCTCAAATATCACATATTATGCCAGATGGAACTGAGAAACCAGTGGCACACGCATCTAGATCTTTAACTTCAGCGGAGAAAAATTATGGTCAAATTGAGAAAGAAGCTCTTGCCTTAGTGTTTGCAGTAAAAAAATTTCATCGTATGGTATATGGAAGAAAATTTTTGGTCCGTACTGATCATAAGCCATTATTAGCCATATTTGGATCAAAAAAAGGTATTCCGGTTCATTCAGCTAGTAGAGTCCTACGGTGGGCATTAACAATGATGTCATATGACTTTGATATCGAATACGTAAAAACAGAAGATTTTGGTAATGACGATATGCTATCAAGGTTACTTCCATCAAAACAACAGGATGATGAGGATTTTGTTATAGCATGTGCGACTCTCGAGTATAATATTAGATCCATTTTAAAGGACAATCTTACACAAAGGGCATCAAGGTCAACAACGTAGCCAGGTATACTGGCACGTAGCCATGTATACTGGCCAAATATTGACCAGCAAATTGAAGATTTTGTTCGCATGTGTCCACAATGTCAAATAAACGCAAAATCTCCAACAAAAACATTTTTATACTCCTGGCCAATGTCAACAAAGCCGCTACAACGCGTTCATATTGACATTGCAGGTCCTATCCGTTCACAGTATTACCTAGTCATAATAGATTCGTTCTCAAAATGGCCAGAGGTGTATCAAAGTAGCAGTATTACAAGCAAAAAAAATCATTGAACTATTGGCAGATTATACAAACAGGTTTGATTATCCAAATTTATTAGTATCAGATAATGGTACTCAATTTGTAAGCGCTGAATTTCAGCAATTTTGTGATCGAAGAGGTATAATGATGATTCAAATGATAATACGGATCTTCAAGAATTTTTATTCAATACCGTTCAACTCCAAATTCAAATTCCACTGAAGGGAAATCTCCAGCGGAACTATTTATTGGTCGAAAATTACGTACAGAAATCGACCTTATCAAACCGAAAGAGGTAGCAGAAATTCAACGCAATGCAAAATGGAAGAACAATTTAACAAAAAACATGGTGCACGTCACTGCTATTTTCAAATTAATCAACAAGTTTTTGTCAAGTCTTTTAAAAATAACAAGATGTCATGGTGCCCAGGTGTAATAGTAGAAAAAGCGGGTCATGTAAACTATTACATTAAAATGATTGATGCAAGTACTAACAAAGCTATTTTAGCTCATGCCAATTAACTTCGGGAACGTTATGAAGAATTAAACTCAGATGATTTAATGTCCTACAATTTACAGACGTTGTTTAACCAGCCACCAGATGTTAACACCGAACAACATGAGTCATTGGACAACCTTCAATCAGAAAACCAAAACATCAGTCAACTTGATAATCCGTCATCAGAAACTAATGGGGCTTCTAGTGAACCTGTTTTACCACCTAGGCATTCCACACGTAATAGGCGGACTCCAGCGTGGCACCAGAATTAAAAGCTTCATCATTAACAAAGAGAGGAATGTTGAGAACACAACATAGTTAACTTGTTAATCCTTCACTTTACAATTCGCAACATAATTTTTGATCTAATAAACATTGAATTGTAATTGCTATATAATTTAGAGTAGAAATACAACCTCACGGTTGCGGATGCGGTTGTTTTTTTTATATGGAGTTTTGACAATAAAATACGTTCAACGAATCCGCATTAAATTAGAATCTATTTTAATTTGAGTGCGTTTTCTTTCAAGCTCTCAATTTTGAATTTTTTCTCTTTTAGCATGTTGCCACAGTTTTATTGTTTTTCTACCAAAAAATTCTATTTGTTAATATTTTTTGTGAATGACTACGAAGAAAGAAGAGAAAGAAAATGTAAAAAGTCATTGAAAATCAACAATAATTTTAAAATTTTTCAATTTATTGCTTATTTACATTTAAAAAAATTTTTTTAAATATATTTCAATAAAGAAGAATTAAAAATTTAGTAAACAAATAAAAAAATGACAATAAAAACCGTATCCGTCGCCGCAACTCATTTTATTTGTTTTTTCTCTGATATGCGGAATCCGTCGCCGCAACCGTGAGGTTGTATTTCTACTCTTAATTAAATATCAAAGCAGTCATGTTTGTGAGTTTTAAAAAGTAACATTATTTTATAGACTTTATTTTTATGTTATTTCATAAGGACATAACAATAATAATTAAAAATAAACAAAAACAAAACAAATTTTTGTTTTTTTATAAAATTTTCAATTTACACAAAGCAAACGCCAGAATTGTCATTCTTTTTAAAATAATTAGGGAAGTTATATATATTTTTGCAAAAAATCTAGTTCAGAAATTAAAAAAAATTGTGTCCGGAGTGTAAAATTTTAAGCAAAAAATTTTGAGTAAAAATTTTTAGGCTGACCTTTAGTTTCGGAGTTACGGACCTCCAACGTTTGTATGTATAATATGGCATATGTATGTATATCGAGTATTTTATGGCGGAAGGACGCAATATGGGAATCATAGGAAAGGTAATTTTTTGCTTAGATTTTTATTTTACACCCAGTAGACAACTTATTTTTCATTTTTGAGCTGCGTCCGTTAACTAGACTTAATTAAGCCTTAATTTTTTAATAACCCTGTTTTTATCATTTTGACATAGCGTTGGTGCTTTTGTTTGGTTATGGCATTTCAGCGTTAAAGCTATGAGGAAGAAAACGTTCTGCTTTCCGCTTTTATTTAGGTATGGCTGTAAATATTTTAACATCATAATCAAACCAACCCCTTAAAGATCTGTTAAGGATTCATTCATAAATGCAAAAGTAAAACTCTTAACATAATAAGCCGAATAATTAATACAAGTTTTTAAGACTCCTGGAGAGAAGTCATAAAGCCAAAAAGGTTCCCAAATCTTATTATAGGAATTAAATTTCAAATACTGATTTTAAATAGGAGAATGCGTAAAATAATAATGAAGGGCCTGGACGTGAATAATCGGCTAAATTTTTATTTGTAAAAATATATAAATAAAATTTTTTTTTGCATTTATGTACTTTGTCAATTGCAGATCTATTTTTCTGAAGAGAAGTAGCACTTCTACTGCACACACTGTAGCACACTGCTACATTCGTTAGAAAAGGGATATATGAGAGATAACGCATGTGGTGAAAGGAGAAAGATATAGCTTCATTATTCTTCGCCAGCGAATATGTCATGAAGAAGTACCGCTCGTTCAGAGCTGTAATGAAAATTCGAAATATGTATTTACACTATTAAGCAAAAAAAAAAAAACACAAACATTTTTAATTTTTTAGTTGCCGCAGGGATTGAACCCTGGCCTACTAGATATATAGTCACAGTGCTTACTACCATGACCACAGCAGCCTCGTGGAGTATAGGTTAACATTTTTATCTATTACTGGGAACTTTAATATTTCGAATCTTGTTGTTACTGGGATGGATAAGGAAGCCACGAAAGCTATAGAGAGTTTACTCTCTGAGGGATCTTTGATCTTTATAGCAAATAGAAGATCCTGAAAGAGCTGTAGTGCAATTCACTAACTTTAAACAACACGACAATTGTTATTTATGACAACATTAATTGTTGTTTGCAATAACGATGAAGCGATTCACTATCTTCAGCTAAACTATAATAGACACAAATTGCATTTGAGTGGCATCTCCGTCAACAACTAAACGAAAAACACAAAAGAGAATAATAAAAACTTGTGAATTCAAGCCAGGTACATGCATGTGTTTATTTCTTAGATGTCAATTTATACACATAAATACGTATTTTATTATATGCGTGTATGGAGTTTGAAAATAGGAAAAACATAATTATAGTTTTGGTTGTAGAGTTGCGGTTACCACTTCTTAAATACGGTCGAAACATATGTTTATGTGCAATCTTTTTTTATAAGAAATTTATTTTTTAAATAAATTTTACATATGCGTAAATGTGATAAGTTTAAAAAAAATGTTTAATTTACTTAAACTGAAAACAAATTGAGTTTTTATTTTTCGTTCAAATAAATGTATATGTTCTGCCTATAATATGTATGTATGAATGTTCATAAACACAAGTTTTACGTTGTTTATTTTGTAGACAGATTTAACAACCCAAAAATTATGGTCGCTTTCTTAACAATATACAGAATTGTTAAAAGTGTTACTGAATAGCAAAATCGACATTTTGTTGTTAAGTTAATTTAACAAGCCGAAAATCGTTAAAAAGGAGTAGTGAATCGCACTACTGGTATAGAATACCATGCAAGATATAAAAGAGTATAAGGCGCTTCTAAGTTTTTAATCCTTCGGCTTTAAGTTCAAAAAGTGCTTAAATATATAATAAAGCTTACTTAAGCTGGATAACTACACTAGTAATAGGTAATGGCAACTTTACGTATCATCTGTACAAATTGAACCTTAAAAAGATGAATACTTGCAGATTATACCCGTAAGAGTCTGATTAGTCAAATATTTAACCAAAAAAGCGTTATCAATGTTTTTACAAATGTTTATTCCTGACACGTATTATTACGAATGACGCCTTATAATACGAGTATAATAAATGTGTTATTTTACATTTTATATTGACTAAGATTTTATATTTCGTAATAAGCATTTGAGAAAAATTTGAATGTTTTTCCATAATATATTGGTACAGTCAGATTAGTCAAATATTTGACTGAACCTCGAGACGTTAGAACTGCATAGCATTGGCTAAGGGTCACAGGAAAAAACATGTTAAATGTGGTTGCTATGGGAGAACTTAGACAAATGTAACATACTACGCAAAATTATATGATGAGAAATAAATCCGAGAGCCTGAAATAATACCAGCCAGTGTAGACAAACCAAATCCTGATATTTCTAAATTATACACAAAAAGCCAAATTTTGAATTTTTACTCTTTTACCCATAAAATCCAGATTAATCCCCAGGGTCATGAGATACTTTTGAGCGTATATCCATACAGCTTGCTAAATAATTTAAACCTGTTGAAAAACACAAAAATATAAGCTTTTTAAAGTTTCCGTATTTTGCTGCTCCTTTTATATTGTTACGTTTTACCCTTTTTAACAAACGTACGGATTAATTTGATTGCAAATACCATTGCATCTCATTATAAATTCTGTATTCTTACTTTGTGGCTTTATCTGGCTTGTTTCTTCGGTCTTGTGAATCCTATGGTCTCGTATTTACTAAACATGCGTTATAATAACAAACCCCGCCATCTACGTTACACTACTATGTTACCTTGGTAAGACATGAACTACTCGATGCCTTATTAAGTAACCTTAACCATGCACAGACAGCTCCACTATGCCTTTTTATCCAAGCCAGTCACACCCTTTTATTCAATAGCCACAACATATGTCTGCCATACACTGTTTTTATGCTTTTACACTTCCTTGCGCTAACCGTTACCGTTCTTTCTGTTTAATATAAAGGGTGTCTTGACAATTATATGTTACTACTATATAAAATTAGATGCCTTCATTAAATACTAAATTATCTGTCATGGCTTTACACAATAATTTACTTTTTCCTTTCCGCGAGATTTGTACTGCTGCTTCTTAATTTTTATTTGCTATAACTACACGCAGAAAAAAGTTTGGTAAAAATTCGATTGATATGTTTAAAATTTAATTACAAGTACAATAATTGGTGTTTACTATTAATAAATTAGAATATTGATTTATTTTTTATATTAAAAGCCAACAAATGCTATTTTCCACTAAATGTTGGTTGTAACACCGCTTGATATAGTAAACCTGACCAATTTGTGTCTTTACTATAATCTATTCTGTTAAATGGATAATGCGACCAAACTTTTTCAGCACATTATTACTGAAAACCAAATTGTGTTAGAATCATAAAAATCGATTATGTCTTCTGAAATGGAAAAAATTTTGACAAAATAAATAAAAAATTGGTATATATTATACAAAAAATCAATAATATTTTAGTTTAAAATTGCAAAGATGGAAAGTGGTAAAAAGTACTTCAATATTGTTGAATGGTAAGTTCAAAATTATCTCACAAATGCATTTATAAATAAAAATAATTTTAATGTGTTTAATAAACTTCGCAGCGTCAAATGACAACTTAAAGAACCTCTGTGGAAAAGGAGGAATCATGATGTAAAGGAAGGACTGAATTCAATGCTTCGAATCATGAAATTAATGAAGTATAATCTCATTCCTCTAATTTATTCTTTAAATAATAATATACAATAATATTTTATAGTCACTTTAGAATCATATTTTTAAACAATTGTGAGTGCCATATTCGCTCAGTTATTACAATCGAATTCAAGATAATACACACAGCCGACAAAATTCGATTGGCAACAAATTCGGTTCTCACAACGAATTTCTTTTCTCTGTGTATTATTATTTCCCTTGAAGGCATGTCCGAAGGTGGGCTCGAACTCACGATCTTCTGTTTTATAACAAGCAGCTGTACCAACTGTGCCATTGAGATTGCTCAGCTTTTGTTAGGTAATTGTGGTATTCCCTGCAGATAATATTGGGCTACGTGGTCTATTGTAACTGAAATGGACTAGCTATAACATAGTCCTATGTAATGCAGTCATGGACCAAGTTATTTTCCAACCAGAGTTTGTTGTTAAACAACAAGTATTCGCGTTTTGACGATTGCATAAAGTGTTGCCAAAAGCTGTACAAAGAATCTGGGGTGTTCCATCGTGTAGTGACAAGGAGTTCTTTTGAGACAACTCCCATGTAATGCAAAGCTGGGTTATATGGTCCAGTTCTAGGACATCGTAATGTTAAATGGATCTTGCTTTCTCTATACACTTGGGTTATCTTTGGACTAGTCCTAGTCCCTTATGGAATATAAATTACATGCGTATATGGACTAGTCATTTTATCTTTAGGGTTATTCTATACACACACCATTAGTGGAAGTAATTTATTCACCTGTTAACAACAACAGAGGTTGCCAGATTTAATTTTCGTAACAATATCATAAAATCGGGGAATTTTTTTTTTTTTTGTATCGATCCGGCCGTTAAGAGGTTCTTGATATGTATATTTCCAACATATTGTTTTCTCCCCCACTATAAAAGGGTACACAAGTTGTTTTTTTTCTAACAGCTTTCATTTTCTGTAGCACCAGTTACCGTTTCCGAATTGTATTATAATTCGTTTATAGTTTGTATAGTTTTTCTATAGATAATGTTTATTGGTCACTACAGCGACAAGCTTATAGCTTTATGGCCTTTGAATCAATGCAATTTTCTGATTAAAGTGAATACATATCGCCAGATACTGAACGATACTTATGCTTTCTAACCTTCGCAATAATTTTACTTTTGACGGATATTTCTAACACAATCCAGTTCTACTAAGTACGTGCCAGATGATGACACCGCTTTATCGCAAAAAAATTTCAATTAAACAAGAAAATGTATTTAACACGCAAAGAAAAATATTGAATCTCAATAATACGACTGCCATTAGCCAGATGGAAAGCATTAAAAAAAATTACGTATAAATATTGTACTTCATTAGCTTAAGTGGTCATCATGCATCTGTATCACAAGTATAAAATTATTTAAGATGAAAAAGTATTGAAATTCTCTTCATATAATCAAACAGGCTGCCTAGCAGATAACTCTTAAAGGCATATTCATTATTTCAGTAGTACACGTAATTTACTAATTATTTTTTGTTCCTTTCAATTTTCCTCTTTTATTATTTGAATATTCCATTCGATTCAAAACTTTTTCTTTGTACTTTGCAGCTTTTTTTTTTCTATACTACTAATAATTTAATGATTAATAACACTTGCACATGCCACAGCAATTTTTTTTTACTATATATTCAATTCACAGTTTGTTGTAAGTGTTCTAAGTTGTATAAATCTTATTGGTGACTGCTATGCAAAATTTGTAGCAATACTTATTAATTTCTTTATATGTTTACTGAATTTCGAAGGAGAAAATAACATATTTTTGGCAATTTTTATTAATCGACTTCAAAAAAAGAAGGAGGTTATCAATTCGACTTAACGTTGCTGTTTTTATGTTTTTGTCTCAATAACTCAGTCATTTCAGGATCGATTTGAATTATTATTATTATTTTTTTTTTTTTTTTTGTTTTGAGGGGTGATGCTTACAGATTGTCCCGTTTTAAAAACAGTCCACAATCTTATAAACCGTAAAGAGCACCACTTATATGTAAAAAAACTGCTTATCAATAAATCTGAAAAGTAAAGGGTGGCCCAATAGTTCATTTAATTTCATTTATATAATCATGCTTTTGATCGGTTTTAGACAGAGGATTGAAATTCACAAAGAACCTGATTGCTATGTCTACTACAATAGCGAGTATAAAATTTAAATTTGGAAATTAAAGGGCGCCCTTCTAGTTAATGTTATTTTATGTACATTGTCAACCTGTTAAACAGTTGTAGATGGACGGTTGAAATTAATAAGGAGTTGTAGTGCTATAACAAGTATAAAGTTTGAAAACTGAATATAAGGATGTCCCAATAGTTAATGTAATTTGTAGTATGTGACCATACATTTGAACTGGTATAGATAGACATATGATTCAATTTTTTATTTTTATTTAATTTCTAGGTTTTTAAATATAAAACTATTGATGTTTAAAATATGCTTAAATTAGAACCTTACAACAACTCTGGTTGTATTTGTAACAACATACAATTTACAATACATTGAATTATAAATAAAAAAAAAGTAAGTTGTAATTTTAAAGTTAGATGTATGCATGATGCACTTACTCATACAAATTAAAGGTAATCTTTAATATGTTCCAAGTGAAATTATAAGTTTCATTTTTATTCAAATTTATATCATTATAAAAAATTGTTCCGTGTGTTGCTTTAATATTGCATGAACGTTGGTTGGTGCTCTATGGGAGAGTAAATAACTTAAATGTTATATTTGTAACGGTCGGTTTTAATAAAAGTGTTGTTAGTAATACATACAAGAAAAATTTTATATGTAAAGTGTCTTGCAGTTGAAAGAGTGTTTATTTAGCATCACTAAGTTTTGCTAGAAAAAGTAAAATTCACACGCTTGTGTTACAGGATAATTTGAGTTTAATTAAATATTTATGAAATTTCAAACCAATTAAATAAATACTCCTAAACAGGTTCATGTTTATATTATGGTTTGGTATTAAAATACGTAATTAAGTGAAAAACAAAAAATATTGTTGCTAACGGATAATTTTAAGAATTTTATTGGTGCCTAGCAGAATTTGTTTTGAAGCAAACACAAATAAAGTTTCAATTTGTGGTTAATCTGTTAAACTGCAAATATTAATTATTAATCGAAATCAGTTAATTGAAATTAATCAAAAAATTTATCGATTAACTAAAATTAACTATTCTACGCTATAGAATCGATTGATAGAAAGTGCACAGCAGTCCTTCTTTTGCGTAGCCAATATCAGACGAATAATTTTTTATATCGAGGAGCAGACCTGTTAAAATGCGGAGGTTTGATCGCACAACTTTGGGACCACTTCGGGAACCACTACAAATTCGGGGACTACACTAATAGGATGGGAGTCCATTACAATTGCACCGATTACTGCAGAAACTGCAAGAGCGCGGATGGTAAGCAAACGTTATCCTACCCTTTCTATTCCTGTTCTGCTCTCGAAGCTACCCTGTCCTAGTTTTCAGATTAAGACCCAAGCAAGATTAGTTTCTTTATACGGCTGAAGTTAGCAAAGTGTCCAAGGGTGTTAGGATAGTTCGGAAATCGGTAGGGGATTGCCACTCTCTTCTCTTTTCCCTGTATTCTGTTCTTCTATTCTCCCCTGGGGGCACTAAGAGTTTGGGTGAGCTAACCTGGGCCCAGACAAAAGTTCTCGGGTATAGGGGGAACCAGTCCCTCGGTGTGGAGGCACCAAATGTGGATATACAGTGGGGTACTGTCGAAAGATTCCCCAGTGTCCTTCAATAAACTAGCACCACGGAAATCGGTAGCCTATGCGGAGTTCAGCCCCTCTATGTAGCCGGTGGCTGTTGGTTAAACATTAAGATCTATATCTGCAGGTCTGGTACGGGATAGATGGAAGTATGCTATTGCACTCTCAACAGACGGGGCTTGATAGTCTCCAACCCTCAAGCAAGGGGTAGTTCATGATCCTCCAAGCCATGTTCTTAGAATTACAACTCTGTTGGCTTCGTCTTATGGAGGACGCTAGTCTACGCTTCGTATTTCACTCAGTGGTAAGACCACCGTCAGGTAAGTGCCCAGGGCAGTTCCGAATGACGTGCGGTTTATTATAGAGTACAATAAGTTCGGTGATAAAAATATTGCTCTACATTAGGAGATTTATTTTAGTCAAAATAGTATATTAGAAACATCACTGGCGCTCATGTGTTTAGGAAGTAAATTTAAAAACGCTTAAAAGTGCATCCACATGTTAAAATTATATTTACAACATTGAAAATGATAAAAAATTTGAATTTACATCACTTGTGCTTATTTGTACTTACAGCCCAAAGAACAATTTAAATTAATTAATATTATATTGGTGCTTTTAAATTTATAATATAAAACTTATTCTATATTAATAATTCATTTGACAACCTGTAATGTTGTACTTATTTTAGCTTTAAGATAAAAAGTATGTTGTAGATATCTTAAGAGCTTGACAGGCATCTGGAAACTTTGATTTATTTCACCACTATGCGTAGAATCGGCAACATCACTTTATACCAGTTGCTGTTTAAATACTTTGTAGCATTTTATGTTTGCTTCAATAACTTTTCCTTTGAAGTCTCATTTGAACGTGTGCTTCATATTCAAAAGCGTACAAAAATCATTAATTATGACTAGTTTACATCCGTGTTAGTTAAACATTTTTCAAAATGTTTATATTATTCAGATATATGAATTACAAACAAAAACTGGGCTGTCAATACTTTTGTGGCGCCAACAAACATAACTAATGGCGGCATAGAGCTATTTTGCAACCGAATGACTTGGGTGTTTGTAATAGAAAAATGGCGAAGTAAAATATCAGCTTATGTTTTAAAGCAGGAGCTATTTCAGGTGTAATTTTTTATGTACGTTTTTGACAATAATAGCCTTTGTACGGTATGTAGTATCGCTTTACTTTTCAAAAATCGAGATTTAGTTTTAAAACATTTAAAAGAATGATAGCTAAAAAGCCTTTAAGCATACTATTACACTTTTCCACGCCATATTTATGTGAATTCGGATTTTCAGCATTAACCAACATTAACAAAAAAATATTATTAAATAAAGAAGACCACATAAGAGCGGCATTGTCATTTTTACGATCGAAAATAAATTAAATTATCAAAAAACATCTAAGTCCATATTTACACTATGCAATTTTTTGAGGCATTTTTATCTCAATTTTGTATTTAAGTTATAGCGTTAGGGGTTATCTAAAAGTAAACATTAGCAACAGCAACATTCCTTTCAAACTCAAGCAATATCATATTGCTTACTCCTCCTGCTTCACAAACAAACAAAAATTTCAAGCTAGTTTCATGAAAATTGCATAGTGTAAATGCCGTAAACTCAAATTTCGCATCAGAAGTATTTTTATTATTTACTTAATAAGCGTACTGTTATTTTTACACATTATTTTATTGCGAAAATTTTAAATTATTATCAGAAAGTATTTAAAGCAGTGAGTTATAGGTGGTAAGTAAATTATTTTAACACCTTTTCTTTTTGTGCCACCAAATTTTGAAATCTTTAATATTTTGCCGTAACAAAAAAAAAAAAAAAAAGGTTAAGAATCACTGGTATAGACAGATTAAATGTATTAAAACGATGTTTGACGTTGAGATTGTTTTACTAAAATACCAGGAGTTGTATTTATAAACCTGATGGAAACTGAAAAGAATCTAAAAACTATTGGTATCATTCTTTAAAAAAAATTTTATAAGTTAAGTTGTTGAATATTTATCTCCCTCATTTTATTTTAAGCTTTCAGAAATTCACCGGAAAAGGATTAATCCTCAACAGTAGAGAGAAAACATACTACTGCAGCTATCTTGTGGTGTAATGTTGCTTGTCACACTGAGTTAAGATTTATAATAAAAATCAAGGAGAATACTATTATTGGAAATGAAAAAAATTGTGCCAATGAATTGTAACTTATACAGCTGAATTAACCGTGCGATTTGTAGGGGTATATAATTTACGGAAAATAATTTTTAAATCTAAACAAAAAAAAAGGCAAAAATCTTAACAAATGGTGATAATAACTTTTATGTTAACTGTTTTGTTTTTCTGCAACACAATTTTTAAAATTCATGGTTTTGTTTCATTAGTATTTTACGAATTTACAAATCAAAATGAATTGTATCCAGTAAATGGAATCCACTGATGAGCTATATGAGCAGTAATACATTTTATTTTTTAGTTTTAAACAATAAATATTTCATAAGAATACTATTTACGAAAATATGTTCCCAAGCATTGTATACCATCGCAAAGTTTTTTAATAGTTTTCACGGGGTAGCAGAAATAAATCAATAATTTTAATTTTTTTTACCTTTTTATCTTTTTAACATTCTAAAATAAATAAAGAATAAAACTTTAAATTATTGTTTGTCTAATGCGTTTTTCTAATCAAACTAATTGATTGCTATCGAAATCAATGTGCATAATAATTGGTAATAAATTATAAATTTACCTGAGGAACATTCAAACCAGGCGTTATTACAGACATTAATTAACAGCACATACATACATGTGCTACTGATCGTAAAATATTATACCAGCACGGTGTACGCTTCATCGCTTCAGATGTTTTTATTCATTTAACAGGTAGTGAACAATAAGTTAATTTTGTATGTTGGTAATAACATTTGAGTGCAAAAAGTATTTTAAATTCGTTTAAAACTTTATTACGCATTTTTATAGTGTTCACCTCAAAAGAAAATAATCGTATAAGTTTGTCAATCCGTTTGCAAGTTTAACTTTATTGTTTGAGTTTTTGTAGCATTTAAATTTCGTTTATTAGAAGGCAATAAAGACTTCTGCTTAATTTTGCTACTTGTTCTTTACTGTGTGGTATCGTAGAGGGAACACAAGGTGGTGAATAAGAATAGTAGATAGCGTATAAAATTTTTTACATCTCTTCAGATGGACGTTATGTTTATTTTTAGAACAGAGTTTCTGCGCCACTAGTGTTAAGAAGGAGTCGAAGGAGTCCAACGTATTATTTACTATTATAAAAAACTTTCATACATACAAGTTGCAATTACAGCTTTCAGACGACATGTTTCCCTCTTGTCAAATTCCACACTTCAAAACATACACCACAAGTGCCTTGTGAGCAAATTTAAATATTGCTTGTGTTTAATTTCAACTGAAGCGCATTCTATTTTGCTCTGTCAAAGGTTCTGTCATCAGCTGCTTGAAACGCAAAAATTATTCGCCGTCCAAATTTTGCATAATTTACTAACTCTGGATTTAGCTAAGATGTATGATTTACTTTTATCCCTAGTGAGATTAAGTTAAACGCAATTGTTCATGATAAAATCCAGGTTAAATTTATAAAAATTTTTATTATTTCTGTCACTCTAAAACATGTGTTACATATTTTTAACACACTAATTATGACTTCAAGTAAGCCCAGAAGATTTTTGAAGGTCTAGCAATGGCATAGAAAACTTTCGACTTTCAGCCTTTTGTTTGTTTACACGTTTTGCACTTTGATTCGGTTTTCAGAGACAAAAAAAAAAAAAAAAAACTCTTGAATACCAATATTTTGCTTTTTACCCATTTTTTGCTTTTTGTTTTGTTTGGTCTCACTGTTTACTATTTTAGAGTAAAAATACAACCTCACGGTTGCGGATGCAGTTGTATATTTTTTTATATGAAGTTTTAACAATATAAAACTCTCAACGAATCAGCACGAAATCATAATCTATTTATAATCTGTCGCGACGCGTCGCCGCACTTCGTTTTATTTGTTTTTTCTATAAGATGGGGAATCCGGCTACGCAACCATAAGATTGTATTTCTACTTTAACCAAGGCGAATCTATAAGGTGTAGGCATCAGCGAATTGTTACAACAAAGCAAAAATCAGTGGTTAAGGTGAATAAAATTTTAATTTGCTTTGAAAAATATAAAGCAAACAGTCAAAAAATTCAAAACAAGAATAACAATATTTAAAAAATAAACAACACAAAATTTAATGAAACAAATATAAATTCTGTGTTTTATATATATTTTTTTTTAATTTTTAATAAAAATGAAATTTCAACAAAGAAAGAAAATTCCAACATGTTGTGAGACTTTCTTAATACTGGAACCAAAAACAATTTTTTGCTAGAATAATTTTAAAATTTTCTCTTTATTTATTGTGTTTATATCTACGTATTTATACATATATACTCTGGATCAGTTGATTAGAACCACATTTTACATACATTTAATTTTATTTTTACATAGCAACACTTTGCATTTCTTTCCATAGTTTTAAATTTTTTCTTTAAGTTTCCGAGCACAGTTTTGAGACATTGCTTAATTTCATACGCAATGTCCTGATAGGTCATTAACTATTATATACTGTTCTTGCCCATTTTCCACTAACCTTAGTGGAAAGTAGTTTTTTTTCTAGTAGTTTAATATTTAAATTATATGCGACCATATAATTGGAAATAATTTAAAAAACGAAAAGTGGGTTCAAAGTGGGTCATATAAAGGGAAATAAATTGTATATTTTGTTTTTTTTTTTGTGGAAAAATAGTTGCCTTAAACTCTGATCTTCTTGTTATTTTTTGGGAATCTTAAAAAAATTCTGTTTCCGATAGTAAAATTTAGCTCTGTACAAAAAGAAATGGCGTACTAAAAATGGCAATTTAAGTGGTTCTAATCATTTGATCGAGAGTGTATGTACATATGTATATAAACAAATAAAGAAAATACAAGAAACGAAAAACAAACCGAATTGAAAAAAAAAAACAAACTTTGACGTTATTTCGAACAGTACTTCATGCTGATGATACCACCTGGTTATGAATTCGCCTTGCTCTTAACGTTTCACTCAAGGCCAATTGGTGAAGCAAGAAGTCCTGTTTCCCTGGTTAACTGTTGTTTTAGTCTATAACTTTCTATGTGTACTTTTTACATATTCACTACTATCATGTTTGTCGTGTTTCTATAACATTTTCCAAGAGATATAGTTTAATTACACTTTCCAATCATAAATCATGGAAAACAGGTACTCTTTCAGGATTTACCTTCCTTTCACTTTTGCGTTTTAAATATTTCGAATAACAACGGCATAATTCATTAAAAATTAAATTTTCTTCGAAAAAGTTGCATTTTTCTCTAGCATCCATTTTCATAATACGTTTAGATAATTCTTTGAAAATATTTAGTTGTCGATTACTCCATCACTAATTTTGTTAAAATAGGAGACCAAAAACCTTTTTGGTTACTATTAATGATTATTCGAAATTAAAAAAAATCGAAGTGTTTTATATTGGTTACTTTCTATTCCCAGTGCTTCTCTTTATACCAATGGATAAAATCGTACCGCTCTTCCAATTCAACCAGTTTTTTATTTGATTGCGCAGATTAATATAAAAGTTACTTTTATAAAATTTTAAGAGCCTAATCCATGTAGTATTTCACTAGACTATGGATATTAATAAGGAAGTTTATAGTACCAAAATTCAGGCTTTACGCGTTATATTTCTATAGATACTCGATGATATTTTTTCCTATTTATGGGAGGACTACGCCTACTGTTCTAATACAGCCATTATGCTATCCATAAGAGAATTATTTAAACACTATTTTAAGGTCCTATCTATTACAGTTGCCAAGTAACAAGATGATAAAGGTTTCTTGATGAGCTGGCTTAAGCAACCGGTCAAATACGTATAATATTTATTTAAAAATATGGGATAATTTTATGAAAAATCCTAAGATAATTTTAAAAATAAAACATACGTACCCTATTTTACCAAACATATCTGATAACAAAGTGTGAAAACTCCAGGAAGATTGGTCCACTGGTGAAGGCAGCTTAAGCTTTCCGACAAAGAAACGACATAGCAAAAAATTAGACATTACCTTAAAAAGTACTTGCCATATAATAATGATTTACTTTTGTGATTGCCATTTTTTGATAGTCGCTTACAAAACACATTACATTAGTTTGCAAAAAAAGTAGTGGTTGAACTAGTTCTTCAAGTTAAAAGATATTAACTTAAAAAACGTACTAATGATCATGATTATGTTCTACAATAATCAATGTAATCACTTCTCAAATATTGACTATAAAAGTCTCATCATGCAAAGAAAAAATATGGTTGAGGTAACCATAATCTAAGAGCAACATAATATGGTTGCATTATGTGGTTGCTAACAAAACATAGTATTGTTACATTTGCAACCATATTGTTGTCCAAAGTATAAACATAATTATGTTCAAATTAAACATTAAATGGTTAAATTAAAATATAAAAATATGGATGAAAATGTCATCTTATATAATTGAATTATAATATAGTCTCGTAAGTGCAAAATTTTTCTGATATAAAAAACTGATTATTGTTTTATTTATTAACGATTTGTCACAAAAATTATTTAAAAACATAAATTCATAAAAAAATCAACGATTTGCTTAAAATAACAAATAAACGATTTCACAATTACGATTAACACAAAAGTAAAGGTTTATATGCTTACAATACATACATATTTACTTTAACTTTTTTTAAATGTTTTGGTTCCCTTTTTATTTGTTATCATCTTTTGCATATTATTTTTAATTTTGTAGACAAATTTTTATTTTTTTCAATTTCTTTAACAATAAAAAACTATTTCAAATTTTAGCTACCAGAAAAATTACTAAACTGTCAAGAACTAGAACAAAATATTTTTAAGCGTAAACATTATTCTGTTGCTTTTAAACGTACTTTGATTAACAATAATATATTATGATTAAATATTTTATATTATTTTTGATAAGTTATAAAACTTTGGTTGTGGTTGAAATTTTTTTAAGTTAAAACCAACCAAGTTGCATTTTTTGAGCACAGTAACCATATAATCGTTAAAAGTTAACAAAAAATGTTTATCGTGACTAAAGTTTTGGTGAAAACAACTATAATTTGTTCTCCGCAACTATACATTGTTACAAAGAACATAATATGGTTATTGTTACCATATAACAACCATGTTTTTTTCTGCGTGATGCCTTGTTAAAATCAATAGGTTGGTTATCTAGTTAGGATGTCTTCCCACCAAAAATGATTAATTCCACACTCGATTACCTTTTCTAAAATTGTTTGCTGGGGAACAAACAGAGAAATTTTGTTGTATAAAAGAGCTCAAAAAGATACTTTCTTATTGGCTATAGAGAATCAATAAAAATAAATATCTATTTGAGCGGTTAAAAAATTTTTAACAATTATTTTGAAAATTATACGCGTACAAGACAAAAGAAATAAAAATATTTTAATTAGTGTGCCCAAGAATTTTTTGTTAACTATAATAATTATAGTTGATAAAAAAAACATTGCTTATTTTTAATGGTTATTTAGAGAGTAATTCTTGGTATATTGGTATTATTATTACTCCAGGATTTTGTTGGTTATATCAGTTATATCCCAAATCTAGTGTGTTAAATGTATTTCATAATTGATATTCAACATCGTTTTGAATATTTCCTCTTCAAAAACACACATAACTTTACAGGTAACCATAAAACTTACATTCACTTTAATTCTCACGACCATTTTGCATAGATTTGGCATAGCGAAATCGATTGAGGGATGTCCATCTGTCCGTCAGTTGTTTTGCTGAAATCATCATTCCCAAGCAAGTAGATCAGATAAAGAAAATTTTAATACGCCTATCGTTCAGGCAATTTTGCTATTGTAAATGAAGATCGGTTCATGCCCTCCTAGCCAGCGTCTAAAGCACTACGGCCACCCCTAATTTTTCCATTAGAAAAACAAATATTTAAAATTGGTTATATATATATATATATATATATATATATATTGGTGAAGGGTATATATGATTCGGCATAGCTAAATAAATATAGTTGGAGCATACTATGCTTATAGTGCTATGCACTATCAAAAATCACAAAGTTTATGGAATATTTATAAAAATTATTTGTAATAACATTACAATACATTACACACAGTCACTTTAAGTGGATTATAAAATCTTATACTAACTGTTAGTGATAAATTACAACACTAAACACACATTTTTTAGATGACATACGCGCATTTTTACCTCAAATGTTTGTTAAATGATTTATGTGCAGCTATTTATAAATATTTCAAATTACTGGCGGAGAGAAAGCCAATACTTGTCAACAACATAAACCAAAAAGAAAAATAAACAATAAAACAAGCAACTTTTGATCTATTGACTTATTACCCAGAATTTTAACAATCAATTTTTTGTTTTCACAACTGTGGGAAAATTAAAAGGACGAGAAAGTTTTCGTTAAAGAAAACACATGCAAAATAAAACAAGACATGCATTTATATACAAACATAAAAACGTTACCTGTCTATTTATCATTATTAACAATGAAATAATTCTATGCAAAAAAAATTTTCCATAAGTAAGAGACTTGCACACGAAAGTGCGTATGGTTCTTGCAACCTGTTGAAGCTTCATTGAAGTTATGATTAACAGTGATTCCAAAATTTCAGTTAATGAAAATAAATCTTTTACGTAAAGAAAATTATCAAGAAGCTCAGGACGCTTAGCTTGTCATGAAACATGAGCATGATCCACTTAATGTTCTGTAGTTTATAGCAACGTTTCTTGTTAAATTTCATGTTTACTTTACTGTTACACGAAAATTCAAAGTTTTTAATACGAGGGCTGCTATATATATTTCTGGCCTGGCAACACTGAGTGATGCCAAGTGAAATCTGACATTTCCATTGGAAAGTTTGTAATTTTTAAGCATAATCGTACTCAAAACGTTTTGACGTACGACCATTATTTGTGTTGTTTACAGTGACTTGAAAAAATTAATCTAGAAAAAAATGGAATTAACTCGTGGACATTTTCGTGCCATCATTTTTCACAACTTTCGACGTGGATTATCACGACAAGAGTGCATTGATGAACTTAAATCTTTGTATGGCGATGAAGCACCATCCTATAGCAATGTGAAAAATTGGTATAATGAATTTAATCGTGGCCGAAGCTCGCTCAAAGACGAATTCCGTGAAGGTCTTCCAAAAACGACTGTTGTGCCAGAGAACATTGATGCCGTGCGTGAACTCAGCAAAATCCAACGAAAGTTGTTCGTGGAAGAAGCACTTAGTCGCCTGTTTCTTCGGCAAAACTGGTCATGTGGCGACTGTTCCGCTTGAGCAACGTAGGACGGTCACTTCTGAGTGGTACACTACAATTTGTTTGCCTGAAGTCATCGGAGAAATTCGAAAAACCAACAAGAGAAGACGAGTCATTGTTTACAATGAAAATGCGAGCTCTCACACATCGGCTCAAACCAGAGCGTTTTTGACCGGCCAAAACGTCGAATTAATGGGTCATCCGCCGTACAGCCCTGACTTGGTACCTAATGATTTTTTCTTGTTTCCGCACATCAAACAAAAAATGCGCGGTGACCGATTTTCGTTGCCAGAAGAAGCTGTTGGAGTGTTCAAAAACCATGTATTAGAGGTGTCTCAATCGGAGTGGAAAAAGTGCTTCGACAACTGGTTTGAGCGCATGCAAAAGTATATAATTCATGCTGGAGAATACTTTGAAAAACAATAAAACCATTTTTGATTATAAATATTCGCATTTTCACTATTAGGCCAGAAATATATAGAGCAGCCCTCGTACAAAGAAATATCAATATTTTTTATGTCCCCTTATTTGTTTCGATGATTAGGGTTTTTCTTCTGTTATTTGCTTAAGAGCAGTCTTGAGAGAGCTTAAGAGAAGGTTGCTTTATGATTTGCGAATAATTTTATCTGTCTTTGTTTTGTTTATTTTATATTTTATTATAAATACCAACTATTTTGAATGCTTGATTCTTTCATCCTCAAATAATTTTCTTAGCCTTTCAAATTATTATATTTTTTAAGCCAGATATTTGACCACATTTTTAATTTCTTATTATTATCCCTTTTTTTTATACAGTATTCATTTCGTGGAGATAAATAACCTTGGTTTACAGCCAAAAAATACCAAGAACACCACATGGCTAAATAAGTTAATTAAGACCTCCTGAACATGAAAAACGCTGTAATTATTTTTTTCTAAGTACCGTTTTTTAGATAAAGGTACTTTTGCGTTTTTCGGTGTATGGTCCCACTCGAACCCTTGTGGAGCCCAACCGAAAAGTACAATCGATATAAATGGCACACCGTTCGAAAGGTAATTAAATGCCTTTTCCGTCGATTTGCTGAAACTCTCTATCTGCCAAGAAATGGTTGAATTATGGCACCTTAAATTTGCCTTTTTTACGTTTTTTTCAAAATTTTTTATTTTCGTTTGGTTTTTTTCTACGTTATAATAAATATCTGGAATGTTTTATTCTTTTACCATATAGTGTATTTTATTACCAATGGTTTAAGCGTAATTTGAAAAAAAAAACGTATGAATAAGTTTTTTGTAAGGATTTTGTCGAACGACAATATTTTCATTTTCATTGATCACACACTATATTCGGGGTTGTTTTAGTGGGTAGGATCACTGTTTTTAGTTTTAATATTGTTTCTAGAATATTCTGTATGACTATATTTGTCCCTTTCATTGTTGTATCTACGCACGAAGAGTACAATATCAAAAATAAACAATTGATTCCTCAGGAAAAGATAATACTCTCTCCATTGCATATTAAGCTTGGGTTATTTACAAATATTATCAAAACGTTGCCAAAAGAGTCTTGCCATGAATTACCTTAAACAAAAATTTCAGTGAGCCACAGCGAGCAAAATTCAAGCTGGTGACGGTGACCAAGCAATTAATGAGTGATTAGGTCCAGCTCATTTAGAGGCATGAGAAGCATTCCAGGACATCGTTCACAACTTTTTGGAAAACTACAAAAGTCCTGATTACGCTGAGAAGATCGATACATTACTGCAAAAAATCAATGCTATTGGTAAGCGGTGAGTGAAAGCATGTATATCAAAAAGGCCGTTATTATTTGAAAATTTTTTATTTTTAACTTTTAGGTTCAAATATGACACCTAAATTACGCTTCTTATTCAGTAATTTGGATATTTTTCGCACGAACTTGGGCTCCAAAAGTGATGAACAAGGTGAAAGATTTTCAAATAAAATAAAATAAAATAACCACACAACCAATGTTTCTTTAATTGAGCTGGTTCTGTTGAAGGTGGTATAAGTCCATTTTTTCATATTTTTAGATATTTAAGGGTTTGCGTTTGAATCAGTTTAAAAGTATTGACCAACTTTAATGAATTTGAGTGATGTTTTTAACACTATACACCTTTTAAATTTTATAATGAAATAATTACAAAAATTATTTGAAAAAATACCCGTTTTTTTTGTTCTACATGGAGTTATGCCACTTTCAAAAATAACATTTTAGAAGAAACAAAAACAGGAGAAAATTTAAGTCCATAAGATAGTAAGTCTTAAATTTTTTTGTAAAAATAACAGTAAGACTTCGTCTTTAAATAACATTAGCTTATAATAATAAACTTATTTCGTTACATTTCTCTTTTGTCATGCTCATATTTTAAGGCACTTTAAAATTTCTCTTTCCATATTATTGACTCATGTAGAGAGTTAGTTTAGACAAAGTCTTCTCTTTTCATTTCCTACAAAATGAAAAATGAAGTTCAGTTTTTACGGCAAGCTTTTTTTGCATTATAACTGTCATGGGCAGAATATAATTGGTCTTTTTCTTTAATGCTGTATCCACAACAGCATAATTTTTATCGTTTGAAAGAAAATAATGAAAGTTGTTTTAAACTTAGTAGGAATGGGCTTATATCACTTTCAAGAGAAATATATTTGCAATAGAATTTTACAGCAAAACTGATTTCGTTAATTTTATGTCTAGATAGAACTCTGTTGAAACTTTGATTATTAATATGAAGAGAATCGGGCTATAGCTCATTAAAATTACTGTTAAATTAGTTTTTTACATAAGTGGACTTATGCCACTTTCAAAAAAAAAGCAGCTTAGTTGTTGCTTGTGTAGTTGTGTGTATAGAAAATAGAAACCTGCTCTCTAAGGCATGTTCTATTTGATGTTGCATCGTGTGTAGCTTACCTTATAGTTTCCTATATATGATTTTACACAATTCCTTACGTTTTAAATATCATCTATTTAATCAACTTAAACAGCTGTTACCCCTGCAGAGCTTTTCGTGTTTTTTATACAACTATGAAGAGCTTATGTTTTCGTTGGAATGATAATTATTAACTGCCATCCCTAAATTAGCGCGTAAAGCGCAAGATAACTGTCAAAATTTCTCATGTTCATACAAAATGTATGAAGCATCCCTAAATAGCACGGCGTCAACGCTTAGCAATTGGAAAATCCAATTTTGACAGTGCGTTAGGAAGTGAAGTTGGCTGCTTGTTGGTTTGTTTTGTTTTGTTATGGCTGAAAAGTAGTGACAATTTAGTTATTTTTAAGGCAATCTAGCGGTTTTATCTCTGTTTTTATTTTTATACAGCGGGTTTTATAAAATAAAATTAGTTAACATTACTGTTAAAGACACAAAGTTGACGCTGTTATTTAGGGATGACATTCTAGCGCAAAAGCTATGAATTTCATTGCTTTGCGTCTTACGCGCTAATTTAGGGATGGCAGTAAGCCTTTTTAAAGCAGCATATTGTTTCGATTAAATCACGCTACGCGTTTAAAAACTTACAATTTTTTCCAATATTTTTTTGGAAGTTTGTTACTGCGAGTTGCCATAATTGACAGTAAGTACAGCGCATTCACATGTTTAATGAACATTTCCTTTTGTTGTGAAGTATTCTTATATATTGTGACGAATTTTTAATTAATTTAACACTTTAATTATTTACAATCAACCGTTTGTACGAGGGCTGCTCTATATATTTCTGGCCTAATAGTGAAAATGCGAATATTTATAATCAAAAATGGTTTTACTGTTTTTCAAAGTATTCTCCAGCATGAGTTATACACTTTTGCATGCGCTCAAACCAATTGTCGAAGCACTTTTTCCACTCCTATTGAGACACCTCTAAAACATGGTTTTTGAACACTTCAACAGCTTCTTCTGGCGACGAAAATCGTTGACCACGCATTTTTTTCTTTATGTGCGGAAACAAGAAGAAGTTAGTAGGTGCCAAGTCAGGGCTGTACGGCGGATGACCCATTATTTCGACGTTTTGGCCGGTCAAAAACGCTCTGGTTTGAGCCGATGTGTGAGAGCTCGCATTTTCATGGTGAACAATGATTCGTCTTCTCTTGTTGGTTTTTCGAATTTCTCCGATGACTTCAGGCAAACAAATTGTAGTGTACCACTCAGAAGTGACCGTCCTACGTTGCTCAAGCGGGACAGTCGCCACATGACCAGTTTTGCCGAAGAAACAGGCGACCATTTGTTTCGAAGTACTTCTTCCACGAACAACTTTCGTTGGATTTTGCTGGTCTTTGAAGACCTACACGGTCGATTGTTGTTTCGTTTCGGGCTCATACGCATAGATCCATGATTCGTCACCTGTGACGATCTTATAAACGTCTTTTGAAGCACCGCAATCGTATTTTTGCAACATTTCTTTGCACCAATCGACACGAGCCTTTTTTTGAGCGACTTTCAAATTGTGCGGGATCCAACGAGAACAAACGTTTTTTACGGCCAGGTGTTCATGCAGCATCGAATGTATGCTGGTGGAAGAAATGTCCAAGGATGTCTCTATCTCTCGGTATGTCGCATGTCGATCTTGCATTATGAGTTCACGCACAGCATCAATGTTCTCTATCACAACAACCGTTTTTGGACGACCTTCACGGAATTCGTCTTTGAGCGAGCTTCGGCCACGATTAAATTCATTATACCAATTTTTCACAGTGCTATAGGATGGTGCTTCATCGCCATACAAAGATTTAAGTTCATCAATGCGCACTTGTCGTGATAATCCACGTCGAAAGTTGTGAAAAATGATGACACGAAAATGTTCACGAGTTAATTCCATTTTTTTCTATATTAATTTTTTTAAGTCACTGTAAACAACACAAATAATGGTCGCACGTCAAAACGTTTTGAGTACGATTATGCTTAAAAACAAACTTTCCAATGGAAATGTCAGATTGCACTTGGCAGCACTCAGTGTTGCAAGGCCAGAAATATATATAGCAGCCCTCGTAATAAATTCCACAAATATCAATTTCTAAACCTAATGAGACCTTATATATTTGTTGACATTCTTTGGCAAACTTAATTAATTTTCTAAAGTATATAAGTAGAGAAACACCATCAAAAGTTTAAGAATCCCCTTTAGTATTTAAATATATTTGCTCTTTGGTGGTTTTCTTTTTTTTCGGGATGTACTTTCTATTTGTTCGTTAACGCCTTTGGTGACAAAGTCAATGTTTTCTTTTGTTACAACACAATGTATTCATTATAGTCGACTGGTGCCGTTAACTTTTTGTCACTTGAAATATCTGCCTCCAAAAACCTAAATAATTATAGTTTCTTGTAGTATATTACATTTTCTTTATTTGCTTTAAAAACATCTAATAAATCAAACATAAATAGACAGAATACTCGCATCTTATTTAAAATTATTAACATGGTGTTTTTTGTCTTACTTTTTTTTGGTGGATAACATGTTGCAATTATGGGTCACCTGTAATGGCTTTCGAAAACATTTTGCTATTTTACAATAAATGTAAGATGATTAAATTAATGTTGAAGGTTATTTTGAATAAATACTTAATTTTACAACGGCTTAAAATATTACAAAATTAAATCTTTCAGGTAACAGCAAAGCAAAATTGCAAGCTACATTTCTACCATTTCTGCCTCGCATTTTAATAACCATCACCACGAAAATTGAAAAAAGGGTGCATGTTAGTTTGTCATTCCGTTTGTAATTTCTATATTATCCATCTCCGACCGCACAAAGTATATATGTTCTGAGTTCTTATACACAGCTAAGTCGATTAAGCGATGTCCGTCAGTCCGTCCGTGTTAGTGTTGAAATCAAGTTTGCCAATGCACTATATAAACTAAAGTAAATTTAAATACGCTAATCGATCAGAAATTGTGTCGAAAGAGGTGCTGTTGAAGATCAGCCACATCGGTCTATGTCCTTCGAGGCCTGCCTGAAATTTTTCTATAAAATAAAAAAATCTTCAAGTTAAAAAATTGGTGGTCGCCCATATTTTCCGAGTGATGGGCCTCTGAACTTTTTAAATTTTTTAAAATATCAATATGGGTATCAAAAGCTTTAAATTTTGAAGAGATCTTAAAGGAAATAATAATTTTTTACAAATCCTAAAACCATTAAGAGCCGACGATATTTTTATGTAAAATTATATGTGTGTAGTACTTATTTTTTTTTCTTTCTTTTTTTTTAATTCTCTGTCACCCCAATATTTGTTTTTTGATTGGAGTTATTTTACTAAACTAGATTTTTATTTATGGGGAAGGGTGTTTAAGATTTGGCATAGCCGAATAAATTACTCTTGCTTGTTTGTTTTATGCTTATAATTTTGTGATATTATGCAGTTTATGTCCACCCAAAGCAGAATTGTGCTAGCTAAAGTCACACACATTTTTATGATATTTTGTTTAATTGTCGAAAAGAGCAAACTTGAGCAAAGTCGAACTGATCGACATTTAAACATAATATGAAATAATACAACAGGATTTTCTGTTTTTTCCATTACAATATGAATACATTAATGTAAATAAAAAAAAAGTAAGATTATTATTATTCGTAAATTAAAGTAATAATTTCTTTCAGCAGAAATTATAAGGATGGCTGTTTAAGTTAGAAAACAATGAAGAGCAGTTAGAAAACCATAAACCATTTACTTAAGGCAGCTTTAAAATTTTCGTAACTCAGCAACAGGCGTAATTAATTTTCTGTAGATTTGTTTTTATATATTTTTAAATATTCCTTTTTCCTTTTTTAGATTTATATATAAGTTTTTCCCATTGTAGTTTTTACTTAAAGCAATTTCAATCAAATTTTAAAACAGAGATCGGATTCGGTTGCGTAATTTTCGAGTCTACTTAAACAAGCACTTAGTTTTTTATGAGTCGAATCGTTTTTGTTCAAAAGCAAAAAACACATGTTGAATAAACCGTTCGTTTAAAACATTCATTTTATTTACTCGCCATTTGGTGCGAACATGAATGTTCTGATAGTGTTGTTTAAGGTTTGAATCTATTTTTGTATCAAAGCCAACTTGTTGTTAGCGAAACAAGTGTTTTATTCAGTTTGAAATTAATTTTCTACTCGATGTTTTCTTCTCTTGTTGTTATTACGTTTTTTTTACATTTTTAATTCTTTTTCAATAAATTTTTCTGCTTAATATCCAAACGTTTATTGAACGTTGAACTTGTTCTTTTTTTACCATCAATTGCTACTTATTTTTTTTTTCTTTTTCCTTTTTTATATTAATTTTTATAAATATTTTTTAATTAGGATTTTGTTATGTCCTTTTTATTGTTTTATAAATAATTTTTTTATGAAAATGTTACTTTTTTTAGTTATTATATAATTTACATAAATAATTTTTTTTAGAAAATAAAGTCTAAAAATTAAAAAAAAAAAAACATATTATATACTTTTCATTTCATTATTTATATTTGGAGCTTAAATTATAGAAATACATATTTTTACATTTATTTGCATAGCACATGTGTATATATGATATTAACAAAAATTTTGTTTGCTTGTAAAATATTTTATTTGTATAAAATTTTGTTTTCACCTTTAAAGTGTTTCTATACCCTACGAATAAATTTGTTCACTGTCAGCTAGAAATAAGAAAATGTAGGTTTTTCTTATTGTTTTTATATTTTTCTGCATAGCGCTTTTTTACTTGCAAGTGGCTCGATTGTTATAGGTAAAACTCTAATCAGATCATGTACAATAAATACGTTGTCCAAAAAAATAACTTCTTTTTAACGAGACTTTTTTGTTTCAATACAAATCTGTTCGAGTCTAATGTTGAAAATGTTTTTACACTTGTTGTCGCATTTTGTGTTTGCGTATAAAAAGCAACTAGTATTAAATTGATGTAATACTTGTGCGTGTTGTTCTTAAAATTCAACTTCTGTGAACAAGACGGCTCGATCATACAAGTTGCAGGTCTCTGGTCCATATCCTTTGATGCAGCGAGTAAAACACCACTCTTAGCTCTTATTTTACCATATCATTTGCAACAATTAGGTACCTCCAATAAAAAAAACAAATATATGGGGCGATAGTATATTTAAAAATAAGAAGAAAAAAACATCAAATAAAAAAGTTGGCGCTCGCCCATATTTTCCGAGTTGAGCCTCTGAACTTTTCAAATTTTTTTAAATCAATATAGGTATCATTTAAAAACTTTTGAAGAGATCTTTCAGGAAATATTAAAATTTTGTAACAATGTTTAAAATATTAATAGCCGATGATAATTTTATGTAAAATATATGTAGTTCTTCAGTTTTTTCTTGTTTTTTAATTCTCTATCACCCTGATATTTGCTTTTTCGATTGGAGTTACTTCACTAAACTTTTAATGCGGTTAGAATATAAGAAAGTATTAAGGCTTATAAAAATTTTTAAAAGCGAAGAGGTCAACGAAGACTGACGGCTCCTCTAAGGATTATTCAAGTCTGACAAATATGCAGTCTAGAAGTTTCAGAAATGTAACCGATTATTTTGCTAAAGGCCCACTATGTAATCATTTCCATATATATATGGTTTTTCCACGAGTTGTTAGAAAAACACAAATGAAAAATTTTTAACTCTTACAATAAGTTCACCATGTTGGTATGAATTCCAATATCGTTAATGTGGGTCAACACTATGCATTAATAAATTTTACATTACATCTTGTGTGAAACTCCTCGAACTTTAACAAGTGAATCTAAAATCGGGTTGTAATAGAAAACATAATACGAGTACTAAGGAATCCCCTCTAAATAAACTTAATTATATTTTTAGCCCCTAAAATCACCGAATCTGGCAAGAGCACTAATAACATTTAATTTGCTCGCAGCTACATTTTTTTAACGAAGTCTGAATAATTTTGAAAGCTGTAACTAATGTAAAAATGCAAGGAAATTTGCATGTATTATTATTACAAAGCGAATATTCATAATGAATATGAATTTAAGTCTAAATTCTTTAAGATTTAAATTTGGCAAGAACTCAAAATTTTAAATATGTATTTATCTGAATTCATGCTTATACTAAAAAAAGGTTAACTGATCTATGTAAGCAATTTAAAGATTGAACATAACACCAATTTTACTTGAAACTAATTTGGCAGGCAGCTGATGTAAAAATTGCAACCAACGTTTTTGTGCAGACCACTAGAAAAAAATGTGTTAATCGCAAAAGAAATTCTTTAAATTGTGCTTTCTTCAAAGCAATTTATCAAAATATTCATGAAAAACGCTCATTGTAATTTCCTTTACAATGACTAGACACCAAGGAAGCAATCATAAAAGAAAGAAAACAACAACTGAGACTAAACATTTATGCATATAAATTACATCGGCAACATGTGTTCATGTTAAGATTTCCTGACATTCAAATAAAAAAGTGTCACTCACTAAAACATTTACATTAAACCGTTTAAGCCAAAACTGAGCACTAAAATAAAAAAAAATTAAATTGTTAACAAACATTAACAACATTCTTCAATTAAATTGAACAAATAAAAGCAAAAAAAGCCATAAAAAAGATTTAACATACTACATATATATTTATCGTATATATTTAGTAAGAATTTATTTTTATAGAAGTGTTTTAAGAATGTTAATAATAATAATACTCATGCTGTTTAGAAAGATGATGTTTTATGTAAGTTTGAATACATCATATTAACATTTTTCATATTGCAGTAGCAAGTACTTACATGAAGTAAGAATTATAGTGGCTCCTGATTAATAATAATAGAATTGTTTGTATATTACTTATGGAATATTCAGTATAATTAAACTAACAATTTCATGTCTTAAATCTAAAAGTTCAACTCAAGTAATTTTTAGAATCATGTCAAAGATCATTTAGATTATTGCTATATAGCGGGCCTAAGCCTAAGAAGTTTTCAGTATTTTTACACGTTTTGTTATTTCTGCGTTAACCAATGGCGCAGAATATGTAAATACTTAAATGCATGAAGTTATGAGTTAAAGTTGACTTATTTTCGGCTTTTGGCTCATTTTTATGTTAAATACAATTTTAATTCATTTATAAGATCCACGGTTCAACTCCTGATTGGGTAAATATTACAAGATGAGTTACAGAGAGAACGACGATAAAATGCTATAAATTGTGTGTGGACTTCGTCTAACGAAATTAATATTAAGATAAGTTGGTTAAATGGATGATGTTTACAACGTGTATGATTCACGGTTCAAATCCTGATTGGGAAAAAATTAAAAAGTAATTTTGACGCCTTTAATACGAGCACTTCTCGTGCTTCTTTATTAAAATATAAAATATATCTTCAACCACTTATTGAATTATACATAAGAGTGCTACTTGGCTTTGACTATTATATCAAAAAGCTTAACAAGTCTATACGAATCTACTTCTAAGTGACTAATACATAGGGCTGCTCCTAAAGATTTTAACTTAGCAATAATAATAATCTTTACGATGATTTTAGTTGAACAATAATTCTAATTGTAGTTTAAGATTCTATTATTATGGTAGTTAGGCCTAAAATTGTCCAGTAATTAAAAATTCAATTTAGTTACAATATTATTCGACGCGTCGCGAGGTTTTGTCTATTATATATCGACTTTTTCAAGGGCGTAAAATAAAACGATAGTAAATGAAATCAAATTAAACATAGGGCCTATATGTAAATGCATCACTCCACTGCATGTGATGGGCAGTATATTCGCAAATTCAAAAAGTGGCAGCACTGCAAATGTCATCTGCTCATAAATAAATTACTAAAGTATATTATGTGCAAATAAAAGCAAAAAACTAATCATAAAAATGGCTGATGTAATGAACGTGTGAATATAAGTTTTGATAAGTTTTTTTTAATTATTTCTTTTTGTTTAAAAATTTTTTTATTATTATTTTTACACAAATTTTTATTATTATTTTTTTTTTTTTTTGTATTATATAATTTACAAAACCAGTTTATTATGAATTTTTCCATTTTCGAAGTATTTCTTTGTTCGTAAATGCAAACTAAAATGAGCGAATCTAAGCAAACGCAACAGCTTATTAGCAGTGGTAGTGGAGAATAATCATATTAATCACCGCAGTGATGCATTTACAAACAGGCCCATATTCAACATAAACACAAAACAGCTAAACAATTTTACAACAAGTTTAAACAATAAATAATATTTGTTTAAAATTTCATTAAAATATCATGAAATATTTGCTTTAAAGAAGTTAAGCATAGTTAAAGTGGATTAATATTAAAACAATTTAAATTAAAAAAAAAAAAATTTTAATCCAAAATTAAAATGTGAATATTTATTCCCTGAAAATAATAATTCCCTTTACCCCAAAGTTGCAATCGTGAATTATTTCCACGTGAAAAACTTACATGTTCGAAAAAATATGGTATCGCCCATTTTTATTCCCGTGGGTTTTTCCCCAAAAATTATGTGAATTTATTCACAAACATTTTGCTTGGCAATAAAAAAAGTAACACAATGTAATCAATTGTCTTGTTATTTTTTTAAATAGTTGTTAATTGTTTGATTTTATTTTAATGCCTGAGAAGCGATATATTTCAAAAAATTTCCTGCTAATAGCTTTTTGTTCTTCAATATTTGGCCAACAATTCCACCTCGCAAAAGGTTTTTTTTTCAAAATTGTTAAAATTTCTGCCAACACATCACGAAAAGTAGATTGCACTACACCAACGTCCATTTGCCGCTCAACACCTTTTTGATAGCTTCCTTCTGCAAAAAAGCTTAGACATGCTATTTGAAAGCTACTTTGATTACTCTATAATGTTGTTGAAACCTGCAAAGAATTTATTTATATACATATCGCACACATAGTTCAAAAGTGACTGAGCTCAAAATTAATTTAAGTTGTTCATTATCTAGTGTATAAATATTAAACAAATAAAAAGAACTTTTCGGTATAGATTTTTTACTAAATAGTCCAAAGTTATTGTTTTCAACCATTTTTATTCAGGTCAAAAACAGTTCTTTTTTCGATTTTTGAAAATTAAAATTTTGAGTTGAGTCACTTTTGAACTAGGTGTGCGATATGTACATAATGCCAACAATTCTTCCTGTTTTCACTTACATTGCTTTTGGCGCATCTCTCAAATTTCTGATCTTTATTTTTTCAAATAATTTTTTTCCTTCTAACAATTTGTATCTCATCGAAATACTATCCATTTTGCAAGAAAATAACAATTTATTAAAAAAAAATCACAAAAATACGCGTAAAAAATAAAATTACATCAATTCACAATAGATTGTTCGAATTGCGACAGATGTTTATTTTATTCCCTAACAATTGGCGATGCCAAGTTTTTGTTCATGGGAATAAAAAAAAATTATTCCCTAGAATTTAATCCCGTGGGGTTCGCGATAAGGGTGAATATATATGGGGCATATGGCTAACGCCAAATTTTCTCCTTAAAGGCGTCAATTGTTGCTGATTTATCAACATAAACCAGTAAATTCACGTGGCGTAATAGAGTGTAAGCGACAGGTGTTTAATCGCACAACCTTAGATTTGAACTAGTAGTTGCGTTTCTTTAAAATAACTTATCGTCGATGGTAATCAACCTGTAGAACCCTCATCCCGTCCAGATTAATTTTACCCAATATATCAAACAAAAAGTTACTGATAATGGTGCGATAACAATCTCGATCGATGGTTACGCGAGCTCCAGAGTGATTTTTGAAGAAATACGATCCAATGATGTTACTAGTGTGTACGCCGCAGCAAACAGACGATTTTTCTGCATGTAATAAAATCTACAGGGCTTTATGTAGCAATTTTGTTTTTTAAGAATCCCGTTAAATCTATAATGAGCCTCATCGCAGACAAATTGATAAATTACTGATTTTTAAATGAAAGCAGAGTATACTCATCATAAGTGTAAAAAAGTGAGCTCAGTATGACATTTCGTTTGACAGTTTAACTTTTCGTAAATTCTATTAGGCTTAAGAAGAACAACCATCAAATTCACATGCATTTATATATTATTCTTAAATTAAGCAATTTATTGCTGTCTTTAAACTTTGTTTTTCCATTAATTATTGTTCAAGATTTTTTTTTTTTTTTTTTGTAATATCAAAATTTTTCATATACATACATATATTCCTTATTAATGTTTTGTAAACAGAGGACGTATAAAGCCTGTTATATTTGCTTAGTGTCCTTTATTTTATTTAGTGTTACTTATTTTCACCTTTAAACATTTGCTAAATGTAAAATAAAAATGTAAAATTGTAGTGAATTGAACTCACAAAAATTAAGAAGACGGATTCATACACATCCTTTTTTCTCATATAGAAAGTTGCTAACTCGTATTACTATAACTAAACAGCAAAAGGTAAAATATAAGAGAAACATTGTTAATCGCAATTTTATATTTGAAATGTAAATACTTGTAAACTCGTAATTTTTGATACTTTTGTAACGAGATGTATCTGGATAAAGTGTATTGAAACACGAAAAATATCGCTTTTGTAAAATTTCGAGTTAGGACGTTTCTACATCAGACCAACGACATTTACATACAAACATACACATGTGTACTTGCTTGTAATAGGCAAACTTGATTTCACAAAAGAAAAAAATATGTCAATCACCACATATACCTCTAATTTTTCATGTTATTTGGAACAGTAAAGAAACTCCAATAAAAAAAAATATATGGGGCGATAGAGAATTAAAAAATAAGAAAACAGCATAAAATTAAAAAATGGGCGCTCGCCCACATTTTCCGAATTACGGGGCTCTGAAATGTTCAGATTTTTTAAATATTAACATTGAAAGCTTTTAAAGTGATCTTTAAGGAAATTCTAATTTTTTTTTTTAAATGCTTAACCCGTTAAGAGCCGATGTCATTTTTATGTAAAATTATGTATATATGCAGTACTAAAATTTTGTTTATTTGTTTTGTTTAATTCTCTGTCACCCCAATATTAGCTTTTTTGATTGGAGCTACTTCACTAGAATGTGAAGTGTATATAAGATTCGGCATAGCCGAATATAGCACTCTAACTTGTTATTTTGTTGTCAAAAACACTTTTTGATGACCATTGAAATTTGTATAACATAAAAAACATTTCTGTTTATTTAAAAAGAAGCTGCAAATTCATACTACCTCCATAATTTCATAGAGATCATGGCTCAAATTGAATCCGTATTTGCTATAGAACTTCGCTAGTGGTGACTCAAAAATCATAAAGTATTGTAAATAAAAAATCATTAGTTTCATTCAAATAAGACTCTAGATACAACATACGCAGTTTTTCTACTTTTAAAACCAACAGTTTCTTTTGCTTTCAGATACATCTACAACAACTTTTATTTTTACTTTTTATTATTATTTTTTTTTTTTTTTTTTTTGTTGTGTCTCTAATCTCACGTGTTTTCGCGATATATAATTTGATAAGAAATTTATGCACCCATATTAACACTGGGGCTACTCAATATCATGTTTCGAAAACATGTTGCTACAATTTGCGCAGCTATTTAGGTTACAATACCCTTGCAAGACTTAAAATTATGATGTCTACTTCTTCAATTAGACCCGTAACTTGCTACCCTAGCTAAAGCTCCTTCGAGTTTTAGATCACGATATCAAGATAAACATGTGGTAAAGTTGTGAAACGGTGAAAGGTCCTTTTAAAATATTAACAATATATTTATTCTTGTCTAACATATTCTTGTCTTAATATGTTACAAAATCGGATGAAACCTTTTTCCGAATCATTATTGACATAAATTGTGGTTTCCCTTATGGGGAATGCATATCAAAACATTTTTGAAAATACAAAATAACCCGTTTCGTTACGTTCACTTTCTTTTTCACTGCGTTTACCTAAGTGATAACCCTAAGTGATTACTCTCTCTGCTAATTTATTGTTTTGAACAGAGTGTCGAAATGTTCTCTCACTGCTTACACATGTGTGAGAATGTATACATTTTAGTTCTTCCAGCTTCTTTTCATAAATGTGTGAGGCTAGAAAATATTTTCGTTTTATCATTTATGAATGTGATGATTTAGTTTTTTTTTTCTTTTCTATTCAAAAGTAAAAAAATGAAAAAGTATTTCTTTTCACGAAAGTGATCATTTATGATAATTTACAATTTTAATAATTTTTCATAAGTGAAAATATTGTAGAAAAAATGTTTTATTAAGTGTTCGGGTATGTACGCATATTTTGTTACGCTCTACTGCAGGCGTATGTTACAAATTGTTTTTTTTTTAACCTTTACCACAAAAAGTGGAAAAAGGGTATAACTATGTTTTTTATTTCCATAGCGAGGTCGATTGAGCGACGTCTGTCTGTCCTTCCGTGTTAGTGTTGAAATTAAGTTTGCAAAAGCAACTTTGATTTTAAAAAGTCATCAGTGTTTCAGGTCGACTAATATTCAGAATCTAGAATTACTGAAATATACCCATGTGAAGGCAGACTCAAGCTGCTGATATTTGCAACGGCCCTAAAAACATTTTTCTACGTGATTTAATGTATATTCTAATTCTACACATTAAATCCAAGCGATGCACTGTAATACGGTATAACATACTGTTACTAACATACTCTTGTAATCTAAAAATTTTTGTGACTGTCCTCTAGGCTATGGCATTTTTCTTTGGCAGTGCATAAATAATTGGGCCTGGGGAAAAGTTTATTAATAATACAAAGTTGCCTTATAATATCAGGTAAATTATGTATGACTTTCATGTGTTGTGAATGTGTTTAATACTGCCATTTTATTGACATATCTTTGGTTAGAAATTTTAACTTCATATAAATAAAATAATTCCGGAGTAGATCTGCTTTTAAAATACCCCTATGTGTCAAAAAAAGAAAAAAATATATATATATACTTATATTTAACGATTGAAAAATATGTCACGTTCTTGACCTTCTTAGCATCCGCTAAATCATCAGTGCAACTTTTGTTTAATCACTTATTAATTTTAACTAAGTTAAAACTTTTCCTTTTACATATTTATACCACCAAGAATCTCACTTTTTTCAATAATAGAAGGTGTCGCTAATAAACTTGTTTCTTAGCAAGCGAGTTAAGATATTAATTACAATAAATTCACCGTGTAATTGCCGCCTGCTTCCAAGTATCAAGACAATGCAAATTTAGGACACACATTGGTAGGTATTTACACTGAACCAAAAATTTAACTAAACACGCTACAATGGAATGAGGTATTAAAGAAAAACAGGTTATTTACCAACTTAAAAACTTTTCTGGTCATTCTCTCGATGTTTTCTTAAAAAATATTAATTAAAAATTTTAAATAATATTTCAGTTACTTAATAAGCTGTTAAATTAGCTGTTGGTTTACCAATGCCTATCCAGAAGGGTTTGTGTATCCTGGACACAATTTCATCATCTTCGATGTAGAATTCGATTTTTTAATTTGTTGAATTCAGTATTGAGATTATTTTCTCCATTGGATGTTGTTGCCATTATTAAAATTTAAATTCAAACGTTGCTACATTACATATTGTAAGGGCGTTAAAAAGCATGTAAATATGCTTTAATTTGGGGATTTTAAATATGTCGATCGTAATGCAATGTTAGTTTTAACAGACTAAATGTTGTTTTTTATGTTTGTGCCCGCAGATCTCAGTTATTTCTTAACTGAATTAGAACATTTTTTTCTTTGAATTAGATAATTTGTTTCTTTACTTGAAACTTATTGATTATATATTGGTCGCGTTTTAAAATCAGTTCATAATTTCAAAAATTAAATGTTGTCCCCATAAAACATACATGTTTTTTACGTTTTTTATAAACCGTAAAGGGCACCGGTTTAAAATTTAAAAAAACACTGCGTACCGCTATAGCTCCCAATAGCAAAAATTAATATAAAAATAAATCCAAACATGAAAGATTGTCTTCAGAGGCGACGTAAATATGGGCATGTCTTCTGTACCGTTATAAACAAACGCCTAAAGTAGGACAAAAATTTTATTACTATGACCGTTATAACAGCAAGTAAAAATATTTAAAAATAGAAATTAAAGGGAGTTCCAATAGTTTATTTAATTAAATGTATATTCCGAAACTGCACTCAAAGAAAAAAATGGTTGAGGTAACCATAATCTAAGAGCAACATACTATGGTTGCATTATATGGTTGCTAAGATCATTATTTTTATTTTTTTTTAACAATAAAAAATAATTTCAAATTTTAGCTACCAGAAAAATTACTAAACTGGCAAGTACTAGAACAAAATATTTTTAGTGCAAACATTATTCTGTTGCTTTTAACCTTACTTTGATTAATAATAATATATTATGGTTAAATAATTTATATTTTTTTAATAAGTTATAGAACTTTGGTTGTGGTAGAAATTTTTTTTTATGATAAAATCAACCATATTGCATGTTGTGCACAGTAACCATATAACCATATAATCGTTAAAAGTTAAAAAAAATATGTTTATCGTGACTAAAGATTTGGTGAAAACTACTATAATTGGTTCTCCACCACCATATATTGTTACAAAGAACATAATACGGTTATTGTGGCCATATCACAACAATGATAATTTTTTAGACAGTCGGTTAAAATTTACAAGGAAATTTGCTTATAGAAATTAAAGCGTGTTCCAATAATTGATTTATTTTTACCTAAATGCGCTTATCTTTTGAGCCGTTATATAGAAACACTTGAAAATTACATATAATGTCGAATAATTTGTCTGGTATAATAAGAAGTTTAAATATTTAATATTAAAAATTGTGACAATAGTTACACTGTTGAACCGTTGTTTATATAGAAAGCTAAAATCCGTTCTGAAGTGGGGTTTTTTGCAAGAATTATTATATCAATTAAGTAAAATATTAAAATAATCAAAGGGTTCAAACAAATCTGAAAAACGAACATTGTTATCTTACCATCTCACTTTCCGTCGGTACCAAAATGTTTAGGTTAAACAATTTCCTGCCATTACTTTTTTAAAATATGTCAAAAATAACCACAAAAATAGAATTATTATTGTCGAACGGCTTTTAATTCTAAAGTTTGTAAAATTGTGACAAAGAAAAAATTATTCTACTGTCTTAAAGTATTTTCTTGAATTAAATAATTTTAATTTATTAAAAATTTTTCAATTTAACACAGTCTTTTTTGTAATCTTTGGGGCTTCATTCAGATTGAAAAAGCATACTCAATTTTGCGAAAATGTATAAGTAAAGTTTAGTTTAATTAAAAAGAATTTTTTACAAATTTTCTTATAATTCTTACTTTGTGTTACTAGCGTTTTAGTTAAAAAAAATTTAACAGATTTTTTCTTTATTTCTGAACTATTTATTAATCAAAGCAACCAATTTTTTTTAAGCAATTTTTCTTACAAAAATTATATCTATTAATATCATAAAAATTTTAATTTGTATAAATCATATGTACATTCAAACAAAAATTTACTTCACTTAAACACATTTTTTTATCGTCAAATTTTTTCTTTGATATTACATTCAAAATTTTGTTCAGTGTATATGTAACTTTAAATAACTTTAATTAACACTTTCTCGAAAATGTTTTAGCATGGCTTGAATACATTAAGTTATGCCGTAGTAGTTATGAAACCATGTAATCAGTTTTTAATTTTAAATGAATACAATCTGCGCTTTCTTTTGAGCAATTTGCTTTTCTTAAAAAATTCCATGGCTAATATTTTGTTTTATGGAAAAATAAACGCTTTCACAAACCTAAAAAATCGAAGCATTAAAGGATTATATGCATTTCAATTAAAACAAAGAAATATTTAGAAACTAATAATAATGAACAGTTAAAAGGCATTGAGCACAAAGTAGCTAGATAACATCTGAAGGCAAGCTGAAAAATTTAAGAATAATACTAAGATATTCTGATATATAGATTTCTAATTCTTATAGAAACCACTAAATTGATAAAACAGCAGCTAAAGGTTAATTCTAATAATAATAACGTTCAACTTTAGGAAACTTTTTTGAGCAAATTTATTATCATAAACCATTTAATTCAAAGAAATTAATCGAGAAGTGTCAAAGCGCACCATCTTAAATGTCAATTGACAGGTCCTTTTCTTGAAATCAGCCGTAGCGGTCGCCGTATTGTACATAGAGTCACCTTATTGAAACCACATCGCTTTCTGATCTATGGAATTCATATTTTCAACCAAAAAATTATTGCCCATAATGCGATAGCGGCCTCAATCGACGGTATTACCAGCTTTGGCTTTGTATTCAAAGAAATAAGATCCCGTGTTGCCACCAGTATATAAGCCGCACTAACCGTTCATTTTACAAATGCGCTAATTTTCTTTATTAACAAACGTGTTAAGTTAAAAATGAGGCTGAGTGCTGAATAATTGATTGGTGATTGGATAATTTGATAGTATTGTTGTTTGGTTTAACAGTCAATTAGTTCGTAAGTTCTATTGGGGTGCAAAAGTACCCATTACGTTTTTTATTAAACGTGTATATGTGTGTGTAACAATATTTTCTTTGCTTGTGGGGAGGCTAATTACAAGCAGTTCATGCTACAATTCACCATAATGCACTATAGAAAATTTTACCTATTCTTTTGGCCAAAATTTAAATCAAAATTTTTGTTAAATAAGTTTTTTTTTTTTGCTTTAATATAAAAAACAATAGCACAGTAAACATCTCTGTTTAAATTTTTCGAAAGAGTTGACTGACACACATGTTTTGCTTGCGATTTGTAAATTAGTTATAAAAAAACGATTGAGTGCAGTGGATTTTGTGATAGTTCGTAATAAAAGTTTTCATTATAATAATTTATAATTTGTAAAGATTAAAAAATGGAAAAGGTAAAGGCTTAAAGGTAATACTTTAAATAAGAAAACCTGGAACGCTGTCTGCCTTTACTAAATCGAAGCCTGGACGGCTGGTAAGCTTAATTTCCACTGCTATCGTTGAAAGTAAGAGTATAATCGAAAAAAATTTGTATAAAAAAATTTTAAACAGCAGAGAGTCTATTAAAGATCTGAAAAATCTTGGATACCGAAAACTAAACCCTGGCCCTTTGGAACTAAATCTTAGTAAATTTTTCAGTTAACTTTACTAACGTTTTTTTTAGTGTATGCAAAACTTTAAGGATCCATCTCTCCCTCTTAATAGTCTTTCAAAAGTCATGTAAAAAAACCATTCAAATTGGTCCTACCGTTTGGCTGTAATTAATTTTGCCCAAAAAAAAAGAGGTAAAATTTCCTATAGTGTAATGAAGTATTTAACGCTTTCAGCCAGAAGGTTTTCCTATAAAATAACGACAAATTACAACCTCAGACAACCAATTCGCCCCCTTTGCAGTATAGTATGTTTCATCTCCTGATTTCAGACTCTGCCACTATCACAGCATACGTATATACAGCAATCCGCAGCACAGGGGAGAGATCTAAACTCTAACGGCACTTCTGCTGATTTGAATGTGTTTATCCTCTGCCTAAGCATACTGGATATAAATTGATAGTCGATTGATAGACGTAAAATACAATAAACGCATGAATTATGAGAATTGGTTGCTAAATTAAAGAAAATATTTTTAAGCTGTTTTCAGCCTGACAATTTGAAAAATAAATTTGATATTATGTCAGATACATACATACATACTATTTACATATTATTAAATAATTTACTTTTAATTTTTAGTTTTTGTTTTTATTGTTTTTTAATGTTTAATTGTAATTTCTTTTTTTTTTTTTTTAATAAAAATTGATTTATGATTATGTTTTATATATCGTCAGTTCCATACTGCAATATAAGGCTCCTAGTCCTGTGTATGGAGCAATTCAACTAAAATAAATAAATAAAAAAAAGTCTACTTCGATTTCTTCTCCATTGAAAAAGAGGGTTCTGTGTGTACCACAATTGTTGAAGTAGTTCGTTTTGAAGATTTTTAGCATGCCCCAGTTCTTATGATATTGTTTTGTTAACATAACCTTAATGTTTCTTGGGAGGTCTTATGAAGCAATAAATGCCTATTGCCAAAACCAAATGTCGTGTCCTTCAGAAAAAGTCTAAGACTTGTAAGTATTCACTATACCCACGAACTGGCCAAGGAAAAAATTGTTTCAATATTTCTTTAATTGTTGAATAATAAATAACATTAAGTTACCATATGCTTTACATGAATTTTTAATCTTCCTTAAACAAAAGGCATAAGAAGTCACCACGAAGGGTGAGATGTAAGTCAAACTTTTGAGTCGTATCTCTTTTTAAGCCTTACAAACAGTTTGTTAAATCGCAGTAGTAAATGTCATAATCTTTACCCTTGACTTTTGTGAAAAAGCAAGATTATAGTTTAAGTCTCTTCACGACTTTCGTCATACTTGTTTAAAGTTTAAAAAGTCACCGTTTGCAGCTGCTTCCCATTTGTCATTGAGAGTCCTTTATTTTTTTATTAGTTGAAAATTTATAAAAGCCATTACTAACTGGATAATTAAGGATACAATGCGTTTTATGATAACGAACATTGAATTATTATTTGAATAAAAGGTGTGTCCTTTTCTTAATCCCTTCACTGCTGTTGATTGTTGAAACATAACAACACAAGCGACATTGGGTTAATGCCCGTGTAGTTAATGTATTTCTATTTTTATAACTTTTTCCTAGATTTAGCAATATTGGTTCCCATTTTTAACAGTAGCTTACATTATTTAAAGTAATTAAAAAGAATATTTCACCTTGAATATATCCATCTTTATTAAAATGATAAACGGTTTCACACCTTTCTGCTACCATTTAGAATGGTCGACAATTCTTTCAGTATATTTCTCGGCCAGTGCGACCTCGAAAATTGCCTATTTCAATGGATAATATATAATGTGAGAAAAAAATATACAAAACAATCTGTGCAATTGATGCTTGCAAATCTGTTTAACATTAAGTCAATAGAAGCGAAAATATTAAGACCAAAATTATCCATACAATCGATGCATTGCAGTCTGAGAGCGTGTGAATCCTCAGCAATATTTATAAAATCGATAATCAAGCATAGTTTTTTGTGCGTTTTTTGTGAAGATGTGCTCAAAGTTACAAACATCAGCCTAAAAAAGCTTTGAGCTTTTTTTATTCTTCGATTTATTCTCTCCAAAATTTTCTATATGGGAAAACTGTATTTATATAACACTGACTCTGTGCATACGTATCTATTTTTTATCCATTTTATAAATATTGTTGAGGATCCACACGCTCTTACAGACTGCGATTCATCGATTGTACGGGTAATTTCTTCTATTGACTTCTATTGACCCAATGTCAAACAGATTGGCAAACATGAATTAAAAGATTGTTTTGTATGCTTATTTCTCACATTATTCCGTCTCACACAAAGCTTATGGGATTCCTATTTTCATAAGCGATGTAGCTAACTATTGGTTGAATGGATACGTCAATAAGCAAAACTACCATATTTGGAGTGATGATAGTGCTCAAGTGTATATTGAGACACTATTACAATTGATGAACGAACATGGCAAAAAAAATCTGTTATAGTCATAGTCCACTAAAGCTAGAAAACGAGAAAAATCAGACGAAAGAGAAAAAAGACCCTTTTAAAAGAACTAAACCTGCCTCAGAAAAATGCCAGTTTTATATTAATTTCCAAGTAATTTTGCTTAGCAATTACAACTTTTAATATCAAGGAATGTTTTAGAACTTAATGTTGGACGCAAGAGATTCTAAAATACCATTTTTACTCCGCCCCGTTTTTTTGGGCAGTGAAATAAAATATTATTTAAAAAAGAATGTAATTATTAAATGAAATTGATTACTTACACCTTAATACAAAAGAAATAAATTTATATGAACAGGGGGTGTTATCCCTCCAATCCTAGCTCCAAAAGCGTTCCTGTAAAAAAAATTTTTTTCGATTCTTTTACCAATTTCCTAAAAATATTTATTATTATTTCCAATGCTTTACCAATTCCCACCATCCAAGAATATTATTGAAACGATATTTTTTAATTTGTTACTTTACAGTAAAAATAATTAGTTTATTGATAATATAACTTATATATGATTGTCACGGTAAATTTTTTGTAAAATTGTTAAAATTAATTTATAAAAAATAACTTCTTTTTTGCACTAATATGATAATGAACGCTATGGTCCTTCTACGTCTAGGTCTTCAAAGACCTCCTCCGAATCTGAATCCTCTTTAGCGTTAAGCACAGGTGGAAGCAAGAAAGAAAGGTAATAACTTTATTGGGAGTAGGTATTATACTAGTAAATAGTGGGTTAGGCGCAAAAACGCGCAACGTTTTTTCTACTGTATAAAAGAAGAGATCATAAATTTTATAGTAATATATAACATTTTAACGACCGCGAGGGAGATCACTTTAAAAAACCTATTCACTTTTTTTTTAAATTTAACAAAAAAAAGTCCTTTTTTTTAAATTTAACAAAAAAAAGTCCTTTTTTTAACTTTTTGCCATAAAAATTTAAAACAAAATTTTTCTAACAATTAATACGAGTAGCTGCAAATATATTCTTTCACAGGAAAAAAATCAACACAAAATCGTAAAAAGTCAATAAAACGTATACGATTTATCCAACTTCTCTGATTTTCACAGTGTCCCAAAACGACCTATCTCAAGCAAAAGTCTTGAAAATTCACTATAAGATGCAGAATTTTGTTATCTATCTAGCTGCGTACCTAAGTTTTTACATTTCTCAAAGTTAATTTTTGGCCTAATGTCCCGCTAGATTGACAAAGTAACCCTCTGTGCGACGTCCGAGCCTGCCGTGGCGGTCATATATGCCAAAAGTCATATTATAAATATAATGTCAGAAGACTAGCTTTTGAACCAAATAAATTTCAAATTAATTAGAAAAATTCCTCTGTGTTTTATTCCGTTTCAAAATTATAGACATCTATAAAAATTCTCCTTTGATTCTTCAGTGAAAATTTTTTAGTTTTTTTCAGATTAAAGTTCTGATTGTCTATGTGATTTTGATTTTAGTTTAATGCGTACAGTCTTCCACGTTTTTCCTCTTTTCTTTCAGCTGTAGAAACAATAACGAACAGAATTTTAGCTTCTTAAGGCAGTTTCGATATAAATGTGTCAGTTTATTGACTTAACCTTTAAAAAAGAACAAAAAGTTGTCACAACTATAACCTGCGCTTGTACAAGCTTCCAATCCAGAGAGATAAAATTTTAATAATGATTATAATGATGACAGTGATAATGACAGTGATATGATAACATTTAAAAACTGTATAAATAAAAAGCTGAGTAGGTGCTCGTGTAAAGATTTCAAGTTTTTAGCTGTTAAGTTTCCACATATAAAGAATAGATAAAACTCTTCTTATTAGAGACTCAAATTATTTATAAAAAATTTTATGAATACAAAAATTCAAGGTAGAAAATATAGAAAAAAGTGATCATCCACCCACAATTCAATTTTATTTCTACATCAGAAGTACGCTGAGATTTTTCCTTACTTTCGTTTGGAGCTCAGAAAAAAACTACACACAAAAAAGTTACATACATACTAATCCTCACAAAAGTATTTGAAATTATTGATAATAATTCCTTATTACGTTTATTTATACATTGTCTTTCTAATGAACTGAATTTACTGTTGTCAAAATACACAAAATTTGTTTATTTTGGAGATAAAATTAAAATTTGCACACAAAATAAAGGCCATAAAAGAAATGTAACGATAAACAAATACAAGAAAATAATCTTGTTTTTCAAGACAATACCATACAATAGTTGTTATATTTTTTTTTCTTACTTCCAGCTAACTTAAATTAAAGATAACGAGTGCTTTGTGACAGCACCATTTCTGTTGGCAATCTTGTAATGAACCCACACATCTCAGTCAGCGCAGAGATAAAAACACATTTAACAATATCTATAGTATGATCTTAAAGATCAAACACGACAACATTCAACAAAATATCTTCAAGAGATAGTTGCGTGTGTTTCCTAATGTGTTCTGTAATGGACATTTGTATTGTAAATGAATGCACAGCTGGCAGAGTTAGAATATTTTTTTACTAGTCAATACCAAAGAGACTAATAGTTTTATATAAGAATAAACTAACTAACTTTTTAATTTACACTTTATATTTATTTGAACGTATATTTAGTTAAATTACAAGTTGCGCGATTGCCTTATAAAGCTTATTGCAACATTTTAAATATTGTCCAAGTTATTGCTGAAAGCAAGTATTGAACTACAAATAAATGATGCTTAACCTAACCGTTCAACCGTTCTAGGCATTTTATTTTATGTTGTCTATTAAAATCAATTTTATAAATAATTTTTAATGTTTACGTGTGTGTATGAGAATTTTATACTCTTAACTACAAAAAGTAGAAAAACGGTATATATAAGTTTGTCATTCGCTTTGTAATTTTAACAATATCCATTTCCGACACCATAAAGCATACAAGTTCTGACTTCTTATGCATAGCGAAGTCGATTGAGTTATGTTGAATATGTCAATCGATAAGATATAGTGTCGAAACAGGTGCTATTGGAAATCATCATGATCGCTTCATATCCTTTGATGCAACAGGCAAAACACAACGCCTACTATTAATTTTTCCATATCCTTTGGAACAATGAAGTAACTCCAATAAAAAAACATATGGGGCGATAGAGAATTGAAAAATAAGAAAAAAAAACTTTAAGTGAAAAAATTGGCACTCGCCCATATTATGAGCCACTGAACTTTTCATAGAAAAGTACGATTGTGCAACATATTTTATAAGATACTGTTACGTCTTTCATTTTTTAGACAAACATACGGATTTTTTTGATTGCAAATACCACTTAGAAATTCTGTGTTCTTTACTTTGTGGCTTTATCTGGCTATAGATATAGTGCTTCTTGAACCTACGGTTTTGTGAATCCTATGGTCTCGTATTTACTAATAATTCGTTATCAACTAAAATGCAATTATCCACACAGTGTTGCCAAAAGCTTTGAGAAGAAAATATTAATGCAGAAAAAAAATCATATTTTATAGAAAAAAAATCATCATATTAATTATTTATATCATCATAAATTATTATTGTTAAGTTTTACGAAGAACTATAACTATAATATATACAGGGTTTCATACTTTCAATAATAATATCTTGGTTAATTTTTAAATTGTAACATAACCTGTTTCGTATTGCTAAGTAATCTTTTGCAAATAAGATACCGTCGAGAGTGTTGTTATCTAATCTATTTCTATATTAAATTTTGTTAAAACTGACTGCTGAGGATATTCGTTCGACATTTGCTGAAGAAATGGGAAGACTTATTAAGTTTTGAACAAATTTTGACAACACCGGAAAAGCTGGAATGTTGTCAGCACGAGTTATTTTGAAACTTTTGACCAAAAATTCCTCACAGCTAAGATAATCTAGATATGTAAAATGATCAATGACTTTTAAAAAACGCAGTTCTCTTAATTCGTTATCTAAATTTTGAATATCCTTTTCACTAATTAAATTTGGAAAATTGTGTATTAAGCAATTTAGAAAATTAATTTTTCTATTTATATTTCAAAGGTTCAAGACATGAACGCCCTTTCAAAACGTATCGTTAAAATCAAATCGTTTTACAACCTATTTATAGAACACGTCAAGAGCGAAACGAAACCGGATAGCACATGGACGAATACGTAATAATTAGCGTCCGTGTAACACGTTCCGGTTTTTTCGTTTAACTAACGTTGTGTTTCGTATAAATAAATGTTGTGTTAAATCGTAGTATTGCCAATGTATTATTTAATGTTTTTTTGTTTTCTTTTTTTCTTATACATTTTTTGTTTTTGCCGTAAACGATGGTAACCCTACTTCGGCGCTTAAAAAGAAACAGCTGACTTAAATAAACAAAACAAAATTATTAAACAATGAAGAAAAAAATTGTATCTGCAAAACAAAAATTTGTGAAAATAAAAAAGTTTAAACAATGATTATAAAAATAGACAATAATTTGTAAATGTATGTATAATACTAATAAATGTTTTTATGATTGAAATTGTTATGATGGGCAGTTGCCCAACAATATTAACGACTGACGAATAGTTTTTTTCTTCGCTCTTTTTCGACGTGCCTGACACTACAACGCGCGCTACATAACCCAAAAACAATTGCCATTTGTTACGTTTTTTACAAAAACAAAATGACATTCGCGTTTTAAAAATCAAAACATGGGAAACGGTAACGTTTTTGTGCGTCCATACGGCAAATTGTATTCTGAAAACTGGCTGTTAATATTTGTTTACATAACGCAATGTAAAATGCCACACAACATATTTTAACATATTCTGTTTGTATAATATTGTCTAAAATTTCCTCATACATTCTATATATTTAACAGGATGAGCTTTGAAGAATTTTGTTTTGTTTACAACAAGCTGATATAAAACTTAACTTCACTACGTAGTACAATTACAATGAAAGTACTTAAAATAAAAAAATCATAGTTTTTACAAATTATGAATCATAATTTAAGAAAAAAAATTATCAAATCATATTTTGGTTCAAAAATCGTCGAAAATATGAGCATCAACGCTAACCTACTGAGTTACTCAGGCGAGACATAAACTACTCGATGCCTTTAGTAACCTTAACAATCCGAAAACAATTCCAGTACGCCTTTTTATTCAAGCCAGTCATCCCCTTTACTTAATAGCCACAACACACATCTGTCATACACTGTTGTTATTCTGTAACACTTTCCTGCGGTAACCGCTACCATTCTTACTTTTTATTATAAAGGGCGTCTTGACAATAATTTGTTACTGTTATATTAGATAGACGTCTCCACTAAATTATCTGCCATTACTTCACACACACAGTAATTGTCATTTCCATTCCTTGTCATTTACGCATGTCCGAAGGTGGGCTCGAACTCATGATCTTCTGTTTTACGGCACGCACCTCTACCAACGCAGCCATTAAGGTCGCTCAGCTTTAGTTAGCTAATTGTGGTATTATTCTATACAGACACCATTAGCGGAAGTAACTTATTCACCACTCTCATACGGAAACAACAACAGGTGTTGCCAGATTTTATTTTCGTAATAATATCAATATGGATATCATTTAAAAGCTTTTGAAGAGATCTTTAAGGAAATACGATATTAATTTTTTTTAATGCTTAACCCATTAAGAGCTTTTGAAATACGAAATTAATTTTTTTTAATGCTTAACCCTTAACTTATTTTTTTTTTTTATTTTTTAATTCTCAGTCACATCAATGTCCATTTTTTTGACTAGAGTTACTTGACTAAACTAGATTTTCATTTATGATAAAGGGTATATAAAATTCGACATAGCCGAATATAGTATTCTTACTTGTAAGTTCTCAAGTTCATTTTTTCTGAGAATTGTGCGGAAAACAAATACCATAAATATTATAATTAAATGCAATACATTAGCACATTGGCTGATAGATATCAGTGTTATTTAAGATGTTTATAAGGACAACTCTCATTAGATTAACTCTTTTGCCAATAGTTGAGTGGGAGTCATTTACAGATAAAAAAATATACATAAATAAATCAAGGTATAGGAAAAAAACAAGCTAAATATTTCGTGCGTTCAGCTCTGAATTTTCGGTGACGCCGTGAGTACCAGTTTATGTTTCTGTTGCTGGAACAGACGTTTCTTCTAATAGTGCTTAAGCGGTTAACCTCACCAGCGTCAACCTTTATTGTGACGTTAGTGATATTTTATTTCTATCATCCAAATATTATTGAAAGGACTCTATACCTATCCAGTGTCATAATTACATAAGTAAGAATAAATTATTTAATTAAATTGATGGTTAATATTATCCAGCACCGCATACGAAAGACCAAGCTTGCTCCTGGCTACTTATTGTACTACCGTCGTTTATTATTTTATAAAGTATTAAGGTGTTATTTAAGGATTCCTCTTTACTTTGCTTGACTTATATAGTAAAAAGTCATAACAGGGTCTTTTTCCGAGTGTCACAGCTGAACATTTAGCATTTCTAATTTCATTTAAAAAAATCAAAAGAATTTTCAGAAATATTTAGACATAATACAATACAACAAGGTAGAATTCTAAAGACTAGATTGTAAATTAGTTGTAAGCTTTATTTACTTTGCAATTTTATAATAACTTTTTATGAATTCGCACAACTTAAATTTTTTAGTTGTTTTGGTGGCACCTTTGAACATCAGACTTTATTATTACAAAGATTTTTTAGTACATAAAAAAGAAAATGCACTAAATAAAACAAAACAATATTATTTTTTTATTTTTAAGAAATTATAAAATAACAATTTATTGACGACCGTATAGAGCTTTATAATTTTAGTGTTGTTTACATGCCTTAACCCTTTCGGGACTACTGGGATAATACGTCCCAGCAATTTTCAAACTGTCTTTTTTTCTTTATTTTCAATGCAATCGCCAGGGACGTAGAACTCCCAAACGTCCAAAAACGGATAGCCTCAATATTGGAGACCACTTGTCAGTAGAGCAAGAAAAGCGTTGTCGCTGTGTCCGCTGTTCTTCACTTGGCATAGAAAAGCGAACAAAGATGATACGCTCAGGTTGTAACAACGCCTTATGTTACAAGTGGTTTAGGCCATTCCACAAATAAATACCTAATTGCATTCCTAAAATGTTAAAAATAAATGTAAACTTTTATCTTAATCTAATAATATTTATATTTTAGTTATCTTTTTAATTTCGAATCGCTCTTCGAGAACATTGATTGGGATTTTATGTCCCATGAAAATACTTGTTGGGATTATATATCCCAGGAAAAAAGGACGAATTTAAAATTTTTAAGTATAGACAACATAATAATTTTATCATACCTTTTAGAATATGAAAAAAATTTCACCATATACAATTTGGTTTTCAAAATAAAACTCCGTCCCGAAAGGGTTAAAAGGTAGAAAATTAATTTTTATTATTTCAATAGACATTCATTGGGTTTTAACTTGACGTAAAGCTCTAAAATTAAACAAACATTATTTAAACATTAAGTAGGACACTGGTAAAGAAAAAATTCATCTATATATTTTTTCCGCTAAATTAAAATGATATTAAAGTCACACTAAGAAAAAATAATTATAAAACAGTATGACAGGTTTTTGGGCAATTATTTTTTTTTTCTTGGTATAAAAACGGTTTTTGCTAAAAAAAAATCAGAAAAGATTTATCTAAACAATTATCTTCTCAGTTTTGTCGTCATTTATTTGTTTTACTTTTCCTTTATTTTTTTAAAACAATCAGCTTTTTGCATCATCTCTGATCAATATTTGTCCACTTTTCTTTAAAGTTTTTGAAAAAAGAAATGTCAAAAGTTATAGTCATACCACTATACATCATTCGCTTATATATTTTTTAAAAGAAATTACCTTTGTTGACGTGTTCGAGGGACCAACATGTTGCAGTGTTTGCTTTTTTAACTTCAAAATATTTTTGCAAGCTTAAGTTATCCTTTAACGTATATACAGTATTGGGCAAAACCTAAGAAACGTTGTCCAATATTAGCTTCTGAGTCAAATTATGTTTAAACGAACATATTTCAATTCAATGTTTAATGCAGTTTTATTAGTTTCTGTGTCATACAATATTACAAAAAAAAAAAATTTGTAATTATCTCTCACCTAACGGTTCTTTTAGTACAACGACAAAAATTACTCAAAAATTCATTGGGCAAAACCTAAGAAACTTTTAATATTTTGTATAATAACCCTTATTTTTTATTACTGCGGCGCACCGACGCGGCATAGATTTGATTAAATTATCAATTATTTTTGGATCTATGCGTATCCATTCATCTTTCAGACACGAAAATAAATCGTCTCTGTTGGAGAATCGTTTCGATCCAACATTCCTCTTCAATATGGAAAATAAATTTTCGATTGGGCCGGCCAATCAAGCAATTGAATCCCTTTCGATTGTATCCAGTCCTTTACCAACTTCGATGAGTGTTTCGGATCGTTATCATGTTGAAACACCCATCGAAGTGGCATATTCCACTCGGCATATGGCAACATCTTATTTTCTAAAATGTCCCTATACACGAATCTGTCCATTTTGGCAGAAAATCTGTGGAACGGCCCTAGACCATGACCTGAAAAACACGTCCACACCATCACATTGCCACCCCCATGCTTGACAGTTTTTTTACAATGTCGGGGTTTAAGCCTTTCACCAGTATTGCGTCTCACACGACATATGCCATCCGAGTTGAACAAATTAAATTTGCTTTCAACCATTAATGCCTGATTTTTTAGGCTCGAATTTGCAAAAAAATATCTTGATTGGCCAGTTAAAAAGTGGAAAAGTGTGCTCTTTAGCGACGAAACATATAAAAATAACTAAAAATATTGATACAGGTAAATGAAAAAAATAATTGAAAAGGTAAAAAATATGAAAATAAAATTTATTGAAAAAAGAACTGAACCCATGTATCATCTTAAATCAGTCATCATTTATTCTTCATCCCTCTTTTCAATCTGTATGAAGGTTTTCAAAAGTGCCATTCAATCCCTTGCAAGATTAGCTAGTTTAATAGACTCTAATACCATGTACATGTACTTAATATTCTTTACATTTCATCGAATTGTTTAATAGAATTCATTTGATTCATTTAAATGTAGTTAAAACTGTAATGAAAATAAATATTATTAATGCCGTCAAAAAACCGTCGTTATGTTGTTTACTAACTATCAGTAACGATAAATCGTTCCGTTATCGTCGTCTGTTGTGTTCCTACACTCACAATATGAAAGAATTGAATTTCTTTATATTTAGAAAAAAGGGTTGCCACATAGATATATTTAAATGGGGGTCGCGTGGTAAAAAAAAAATTGTGTTAAATTTTAACAAAATTACTTAGGTAATTAAAAATAACAAATACGTTATCTTAACTCGGTTTAAGTTTAGGAATACTTTAATTTCTATGTTTATTATTAAAGCCAAGTTAATTAAAAACTTGCTTGTTTGAATTTTTAAGAAAACAGAAAAATGAAACACCAGCAGTAAGTAGTGCAGCATTTTCTGGATCGCTAAATCTGTCATCAGTATTGTTCGCTTCTATCTAGCTTAAGCTGTGTGCGTTTTAAGCATCATCTATTTAACAAACTAATTTTATAAATAAGAACACGAGGAAGGTTTATAATCAACCACTACAGAATAAATTTTGCTAACTAGAAGATATAAATAGCACATTCAGGCACATTTTCGCTGGTTTTAAACAGAACTAAAAAACTTTATAATTTTAATTGGAAAATAAACAAATGGCAACATTCATTTTTATTCACATGACTCTGACAAAATTAACGTGTTTGGAGCTCATTATTGTTCATAAGTCAAAATGTGTTCAATTGTTCCATATCAATTAACGCTAGGCATACAACACGACGAATACGTGTGTAAATTCGACGAATGAAACACAATAACGACGAAAAACACATCTGTTTTAATTTTTAAAGTTGTTTACTTTTTGTGATCTGCTAAGGTGACCATAAAACAAAATAATATTTCAAAAGTTAAAGATTAACAAAAACACAACTTAATATGAATGCTGCAAAATAAAAATACATAAATTTTTTAAGAAAAATCACTTTAATTATTAAAATACTTAAAGACTAAAGTCAAACATTCTTACATTGTGCTGAATTTTTTGTCGTTCGCTGGCGTAAGAAGTAGAAATAATTCTATTGCAAATTTCGACGAATATTCGCGACCAAAAATTCGCTAAATAGAAATAATATATTTTATTTTAAGAGAATGTGTGTTTTTCTGCCACCTGTTTTGTGCATCTTGTTTTTATGACTACAGGAAATTTGTCAAATAGGATATAAATATTAATTATTAAAGAAATATTACTTTTGTCTATAAAACTTAAATCTTGTAGTTTAATACTGACTGAGCGCTGCTTAGAAAAAATACAAACTTGCTACTGTTCTGAATTTATTCTTTAAAATAAATGTTAGCCACAAGTCGGAAATATCACAGGTGCTAGATCCCAGCAAACAATTAGACTTTACTTTAAAAAGTACTTGCCATATAATGACTTAATTTTGTGATTACCATATATTGTTACTCGCTTACTAAACACAAGCCGTTAGTTTAAAAAACGAAATTAGTAATTGAACTAGTTCTTTAAGTTTAAGAAGAATACCTAAAATAACGTACTTATGATCATCGTTATTACCTGCAATAATCAAAGTCATCAATTATCAGCGATTGATTATAAAAGCCTAATGCCTTGTTAAAATCAATAAGTTGGTAATCTATTTATGAAGTCCTTCCGCCAAAAAATATTTATTCTATACTCGATTACCTTTTCTAAAATATTTTGCTGGGATGTTTAACCATTTTTACAAAAACAACAACATAATATGAAGCTTTGCTTCCAATAAAAAATAATTTAGAAGGAGTGATCAAATAAAGGGGAAAGAAAATTAATTAAATTTTGACATTTGACGATTTAAAAAAAAAAACTAGTTACAGATCTAGACTACAAAAATATTTTTCTGTTACAAATTAATCCAAACAATTTACTCTTTATGCTTCTTATTAAAACGTTATGCTGATATCATAAATATGCTTCCAGGGTTTAATAAAGTTAAAATTTGTTGGGTTATTAAAGAACTTTATTTGTGACAAGAATGCAAAAATATTACTGGAAAACATTGTTTCCATTTTTTTTTATTTTTTCTTAATGTATGACGAAGTCTTTATGGTTCATTTATAACAAACAGTAGTATTGCTCGTAACTTGCTTCTATTCCTTTATATTTCTTTACATTGTCGTTTGGTACCTGTGGTTACAATCTTTTTCCCTGTCTATTTTTGCATGAAAAAAAATTTACTTCATAAGATACCAGCAATAACTTTTACGAGCTATAAATCACGCGTGAGAAAAATTTAGGTTTTAATTAAATCAGGGATATCTTTCTGTTTATTTTTTCTGGACACCTGCTCAAGCAAATTATTTTTATGCATAAAAATTTTTCACAGCATCGAAGGGAATATTACATGATTGAAGAAAAGGAATTAAAAAAAATAATTTAATTATTTTATAAACAATTAACAAACACGCGGCTTGAAAATGATGTTATCATATCGAAAGCGCTCGCCAAATGTACGAAGTACACAGCCAGGGACGACGGTTTTTACCGAAAATTATAACAGCAGTTATGCGCCTTCGGTGAAGGATAGAAGATGATAAATAATAAAAGATGTCCTTTTTAAAACTCGAATATAATCTATTGCATTTTACGATGCCTTTTTTAATATTGGCATAATTGACTCTCTTGTGATAAATAAATTCGTAACTGACTTGCCCTTTGCAACATTCAAAGTTAAACAAAAATAATATGGCAGCACTGCTAGAAAAGTCAAACTGACAGCAGTTTTTCAAAGCAGTTCTTCAGTTCTTTAAAATCAAAATTAAGAAGAAGGAAAAGTGTAAAAAGTTGTGCGAAAAATTGTCTAAAAAGAATCTTTTGAAAGAAGTTCTTATTTCTTAACAGTGGAAATTCGTTATCTGCTGACTAAAGTGAAAAATTACAGAGACTTAATAAATTTAAAAATAAATAAATCCCCCAGGTGAAAATCACATTACCATTGGATCTCTAAAGTCATATTCATCCACTAAAAACGTCATCTCGTAGTTTTTAAAATTATACATACATTTCGTTGGTCTCATGTACAAAAGTAATTATATATAAGTCAGCAATTTAAAAAATTGCATATTAAAACAAATTTTGTATAATTTTTTAAATATTCATAAAAGGTGTTATATTAAAGTATCAATTGATAAAAAATCGAATTTTCGGAAAGGAACAAGAATGTTAACACCTACGGTGTGTCAAATCTATTTTTACATTTTCGGGTTTAGTTAAGTTCATTGCCAAATTTCGAGTCTGGCCAAATATTTTGTTTTTTGCTTACGAAAACTGTCCGGCCTTTTAATTCTAGTTTTAAGTTATTTCGTTCTTGTAATGTTGGCGTCAGTTGAACAGAAAATTGTAGTGTTATTATTTGAAAAAATTATATTAATTAAGCCATAGCCATAGCATAATAATACCATAGCCGTCTATTGAAAATATTAAATGTGAAAACACGTCTTACTTAATAAGAAAAAAAAACGTTTCCACAGACTTGAATTATGCAACATTATGAAACCGAAATAAACTTCCACACTTTTAGGTTGGATATTCAATTCAATTGTGCACAAACATGTTCGTGTGTTTAATAGTGTATTTTTGAAAAAATTAATTTAAAGTAAGAAAGTTGTTGTATTATTAGAATTTTGATAGAACATGCATATATAACACATACATACATACATTAACATATTAGAATCTATCACCTGTTGGTTACTTTTACCTTCTTTTAATTCGCATACTACGTTGAAAATGAATAGACTTATTTGCAGAGACAAGGAAGACTACGTTTACGAGCTGGTGAAGGCACATTGTTAACAAACTTAAGAATTATGTTGCAAAGTTATTTTATACATAAAATTTTATGTTTTTTTATTTCTATTTTTAGTTTTTCTTGCTTAAATTGTAGCTGTTTTTGTTTTAGAAAATGTTTACTTAAAAATAATTATTAGTCTTTGGAGAAATTTCTATACAAAACAATTAAATAAAAGTGCATAGAATGCTTTCTTGACAAATATTTATGTATCTGAAATAAATAAAACACGTAAATGCTTACAGAATGGTACATCAGTATTCTGGCGCTAACCACCACTTTTTTTCTACTTGTACTTTAAAAGAATTTAGCAGAACATAAAAAGCCGAATGGCAAATTGCATGCACCTTTCGATTTTAAAATACTTTTAATTCTATTCCGCATATATTTTATAACTTCTTCACAATGGTGATTAATACGGCATTTACACTATGCAACTTTTCATGAAACTAGCATGAAATTTTTGTTTGTTTGTGAAGCAGGAGGTGTAATCAATATGGTATTGCTTAAGTTTTGAGTGAATATTACTGTTGCTAATGTTTACTTTTAGACAACGCATAACGCTGTAACTTAATTAGAAAATTGAGAAAAAAAAATGCCTAAAAAATTGCATAGTGTAAATCCGGAGTAATAAGTGTGTTTGTTCGCATCATAAGCTAAATAAAATAAATTTTTTGTCTTCTCACTTATTATGTGAATGAATGCATTCGTTGGACATTGCAGAATCAGCGACTAATTCAATAGCAGAACATTTGCTTTAGATGATACATATTCTGTAATACTGAACATTTGTGAAACTAAGCATTATGAACTAAAGGTTATGATCGATAAAATTGGCAACCAGTCTAAGGGATTTCTTATTAACTTTAAATCAATCTATTGATTCATATAAAAATTGGGATAAGGTTTTTTTACAATGGATACGACAGAACTTAGAACACTTTGTTCATGCGACTTTCAACAAAAGACGATGATTATTTTTAACAAGTGTACAGCAAATACATCGGGTTTTTGTCAAATAATCTGTTTAAAGTAATTGTCAAAATTGCTGGCTTTTAGAATCAAATCCCTTTCGTTGTTTTTGCCCTTCATGTCTTTCAAAATATTGATGGTAACTCTGTAGCAATAGGGTGTGGGGGGGTGGGTGTATAGTTGTGGATCTCTTTTATGTACAAAAAAGATCATTTAAAAGATCAGAGCAAATCAACTTGAAGCTGTTTCTGCATTTAATTATAGATTTTAAATAGCAATGCTTCAAGGAAATAGTGTTTTTGATTTACGACCTATTAGTGGAAATATAGGGTCCGCCAAAGAACTTTCTTTTTGAAAATGCTATTAATGCAATTTGCTTATATTCTCTTATTCATCAAACAATTAGAATTAGTTCAACTAATTACCCTTAAATAATGGAAATTTTTATTGCAATGAGTAAAACTTAGTGCAATTAGTTGCCATTAGTAAAAAAAATTGGTTTACCTTTACAATTAGAAATCTAATTGACTCCTGCTAATGCAATTAGATATTCTATTAGCTCGAATAAGAATTAATTATTTTGATTAAAATATATTTTTTCCAAAGAATTATTGAAGTGAACGAATAATAATGTAAGTCACTGTATGTGCAAACATGATTCCAGTAGTGGTGGCAAGTTCTGCACAAGTGACACATGCACATACTCGTATATGGTATTTTTAGTAAATCAGATTACATTTTTGTAGAAAAAAGTACTGTTTCATTGTCAAAATTGACAGAGGAGACTGAAAGCCTGCACGTTGTTTCGAATATGATGCATCAATATTTGAATGATGCTGATAAAACTTTCAATATATAGTCCAAATATCCTACATTAAAGGCCCTGTGGAGCGACTATTTTACTTTGCGGGCATTATTAATAGTCCAAGGCGGGGTCGCTTGGCAAATTTTTCTTTTGAAAAGCTCGTATTGCTCAAAGCGAATATACTCGGTCAATATACATACAAAAGTAATATATATACATATATGTGTGAAATTCATATTATGAATATTTAATTTTTTTTTTTTTTTAAATAACAAAATAATTGATTCTAATTCGAGCTAATTGAATATCTAATTGCATTAGCAGAAGTCAATTAGATTTCTAATTATAAAGGAAAACAAATTTTTTTTGCTAATAGCAACTAATTGCAATAAGTTTTACCATTGGAATAAAAATTTCAATTATCTAATGGGAATTATTTCAAATAATTCTAATTGTTTAATGAATTAGAGAATTTCACAAAAGAAGGTTAATTAGCAGTCATTAGCATTATCTAATAATTACTTAACATCTTTGATTGAAAATAATTTGGGTGAAAAGGATAAAATGTACAATAAGCAATTTATTTTCCATCACTAGTTGTATTTCGTAAAAAAATGTCATGTCATCAGCATTTTTTCTGTTAACCCTTAAACATCCTGTTTTAACTATTTATATTTAAAACTTTTTTAGTTTCGATATTTTTTACGTTTTTTTAAAAAGCTAAGAGTTTGCTCAGACACAAAAATAAGATTATTTACAGTGTAATGTAAAAGGTGTCATTCCAATTTGTGTGATTGTTTTTCTAAAAAAAATCAAGATTTAGACATGAAAGATTGTCACTTTAAATAATTTATTTTGTTGAATGTGTTGATTTCATTAGTTTTCTCTCAGCATAATTATAATCATTTAACGGGACTTCATGATTATTTTTTATTTTATATAGTGCAAATTATTAAAATCTTCCATACCCCCTTAGCAAATTCGGATTTTCAACAGGACATCTGGAGTAACAAATTTTGAGGAGTATGAATTAGACTTGTGCCAAATCGTTAATAGCAGTGAACTCGTTCGTTCAATTCGTTCGTTCGATCAATTTTCTCTCACTTCGTTCAGTTGTGTGATACAGTTAATTGTACCCATTTATTCATGACCAACACAGCTCTAGTATCAATCGAAAGAGAAAAAAATCACAGTAAATGTAGTGATAGCTTCTCTATAAAAAGCTTATATTATAAAGCAGACCCAAAAATAAGTTAATTTAAAACAATGGCCCATATTCAAAATTAAAAATACGTTATGCTGTAAGGGAACTAAAGTCGGTTTTACTTTAGAGTTGACTCTAAGTCATTCATAGACAATTAAAAAAATACTTTTGTAGTTAAAGTCGACTCTAAATTTCAAAGTAGCTAAATTTATTTTTAACTCATTAAAAAAGACCTTTGTGTCTTGTCAAATTAAAAAGCTTGTGAAAGTTTGTCTTTGAGCGAGGAATACATATTTTATTTTTCTTATATATTCAACTGCACATTTCAGAGGACTCTTAAAAATTTTATAAGGTGCTGGCAATTTTCGTACCGCAGTTGCTGTCGATTAAAATTTCGCCATTTTCTAGCTCGTGAACACTCATAGCGCCAACAAGACTGTCTTATGCGCTTAAATCAGGAATAGCAAGTGCATTGTGACAGCTTTCCTGGCATTAACTTTTATACGCACCCATTGCGCTTATACTTTTTTGTATAGCTTTCCGTGATTTGTTTTTCTGTCTATCATTGATACGTCACTACCTCTGTTTTCCACCGTTTCCAAAAGCAGGCTTATGTATTCGCGAAGGCATTCCCTTTCAGCGGCACTCTAGTTGGCTTTTCTGTAGTAATTAATTACTACCAAAATAATATCTAGATTTACATATACATGTGCATTTGAACAAACCTTTTTAAATTTTTCTAAAAATTTTTTTATTTGGTTTAAGAACACAATACTCTATATTTGATTTTTTTTTACAAAAGTGTACAAAATAAAAACAAGGTTACTTTTTTGATGTTGTTTCGAAATTGTATAAAAACATTTATCAGATAAAGTCATTTTAATTTAAAGTATACTTTATTTATTACTACAAAGCAAAAGAGATAATAAGAGCCTTTTATTTTAGAGTATACTTTAGCAAGAGTCGACTTTGTTTTATAACTATGTATATGGGCCAATATATCACTTTAGTCCAGATTGCTATAATTTGAATTATTTTGTTTGTTTATAGATGAGTCCAAATTCAATTGCTATCAGTGAGATGCAAAAAAACAATATTGGCCCAAAATATCAACGATGCCAAACTTAACAGAGGAACACTTAAGACAATTCTTGAAAATTGGATTACTTGATTAGGCTTTAGATATTGTCAACACGCCAGTTAGAAGTTAAACTGTCATAATAAAACATTCTTGTTCGCACCAAAGCAAGATACTAGGCGACCGGGAATACGGCTATCAGAATTTTGGTAGCAGGTCGTGCAGCATACGTCGTTACTCCAAGCTGTTGGTAACACATTTTCTATAGTCCCAAATCTTCAAGTTAAACTAGAGAAAAGCGTTTAGCATTTTTCTGTTGCACTTGCCGTTCACATAAGTCATTTCGAAAAAATGGCCCGGCAACGCCTTCATGTAAACACCACTCGTTGTTGAGATTCAGGATGGCTTGCGCTTATTTTACACGCGCATAGTGATCAACGGCCAGTATCTGATTCACTGCATACACTTTGTAAGGAAACACGTTCCAGTTTTTCCATCGAAATTCTCCGATTGTTACGCAAATGCAATTTGCTAGTCGAATCTCCGACATTTTCTGCGATGTCTTCGGACACAACTACGATATTTCCAGCGCTGCTAACACCTGAAGCATCCAACACTCTTCTAGGAGAGCAGCTAACCGCTCCAGTATTTGGCCCGTTGATGTCGAAAGACCGGGAAATATACATAAAAATCCATGTAAAAGTCTAAAGAATTCTTACGCGTTCTTGAAGAGTATAATAATTATCGTCGTGTATTTTATATTCGTTTACCTCACAAATACCAAATCAGAACTAACTTTATATTCGTTTACCTCACAAATACCAAATTAGAACTAACTTTTAGCACAATTTGCAAAAATTATAAATTCTTCCGATAGATTGATGATTTAGGAATCACCTTATGTGAGAGAAAATAATTCTTTTTGTTGTTTAATATCCAAGAAAGAATACCAAAGTACATAATTACGAATAAATAATAATTTGAACGAAAGAAAAAAAAAAGTTGCTACTTGAATTGTAAATATTGACTTAGTTTTGCACCGCACTGTATTTGTTTCTTTTAACTGATTTAATATTCCACCTGCTTTTGTGCTGCGTGATCGTTTATTGCATGCAATGCCACCATCAAACTTATTCAAAGGAAGTATTCATAGAATTTTACAACACATCACTTTTACTTGAAAGCATGCTTCTACTTTACATTATACAACAAGAACCAACATGGAACGAAATTCTGTTGGTAAAGAATTTACACTTTGGAGATCTTTAGTTTCCGAGCAACAGGTTAAACAAGGAAATCAGTCTGTCTGTTATTTTGCTTTGAATGTAACAAAACAAAAATAACTTGCGGTTTTTCTTTTTAAACGGTTGATCATGAACTTCTGTTGCATCTTAATTTAGTAAGGGGAAAAATTACGGGAGCTTACACATCCAAGGATACTTTAAAAAGTAGTAATAAAAAAGAATGTTACAAAAAGTAATTTTAAGCTATTTGTGAATATTGTTCAGGTTTATGTAGCTGTGGTTTTCGTTATTTTTACTAATTTTAATGCTTGCAACTGTTCAGCAAGAATCTGATGATCAATCAATCCACCAGTATTTAAATTTATTTTCTATATTAGTTTCTTTTTTATACCCTGCACCAAAAAAAGTGAAAAAAAAGGTTTATCTAAGTTTATCATTCCGTATGTAATATCAATAATATCCATTTCCGACTTCATAAAGTATATATATTCTGACTTCATATGCAAAGCGAAGTCGATTAAGCGATGTTCGTCTGTCCGCTCGTGTTAGTGCTGAAACCACAAAGTTTTGCAAAAAAAATTAATATGTCAATCGATCAGATATAGTGTCAGAAGAGTTGCTATTAGAAATCAGCATGATAGTTCCATGTCCTTCGAGGCAGCAGGCAAATCCCCGCATACCTCTTATTTTTTCAAGTCATTTCGAAAAATAAAGTAGGTTAGATTAGGTTGTACAGGCTGTCGTAGTAAGGAACCGACTCACTTGGATCCTAAGGGTCCCGTTGTGTTACCTGCAATAGGATATACAAGGATTAATCCAGGTCCCTACGCTACAATCAAAGATCCATACTCGTATCCAAACCACCACAAGGACCGGAAATGTGAGTTTATCCTACAACATCGTAAACCGATAATTCTGCAAGACCATGCAGTCTCGAACTGCCGAAAATGGCCGCTCTATTCCCAGGAAGAGCTGGACAATGGCAGAGCGGAAGCTCCACCGTTTCCTCCTCATCCTGAGTATTCCTACAGTAGTCATGATGCGGAAGATTCAGTCTCCTAGCATAAGTGCCCTGTCAGCACAGCCACCAGTGTACCCAGCTGCCTTTGAGGAAACCTTAGCAGATTTGCGGATCTCCAACTATCATACTGAGCCCATAATGTCCTCAAGACCGTGCAGGTGACCGCTTTAAACTATCTAGTCTGCGTGGCCCTAAAGAGTTCCTGCTGAAATAAAGCTGCTGTAGGAGCTTAACGGGACTCCCACCAGTGGATCTATCTCCTAGTCTTTCATACGAGTTCCAGATCTGGCGAGTTCGGCCGCGACTATGTTTCCGGGTATGCGCGAATGAGCCGGCATCCAAAATAGTTCCAGGTTGGAATTTCTCGCCATCTCGTCCAGAGATGTCCGGCATTCACAGATTAATCTGGATGTCGTATAGACACCCGATAAGGAGTTAATCGCGTCGTTGCTGTCAGTATAGATCCGGATATCCTCTCTGTACATCCTGTGGTACCTCATCCAGCAAACCGCCCTTCTAATGGATGAGATCTCAGCCTGAATCATGCTACATTGATCCTGTAGCCTAAACTTCATCCTGATCCCGAGTGTGACTTTGACCCGTCAGTTTCAGCATCAAGCACATCTCTACGAAGCATGTTCGACGTGCCCGATGTTGATATCACGAAACCGATATCAGATATGTTGGTGGGCGTGCAGTAATCGATGTTGTCGGGAATAGTCGGAAGACAGCCCAAAATGGCCGCAAAGCCACAGTCCCCTGGCCTCCACGTCACAGCTGCATTCAGCCTAGCTGCCGAGTTCATGGCCATGAGATCGGTCGGTAGCCAGTGCAGCATTGTAAAAAGGGCCTTCGATGGGGTGGTGCATATTGCACTGGTGACCATCAAGGCCGATTCAGTATACTTCAGTTTTTCAGTCTGCCCAGTGCGAGCCACCATACGAGAACCCTGTACATTATTATGGGTTTAATCTCCGTGTTAAAAAGCCAGTACAACGTGCCGGTGCCGGGGTTGATACCCCAGTATCTACCTATAGCCTTTCTACACACATACAGAGCCAGTGAGGCCCTGTCCGCCCGAAATCGGACATTAGGGGCCCACGACAGTTTGTAATCCAGGATGATACCTAGGCACTTCGCACTGTCAGACAACCCAACCTCCACTACATTAAGGAGTGGAATCTTGTTTCTCCTTGTGACGAGCACAAGTTCTCCGAGCATTTGCGATAAGCCTGCTCTCGGTGCACCAACTATATAGTAACTCCAATTAAAAAAAATAGATATATGGGGCGATAGAGGATTAAAAAATAAGAAAAAAACTTAAAGTGAAAAATTGGCACTTACCTACTTTTTCGAATTACGAGGCTCTGAAATTTTCAAAATTTTTAATATATCAATATGGGTATCATTTTAAATCTTTTGAAGAAATATTAAAGGAAATACTAAAATTTTTTTTAAAAATGCCTAACCCATTAAGAGCCGATGTCATTTTTATGTAAAATTGTATATACGCAGTACCAAAATTTTTTTATTCTCTGTCACCCCAATATTATCATTTTTGATTGGAGTTACTTCACTTAACTAAATTTACATAGATGCTGAAGGGTTTAAGGATTCGACATAGCCGAATAAAGCACTCTTACTTGTTTTTTTGTTTTCTTTCTTTGAATTCACTTTGTAGTTTTGTTTGTTGATTTCATGCATCAGAGCTTAAGATTGAAATTAAAAGGAAGTAAGGATTAAATTTAAAATTATTCATACATACATACGATTTTTTAACTGACGGACATGCAACCAGACAATAATGAGTTTAAAGCATTTTTGCATCATTTTCATCTCTCTAATTTCGGTTGCATTCTGATTCTAATGATTAATGCATGCGAGTTAAAATATTCGATTTGAGAAAGTATTTATGACTTTTCGCACGTCAACAGTAATCATTCTTTATTTTCCTTTTTCCTATTACGCTGCAGTAGCGTTCACTTAATAATCATGCAATGTCTAGCAATTTATTAGAGGGTTTTTACGAATTAAGTTTTATTTAACATGTGGTCTATTTTAAGATGAAGCAAAACGATAAATAGGAATTGAAAACTTCTTTAATAATTACTTAAATTGAGGCTTATGGTATTATATACGGTTTAGCTTAATGAAATTCTTATTTTACCCTTCACTCTTGGTTAGCAAAAGAACTAATTCTTGCAAAAAAAAAAACCGACTACAAAACAGATTTTATCTGTCTGCCTATAACGGTTTAAGAGTATGGCCACATAAATTATATTACATTTTCTATTGGTACACCCTTATATCACCAAACTTAACACTTGTTCAACTGTTTAATATTTTGGCAATAAACATCAAATAACAGCAAATATAGGGTTACCCTTTAATTTACAAATTTAAATAATATCAATTTCAACCGTCTGTCTATAACGGTTGAAGAGTTTGCCCATATATATTAGATTATATCAACTATTGTAAACCCCTTTAATTCATCGGCCATTTTAAACAAATTACATCAACTATTGCGACACCCGTTTATTTCCCAATCCAAATTTAAAACTTGTTGCTATAGCGGAGTTAGTAATACAGGTTTCTTTGTAAATTTCAATCGTCTGACTACAACTGTTTAAAAGTATGGCTATATACATCAAATTAAATGAACTATTGGGGCACCCTGTAATTTATAATTTTCAATATTAATACTGGTTACTATAACGGCCATATCAATCGACAAACTGTCTAATTTGCAAGCGTTTATCTATAGCGGTTCAAAAGGTATATAGGTATAGGATAATTAAATATACGTCAATTATGTGACACCCTTTAATTTCTAAATTCAAATTATAAGCTTCTTGTTATAGCGGGCTAAGCAATACAGGTCCCTTTTAAGTTTCAGCGTTCTGCCTATAACGGTTCAAAAGTTCGGCCACATAGTTGAAATTACATCAACTATTGGGAGACACTTTAACTTCCAAATCCAACACAAATGCTTTCCATTTCTGTATAACATAAAAATAAAAAACAACATGTTAATTGGCAATAAATTTAGAGTGCTAATATTTTTTAATTTTTTTCTTTGGCTTTTCGTTTTTAATGTTAATGTTAATTTTTTTTTTAATTTAAGTGAATATGTGATGATTTAGTGAAATTTCTTCTTGAGATTTCAAGGCAACTATTTGAAAATTTAAAACATTTTATTTCTATTTTATTAAAGAAAAATAATTACTTTAAATGCAGCATCCTTCGCGCCTTGTGACTGCAACGTAATCTCAATATCAATACATAATCGCTTGTTTAGAATTTTATAACGAATTTTAGATTATTTACGTTTCTGATTTACTATTTCAATTGTCTATAAACAAATAAGATTGTGGTTATTTCAAATATAATAGGTTTAAAAAAACAAAATTAAAGCTTGTGGAACGTCTAGAAAACTTCAATGGCATCTTGTTCGAATTCGTTTGCATACTGAATACATTTGAAGAAGAGGTCGCACAAATATTTGTTTATTTTTTTGGGTGGTTTGAAATGGGTTAAAGGTGGTAGCTGATTCCTATTTTGTACTGCAACCCACACACTGTAACTAAAAAAAAAACAGCATTATATGTGTATTTTTAGTCTTACCTAGATTTTTGTACATTATGGCAAAGATAAGTTTAAACAGTGGGCTTATGTAGCGGCATTTAAACAAGATTAAAAAAATAAACAAAAAAGTTGTGTTTCATGCACGTTACTAACTTGTAACACCTTCGCTAACATAGCGACAACCTTTGTGGCAAAAGTGGTTACTTATACAAACAACAACTGCTGCTATGTATAAGATATACAGTTAGAAATATGTGTATTTAAGATTACAATCCGTAAAAGAAATTTTGCATAATCGTTAACACGTTGCCAACACAGAAGTGTTTGCATTTTCAATTAGCATCCATTAACTATTTAAAGTTTAAACGAGTGGCAGGCAGCATCAGCATTCAAAACCTCTGTTCTGGTGTTGGTATGTGAAAGAAATATTTCTACAGACGCCCTTAGGAGCTTTACCAGTTACGATAGCGAACAGCTTTTTTTATTCTTGGAATTTCTTAACAATGTCATGTTTTTAAAAACCAATCAGAATTTTTTTCTTTTTAAATAACACATCATTTATCATTATAATCATGATAGAGTCTTTTATTTTTACTTGGTGGGAATTCCATGTAAAATACTTACACAAACCTGTTGTTAGATGGATAATACTGCATAAGTTTAAAAAAAAAAAAACTCCTATGATAGGAACACAACTGGGACGAACGACGAATTTCGCCCAACACAATGAATTCGTCGTCAAAAATTCGTTGTGTAAATTCGTCGTATAAAACACAATAATGACCAAAAACACAGCTGTTATAATTTTTGAAGTTGTTTAGTTTTTGTAAGCTGCTAAGGTGACCATCAAAAAAAATAATATTTAAAAAGTTAAAGATTAGAAAAAACACAACTAAAAATTATTTATCTATTTAACTTAAAATCTGTACGCTTATTAATGCTGCAAAATAAAAATACATAAATTTTTTAAGTTAAATAATTTATTTATTAAAATACTTCGAATCTAAGGTCAAACATGGTCACTTTGTACTGCTTTGTTCGTCGTTCGCCAGCGTAAGAAATAGAAATAATTCTATTGCACAGTTCGCCGCGTATAACGAATATCGTCCGATGTCACGTGTTCATTTTCATATACGCAAATGTGTTTTATTTTTGAAAAAATTCGTCGTTCGTCCCAGTTGTGTTCCCAGCATTAGACATTTTGAAGATACTTTCTTATGAGAAGTTTAAGCTTAAATAGTAACTTTTTTACTTAAAGAAGTGTTTTCAGGTCTTAATTTCTTTAGTTTATTTTCGATTTAAATATTGAGCAGTTTTGAAGTTTTAGCATAAGAAATTGTACAAAACTTATTTTTAATGTTGTTGTGAATAGTATAAAAAGAAACGTACGGACATATCTTAATCAGCGCGTAACGCGCAACGTTCCCTAGCGTATAGCATTTTCGCTGAAATGTCATATCTAAACAGGAGCTTCAACTATGTATATTGAACATTAGTGATAACTTATTTTATTTTAAAAACACACTATATATAAATAAAGAAGTAAGAGTGATAATTTCGGCTATGCCGAATCTTATATACCCTTCACCATCTATGTAATTCTAGTTTAGTAAAGTAACTCCAATCAAAAATGTGAATATTGGGGTGACCGAGAATTAAAAAATTAAAAAAAATTGGTACAGCATATAAAGTATTTTACATAAAAATGACATCGGCTCATAATGGGTTACGGGCCATTTTTATGAAATTTCAGTATTTCTCAAAAGTTCTCTTCAAAAGCTTAAAATGATTCCAATATTAAAATTAAAAAAAAATTTTAATTTTCAGAGCCCCGTAACTCCGAAAATATGCGCGAGCGCCGATTTGTTCACTTGATGTTTTTCTCTTATTTTTTAATTCCCTATCGACCCATATATTTAATTATTTATTTTCTTAAATAAGAAGTAGGCGTGGTGTTTTGCCTGCTGATTCGAAGGACAATGACGATTATGCTGATTTCCAATAGCACCTCTTTCGACACTATATCTGATCGATTGACATATTTATTTTTTATGTCAAATCTAGTTTACTGAAAACTAACACGGAAGGACAGACGGACATCGCTCAATCGACTTCGCTATTCATAAGAAATCAGTACCCCGTTTCTGTAACTAAAGTGAAAAGTTCTTCACATGAAACTATTTTAGTCATCTTGTTTTAGACAGAGTGAGTCAATACTAATTAATGATTGTTTTTGTCATTTTATATTATAAAAACTTTAGTAACTCTAACTCACCCTGTTCAAAACACTATGACTACAATATTTTCATGTGAAAAACTTTTCACTTTAGTTACAGAAACGGGGTAGAGAATGTCTATACTCTATGGGGTCGGAAATGGATATTGTAGAAATTACACACGGAATGACAAACTTAGATATACCCTTTTACCACTTTTTGTGGTGAAGTGTATAAAAAGAGACAAAACCTCTAGATTGACCTAAAAATAAAAAATGTCATTAGTTTTCAACAATAAAAAAAACAAACTTCCTAACGCACTGTCAAATTCGGTTTTTTCAATTGTTAAGCGCTGAAGCTGCACTACTTGATTTGCTCTAGAGTTGTGTCGACCTAGTTCAATTGAAAGACTCACTCAATTGAACTGTATAGAGTGCTTTTTTAACTAAACTCTTTTGCTCAGTTACTGAGGGTCTTTTATAGCTCATCATTATTTATATGAAAACAAATATAAAATTACAACTAGAGTTTTAAAGGTTTAAAAAAATAAAGTCAGATAAAAGTGCATACTTACATATAGTTAATCTTAAAAAAAATTTTTTTTAGTTGCACAATTTTTTATTAGTATGTGTGAATAAGTTTTTAATTTGTGTGAACTAAACAAATCAACTGGATTCGCTTAATTGTTTACTGCTCACTGACTGAGCCATTGAACTAAGATCAATTGAGCTAAACATGTCAAATTAATTCAATCATTTGTTTGAACTCACTAAGTTATCTTTGAACTTTGAAAGAACTAGTTCATTCCAAGGAGCTGAGCTGAAAAGAGGTTCACTTTAAGGAGCTGATAAACCCAACTCTAATTTGCTCCATACATTTTGTATGGACATGAGGATTTTTGATAGATGATTGCGTTTAGCACGTTAATTTAATCGATTTTAGTAATTAAAAATCAAAAAATTATTTTTATTTTTTTATAATTTTTAAAAAACCTGTCCGGTTAATAAAGACATGAAATCTTAAAAAAATAAGGAAATCCTCTGAGGGAAAAATTCATATACTCGTAATTGATGGCTATTGGGAAAAAAATTCATGTATCAGAAAATTTTTTTAAAAATGTATGGAAAGCGATTTTTTAAATCTTAACCATAGAAAGACAAAGATATTTGTTTGTACGTTACGTATAACGATACGTCTGCGGGACTCATATTTTTTTAACATCCTTTTAAGACACTTTAAAAGGAAAAAAGAATTTTGCGAAAAAAAACCGACTTCAAAACAGATTTCATCTTTCTAGCGTCTGTCTTGAATATCAATACCTTTTACTATAACGGTCATAGACGATCTGTCTGAGTTACAAACGCTGTCTACAACGGTTCAAAAGATAGTCGGATATAGGCCAAATTACTTTACCTATGGGGAAACCCTTTAATTTTTAGATTTATTTTTGTATTACTTTTTATCATTGGGAAATTTTTGTGATACGCCGTTTTTTTTAAGTTTAAAGTTGTGCCCTTTACGATTCATAATACAAGTAAAAAACATGTATGTTGTATGGGGACACCTATTAATTTTTAATATTATGAACTGCTTTTCAAACGGCACCACCTTGCAAATAAAAAAGAAATTTTTCAAAATCGATCCAGAAATGACTGAATTAAATAGTATTTTTCAAAGGACTCAATAAAAATTTTTTAATTATAACTCACAAAAAAAATTTTTTATGTACTTTAATATAGAAATTTGGTTTAAGTCATTTTTATACAAATAGCTTAGGTTTAGTACCATTATATGCATGAGTTGCAGACTAAATTTTTAGAGATTTAATCTTTGTTGCATTCAAGGCATTTTGTTATGGATAATGAAAGCTTTTTCATATATTCTTTACGACTTAAGGATTTTGCTTTAAATAAATTACGTTGTGAGAATACATGACATAAGAGTTTATAAATGCTACAGATATTCCTGGAGTACGACATCGTCATTCATGGAATACCATTGCACGAGGAAAACAAATAAACCATTTTAGATGGTTAAGGTTCAAATGATAGCAGAGTGAGATGATCATCGTAGCAATACATCGAGGTGTCGACTTTTCGTGAGCTGTTTCGTTTCCTCCAGGATTTCTCGTTTATTAGACCTTATTGTGTGTTAAGCTACTATTGCCTTAAACCCTGGATAGAGATATTATACACTGTCCGATGATGTATGACACATACATCCGGCTTATATCTGAAAGCTCGTTGTGATTCCCTTTTTTCTTTAATTTGGTATTAAAATAAAAATGTCAATAACAATACGAGGGCTGCTCTATATATTTCTGGCCTAATAGTGAAAATGCGAATATTTATAATCAAAAATGGTTTTATTGTTTTTCAAAGTATTCCCAGCATGATTTATACACTTTTGCATGCGCTCAAACCAGTTGTCGAAGCACTTTGCCACTCCGAGTGAGACACCTCTAAAATATGGTTTTTGAACACTTCAACAGCTTCTTCTGGCGACGAAATTCGTTGACCACGCATTTTTTTCTTGATGTGCGGAAACAAGACGAAGTCATTAGGTGCCAAGTCAGGGCTGTACGGCGGATGACCCATTAATTCGACGTTTTGGCCGGTCAAAAACGTTCTGGTTTGAGCCGATGTGTGAGAGCTCGCATTGTCATGGCGAACAATGATTCGTCTTCTCATGTTGGTTTTTCGAATGTCTCCGATGACTTCAGGCAAACAAATTGTAGTGTACCACTCAGAAGTGACCGTCCTACGTTACTCAAGCGGAACAGTCGCCACATGACCAGTTTTGCCGAAGACACAAGCGACCATTTGCTTCGAAGTGCTTCTTCCACGAACAACTTTCGTTGGATTTTGCTCGTCTTTGAAGACCCACACGGTCGATTGTTGTTTCGTTTCGGGCTCATACGCATAGATCCACGATTCGTCACCTGTGACGATCTTATAAACGTATTTTTGCAACATTTCTTTGCACCAATCGACACGAGCCTTTTTTTGAGCGACTTTCAAATTGTGCGGGATCCAACGAGAACAAACCTTTTTTACGGCCAGGTGTTCATGCAGTATCGAATATATGCTGGTGGAAGAAATGTGCTAGGATGTCTCTATCTCTCGGTATGTCGCATGTCGATCTTGCATTATGAGTTCACGCACGGCATCAATGTTCTCTGGCACAGCAGCCGTTTTTGGACGACCTTCACGGAATTCGTCTTTGTGCCAGCTTCGGCCACGATTAAATTCATTATACCAATTTTTCACAGTGCTATAGGATGGTGCTTCATCGCCATACAAAGATTTAAGTTCATCAATGCACTCTTGTCGTGATAATTCACGTCGAAAGTGGTGAAAAATGATGGCACGAAAATGTTCACGAGGTAATTCCATTTTTTTCTATATTCATTTTTTCAAGTCACTGTAAACAACACAAATAATGGTCGTACGTCAAAACGTTTTGAGTACGATTATGCTTAAAAATTACAAACTTTCCAATGGAAATGTCAGATTGCACTTGGCAGCACTCAGTGTTGCCAGGCCAGAAATATATATAGCAGCCCTCGTAAAAAGTGATCCATAGCAGGATTTATGCCACTGTATTCATCGGTCGTCCCTGTCACGATGAAATAATTCATCTCTTCTTTAAAGGGCCATTTGGTGTATGTTGTGGGTTTCTTTATGTATGATTTATGTTATTTTTCTCTCTCTGAGACCAAATTCGCTTAAATTCTGCAGCTTCTACGGCAACGGATTTTCTATGTTGAAAGACGACTTTTTTATGAAACTAGTTTTGTATAAAAAAATTAAAGAAGTCTTTGCTCTATTTCGTTTGTTTAAGCGGTGTCATGTGATGGAATCTGGGGTACCGTTGTCTATTTATAACGCTAACTGAAAAATCGACTAGTAGCGGCCTGCAGACCAAAAAGTCATATTTTAATAAAAAGCTGTCTAATAAGTCTTCGTTTCTTTTTTAATATTTAAATTTCTAACCTAAATTTCTATTTGGTAGGCAAAACAATCATTTACAACTGGCCTTTCCACCGCTTGTATACAGAAGAAGCTATAAGATTTTGTGTCGTAGAAAATCATGAAGATTTAGAAATAAACGAAAGTGCTCATCAGATGTTATAAGTGAATCTAAAGCAAATTCAACTCCAGGCACTCAAATTATTATGAAATGTGTGCAAGTTATTATATTATAATTTAAAATAAGTAATAAAATTTCTGTTTATGAAAATGCACATTTAAATACATGTGTACAATCGTAAGTGTCTATCTTCTGATTAAAGAAAAACTTTCGGCAAAACTTCATCGATACTTCTTTCTTCGTTTGTTTTTTCTTGTTTATTACATAAATTCGATTCAAACTTTTGCAGCGTTAAGCGTGTTGTCATTGAACTCGTCACTTGGTAAATAATTTTGTGACAGCAGCGGTAACAACATTGCAGAAAAAACAACAACAACAACTTTAATATTGCAACATATTCCTTGAACGTCCAAACATAAATAATGATCAAGTACATATAAAAGCCGCCTCTGCTTTTAAAAATATAAATAATAGCAGCTTTAATATTAGACAAAGAAACTGTGGTATATTTGACACAAAATGAGGAAAATATAAATACTTAGCTACGGCAAAGAGAAGCGATTTAAGTATTTCTTGAAACAACAAAAACTTTAGTTAAAAGTAGAACAGTAGTTGGATGTTGTTTTTACAAAAACATCAACACCACTTTTTAATCAGAGATAAATTTTCTAATATTGTAGATTTTACAAGTTTTATACCTACCACATTAAAATCTTCTTTAAGGCAGAAGCAAAGTGTGCTACTTATAATTACCAATCTATATATAGAAGTAGACTGCTCCCAAATTCATGCAAATTACTTTTTTTCTCACTTGTAAAGAAACGAAACTCTTATTAGAAAAAGATATTTTTGTATGCCTTTTTCTAAATTATAGGAACGATCAGATCATTCGTTTTAAAATAATGAACCCTGCTTAATTATCCCATGATACGTGAATGTGGAATTTGTTGAAGTTTTTACTAGTGACTGATTTAAAAAAAATAAAAATTGCACAATTTGCTAAGGCAGCGGTTTGCAGAAAGCAAGAACAGATATATATGACGATTAGCAAAGAGAGTCATTATCAAAAATTTTGTATGGACTGTAAAATAGACACTCAGAAAACATCATCATACCAAATTGAAGATCAGATGCGATACACACTAACGGAGTATCTAACATCGAAGTCATAACCTCTCGCAGATTTTACCATTGGGTTAAGACAATGCGTCTACCAGTGACCTAGCGACGCATAACTGATTTAATAGCGACTTTGATTACACGTTTTGCAGGACCATGCTTCTCACTTTGCTTGAGAGTTGGAGACTATCTAATCTCTGCCTAAATCATGTTGGCTTTATTCTATTTTAATGCAATAGCACATGAAGCCGCTCCCACGTTACTTCCCGAAGGACCTGCAGGCTATAGCAATTTTACACTTAAGGCTGATGTCTGAGTGGGCGCTATAAGCGATGCTACACTCAAAAAAAAAATTGAGTAATCCGTACTTAAAACATTCCACAGCGGTGTCAAAAGTACGGTAAGTAAGGATTTTCTTAAATCAAGTACGAAAGGCTTAAATCTAGAACGAATTCATCAACCGTTGAATTCTTATTTTTAGATAATATTAAGTCTTAACGAGCTCGATTTTAAGCCAAAATAGTCTTGTTTTCAGAATTCTTAGCTTAAATTGAGTATGAATCCGGGCTTGATGTGAGCGTACAATAAGATTATTGCGCTTCTTTCAAGAATTCTTGCCATGATTTGAGCTGATACTAGCGTTTGGTGAAATCCAAAATGAGATTGATTAATGAAATACTGAGATTAAATCGAACCCAAAACGCGCTTATTGTAAGAAATTATAGCTTATTTAGTCCCGACAGAGAATGAATAGATCCTGAAATGCGCTTGATTCAAGAAATATTTTCCTTATTTTAGCTGAAATTTTTTATCCAAAGGGCGATTAAAAAAGAACACTTTCTTTTATATTCTGTTATTTTATTTACAAAGAAAATTTTTTACAATATGAACATAAATAAGATAAATAATAATTTTTCATTTTACAAAAATATTTTTTTAAATAAAAGTAAATAATTTTTACATATAAAATTTTATGCAGTATATTATTCATTTATGCATTTAATTTATTATTAAACTTGTAGTACATAAACATCTTATGAGTATAAGTTTTTAAATCTTGTGTAAGTTTTTCCGTTATTAAGTGGATATAAGTGTAAAGGAGGAGTATCAAATTTTGTAATATTTTTAACTACAATGTCACTTGTGGCAAAACCAACTTCATGGGCTCTAAATTAGAATTAAAATTGTAATTATAATTTGACGTTACTTTTACCTTGTTTAAAATTTGTTTTCCTTTAAAGTTACCTTTTTCGATTAAACAGTTATCAATACCAAACTATATATATATATATTTAAAAACGAAACGAAATACAGATCATTCATCTAATAAGCAACAATTAATTTATGTATGTATATTTATTACCTGTTGTTTTTTCCACTTAAAAATCTTTTCACGTAATTCCATGCGTAGCCCAAGAGAAGGTATTGCTTCCTTTAAGTCGTCTTCTTGCATGTATTGTAAGCTGCTATACGTTACTTGTGCCGCTACTCATATACAACAATAAATTCATTAAATGTGTGTGTGCTTGTATGTTTATTGTTTTAAATTTGTAGTACGGCTGACGAAATGCTTATATAAATATGTTTATAACTATTATTTATCTAAAACATATGTATGTTCATAAGAACATTATTTCCAATTCTTAGATTAAGAAATATTTTAAAACTCTTTCACACATAAAACATATATACAAACATAATACCGATATTTCTTATTCTAAGAATAAAGTTTTTGGATTAAAAACTGTGTTAAAACACGAGGCATGCGTCAATGATATATGTATGTTTGTTTATACGTATGTATGGATTAACAACTATTCTTACATATGAACGTACATACATATATTTTCTTGCTATTTATAATTATTTGGGTACTTACCTTTTAAATAATCAAAAACTGCTTCTAAATCAAATTCCTTTTAAAACTGGAGTAGACAGCAATCGTAATTTACAGTCAAAACTTCGTTTTGTTCCGTCATAAAGAATAATGTAAAAAAACACACAACACAACAAAAAAAGGTAAATTTTAATTTTTGACAAACTAATCAACGAAAAAGTTGAGCACAATAAGTCAACGACAGAATTACGACTAGAGTTGTGTAGTTCGTGAACGACCTGAAGTACTCTATCAATTGAACTATATGGTCTTTTGCTCAGTTACTGAGCGCCTTCTTTAATTCATCATTATTTATATGAAAACAAATATAAAACACTTGAATGGAACCTTAAAACTTATTTTGGTACAAATTAAGGAAAAACATCCTTTTGTAATCAGAAAATACATTATTGTATTATTATTTTTACTTTTAAAGGTTTACAAAAGTAAAGTCAAATAAAATGCACATATATTTAATCTTTAATCTTTTTTAATCTTTCAGTTGCACAATTTTTCATTAGTATGTGTGAATATGTTTTTAATTTCTGATAAATTTATCTCAGGACACTAAAAATTGTGTGAGCTAAACAAATCAACTGGATTCGCTCAATTGTTTTCTGAACTAAAAACAATTGAGCTCACTAAGTGAGGTAGAACTAATAAATAAATAAACGAACTAGTTCGTTCTAGTGAGCTGAGCTAAAAGGAGCGCTCACATTAAAGAGCTGATAAACCCAACTCTAATTACGACTGATTTATTTGTAAGAAATTTCGCAATACAAGACTGCACATCAATCATCAATTAGAATAAATCATAAGAGCAGAGAGTTCATTTCATTATGCTCTATTATTTATGTAACCTTGGAGTTAAAATAAGATATCCTTACTAAAATTAAATATTTCACTCTTAAAATAAGAATAGGGTATTTAATTCAAGAATTTTCTTCTTCTTTTAAACAATTTCACGATGAATTTTGGGATTTATCCAGTTTTCGGCTTGTTATAAGAATAATTCCTTGTTAATCGTACTTAAATTTTTTAAGAACGATTCTGGCAAAAAATAAGAAAAAAATACTTAAATGTAGAATGTGTTTTTTCTTTCTGTGTATAATATCGTACTACAATGCGCTACAAACCCCTGCTTGTGTTTTCTTACGTCAATGCTCAAAAGATGTCAGAGTCAAAGCAAAGCTACAAGAGAGCCAAAACGACAAAGCAGGTTGTGAAATGATTTATAGCGCAGCATCGCTTCGTTATTCTTTTTGTTGTTTATTTATATTGTAGTTTAACCTTTTTCATTTGTTTATTTTATTTGTGCGTGTTTAAATTTTCCATTGATTTTAAAAGATAGGCCGACTTCCTAAACGCCTGTTGCAATGCATAATTTAAAAAAAATGCGTATGCAATGCTAAACATGTCTTAAGTTCAAACTTGCGTTGCAGAGACATTTTTTGCATTTTATCGGCATTTGGGAACGTCGCTATGCAACTCATACATAAAACAAATGTCAAAAACATGGTATAAAATTTAATAATTTTTTTTTTAGAAAAATAGAGGTTACACAAAATTATTTATCCATTTTGTTGGCAAGTGCTGAGGAATTATTGCAGGTCAAATCTTCCAAAAAAATATTGATTTGCTATAAAAACCTATTAAATAGAAAAAAAAATGAAGAGACAAATTTGTTAAGGACAATAAAAATCCCGGGAACAAGTGATCAAAAATAAATATTTTTTTTTTAAGAATTCATTGAATTAATGGATGATGACATTTTTTATTCACATTTAATTTTAAAAATAAACAAAAAAATTCTTAGCCATTGCAGCTCAAATGTTTGCATACAAAATAAAAATAATGCGTGATTTTGACTTCTGATACTCATTAAAGTGAGTTGCCAAACGATTAGGAACATTGTACGTTTCAGAAAGTTTACATATGCATTTGTAAATATGCATTGTAACTTGCGTTTAGGAAGTCGGCCATATTTATAAAATAATATTGATATTGAAAAATTTATAACCGAAGTGATCACATTCTTGGTACAAATTATGAAATTCGCCTTTTTCCTTGCGACTTTTATTTATATCGTGGATTCCTTTCATGAATATTATAGCGTCTAGCATCGCTTCGCTTATAGCGCGCACTCTGACATCTGCCTTACTGGTAGTCAGCTTTCGAGAGTTGATTATTTAGCATTTTTAGGTCCCAGCAAGCACAGATGACTGGCGTCTTACCTCCATAAGCAACAACGTCAAGCAGTCAAAATTTTCAAAGGCGACATGCTCCCGGTGTAATTGAATGGAATATCAAAAAGATTTTCTGAGTAATAAATTCATATTATCACAAAATAAAAATGTATACACTTTGTTACTATTTGAAGGCAGTTTGAACTTGAGGATTTGCGTTTTTTATCTCTAGAAACCAAGGGATTTTGCAACAAAGCTTTGTTTTTTATTTTTTTTTTTTTAACTATTATTATTTGTTAAAGGATTTTTATCTTTTGAAATTACTGTGCATCGTAATAAATAAAAAGCATAACGCTAGATTGTGCCACCAAACAAACAATCATCATCTACTCCAATCGTCGTCCTCGTATTCACATTCACAATTATCATCATACCAGTCAGCAGTATCAGCATCATCGTCATCGTCATTCTCATCATTATGGTATTTAAAGCAAAAATTTTAGGCTCAAACTAACAGAAGCATCAATGGCAGTTAAAATAACAGTAACAGCAGTAAATATAAGGTAATCTTTCAAGTGCTGGCCTTACAAAAAATTAAATAAGTGTGATATTATTTACAACAATTATTGCAGAGAAAAACCGACTTCAAAACATATTTTAACTGTCTATTTATAACGGTTTTAAAATTCTGCAACATGAATCAAATTACATTAACTATTGAAGAACCCTTTAATTTCCAAATCCAACTATTATATCTGTTATTATAGTGAACTTAGCAATACAGGTTCCTTGCCAGTTTTAGCTGATTGTGTAAAACGATTCAAAAGTTTAGCCCTTACCTCAAATTACATTAACTCTTGGGACACCATTTAATTTCCAAATCTAAACTTTATACTTGTTGTAATAGCGGACTTAGAAAACTTTCAACCTTTTGTCTACAACTGTTCAAAAGTATTGCAAAATTATCAAATTAAATGAATTATTGGGGCACCCTTTAATTTATTATTTTTAAAACTGATACTTGTTATTATACAGATCATAGTAATCGGCATTTTGTCCAATTTTCAAGCATTGTTCTAAAATCTTTAAGAGATAGGCCCATATAAGTCAATTCACGTCACCTATTGGCAGACGCTTTAGTTTTTAGATTTATTTGTCTGTTACTTTTTGCTATTGGCAGCTATAGTAATATCAGTTTGTTTTTAGCTTTAGAGTGATGCCCTTTACGGTTTATAATACACTTAAAAAAAACGTGTAGGTTGTAGGGGGACACCCTTTAATTTTTAAAATTGTGAAATGTTTTCAAATAAAGAAAATATTTCAAAATCGGTTCAGAAATGAATGAGTTATGCAGACACAAACATAAAAAAAGCAACATTCAGTCGAATTGATAACTGAAATTTAAAGGGTGGTAGGTGACGTCAGAAAATTTGAAGTTAGAAATTAAAGGGTGTCACTTTAGTGGCTGTAGTGGTAAATCTACTAAAACTAGCTAAAAGTTTCGAGATAACGGGTCCCAATAGTTAATGTCTTTTAATGTATGTGGCAATACTTTGAAAACGTTATAGACAAACAGGTGAATTCTGCTTTAAAGTCGGTTGTTTTTCACAAGGCTTATTTAGTTATCAAATACATCAAAAAATTCAATCTAAAATAAAATCTTAATAGATCTTTTATTAAACTTAAAAAAGTTTCTGATAAAAACCTCTGAAACTTAAAATTTCGAAATTGATTTTTAGTATATAAAGTATAAAGTTTCATAATATTTTTATTTGTAAGTTTATTCTGTTCTAGGATTTAGTTGTATTGTTATTAAAATATAACAACTGTCGCGGTCAACTAAGACACAAACTCAGAATAGAAATTACAAATATGTCACTGATCAACCTCGAAGAAAATTTTTAAAATTTTCACATAAAAATCAAACTGCAAAAAATCACCTTTAATATATTATGAATTGTTGCCGTTTATTTTTTATTTAAACATTTTCCATCATCCCGGAAGTGTACAAGAAGCCGTCATGTAAAATAAAAATTGGCATTTTGTGATGGCACTGTTGGTCGTTGTTGTTATAATATTCAACTTCTTCGTCTATAGTAAACGAACATACACGCACACATACATAGCTGCTGCTCGTTCGATCACAACTCTTTCCAGACGATCTGTTCAGCCTTCAACTTTTCATACTTGCCACAATCTAAGTATATGTTTATTCTTAAAAATAAATATGTATATATATATATACATATATACATATATATATATATATTTGGTTTCCTTGTTTGTTTGTTTGCTATGCGAGTCTAACATTGATATTGCAATATTTCAATCGATTGATGATGCTGCTGTTTGTTATTGTTTGCTGTGGCAACGATTGAATTTGTTTTCATATCAAAATTAGAAGATGGACAAATTTAAACATACATACATACTCACACACATTAACTTAGCTATCCTGTTTAAATACTTATGTTAGTTTAAATGTGGTTAACGACCGACTGAATATTTGAACCATGTAATTTAAGTATAAAATTTGTTTTCTTTTTTTTCAACTGGCAGATAGTTAATAAACGTATGAAAGCCGCATATTAAAGTACAGAATTTGTTTCTGTTGGTGCTTAAACAACGGTAAGATATTATCAACGTTACGTAAGCGTTAAAAATACAAAGCAATTTAAAATGATTTGTTACACAGTTTTTTAAACTCTTCATAGGCTTACGAGCATATATAAAGTTCTAAAGTATGGAAATAGTTTAGTTTTAAATACTCAATAGCTAATTTAAATATTTATTTAAGTGTTTCTAATTAGTTTTTTTTTTCTTTTTGTGGTATACTTATGTTTAGTACACTTTATTAGCACCAGTGTAACGGAGTATAGATTGTAAAAATTTAAATGTATTGCTAGAAAATTGAGTCCATCTATTAATGGTTGTATCTATTTATATTTAAAAAAATGAAAATAAAGCATGCACTTTAAGCGTAAAAGCTGACTGACATATATATAGTTCTTAATTAATTTGAAAAGACAAATGTCAACACTCAGTTAAGGCACTCTTCGGTTAATTAAGATGCGATCCAACAGTTAAAATTGTTTTGCTTATTAAAAATCTAAAAAAAATAAATATTATTTTACAACTAAATAAAAAAATGAAAATGAAGTATTTGTCTTAAACTTAATTCACAATGTCATGCCACTAAATTTACAACATGATTCTTTTGCTTGAACTTGTTTTTCTTTTTTGTATTGAAAACCGACATTTCAGAAATTGTTTTTCATCAATATTTTACATTTTCACTACCATTTCATCAAAAACCTTAAACCTTGCTATAAAATTGAAAAATTGTTTTTGCAATAAAAAAAATGGAAAATTCAATGAAAACCGAAAATTCAGAATTTAAAACTCAAGATTATCAGACATTTTTAAACTTTTAGCGAAATGTTATTTTTTCATAAATTTAAAATATTCCTAAAAAAAACTGTACTTGAAATAAAAAATTTTTAATTTGAATAAAAATATACCAATAATTTAAATTTTTTTTGGAAAAACACTAACAGCGATATTCATAAGAACTTAAAACAGGTTAATAAACCTAAAATTAAAAAATGTTGATAAAATTAAATTCATAAACCATTAATAGACTAAAATACTTTTAATAAACATTCATCAAAATCAAAAATTTTATTTCTTTAAAACAAAAATAAAATGTATTTTGTTATTTATATACTTTGACTAAAAATAAAATTTTTTCCTGGGGTAGATAAAGTCATTTTAAGACGAAAATGTATAATGAAAAAATCGTGGATAACACTTATTTTAAAGTTACGTATCGTTACGTTTTTGTGGTATCTCAAACATTTTAATGCGGAATGGGACATTATGGATATCGTAAAAGATTTTATCAAAATTCCTATCAAGCGCCATATATATCGCAAACAAACTAGAACTAGCCCTGAAGTTTAGTTTTAAAAAGTACGCCAGAATACTTACGTACCTATGTATGTACAGATATAACATAATATTTTTACTACAAAAAGTTGAAAATTTGGCTTAACAATGCGAAATTATTCATAAAATTAATAATAAAAGTTTAACTATATTTAATCGGTTACAAATGGGCCAACATTTTTTTCACACATAATTTGGTGGGGATCCTGAGAATTTATTTTAAAAGCTTTCATATGATACCCATACTTGCCCACTTCGTCAAAGAATATTTAAAATCTTGCATTTTTTTTTTATAAAAAATTAAGGGTTCCCAAACTCTAAAAATATGAGGATTCGCAAGAATTATCACCTAACATTTTTTCCGTAAAATTACTTCTTCTGAACCCAGGACAACTTTTTATTTCACTTGGAGCTACATGGCTAAATTAGATTTATTCAATTAAATCAAAATAAATTAAAAAAAAGTTTCTTTGAATGGTGATGTATATCAAACGTAAACAACTCGTAATAGAACTCATTATGCGAATAATTTTTATTTTATCTATGACCAAAATATACAAATATATTTATTTATAAATTTTTTTTGTTACAATTCTTGTTTGTGGATTTTGCAATAACTAAGAATCTTTCTTTGCGCTAAAAAAGTTTATTTTTTACGTAAAGTAAATAAAAAAACCATATTCGGTTTTTGGGTTATTTAAAAATTGGTTTTTAAAAACCCTAAGTATTAAATGATATTAGGAGTTTCCAGTTAAAAACGTTAATATGCTTAAAGTGTAGATTAAGGCGAATTAATTTTATCAGGTGGCATCGTTGCGGCAGCTGACTATTTTTTGCTTAATTTTCTTATGTGCAGAGTAGCTGTCAAAAGTGTATTATTTTATATTACAAAAGATATTTTTTATATTCTTTAAAATATAATTTTAACAAAAGTTTTAAATAAATTTGAAAAAACAAAGTTTATTGAAAACATTATTAAAAAGTGAGAAACAAGTGAAATAATTAATTATGTTTTGAAGTTTCCCATACATTTAAGTGCCTGTTTTTCTTTTTGTTGTTGTATTGTTGTAGCGGCGCTGCCACCTGGTATTAATTTGCCTTGGTATAGATAATCTATTGATATGTTGTTATTGTGTGTATTTGAATACAAATTTTTAAAAATTGTACATTAAACGAAAAGTGTTTAATAAATATTGTACGTTGGTTATATTTTTTAAGACTTAAACTAAATAGATGAATATTATACTCTTCTCCACCGTGCATATTATTTTGTTCTTCACATAAAATTCTAAATTTTTAAACCTGTAATGATGATAATATGCATAGCTTAAAGGCTTAGTTTTGACTTTTCAAATAAATACATTTAAAGTGCGAAAATATGTCTCGTCTTATATCATAAATTTTAAGATAAGTCCTTTGCTGAAATTTTAAAATTAAGTAATTACTTACAATTTTGTAAGTCATTAGGCTTCACAGATATAAATACCCGGTATGAATATACGAAACTGTACGCTATCTGTTGTCGAAAGGAAGCCTTGCACGTTTATGCTCAATTTATCAACGGATGGTTTCAAAATTTATCTGCTGCTTTTTTTTTAACAAAAATATATTGTTATATGTTTTTTATTTTTAATGCCTTTGTTTGCGATATTTATGGCGTTTTATAGGAATTTTGATAAGATCTTCTATGATATCCATATTTTCCTATTACGCGACAAAGTGTTTGAAATATCACAAGATGTTAATAAACGTTTAAAAGATACCTAACTTTAAAAATGTGGGGTAACGATGATTTTCTCATGATAAATTTTCTTCTTAAAATTACTTTTTCTACTCTAGAAAAAACTTTTTTAATCAAATTATCTTAACAATAAAGTTTATTTTATTTTTAGTCTACTCTGCCAAAAAAAAAAATGCATTATATTCCTTCCTCTGCTATTTAACTCTAGAATCAGGCTTTTACATTTCCCAATCCAGTGGAAATGTGCAGAAGTAATAATGATTCACAAACAGAACAAACCGGAAAGCGAAATATCTTCATACAGAGCTATCAGCCTTCTGCCAATTTTTTCAAAAATGTTCGAAAGACTATTTAAAAACAGGTTACAACCTATTCTGGGGAATCTTAACCCTCTAGTACCCAAGACCGCCTGTAGACGGGCTAAATTCGTTACTCACTTATTTGCTTTCCAAATATCGTTACTCACTTATTTGCTTTTTTTTTGCATTTTGTATAATTCGGAGAGGTCCAAAAAATTGTTTTTTATATATTATTATATATTTTTAACTCATATTTTTAACTTATAGTGGCATTTTGGGTAGCTAACACGATCGTTTAAATTTAGAAAGTTGTGAAATGCGGACGAAAAATTTTGGTACTAGAGGGTTAATATAATTCCAGATCATCAATTTGGATTTTAACACAAACAGGCGAATCTGGAGCAATGCCATCGTATAGTGAAAACTGTATCCGTTTCACTAGAGAGAAAGTCTTACTGTTGTGCAGTATTTTTAAATGTAAAACAGGCTTTTGATAGAGCTTGGCATGAAGTATTACTATTTAAACTTAAAAAGATTTTACCAACTCCATTTTGTTTGCTTTTAAAATCGTACTTAAGGCGTGTGTGAAACGGCAGCAAAGTACTCTTGTAAATAAAATTTTGACAGCTCTGAGGTGAACAAAATTTTACTAGCCCTGAGGGCTAGTAGAATGTTAATAAAAGCATAAAAATTTATGACACAAAAATTTTAAATCTACAAGAAGATTTAATACTTTTGTGACAATGTAAAAGAAATTATTTTCTTAAAATCAAAATTGTAACTATTGAAAATTAATGAACATACATACAATATACAGTGGCTCACAGCTTATTTAATGTACTGCATAATTCAATTTTTTAAGTCCTGTAACAATAAAACTACAAGGAATTAAAAAAACAAATTGGTATCACTTAATAGAGAAAAGGGCTTAACAAGAAAACTTTAATTATTTTAAAAATTAACATTTAAATATCCTAAAAGTAAAAAACAAAAAATACAGCTTTTTTCATCTCACAGCTTATTTTATGCGATTACCTTTAGTTTTGAAAACTTTCAAGTTGTGTTTGCTAATTTATATTTTTAATACTTTGTCTGGTCCACTTTATTGTCTATAACAGAGTTGAGACGGTTTGGTATAAATGCCACTAGTTTTCTCATTGAATTGCGCGAAATATTCTACCACTCCAATCCTTTTAGGCCATTTTTGCTTGAAAACTCGTGTGGACTAACGATTCTTCCAAAATGGACCATAGATTTTTAATGACATTGAGGCTTGGTGACTGAGGTAGAGTATCCTTCAAGTAGTTATAAATTGACCAAGACTTGACAATTCCCGATTAATGTTTCGGTTTGTTATCCTGATAAAATTGAAAGTTTGATCTTTCACCCAGATTCTCTGCATTCTGCAACAAATTGTCCTTTAAAATTTGAAGATACTTATTTTTGTTAATGGTTGTTTCAATAAAATCCCAGTACCAGCAGTCAACATACAAGTCCAATCATGACGCTGCCACCACCATGCTTAACTGTTGCCTTTAAATAATCTTTATTAAGCTCGGTGTTAGGTTTTCGCCATACGTAGGACTTACCACCCGAGAGGAATCTGTTAAATTTGGATTCATCGGTTAAGATAACCGCATTCCAAATCGATACGTCCTTGAGCCTGCATATTTTGGTTTTGGCGCTAATGAAAGGCTTCTTACGTGCAACTCGACTATTAAAATCATTGTGACGAAGAACACACCGAAAAGTTTATATGCAGCATTGTTTGTCCAGGTCATATTGAATATCGAAAGTCAGTTTGGGAGCTGAGAGCCCTGTATTTGCTTTAATTTTTCTCACAATATAAGGCTCATCATGTTTATTAAAAATTTTATTTGGAACTTCTCAACATTTGTTAATTGAATGGTTTTCACGGACGAAGCACTCGATAATTTCTTGCGACGTCTAAGCTTTTTTATTCATCATTTCAACTATTTTCTTTTGCGAGTGACCGTTTTTAAAATGATTTACTTTCAATTCTCTCTGTACTAATGTTGTGCGTGGACCAATTTTAAATTTTCTCGAAATTAACCAAATTACTGACAAAACATGACCATTATTAAGTGCCAATCATATCGAAAAGTAAAAAAAGGTTTGTATGAAAAATTAAATATAATTTAACTGCGACGATGTCGTTCCCAAAAGAATTGAAATAAGCAATAGAAAATATTTTTTAATTAATTAATTTCCTTTTTTCTATAGAAATGTCAAAATTATATATTAGCAACAAAAATATCATTTTACACAGCCGTAATACATGGTACTTTGCTGCCGTTTCGTACACGCACTTAGTAGAAAGAAAATTCTTTGTCAAAATAAGTGATGGAAAGTCAGTAATGTGTTACATCAATGCAGGTGTACCAGGAGGAGTTTTCAATACCTGTAAACGATAATGTTCTGTTGGCCACTTACGCAGATGACACTGTCATTTTATCAACAAGCCTTTCACCACTTAAGGCTGCATCTGCTATTCAAACAGAACTCGATGCTCTCCAAGAATGGTTGTCGAAATGTAAAATTAGTGAAAATACAGAAAAACCGGTTCTGATAAAATTTACACTAAGAAAAAAAGAATGTCAAGATGTGTTATTGAATGGGTCCCAAATACCGAAATCAGATACAGTCAAATGTCTAGGAATGCACCTTGAAAAAAGGTTAACATGTCAATATGTCAAAACTAAAGAAATCTATTGGTTGCTCGGAGTTAAGTCAGAGCATAGTTTAGAAAACAAAGTGAAAATTTACAAGGTAATACTAAAACCAGTATGGAGCTACGGTATCCAACTATGGAGTACTTTAAGCAACTCCTATATAGAAATTTTACAAAGGTAGCAATCTAAAACATTAAGAAGCATAATTAACGCGCCTTGGTATGTTACAAATAAACAAATCCACAATAATCTAAAAACTCCTAATGTCCATGTTGAAATAAACAGATTTAGCCACATACTTTGATCGCCTAAGTAACCACAGTAATATTTTGTCAAATAATTTACTAGATGAATTAGAGGAAGTTAGAAGCCTTTAAAGAATTCATGTACTCGATCTACCATACAGAAAATAGAATATTTTTTTATCAAATTAATAATTAAACATAATATTAGTAGAAGTACAAGGCTTGCTGAAGCTTAATAACCTGTGTTAATTTTTCTCTTATTCTTGTTAATTTTTATAATCAAATTTACATATTATTGTGAAAATAGGTTGTAAATACATAAATAAAATGGGAAAAAAAATTTTAGTTCAAAGAAAAAAAATGTTTGAATTTAAAAATTTTTATTAAACGTATTTGAGTCTATTAATCGTTTATGAATATAATTTTATAAACTTTTGTCTATTTTAGGTTTATTAATCTGTTTTAAGTTTTTATGAATACGGCCGTACAACTTTAATTCAATATAACAATTTATTTGTTTAGATACGTTTATAACACAAAAATACATGACGGAAACTTTCTCCTCTAAAATAATCGATGACGTTCAAAAGGAAAATGTCTCTATCGGTATGTCGATAGCTTTTATATACAGATTTTTAGGATACTTGAATATACTAGAATTCTATTAACTCCGTCCATCTTTGGAATTTTCAATAATTAGGTGGTTATTTGGGCATTTCGTTTCTTATTGATTGTTATTTTTTTATGACTTAAACTAGCATCTTCGTAACAACATTTTTTGCATATTTACAATAAAAACAAGAGCAAGAGTTTGTGTGTGCAATATACATAAATAATGCAAAGCGATACATAAAAAAGCAAAGATGCTTTTTCAGAAAAATAAATCAAAGTCGAAAAAAATCTTTTAATCGTATGTCTTTAATTCAGTCAATTTTCTGTTTAAGAATGTGCTGGTATTTTACATATGATTGGACTACTTCTGAGGATTTAATCTGTCTTATTATTGAAGACTGTTTATGTAATGAACACATTTTATTAATTACCTTTCATTATTTATTGCTCTGACGCCGTATTAAAAAAATTACTATATTTTAAAGAATCTAAATGATATAATTAATGCGGAAAAGTCTTGTAGTAAAAAATCAAATTTATTATTTTAAAGCTTATTAAAATTAAAAAAAATTTAAATAACTGTAGTTTTTTACATTATATACAATAATTAATTATTATTAAAATAATTGCTTTTAAAGCGTGATTGTTGCACATTTCAAGTAATTTTATTTTAAATCTATTAAAGAAATTCATTCACTACCTTGGATACTCAACGAGCAGTAGATTTATGACTTTAAAAGTACAAAAAGCAAGTAAAAGTGCACACGAGAATAAATTCAAGTACCATAATTATATGCATTCCTGAAGGTTATTTCTTCAACTTAACTTTAAGTATAAACAGCAATTTTAACTGCAGCAACTAGAAACAAACGAACAAACAAACAACAAACTCCCATTTCCTAACTCAAACAACTAAACGACATTTTGATTCATTCACATACAGATAGTGCAAGTTAGAGGATCTTAGATTTTTATCATTTTCACTTGTTGTACATGGAAAACAGTCATTATGGTAGCGGCAACAAACAAACGACAAGAACAAACGCTTTATTTTACAGCCAACGACCGCAGGCAAGCAGTCGTTTTACTTTTCTTCGTTATGTGGTATTATTTCGAGAAATATGATAGATTTCCCACTTAGCACAATGTATGTGGTCGAAAAGACCTGTCACTGAAATGTTACTGCACTTGAAAATAGCAATTAATTCTAATCAGTGAGTTTTTAAGTTTTATGTTAAAATGGCATTGGTGTTGGTGTTGGATACGCTGGCGGCATGTATATTCAATTTCTTAACTAACATTTTAAATGCCATCGCGTTCTAACAGACAATAACAAAAAATATTAACATCATACCAATTATAAATATGAAATGTTAAACACAAAGGAGAACACTAGTTAGAAATTATAAAATTTATAAATTCTTCAAAATATATCCGATATGCACGTGAGAGTTTTGTAAGCATAAGATGTACAGTGCACTGTGGGGCAGAATTAACACATTTTAGAATTAGCTCATCCATTTGTAAACGGCCAGAACGACCGTCACGAGCTTAGAAGACGAGCACCTTAGCTTAAGTTTTGAAGCTGGGTACCAAACACTTTTCAGGAATGGCGCTATGTAGTCTTAAAGTTGAATGCCTGGCTTGTGCAAATTTTTCAAATGCTTGACATTTCTTAAAATTTACAAATTATATATGGTGTTAAAAGTCGAAATTTTGTTTTATAATGATCAAGTTATAAGCAGTTTAAAATAAATTTTTAGGATTTTTCGATTGGGTACAATTTTTTTAGTTTTTAATGGTAGTTAGCGAGTGAAATTTTAAATCTATATATATATAAATCTATATATATATATATATATATATATACAGAGAAAAGAGATTCGTCGTGAGAACCGAATTTTTTGCCAATCTTATTTGGTCGGTTGTGGCTATTATCTGAAATTCAGTTAATAGGACTGAATAAATACGGTACTTCCAATTATTTTAAAAAATTATTCGATAGCCGATAAGAAGTATTATTATGAATTAAATTAAACAACGATATTTTTTACATTTGTCTTTATTTAGGATAAAAAAAAGAAAACAAATAAAACATTTCTTGACTGTAAAAATAACTTTTACGTGCTTCCTCACGCTTTCATGCTTTAAACTTTTGACTCCATTGTCTTCTGTCTTACATTTCACTCTGCACGCTTTTCCACTGCAAAGTAAATACAACTTTTCAAAACCTATTTTATTTATACATGTCTTGAACTTACCTCTTAACGTTATTGGAGAAATTTTCGCCACTTTGAATAAATCTTATTGCACATTTTTTAATAAATTTTAATATTTTTCAAATTTTAATATTTTGTATATAAATTTTATGTTTATTGTGTCAAAAAAGTAAGAACACAATAGATTTTTGTAATTCTAACTTCCAATATTAGGGTTTCGGTACTAAAGTGCTGAATAAGTTTCCTTGCATCACCCAATAACCACAATAGGTTTTAGTACAGACACAAATTGGGCTGGTAAACTTTGTTAACTGTTGTTGCGACCAACCTTTGAGATCTAATATAGTTTGTTATTTTATAGTACAAAAAATCTGTCAAGATTATTTTTTATTTATTATTCAAATTAAATTAGGATGTTAGTAACTGAATTTTGAATATTTTAACTGATTTTTTACCGATCTTTTTTCTGTGTGTATAATTATTGCTAGTGTGGTGTGACTTTATAACTCATGAACGGTCAAATCGAATTAAATTTTTATCGTTTCTTCATATGGTCGTGTAGATCGTTTACCTAAAGTTTGCACGAAATCGACCGAACGCGTTTGTGACTTATGACTTAAATGGGCATTTATAACTGCACCGCTTTAAAAAAATAAAACAGAGATAGATATTTATTTCGAAGAGGGAATTTTAAAAATAAGGAACAGGAGGAGTAAGTGGTGGAGAGGAACAATGCGCGGAATCGATTTTGACAAAAAGCAATTTTAAGAATATTGAAAGATAAATAAGTCGTGATTCGTAAGGTCCAATAGGCTGAAGAAAATCTGTTATAACTTTCATATAAATCAATTAAAAAATTTACTTGGAATAGTACTCGTGGTACGTTTAGTCTCGTTCAGGTAGCGAAACACCCCGGGAAAAGCTAGTAATTAAAAAAAATTTAAGAATGTATCTTTTCTGACTTAGAAACGAAACGATGTTTAATTTAAAAATCAAAAATTATGTTATTTTTGTGTATTTTAATTAAAAAAAAATTAAATGTGTTTTTAACCTGTGACTCTACTATAAACTAAGCAGAAACTATTTCTGAAATTGGAAGAATAATTTCAGAAATAAAACTTTTAAGAAATTAGAAACAGCACCACTCCTTGAGTTCATACACTATTCAGACATACGTTTTAATTTAGACAATTAAAATTTAAATTGAGTGATTAATTTTGGTGGTGGTGGTTTGTATATAAGTTAGAAGAAAGCTGAGAAGACTATGTACAAGTAAACGGTAGGATAATAAAACTATAAAATAAATAGTATAAAATAAACTAAAAATTTTACAAAACAGACGAAACAAATTTTGCAAAGTATTCGAAAAAAATGTGCTTGCAATCGGTGACAAAGCTCTTGCAAATGCTAACAAAATGCTGTAAGCATCGAACACCGCTTTTTTCACTGTTTAAGGTATTTATGTTTATGATTGTTTGTTATTATCGTCAGTTCGCCTTTACTTTGCTATTTTTTTTTTTTCTAAAAATGCGTTTATTGCGCTTTTTTTATTTGAAATAGTAATGTTGTAAATTTTTATTTTACTCTATCGTTGCTAGTTTCTGCCGGAAATTTATTGAACAGACCTAATTTTTACACTAGAAATTTGTGTTTGTAAATTTGGAAGAATGAAGAGAAGTTCGGCTTTAAGAGATAGTTCGCTTTTTTTATTTGAAATATGGAACTCTTCCAGTCAGTACGATCAAGTTCTGACTGCACGCTAGCTTTGAATCTTTATTGAATTTTCAAAAAATTTTCATTTCATTAATTTTGAAAATATTTTATTTTCATTTTTATGGCATTTAGTTTTGTCATTATATAAAATTTTCTCTCACTGAACACACTTCATAAGGGTTGTATGAGGAAACTTAATCAATTAATGACTCAATTAAGTACTAATTGAAAAATTTATTAATTAATTTCTTATATGATAAATTAAATTTAATTAGGGCCTTAATTGCGTATATTCCTTTATTGCGCAATTAAAACGTATTTCTGAACAGGGTATCAGTGACCAAAAGTATACAAAGACAAACTTTCACTGAGCAACATACAACAGATTTTACATAATGAGCTCGTTTTCCTCTCTTTTTACCGACTTAACCCAGTCAATTCTGGGTCGATTTTAAAATTTTGTTTTAATTGACAGGTTATGCTTTCAGATTGGTCCCGTTTTAAAAACTGTTGATAGTTTTAAAAAATCAAAGAGTGTCTCCATATAACATACATGTTTAACACGTGTATTGTGAACCGCGAAGTGCACCCCTTTAAAATTAAAAAACTTGCTTACACAAAAATAAATCTAAAAATTAAAGTGTGTCCCCATAGGTGACGTAAATTGACCTATATGAGCCTATCTTTTGAATCGTTATAGGCAAATGGCTGAAAATTGAACAGAATGTTAATTGCTATTATCGTAATAATAAAGAGTAAAAATATTTATAATTATAAATTAAAGGCTGCCCCAGAAGCTCATTTTATTTGATGCATATGGCCATACCTTTAAACAGTTGTAGAAAAGCGATTGAAATTTACAAGAAAGCTGTATTGCTCAGTCCGCTATAACAACAGGTATAATGTTTAGATTTCGAAATTAAAGGGTGTCCCAATAGTGTAAGTAATAAACAGAGGGTTGATATTTATTAGCTGTAGTGCTAAGTCCGGTATTACAACAAGTATCAAATTATAATTTGGAAATTAGAGGCCATCCCAATAGTTAATTTGATTTGATGTAAGTGTCCAGACTTTTGAAGCGTTGTAGACAGATTGCGAAAATCTTTTTTGCAGTCTAAATTTTTTTTGCAGAATTATTACAATATACTCGGATTCAATGTCTGATGCCGTATAAAAATTCCTATTTTCCTGCAGAGGAAAAACGTAAAACTATTGTTCAGTATTAATTTAATTTCCAATATACTTTTTCTCTAAATAAAACAATGATCAAGGGCAAAATAATTCAATTCAATATTTCTCTAGTAGTATTTCAGCTCCACTGATGTATCTCCTCACTAAAGAATTAGTCCCACTGTATATTGCTATTTATATTGAAATTAAACTAAAATAATTTAATAGAAGATAATTAAGAGAATGATTATTAAATTCATTCCGCTATAAAAATTGCACGTTTCTATCACAATAATTTATTTAAGTTGTTAACGTCCTTTTGAAAAATGTTAAGCAATTAAAAATTTTTGAAATATTGCTTCTAGATAATATAGAAAGAATATAAAAATATGTCTTACGTTAAGGGAAAATCTTATGTATTTTGAAATTCATACAACAATGCTGAGAACAACTAAAAAAGACATAATAATTATGGCTTTCTGGCTTGTCGCAAGAATACAAATGCCTATTAAATTGTTACTTTGGATTTTTTCTTTCATCTAAGGAAACTATTTAAATGCTTTTTCTCAAGAGTTAATCTACAATACCAGTCAACTTTAGATCTTTGTAGGGAATTATTTCGCGTTAACCAAACAAGGTGAAATGAAAAGTCAGTTTAAACAATAAAATAAAAAACTAAACAATTTTCCAATATTTTACTACATTTAGTTGTAGTATTTTTATTTTTGTTTTTTAATTTAAATTTTCATTTAATTAAAACATTTATCCATTTGGTATATTGTTGGCTTTACTTTGCATTTTTACGATTTTGTTGAACCAGCAGCTCGAATAATATTTAATTTATATAAATTTTATTTATATTTTTGCAGTTTGCTTGTTTTAGTATATGTACTCGTATACTACACCCGGTGTTTTTAAACTTCTTTTAAACGTTTTAAAGTTTTCGGTTGTTTTTACATAAAACTTTAATGATAAATTTTAAATAAAATTTAAGTAAAGAAGCGAAAAAGTATGATTTGTGCTTCTGAGTGAAAGAACAGTAAAATTAAATGAATTTAGGAAAAGTTTTTTTTTTTTAACGAAGCTGAAAATGCGCAGACAGTAAAGAGTAATAATGTTAGATAAATATATGAGATCGTAAACTAGTTAAAAGAATATAATAAAAAGTATTAGAAAACAAATTATAAAAAAAGTAAAAGTGCAAACTGTGTGAAAGCAGGTTAATAATTGAACAAAGTACAAGTTTGTTTCAAATCTTTATTAACAAAATAATTACATTTACGAAACTATTAGGATATTTTAAAACAACTCTTTTTACTTTTAGAATATGTGTTAGGACTTTTACTTCCTTTAAATAATTAAGTTCGTTTAACGACAGCGAAACACATGTAAAACACAAGATGTAAGAGTAATCACACCTAGCGTCGTACACGTAAAGAAATAATATGGTTGAGGTAACCATAATCTAAGAGTAAGACAATATGGTTGCATTATATGGTTGCTAACAAAACATAGTATTGTTACATTTGCAACCATATTGTTGTCCAAAGTATAAACAAAATTATGTTCAAATATAAACATGAAATAGTTAAATTAAAATATAATAATATGGCTGAAAATAGCATGTTATATAATTGAATTATAATGTAGTCTCGCAAGTGCAAAATTTTCCTGATATAAAAAACTAAATATTTATTTTATTTATAAACGATTTGTCATAAAAATTATTTAAAAACATAAATTCATAAAAAAATCAATTATTTGCTTAAAATAACAAATACATAAATAATTTCACAATTATGCTTCAAACACAAAAATAAACATTTATATGCTTACAATACATACATATTTACTTCAAATTTTTAATTTGTTTTGGTTCCCTTTTTATTTGTTTTCATATTTTTCATTTTATTTTTAATTATTTATTTTGTACATAAATTTTTATTTTTTTCAATTTCTTTAACAATCAAAAACAATTTCAAATTTTAGCCACTAGAAAAATTACTAAACTGTCAAATACTAGAACAAAATATTTTAAAGCGTAAACATTATTCTGTTGCTTTTAACCATACTTTGATTAATAATAATATATTATGGTTAAATATTTTATATTATTTTTAAAAAGTTATAAAACTTTGGTTGTGGTTGAAATTTTTTTAAGTTAAAACAACCATGTTGCATTTTTTGTGCACAGTAACCATATAATCGTTAAAAGTAAACAATAAATGTTTATCGTGACTAAAGTTTTGGTAAAAACAACTATAATTGGTTCTCCGCAACTATTCATTGTTACAAGGAACATAATATGTTTATTGTAACCATATCACAACCATGGTTTTTTTCTGCGTGTACGTTGAGTACAAAGGTGGACTAAAATCATATTTACTAGAAGTTCATGTGAACACTTTTCTGAAAATGGTTTACTAGCACCATTTCCGACCTCATAAAATATATATATTCTGAGTTCTTATGCACAGCAAAGTCGATTGAACGATGTCGGACTGTTCGTTCGTGTACGTGTTGAAATCAACTTTTCTAAGGCACTGCATAAGCTAGAGAAAGTTCAAATACGCCAATCGATCAGAAGTAAATTCGAAAATTTGTGCTATTAAAAATCAGTAAAATATATCCATATCCTTCGAGAAAGCTGGTAAAACACCATGCCTGCCTCTAATCTTTCCATATCTTTTTTCAACTTTCGTTTGTATTTCTGCAGGTGGTTATGAGTTATGATAAAAGGTAAGAAACTTGGTAGCAAAGGCTAAAATTTTGGCATCGAAATATTTTTTTGCACAGAGCAACATTGTGGTGGAAAAGAACTTCTAATGCCGATTAATATTTAAGCTTTGGTTATATATATATAAACTGAAGAATATATAAGATTCAGCAAAGCCAAATATAACACTCTCGCTTATATTAAAAATTGATTTTTGACTCCAACATATCGACCAATTAAGCTGGAAACGTTGAAGCTGCCGTCATGCTAAGATATACTCCTCGAGACATTGAAAATGCAATTACTAAACAAAACTCGAAAAAATGCCCTAATATAAACAACACAAGTAACGGCATGTTCCGTCCTAAATATTAAAAAAAAACAATAATAATAATGGCTGTGGAGCACAGAACAGCCACGCACCACCACAACCAGGTTCGGGAATAAGGGTTTTATTAAAAAGCAAATCTGATGCTCTTCACCAATATCCTTTAGACTTATGGTACATGTAAACACAAATCCAACTTTCAAACTTCAACAGAACTATGGTGTAATGCCCCTTTCAAAAGGGTTTTGATCCTTTCAAGTATCCACAACATACGTTTGAAACAAGAAGTTGCAACATACCTGGCATTAGTTTGTTGCCTTAGTAAAAACGCTTTTCCACTACTTTCAAAAAATAAATATGTTTTTAATCATTCCCGAAAACAACATTTGGGTCAACTCGTTTTACACTAATCTTAATATTCTTTTTATGCCCTGCACCACAAAAACCGCACTCAAAATATTTTGTAGGTAAATTTGAATGAAAAAGCACTTTTAACAACTACTTTTTCATTTAAAAAACGGTCCACTTACATTTCATTTAAATTAAATGTAATTCACAATTGTTTTTGAATGTTGATTTTATAACCAACAAAATATGTAAAAACAAGTAATTTTTCTTTTATTCCAACGCACGAAAAAACAACCTATCAGAAAAGTAAAAAGTACTGTTTTTTTTTATTTATTTCAACTAACAAAATGTAACCTACTAAAACCTTAATAATCACTGTTCTGTATTTATTTTAATGTATAAAATTTAACCTACTAAAACAGTAAAATTAACTGCTTTTTCTTTTATTCCAACTCTCTAAAAATAACCTACCAAAACAATAAAAACTACAGATGATTTATTTATTTTAAATATTAAAAGTTATTACCATGGCGAAATAATACCAGGTGGCCGCAATGGCGAATTCATTAATTTCGCCGTAAACTCTAAATGTCAAACTCCATATATAAAAAATATGTATAACAGTTTATTGTATGGAGTTTGACATTTCACGTTTGCGGCGAAAATTATGAATTCGCCATTGCGACCACCTGGTGTATTTTATTTTACTGATAATTTATTCTACATATATTGACACAAAAATGCTATTTTTTCTTCTTATTTTCGTTTCTTCTTGAAAATCAACGGATTCCAGGATTATTCCATGCTGAAAAAATAATGTACTTTTAAAATATTGTTTATATTTGTGCAACCAATACCTAAAGTACATATCGATCATTTACTACTAAACCATCTTAACTCAAAAAAATCATTGCGAGATAATCGCAGTTGAAGTTTTAGACTGTAAAATGATTCAGAAATGAAAAGTAAATTTAAGAAAACTCAAATTTATATTAAGGAGGATGTTTTGGACAAACAAAGTGGAATGTTTTATTTATGACTTTATTGCTGTAAAAATACATCCACTACTGTATCATAAAATAAAATGGGTCATCATTTATGAAAAGAAAAACAGAGCTTTACTTTGTTCTTAAAAAGCCGATACATTTTAAAAAGATCATCTTTTCATATATACAGTCACAAACGAAATAGAGTAGCAATTCATTGGAATGGACGGTGATACTAAGTTAATTTGTGTTTTTTTTTTTTTGGTTTAAATTAATGTATTTGTAACGTTTGTTTTATATGTTACTTATTCTTCATGTTGTTTGGAAAGTTTTATATCTTAAAATTGTTTTGTTTGTGTAAATAATTTAACTATATTCCCTTGAGAAAGTCAACAAATAATTGACGAAACGTCGGGAAAAAATGTAAAAATAAATTAGTTTTATTTACATTTGGAAACACTGGTCATACTAGCTTATACACGGAACTTAAAAATAAAAAAAAAAAAAATGTGACAATGTTTTAGAAAGCGATGTGATCTTCACGTTATGAAGTTTACTCCGCAACTGAAATGTGTTGTTCTTATTGACAAACAAAGTTTCTAAACATGAAATCAAATAACGGCCCATTCTCTTCAAAAGTGAAAAGTATAAAAGGCATAAATAATATGGCGAAAAAATCTGCATGGTAAACACCAAAATTTTAAATTTCCGGTTATATCGTTATATTACTAAATAAGCGATATATCTGTAATTAGAAAATTTAATTTGGGACCAAAAATGGACCCAAGTAGGCCGTGGCACCACGGCTACCTGCCTAAAGGGTACAGAATTTATTTTATTTATTCTCTACCTGTAAAAAGGGAACATAATTTTTTTTAAACTTAATGCAAATTTTAGATACTATCTAAAATACTTATCAATATTTATTTGATATTTTTATTACATATATTATTTTGTTCTAAATTTTTTTTTTGTAACTGACATATTTTCCAACAGTTTATATTTTTTTATTTTATATTTTAAAGCCATTGTAAAATATTGTTTTTCTACTGACGAACTTTTTTTTAATTAGGTATTTCATTTTTACTGAAACAAGGTAAAAATTAATTGATAATTTTGATTGCACCGAAAATCAGTATTTTTTGTCGTTTGTTTTTCTAACAACATTCAAAAAAAGTTAAATAAAAATGTTCTTCCCAAAACAACCATATTTTCATTTATTTTTAACTTTACTGAAAACTTCTTAAGTAAACTGAAAACAGTTCAAATTTTTGGAGTGCGGAAAAAGGATATATGTAACTAACTTTGCCATTCATTGTTTTTAATTTCTACAATATCCAGTTCCGACCCCATAAAGTATATATATTCTGAGTTCTTATACGTAGCGAATTTGATTGAGCGATGTCCATCTGTCCGTCCGGTGTAGCCGAATATAGCACTCTTAAATTTTTTTATAAAGAGTTAACCTCATTCTCCTTTTTAAACTTTAAGAACTTCAGTTTTAATCTTCTTGATCTAGTATGCGACCTAAAATAAAATTGTCGTGGAATGGCCTGCGCAGCTACCATTCCTTATCCCGATAGAGAGTTTTTGAGCAGACATAAATGAAAAGCCCGCGAATTAAAAACTATTTACAATGAGCATCTTTAGACTGGACTTATGGCCTTTTCGTTTCGGAAAATAAATGTTACCCAACAATTACACAAAATGTAAACCTCGAAAAATTGCTACACAATTTGTAGCCACAATAGAACAAAAATTGTAATTGAAATCTTCTAACTACCTTTTACATGTCAGTAATGTTTAATTAGCATTTTAAAGATAAAGTAATATAACACTGTGTTTAGCAAAAGTAAACATCAGTTATCAAGAGTAAGAACTACTAAAAAAAGTGTAGCATACTTACCCTTACATAAAATTGAGGGTAAAATATTTAACATATCTTACACTTTTTCGTGCAACATATTTTCAAAAGAACATACTTTTAATTTACACTATCCAATATTTTTTTTAGAAAAGAACACAAAGGTGTAAAAAGTGTTATGCAACATTTTTATCAGAAAAGAAAACGCCATTAGTTTACTCCATGCGAAGGCGGTGCGTCGTAGATGTCAGTAAAAATCTCCATGCAGCTAAACATTGATGTAGTTTCTTTATTTCCTTTAGTGTTTTCGTTAAATATTGTTTTATTTTGTGGTGTTTGACCAAAATAGTGCTAATTCTCTTATCTTTGAAGATGATGAAAGAGAAGTAATTAAAAAGTTATAAAAATATAGTGCTTTTTATATCTGTCAAAATTTTAGCTGTCGTAAAATTAAAATACATATAAAATGTGAAATTCATATTCAATTTCCGAACTAAGCTGAAATCACTTTGTTATTGTAAAATTTGAAAGACAAAATCGTATATATTGTTATGTTTTTTCACTTTTTAACACAAACGTACGGGGATTCTTTTGATTGCAAATACCACTGTGGCTCATTATAAATTCTATATTCTTACTTTGTGGCTTTATCTGGCATCCACAGACAACTCCACTACGTCTTACATCCTAGCGAGTCATTTCTTTAAACCAATTCGCAACAAACATTTCCCGTACACTGTTGTGTTATGCTTCCTTGCGCTAACCGTTAGAGTTCTTACTTTTTATTATAAAGGGTGTCTTAACAATTATCTTTTAATCTTATATTAAATTAGACTTCTCAACAAAATTATCTGCCATGGCTTCTCACAATAATTGTCATTTCCTTTCCGGGAGGTTTGTACTGCTCTTCTTTTAATTTTTATTTTTTTTTTTTTGATTGCATTATAACATATGTTACTTTCCTTTATACGCATGTTCGAAGGTGGGCCTCGAACTCATGATCTTTTGTTTTACAGCACGCACCTCTACCAACGCAGCCATTAAGGTGGTTCAGCTTTTGTTAGCTAATTGTGTATTATTTTACACCATTACACTTATTCAACACATTAATTTGGAAACATAACATTTTTTTTTCGTGACAATATCTAATAGCAAAAAACATTTCTTTAGTGAACAGATATTAAATTAAAAACATAACAACAGCACTTATTAAAGCAATTAAAACGTTAATAAAACTTTAAATCAAGATCAAGCAAATGTTTGTTAAAACAAAAATTATTCGTTATATCGGCTCCACCATCTAAAGTTTTTTTTTCAACTAGTACTTATTTCGTGAATGGTAACACTTAGCTCATCTCTGATTTGACAGATAATTAGTTTTATCCTTCCGCTGAATGAATATGGTTGTGTATACGCATGAACAATGCTGGAAAATATTGCGACATTACCTTGAAAATCATGGTAATGTTGCAGAATATGTGCGAAAATTGCGTACGGATTTTGGAATAAGAGAAGCACCGTCAGCTTCGTATGTTCATTATCTTCTGAAAAAAGTCTTTCACTTTCAACTGGCATCATCATCGATAAACCAAAGCGTGAAAAGCCAACCATCCATTAACATCACTTCACTGTCGTTCTCAACACTTGAACATTTCGGAGACATTATTGAGACGAATTTTTCATAAAGACCTTGGTTTGACGCCTTCAAAGTCCAATTGGTTCAGAAGTTGAACCCAACTGACCATCAAATGAGTTTTTGCTTCGCATTTTTAAAAAAAGTTATTTGGCGGACCCTTTATTATTCTTTGTAAAGCTTTCGAGGTCTGGTAAAAGCGCTGATATAGACTACAAGACTTCTATTGCAATTTGTTTGAAGGAACAAAGAAAATTTCTTAGACTCTTCAAAAGCACAATAACTTCATATCAAGAACACCCATAATATTTCTGTTTTTTTTTTCGCTTGCGTTCTTATAAATAGTTTCGGGCCCACCAACAGAGCGTTAATTTAAAAATAATTTTATTTAATTTAAAACATTTCAGCAGCAATATATACTTTTGACACTCCATTTCTCGAATGCATCTCGATAACACTACAATATATTTAAAAGGGCGTAACAGACAAATTTACCAACTTAATTCTATATCTCAACTAACTGACACTTGTACCGGTGTTGATAAACCCTTAAAGCAGCAATCACATCCTGCCGTTGTAAACATTCAGTAAGCAAAAACAAAAAAAAAATAATTTAATAAAAAAAAAAGATTTTTAAAAGCCAAACAAATTAGTATTCGTCACATGACAACATGCATTTTTATTTAATTTTATTTACTTGTTCACTTTACATCAGCTGCTGTCTTACTTATGTACAAGATTTTAAAGATAATTCTCATGTTTATACTGATGCTGCAGACCTTTTTCATAAATACGAATAAAAAGCTTAAATTATATCACACACTTCAATGAAAACAAAAACTAGCAAATAAAGTAAAAGAAATAATATCAATTAACAGCATTATAAGAATAGTATCACAATATGAAATAAACTGAAATTTGCAACGAGAACCTGGTTTTTTAATGCAACCAAGGAGTTAGTCACAAGAAACAAAATAAAATCTTCACCTTCAATGCGACCAAACGACCGACCGCAAAGGACGTCAACCATGTAACACTTACATATATGCATATGTGTATATATATAGCTAAGCAAAAGTATTAAAGACGATGACATTCTCCATACTTATCATTTTAGACATCATCATAGTGAACTTGGTGATCACCATAAACAATATGATGACAACGATGAAGATGTGGATTTTATGAGTTTATTTTTATCACTTCACAACATTGTTTTCTATTATTAATTTCTTCTCTGTAGGTGGAAAAGGGTGAATACAAATTGATCGTTACGTTTGTTTACTTCTGCATTATTTAAACATATGCGATCCCATTGAAACTTTTAGCAAAACTACTCAATATAAAATTACAGCCTACCTATTTTCTAACACTTTATATATATGTATATATATATATTTTTTTTAAACTAAATTTAACGTGAAGCGAAAAATCCAAAAAAAAAAAATGTTTTCTGCAGTTTCCTTACAATGAGTGCTTTTTACGACCACTAGAACTTTAAATTTTTAAAAATAACTTACGAAATTAAATTTTAATGAAAACATCAACAAATGGCATAAACATTTAAAAATGATTTCCGATATATGGCCACCGCGGCTATTTTTGAAGAAAAGCCTTTAGGCCACTTTTTCAAGCATTGCCGGCAATATGTAACGAATAACGCGAATAATATTGGCCTTCAAGGTAGTTTGCCAAATTTCAATTAAATTTTTTTTAATAATATGATGAAGTGCTAAACGGGTGGAAAGCTGGATGGAATTCTGGAACTAAATGAAATCTCTGAGTCCATACTTAAAACAATCAAAATGAAATTATATTTATTTTGATTGCTCAAGAAAGTAACAAAACCCCAGTAGGAAAAGAATAAATAAAATATAAAGGAATTAGAGCTTAGTTGCCTTTGCCTTCATTTTACCTTTTTTATGTTAGCTGCTGTACCGATATTGAACAAGAAAAATCGTGTATATAATGACCATGTTTGTATATGTTCTAGTCTTGACTATACTATAACACCAACACAACACAATTACTGTGATAGGACCAAACAAAATGTAATACGATGAGGCATATGTCTGAAACGTTTAGTGGTTATAGGTGCAAATATTATCCAAATGCATGCAGCTACCCCAGTCGCACTGATGTCAAAAGAGAAAACATCCAGCTTATGAATGTAATCAATAGGATTGAGATTTCTCAAGGAAATCATTTTTGCAGAAATGCACATTAAAGGAGCTGAGGTAAATGTGCACAAGACCATGCTTTTAGCAATCAAATCAACCTCAACATTGTATTGTGTGGCTATAACGAAGGCACCAGGTGCAGCGGGAAAAGTGCCATATAAAAATCCAAATGTGCTCAATTCAGTTGTAACATTAAAACCAGCGCGAGCATTCATGATATTTACAGTTTGACGGCTAACCAAAGGTAAAGCCAATATCTTTACCAAAATTAATATGTCAGGCAGGAGAAACTCAAAACATTTTAATGAACTTCCCTGACCCACTATTTCTAAGCCCAACAGGAATAAAGCTGTAACCGAAAACGATTAAAACACTAGCCACTGTTTCTGGCAAACCATCAGGAAATATACATGAACTGGCCACACCCAGTGGAGTCATCAATAGTAAAGGATTAAAAAAAAGACTTAATAGTGTTCTAAATTATTAAAGATCTTTCGTTTAAACAGCTACTACGTTTGGCCTATTGTTCGGTCGGGTATGTTTCCGGACATAAGGGAGGATTTTGAACCTGCTCAGTTTTGTTTTTCGAAATTTTAGCAATTAGCAATAATATTAAACCTATAGGATTTAAAATGGCCAACGATATGGGGGCTTTTAAATATAAATATGAAGTAAATTCTGGATGTATGTCCTTATACAAAGCCATTACTATTGGAAAACAGATTGCAAAATCAAGCAGACCAGCTCCGGCTATTTTTAATTGACTGTGTTCCAATTCAATTCCACCAATGACATGAATATTAAGGATGGCAAGGCAAAAGTGCCCACAAATGTACCCAGATCTTTATTTTCAGCATTTAAAATAATTTTAAAACGTCCCGCAATGAAACCACATATTATAATACCAAAATATTGTTCCATAGATATTGTAGATTCATGATCGGGATCTGCTGTCATTATCGAAGCCGCTATTGTAATATCTGCAAATACAGGATTTGTTGTGTCACAAAAGAGAAACCTTTACAAAGAATGTATAATAATGGATGTTGTATTGCAATTTTTTAATATACAATTAAGTTTTCCGCTTATAATTTTATAGGCAAAAACTACGTTATTTTGAGGGTTTATTATTTTAAATTGATTTGTTTCCGTATATGCAGTATATAACAAGTGTTACCCACAATTTTTTAATATTAAAATAAAAATGTTATAGCAATGGGTAGAGTGAATAAAAGGGCAGTTTATACTACATAGTACCTAGTACTAGCACTAGCTTAAATTTTTCAGTACTAGCAAGGATGAAAAGTATAAACTACAAAAAGTGTACATAAATATTTTCTACTCCTTAGTAGTTAGTACTAAAAAGTGATAGCTTGTACTGGAAAATAAAATCATTTGAGAGTTGCCACTGTTTAAAAAAAAAAACTTTTTTTCTTATAAGTTCTAAGCAAAACTTGTAGAAAAATATTAAATATTATGGTAATACTATAAGTTTGTTTTGATTATTTATTATCACGACAAAAATAGTGAAAATTTGTTTGATATGCTCCAAAAGCATAAAATTATATTTAACTAGGAAAACACGGGCGAGTGCCAATTTCTTTACTTGATGTTTTTTTTCTTTCTTATTTTTCAATTCATTGTCGCCCCATGTATTTATTTATTTTTCTTGATTGGAATTACTTCACTTAACTAGATTTGTTCCAAATGATGTGTCAAAAACGGCCTGGTGTTTTGCCCACTGTCTCAAAGGACATGGATTTTCAATAACAAAATTTTCGAACTTTGTTTGATCGGTTGGCGTACTTAAATTTCCTCTAGCTCATGTAGTGCTCAAGGCGAACATTGCTCAATAGAATATATAAGCTTTATGGGGTCGAAAATGGATATTGTAGAAATTACAGACGGAATGACAAAGTTAGATATACCCTTTATCCGCGTGTGGTTAAGGGTATAACAAACGACAATGCACTTTTTGACGAATAAACCAAGAATAAATTTATTTCCAGCACTTCAATAACACGCTTACAAAAATTTAAGTTAAAGCTAGTAATTTTAGTTTTTATTCACTCAAATTTTCAGCAAACGCTGGACAAACTAGCTTGGACTAGGCAACATCAATTACTACCTTCATCTGACAAAATTATTCACCCCAAAACTAGTTTAAATTTAAGATTTGCAAGTTTTAGCTAGAACTATATTTTTAGTCACACCACCCATTAATTCTTATTATTTTTATTAATTTCTTGGCTCAACTGAAGTGAACAAAAAATTTTTCTGGACATGGACATATTTTAGAAGCTAAAAAAATTTTTATGTCCAAAACTATCTTTTACCAAATGAGAATTTTAGACAAAAAACTTTAAAACAGAACAACTAATTTTGTAATAAGTTTATCGTCTGTACTGCCGTTAAACAATTTTATGATGCCTCATATTATATTGCAAAAAGGAAACTTTAAAATATAAATAACAAATTAAAATAGTAGCACACTTTAATAATGATACTATTTTGCTGCAAGGAGCACAGGAACCTAACAGCCATTTACTATTTTCAAACTAGTTTTTTTCGATTCATCTGTTATTAGATACTTTCGCATTTTAGTCAACTAAACACTTATACTTTCAATACGATTTTTCTTAGCGTGTTATTTGATGCGTTTAGACATGAATTAATTCTTCGAAAACCACAGAAACTACTTCAACCAATAATCCAGTCAGAAGAACCATGGCAGCACCATCAACACTTCTTTGATTTTAGAACTTTAACAACTGCTACATATTTCTTAACTCTAAACCAGACATGCGAAGTCATGTTATATTTTTATTATTTATTCATTTTCTTTTTATCATACATTTTTTGTATTGTCCCCATAAACAGGCGACACAAATTGCTATTAAAATTGTTTTTTTTCTTGTTTGTTTTTTTGGGCTAAAAATAGTTAATGTGCCAACATTTGGTTTCCCTTTTTGTTTTCTTTGTTAGGTCTTTTCCTTTTTTGTTAAGTAACACGAAGTGAGTTTATAAAAGTATTTTATGTTGGATTAGTGGCATGTTTGATGACAAGAATGTTAATGGTTTTTGATATGTATGCCCAATAGTTTTAATATTTCTTTGCCTTAAATATAACAACACCGAACCTACAATACCACAAACACAAGTGTTTAAACGCATGTTTTTCGTAAAACGAATACACATCTTATGTGCTGCCTGTTGTAATTTGCTAAATCAACAATTTAAAATGATTTTTAAAGATGCCAAGAGTGATCTCTTGTGAACGCTACATTAAATGAAAAATCAATCAAAAATTATTCTATAATTATATACAATTGTCGTCACTGGCTGTGTACTTCGTACGTTCGGCGAGCGCTTTCGATTTGATAACATCATTTTCAAGCCACGTGTTTATTAAAACACAACACAATTGTTTGTCTTGTTAAAAATCAAAATTTGCTTTAATGTTGCTCAAATTAAAGTAAAAAATCTATTGATATTTGAATTTTTAACCGACTTAAAAAAAGAAGGAGGTTATGAATTCGACTGAATGTTGCTTTTTTATGTTTGTGTCTGCAGAATTCAGTCATTTCTGAACCGATTTTGATTTTGCTACATCAACAAGTTTATAATTTGAATTAAGAAATTAAAGGGTGTCCCATAATTGATGTAAATTTACTTATATGGACCTATTTTTTGAACCTGTTTAGACAAACGCTTGCAATTTTAACATAATATTGCTAAAAATTATAAATTAAAGGGTGCCCCAATAGTTCATTTAATTATATATATGGCCAATTTTTAAAAAGTTGTAGACAGACGATTGAAATTTACAAAGAAGCTCTATTACTAACTTCGCTATAACAACAAGTATAAAATTTGGATTTGGAAATAAACGCGTGTCCCAATAGTTGATGCAATTTGGTGTATGTGGCCGATCTTTTGAACCGTTATACACAGACAGGTGAAGCTTACAAGGGAACTGTTTTGCTTAGTCTGCTATAGCAAGAAGCTTAGAATTTGAATATAGAAATTAAAGGGTGCTCCCAAAATTAATGTTTTCGTTCTATATGACCGTATTTTTTAGCCGGTATATACAAGTACCTGAATTTTAGGCAGAATGTCAACTGCTTTGTGTCGTTTAGTTTTTAAATTATAATTTAAAGGGTTTTACAATTGTTGATATAATCTGACGTATATGGCCAAACCGTTGAACCGTTATAGACAGACGGTTAAAATTTACACAGACCCTGGTTGCTAAATCTTTTGTAACAGCAAGTTTATAATTTGAATTTGGAAATTAAAGGGTGACCCTATGGTTGCTGTAATTTGATGTATATTGCCAAAATAGTGATCAGTTGAGCAAGTGTGTCCCAATAGTTCATGTTATAATGTGGCCATACTCTTGAATCGTTATAGGCAGACAGATGAAATCTGTTTTGAAATTGGTTTTTTTTTTTTGCAAGAATTATTTAAATATTAAAAAAACTACTGTTATGTTATGTTAGTTTAGGTTACGCAACGCAAAAAAATACTACTGTAAATTTTCGATAATTTTAGATCTTTTCGAATATAAAAAAACAAAATAACAATAAATTTATTTCTTATTTGTCAAAAATCGTTGTTCTTCCTTTATGATAATACCAATTACTGGTTTAGCATTTATCTCTTAAGCATCAAATTTTATTCTCAATTAATGTAAATCATTTTTTTTCGACTAAACATTAATCGATGAATTTTTGACGATTAGTCGATTAAGTGATAATTTTTGATTATCTTATAAACAAGTAAGAAAGTTTACGGTTGTAGGTACCAGTAAAAAACAAAAATTTTTTAATAAAACTAATAATCTTACACTGCAAAAATGATAAAAATTGTACCAAAAATCGACTGTTTTGCTTTAAACCTTTGCTTAAGTAAAAACGATACCAACAAAATTTTTCACGCTTTTAAATTTTCCTAGTCCATTTATTAGCATCACTAAATAAAAATATGTAGGGTATTTCCAAGTTCAATATGTCATAATATCTTCTCGCAAATAAGTCTTCAATAATAATGAAGCACTATCGAAGACCAACTAAGGAGCAAATGACTTTAAAATTGTAAGAGAAATAAAACAAAATAACTATTTAATGAAAATAAAAGAAATAATGTATATGTTTTTATTGATTTTTGGCCAGGCTTAAAATAAGAACTTGTGCATCAGTGCGTGCATGAATGCAGCACAATGATGCTGGGCAACAGTAATCCTTGCACTGCTTTTGATTGCAGCCAACATCTACGTGATGCTTTGTGTTGTGGAGACTAGATTATCACAAATTTTATCTCTTGGTTATTTTTTGTTGTTTTTTTGCACTTCTTGTTCTCTAGATACTGGGTGCTGATTTAAAATATTGAACGCTTCTTTACAAAATACACAAAGCCACTGTGTTCAACTTTATTGCAGTTTAAATATTGACTTTTTTTTGCAAAAGGTGAAAAAGTATGATGAAGTTAAAACGAAACACAATTAACTTTAACTTTTAATAATAAAATTGTATATCCATTTCGTGTTCCTCTCTATGCGCTTATAGTTGAATTTTATACTTAAAAAAAATACAACAAAAAACGGTTGGTTTTTAAAATTTATTTCTTTTACCCGAAAGTATTATCAGACTTCGCAGAGAATGCAATCTTGAAATATATCATTAGCAAAAAAATAAATAAACAGATTTTGAAACATAAGGCTTATTCGGAAGTGCATCACTGTGCTGCATTTGATGCGCATGTGTTATAAGTTTGCGATGCCGTTAAAAAACAGCTCATGCTGAAATTTACTTGATGCGCTACCAAAAATAAATTATCATTTGTTTACAAGTTCGAACGCTTCTAACATTAAATATTAATAATAAATTAGTTTCTTATATTGTTTGTCATTGTTCCCGTTAGGTGTCCGTTCATTTATTTTCTGAAGACACTAACCCATGGCACCGACTTTCTCCTTTTCCTTATGCAAGTTCCTTTTCCATGTCCAATCGAACTCTTATTAAAAGTTTCGAAAATTTGACGTCTAATTCAATTATAGAAATGAAGAAATAAAATTAATTTATTAAAAGAAAGTTAAGAAATATCAAATGAAATAGTTACTGATCCATCGCATCAGCCATTTTTGTGATGCGTGTTCAACTTTTGTTTGCGTATCAAAAATTTCTGTGATGCGTTTTAGAACACACAAATTTACAGTGATGCTAACTAATATTTCTTAGAACGCGCCGCGCATCAGATGCAGCGCAGTGATGCATTTCCGATCAAGCAAATATTTTTACTCTCCACTAAGATGTTTTAATTCATTCTGACTAATTTGCTGCAAATAGTGTAAAACAATACTGACGACTTTGGGGGTAACCGAAAGAGATTTAACTCCTAAAGAAAATAGATGTTGGTGGCCAAGCACTGAAATTAATGATTCACAAGCGAAACAAGAGCATACTGCAATGTAATAAACAAGAAACTGTAAAAACATCCAGGGCTAACGAAAGAAGTTTGAAAAGCTAAATATTGTTACAAATATGAGATCTGGCAACCCCTGTTGTTGTTATCCATATGAGCGTGGTGAATAAGTTAATTCAACTAATGGTGTGTGTATGGAATAAAAACCACAATTAACTAACAAAAGCTGAGCAGCATCAATGGCTGCGTTGGTAGAGGTGCGTACTACAAAACAGGGGGTCCGAGTTCAATACCGCATTCGGACATGCGTGCAACGAAAAAATAATAATTGTTTATAATTCAATTAAAATTAATAAACAGCAGTACAAACCTCCCGAGAGGCAAAAGGCAATTATTGTGTGTGAAGCCATGGCATATAGTTAAGTGGAGATGTCCAATTTAATATAAGTGTTCACAAGACCGGAAGGATCAAGAAGTATAGGCAGAGAAAGCCATAAATTAAAAGAATACAGAAATTATAATGAGCCACAGTGGTATTTGCAATCAAAAGAATTCGTACGTTTGTTCTAAAGGGAAAAACGTAACAATATTGTAGAATTATTGTGAAAGTATTCCTGCTTGAAATTCTTATTATTTTGCATCTGTTTAATTTCGAGCAGCAGCAATCGTTGGGAAGTATCAAAATGGTAATATTTTTGATCAGCACTAATTGACTTATCGTATCGAATGTTTTGATGTAGTCTCTGACGAAGAAACCTTAAAGATCCCTGGCTTTGTTATAGTTTATTAACTTGCTCGAACATGGTTTTATAAGGCGATTGATTTATCTGCCATAATTGAGGCGAGAATATTTGTAGCTACGGTTTCAAGTAACAGAAAAGCTTTGGAAGGTTATGCACCTTGGCTGAACACGTCATGTGGTACTATCAGCCTTTACACTTTACTTTAATAACGCCAGACTTTTGACTGGTAACTGCCGGAAACACCCCCCTCCCCTTCCCTTGTGCACTGCGGCTACTAATAATTGCTAGCATTTGTCCAAGGCTAAGATCCCCCATGGCAAACATACTTAACCAGTATTAGCCTGTGATCCTAAGTCTTATGACAGGCAGTGCCGAACATTAAAACACTATGTGCGCCACCGTCTCAACATTTTTCAGGCACTCTGCCCTTCTTCGATCCTCATCCTTGTCGGATGATACTTGAAATTTCCATAATCTGTTACTCACGCATTTATCACAGTTATCTATTATATCCGAGCATCTTACTGGTCTTTCTCATATGCTTAGTTAATCAACGAAAATGTTTAGCCTTTGTAAAGACTAAAATTCTCTGAATGCAGTTGTTAGATATAATTTTATTAAAGCAGCAGAACAGCAAGGCTGTATCTATAGAAGACTAATTTTAACTTTATATTTCTTTCTTTCTTAATCTCCAGAGCAAGTAAACGCAGCACTTTTTAAGGTAATCATTTAATTATGAAGGATGGACGAGGGCTGCTCTATATATTTCTGGCCTAATAGTGAAAATGCGAATATTTATAATAAAAATGGTTTTATTGTTTTTCAAAGTATTCTCCAGCATGATTTGTACACGTTTGCATGCGCTCAAACCAGTTGTCTAAGCACTTTTTCCACTCCGATAGAGACACCTCTAAAACATGGTTTTGGAACACTTCTTCTGGCGACGAAAATCGTTGATCACGCATTTTTTTCTTAATATGCAGAAACAAGAAGAAGTCATTAGGTGCCAAGTCAGGGCTGTACGGCAGATGACTCATTAATTCGACGTTTTGGCCGGTCAAACACGTTCTGGTTTGAGCCGATGAGTAAGAGCTCGCATTGTCATGGTGAACAATGATTCGTCTTCTCTTGTTGGTTTTTCGAATTTCTCCGATGACTTAATGAAATTTTAATTTATTTTCGGCTTTTTGGTTCTTTTTAATTAATTTTCTAAATATATTTTTTTAGAAAGAAAAATTATTTACAAATGTATGCGGACGTTTTCCAAAGAAAACAAGAAAAATTAGACGCTAGCAGAATTAAATGCAGCATTTTCTGGACCGCCACATCCTTCATCAGCATTCTTTGCATCTATCTACCTTATGTTATGTACATCGTAAACATCATCTATTTAACCAACTAAGCTTAATGTTAATTTGGTGAGACGAAGTTCACACACAACTTAAAGCTTTTTTCTTTGTCGTTCTCGTTGTTACTCGTCTTGAACATTTGTTGTTGTTTTTTGTGCTAGATGACTTCAGACAAACAAATTGTAGTGTACCACTCAGAAGTGACCGTCCTACTTTGCTCAAGCGGAACAGTCGCCACATGACCAGTTTTGCCGAAGAAACAGGCGCCCATTTGCTTCGAAGTGCTTCTTCCACGAACAACTTTCGTTGGATTTTGCTCGTCTTTGAACACCCACACAGTCGATTGTTGATTCGTTTCGGGCTCATACGCATAGATCCATGATTCGTCACCTGTGACGATCTTATAAACGTCTTTTGAAGCACCGCAATCGTATTTTTGCAACATTTCTTTGCACCAATCGACACGAGCCCTTTTTTGAGCGACTTTCAAATTGTGCGGGATCCAACGAGAACAAACCTTTTTTACGGCCAGGTGTTCATGCAGTATCGAATGTATGATGATGGAAGAAATGTCCAAGGATGTCTCTATCTCTCGGTATGTCGCATGTCGATCTAGCGTTATGAGTTCACGCACGGCATCAATGTTCTCTGGCACAACAGCCGTTTTTGCACGACCTTCACGGAATTCGTCTTTGAGCGAGCTTCGGCCACGATTAAATTCATTATACCAATTTTTCACAGTGCTATAGGATGGTGCTTCATTGCCATACAAAGATTTAAGTTCATCAATGCACTCTTGTCGTGATAATATACGTCGAAAGTTGTTAAAAATGATGGCACGAAAATGTTCACGAGTTAATTCCATTTTTTATATATTAATTTTTTCAAGTCACTGTAAACAACACAAATAATGGTCGTACGTCAAAACGTTTTGAGTACGATTATGCTTAAAAATGACAAACTTTCCAATGGAAATGTCAGATTGCAGAAATATATATAGCAGCCCTCGTAGCGATCCAGAAAGCGAAACATTACATTCTGCTGGTGTCTTATGTTTCCTGTTCTCTTTGGAAAACTTCCGCATACATTATTAAATAATATCTGCTTCTTCAAAATTTTTAGAAAGTAAAAAGAAATTTGAACTTAAGACAGAATTAATTTATTTCATTTGTGTAAAAAAATATTAAAAATTCAATTTCAAGTTTTATTTGATTCCTTGCTTAAGTGGAAAATTCTTGCTTCCTCAACAGCAACGTGAAAAATCTGAATAAATGCGTCACTCTTTTTAACATTCTCATGGTCAAGTTCAATTCGTCTTAGAAATTGAAATCAATAAATGAACTAACATTTTATTATTTCAAATTTCTGATTTTTATCAAAAGATTTCAGCAGTGTCGAATGAATTCACTATCTTATTCTGAAAAAAACAACAAAATACAACCGTTTTACTTTGACACGCAACTTTAAAAGTCCTTTTTACGGCGCCTGTATAACGTTTTTTTTTTTATAGCGGCGTGTTTATGCATTTAGTTGCTTTCGCTGGAGTTAAGAGTTTTTTTATGATTTATGTTTTGAAATGGGCGTATGCGTTAATTACATGCTGTGTTTTAAGGTGGTTAGTGGTTTCTATTTATATTAAAAAAAAACTGAATTCCATAATTTGAGATTTCGAAGAAGCAGATACACTCTGTGAAATTATATATTTTTTATTGAGTAAAGTTAGCTAAATAAGTAAAGGCAAGGCTTCTGTTCGAATAATAATTAGTTTAATTGAATAATAGTTTTGAGTTGAATCAAATCAACTTTATTGATTTTTGCCAGAGTAATAATAACTCTCTTTGCTTAAGAAAATATTTATTTAAAAATATTTCATAATTACTTCATAAAAGTTTTCTTTTTTATTTGAACATTTTAAAAACGACATACAACATAAATCAGAATAAATTGACATTTTTGTTTCGTTAATTGGAAAATAAATATTTTTAATCCGGTTTATTCAAAGTAAAAGCCAACCATATTAAATTATCTATTTTTTTGCATTGCACTACACAAGTTTATTTTTGTCCAACAAATTCCAATATGAACGAGTTAAATCAATTAACGGATCATCATTCTTTTATTATGAGAACCGATCGCAAATCATTGTTTACACGTATTAAAAATTTAGTGCATCAAGCCCAAGATGTGGCGAGTAAGGAACTTAATCAAAGGCGAAATACTTTAAAGATTCTACTCGAGCGTGAGGACGAAATTTATGAAGAGGAATTTGCCAACAAAGTCAAATTACGTATTGATGAGGATATAAGGGCGCGTAAAAATAATCTGCTTAAAATAAAGGAGGAGAGCAAAAAGAATGAACTGGAATTCTTAAAATCGAAACGCATACAACAATACATGAACAGTTGTTATGAAATACGAGAGGCTTTAAGAAACAAAGAAACACAAAATATTAAGGAATGCCAACTAGAGCAGATGGTTGAGAAAGAACGAGCTTTAAAAAGGGAAAAAGATTTAGAAAAGTATTGGCTAAATGTTCAAAACATTAATCTTCGTTTAATGGATGAACGTCAAAATGAGGAAAATTGTTTAAAAAAATCTTTCAGTAAGCTTGTCGCAGACACACGCAAGGTGCAGCTGGATGAACTAGAAGAAAAGCGTGAGGAAGAACGTCGTCAAAAATTAGAGGAGAAAAATAAAATAGACGCTCTACTGGAAGAACTGCGTTTGGAAGAATTCGATAAACATGTGAAGGTGAAATCGGCCCAAAAAGAGGCTTATCGCCAAGAACTTTTGCAAATGATTAAGGAAAAAGAAGAAGCACGTGTAAAAGAGGAACAAGAAAAAGCCGATATGCATCGTAAAATGATGCGCGAAATAGCACGTCTTGAAGCTGAAGAAACCGCTGCAGCAAAGGAGAAAAAACGAGCCTTCTACAAGGCTACAATGGACTTTATTAAATTTGTTAAAGGCGTTCGTCAATTAGACGACCAACAAGAACAAGTGATGAGCGAACGCATTGACGAGCTAAGACGAATCGATCAGTGCACAAAGAGAAATATTTTACTTGTACGAGAGCGCAAAGCCCGCATAGCCGAACAATGCTACGCAGAGTTAAGGCAACAAATTTGTGAACAATATAAAATGCGATTACGCGAAGAAGCTGAATATCGTGAGTGTAAAATGTTGGAGAATCGTTTTATTCACAAGGAAAAATCACGCGAAGAAATCTTGGCACAGAAATTGAAAAATCGACAAGATCTGGATAGACAAATTGAAGAAATAAAAAATATACAAGAAATTGAAAACGCAAAATTTGCTAACGATCTTAATCGGGCCAGCAATGATCCAATATTTTGTGCGGAATTAGCTGAAAAATATATACGTGAGGGCATTGATTATTTGGAGCCACATGCCAACTGGCGCATTATATCAAATCCCTTTATTGAATATGTTCCCAAATCTCCTGCTCGCAGCGTTGGGGAGTTAATCGGCCAGGGAGCAATACCTAAAAGGTGTATTGCACCTTGCGGTCGAAAAATATCTGCTGATGGCCGAGGAGATGAGAAATTCGCTTAAGATATTGCTTGACAATATTTTCAAATTCAATTTTAAATTACAAAATTATTGGTATTATTACATCTGGTGGCTAAAGGATTTATGTTAAGGATTTGTTTTTTCTATAAATTTATTTTAATTATATATTTTATTTGCAAGTCTTTCTAATATCTATTAGTTTTTATATTTTTTTCTCCAATAATTTTTATTTACAATCACTCCTATCATGACTATAACTTCCCTCGAAGTTGTTTCCCTTTACTTGTGCTTAATTCTATTTTTATATGTAAAGCAACAATCAAAATTAAAGTAAATTAAATTTTAATTAATTTTCTATTAAAAAAAATTGCGTGCTATTTAAAGAGATAGCGTGCTATTTAAAAAATAGAGTGCTATTTTTTATCCTGATTGATTATTGAGGGTAAAAGCACATCTCGATGTCCATTACGTTACCGCTTACTTAGCTCTTCAGGAAACTTCTCTCAAATATTTTAAATAAACTAAAGATTTTTGTCCAAACAATAAAGTAAAGACAAAAATCAAAGTTTAAGCAAAAAACAACAATAATCAAATATGATTTTATTTTTCTTCATCCACTGTACACGGCTGACTTTTTTTCGACTCTTTTGATATTTTATTTTTGTTTTATGCAAAAATAAATTATCGTAGTGCTTTTAAATATTTAAATTTGCATCATCTTTTGACTGTATAAAAGAGCCGAAAACGGTCAGCCATGTACAGTGGATAAGGAAGAATAAAATCATATTTATTTATTGATGGTTTTTTGCTCACACTCTGATTTTAGTCTTTACTTTATTTGCTTGTTATTGCTATCTTTAACTATTAAATTCAAAACTATTTCTTGATTTGCAAAATCAAATGTTTTTATTCGTTGTATATTAGAATGTGTGTTGTTTTGTTCTTTTTAATATCAGCCCAATTATAAACAAAAATTCTGTGCAAGTTCTTTCACTTTTCCCTTTTCTCCCATCATAAATCTTTTCTCTTTCTGATTGACTGCGGAAAGTGAAAAAAATTCGGAGAAAAAAGTAGGTATAATGAATTGTAAAAGAGAAATTATATGTAAAAAAAAACAAAATAACTCCCTTCAAATTACGATGATGCCACTTTTTTATTATTTTGTTTCACGGAATTTAGAATTGGAGGAATCTTTTCTCGAGAAAATTTTTTTCTGTGGGAAAGGAATTCCGTGAAAATATTGATAATTGCGCTGAATGTTTTAAGGAACAGTGGGAAAATATTGCGACTGTTCCAAACGCCCATGGCCCACCAAATAGAACGAGTGATGAATGGCAAAAGGTATGGTGTATAGTTCAATATCTTTTTAATTGAAAAGGAAAAGAAAAAAAGAGGTAGCACTTCAGGCATAACCTATTTAGTTATTTTTAGTAAGCAGTAGTATTTAGTACTACAGTATTTAGAAAAGGGATAGATAAAACATATACAGGTGGTGAAAGGAGATTATAGCCTTTTTATTAAATACTTTGCTTCGCCGGCAAATTTGCTATGATGTTGTGTTTAAATGATGATGCCTCAAATTTAACGACGACGTTGCCGATGCCCAGCAGGTTAAGGGTGATTAATAGCAAATGGAAAGCACAAAATCATTAATTGTACTTTTTGAAAAAAATGTGTAAATTTATACGTATAATTCTCAGAATAGTGATTTTACCTTGAAGCTTAATAGACCAATTCTTGTCATCAAACGATAAGAAGAACAATGTACTGATTCTAAATAATTATGTTGTTTCTGAAGTGTTTATACTTAAAGGAAATGTTTTTGGCTTTTCTAAAAATTTGGATAAAGGTTTCCTGACGAGCTGGCTTTAGCAACCGGCGAAATACGTATACGCATAGACACCTGCTATTCCAAACCAACAAACAAATAGCATTTTTATTTAGAAATGTTATGGGATATTAGCATAATATAATAAATAGGATTCTAAATAACTTTTTTTAGTCCATTAATAAAGTTGCGAAAATGCTCTAACTCAAATCGATGTTAAAAAGCTCAGTAGAATATCTCCAGTATTTGTTTCGTATTCTTTTAACACAACTATTTCGGATATTCTTATGCCAAATTTTCTTAATAGGTATTTTCTATTCATTTCTTTTGACAACTAGGAAATCCTCAAAGATTTTTATATAAATTAAAGTAAGATATCACCAAAAAAATATCTAATCTGTTAGAGAACACTTTAACAAATCGTAAGTTTATAATAAAATAAGGGGATTTCCTAAGCTTACCCCAGACAGTTGAAGCTTGAGTCACCCAACAAGTATCTTGGGAGCAGTTTTAAACTTTCTGCATACGTCAAACTTGCCATATAGCTTTTGTGTCCATAATTCAAAAGTTGGTTATTACACAGGTTTTTTAAGCATTCAAGAAAGCGCTCAAATGTCATTTCGATATTTGCAAAATTATATACTTTACTTGTAGAGGTAACTAAACAAATACTAAATCAAGGTTATCAAGAAAAAAATTTATGCACATAACATTTGTTCTGCGTTAGTGTGATTTAGCTTACTTGGTTAGCACCTTGACTATTAAGCAGTTATTGATTCGATGGCCTTTGTGCGTAACCCAGCCACGGTCAATTTAACAACTTTAATTTTGCCAAAAAAAAATATATATTAAGGTCTCATCACTAATGTATAAAAAATAAAACTCCGCTCCCTTCTAAGCCGTTACTACTCTACAGCAAATCGTCGGCGAATTAAAAAATATATAAAATGGCTGTACTTAGCTGAAAAAAGTAATACGCCTGTTAACACTAGAGGCTTTGCAAAATTGTTCTAAAAATCAAAAAATGAATAACTCTATCTATCACTCTGCTTTACCACCTACATTCTCTACACTATCCCTTTCCAAAGAAGGTAATACAACTTTTAAGAAGGCATTATTGCCTGAGTGTTACTTCTCTTTAAAAAAAAAAAGGATCCTCTCCTCCTCTTACAATAAATAACAATATAAGTCAAATACCACGGTATATACCTTGAAAGAAACCAGGCACCATTAAGATAAAGTAGCTTTTTATTTATTTCGCAAACCATATGTATTGTTAAAGTACTACAACGTAAAGTAATAGTTTCATATTAATAGAGTTTGAAGGACGAAAATATTTGCATTCACAATTGCGAACAATCGAAATAATTGAAATATATAATTGTTAACTAATTATCAAACTTTTACAGTGCAGTCACACGGCCAAGTTTTTGTTCAATTCTCTTTCAAGAAATTTACACATACTGCTTGTCAAAATTCACAAAAATTGAAAGCTGTGACGTAGGCTGCACGCAATTTCAAAGCAAGTTTTTAAGCAAGATGTCATAAAGAAACCAAAAAAAATTTATTTGAAGGAAAAAACTTCAATCAGCTGTTCTCTAGAATGAAAATTTGAAAGACTCAATTGAACGAAAATTTGAAAGCAAATTCTCAGCAAGTTTTTAAAGTGAGAGTGTATTGGTAAAAAAATGAGAGAAATTTTAAAAATTGAATGAAAACTTGATCGTCTGACACCCTAGTTAGTTTCCTCCGATCCATGGCGAAATAATACAGGTGAACGCACGGGCGAAAAAGCTCATCAGCTGTATACGTTGTAATCAAGGCGAATTAACAACAGGTGGCCTTAACAGCCCAGGTGACTATGGTGATTTTTCCTTCTTCGAGTGTCAAAAGTTATAATCTCCTTTGGTTTTGACAGCCGAAAGCTATTTGTACAAAAACAAAGTGTACATGTTTCAAATGCAGTGTTGTATTTATTTTCGCCGTGAATATACCTGTTATTAATTCGCCTTGCGTTGTAATCAAGGCACATTCATTTTACAAGTAAAATCAGTTCTAAAACAACTACGAGTACAATAATAAGTAAACAGCATGTACATATTTTGTTTTTGTAAAATATATTTTCAGACACCAAATCAACTGACGCACAGGGTTTGAAAACGATTTTTTTTACAAAATTCGGTATCTTATAAGCCACTAAAAATTTCTCAACGAAATTTTACAGAGGCAGGGCAGAGGTATTTCTCAGTAAATCTACGGACGGTCAGGCTCTTACAACGTAATCATCCACATAGTGACTTTCAACTATCGCCCTATAAGCTCTGGGAAGGAGGGCTTCTGGGTAGGCCCTCAAATTTAGGTACCTCGGACATATAATTTTTTGAAAATGTCATAAAAAGTTTATTTTTAATCCAATGTAAAGATTTTTGCTTATGTAATTTAAATTTACTTCAGTACTAGCAAATTTGTTTAAACAATATTAAAGACAAACTATAGCAAATGCGAATAAAAGCAAAATTAGGTCAACAATTATAGTGGTTCCTCCTCCAGCCCTTTCCAACATTGCCAATTTTGGAAAAAATTTTTTTAAATTATTGTAAAATTCCTCAGAGTGCAAGTCTCCAAACTTTGGCTACATACTCCTAAAAGGATTTGACAGCCTCGTGATTAGGTAAGGCCTCTTTTGTAAAAAAACTATTTTTTTTGACATTTTTCCCCTTTCAGAGAATTTATATGTTAAAACAAAAAAATGTTAATTTTATTTCACCATTTGATTAAAAACTCTTTGCTATATTATTATTATTTTGTAGAAATGGCGCAATGCATTATGATATTTAATTGCTCAAAAAACCACTTTAACATTAAATTTTCAGTTTTTGAAAATGTGGCGCGAAAAAAATTATTACAATATTATTAATCTAGATGTCATACGCTTTCCTTTGATGCCATTTACATGTATGTATATGTTTAAGCTAAAGGAGCTTCCTAAACCTCGCATCCTCGTGATTATGTTAGCTTATTTTTTTATATGTAAAAACCAAAAATTTGTATAAACACATTTTGTACCAAACTTCTTGGTTTTAACATATAAAATGAGCAAACAAAATCTTGAGGAGGCGAGGCCTACAATTTTTAAATAAAATCCAGTTACAAAAAGTATGTGAAAATTTTTTGTTTTATTAAAATTTTAAATATTGTTCTACAACACCACTGTATGAAAAAAAAATTTTGTAGGAAAAAAAGTAATAAGCGTAAAAAAATTTTACATCTGACATACCTAGTATCAAGGCATATTCGTAGGAAACGTCAAAAACACAAAAAATAATAAAAGATAATTGCTCTCAATACATATGCTTGCTTTGTCTCGCACACGCTTGTTGTTAGTGTTCTTTGAAATTCGTAAACAAACAAAGGAAAATACAAAAACTTTTGACATTTCCAACTACAAACCAGCTGGGCGGACGACACTACCTAGTAAAATAAATCTGCCTTGCCTAGTATATTAATCTGCCTTGGTTGTAGTTGTCAAAAAACATTGTCAAATATAAATTATTTGTTAAAAATACTTAAAAATTTAATTTGTTTTGATTGCTAATAGAAAGCAAAATAATAATTGAAATTCCTATAGAAAACTAGTACTATATGGAACGGTATTTGTATTTCCTGATGTGTATAATCAAAATATACGTAAAGAGATAATGACTTTATTGTTAATACGTTTATAATTTCTTGTTTGTTTTCTTGTGGAAGATTATGTGGTACCTGCATGTACTGTTGGTGGCGGTGATGTGACAAGGTAAAGCTTTTTGTTGGAAGATGAATGTGTGAAAGCTTCAAAGTCGCCTTTTCACACTGAACTGTTAAATGTAACATAAAAACGCCGTTTATAAAGTTTACAATCTCGCTATAATTAACAACCAGGGGCCCATTTCACTAATCTACAATTCTACAAGTTTACAAGTTACAATTACAATTCTCATTCTTACAAGTGCTGAAGAATTGTGTTTCATCAAAATTTTCACAAACTTGTAGCTTTTTTGGCTTGTAAACTACAATTCTTACAATTACAAGTCTTTGTGTATATTGTGATATTGATTTTACAATTCTTATTTGTTATTACTCAAAATGCTAAAATATCGTTATTTTAAATACTTTCGCAATTATGGCTACTCTAATGTACTGTAACGGTATATCGATAATTTGTTTTGATTGTTAGCACACCACTAATCAATCAAAACATATAGTTTGTTTTTAATTTACTTTTTGTTTTGCAATGGCGAATCAGCAAAATAAAATTTGTGTGGTGCGTGAAATTTTAGCTGCCAAAGACGTTCTTTTTGGTAAGTTTAGCGATAAACTTACTTAAGAGAAAAAAATGCAAGAGTGGGAGAACGTGCGCATGAGGTGTCTTGCACTTGGACTGATGCCAAGTGCAAAGGACGCCAAATACGTGCGCGATGTTTTTTTTTGGCAAACATCAAAAGGGCGACACTGGTAAGCTAGTTTAATTTAGTGTTAATATTATATTATATATATATTTTTTAATTAAGGCTAAGAGAGACAACTCCAGAAAAACAGGGGCTGCTGGCGGAAGTGCCGCAAGGAGTCACCAACATGTGATGGCATCCGACCAGAGGAGCCCAAAGGTGAGCTGGTGTTATTGCAGGATTTATTGAATAAAACTTTAGAGGCCTGCAATGATACTGTCTCGTTGCTGCCAGACATAGAAATGACTCCTTGCACGTGTGTTTATTTCTTTATAACATATGATCAGTGGTGTTGCCACTTATCCATAAATACTATTTCTATTAATAATTAAAAATAAGCAATAAATAAATTAATGTTAATTACTTTAAAATTGTTTGATTTTGTGTTTAGATGAACTATTTTTTAATAAAAAATAGTTAAAAATCAAATTAAATCACTCACTTGTAACTTGTAAAATTTTTTCTGAGGGTCTCCGTCGACTCTTACCTTTTTTTCTACAATTTTACAATTTTACAATTACAAATTTAGTTTAGTGAAACAAAACCACTTGTAGAAGTATGACTTGTAGACTTGTAACTTGTACAATTCACTTGTAGCTACAAACTTGTAATTGTATTTTGATGAAACACAATTATTCACAAGTTTACAATTCTACAGGCAAAAACACTTGTAATTGTGAACTTGTAGCTTGATGAAATAGGCCCCAGTTCCAGAATATTGTTTTGATACTAAGTTTCGACAGATTTCCTTATGGTTGTGCTAATAAACTTTATGCCCGCTACTTGAAAAATTGCCTTCGATAAACTTGTTGTGGTAAACGATGAAAGATGGAGATTTTACTGTTAGTCTTCAACAGTGTTGCCAAAACTATCGAATTATTTCCCGCTAGATATTAGTTTAAAAACCGCTAAATAGTCGAAAAAAAACGCTGACATAAACCGCAAAAAAATTTCTTTTTATGCCCTTCACCGAGGCTAACTTGGTTTCACAAAAAAAAAAAAAATAAATAAATATGTCAATCGATCAGATATAGTGTCGAAAGAGGTGCTATTGGAAATCAGCATTATCGGTCCATGTCCTTCGAAGCAGCAGGCAAAACACCACGCCTACCTCGAATTTTTTTCATGTCATTTGGAACAATAAATTAACTCCAATCAAAAAATTAATATATGGGGTGATAGAAAATTAAAGGTAAGAAAGAAACATTGAGTGATAAAATTGGCGCTCACCCATATTTTCCGAGTTACGGGACTCTGAAATTTCAAATTTTTTTTAAATATTAATATAGGTATCATTTTAAAGCTTTTGAAGAGATCTTTAACTCATTATGAGCCGATGGCATTTTTATGTAAAATAATATACACGCATTTTTTATATTTTTTAATTCCCTGTAATCCCAATATTTGTTTTTTTTTTATTGGAGTTACTTCACTAAGCTAAATTTACGTGTTGAAGGGTATATAAGATTCGGCATAGCCGAAAATATCACTCTTACTTGTTAAATACTGTTTTTAAATACTAACTGCCGTATTCGTAAAATTAACTTATATTACTTTTTTTTATTATGGCAATAATTGTTCATCTCTAGTTAAGATTTTGATTATCTATACATATAAGTTCTTTTTAAGAACGCAAATAAATATTAGAGGCTCCGATTAAGTTTAGAACCTTGTAATCGTAGAAGTATTTTTTATGCCGACAGAGGCCATATCTAAAGCAACAAAGTAATTATAAAGAGGCAAATAAAAAAACTGAGGAAATGACATACTTAACGGTTAAAATTAGCTATTAACTACATTGGTTTGCAATCGATTTCTGAGCTTTAATTTAGCTATATGAAGTTGACTAAAAACTCGTTGCACTTCTGAATTAGACGACGGCATGCAAAATAATCGCAAGGCTAACTCAGCTAGCTCTTTGAAAATTTTATTTCCAGCCGAATTTTGATATTCAAAAACTTCGTAACAAAAATATGTTGTATCCATTAGATTATTCCATTTTATAGCATTTATAATATTAAGCTGATTTAAAATTGTTTCGATTATTTCCGAGCTATAATCCAGTTGTTCCAAATATTGAGTTATTTGCTGATAATTTATCAGTTTTTTCTAAAATGTCCCGATTTTCTGGTAATCTAAAATGACAGTTTCCATGAGTTAGAAAAAGTTTTTATTGGCCTAACTAAAATATATTTCGTTATTTTCTTTTGGATTAATTGTTTTAACAGTTTAAAAAAAAAGGAAGAGATGGAAAATCTATATATTTATATAAAAGGTTAAAAATACATAGTTGAGCTTACTTTGTAACAAACAAAAGTTGTTGTAGCTTAAAAACGCTAAAAACCCGCCATTTAAAATTTTCTCAGTTAAAAAAACCACTTAGCGGGTTTTTTTCAAACTTCCCGCTTTTAATAGCAAAAAACCACCAGATCTAGCGGGAAAACCGCCGTTTTGGCAACACTGGTCTTCAAATGGCCAACGAACGAGAATTTAGCGATGCATGTGATTTGGGCAAACTAGTGGTACAATAAAATTTTGGTCATACTTTCCCTGGATTTTCATTTTTATATAACATAGTTTTTATTAATATTTTTTATTGTGAAAATTACAACCACTTGTGTTCATCAAATATATTTTTTTTATTTTGTTTTTTTTAGCAATGTTTTTTGACAACATACCTAGATTTTGTAGCAACAAATTGCCTGTTGTTTATTGTGTTGTTGGATTGTTGTACTCGTGCGGTCACCTGTATTAATTCGCACTGCTCCGATCCTAATAAAATTGTTTAAACAATAATTTCATGATATTCTCATGATATATTTATTGTTTAAAACAAAAAGTGAAGTGTATTATTTCAGGGAAAGCATATCGCTACTGCTCATATGGCTCATCAGTGGATTCTACCCAAATTTCCCATAGAAAACTCATATCTTTTACGAAAAGCCAAATTGACTAAATGAGAACTTCATTGAATGAATAAAGCGAAACGAATATAAAAACCCAAAAATCTTCTATACAAAAACGCAGTAACCATTGAGTAACTATTTTTAGTTTTTCTTTAATTTCTCTACATAAGGGTTGCCATTACTATTGCGTTTTTGTATAAAAGATCTTTGAGTTTGAAGGTCACAAGCCCAATAAGAGTAAATTATCAAAAAAAGATTCTAAATATAAAATTATTGATTAAACATATAGTTATTGATATGCTTCGGAAGATTTTAGTTTAAGAGAGAAATCCACAAACATACAAACATTGCTTTAAAATGTTGCACACAAAAATATTTGTACAAAAAATGTTACTGTGGTAAAGAGAAAAGCCACTCAAAAAATTTTCAAAAAAGTAATGTCTTTATATTCCTTGTCTTTATACTTAAATCATTAAGAACATTCCACTTTATTTCGAATGAGCACACTACCAAAAAGAACAAAACGCTTAATGCCACTCCCTCTAATTAAAAACTTTAATATCGCATCAATTACTCACATGCACATATATTTTTTATTTTATTTGTATTTTTCTTTATTCAACCTGTTGGTTTAATTCCCCAAAATTTATCACTTTTAACAATCAAGACAATATAAATTTACACACTTCATAAATTACAATCAATTAAAGGTTCACTGCCTTTAAATTTCAAATGAAAAAGGAAACAAGCCAAACTATTAAAGATGATTACATATGCGAAAACATCTTATTAAGAAAAAACGAAAACGAAGAGAACAGTAGCAAAAAAATCTTGAAACCTTAATGATAATATAAGAAATAATTTTAAGTAAGTGCAAGAGTATTGTCGTCATACCCTACATTTTTATTTTATTTAGGGTTTTCAGGAAAATATTCGATAATGGCTTGTTTATGTATTTCTTAATCAATTGAAATTTCTCAAGATAAAAAGCAAAGATAGCCAATTTAATGCCTGGGATGTCTTTTTTATGGCTTTCCAGAAATTAATAGACTACACTGCTCCGTAACATTTTACATAAATTTGCTGAACGCATTTTTTACCTAAAATGTAAGGGTCACATGGTTTCTTATGCCGTTTAACAATAAGAATGTGCCAGAGCTGGGAAATTTTAACCCCCTCTCAAACGAAATTCAGATGTAAACTTTCAAAACGCCGACACACGTATATCTTTTTTTTGTCTTCTCTATCAGAATTTATAGCCCGGGCCTTGTAATTTTTGAAAAAATTTGATTTTGTTGTACAGTGTTATTACTGTCTTATTTCAGGAATCAGTAAAAATTTGCTGGTACTAAAATTTTAATTCCAGTATCATTAAAAATATGCTGACCACTTAAAATTTGTTAAACTATCGGTAAAATTTGACTGATAAATGCAGTAACAGTTAAAATAAATAAAAATAAATCAATTTGAAGTTAAGTTCTAATGGTTTGAATGGCTCGGAAGTAAAAAAGATAAATACGGTTTTGTTTATTTTAAGGCGTTTGGAAAAACTTTATGTCTAAGTTTTCTTTTAATACGAAATAATGCTGTCTGTTCTCCTCTTTGATGTTCTTATCGTGATATATCATAGTAACCATTTTACCATTGGATTTTACAAAAAAAAAAACATATTGAAAACCTGGATATCACGCCTTTATATAATCCATTAGCCTTTTAACACTAAAATGCTCAGAACTAAATTGGATCACCAGAATTTAGTTAAAACTTATATTCTTAAGTATTATTTTTAATATTTAAGCTGCATTTTCCTGTTCAACATGGTTTTAGCAATATTTGCTGTTACATTTTTAGAAATAAATATATAAATATATAACAAATTAACTCAGGGCTTTTGGAACAATGCAGTACCATTCTTAATAAGTTGAATTTTGCCTCTCAAACACATTTTATGTTCTTACTAGAGTTTCAATTCCATAAAGTGTTGCTTAAAAATTCACGGGATATAAGACAACTTTATACTTTCACATTATCACAAATTTTTATCAACAATCCAAGGGATAAAAGATTATAAACCGACCACCTAGTTATTTAACCACCTCAATTTACCAATAATTTACCTATAAAATTTGTGAGCTTTTTGTAAAATAAATGTTGAAATTTAAAAATTATATTAAGGCCAGAGCAACAGCAAATTGACATTGAATAAAGTTGGCAGAATAAAAAATACCGAAAAGTGGCATGAAATTTTTACGTAAGAGATCTGCAAACGAACTTGGGTACAAAGTTTTTTAGCAAAAATTATGTAATGTAAAAAATTGGATGTGTGCTTTCCTTTGTAACGGTAAAAATATAGCATCTCCTTACGTTAAATGTCAAAGGCAAAATACTTTTGTAATAAACAAATGGTGATTATATGTCCAATTAAATTCTGCTTTTGTCTATTAATAAATTATAAAAATGGCCATTTCAACATGCAAAGATTAAGTCACGAGTAGATTAATAAAGCATCTAGAAAAGTTAATAAATCAAATTGATTGCAAAGTCAAGCAACGAAGATGCTGATGTGGATAATCACACTCATCCATAAACGAATTAACGAATTTGTGAAACAATATTTTAAATGAGCTATTTCACTACACACAGAAAAAAGATTGGTAAGAATTCGCTTGATACGTTAAAAATTCAATTACTACTATAACAATTTGATTTTTATTATTGATAATTTATAATCCTGATTTATTTTTTATATTAAAAGCTAATAAATGATATTTGCTTCTTAATGTTAGTTGTAATACTTCTAAGACCGATTTGTGTCTTTACTAAAATCTATTGTATTAAATGGAAGATGCAACTAAATTTATTCAGTACATTACTACTGAAAACCAAATTTTGGAAGTAAGAATCATAAAATTCGCTTGTATATTCTGAGATCGAAAAATGTTTGACACAATGTAAATAAAATTTGTACACATTACAAAAATCAAAAATATTTTAGTTAAAAACTAAAAAGATTTATTGAAAGTGGTGAAAAGTTCTCCAATATTGGTAAACGGTATGTTCAAAATTATCTCAGAAAGGCATTTATATATAAAAATAATTTTATAATATTTAAATTATTCCGCAGAGCAATTTGTGCGGTATGGGATAGCAAGTTGAAGAAACCATGAGGAAAAGAAGAAATCATGATGTTAAGGAAGAAGAAAGCTGCATTCAATGGTTCGAATCATGAAATTTATAAATTTATATTTATATATAATAATCTTATTCCTATAATTTATTACTATAATAAAATAAAATATTAAAAAAATTATTTTGTTTTGTTTAATTCACAATAATATTTTATAATCACCCAAGAATCATTTTTTAAAATAGATGTGACTGCTATATTTATTCAGTTACTGCAACCGAAATCAAGATAATGCACACAACAGACAAAATTCGATTGGCAACAAATTCGGTTCTTATAACGAATTTCTTTTCTCTGTGTACGTTTCATCCAACATAAGAATTAAAGGTTATGTATGCATGAGTTACTTAGACACAACTGAGACGAACATTGGACGATGTCAAAAAACCAAAAATATTGGGTACTGAAATTTAACCAAAATAATTTTTTGTTATTCGAAGCACCGGATATCAAAACTTAAAAGTCTCCAATTTATTTAATGAGTTTTTAGCAATTAGACCAACGTCGAATTTGAAGGGGTTTTGGCTATTTCTTAAAAATTTCCTAACAAATCTAATAATGCCTTAGTGGTATGAAAGTATTATAGTATAATCGCAAACAGTAAAATTTATATTGTTAAATGTTATGATTGTAACAACAATTTTTTTTTTTTTGTTATTGTTATGACCAGAACTTTAGGGATGACTCCTACTTATGCAACACATTGTGAAAAAACTTGCACACTTCAAGTGATAGGAAAAACCTTTGCAGGGAGTTTATTCCACATAAAAGCGATTCACTGGAACATCTTGTGCGTACGAAATTACGATTTTCAGGAATAAGTTCCCTGATTTTATAAGAACACACTCCATTATAGTAACGATAAAACAGTGAAACACACACCAGTTAGCTTCTTCGCTCTTGACTTAAAATGTGCTATTATTGTATAAACAGGGCAGTAATATTGTTCATTGCATATTTTTTTTATAAATTCTCTAAAGAATATAATACTCGTAATATAAAGTTAACAAAATAAATATAAATATATAGTTAACATTAAGGGCATTGTAACTGACTTAATGATTGTTTTCCCTTTTGGAGTAGCTTCACATTACGAAAATAACATCTGGCCTGTTGTTGTTTCCGTGTGAGCGTGGTAAATAAGTTACTTCAACTTATGGTGTGTGTACAGCATAATACCACAATTAGCTAATAAAAGCTGAGCAACCTCAATGGCTGCGTTGGTAGAGGTGAGTGCTGTAAAACAGAAAATTGTGAGTTCGGGCCTACCTTCGGACATGCTTACAATAATGATTGTTATAATGCAATTAAAAATTAAGAAGCAGCAGAACAAACCTTCTGGAAAGGTAAAGACAATTATTGTGTGAAGCCACGTCTAATTTAATAAAGGAGACGTCTAATTTAAAAAAAGAGCAACTAATAATTGTCAAGAAGCCCTTTATAATAAAAAGTAAGAACGCGAGCGGTGAGGAAAGTGTAACAGCGTAGCAATAGTGTAAGGCAGACGTGTGTTTGTGGCTATTGGATTAAACGGGATGACTGACTAGGATAAGAGGAGTAGTGAAGATGTCTGTGGATGGTTAAGGTTACTAAACAAGGCATCGAGTAGTTCATGTCTTGCCGGAGTAATACAGTAGTGTAACGTGAATGGCTGCGTTTGTAACAATAACGCATGTTTAGTAAATACGAGACCATGGGATTCACAACGCCGGTAGGATCAAGAAGTATAGCCAGAGAAAGCCATCCATAAAGTGAGAATACAGAATTTATAATGCGCCGCAGTGGTATTTGCAATCAAAAGAATCCGTACGTTTGTTCTTAAAGGGAAAAAACGTAACAATATTATGACTCTTTTGTTGCAAAACTCCAAACAAGTAAGTGTGCTCTATTCGGCTATGCCGAATCTTATATACCTATCACCAACAAATATTGGGGTGACCATGAAATAAAAAATAAGAAAAAAAATTAAATACTATATAGAATATAACACAAAAATGTCATTGGCTCTTAATGGGTTAAGCATTTTTAAAAAAGTTAATCATTTTCTTCAAGATCGCTTCTAAAGCTTTAAAATGACACTAGCCCAATATTACTATTCAGGGGCCCATAACTCGGAAAATATGGGCGAGCGCCAATTGGTTCAATGGATGTTTTTTTTCTTACTTTTTAGTTGTCTATTGTCCCATATATTTGGTTTTTTTTTTTTTTTTTGATTGGAGTTACTTCATTGTTCCAAATTATATAGAAAAATTAGAGGTTGGCGTAGCGTTTGGCCGGTTGCCACGAAGATCATGGATCGATCTTGCAATTTTTCAATAGCCTCCTTTCGACACTATTGGCATATTTAAATTTTCTATAGATCTAATGTCGTGGCAAGCTTGATTTTAATATTAACACAGACGGGCATCGCTCAATTCACTTCACTGTGCGCAAGAACTAAAAATATATACATTTAATGGGGATGGGATATGGATATTGTAGAAATTACAAACGGAATGAAAAACTTATATATACAATTTTTTTCACTTTTCGTTATGGAGGGTATAAAAAAGCAGCGCTCATGCATCAAACAGCGGAAAAACGAAAGAGAAAAAAATGAATAAGAGAAAGATTGGAGAATAAGCTGCTCTACACCTCTTGCCCACAAACTACTGCATGATGACTGTCGTAGTCGATACAAAGCTTAATGTAATACTGCGTTTCCACTGCCTTGAAATCAACTAGGTTTGAGAAAAGCACTTCGAAGTGTTTCCATTGAGCTGAAGTGTTTTGTAAATTCGAATTCATGACGTTACACTGACATATTTTTGCGTAAAAGAAAAAAAAAAAACTATGTTATTTTTTGTAAAAAATCGTTTTTATTGTTAAATTAATTTTTGTTTTTATATATTGTTCTTCTTATATTTTTTAAACACATTTTTTTTAACAAAAAACATTATTGCTTTCAAACATTTAAAAGTATTTGTCACTTTTTCGATAAAGACATCCAATATAAATAGATAACTCGGAGTTGAACTTGAATATCCTAGACACATCACAGTGTTGCAAAGGCAAAATTAATTCGAAAAAATGAATTTTCGACATGATTTCAAACAAATCAAGTGATTTAAGTGGTTTTTGTATCATGTAAAATGTATGGAAAATCAAGTAACAAAACACTTGATTTGAGCAAATCAAGTGTTTTAGACAAAATCACGTCAATGGAAACGCACTATAAGTTGGCTCTTGGCTTAAAAAAAAGGGAGGGTGAAGTTTAATTAAATTTAAATGGAATACAACAATTTCTATTCCATTGTATTGTAGGGTATTTCCTACCGCTTCATTCAGCCTGTATACTTATGGCAACACCTTTATTTCATTATAAGTAAAAAGAGCAACAAACAAAATACAACACCATTTCAAGGAGCAACCAAGCAATTTGTGAACTTAATACCATAATAAATTTATTGCCTTTTATTAAAACATCAAGTTAATGTTTAACAATTTAAAAACATAATAACATTAAAATAATTTTCCTTAACATTAAGTAGAGGCAGTAAATTTTCTTTAAACTTTTTATTTTTTATACGAAAATATATTTATTCAAAATAAAACCTAAATAAAGCAATAAATAAAACTGCAAGTTATTTATGACGATTTAACAAAAAAAGAATAAAAAAAAATGATGACCAAATTTTTTTGTTTCACTTTATAAATTGCATACTGCTTGTATTTAAGTGTTGTGGCTAGTGGTCAAAATGCAAAGGCGATTTGCATTTATAAAAATTTCTAAAATGTACAGCAGGAATTTACAACGTGAACGCAAGATAAGTATCAACTCTTTAATAAAAAATGGGTGGTCTCGTTCACTTAGTTGTATTTGTTACATAAAGGAGGGTACACGCTTATTAATCATACTTGAATTATTTTCAGAACGCTAAAGAAGCGGTAGAAAATTACATCATACAAATTAATGTTAGGTGATCATGTCTCTTTACCAAAACATTAATTTACATTTTAAATTAAAATTCTTTTTTTTTTTCATTTTTTTACGATACACAAGTACAACGGATTGGATTAGAAAGCAAGTGTACTGATTAACAAAACATATTAAAAAAGAATAAAATCGCAGACATGTTTATGACCATCAGAAGTAAAATATTGCATTTTTGCTGAACCGTTAAGTTAACGTGTCTGCTATTAATAAATTATAATTAATTGCTAGGTGGATCATTAGGCGTTACTATCAACAAAAGCCCAAAAGATAAAACTTGAGAAAAATTGTTATTACTTTTATAAATATTGTCTTAACAAAATACACCTACAATTTCGCCAATTATAAAAGCGAATAATAATAAAGAAATACCTTAAGCGAAAAAAAAAGAATTTGCTTTACTTAAATGTATTGAGAAATCATTAAAAATTTCCCTGATAAATACAGCTGATTTAATAAAAAAAATCAAATTGTTGTTAAAGTAATAAAATAAATTTAAGTAGGAAGACCTTCAATTCATTATCCTCACTTTCATTTTGGAATATTGCAATCTTATCGTAAGGATGTAATAAACACCACAAGTGTAAAGCCCTACTTTTCTTAATCCTAGTAAAAACAAAACTTCACAGTTAAATTTCCTTGTCATTTACGAAAATTGCAGCGCTCCATTTTTATAACACAAGGCAAGGATAACAAACAAAATAATTTGAAACAATATGTGGCATAAATATAAGAAGTTTGTTCGTAAAGCATTACAAAAACTAAATTGGCTTAACATACTGCAAAAACTTTTCATGCCACTCCAAAATAAGAATCTGTTTTCTTTCCTTGATTCACTCTCGAACGAAATGCTGACCACGCTGATAGTTTTTTTGTAACTATTTGTTCATAGCAGAGAGCTGTGATACCTTTACTTTAAAAGGGCAAACACACTATCAGCTTTGAGGAAGTTGCCACCGCTAAGGATTATCTCAGTTTATAGCACTATATCTGTTTTACTGATAACTGAAATGGTAAAATCAGACCTCCAGTCACAAGAGCGCATAAATGTGTCCGGAAGCCACCACATAGTTCAGCTTAAGAGAATAAGAATAGTAAAGTAATATGGCCTTATCCCTTCACGTTAAGACATTGCCCACTGCAAGGCCCGACTATGTCTCTTAACTCACTGTACAAAGTAAATAAATTTGCCCTTTTAAAGGTTTCGGACTGGTCCTGATGTTGTTAATAATCTGGTGAGAAAAAGATCTTATTGCCGCTTGACTAAATGTATAAATTCGAATATTCCTGCTGGAAACTTTATAACACATTCGCCTTTGATCACCCTTTTTGTTAGGACAATTTTTTGCTTAAAGAACCATACATTTGTCTATGTAGACACCGACGCTAACTGTCATCCCCCTCTTAGGACCAACCGTGTATACAAAAAGATCCCTCTGAAGTATAGGCTTCTCGAAAAAGAAAACAGTTTCGAAAGTATTTCGTGTTCTCCTATATGCCAATAAATTAACCGACAGTCAATAGTTCATGGCGAAACCAGACTTTGAAGGTGTTATTCTAACGGCTCTCATCCTTAAGTTTATCATATTAGTTAAATACTACTCCATTGCTTTGCAAATTACTGACGACCTTAATACTCTCTCCATCAGTCTGCTGGTCCTGTTAATTTGTAAATAATTATCTTTTAATTATTTCGAAAATGTTTGGAAGATTAAATAATGATTTCCACTTCTTTTGCAAGAAATTATTTTATTATAGCAATAATAAATAATTTGATTTGTTATAAAAATACAACAAATATCATAAAACTTTACATATGGGCATTTCCACAGAAATGTCAACCGCAGCCAAAAAATCAAAGTCCACAAATGTATGTTACTTTCACATATTTCTATGGGGATGCTGTCAAATTTATCTAACAGGCATGTTCTTACACTCGACAACTTTTGTTTTACATATTCTGAAACTCACGCGTTTTGCTTGCGAATTGCTCTTTTTCAAACTTTTGTTCGAAAAGAAAAACATATGATTTTACGGTGCAAAACATATATAAACAAAAAAAAATTACAACAAAATGCCTGCAGCTGCGTTGCTTAGTTTCACTTTTTAAAAAACATGCAATTAAAAAAAGAACGAATTAATAAACGGACGCTTAGAGATTGTGACAATTCAATGGATACTTCAATCCAATGTATATTTATTAATTAAAAAAAATAACGCAAGCCAAGAAATATTTTGGCAACAAACGGATTTTCTATTGGTGATATTGCATTTAGCATCTTTGATGTGAAAGGTGACTTACGCTGTAAGTAATCAGTACTTAAAAAGTATTTTTGTTTATTATGTTAATTATAACATGCACGTTTGGAACTCATACCGCCCAAAAAGTAATTTAAATAAATTTTTTAAGGTCGTTTAACACTTGAATCCCATATTTAATAAACAGCGAATATTTTATAGGAATTGAAAATTAAAATAACCACACATCTTTTTGACTACCGACTATACGTTCAACCGCACTAATACGAGTATAATTTCAAACATCAATTAAATGAGCTGTTACTATGAAATCGCCAGTACTCAATAAAACAATAAAAACAAACAAATAACATATTTTAAATTAATTGTTTGTGACTTAATTTGTCTAAAAATTAAAAATAATTTTTTTTTAAATAAAAGAGAAGACTTACTTTTCATTTGTGTACAATTTTATTGTTGCTTTATAGTTTATTTTAAGCAAAATTCGTAACTTCACTTCAGTATGTGCTTGCGATTTGAAGTCGCCATATTTCTTATAATTGTGAACAACAGATCACCTTTCATGCGATTTCAACTCGCATCACCAGTTTTAAGCGATTTGCGGTTGTCAAAACATGCCTGTAAAGTAAAATAACTTTATATTTATTGCCAACATATTTTGAAGTATTCAAATGCAAAGTCGAACAAGCGCACAAGTACAGTTTTAAACATTTCTATTGTTCATTTTTTTTAAATATTGTTTCTAACAACTAACATTTTACATTGATATTCGCTCTTTTAAATTTCGGCTTGTGTATAAAGAAAAATGTAAAAGGAACGATGTAATTGTCAATTACGGTAATTTTTTTCCTTTTTTTTTATTTGTTATCAGTGTGCCACAGGTATTTATACAATATGCATCAAATATTATTAACAATTTTATTACATTAAAAAAATTTGGAAATCAGCAATTTGCTCTTGACACTTATTTAAAGTCTGTCGTAAGTGTAAAATGTATAAACTCAAATTGGTTTTTTCTAAAATATGTTTATTTTTAAACATTTTCTTAAAAGGTGTCAGCCATATTTAATCGGCCATTTTTAATTTTTAAAAAGTAACATCAGATTCGAAATCTGCGACCTAACAAAATCCCGTGTATAAGCTTGAAGTGAATTCGTTCAACTCTTCAAAAGTTATCTATTTTATATTATTTTTTTATTTATTTTTTTATGTATTTATTCAAATTTTGTAATAACAAAAGCAGTCATAAGGCCAAAAAATATAACAATGGTAAAATATATATGTAATATGACTCTACAAAGTTAGGAAATAAATTTTAAAAATTATAGAAATTATATACGACATCTATTTAAAACAATACTTAATGAAAACTGCAAGAGTAAATAATATAATACCGACATAGCAATGATCAATGAAAAGAAATCTTAAATTTTTGCTATTATAAGATACAATTGGATTTATACTCGTATTATTATATTATTTATAGAATGAAATATTCTATCAACTTTTTATTGTAAACTACTGACGAGAAACTAAATGACCTCAAGTCCCTTAGCAACCTATTCCAATAGCGAGCAGTTGTTACAAGAAAATATCTTTCAAACAGTGAATTAGTTATCCTAGGGATAAAGACTTGCACATTCCTAGAAGAGCGTATAACACTTATACGGCAAGATAAGAGAGACGGTTTTGAGTTTTTAACAATGGTATAAAAGCTCATCAAAAGTGTAACTGCTAGAAAATCAAAGAAAGAACACTTTAGAAATCGTTGGACATAAATTATAACATGATCTCTGATCCTAAGCTGAAATACAAATCTTATAATTATATGAATACCACTTGATGTGGTACAGGAAAATACATCCATGTAATACAAAATCCGGGACATTAGCAACGGATTTGCCACTTTACACCTAACATAAAATGGCAGGTAAACTTAAGTGAGTATAGCCGTCACAAAGTAAAATTGTTGGAGTTATTTGTAAGCAAGAAAACACTTTTATTTATTTTATTTTATGATTTTTATTTATTTATATAGCCTGCAGGGTCCCGTAGGAATTTCAGGCTATAAGTGTTTGTTCTTACTTCTAGTTTACAACTCCACTCTTAATAATTATTTATCACTATTTATACTAAATTCTTAACGCTAAAAATGCTGATTAAACAGAAACAGCATTTCTTAAAAATAATAATTTAAATAATTAAATTGCTTACTTGCTAAATAGTCATATTTCAATAGTACAATAATTTTAAATTAACTTATAAACAAAGTTTAACTAAATAAAGTGCTGACTGTCAAAAAGATTTATATTACATTAATACACATTTCTTAATTTTGACTAACTTATAACTAGAGTTTAAAAATACGAGGGTGCCTCTCAACATCCCTCCCCCCTTATCGGAAACTGCGTCCCTGCGTGTGGTGTTGATGTTGCTGCAGATGGAGAGCTAACGTTCATATATGAAGGATGCGTCTTTTGCTGCTTATTTTATGTGCCTTGTTTTGTGTTATGTCACCTTCTTCCCGGAACACTAACTGGATTTGTATAAATTGGTGGGGCTATAGTTATATATGATTAGTTTTTCTCAACTCGGAAATCTTCATTGCATAGCCGTACTAGAATTTAATTTATCTCCTTAGCTTCATTTTTTTTGTTTGTTTTATCATCTTTAATTGTTAAAAAGTCACGTTCTAAACGTTGTCGCTTCTTTTTCAATAATTTCTTCTTAGCCGTATGTGTAATACCAATGTTTTAAATTCTGCAAAATAGCCAACATCTTGTGACACCTTCAAATTATTTGGATCACATATATCATGATCATCTTTTCGTACAACCAACTCATGCGAATGTGGACAACCAATGTTGGTCTGAAATAGACTGCATCTTATTATGGTCGGTCCTTTATAGCCAATCAATTCAACTTCGGGAAAAGTTTTAGTATTTCTTTTATATTCAATGCCATTCAAAGAACCATGTGTACCATGTATATCGAACTTGTATCGAAACGAAATTTTTCCACTGGCTGCTTTCTTATGCACAAACTTGCTTCAATATTCATATTTCATCTGCGTATTCGGAGGAATTGTGATAAAGGTGGCGGTTGTGTTGCCTCTACTGCATTTTGCAGTGGTTAAACGAAGCTTTAATCACACTTGTTTTCACCACACTTCAGAAAAATAATCGTAGATCGTGATCATAACAAAAACACTTCGTTTTAGATCATATGGTGCTTTTTGGATAAGGTTCAGCATCTGCTAATGATAAATTTAATTAAATAAAGTGAGGAAAATCATAATTGAGATTTTGAACGTTTTTTATCCACAATAAAGCCCTCTAAGTTAAAAAATTTTTGTTTATTTTCTTGCACCTCTAGTGCCATGTTTCCGTATTTTTTGTTAATTTTTGTTGCTACTCCGTTGGGGCTGGACAAGATGAGTCCATGATGTTAGTTGACACGTAAAGGTTTCGCTTATTGTGTTGGAGAACACCACACGTAATCCCAGTTTATTTTTAAATTTTAAAACTAAAAAATACTAAAATTCCCAAAACCCATCTTTTTCAAATTGTTATCAAAAACAAAAAAGTCATAATTTAAAATTGTTTACAAAAAATTATATTGATATTAAATTATTTATAATTATATATAGGGGTTTTGGTATTATAATGCTATAATTTAAACATAAAAAACATTATTCTTCTTTTGTTTGCTTCTCTTAAAAAAATTTCTTTTTTGCTACTTTTAAACAACACAAAAACTCATAAATATATTGTTCTTGTAAGTATTTATGAATCTTTTTTTATATATATATTTTTTTTTTCTTTTTGTTACCAAGCAAGCATTTTAATGCCTATTGAGCTTGTTCATATATATTGGATTTTGAAAACAATAATCAAAACCTCTGAATCAGGCGTTTTCCAATATATATCTTTATACACCTATATATGTGTATTCATATTAACACAAATTTACAAATATATATTTATTTATGTTTTAACTATTTTAAGAATAGTTTTAACTAAATGTTTGTTCGGTGAAACAGAAAAACCCAAAACAAACACAAAATTATGTTAATAATTGTATATACATATATATATATACATGCTATAATGTTTACGTTTAATGCTGAGAGTAGCAATTTTGAAAATATTAATCTTTTTTTTTTTTTTTTTTTTTGTTTGTGGAATTTAAATTATTACATAAAATTATTATCGTCAGGCCAGTGACACAAAAAAAGTGTTGCGTATGCAAAAATGCAGTGAATAATTTACAAAACAACAGCAAGAATAAAAGAAAATGCACAAGAAATCAGACACAAAAATTTTAAACACAAAATACATTTTTACTCAAATTTCAAATTAACAAAACATTTGCTGCTTAAAATAAATCAGTGTTTAAAAATGTTAAACAAAGAATATTTTTTTTTCTTTAAAACAAACTTCACGCTATAAAATAAGTACTTTAAAACATTTGCAATTAAAAAAAAACAGTGTTTTTTATTAATGAAATATCAAAAGTAAAGCACAAAATGTGGTGCTAAAACGTTAAAAGTTGTTTGCTAATTTGAAATATTCCAAGTGAGATTTTGTAAAAACGTTATTTAATTACAAAAATTACAGGCATATTTTTCAAGAAGACTTAAATTTTATTCAAAAAATTTGCTAAAAAAAAAATGTGAACATACAGGTGCATAAAAATGTTGCAAAATATTTTTTTTAACAATTCAATAAAATGAATTAGCAACCGAAAATAGGTTTATCACATTTTCTTTCTTTTTGTGTCATGCGTTTTACTTTTCCTTTATAAATAAACTTTCTGTGGCCTTTTTTCATTTTAATTCAGTTTGTTATTATTATCTTTTACTGCCTTTTTCTTAGTTTTTTCACAATATTTACCTTTAGCTGAAATTGTATCTATGTTAGAACTAACTTCATCCATTATAGGCCATTATATAATACTGTTTTTACGACATTTGTAGCAGTTTTGTGCTAATAAATAACTTTTCGATGTAAATTTTCCTTTGTCAGGAACTCCTCCTTTTTAAAAAAAAAAAACCTTAGTGCAGGGTGCGTATTTATACTTTATTTTAAAATTTTTACCTTCCTTCTGTGACCCTTTATTTTCTTTATTTTGTTCATATAATTATTTTTACTGATATTTTCTTATACTTTAAACTCATAACCCTTCTGGTTTTTTCCTTTTTTTCATATATTCTCCTACCGTTATTTTAACTCATTTTCCTTTATGTTTCTTAACATTTTTTTTTCTTAATTTTATTTTATAATTCCTTGGTTTTTCCCCTTTCTGACTATATATTTTCATACTATTCATTCTTGTTCGTTAATATTCTTCTAATATTTCCCTTATATGAGCCCGCGGCCTTTTTCCTCCTTTCTATTTACTTATAGATTTTATCCTTTATCGCCCTCATATCCCAATTTCGTCCCGTAGCTTTGGTTTCGAGCCAAAGTATCTAGGATCTGAAATTGGTTGGCTGATACACTTTGTAGCGTATTATACGATTTTCTTTTACTATATTATCCTTTTTTTTCTCTTTAATCTCATCAACCTTTGTTCAATTTTGCCTATTTGTTGCTACCCTTTCATATTTTACCTCGAAATGTTTCTTCGCATACCCCATGGCACTTGCCGTCAGTTGAAATCGTATCGAATTTTCGCACTAAGTTCAATGTTTCAGGCAAATTACCGATGGCGGTGTTGTAAAGTAACTAAATCAGTGTTTTATGAGTAACTCACTTGTACTTCCGCTTAAATCCGTTGTAGCTTTAGTTTCGAGCCAATATAACCAGAAAATAAACGGAGTAACTGATACTCTTTAAAATCAACAGAAGAAAAAACATCCTTACACAAAATTACCCTTCTTATTATTCGCAATCTAACGCTTTGCACCCTTCCACCTTTTATAAATTCTTTATTTTACTAGTTTTATCAAATTATTATGATAAACCCTGTCGGAGTTCCTTTGTCGTATTCTTACATTGACCATATAGGTGAAAATTTATTTTTTCGCGCCTGGTTTTTTAGCCACACGATTTGTCCGGTCTTAAACTGTCTAGTCTTTGTGCCCTTGTCATAATATTTTTTTGATTTTTCTTTTGCACTAACCTGGTTCTGTCTCACCACTTCATAACTTTGTTGAATTTGGTATTTAAGGATTTTGCTGTAGTCATCTATGTTATAGAGAGGTGCTGGCTGCTTTTTTAACCTGACAGGTATTTCAAATTCGAATCCGTACAGTACGTTGTTGGGTGTTTGCTTAGTAGACGAATGTCTTGTGTTATTGTGTACATGCATGGCATGATGCAGCCAATCATCCCAATTAGTTCCGTCAAGTTTCACAAAACTTCTTAAATACTCTGCAAGAGGTCTATGGGTCCTTTCCAGAGATCCATTGGATTGAGGATGATACGGAGTTGTATATATGTTTTTTACTCCAAGCAATTTGCAAACTTCCTTGAACAATTTTGAATTGAAGTTGCTTCCATTATCTGTCACGAGAACTTTGGGGATGAAAAATCGGGCAATTATTTCTCGAAAGAACTGCCTTGCTACCGTTGCCGCTTCCATGTCTGGGATAGCTGCGCAAGCTAGGTATTTTGAAAAATCGTCCAAAAAGGTTACTATATATTTGTTGCCACTTGATGATTCAGGTAAGGGCCCAACAATATCCATAAAAATTCTTTCAAAAGGCATATTGGGAGTTGTGGTCAGGGTCATTGTCATCCTGTCATCCTCGAGCTTTTATTTTGCTGGCAAATCTTGCAGGAGGCTACATACTTTTTAATTTGACTTTGCATTCCAGCCCATTTGTATTGTGCTCTAATACGGAAATAAGTTTTTAGCGCACCTTGGTGGCCTCCTAATGGCGTGTCATGGAAGGTTGTAATTACCTTCTTTATATCTTCTGCATCTGTTAAATATGTGGTATTATCTTCTTCTTCATGATTTTTATTCGTTTCCACTGCACTTGCCCTATTCGGAGTTTCCACACCTCTTGATTGTGGTCTCGTTACTACACCTATGTTTACTTCTTCCGTTGGAAGGCGGCTGAGAGCGTCCGCATTTTGATTCGTCTTGCCTTGATTTCGGGTTGTCCATTTACATATCTAAAAATTTTAAAGGCATACTTACCAGCACCAAAAACATTTCCGCTATTGCCTTCAAAAGTAAAAAAAAAATGACGCACAATGTACTGATCGCGACGTTTACTCCATACAAAATTTAAATTTGCCTTGCTTAATGTGGCTTAGGCTTGTGGCAGTTACTTTTCAATTCCACCACTTTGTATTTTGGCAAAGATCCCAAAGGCGTACTGGTATACAGATGCTTAATGACCCCTACGAATTCACCTCTATACTTAGTGGTTTCTTTAAATTTTTCTTCGCCACCGACTTTACCGATTTTTTTCACAAGCAAAACAAATCGAATCAAAACTTCTCCTAATGTGGCCAAAGTAATTAGCAGTTTACTAATATTTCCACCAATTCACACTTCTTTGAAGACACTAAAGGCGTACTGGTATACAGATGCTTAATGACCCCTAATGCTTCACTTCCGTGTTTATTTGGTTTCCTTACTTTCGTTGCTATGAAATTATTGCCACATTTGGAAAGGATTCAAAATCAATCAAAATTATATAACCAAATTTTATTCCTGGAGGGTCCCTTAGGAATCGCAGGATATTTATTCTTTTATTACCGGCTGCGCCAAAATGTTGGAGTTATTTGTAAGCAAGAAAACACTTTTATTTATTTTATTTTATGATTTTTATTTATTTATATAGCCTGCAGGGTCCCGTAGGAATTTCAGGCTATAAGTGTTTGTTCTTACTTCTAGTTTACAACTCCACTCTTAATAATTATTTATCACTATTTATACTAAATTCTTAACGCTAAAAATGCTGATTAAACAGAAACAGCATTTCTTAAAAATAATAATTTAAATAATTAAATTGCTTACTTGCTAAATAGTCATATTTCAATAGTACAATAATTTTAAATTAACTTATAAACAAAGTTTAACTAAATAAAGTGCTGACTGTCAAAAAGATTTATATTACATTAATACACATTTCTTAATTTTGACTAACTTATAACTAGAGTTTAAAAATACGAGGGTGCCTCTCAACAAAATTTACTTTTGAAGCAACTGTATTTATATAATCGGAATATCCCAAAATTTTCATTTTACTATCATATGTATTTCAGTATTACTGTCATCTCCTCAGAAGATGGCGGACCAAAACGCATTACCCTTGTTTTTTGTTTGGGTTTTTTAAAAAATTGTTTGTCCTCATCCACATTTTAACATCGTTCACTTGCAATTAATTTCAATCTGCATATCCCTTAAAGATAATAAAATAAAAGCTGTATATCGTCCGCATATGCATATACCATACAAGCATGTGAGTCAACTATACTAAATAAATTATTGAGGTACATTGAAAAAAATAAAAGCGCAAGAACAGACCCTTGAGCTACATCCGAGTTAACTGTTTGCCTACCATCTAATGAAACATATTGTTGACGGTCACTTACGTACGAGCATGCAAGTAAGCATGCTGTTCTGGAAAATCTGAACTCAATGCTAAGCTTCTGTACCATTTCCTTATGATTAACATGATCAAAAGCCCTGTATAGATCCAAAGAAACTAAAATAGAGGTATTGTTCTTATTCATTTTATTCCTTATTGTTTCGGTAATTCCTAAGAACGCCAAAGATGAACTGCTGTTTCTACGAAAACCACTTTGTTTATCATTCAGTAAGGAAAAAGTGGAAACTTATTTGCGACATTATAACATGCTCGTAAACTTTGGATAGTACTGGTAGGATACTAATAGGCCGTAGATTACTTACATCAAAAGAGCTTCCTACTTTTAGTATTGGAATTACTTTTGCACGCTTCCACTGAGTAGGAAACGTGGATGTGGTTAAAGTACCATTGATAAGATAAAGAATTCGATCAGATAATAATGGGAAAACCAATTTATAAAATTTCAGTGGTATTTCATCAACACCGCAGGCATTAGATTTGATTTTTGAAAATGCTGCGTACCATTCAGCTCAGTGAATGCCAGAAAAAGAAATATCGGAGTATTCATTAATTAAGTTGGATTCAAATGAACTATCGAAATTTGAGTTTAAGTTGCTTGAAAAAAAAATCATTCAATTGATTAATATCTACACTATCAGTATTTTGTATTAAATTACTAGAGCAAGAATTTCTCAAACGATTCCATATTTGTTTTGTACTTAAACCTTAAACTTACTGATAACTTTTTAACTTTATTTCTATACTTGCAGTATATACTCCGGTTATATGTATTTCGATGATTTATGAATATTTTATACGAAATATCTCTGAGCATGAATTATTTTTTTTTTTTTATTTCATCCATTCAGTTGCTGTGTGTTTAACTCTAAACTTAGAAATTGGGACAAATGAGAATAGTCTATATCAGTGAATCAAGCAACGAAAGATGATCATTTACGTTATTAGTAGCATAAAAAGGTGAAATGTCGTATTTCGAAATACAAGAACGAAGCATATCCAAATTTAGTAAAGAGTAATCACGGTACTCAATATATTCGTCAGAACGTACCTTAGGTAAGTATTTAAAATTAGGACAAGAAAAAATTGACGAGTGTTGCGATAAAAATGGACATTGGATACGACATTTAAAATGTTTAAAAACTGTTATCAGATTCGTAGTCACTGAACCTAAAAATCTTGTGGTACCTAGTTCTATTAAAATTTATTGAATCCATATCAATATGAAGTAAATCATTTTGTCGCACTACATTTTTTGTCCCTGTGTGCGGTGGAGAAAAAGGTTAAAAGGCCCCATATTGAATATAATAAATATCATTTATATTCATCTTATGCGTGTCTAATTACACAAAAAGAAAAAAAATAATAGGAAAAACTTTGATTAAAAAAAAAAATGCCGCATGTGGTAAAAGTAAGAGTGCTATATTCGGATATGGCGAATCTTATATACCGTTTACCATATATGTAAATTTAGTTAAAGTAAGAAGTAACTTCGATAAAAAGAACAAATATTGGGGTGTCAAAGAATTAGAAATATACGAAAAAAAACTACAAGTCAAAAACTTATCGCTCGCCCGTATTTTCCGAGTTGTGGGCCTTTGAACTTTTCATAGAAAAGTACGATTGTGCACCATATTCTTTAATGTTAAACTTATATAGTACTTAATTATATTAAACTTATAGTACTTAATTTTTTCTTTTTTTTTAATTCTCTGTTACACCAATTTGTTTTTTTGATTGAAGTAACTTCACTTAATTAGATTTACATATATGGTGAAGGGTATATATGATTATGCATAGCAAAACTTAGCAATCTATAGCCCACTGAAAATCTAACTCAACTTTCTTTCAGCCCTAAAGCTAGTGCTAGAATTTTGCCTAATTATTAGTCTTATATTTATAAAAGTAATAACAATAAAATAAATAATAATGATACCACTAACAACAGTAGCATCAACAAATAATAATAATTAAATTTAACTTTTCTTTGTGCTTTTACGCATATCTAATTTGATTTATTAATATATTAATTTTTTATAATTTTTCCAACCAATTGCAATTTTTGTAAAAATAATAAGAAAAATTTCAATAAAAAAAAAAATGTCGCATGCGGACATGGCGAAATTTATATACCCTTCACCATATATGTTAATCTAGTTAAGCGAAGTAACTTCGATAAAAAAACAAATATTGGGATGTCAAAGATTTAAAAATATAAGAAAAAAAACAAGTCGAGTTATGGGCCTTTGAACTTTTCATAGAAAAGTACGATTGTGCATCATATTCTTTAAGATATTAATATGGGTACAATTTAAAAGCTTTTGAGGAGATCTTTTGAGAAATACTGAATCTTTTTGAAAATGATTAACCCATTAAGAGAAATACTTAATTTTTTCTTTCTTTTTCTTAATTTTCTGTCACCCCAATTTATTATTATTTTTTTTTTTTTTGATTGGAGTTACTTAACTTAATTCAATTTACAAAAATGGTGAAGGGTATGTAAGATTCTGCATAGCAGAATTTAGCACTCTATGGCACACTGAAAATCTTACTAAACTTTTTTTCAACCCTAAAAGCTAGTGCTAGAATTTTGCCTAGTTATTAGTCTTATGTTTATTAAAATAATAATAATAAAATAAATAATAATGATAATGATACCACTAACAACAGTAGCATCAACAAATAATAAAAATTAAATTTAACTTTTCTTTGTGCTTTTACGCATATCTAATTTCATTTATTAATATATTAATTTTTTATAATTTTTCCAACCAGTTGCAATTTTTGTTTGGCCAATGCTTTTGTTTATTACACAATTACAATAATTAATAACAATTAAAAAAATAATACATAAAAATTACACACATTAAAAATTTTTTTTAAGTTACATTTTATATCCATTTTCTATGTTTAGTTTTATAAAAGCTACTTAATTTTCAAATTATTAAAAAAAAAAAATAATAAAAAAATCGAGGCCATTTTTAATGAGGATGTCAATTCAGGTTCGACAGTTTCATATAATTCAGAGCAAATAAAAGGCTAATTTAATTATACTATTAGTTCCGGCACAGCCGAGTTATTACGATATTTTTATATTGTTTTAGTGTACTTTCGTTACAACTAATTAAAAAGTACTTTTTTATACAAAAAGTTGACCCAGTGTCTCTAGAGAGAAATACAAAAATATTATGTTTAGTACTGTTGTTCAAATTGAAGAACACCATTACAAAAAGCAATACACAGATTAATAAAGCGAAACAATAATTAGACTTGCAATTTACTACACGAGCATAAAATAAATGTGCACGCATCTTGTAATGTTTTAACAAGCAATAATTATAAACTGTAATTCATATATATGCACGAATACAAAGCAGTTACTCAAAAGAGTGCACGCCCACTTTTGTAAACTTATTTAAAAATGTTACTTATTTTTCTTTAAGACCAAGTTAATATCCAATTTTTCATTTAGAGATTACTTTTACGACATAGAAAAAGGAATGTATATTAAAAGCAAAAAATAATATTTTGTCGTGTATACGTTCACTGACCAAATAAACTAATAAATAATTGAGAAACTGCTATTTATTGACCGTGTGTAGATGGCAAAAAGGAGTGTAGCTTAAAGTCAATAAGATTGGATTAAACAGATGGATAAACGCCAGAGATGTCTTTGTGTTATTTTCTATTTTGATGATTGATCACAGCAAGTCATACTGAATGATTCTCAAGTCATACTGAATGATTCTCAAATTAATTGACAGAAATTAAAATCATATCATCCGCACATAAAAAGACAGACCTATAAGAAACGCGATCATGTCTAAGAATATGTAGTTGTTTGTCAGTGTTTTAATGTCATAAAGGAATTTGATGTTTTTTCTCGTTAATTTTTATTTTATTGGCAAGAATGTCATTTGTACAATAGACACTTGCTAGAGCAATTTAGATATGCTGATATAACTTCTGGGAACAAGAGCTATTTTAAAAGTTTTACTGCACATAAACCTAAATACATGTGATACTTGATCAATATTTTCAACATTAAACTATTAATGGTGCTTTTACGTAATCAGCGACATTTGTAGCCACCAGAGCTGCTACTGTATAAGCAAAAGCGCAGCAAGTAATCATATATTTAACTGATTCTACGACCGCAGAAAATTGACATTCAAGACTCTTTACAATATTCTTCACACCGAAGACTTCGAGAATTGATAGATATATAGAATATAATACTTTTGCATCGCAAAAATTTTCTAGAACTATAAATTCCATTACAGACTCAATAATTTTTAACACTGCAAACACCAACTAAGATTTGTTTTGTTTGATCTACATTGTTTTACACAAAATCATAGACTTAAAGAACATTATGTTTGCAAAATTTAGTTAAAGGTGTTTAAAGAATTTTTTAGACGAAAAATGTCACTCGAAGGTGTTGGAAGAAATTTTTTATACGAAAAATGTCATTCCAAAATATCCAAAGAATTTATTATAAGAAAAATGTCACCTGAAAGTGTTAAAAAAATGTCTCTATACGAAAATGTTAGTTGAAGGTGGTTGAAAAATCTTTGTATTCGTAAAATTCATTCGAAGGTGTTCGAACGTGTTCGAACAATTTTGCTATAAAAAAATAGCATTCGAAGGTGTTTAAATAAATTGTTGATACGAAAACTGTTATTCAAAAGTGTTTGAAGGATATTTCTAAACAAAAAATGTCATTCAAAGGTATTCGAAAAATTGTTCTTTGCGAAAAATGTCATTCGAAGACTTTTTCAAAACGAAAAATGTTATACGAACGTGTTCAAATAATTTTTTATACGAAAACAGTCATTCAAAGTTGTTCGAAAAAATTTTCTATACGAAAACTGTCATTCGAATGTGTTAGAAGAGTTTTTCTATGCGAAAAATGGCATTCGAAGGTGTTCGAAGAATTTTTCTATACGAAAAATGTCATTCGAAGGTGTTTGAAGAATTCTTCTTTTCGAAAAATGTCAATCGAAGAATTTTTTATATAAAAAATGTCATTAGAAGGTGTTTGAAGAATTTTTCTACACCCAAAATGTCAGTAAAAGGTGTTCGAAGAAATTTATCATTCGAAGGTGTTTGAAGAATTCTTCTATACGAAATTTGTATTTCGAAAGTGTTTGAAGAAATATTCTATAGGAAAAATTTATTCGAAGCTGCTTGAAGAAATCTTCTACAAAAAAAATTCATTTGAAGGTGTTCAATGAATTCTTCTATTAGAAAAATGTCATTTGAAGAATTCTTCTATTCGTAAAATGTCATTCGAAGAATTTTTCTGTATTCGAAGAGTTTTTCAATACGAAATGTGTCATTCGAAGGGTTTCGAAGAATTATTCTATACGAAAAATGTCATTCGAAGGTGTTTGAAAAATTCTTTTATAAGAAAAATTCATTCGTAGGTGTTCGAAGAATTCTGTGTTCGAGGAATTTTTTTTACGAAATTTATCATTCGAAGGTGTTCGAATAATCTTTAATAAAAAATTTATCATTCGAAGGTTTCGTAGAATTCTTCTATTCGAAAAATGCCAATTAACGGTGTTCGAAGAATTCTACAATTCGAAAATGTTTTTTTTGGAGAAAAATGACATTTGAATTTGCCGAAAAATATCAGTCGTAAGCGTTTGAACAATTTTTTTATACGAAAGTGCCACTTAAATATGTGTTCTTTCTTTTAAATTTTTACAGTAGTCAAATACAGTTTTAACAATTTATAAAAGTAAATGTTGATTGCTGACCATTGATTTCATTAAAAAAATTATTCTTTTATTGTTTCTTTTGCAACTATTTAAATATACAGTCGCAGAAAAATGACCTTTGTGAACAAAAAAATTATAAAATCATGATTGACCACCTAAGCTTATGTACGTATATAAAAATCTATATACGAAAGTAAACCCTTGCACAAAAGGCATTAAGAATTTAAAACAAGTAATGAAAATGCGTCATTCAGCTTTTTAACAGTTGGCCGATGAATTTCTTACTTTTATTAGATTCTGCAACCTGAGAAGAATTTCTTGATAAAGTCCATGATAGGACGAAAGTACAAATACACAATTTTTTGTGTACGAGACTCAAGCTTAAGGTACGGTCACATATGGCAAATATTTGCCTAAAATTTGTTTGCTTTTGTTTGGCTTAAATTTTTTCAAAACAATACAAAATTTGTTTTGTGGTCACACTACGCACATTTATTTGCCTATTTTTATTTGTTCAAACAGCTATGAAATAATGTGAAATAAAATACTGACAAACATGTTTTATGTGCGGTCACATTTAAAATAATATTTTCCTTAAAAATATATTTGATCAAACTGTAAAAAAACGTAAATTTATTTGCTCACAAACTGTTGCGCATGGGATGTCTTTATTGCCATTCAATTTCTTCGGCATTATTTCGAAGTAATTGCAAAGAAAATGTTTAAAATATTATTAAATGCTAATTATAAATGATGAAAAATAGTTGCTACTCTTAAATATTTAATTGCAGTATAATATACATACATAAGTTCAAAGCAAACAAATAATAACCATTTGTAGATGGAACAAAAATATACAACTGTAGAAAAATTTTTTTCATCTAGGCAGACTCTAGGCGCATCTTTTTAAAAGTCTCAAATTAAGTTTTTATTCTCTTCCTATAATATACTTTTCCTATACCTTGTACGCGAATTTAAATCCCAGGTTTTAATATAAAAATAAAATATCCACCGCTGATAGCCATAGACTATAAAAGTTGGTCAAATAATGATAGCCAGTGCTGCCACAACCAAAAAATTTTTACAACCAAAATTTGCTTTAAAACTTACCAAATGAGAAAAAAAAATAACCAAATTTCAATATGTAGTATTTTTATTAAATAACATTTAAAATGGATACATTATTATAATGTAACTTATTTGATTTAAATTCAGTTAATAATAATAACAAAAATAAAATTATTTTACCTACATATGTATGTATGTAATAAGTAACGATTGTACACGTATGTTCAAAATAATAAAAGTTTGTTTAAAACAAAGTAAACAAAACTTGCAGTTCACAATATAATAGTTTAAGACCATAGATTTACTTATTAAAAGTTCATTGAATTTTGAAATGAAATTTCACATTTAGCAAAATTAAAAGCTGTTGACAGTGTTTTAAAAGAAAAGTATTATAAGCAAGTGAGTAGCAATAAAGACGAATTCATAAAAGGTGGCTGCACTAGCGATTTAAGTCACAGCTGTTTTATTTTCAGTTGTCTTGGTAGCAATTCGAAAAATTGAAGAATATAAAAGCTTAAAAAGTATAACATAAAAAATATGTACATGTGTATTATTATTTCGGAGAAAAAATAACCAAAATGAGAAAAATATTCACATCTCCACATTAAAGAAGAAAATAACCACTTTTGGTTAGAAATAACCAAAAACGGCAGCCCTGATGATAGCTAATATTATATCTATGTACCCGCATGTATTGTGAATACAGATTCCATTAAAATAACTACTACACATAATGGCAATGTGAGATGAAAGTTTATAATGAATAACTCCCATGTATGAAAGTTACAAATGAACAAAGCCAAGCAACAATATAAAATTTTTCATATTCTATTCTATAAAGAAGCTACAAAAGGTGTTCTAAAGAAGGAGCAGAATAAGAGGATGAAGCTAAATAGGAATTTGATCCCACTTCTTAACAATAAATTTTAATAATCATTCATTACATTTGTTTGGTTAAAATTTCTAAAAACTTTTAATTTATTTCATATATTTTTCAAACTACAGCTGTTTATTTGTTTACTTGATATAAGTATAGAAAAATTATATGTTGAAGTAAAAAGTCGCTTAAATTAAAAAGCAAATTTCGCAAAGAATCAAACTGCAAATATGCAAGATTTTAATTGGGATAAAAAGTTCTATAATTTTAAAGAAATTTTAATGTTTCAGATTTCGGAAAATAGAGGAAAAACTCTTGTACATATATCGTTTTTAAAAATTGTTACATTATAACATACCGTCAAACGAATATATTTATAATGAAAAAAAAACAGTTTACATTAACTGCAAAAATAATCTTTCAGCTTAGTACTTATAGAACATATCTCTTTTGATTGCAAATCAAAAGTTATGAAAGAACACTTTAGGTGCTTAAAATGGATATTCACTAATGACTCTTAGCTCTATTCAGACGCTTCGAGTGGGGCTGAAGAATTATTTTGCGTGGGCACTATGCAAATCTTAATTAAAGTTTAATTTATGTTGGTTAAATTTAAGCGTGCTTAAGTCTTGTTTAATATAAATTAATTGATATTGATTCTTGAAGTGAAAGCTTGTTGCTTGTTGTCATGTATAACTTCATTTAAAAGTTATCTATAAGCATTTTAAAACAAAATGCATCTCAACCTTATCATGGGCTTATGTTCAGATACATAATAGTATATAATTTATAACTTTAAAATTCTATAATTCCCGAATTATAGCTTCCGGCAATATTACTTGCCCTCAGCATAAGTAAAGATATATTTGCTCCAGTCTAGTTTAATATAAAATTCCAAAATGAAAACAAAAGTTGCTTACGTTGTAGGAATGACTATTTCAAGAACAAAATGTTGAGTAAATAATTTAGCGCCAACGCATATTTTTCAAGTTATATAATTTCTTGCGACTTTACTTTAAATAAAAACTTAACTAAAAATTTATAAAAAAACATTTAATAACCTCCAATAATATCTTTTTTATATACAATTTCGAAACTTTGCACCATTCTGAAGCGAAAATATCGAAATATACCAAATTATATGTAAAATACTTTGATGATATGTAACTCGAAAAATATGTGCCCCGACAATTTTTTTTAATTTGCCATTTCTTCCAAAAATTGCACTTTATTATTTTTTATCTACAATTTTGTTTTTAATTGCTTACTGTATTTTTTTTTTAATACACATATAAGTTTTATAATTGATCAGCGAGTTTTTCCGAAACTTAATAATTTAGTTTAAATACTGGGCAACATTGTTGATACAGCTGCTGTTTGTCTCTGTTTGTTCTTACAAAAACTTTGTAAGAACAAATATTTATTTTCCTTAAAATGAGTCAAATATTTGTCGTCGAGTGGTCACACTATGTTCACATTAGAAGCATTTTTGTTTACTGGCAAATAATTTTGTTTGCCCGAAATCAGCTGTTGTGTTATTTGCTTCTAATAAATATTTTGTGGTCAGACTATGGCAAATAAATATTTGCCGATTTCAGTCAAATGTTTGACTAATGTGACCGTACCTTTACAAACCCTGTTTTGCTAAGTGGGCTAGGTTACCATGCCTGGGGACAAATTACGGAATTCGAAATCAATCGAAACCTACATTTAAATTCTATTGAAATTTCAATCGATATCGAATGCCGTAATTTGCCTCCTGTTATATAGTTCAATTGTTTTTCTTCTCTAATCAAAACTGCTGCTTTTCATCTGTTCGCCTGTTGAATTATCCATCCGCCAAGGCCTCTAAACTTAGTATCTTTCGAACGTATGATGGGTTTGTGAACACATTATCGTCTGTTTAGTAAGCAGACTCAAACCACTGCCAAATCAGTCAACGTGGCTGCTTAACGTGTGTTGGCTAATTTTTGCTTTTATTCTGTTCGCGCAAAACAGACCGATTAGTTATGGAAGTATATTTTTATAAATTATTGGCCTTCCCTCGTATACATATATTTTTTTTGTTTTATTGAAATCGCTTTTTACATTTAAATTTTTCCATTATAGTGGGTTCAGAAGACTATTGCATTATCATTTTCCATGATTTGTTTTTCTTGCCTGCATTTTGTAAGAATTTTGTGTTTTGTTATTTAAGATATTTTAACTCGTTGACATTTTAACAGGATTGGGCATTTCCACAACTTTCTTATTTCCACAACTCTCTTATAACTTAAATGTATGACGGCATGTAATGTCAGCAAATATTTGTTGTGTTTTTATCATCTTCAGTTGACAGTTGGCAATATTGAATACTTAAAGAATGTTTGTTTTATTTTTAAAGTTTTTGTTTTTACCGGCTGTACTTACTATTGAATTCTGCAAATAACAAGATACTTTTGATGAAGAATCAATTGTATTGAGGGAAGAAATTGTATGTTTCTTAAAAAAAAAGCCCAATGCAATGCATTCACTTTTTCTTACCTGCCTTAGCAACTAGAAATTATTAAAAGAAGTATATTTCAGTATTTAAATTGCATTTTCTAACAATTTTACTTTGAAATTCTTAGAAATTCAGGTTAAAAAACAAATAAGCAAACCAAATAAAAAAAAAAAACAATTTCAGTTTATGGAAGCGTAAAATACGAATTTTTATTTATTTTTTTACCTAAGCCCAAGAAAATTTAGCTCAAATGCCAATAGCAGCATTTTTATGGATCGCTACATCGGTTATCAGCATTCTTCTCATCTATTTAGTGTCTTTGGAAGTAAAGAAAAAATATGAAAAATATAATTAATTTTGTTGTTAAAACGACAGTGAGCAGAAAGAAATATGTGCGATGATTAATAAAGAGAACAAAAAAAAAAAAAAAAGTACGGGATTCTTTTCATTGCAAATACCATTATGGGTCATGGTAAATTCTGTATTCTTACTTTGTGGCTTTCTCTGGCTACTACTGTGTTACTCCAGCGAGACACTGAGTAATTCCGACAACAACAATCCACAAACAACTCCACTACGCCTTTTATGCAAGACAATCGTCCCCTTGATCTAATAGATACAACATAATTCTGCCGTACTCCGATGTTACGATGTTACTTCCCAGGGCTAATCGCTGCCGTTCTTAATCTTTTTGATAAAGGGCGTCTTAACAATACATATTATATTAACCCTTATCGGTCGTAAGTCACCTCTGACGTGACAACAGTACTTTTCTGCAACGGTCGTATGGCACGTGTGACAAGGCGAATTATGTGGAAACATACTGTCTATTGAAGAGATTTGTTTTTAAAATGCATTCATTTCTTCAATTTACCGTTACCATTTGAAAATACGTATTTACCGTTACCGTTTGATAATAAGAATCTTTTCAGTTTGTCGTTATCAGCAGAGCATTTAACTTGTGCAATAAACTTTCAATTCTTTTTTTTAATGTCTGAATTTATTTTTTGCCCATAAAATGAATAAAGAAAATATTATAAATATCAAAGGAATTTCTGAAAGTGATTTTAGCTCTAGTGATGAGTTTAGCAATAACGCTTCGTTATTTTCTAAGAAAAGAAGAGTTATAGTTCCTATACAATACTCAAGTTCATGTTGGAGATTGCTTCAAAAAATACCATACCTTACAAGTATATAAATAATTATCAGAAACTCAGACATGTAGTAGTTGTACAAAAAATAAATAATTTGTAACAAAACTGAAAAGAAATGAATATAAATGTATAATAACATACTATTGTTTTTTTTTCATATTTGTTAAAAATAACTACAACCTGGTGAGAATCAAGCGTGTGAAAAGTCGCGTCGGATAAGGGTTAAATAACACGTCTTTATTATTATTTCTTTCCTGGAGGTTTATACTGGTACTTCTCAATTTTTAATTGCATTATAACATTTGCTACTTTCCTTTGCATGCTTGTTCGAAGGTGAGCTTGAGGTCATGATCTTCTGTTTTACAGCAAGCACCTCTTCCAACGCAGCCATTTAGGTACTCAGCTTTTGTTAGCTAATTGTGGTATTTTTCTATACACACACCATTAGTGAAAGTAATTTATTCACCACGCTTATACGGACAACAACAGTGGTTCCGGATCTTATTTTCGTAAAAACACAAAATAAAATAAATTGGATGTTAATTATAAAATCTTTTGGATTACTAGCACAATATTAATAAATTAATTAAATATTAACACAAAATTCCAAAGCCACGTCCACCGCCACAAACCGAAAATAAAAAATCTGGCTCTGTACTGCAGCAACGGACCAAAAATACTTTAACTATACCAAATTTCAGCTTTCTGCGATATCAGATGGCTTCAGAAAGCTCTAACAACGCATATTATATTATGTAACAGGTATGTGCGACCCTTTAATTTTTATATTTTTTATGTCTACTTTTATAGCGTAATCTGCGTAAATTTATAGTCTCAGCTTATTACGGCCCAAAAAATCAGGTCATATACGTGAAAATCACGGTTTCCTTCTCTTAATTTTTTTGCACTTGTCCTTAAAGCAGACGAGCAAATTTCAAGCATCTGCCTATAGTTTTATAACCTAATGCCATATTTGTCAAAAACACGACTTCTATGGAAACTATCCTTAATTTTTAAATTTATAGTGAACACTTCTTTTTAAAGCAGACATATTTGTACATAATGTAAGTGCTAAATTTCTGCCTATTAGGGTTGGAAAACGAAAGACATATGCGTTAAAATCACGGAAATATTGCGGCATTAAGATGACGATTTTTCCAAAAAAAAAAATCATCTTTTCAGATGAAGCTCATTTTGATCTTGGCGGGTATGTAAACAAGCAAAATTGGCGCATTTGGGGCACAGAAAACCCGCACGCATACATTTAAAAGTTGGGCACCCAAAATGAGTCACTGTTTGGTGCAGATTTTGGTCCAGACGCATAATTGGGCCATTTTTCTTCGAAAGTGAGGAGTGGCCGTTACAGTCGATGGTGATCGTTACCGGCCCATGTTGAACGAATTTTTGTTCACAAAAATTGAAGAGGAAGATATTGGCAACATTTGGTTTCAACAGGACGGCGCTACGTGCCGCACAGCCGAACCTACACTGTTTTTTTTTTATAGCATTAAAAAAAAGTTTTTTGGCGGACCGTATACAAAGTTTGTATACAGTTTTGCTGCGGTATTTAGATATTGTACATATACAAAGTTGCGAAACAAAGCATCAATTTAGAAACTGATGCACTAGCTGCTCGGTTGCAACGTTTCTTCTGCTTGTCTTTGACATTTTGGAATGGTATGCATTGTGAACATTTAGTACCACGGCATTATGAAACACAATACATTGTTTGAATACAAAGCAACTGACGTTTTGTAAGTCAACCTTTTATAATTAACAATATTTATATCAGTATCACCTTATTTTTGGAACATCCTTTAATTTTTAGTATTTCTTGTTATACTACTGTAATAAAATTTTTAGGAATACCAGAGATCATGAGATTTCAGGCATGACTACGGTATTATTTTTTATAAAGAGGAATAAAACATCTTTGGACAATTAGGGATATCTACATTTTAATATTTTACAGATTTCTCTGTTCGTGATTTAAGTGGACCATTAGACCACTTTTGTTAAAATAAGCACATTTTATTATAATTTCACATGATGCATGAACCAGGAATGTTCTGACACTCGCATGTTTTACATGTTGTGAAACTCACGCGTTTTGCTTGCGATTTGCTCTTTTTCAAACTTATGTATATTTATTAATTTAAAAAAATAACGCAAGCCAAGAAATATTTTGGCGACAAATTGATTTCCTGTTAATAATATTGCATTTACAGTAGCTCCAAGCGAAACTCGTACACTTTAGACTAATTTTTTTTAGAACATTAAGTAAGAAGCTCTTAGCAAATAAAACTGTATTTATTTTATTAGTTCATTTTATAACAAATTTAACAAAATATAAAAACTTTAAATTATTATTCAATGAAAAATTTTTTTAATAAAAACATAAAATAATAGTAATTTTTGTGACAAAGCCAAACTCGTACACCACACTTCAGTAAAATATTATTTTGTTGGTTTTAAATATTAATATTTGGTGTGCATGCCTTTGTTTTTTATCATCATTTTTAATCTATTTGGCATACTGCGCACAAGGTTATCGCAAAAACCTGGTTCAATATTGCCCCATTCGTCCTGAAGAGACTGCTGTAGTCTAGGTGGTAAGCACGTTGACTACAAATGTGGCTGACCTGGGTTCAACCCTTGCGGCAGTCAAAAAATAAAAATGTTTTTTTCTGTTTGATGGTATAAATACATATTCAGAACAACATTAAAACATGCAGCCTCCTTCGTCGGTACTTCTTCATAGCATATTCGCCGGCGAAGTAAAATAATTAATAAAATGGCTGTATCTATCTCCTTTCACCACTTGTCTTCTCTCTCATCTATCCCTTTCCTAAAGAATGTAGCACGGTTAAAAACTAAGTAGGCATTAATGCCTGAAGTGCTACTTCTCTTTAAAAAAAAAAAAAAAAGAGTTCTTTTCAAGCCATCCTTAGAACTTTTTGTATGACTACGAATATTACGATCGAGATAGCCCCACAAATTTTCGATTGGGTTTATGTTTAGTGGCCATGACCGCACATTGTAAGCCGTATGCTTAGGGTCGTTGTCTTGGTAAAAATAAAAGTTTTCACCAAGACAAAATTTCTGCTTACAAACTGGCAAACTTTCTTTTAAAATGTTCAGATGCATATGCTGATCCATGATACCATCGATAAAGTGTATAACACCGGGCCCAGATGCAGAAAATGATCCCCAAACCATTACTGACCCACCACCGTGCTTAACTGTTGGTTTCATGTTTTAGGCAAGCAACTTCTCATTGGATTTTCTCCATACATAAGGTCTTCCATCTGAACCAAACAACTTGAATTTACTTTTATCAGTGAATAATACGTGCTTCCTTTGTTTCATGTTCCTTGGCGAATCGTAAACTTAGCTTTTGATTTCTCTTATTAATCAGAGGTTTAACTCTTGTCCTTCTACCATTGAAATTAGCCCTTTTTAATATGTTTCTTATGGTCTATGGGCAACATTTTTTCCTAAGCCTTTTTCAACAATTCCTACGAGTTTCGGAGCACTTAAAAATGGGTTGTTTCAAATATGACGTAAAATATATTGCTCGTCTCCAGCAGAGAAAATTTTTTATTTGCACTTTTCTTCCTGTTCGCAATCCTCTCTTCCATTTTATACCTTTTTATAATATATTGCACTGTTGATCGGCTTCTATCAACTGATTTAGATATTTCTCGCAGCGATTTATTATTATTATGATATTGAATTATTAATTTTTTTACTTCAACAGAAGTTTGTCCTCTCTGTCTACCCATTTTGTTCTCTTTTGTAACTCTTTCAAACAAAAACTCAAAAAAATGACAATAAAAAAGGTGATAATGGGTTTAAGTCCATATTTTTTAAAATTATTTTTACGAAATATTCCGAAGTTAAATGCAAATTAAAAGAATTTTGCCAAATTAAATAAGACTGTACGAGTTTGGCTTTGGCGTTGAAAGTTGCCACTTTTTAAAATATTTACCTGTATTTTAATAAATAAAGATATATTTAATATTTCGTTTCTGATATTTAATTAAGTACATAGTTTTGTAGTAAAATTAAGTAAATTTATTTTATTAGCCTATTTAGTTTTAGAAATATAACATAAAAAAATTTGTTTTCATAGGTGTACGAGTTTCGCTTGGAGCTACTGTAGCATCTTTGATGTAAAAGGTTATTTATGTTGTAAGTAATCAGTACTTAAAAAGTATTTTTGTTTATTTTGTTAATTATAACATGCACGTTCGGAACTCATATCGTCCAAAAAGTAATTAAAATAAATTTTTTTAAGGTCCCTTAACACTTGAATCGCACATTTAATAAGCACCGAATATTTTATAGGATTTGAACATTAAAATAACCACATATTTTTTTGACTACCGACTATACGTTCAACCGCACTAATACTAGTACATTTTCGAACATCAATTAAAACAGCTGTTTCCAAAGTATATCTATATTAAGTAGTTGCAAGTCTACAACAAATACAACATTAGAACAACAACAGGCATTTTGTTTGTGTAAAATCATGTATTATGTCAAAAAACAGTTCAGAGACGGTAAAGTGGCTAACATTTTATAATTTTTCTAACTAAAAAAATAATATGAATTTTTCTTAATTATTATAAAAAAAAAAGTAAGAGAATAACCTCTAAATGACTATATCAATGTAAATTTAAACAAAAATTCAATAAAAGGATGTTCAATGCAACTTGAGTTCGAAAAGTGTAATTTGAATATTTCGTTTTTGACGTTTCCAAAGTACAAAACAACAATAAAAAGGCATGTTTTTTTGGCAATGTTGTATTTGTTGTATTACCGCTACTACCTAGTAAAATGAATATGCCTTGGTAAAAAACAAATGCAAAATAAAAATTGAAGTAAATGTAAACAAATTTTGACACAGTACATGATAAACACGCACACCAATAAAACTATCACCTGAACTCCTGCATGTACTTAATATAGATATACTTTGGCTGTTTCTATGAAATCGTCAGTATTCAAGAAAACAATCAAAACAAACAATTGATAGAACAAATAACAAATTTTAAATTAATTATTTGCGCCTTTAATTGTCTAAAAGTTAAAATAAATTTTGTTAAAAATATGTATAATTTTATTGTTGCTTTAAAGTGTATTTTAAGTAAAATTCGTAACTTCATTCCAGTATGCGCTTGCGATTTGAAGTCGTCGAATTTCTTTCGATTGTGAACTACAGAACACCTTTCATGCGATTTCAACTCGCATCGCCAGTTTTAAGCGATTTGTGATATTCAGAACATACCGGATATTTTAGTTAAAGCGTCCGATATTTACATGATGATCAATTAAGTAAAGTAAATGTTAAACTCATCATTAATTTTTAATAAGTAATATGAACTTTTGAAAATTAAAAAAGTTAGGTACAAATTTTTTTATACTCGTATTAAATACGAAATTAATTACAGTAAATTTAATTGCCGTTCGACTATACATCAATTATAAATAGTAAGTTAAACTTTTACTTTTCCGTGTTTCTTTTAGTTAATTTATATTGCCACATTTAGATAAAGTTGGTAGCAGAAGTTAGTTACAGCTGTTAGTTGAAGTTGAAATATTCTATAGAAACAGCGCTGCATTAGAAAATTGAAGAAACTTTTGTTTTGTCTGGAACATAATTGTATTACAAAATAGAGCAGCATTGTTTATTGTTTATTGGAACACGATAACCTTTTCGTGACCAACATCATCTCTTTTGAGCAAACACAAAAACAAAACAAACAAAAAATATTAAACCAAACTTAAAACTTATTTTAAAAAAACACGATTTAACACACTTTTAGCTTTTTAACATCACCACTCCGATCATAATCATCAGCAAAATATTAAAAATTATTTGTTGGTTCGTTTGCTCATTACATAGAAAAATTATGATGTGCCCCACAAGTGTCAACATTGTGTGTCAGTAACTCCAATAATACAATTGAAAAATGTCGGTTTGTTGGTTGAAGAATTTTTTTCTTTTTTAAACAATTTCGAATCGAAAATAATCATAGAACTCGTTAAGCTATTTAGAATAATATATTTTGAATACAATACGATTTTGGCTAAAAATGTTGTTACAAGTTATTTTTATTGTTTTGGCTTTGAATTAGCCAACACCCACAACAACGGCTTATTGGATTGTCTTTACTTTTATATTCTTTTCGTACACACTTCCAGAGACAGCTGAATTTTTCAAATGATAGGAGAATACGTGTAGTTTTGTTGTCATTTGTATATTGCATTTTTATTTTTACAACAAAAGGTCTCACTCATGGCGAAATAATACTAGATGGTCGTAATGCCGAATTCATAATTATTGCCGCAAACGTTAAATGTCAAACACCACATAAAAAATTGTTTACTTATTTTTTTATATGGAGTTTGACATTTAGCGTTTACGGCAAAGGTAATGAACTCGCCATCGAGACCACCTGTATTATTTCGCCATGGTCTCACTGGTTTTATTTTTTAGGTGTAATCAAGGCGAATTAAATACAAGGTGATAGCGGTGGCGAATTCAATTCTTTTCCCAGGTATTCTAACTGTCAAACTCCATATATAAAAAATTTATCTAACTGTTATACATATTTTTTATATATGGAGTTTGACAGTTAGAATACCAGGGAAAATAATTGAATTCGCCACCGCTATCACCTTGTATTTAATTCGCCTTGGGTGTAATATTTTAAAAGTATAAACTGTGCATCCTTTGCGGCCAGAAAAAAATTAAGTTAGAAGTGACAAGGAGCAGGCTTTACGGCGAGTGGTTTTAAATTTGCAATCAGTTGAACAGATTTTCATTGGTATCACAACATGAGGAATAGCATTGTCATGTTGGTCATTCTCTTCGAATAAATTAACTGGTAACTTTTTGGCTCTTCGACGATGGTGTAACAAAATTTTTGCGGCTAATAAAACAAAACGCTCTTTTGAACCCATACAATAACAGTTATGTATTACATTCTCTCAATGATTGCTTTCTTTGATGTAAACTTTTATTAATTCATTATAGTCAAATTTTCCCCGTAAATGTTATAAAGAGTTAATTAATTAGCACAACTTTTAGACAACTTGGCGAATTTAATGGCGCTCATGAGCATATTATCTGTCGAAATAAGGGTGGATGTCATACCACATTCTCTTGAAATGATGCAACAACACCAACAAGTCAATTAGATGTATTGAAGAGAATATTACTGCCGTAAACGAAGGTGTGCGAGAAGATCTAAATTTATCGTTTCGTCGTCGGTTGCAGGAATTGGGGTCTGACCTTTCACTATGTGAAAAATGTTGCCCAAATATCCTGTCTTACATCCATATTAAATTCAGCTGCCGCAGAAGTTTATGCCACTAAACCTTCATAAGATTCGTTCTTTCATCATTGGGGCTCTATAGCAGCTGGAAACTGATCATATGTTTTGGAACAATTACACAACAGACCCTACAGGCTTAACTTAATCCAGAAAAGTGTACCGCTCGCCGCCGTTTTCTCGCTGGTGTGACCATTTCTACAAAAATGAAACCGAAGCTCGCGTTACGGAGGATGGGGATCAATGATTTTTTTGCTTGATTAGTCGGCGACGGGATGGCACTAGATTACATTAGGTGATCGCAAGCATCCATCGATTGGCCTCAACTTGAATATCCGAACTTTAACCATATTTAATCAGTGTAACATATTTCAAAGGCATTTGTTTGTAATGATCTATTGGCCAACTGTTGAAGAGTTTAAAAAATTGCAACATTTCTTTTTGCCAATTGTTTATTCACATTCGGATAATTTTTCGCATTTATTGTTATTTGATACATATACATACATATTTGGGATAGTTTCATCATTAGAATGGATAAACCAAAATAATTTCGCTTTTGTTCATTTTTCACTTAAGGCGATTTTCATATTTTCTAATAAAAGCGTATCGCCAACAAATATTACAAAATGTTTATAATGACCATGGCGAAATAATACTAGGTGGTCGCGATAGCGATTTCATGAATTACGCCGTAAGCGCTAAGTGTTAAATTCCATATATAAAAAATATACATATTTTTTAATGTTGTTTGACATTTAGCGTTTACGGCGAGATCACCTGTGTTATTTCGCCATGATGATGACCTATAGATTACCTATCGAAAAATTGCTTTTGATAGATTATGCTAATTTTTAAAATTGTTTTAGCGAAGATTTTCACCAAATTTTGGGAAATTTTTCGGGTAACTGGAAAAAAATTCGTAATAGTAAAACATCGTAAGAAAAAAAAGAGTGAATAAGTTATCCGTTAGTTTGACCAAATTTTCATTTCAATTATTGCTTTTCAAACGGAATAGAGGAAAAGTTGAAGATCTTTCACAAAAAAAAACATGTTTTAAAGAGATGTGCAAGGCGAATAAATTTACAGATGGTCTAAATCAAGGCATATTAATGACGAAATTATGTGACGGCAGTGGCGAATTCATTTATTGCCGTCTTTGTATGAAATGTCAAACTGCATTTCCTACAACGGCGAAAATGAATGAATTCGCCACTGCCATCACCTGGTACATGATTTCGCCATGGGCAGATCAATACCAGGTGGTCGCGATGGCCAATTCATTTATTTTCGCCGAAACCTAAAATGTCAAAATCTATATACATATCAAGGTGAATCGATTATCAGGTGGTAGCGATAGCGAATTCATAGATTTTCGCCGCTAGCCTAACTGTCAAACATCATACATAAAAATCTGTATAACAGTTTATTATATGGAGTTTGACAGTTAAGATACCGGCGAAAATTACTGAATTCACCATCGCTACAACCTTATAATTGATTCGCCTTGATACATATAAATAATATCAAGGCGAATTAATTATAATGTGATAGCGGTGGCGAATTCATTTATTTTCGCCTGTATTCTAACTGTCAAACTCCATATATAAAATATTTATCTAACTGTTATATAGATTTTTTTATATGGAGTTTGACAGTTAGTTGGGCACACACATTCTTTTTACTTTTCACACAACGGCTTTTTCGCACATTCACTATTTTATAAACAAGTTAATTATTTAAAAATATATTTTCAATGTTAATATTGAAAAATTTTAATTTTTTAAAATGGCGCGTCAACAAAATGTAAACAAACTTAGACGTTTGTTCGAAAAAATGTGTAAAGCGAATTCGATCACCTGCGCTATTAGTTTTACCTAGTATTCAATTTGCCTTGATTATTTCATACGTCGTTAAAAAAAATTTGTAGGATATAAAAAATTTTAAAGCATCGATTTGAAAACGATTTGTTTTGAGATAAATTTTAAACAAAAGCAAAGAAGTTACTCCAAAGTAATTGTAGAAACTGAATGGAGAGTTATTGAAATATATATTGAAGGTATTAAAAAAACGAAAATAGTAAGGATATCACAACCATTTACGGTTTTAAGTCGTCTCGATTTCGAAATCGATTTCCATCACATACCTGTATATTCATGTAACACTTTAATTAATTTAATTTTAATATAATTTATCCCTTTTTTGTTTGAAGGAGGGTTTCGGTGCAAAACAGAGTTCTAAAACTTCAGTTTTTCGCAAGTTTAACAAAATTATATATGGTCTGCCATTTTCAATAAAAAAAAAATATTAAAAGGAATTTAGGTTCTCAGTTTTTGCCACTTACCTCAACGCTTCTGAGCTTTTAAGTCACTCATACAATAACAGTCACATTTAATACTTTTTTTTTACTAAAGCTTGCTTTTAATACTGTTGAACTATCAACATCATTTGTTAGCTGGCGGTGTCTTTACCACCAGATAACCTTTAATAGAGCACAATTTAATGTGTGCGTTAGCGTGTTAAATTACTATATAAAGGAGAGTGGCTACATCTTAAATGCAAAATAATCTTTTAAGCTTTTTTTTTATAAGGTGACCGTTTGTTCCACAATTTCAATGATATGCGCTGTTGTTATTGGATACCTTTTGCATACTTTTGCCAAAAAATATGAAGACATAACAAAAAAAGAAGCAAACAAATAGTGAAAAAGAATGGAGTGTACTGAACAATAAATGGTTGTGTTACAGTTACAGTTCAAAATTTATTATTTGAAATTAATCGTTGGCCCATTAAACGAATGCTAGTGTGAATTTTTTTTAGAAAAATATACAAAAACGGAAAGATAGAGATGAACAGAATAACGAGCTATAAAGTATGCAAGAACTATACTCCTTCACTGTTTTTGTTAGCTTTAGTAGTAGTTGTGGCTGTTGCTATTCTTATCAATTGTATTTTATCTGTAAAAAGTATAATTTTTTTTTTATAAACAATTTTCGTTTGGTACTTTAATATTTTTTAAATATATTTATAGTTTTCTTTTTATTTTAAATAAACAAATATTACAGTGATGTTAATGTTCGAGAAAAAGAAGACTTTTAAGACTTGTTTATACAAAAAATAATTTGAAATACATAATTAATTAAGTTCATCTTATATACAAAATACATGATTTTCTTTTCTCTTTTTTTGAATTTGATTTTAATTGTGATGTTTGAAAATTAAAAAAAAAAAAAAACATACTTAAGATTAATTAAAATTTCGAAATAAAAATATTAAGTTTTGTTTTTTGTTTTGCATTTCTTATAAAAAGAATTTTTAATACAAAAATACACTTAAACTAAAAACTAAATTTTTTCAAATGAATTTTCATTAAAGTTAAAATCATTCATTCAAGTATTTATGTCTGTTTCATTTAACATCCTTGCTAATTGCAGATACTTCTTCTGTGTTTTTTATTAGCGGAACATAATTTTTTTTTTTTATTAATATCATTCAACATGGTTTTTTATATTAATTCTAAATGTCATTTTGCAATAGTATGTCATATGCACATATAACATAGATTAGATATTTATTTGGATTTTTTAATATCAGCTACGATTCCGTGTAGACGAGACATTTTTTACCTTTACCCACAGATGCAATCGCATTATAAATTGGACTCCAACTAACTGCATTCACTGCCGAGCTGTGAAAAAATCCAAAACCAGAATTTATATTCATACTTTTTATAGTTTTTTGATTGATTGTTGGTAGAAGAGTGTGTTTTTAAGAAGAAGAAGAAAAGGCGTGTTGAAAAAGAGACATAAAAAAGCAAAAAATGGAACAACTAAAAAATGTATACTTATCAACAGAAAAAAATAGTAATAATAAATAAACAAAGCAGAGATTTTCGGTATAAAATTAAAATAAAATTAAAATCATGTAATAATGGTTTAGTTGTGTGCAATAAGTAAATGATAAAGTGAGAATAAAAAATAAACATAATTAAATAGGATGTTGAAATTAGTTTTGCTAATTTTGTTTGCATGCGTTTTATTTTTTACACAATCCTGATCAGATCATTGGAACCATATAGATTTCTGTTTTTAGTTGGCCACATGTTTTAATTAAACTTTTTGTCTACAGATAAAATTTTACTGCCGTCGCACAGGTGCGTGAAATATAAAATGAAATAAAAGTTTGGAACTTCTAAACTATTAACCCAATCTTCATGAAACGACCTAACCTTTTCCGGAAAGAAGGTTAACACACCACACTAAAAACGACCAACACTCTACGCAACAATCTCAAGACATCAACAGAAACAACCGATAAATTTAGCACCAGCGGAGTATACAGTTATTTGCACCTGCAACCATACATACATCGGACAATCTGCACGAACATTAAAAACAAGGTTTACAGAACACATACGATCATACTAAAGGAAAAGGGAAGACTTAAATTTCGCAATACACCTTTTAAGGGCCGTGTCAGATAAAACTTTTGCTTTGCGTTGCAAATTCGCTTTGACATCTAAGATAAAATGCACGAACTTATATGAAATATGTCACATAAAGCACTTTTAACGCAAAGCAAAGTACAAAGTTGGTCAACACTCATCTTTTTGCGCGCTTCGACAATTAGCTGCTATACATTTGTATATAATTTTTGGCAAAATCGAACGTAAAAGAGTTAAGTATTTTAAAATATTATTTTTTTTATTAAATATTCTTCCTTTATTATTTTTTTTTAGAAAATTATGAAAGAAAAACTTATAAAAACAAACAATAATTAAGCGCTGTTAAAGTTTTTATTGTGACATACCTCTTGCGTTTTACGCTTTTTTTTTCAAAGTTTGAAACGTCACGCAAAGCGACAAAGTTTTATCTGACACGGCCTTAACACACATGGACACGAACCAAGAGAAATAGATGAATGTATGACAGTATTACACCCAAGTAAAAAAGGAAGCAGAGTAGACATTCTTGAAAACATGTAAATTTACAAAACACGACCGTTTAACAGAGATATTATTAACGAACAGGTAAACACAACCTCTAAGACGATTTTTACACCGCTAAAATTACTAAAACACTCCTATAAACGAAAAACACCCACAGACGGTCACACTTACCTATCCAATAATAAAACACCCAAATATTAAACTATATACCCCAATAAACAGGACAATTATCAGGGAATTTACCTGCATAATACCATTTAAACGGACAAAAAACAACCTAAACCCACCACTTTTTATTCTTAACACTATCTATTTTTAACACTATCCCTTGAGTTTTAAAAAATACGTGGCTTAAAAATGATGTTTTCACATCGAAAGCGCTCGCGAAACGTACGAAGTACACAGCAAGAGACGACGGTTATTACCGAAAATTATAACAACAGTTTAATATATACTAGCGGAATTAACCCAATTAATTAAATACCGAACTGCGATTAGTCTAAGTGGTGAACACGTTGACTACAAATCTGGCTGCCCTGGGTTCAACCCTTGCGGCAGTCAAAAAACAAAAAAAAAATTTTTTCTGTTTAATGGTATAAATACATATTCAGAACAACATTAAAACATGCAGCCTCCTTCGTCGGTACTTCTTCATAGCATATTCGCCGGCGAAGTAAAATAATTAATAAAATGGTTATATTTATCTCCTTTCACCGCCTTTCTTCTCACTCATCTATCCCTTTCCTAAAGAATGAAGCACGGTTACGAACTAAGTAGGTATTAATTAATCATTATTAATTAATAAAAAAAAGGGGAAAGGACAGAAGCTTTTCGCCTACTGCATTTGAAAAACGTGCTTGGAATACTTTTCGAGAAATTCGACTTTAAAATGCAAAATTTTTAGCTTGGCATCTTAAATAGTGGTAATAATTCTTTTAATTTGTAATTTCGTAAAAAAATTTGTGAAATTTTGGTAAAAAGTACTGTCAGTTTTTTCTGTATATTTTCAACGTTTTTTTTTTGTAAATTTATAAAATATTTAACTTTTTCTTCAAGATAAAGCCTTCGGTAATCCATATGACGTCTTTTTATGAAATTTTTGTGCAGCACCCTACGATTGGTTTTTAGTAATTGGACAATTTTTGTAGACATCCTGCGCATAAATGAGGTCTGGGGAGGCGATTAAAGAAAAAAATACAAGTTTTGGTAAAAATATATTTATCTGCACAAATAATAATAACTTTTGTTTGCCAAAATTTTTGCGGATCTTAGTTACGTACATATTGGTCCTCAATGCGATGAAAGCCTGATTTCTCTTACATAAGAGCACTTTGATAAATATGTATGTACATCTGAGTCATTTAAATTAAATTGTTTTTCTTCAGTAAAGACCACGTTACGCCATTTTTTTAAGATGACCTGTTACTGGATTGTTGCATATCAAATACTCTCAAATAGCATCTGCTTTCCTTTGCATATATTTTTTTTTTGTTTTCTTTTTAACTTTAATATTTACTGCGGTCAATGGTTCTTTTAATCGTTGCCCGAAAACCACCTTGAGACCTGATTCTTAGTGCAGAAAGTGAATAGTTCCTTTGTTATTTTTCTCATAGTTTTCAAAATATTTGCAAACACGAAAACGGAATGAAAGATATAAAAAAATAAAAGATTTTTATCGTTTTCTGGAGCAGGACCTTTAAAATGCTGTTAAAATAAACTTTACTTTTTTGTTGATATTTTTGTAATCTCTTGCTCCATCCGATGATCGTAAAGTTTTAACTGTCGATAAAAAAGAATTAAGAAACCATGGCCGCCTAGAAATAGAAATTCAAATGATTCTAAAATTCTGATCGAGAGTGTATATTTGTCAAGACTGAGTTTTTAATGAGATAAAAAGGTAATTTACTTTAATGTGACAAAATGCATAAAGAGATAATAAAACAAATTATAAATATATGTATTTATTTATTTACCCATGTCCCTGTAGTTCAGCCTCTAAATTGCCCAAAATGTTCCAAATATAAATGGCACCATCTGAAGATCCACAGGCTATTTTTGTGGCATTCATATTAAAAGAGGCACGAGCCCAATCACAGCTAAGTTTAAAATGTTCATCACTATAAAGCAAAATATTTTAGATAAATAAGAATTAAAAACAAAAGGAAGAAAACACATATTGTTGTTAAAATTAAAGAAAAAAATATTTTCATTTCACAACCTCTTTGTATTGTTATATCGGTTATATTATTGTTTAATCGTGTAAAATGTAATTTGGTGTAATGGTTCCATTGTAAAACTCACAATCCCCTTGTATTGTTGTATTAGATGTTGCATTGTATAATAATACAATTGTGTAAACTTGTTGGATATTTTGCTTGGAAAATATGATATAACTGTACAGTTGCTAAATTCACTTTAATATTGTATTGTTGTATCGGTTGTATAAGTGTGTCATAATACAACAGTGTAAACTAGTTGTTGGAATTCCTATTAGAAAATGTGATGTATTTATAAAATTTAGTTTTATATGTTTAGGAACTTATTCTTATACATGCTACATTTAGTTAAGGTGTTTTTTTTTATAGACGTATAGAACTTTGATATGGAATAAAACAAAGATCTAATTTACTTTATTTGAAAGATAATCTTTTTGCGTTATAATTTAAATATGACTTCTGGGGGATGACGTACAAAGATGATGTATTCTAATCTGGAAGTTAAATTTTGGATATGCTTTTGTTAACATTTGTGGCCGTATATTGTTGTCCTCCAAATGGTCAATCGTTTCGGTCTTATGTCGTAGACAAGCATTTTCAAATGTCTTCACAGAAAATAGTCTAGCGGCGTTAAATCGCACGATCTTAAAGGCGGATTGGCTGGTGCGAGACTTAAAACTATTCGATTACCAAACGTTTCCTACAATAAATCAATTCTGGCATGAGCTCAGTGTTGTCAGAACTATCAAAATCTGCACTTTATTTTAAAAATCTTCAATAAATTTTCAAATGCGTTTTCCTTTATTTTAAACATGACAATTTATTTCTATACAATATATCCGAATATTTATAAGAAAAAAAAAAACAAAAACAATACAATTCCAATTATTGTTTAAAAGGAATTGTATTTGTTCATATAATAAATAAATTATGTTTAAGTTACTTACATATCGCGCTTGATCAACAAGAGGGTATTAACTTAAAATTTTTTAAATTTCGCAAGAAATCCACTAACAACATCAGTATCTATCTACTGTCTACTTTCAACACAGTCCGATAACTCTAAACAACATTTGAGACCATTTTCGTGATTATGTAGTGACTACCTTCATATCAACAAAAAGGCATTATTTTATTTTAATACAAAAGTTAACATGGAACTGATTCGTAAATGTGCATAAAAAAGGTATTATTTTGAGTTGATTCACTTTTCAGTTTGGTTTTATTTTGAGTTGATACTGTCTTGTTGATAAAATTTATGATCGAAAAATTTCAGAAAAATGGTATTAACTCAAAAAATTGATTTTTCTTTGCAATACTTGTACAGATTTCCAGGAAAAACGATGTAAATATATTTGCTTACTATGATAAATTCGGATTTTAAAATTCTCTTAAAATGTAACCACAAATAGTTTTACACCTCTACTGAAAATTTTAATATTTTGAGTTAACACCCTCTTGTTGATTAAGTGCGATATGTAAAAGTTCTATTAGATGTTGTACAAAAATTAATTAAAATTTTGCTTAGTTTTGTTCATAAATATCAGATGAAATAATTTTTAGCAAATCTGTGACAAAAACTTGGCAGGTTTTGAGTTTTGGAAAATCTTTTGTAAGCAATTTTCCTACTAAAGTTTCATTTTCTAAGCGATTGCAAAGTTTTTTTTAATTTAAATTTACCTGACGTTTGCCGATGAAAGTGTGTTAAATGGTTGAGTTTTGGACGAACGCTAAAGAGTTTAAAAAGTTTGAATTTTGAATTTTTTTTTTTTTCTAAACATTAACTAAAGTCATTTCTTGTTCTTAAAGATACTGGAATATTTTTTTAAATTATTTAATTTTCATAAAAAAACTTAGTGCTATTTTTAAATTATCCCGATTAAATTAATTAACGATATTGATTATTGAGGGTCAAAGCAATTCTGCCGTTCTGCCCAGCAGAACCAAGTCAGTTTTTTCGATGAAAAGCTGTGTCATATAATCACTATAAATTCCGCAGTTTTGATTATTGATGTATCCATTCAACGAAAAGTGAGCTTCATCGCTTAACTAAATCTGCTCATAAAAGTCAAAATCAATGATGTAGTTTTGGGCTCTGCTAGATGATCGTGTAGAAATTGAAAGCCCACAAGCCAAAATCTTATCCCAAAATGTTTCATAAATTAGATGGACACATATCCAATTTCTGTGCACAATGGCAAAAAGACTGATTCGGATCTTCCTCAATGCTACGCTATACATTTAAAGTAAACTTTATGCAAAAACGCTTGACAGTTAATAAAATTAATTGCACGAGTTAACAGTTATGTTGATCATAAAATGAAAGTAGTATGCGATATTTTGAACGGAACCATGACTCACAATTTGCAAAAGTTACTCAGGCATCATTTGTCCATGTGGAATGGCGAATCAAACTAAATATATAATTGTCATTAAAAACTTTGTGCTATTTTTTAAATTATCCCCATTAAATTAATTACCGATATTGATTATTGAGGTTCAAAGCACGTCTCAGTGGCCATTTTGCTACCGCTTATACAGCTCTTCAGAAAACTTCTGACAACCATTTTAAATAAACTAATCATTTCTGTAGAAACAATAAAGCAAAGACTAAAATCAAGGGTTAAACAAAAACAACAGTAACCAAACAACAGTAACAACAGTAACTTTTTTCGGCTCTTTTATACAGTTGAAAGAGGAAGAAAAATAAAATATCAAATAAACACTACGATAATTTATTTCTATGCACAGGCACTTTGCAAATTATTAAATTAAAGACACGGAAATATTTTTTATATTATTTATTTGAGTCGTGCTTTGACCCTCAATAATCAATATCGGTAATTAATATAATCGGGATAATTTAAAAAAATAGAAAGTTTTTTAAGAAAATTAAATTAAAATATTCCCGTGTCTTTAATCAAACTAAATATAAATCACTTGATACCAACTTAAAGCATAAAAAACATCCTTTATTACACTAAATGAAAATTATTTGCATGTAATTCTTAGTTCGAAATGATAAAAATTTTCTTATATAATTTAGCTTCATGTCATGAATATGCTGTAGAGGCCTAACTTTAAGAAGAAAATAAAAAGGGGAAATTTAAAAAAACTTATAACAATCTGTTATCATATTCTCCTTCTTCGCTCCAATTACAAAATAATTTCCTTTTCTCAACTTTGGTTTTCCATTTTGTTTTTATTTTTTTTTTAAGAAATAAGTTATTTCAAATAACACTTGTAATTTTTATTTTTTTAACTTGCTCAAGACGAATTAAAATCTCTGATTGACGCTTGGCAATACAACTATACAACAGATACAACAGAACTGATTTTTCACAACCATACAAACGAAAAGTATATTTTAACAAACCTATCACGATACAAAAAGAGGTTGTTAATCGAATAATAAATTCTTCATAAAAATACTTACGAAAATGTGGAAATTACTTGATTTTTACGTAAATCTAAGAGTTTTATTGTATCATCACGTGTTGAACAAATGAGGTAATTGCAATCTATTAAAAAGCAGATATAAAAATATTATTTTAAACGTAAAATGAAACTTTAGAAGTGTTTTTTTTTTACCTTTTGACAAATCCAATGAGGTAATTCTGGCATTTAATAAGACATCATCGGCTTGTTTTTCTGTACGTATATCCCAAAAACGTATCTTCTTATCATAGTGACCACTTATAATTGTTGAACCTAAACTATCGGTGGTAACGAGATCATTGCAACTGGAACCTGCAAATTTCGTTTCTATACATGCTATGCTGCGCAAATCCCAAATTTTTAAGGTTCTATCGTGACTGCCGGTAACGACTTTGACCGGTTCTTGAACGTACTTAGCTGCCATCACTTTTCCACTATGACCCGTTAAAGTGTGCTGAATTAGAGAGGGAATAGTATTAAGTACATAAACGCAGATTTTTTTTAATTACTATAAATAATCGCTAACATTGTATAGAACTTCGAAAGAACATTATTAGTTAAATGTTTGTAAACAGTTCTTTGTAGAAAATAAATAGCGGACGATATTTTGAAAACAAAATAAACTAGCGGTTTCCAGCGGGCTTCGTTACGCATGAATATTAACATTGAATACCGTGTATATGAAGTAAGCACACAGTATGCATACCTCATACGCTCATTGGTGTCTACGTGTTTGTTGTTTTTTTTTTTCAATGGACAAAATCACATGTTGTCATGAAAAATCATAACCCTCGCACGCGTCAACCGATTTCGTGCAAACATTAGATAAACTATCCACACGACTATAGGAACAAACCCTAAAAATTCAATCACATTCGGTTTGAGCGATCGTGAGTTATAAAGTCACAACACACTTGCAACAATTTTTTATACATAAGTATATATATGTGCATTTAAGTGCTGTAATTTTTTTTTTATAAATGAAATCTTTGTCCGGTCAGGCAACTAAATGGCCGTTGGGGTCCTCAGGAAATTTCTATGGAAAAACGGTCTTTGTTCAGACGATAGTCACCAATTTTAGTAAAAGATTTATTTTTTTTTAAGAATTTTAAGTTGCTAAAACTTTTCAGCGCACGGTGTATCATTTTACAGCTAAAGAATAAATCTTAAAAAAAACAATCTTTATATACCCTAAAATGATAAAAATATTTCATGAAAAGTATATTGATATAATTTATTTCAGCCGAAGGACAAATATTTTTGGATTCACAATTGTACAAAAGTTTTATGGTTTTAGGGGCTGTGCTAAAAAATTTATGAAAATAAAATGGAAAAAATAAATATATCTGATTCTTAAAATAGAGTTGAGTCTTTCCACAAAATTCTTTTAAGGAAAAAATATTGAAACTATTTATGATTTTTATTTGTTTTGCAAAAATGAACCCGCTATTTATATCACTCGTTATGCTCATAGATAGGCAAATACCTAGAAGGATAATGAAGCACACTAACAAATAACCAGCGTCCATAAAGTTGCGTAAACTCGCATACTTAAACACAGAATAGAGTCACTTACGAGGGCTGCTATATATATTTCTGGCCTGGCAACACTGAGTGCTGCCAAGTGCAATCTGACATTTCCATTGGAAAGTTTGTCATTTCTAAGCATAATCGTACTCAAAACGTTTTGACGTACGACCATTATTTGTGTTGTTTACAGTGACTTGAAAAAATTAATATAGAAAAAATGGAATTAACTCGTGAACATTTTCGTGCCACCATTTTTCACAACTTTCGACGTGGATTATCACGACAAGAGTGCATTGATGAATCTAAATCTTTATATGGCGATGAAGCACCATCCTATAGCACTGTGAAAAATTGGTATAATGAATTTAATCGTGGCCGAAGCTCGCTCAAAGACGAATTCCGTGAAGGTCATCCAAAAACGGCTGTTGTGCGAGAGAACATTGATGCCGTGCGTGAACTCATAATGCAAGATAGACATGCGATATACCGAGAGATAGTGAGATCCTTGGACATTTCTTCCACCAGCATACATTCGATTCTGCATGAAAACCTGACTAAAAAAGGTTTGTCCTCTGTGAATCCCGCACAATTTGAAAGTCGCTCAAAAAAAGGCTCGTGTCGATTGGTGCAAAGAAAGGTTGCAAAAATACGAATGCGGTGTTTCAAAAGACGTTTATAAGATCGTCACCGGTAACGAATCATTAATCTATGCGTATGAGCCCGAAACGAAACAACAATCGACCGTGTGGGTCTTCAAGGACGAGCAAAATCCATTGAAAGTTGTTCGTGGGAGAAGCACTTCGAAGCAAATGGTCGCCTGTTTCTTCGGCAAAACTGGTCATGTGGCGACTGTTCTGCTTGAGCAACATAGGACGGTCACTCCTGAGTGGTACACTACAATTTGTTTGCCTGAAGTCATCGGAGAAATTCGAAAAACCAACAAGAGAAGACGAATCATTGTTCACCATGACAATGCGAGCTCTCATACATCGGCTCAAACCAGAGCGTTTTTGACCGGCCAAAAAGTCGAATTAATGGGTCATCCGCCGTACAGCCCTGACTTGGCACCTAATGACTTCTTCTTGTTTCCGCACATCAAGAAAAAAATGCGTGGTCAACGATTTTCGTCGCCAGAAGAAGCTGTTGAAGTGTTCAAAAACCATGTTTTAGAGGTGTATCAATCGGAGTGGAAAAGTACTTCGACAACTGGTTTGAGCGCATGCAAAAGTGTATAAAGCATGCTGGAGAAGACTTTGAAAAACAATAAAACCATTTTTGATTATAAATATTCGCATTTTCACTATTAGGCCAGAAATATATAGAGCAGCCCTCGTATTTGCTTAAAATTATTTATTTCGAAATTGTAAATTTTTTCATTAGTGTATTATACCCTGTTCAGACATACGTTTTAATTTATACAATTAAAATTTTAATTAAGTAGTTAATTTTGGTGTTCGCACATATCCAATTTAATTTACTTAATTAAAATTTGACAGTAAAATATAGTTCTGTTGAATAACAAGAAGTTGTTACTAATTGTTATTGGAAAGTGTTTACTTCAGTACCTCAAAAGAAGCAGCGAAAGAGTAAAAAAGAGTATAAGATGTGAATGTTAATAAATTTGTTACTACTTTTGTTACTGTCAAGAACAGAACAGCTGATTCTTGTTCCGTTTTAGAAAATAAGTTAATACATATTAAATCCTTTGAACTGAAAGTGTTTATTAGCACTCTCCACGAAATTTTTACAACCGCGCAGCAAAAAATATACATAACCTTTATAGTTTTCGGTTTTAAATACAAAATATTTGAATTGATGCTACTGTTTGTATAATAGTTAGAAGAAAGCTGAGGAAACAAGTACAAGTAAACGCCAGGTTAATAAAACAATAAACAAAACAAATAGAATAAAATAAAATAAACTTAAAGTTTTACAAAACAGACAGAAATTTTTTTTTGGCAATTTGCACACAATCGATGACAAAGCTCTTGCAAATGCTAACTGTTGCAATACAAAATGATTTAAGCATCGAACACCGCTTTTTTTGCTTTTTTAGATACATATTTATTTTTATAGTTGTTTGTTATTTTCGTCCGTTCGCCTTTACTTTGCTATTTTTTTCAAAAATGCGTTTATTCCTTTTTTTTATTTGGAATAGCAATGTTGTAAATTTTTATTTTACTCTATCGTTGCTAGTTTCTGCCGGAAATTTATTGAACAGACCTAATTTTTACATTAGAAATTTGTGTTTTTAATTTTGGAAGAATAAAAAAAAATTCGGCTTTAAAAGAAAGTTTGCTTGTTTTTATTTGAAATATGGAACTCTTCTAGTTTGTACGATCAAGTTTTGACTGCACGCTAGCTTTGAATTTCCATTAAATTTTCAATAATTTTTCATTTAATATAATTTAAAAATATTTTATTTTTCATTTTTATGGCATTTAGTTTTGTCATTGTATAAAATTTTCTCTAACTGAACACGCTTCACAAGGGTTGTATGAGGAAACTTAATCAATTATCGACTTAATTAAGTGCTAATTGAAAAATTTTTTAATTAATCTCTTATATGGTAAATTAAATTTAATTAGGGATGCGTAAATTCCCTTATTGCGCAATTAAAACGTATGTCTGAACAGGGTATTACTCAAAACATAAACTTTATAAAAATGCTTTTATGTGCATTTATACAACAGGAAATTAATCAGCGCTCTAATTCTAACAGACATTAACTGTGCTGGCTTTCTGTTACGATTAAACATAAATAAAAAAGAGTAACAGGGTAAAAACGTGCAACAAAAAGGCCTTAACGATGGCCTTTTAAAATCAACTGCGAATCCGATTATAATATCAATAACATACATTTTCCCTAGATATTGGCATGGCAGGCAAGGCATTTTCCAGTTCCAAGATTTTGACTAATGAAATTTTTCTTGTTTACTTTTTAACTATTTCTTATGTATTCGACAGACTCCTAGAAAAGCCGAGACGAGTTAAAATTGACTTCTAGCAAAATTAATACCGTGCTTAAGACTTTGCCGATCGATACTTAATGGTTCCAGAAGGCGCAATGTCTCGGCTTACCGATGTATAAGCAACTACGATACGAAAGGCAAAAAAGGTTTGCGTCTTAGGTTGCGAGACCGATAATAACTATACATTTATGCCATATGGTTAGATCAGTGTTGCCAGTGAGAGACAGGAAAAAGTTACGCCTTTTTTTCAAAAAAAGTTACTTTTTTTTAAATGAATAGAAATTATTTTGTCTTAAGTTCATTTATTTATTTTTACAAATGTATGCGGACGTTTTCCAAAGAAAACAAGAAAAATTAGACGCTAGCAGAATGAAATGCTGCACTTTCTGGACCGCTACGACCTTCATCCGCATTCTTCGCATTTCATTCTGCTAGCGTCTAATTTTTCTTGTTTTCTTTGGAAAACGTCCGCATACATTTGCAAAAATAAATTTTCTTTCTAAAAAGATTTTTAGAAATTAAAAATAAATGAACTTAAGCCAAAATAATTTCTATTCATTTATATAATATTCAAAGTTCAAATAATATTTTAATAAAAATTAAATTATAAGGACGCAAGGCACAGCGAGCATTCATGCTTACTTAATAACAATCAAAATGATACTGGAACAGCATCTATAAGGTTGTGAGTAAACAAGTAAGAATGACTAAAAACAAATTTGCATTCGTGTTCAATCGATGATTGAAACAAAGCAAAAACAAATGTACAAGACGAAATACAGAGAGAACAGTAAAGAAATACGTTGGTTTGTGTGTAAATTTCGTATAACCAAATTAATGTTGATATGAATATGAGTGTTCTCGTATTCTTATTTACAAAGTTAGTTGGTTAAATAGATGATGTTTATAAAAAATACACAACTAAAGTAGATAGATGCGAAGAATGCTGATGAAGGTCGTAGCGGTCCAGAAAATGCAGCATTTCATTCTGCTAGCGTCTAATTTTTCTTGTTTTCTTTGGAAAACGTCCGCATACATTTGCATAAATAAATTTTCTTTCTAAAAAGATTTTTAGAAATTAAAAATAAATGAACTTAAGCCAAAATAATTTCTATTCATTTATATAATATTCAAAGTTCAAATAATAATTTAATAAAAATTAAGTTACTTTTTTTTATTAAATGTTACATTTTGAAAATTTCTTTAAATAAAATTTAATTTAATTTGTATAAAATATAGTAAAATGTTTTATTCCATGTTTCAGAGAAAACAACAAATTCATTTATTGAACAAATAAAAAAAAAAAAATGAAAAACGTATGAAAAAAAAAATTCCACCCCGATGATTCTCATGAGTAATGAAATCAGGACTCAATACTACTATTACGTGATTGAAAAGTGTATGCTCTCGCCATTCAATAAAATTTGTTAAAGTAGGATTAACATATTTCATCGAAAAATTAAGCTTCGACAGAATTTACTACTTTAATAATTTTAAAAATACCGTTATTAAAGACAAATTTGAGCCTAATTTGCTTAGAACTTCAACATAAAATATTTTGCTGTTTCTAAACATGATGATTGAATAGAGTACAACTTCAGTTTATTCCAAACTAATTTTTTATTTGGGAATTTGATTTGCAAGTGTGTAAACCTTTGTTATTAAAATCAAATTGACATGTTAAGAAAAAGAGCCTCATTGACCTCGAGTAATAAACCAAAAACTTTTTCAGTTGTATTACTATATTTCGTGTCTGTATCAAAAATTACGAAAATTTGGCCAAACATAACAAACTTATACATGTTACGTGGAATCTTCAAAAGTTACAAAAAATTAAAAAAAAAAATGTAACCCAATGGCCAGCCTGGGTTAGATATGGTTCAAGATTCCCTGTGTAGAATTGGTTAGTCAGGTAATATTGGAGTGACTGCCGTTGGACATGTTCATTATTTCCAGGGACGCAATGTCACCTCTGCTATAGCTGATCGTTAAAGATTTCGAAAGACAAGACGAAAGGCTGCTTCGAAAACTTATTCTACAAGCGGTATATATGTTTGGAGAAAAACTTCAGCCTTTAATATGCGGCCTGACCGGAGACTTTAATATATAGGCAGCTCTGACCCGGTGTAACATGGTGGCTGTGGTTTTATACAAATCGACGGAAGAGCGTGAAGTTGGCATAATTGCGATAAGAGTTTTAGATAGCTTCCGCTGAAACTAACGGCGACAAACTGAAGGGGATAGTATCGAATTAGCTGTATCACTTGTAAATAGGGGCTTTGGTCTAGGTATTGTATTCGCTCATTGCTAAGACCAGGGGTGCCAGATGATTTTGATAAGCAATGAGCATATTTGCAAAATGAAATACCTTTATCGGCAATTTAATTTAAGATCATCGCCAAACTAAAAAAACCGATTTTAAAAACAATTATAATATTTTTACTAAGAAAAAATACAGGTACAGTTTTAACAACTTAGTATTAAATAATTTAAACAGCTTTTAAACTAACATAAAATAAATAAAAGAAAGTCTTCCGTTATTGGTCTATTAGTCGTATATAGTGGAAATAATCCAAAATTTTAATTTATTTTGGTCATTAAAGTCACTTAAAGCAGTTTTATTAGATGATTAGGCTGAGTTTTATGGCATCTCTTCCATTGGATTTGGACACAAATTCACCAGCGGTATTTTATAATCTTCTTGTTATTGAACCTCTCGTTTGAAAATAGTTGTACAAAAAAATATTTCTTACGCTGCACTGTTCAATCAATTCATAGTAATGTTTAAGATTACAGAAGTAATTATTCCACTTTCTTCATTTTTATTTCTATAATTGATAGAATTAAAATTAAGGTCATTAGGTAGAAAGGTATGACTAAATAACAAAAATATGTGATCTATCATCTCAAAAATATTTGTCGTTCCTAGCTTTCCTAGCTTATAGCATTTACACAAATGGTTCATTTTTAACCGACTTCAAAAAAGAAGGATTTTATACAATTCGGCTGAGTGTCGCTTTTTTATATTTGTGCCTCCAGAACTCAGTCATTTCTGATACGATTTTGACAAATTTTGGTAATATGATAGATTATGCTTACAGATTGGTCCTGTTTATAATCTTAAAAATTACAGGGTGTCCCTATACAACATACATATTATGAATTGTAAAGGGTACTTTTGTAAAATTTAAAATGACTGGGTATTACTATAGCTCCCAAAAACAAAAATTTATACAAAAATAAATTTAAAAATCAAAGGGTGCCCCCATAATTGATGTAAATTTTCTTATATGAGCTTATCTTTTAAACCGCTATAGACAAACGCTTGCAAATTGGACAGAATTTCGATTGCTATGGCCGTTATAGTAACATGCATAAATTTTAAGAATTATAAATTAAAGGGTGCGCCAATAGTTCATTTAATTTGATGTATATTGCCATACTTTTTAACAGTTATAGACAGACGCTTGAAATTTACAACGAACCAGTATTGGTAAGTCCGCTATATCAACAAGTATAAAATATGGATTTCGAAGTTAAAGGGTGTTTCAATAGTTGATCTAATTTCAAGTGTGTGGCCGTACTTTTGAACCGTTATAGACAGAACGCTGAAATTTAAAAGGGACCTGTATTTCTAAGTCCGCTATATCAATGAGTTTATAATTTGAATTTAGAAATCAAAGGGTGTCCCATAATTACTGTAGATTTACTTATATAGGCCTATCTTTTGAACCGTTATAGACAAACGCTTGTAAATTTAACGCAATGTCGATTGCTATTGCTGTTATAGTAACAGCTGATAATATTTAAAATTATAAATTAAAGGGTGCACCAATAGTTCATCTAATTTGGCATATGGTCATACTTTTAAACAATTGTACACAGACGATTGAAATTTACAAAGAACCAGTAATACAGTTCCTCTTTAACAACGAGTATAAAATTTGGATTTGGAAATAAACGGGTGTCCCAATTGTTGATATAATATGGTGTATGTGGCCGGACTTTTGAACCGTTATAGACAGACAAAGGACATGTTTTGCTTAGTCCGCTATAACAAGAAGCTTATAATTTGAATTTAGAAAATAAAAGGTGTTCCCAAAATTAATGTTATTTGTTCTATATGGCCGTATTCTTTGAACCGTTATATACAAACACCTTAATTTTAGACAGAATGTCCACTACATTATTTTGTATGATAAGAAGTATGAAAATGTTATATTATAAATGAAATGGTTGATATAATCTGATGTATATGGACAAACTGTTGAACCGTTAAAGACAGACGGTTGAAATTTACACAGAACCTGATTGCTAAATCTACTACAACAGCAAGTATATAATTTAGATTTGAAAATAAAAGGGTGACCCTATAGTTGCTGCAATTTGATGTATATTGCCAAACTATTGTACAGTTGAACTCGTATAAAGTTTGGAGATATAAGGGTGTCCAATAGGTAATGTAATCTAATTTATGTGGCCATACGCTTGAACTGTTATAAGCTGACAGATGAAATCTGTTTTGAAGTCGGTTTTTTTTTGCAATTATTATTGATAATATCATTACGTAAATGCAACGTGGTGTGAAGGAATTGATCAACTATTTTTTTTTTTATTTTGACTTACATCACTTTTATTGTTAAGGATACAATTTTCCAAGGAAGTGCGAATTTATAAACTATTTTACTTTTTTAATGTAACAAGCAAAAATGTGAGGCAAAAAATCGGCAAATATGGCAACCTGGCTAAGACTACCGTCATGTTAAGGTCTTCACGGCCAGGTACTGAGGCTAATTTATGTGACAGACGGAAGAGAAGAAGTCTTCTTAGTTTAAGTCCATCTAGGAAAATATCAGACATTTGACATTTTTGCATTATTTAAACAATTCAGGGATTTTTTAAGTTTTAATTTTTTTACTTTTGTCTGCCAGTAATTTAAGGAAACAATTTTGGCGTTTTTTATTGAAGTAGCATTGGCAAGAACTTGGCGTTGGGAGTACAATGAACAAGGATATTTTTATTAAAAGCTTTTAACAGCATTCGTATGTGTGAATTGAAGTAGGATATATTGAGCTTGTAGCAGAATTCTTATTCGGCTTAAGAAAGAGAAACTATTGGATTTTATTAGATGCCAAATTATCCCTCAAGAAATGTATAGCAAACTTATTACAATTAAAATGTTATTTACAACTTGCTTCGTAAAAAACCGTATCAATTTTAAAAATCTGATCAATGTGGCCTGTAAAATACCGGCCTTTTATCAAATAAAACTCCTTCTAAAAGAAAATGTGTAAGATGAAAAATTTGATTTTAATCACAGTGTGCAACATTAACACGCACACTTTTATTAAACAGAAAGCACTCATGGCTGCAAAATGCAAAGGAAATTATTTACGAGCATGTGCAAGATGATCATTATGATGGCATGATTGTATTTCGTGTTAACATTTTTAAATTAATAGTAAAATGTTTTTTTATTCAGTTTTATTTGTTATCTAAAGAAGTAACACAATTTTCAATATAGTTTTAAAAGCAGTTTTTATTCTTTTTGGTATGTGGATTTAAGTGAATGTTAATTCTTGCTCAAAAAAAAAGGTTAATTAGTATTCACCCACTTGTTATTTTGAGAATATTCCTGTTGAAAAAAGTGTAATTTTAAAGGTCAAAACATTAATTAAAATTTCTAATTGTGAAGAAACTAATCGCAGTATGATAGTAGTAGTGCCTCTGTTTAACTTATGATTACAGCGACTATGGAAAGATTACAAAAATTCATTTGAAAAATTTTTAATTGCGTACCTAAGGCTATTTAATCGTTTTAATTTAAAAAAAATTAATTAATCATAAATAAGATTAAAGAGAAAAAAATCGATAATTTCAATGAAACAAATGTTTTGAAACACATTTAAGCCTGATAGACTTAATGAAATAATGATTTATTTTTAATTCACAAAATTTATACGAAAAAATTTCGTGTTATTAAAAAATGTAGTCTAAGGACTTAAAGCAATGAAAATTTAAATCAAACAACCTTCAACCTAGGATGCCTAAAAGGTCCATTGAAGTCTTTAATTAAAAAAGGATTAATGTAAATTACTTAGTTTTTGTTCGTCTTAATTACCATTTTACATATTATTATTATTATTCCTTAAAAATATTAGATTAAGTTTAGAATATTAAAAGTAAGCCTTGTCTTACAATACTGATACATGACGTTGATGCAAATTGCTAAGATTTTTTGTTCGAGTTTATTTTAATATTTAGGTTATTCATTTTCCTTTATTTGATAAAATCTTTTATACCGATATTACAGAGTAGTAAGATTTATAGAGGGTGTTTATTAAGCCCAATAGATATTTAAATTGTAAAATTTTTTACAAACAATTAATTTAAATCAAGAATACTTTTTATTTTATTATTTAACATTTCAATATGATTTCAGGAGTGTATGGTCACCACGCTTGTTCATCACGAAGAGCATTCCGGACGTCAAAATTTAGACCCCAATTAGAACATTGCAAACCGCACGATAACAAGAACAATGTTCCCTACCAAGGCGTCAATTGTTGCTGGTTTAATACCGTAAACTAATGGATACACATGGAAACAATCGAGGGAACTTAGAGGACAATTGGCAGGACCATTTCTCGAAGTCAATTCATCCAAAAATTTTGATTTTAGTCGCCACATCTCGTCCGTATCAATGTCAATCATATTACAAAAAAAAAATATTATTTAACATGGTGCACTAACGATCATCATCGACCTTAATGTGGGCTTTGACTTTATGTTTTTTATAAATAAGGTCTAATAATATCACCAGCATGCATGGATGTAATAAAGTCTGTACGTTATGTTCTAAATTGCTTTCAATTTTATTTCTTACCAAAATGACCCTCCATTTTACGTCTATAAGTTGTACGGCATTTACACTATGCAATTTTTCATGAAACTAGCATGAAATTTTTGTTTGTTGTGAAAGCAGGAGGAGTAAACAATATTGTATGGTTTGAGTTTTGAGGGGATATTACTGTTGCTAATGTTCACTTTTAAATAACGCATAACGCTGTAACTTAAATAGAAAATTGAGAAAAAAAAATGCCTCAAAAAATGGAAGAGTGTAAATCTTGTCTTGCTCAAAAGAAAAATATTTTTCTTTAATTTTTGTGTTTTTTTTTTTTATTTGGAATAAACCTAACCAGCATATGTAATGCAATCTAAATTTTTGCTACATCAATTATTTTATTATAAATTATTAAATTTGAATCACATATAATCGCATATATCGCATATAAATGAATCATTAATTTTTTTAATTATTTCTAAATAATTCATGCACTAAATTAGCAAATTTTGAATAAACAAAAGAAGAAACAAAAAAATAAATTGAATGAAAATTGAAATAATTCAAATGAATTCAAACGAATTTGTAAAAGTGAATTGCAATTCATTTTTAATCCAATTGATTTGAATTGATTTTGAATTAATTGAAATTAAAAATAAACCTTAATTAGCAATTTATTACAAACTCATTTGACTTGATCGAAATTTGAATTGATTTTATAAGTAAATATGCATATTCATGTTCTCTCTGATCTTTTATCTTTGTATTTTTCAGTTTGGTAGGAAAAATTTAAATTTATTAGTCGCTTTAGATCTGCTCTTAAATTTCATTGATTGCAACTCATTTTTAATTTTATTTATTTGAATTACAATTCATTGTTGTAATTTATTAAAATGAAAATTAATTCAATTCAAAGGAATTGGAAATTAATTGTAATTCTCTTTACCCAATTGATTTGAATTGGAACCGAATTGCAACTCATTCTACGAATTTATTTAAATTGGAAAGTAATTGCAATTCATTTCCGCCTAATTCATTTGAATTTATTCAAATTTCATTTAATTCATTTTTGTTGTGAAAAGAATTATTTAAAAATTTATCTAATTCGTAACGAATTGAAAACAAGAAATATTGATTCAGTAACAGCTCTAGCATATACATATCTTTACTCTTTGTGTCTGCCTAAGCCTTTATCATATTTTTCTTTAAGCTTTACAAATTCGTTAATTTTAGTTTCACATAAACAATTTAAAAAACTAAAGAATATTTTAAAATAACTATAATTTTTTTTCTTTTGTTACGACTTGCAAACAAATATTGTAGAAATTACAACTGGAATGACTTTCTATCTCCACCTGTGGTGAATAGTTAAAAAAAAACTAAATTGATGATAATGTTTTGGAAATTCGTTTTTAAACCAATTTTAAAGCAAGTAACTTGCAACTTAGAGAATATATTGTTCTTTTATCATTTAACAACTAGTTTTGAAAATTTAACACTACAAAAACTTAAAAATGATTGAACATATATACACAACATCAACAATTGCAGTCAGTCGAAACAAAACCATTAAAATTTTATTAACGTTAAACCTTATTTCGTTTGTTTGTAGAAATCAAAAGGGTCTTTATGGAGAGTTTATTTAATACGAGTGTTAATATTTTTAAATGTTTCACTTTTATGTTCTTTACTTGAATTTAAACGTTCGATCATAAGCTTGGATTCTAAAAATAAAATAATGAAATATTTCCAATGAAATAAAATTTAAAAATTCAAATTTGCATTTAACAAACGGTTAAGATCGATTATATGTGAACTTTATACGGCTGTAGTCGAATTTAACCCATTATCGCCTGATCAGCTAAAATTGTGGACCAAATGCTATGGAGCTTTCACGTATGTTTTAGGGTCGAATTATGATCCATTTTCAAGTTTTAAGAGAACGAGCCAATGAAGGAGCCGATATCTGTACTGTTGTTGATATATTTGAAAAAGGTCAGTCCAACCGAAAAGATATTTTTTACGTTCTTTTTTGTTGCTTGCCTCGAGACTTTAGAAGGTTTCCATTTATTCGCCTGCTAAACAGGCCCGGCCGGGGCTTCTCCGCAACAATTCTTTTCTGTTTACTAACGGTCCTGTTGAGGCTTCAATTCTATTAAAGTAACACACGCATACGCACCACATTTCTAAGTGTCGGTTTTATTTTTAATGCAATCACAAAGGGTGTTTTTTTTAAGCATGATAGAACTTGAAATTATAAAAAATAACACTAAAAATTTAATTTTGATGAAAATTGTTTTCGTATTTTCAGTAAACTCCGGCAAATCATTATGAATAGACTAAAGCTTAAACAACGCTATCAAATCATTCAAGTTTACTTTGAAAATCAGTCATCAATTCGAGCGACTTAAAGATGACTTCGTGATTTTTATGGTGCACATAATCGTCTGTCTGAGCAAGCCATCCGTAGAACTGTGGATAGATTTCATACCATATATTCTCCTGAGGATGCAATAACACCAACACATCAAAGGAATGTGCGTACTGAAAAGAATATCGCTGCTGTAAACGAGATTATGGAAGAAGATCCAAATTTATCGATTCGTCGTCGGTCGCAGGAATAGGGGCTCTGTCCGTTATCTGCGTGAAATATTTCGTGCAAAGATCTTAGCCTACACCCTTATAAGATTCAGCTAGTGCAGGAATTAAAGCCACGAGACCATCATACGCCTCATTCTTTCGCCGATTGCCCTCTAGAGCAGTTAGTAACAGAACCGTTGTTTTATCGCTAAATTGTGTTCAGCGATGAGGTTAACTTTTAGCTTAACTAGTTTGTTATTAAAAGTAATTCCCGCATATTAGGTGAGATCAATCCACAACATACCCTACAGACTCTATTGCATCCAGAAAAATGCCCGTTTGGAGTGGTTTACACGCTGGTGCCATCATCGAACCTTTTTTCTTCAAAAATGTGGCCGGATTTCACGTTACGGTCAATGGAGATCGTTACCGCACCATAATTAATGATTTTTTATTTGAAAATATGGATGATATTGATCCGGACGAAATGTGGTTTTAACAAGATGCCATACGGCGACCGCAACCATCGAGTAATTGAAATCAAAATTTGGCGATAAGTTGATTTCGAGAAATGGTCCTGACAATTAGACTCCAAGGTCGTGCGATTTGACACCTCTCGAATTTTTCCTGTCGGGCCACATGAAGTCACTGATTTATGCTGATAAACCAGCAACAATTGACGCTTTGGAGGCTGGCATTGTTTGTGCTATTCGTGACATAAGGACAAAGATGTTGCGCTGATTTTTTAAGTTTCGTAATTTTGCTAGAAAGCTGAAAACTGAGTCCCATAATTTCAAAAGCAATTTACTCGTTAAAAACCACAACTGTATGATGTATACTTGGATTTACGGGCCTAAGTAGATAAATTTGCACAAAAAATTAAAACTGGTTAAAAAAAAGTTCAAAGCCTTAGAAAAATATACATGTCCAAAGTGCCCTATTATAGGATCCCTTCTAAAAGGTCGAGAAAGTTAAAAGGTCATGAAAGCATTCACTCCCATCGAAAATAAGGCATGAAATTTATGTTCCTATGACATTTTTATTCCCCTCGAAGTGAAAATTAGTATTATGTATTTCCTGTGAAATATTTTCCCTCTTCGTTGAACAGCTGATGAAAATAAAATAAGCTATCAGTTAACATTGAATGTAAGTAAGAAGAATAAACTCTGTGAAAAATATTATATTGAGGTTTCAAAATAAATAAAATTTTAAGAGACAAGTTAACAACACTATTATATGGAGGAAGGAAACTAGCAAACATGCAACTTTTGGTCGGGGTTTGCAAGACACTTCTAACTCCTTAAAGTTATATCAAACATTCCTACTTATTAATATCAATAAAATAATTTTTGTATAAGATTTCTTGCAGAAATTCTAAACAAAATAACTCCATTTCGACATTTGATGGCATTTTTAACAAAAAGCTATAGTTGAGGTCTTTCCTACACTCTGCTATAACGTCTGTAAAAATCTTTACACATTTACAGACAATAGATCTCGTTGTTTTGCATCTTGTCGAACATAATGTCACTCTGCAATTTAGTAACTAAGTTAAAAATATATACATTTTTATTATTTATTATATTATGCTAATATCCCATAACATTTTTAAATAAAAATGCAATTTATTCGTTGGTTGGAAAAGCAGGTACCTACGAGGGCTGCTCTATATATTTCTGGCCTAATAGTGAAAATGCGAATATTTATAATCAAAAATAGTTTTATTGTTTTTCAAAGTATTCTCCAGCATGATTTATACACTTTATACTCAAACCAGTTGTTGAAGCACTTTTTCCACTCCGATTGAGACACCTCTAAAACATGGTTTTTGAACACTTCAACAGCTTTTTCTGGCGACGAAAATCGTTGACCACGCATTTTTTTCTTGATGTGCGGAAACAAGAAGAAGTCATTAGGTGCCAAGTCAGGGCTGTACGGCGGATGACCCATTAATTCGACGTTTTGGCCGGTCAAAAACGCTCTGGTTTGAGCCGATGTGTGAGAGCTCGCATTGCCATGGTGAACAATGATTCATCTTCTCTTGTTGGTTTTTCGAATTTCTCCGATGACTTCAGGCAAACAAATTGTAGTGTACCACTCAGAAGTGACCGTCCTACGTTGCTCAAGCGGAACAGTCGCCACATGACCAGTTTTGTCGAAGAAACAGGCGACCATTTGCTTCGAAGTGCTTCTTCCACGAACAACTTTCGTTGGATTTTGCTCGTTTTTCAAGACCCACACGGTCGATTGTTGTTTCGTTTCGGGCTCATACGCATAGATCCATGATTCGTAACCTGTGACGATCTTATAATCTTTTGAAGCACCGCAATCGTATTTTTGCAACATTTCTTTGCACCAATCGACACGAGCCTTTTTTTGAGCGACTTTCAAATTGTGCGGGATCCAACGAGAACAAACCTTTTTTACGGCCAAGTGTTCATGCAGTATCGAATGTATGCTGGTGGAAGAAATGTCCCAGGATGTCTCTACCTCTCGGTATGTCGCATGTCGATCTTGCATTATGAATTCACGCACGGCATCAATGTTCTCTGGCACAACAGCCGTTTTTGGACGACCTTCACGGAATTCGTCTTTAAGCGAGCTTCGCCGACGATTAAATTCATTATACCAATTTTTCACAGTGTTATAGGATGGTGCTTATCGCCATACAAAGATTTAAATTCATCAATGCACTGTTGTCGTGATAATCCACGTCAAAAGTTGTGAAAAATGATGGCACGAAAATGTTCACGAGTTAATTCCATTTTTTTTCTATAATTATTTTTTCAAGTCACTGTAAACAAAACAAATAATGGTCGTACGTCAAAACGTTTTGAGTACGATTATGCTTAAAAATGACAAACTTTCCAATAGAAATGTCAGATTGCACTTGGCAGCACTCAGTGTTGCCAGGCCAGAAATATATATAGCAGCCCTCGTATACGTATTTCGCCAGTTGCTTAAGCCAGCTCATCAGGAAACCTTTAGATACCTGCTTTTCCAACAAACGAATAAATTGCATTTTTATTTAAAAATGTTATGGGATATTAGCATAATATAATAAATAATATTATAAAAATTCCCAAAATAATTTTTAAAATATATACATTTTTGTTAATAATTTTAGTATTCTAATGAAAATACGACAAAAACTTGCATAATATATTCAGTTACCTAGAAATATTTAAGTGAAGAAATCAAAGAGAAAAAGTGAAAAATATTCGTGGAAAAATATCGGGAGATCTTTGCTTACGTAAAAAATTGTTCACGTGAATTATTCGCGATTGCAATTTGGTAAAGAGGTGAAATATTTCGAGGAAAACAATATTCATAATCCGACCTTAATAAAACTAAGCACAGATAATTCCAAACTAAAAAAGGACAACAAATAATACTTGCAGAAAAATAAACAGACTTCAATAAAGATTTCAGCTATCTGTCTATAACAGATCTGTACGCATCACCTTTTAAATAAAGAAACAATTTTCAAAATCAGATCAGAAACAACTGAGTTATGGAGGCACAAACATTAAAATAGCAACATGTAGACGATTTAATAACCTCCTTCGTTTTTTTTTAAGTCGGTAAGAAAGAAATACGTAAAACAATATGTTTTATATTTAACTAAAATACCGGCAAATGAAATTACTAGTTGGGCAATAATGGATTAAATCTACAACTTTCCATTCTGAATGGGCGCGCCGTCATAACACCTCACATAAAAAATCTAAATCTTAAAATCAACAAACAATATTGATAATCATAAATATTATCTATTACAGTTAATGAGAACACATGAAATAAAATTTTAGTTAATAGCAAGAAATCTGTTAATAGACATTAAAAAAATCTATAAAAGTGTTAAAATTTATACCTAAAAGGCAGATTTTTATGATGATTTTTACGGCAAAAGTTTGTTCACCGTAAAAAAATATGACAAAGAGAAAATTTGTTGCCCTGCATCCAAAATTTGGAATACAGGAAACAAGGTCAATTATGCCTTTTTTAATGTCTTTTTGTTTTTTAATGTCCCATTGTAACGTTCTCCACACACGTTTTTGGTTCAACATAAAAAACAGACTGTTTTTTATTTCGATTCTTCATCTTAACGAGGTTAGAAATAACATGTAAAATATTAAAAAACTTATAGCGGGTTTATGTTAATGTTTAGATAATGTTCAACATTAATTTTATGAGTAGTATTTGCTAAATAAATTACCAGTTTTCTAATCGCTTGCTGAGTTAACAAATACATCAGAAACACACTTAAATATTAAAAAAAAACTACGATAAAAATATATTTAAACAATAAATCCTGTTTGAAATTTAATTGTTCTTAAACATTTTATTATTCAAGATTAAGATTCCATTAGGTGGTTAACACCTTGGAAGCAACACATTTCAGCTAATTCAATTAAATTCAAAAGAAATAAGTAAACGAATTTTTTGTTTTGTTTATTACATGTTGTTTGTTGCTAAACAACAAGAATTATTTAAAAAAACGGTACTTTAATGTCATTGTGACTTTATGGGGTGGGAAATGGATATTGTAGAAATTACAAACGAAATGACAAACTAAGTTATATCCTTTTTCCAATTTTTGCGGTGAAGGGTATAAAAAACAAACAAAAACGAATATCAATTGCAAATTGTGGTGAGGAAAAACTGTAGAGGTTCATATGTCATTTTGTTTAAAGTACAATAAAATTTTGTTTTTAAATGTTTGATGTGAAATTAATTTAACTTACGTGGATCCCTAAATTTCAGTACTCGATGTAGTGAGTTGCAAAGTGTTGTTTTCTCTTCTCGAAAACTTCAAAAGAAACATGCAAAAAAAAAAAACTCATTCATAAAAACAGTTTTTTTTTCAGTAGCATCATAGCCTCCTTTCAGTTTGACACACTTCATTTAATGATTTCCTATTTTAAGAAGGATTTAAAAGGATATTTTTCGATTTTAACCAAATCGCAGCAAAACTTTGTTTTTGAAAGAAGCTTATGGCAGATCTACCTGCACTACCGGGTCGTGGTAAAGATATTCAAAATAACTTGCATATACGGAAAGTTTATTCAAATAAGTGCAGAAGTGCACAGTTATAGGACAAGCAAAGCTGCAAAGCAGGCGTAGCCTACAAGCAATATCTCCTTATGTATTATTTAAAACGTTATGACGTCTTAAAACTTTTCAAAACGTCTTGTTATTAAGATATATTAAGGCATTAATACATATTTCAAATACATACAAGAAAGTATTTGTGTTTTATTTCTATAGCACTTGACAGTTTATGTCGCAGATAAACTCAAGTTAAGACCGTTTCACACTATAACACTGAGTATAAAGATTTGTCAAATAACTACGTATTATAAAAAAGTGTGATAGTGTGAAAGCAAATATAATGTATATGTCAAGTAATATGGAAAGGAAGTTGACATCCCTTGATACAAATTCATTTTCCGAAATTTTTCTAAACACTACGATTTTTAATTTTATCAGGGTTGTTTTCATACTCATAACCCAGCAAATCGTTGAAAGAGCACTCGTTAAAAAAGCATGCCTTAAAATGGCTCACTCTTATGTGACATACTTAGTGCTATTAATTTAAGAGCACTTTAAGAGACAAAAATGTTATTAGAAAAGTGGTTTCTGAAATTAATTAAGCTGAACCAAGTTAGTAGAAAAAATCCCTCATTTCTGTAAGCTTTCGGATGTACACTTCATGAACGCAAAACACACAAGAAATAAGTTAGTAAAGATTACTTTCTAATTCATATGGTTTGCTTGGAATTTTAATTCTACTTGAAATTTGATAGTGTAGAAACAAAATGTAATGTTACGAGGGCTGCTATATATATTTCTGGCCTGGCAACACTGAGTGCTGCCAAGTGCAATCTGACATTTCCATTGGAAAGTTTGTCATTTTTAAGCATAATCGTACTCAAAACGTTTTGACGTACGACCATTATTTGTGTTGTTTACAGTGACTTGAAAAAATTAATATAGAAAAAAACGGAATTAACTTGTGAAAATTTTCGTGCCATCATTTTACACAACTTTCGACGTGGATTATCACGACAAGAGTGCACTGATGAACTTAAACCTTTGTATGGCGATGAAGCCCCATCCTATAGCACTGTGAAAAATTGGTATAATGAATTAAGTCGTGGCCGAAGCTCGCTCAAAGACTAATTCCGTGAAGGTCGTCCAAAAACGGCTGTTGTGCCAGAGAACATTGATGCCGTGCGTGAACTCATAATGCAAGATCGACATGCGACATACCGAGAGATAGAGACATCCTTGGACATTTCTTCCACCAGCATACATTCGATACTGCATGAACACCTGGCCGTAAAAAAGGTTTGTTCTCGTTGGATCCCGCACAATTTGAAAGTCGCTAAAAAAAAGGCTCGTGTCGATTGGTGCAAAGAAATGTTGCAAAAATACAATTGCGGTGCTTCAAAAGACGTTTATAAGATCGTCACAGGTGACGAATCATAGATCTATGCGTATGAGCCCGAAACGAAACAACAATCGATCGTGTGGGTCTTCAAAGACGAGCAAAATCCAACGAAAGTTGTTCTTGGAAGAAGCACTTCGAAGCAAATGGTCGCCTGTTTCTTCGGCAAAGCTGGTCATGTGGCGACTGTTCCGCTTGAGCAACGTAGGACGGTCACTGCTGAGTGGTACACTACAATTTGTTTGCCTGAAGTCATCGAAGAAATTCGAAAAACCAACAAGAGAAGACGAATCATTGTTCACCATGACAATGCAAGCTCTCACACATTGGCTCAAACCAGAGCGTTTTTGACTTCTTCTTGTTTCCGCACATCAAGAAAAAAATGCGTGGTCAACGATTTTCGTCGCCAGAAGAAGCTGTTGAAGTGTTCAAAAACCATGTTTTAGAGGTGTCTCAATCGGAGTGGAAAAAGTGCTTCGACAACTGGTTTGAGCGCATGCAAAAGTGTATAAATCATGCTGGAGAGGAGGATAGATTTAAGTTCATCAATGCACTCTTGTCGTGATAATCCACGTCGAAAGTTGTGAAAAATGATGGCAAGAAAATGTTCACGAGTTAATTCCATCTTTTATATATTAATTTTTTCAAGTCACTGTAAACAACACAAATAATGGTCGTACGTCAAAACGTTTTGAGTACGATTATGCTTAAAAATTACAAACTTTCCAATGGAAATGTCAGATTGCACTTGGCAGCACTCAATGTTGCAGGCCAGAAATATATATAGCAGCCCTCGTATTGAGTATTTAAATTTGTTATCATAACGGTCATAGTTATCGATATTTTGTTCAATGTTCAAGTGGTTGTTTGTGGCGGTTCATGAGATATAAGATCCTGAGGAATTATATGCCATTTATAAAGTGTTTGAAAACAGGCGTGTTCTTCAAAATCGTCCAGTGAAACACCGTCGCTGACCATTTTTTTAACTTTATTTTTTCTGCTTTGATTTAAATTTTTTTTTTTGTTTTTTTGTTTAAAGCACTTTCACTTTTACCATTTACTTTTATTTGACAATGATTTTTATTTATCAATGATATTTTGAACTGACAATGCCCGACAATGTTCTGAATATGCAAATTAAAGCGTTCACAAAATTGTAAGATATCGAACAATATTATTGTCAGGTAAAAGTCTGACAATTATCTGGCAATGGTTTTTCTGACAATATTGTCAGACAACAATTGCAAGTTCACACGATTGTTGGTCGTTTTCTGTATATATATTTTTTTTGATAATATTGTAATATATGACCTCCGTCTATACGGAGTAACGGAAGTTTCTATGAACTTTAATTAATGTTTGTTTTTTTTATATATTGTTGGTAATAAAAATGCATATACCATATAATTAAACATATTTCTGAACGTTCTAAATTTTTAAAATTATACATAAAAATAATGATATGGATGCATTTTATAATAAAAAAAAAAACTAGATAGCATAATAACGGCCAATTATTATATTAATGTCTGTACCGGAATTTAGTTTATTTCGATTTATTTACAATTGCAGGAATAAAATTATAAGAAATTAAAAAATTATTGTTATTCAAGCCAATATAATTAAATATATCAAATTACTAAAAATACTAAAAAGATTTACATTACCTATTAAAAATAGCAATAAAAGTTTTTGCGAAAGCAGTTTTACAACAATAATTTATTTTAGGAAAGCAAATCATGTCCAAGCAACAGGAAATAATTAAAATATTTTTAATATTTTAACCCTTTTTAATTAAAAGATTTATCCTATCATGTGTTATGCGTTTTATAGTCTGCGCAATGCTAAAAAAAAAACACTCAAACTGATTTTAAGAAAGTCTTGATACAAACGATACAAACTTTTCATAAAAAAAAATCTATAAAAACAAATGTTATAGTTAAAGATGCAGAATTTAGTTTTAATAAAAAAAAAAACAAATTACATTCGGTTAATAAACCCTAAAAGCAATTTCTTAATAATGCTCTTATTAAAAAAGTGGTTTCTCTATTTAGTGAGTTAGGGCACTTTATTAATCCTACTTTTGTGCAGTCTACAAAATGCATTTGCTTCTGGGTAATTTATCAATTACAGTAGAAAACTAATCGTTAAACAGTGAATTTACTGCAATTATAAGCGCCATAAACGTAAGTTAGTATTTCAAAATGTGTAAGAATATCTATGGATTTATGCCATTTATGACCACATGTATGACTCTGTGGAAGATTCGTGACTTGAAAAAACGCCTGAGAATTAATTGCTTTTTTGCTGTTTTTTTTAGTTTTCTGTTTTAATAGAAATGTTTGTAATTCATTCACCTCAAATTGTTGGTTTAATACCAAACGTCTTGAATAGAAACATTGTTTATTTTACCAGCATCATATCAGTATCATTTATTTAACCAAACTATTGCTTTTGAGTTTTTTATAATTGTTTTATTTGTTTGTTTAATTTTTTTTTTTTTGGAAATAATTAAAAAAACAATTTTATTTAAAATAAGAACAGTTTATTTTGAATTATAGTTTTGTACATTATGCTTAATTACAACAAATAATTAACCAATAAGGTGCACAACAATTTATTTGAAATAACTTTCTTTGCGCTTCATCTAGCCTGCAGCATTAGAAATCGAGCGAAGAACAGTAGAGAAAACTAAACATAAAATGTGAAGAGTACTCACTTCTAATATGAATAATTAGAAATAAACATTAGATCACACAATTTTTTCTTAAATTGTTTGCTTTATAGCGGCTGTTAAATGAAAGTTATGTTACCTGTTGAATACAAGAAAATGACTTGCAGATAACAAGAAATAGAAATCTTGGTGGAAGCAAACTCAAGAGCGAGTGTTTATGTATTCAGCTGTATTTATTATTATTATTTTCTGCATCTTACATTTGGGAGATAATATGTTTATATATCTACGTAGAGCAATTACTTGGTGGAGGATCGCTTTAGGTAAAAGAAAGAAAAATTCTTATTGCACTTGACCACCAAACGCACAGGATCTCTTAACCAATGATAAAACTATACCGCAAGCTGCTACATTGTGATTTTTAAGTCATAATATTTACTCTTAAATAATAAATAACCCCTAGAAATAAGTCTCGACAAAAGTTCTTAAGTCTGCTACGCAGATATTTACAGCTTGGATTGAATCTTCACAAAAGTCGAACTTTACAGGATTCTCGTCCCACTTAAAATATAGTCGACTTAAATGAGAGCCAGATATTAACATAACATCAATTTATCGATTTACAAAGAAATTATCGATTTCAAAATATTAGCATAAGACACTCCTTAGCTGGGCCAATGAACAAAGCTCTAATTTAGTATACACAAAATGCAACCCATGAGGTAAGCATGATGCCAGATTTTTTTTTTTTTTTTTTTTTTTTTTTTACAAAATTTGTCATAATCAATGTCAAAAATCGTCAAAACTGCCAAAACGATTTTTTGTTAGTCCATTATATTTATATACTTTTTTAACAAAAATAAAAAATATTTTTGTAATAAAAAGAAACATGCATTAGCAGTGCCCACGACTTCGACTGCTTGTCATTTTTAATTTTCTTAAAATTTAAATGTAGAAAAATGTGTTTTTAAATAATTATTGCATAGTTCTGCAAACAGTGCTGAAAATTTTCCATTTACCAAAATAAAATGCTCTAACAACTGCCTTAGTACCACTATAATAGTAAAATTGGCTGCCTTCACATTGCTATCACTACAGGTTTTGTGTGATGCAACCACACTGCCTGCGTCCACATTGTTTGATTGAAATTCTAAGTTTATTAACTGTAGAACTTAAAAATAGCATTAAAAAAACGACTGATTTTTTCATCACAGAGTTTTACATTGGTTTACCATTGATGTTAAAATTAAGGGAAAATTATACTTTAGCTCTATCCTGTTTTTCATATCGACATTTTTCAGTACATTTAATTTGCTCATGAAGCCAAGTAAAAGTCGCCAAATAATTTGTAAGTCGCAAAAAAATCACCACGGCGCCAAATAAAAAATTAGTTTGGCAAATAAGTTGGAAAATCGCCATATGTGACATCCTTGGGGGTTATTTTTGGCATTCGAATCGTCGCGTAAGACGGTACCACGACTCAAACTGAAAGCAAGTTATGTTCTTTAGGTTATAAATAAGGTGTCTTTCGTATTTAAATTGTATGTCACCGGGTTGAAACTGAACACGGAATATATAATGAGGGAGTAGTTCTCTGCGTTATTCTCTTTATGCAGCTTTTCTTTCAATTCAGAAATCCATTTCTTTTGCGGATTTAAAGTTCGGTTACTACTTAACGCAAATCATTTTTTTAATTTATCATAAAAAGAGTTTTACAAGATCGCTTAAATCAAATATTAACACATAGCATGATATTTCCTACAGTAGTATTATAAATCGCTTCGAAAACGGATGTCAAAAGATTTGTTGACTTTATGCAGTAGATTCTCTTAGTGAATGAACATTTTTTAAAACATTCTTTTGGATGATGCTCCTAGTTATTGAACTAGTTTATTATTTGGTTTCTGTTATCATACTAAACAGCAGTATTTATTATAGATACTTCAGAAATGAAACAAAATGAAACAGCTTGAACGTTTTTGCATAAGTAGTCATCCATTTACATTTATTATAAATCCGGTAGACAGGCAGAAACTGGCCATCTCTAATTTCGCTGTCTAATCAGCGAACTAAAAGCTGTCACTAACTGATCAATTTGATCTACGTCCCTAATTCCATGAATTGAAAACTTTCGGATATAGTTAGAAGTAGTTAAAAAAACGCGGTTTCAGTTTTTCTGCTATTTAAGCTTGGATAAACAGCTCCGAAATCTTTGATAAACATGATAAACAGTTTCTACCAGGGAATTAAAATAAACCACGGGAATATTTATTTAAATTAATTACATTTTTATTTCTTTAAAATATCGTGCTATATTATTTTGATCCCGATCATTAATATTGATTATTGAGGGTAAAAGCACGTCTTGATTGCCAATTCTCTACCGCTTATTTAGCCCTTCAGGAAACTTCTCACAGACGTGAGTTCACCGTCACTAATCAATATCAGTGATTTAATAACTGAATCGAGATTAAAAATGTAACACGATATTTAAAAAAGTTTTTATTACGTTTAGGCTGCGAATATACTGCACATGAACCATCATCGCTTTTAACACGTTGAATTTACACTTTTGCACCAAGATGATTTAGACTTCCTCCGTGTTCATCATCTAGAGGAGGAATTGATAAAATATTATACAAATTATATTCGAAATTTTCCAATTGTTGTAATATTACAGCAACTGTTAGTCCTTAATGAAAATTACTAAATAGGAATGGTCATTAATAAAAAAAAAACATATAATCTACAAACTCTAAAGTTTGTTAAACTTTCTTGACCATATTTAAAAAAGTACACATTAAAATTGTTTCCCTGTGTTTTCATAACAAAATACTTATATTCATTACAAAAAGAAAAACGTTGTACCCCGCGTTGCGGTTACCTGGACCAGAGCCCCCGTGTAGAAGTGATACAGCTAATTCGATACTATCCCCTTCAGTTTATCCCTGTTGGATTCAGCGGAACCTATCTAAACATTGTTCCACTATTACGCCAACTTAATGCTCTTCCCTCGATTTGTATGAAACAACAGCCACCACGTTGCACTGCGCCGGGTCAAGGCTGCCTATATATTAAAGTCTAAAGTTAGGATGCATATTAAAGGCTGACGTTTTTTTTTTCAAACATATATACCGCTTTTAGAAAGATCATTCGATGCAGCCTTTCGTCTTGTCTTTTGCAATCTTTAACGATCGGAAGCTATAGCAGACGTGACATTGCGTCCCTTGACATAATGAACACGTCCAACGGCAGTCTCTCTCGCATCTTAAACCATATCTAAGCCAGTGTTGCCATTTGGTTACAATTTTTGTTAACTTTTAAACAGAGTTTAGAAAAGTAAACTTACTGTACAAAATTCTCGTACATAAATTAAAAACAAACAACTAAACCCGAACATTTTTTTTCATAACAATTATGTGTGTTACTAATTTTTTAAATTTTCCGTACACAACCACGAATATGTTCTATTAAAATATTTTTTTGCGTACGCAAATGTTCCACTAAAGCTATTGTTTGCGCACGCGCACTCTACTTTTAGTACGCTTTTGGAAAAAAAAGTTCTTTGAAAAATTCAAATAACTTCGTGGCTGAAAAAAGAGTACATTGAAAATTACTTCGAGGTTGAACGAAGAGTACATTGAAAAATGAAAATAACTTGCTGGTTGAAAAAAAAGAACACGGTAAAATTAAAATAACTTCGTGGTTAGAAAAAAGAAGCAAAAATAACTGCGTGTACGGACGGCAAAAAAGTACATGTTGCGATAGACCAAATATAATAACATTTTTAATTGAAGGTTTTTTAAGTTAAAATTTAAGTATTATTGAATATTGATTATTGAGGGTCATACGAATGGCTAATTAATAAAAATGTGCAATAAGTGGTGTTATATAAAGTAAGGATTATTTCAATTATACCTAAGGAAGGAATTTTTTATGTTTACTGGTATCATAAAATAATTATTTTTATTTGGGTTTTTTGTTTGTCCAATTGTTTTCCTGCTTTAAATTTGCATGTGTTATTTGTTGTTGTGTTGTGCCGAATATATTACGGAAAAATTGTATTTTTTAAATTATTAAAATAGTAAATTCTATGGAATCTCAATCTTTCAAAGAAAATGGTTAAACGAATTTAATAAAAAATTAACTTTATTCAATGGCGAGATCATCACGGAATGTTAGTATTAAGTATTGATTTAAATATTAATGAGAATCATCGGGCTGAAAGTTTTTTAATTTAATTTTTATTCAGTAAATAAATTTGTTGCTTTGTTATTTTTCCTGAAATATGTAGTAAAACTATATTCCACTATATGTTATATAAATAACATTTAATTACTATTTATTTTTTTGAGGGAAAGGCGTAATGTTTTCCTGTCTTTCTCTGGCAACACTGGTTTTACCAGAAAAGGCTCCATCTTATGGATTCATTAATATCATCATTTAGTGATGCTAAAAATTTTTAATATACACCATGTATGCACATTTATGTTAAATCTTAAAAATCAAAAATATTATTACTTAGATTTTTTTTCTTAAGTTATAAGAGTATTAGCGAATCATTTAATAATATGCGACTGGGCGGTAATAAATCTTTTTGTTACGTTTAATCTCTTACGTATAAAAAAGAACGTAAATTAACTTGATCCTAAAAGTTTATTTGGACAACCCACTGTTGTTATAAAACAAACTGAAATTTTAATGATCCTTCTAAAAATCACATTAAAGTTAAAAGAAATGCCCAATGGGCGTCATGCTTTGAGAATAAAAATGATTCTTTTATCACCAATTATCTACACACTTGAAACAACATCCGTTTATTGCCAGAAATTATGACCTACAAATAGTTATTAAAATAATGTGTAAATAAATATTGTAACCATAAACAACTTGTATTAATGTTAACAGTGCTTAAAAAAGCAATAATCAAGGATAGAATTTTTATTTTTATTTTTTAAAAATTAATGTTTAATAACAAAATTGAATACATTTATTTGCTTAAAATTCTTAATTTTTTTTTTAATTTAATGGTTTCCTTAGTCTGCCAAGGCAGGAAAAGCTCTCGTTTGTTTTTCTTAACGAATTAAAAAAAGAACGCATTTTGGAAAACTATTACATTTGCGTACCAATCTTTTTTATTTATGTATTTGATTGATTCTATCGATTACAAATCCTTTTGGCCGTTTTACACTGTTAAGATGTTTCAAAAAAAGATGAAAAAGTATGATAGAGTAACAGCAGAATAGGGCATCCCATCATACAAAAAATGAATTTGTATGATGGGATGCCCTATTCTGCTGTTACTCTATCATACTTTTTCATTTTTAAAAATATTTCTAAATACTTTGATTTTTTTAGTGTTGTTTTTGTTGCTAATAACCCAGCCAACTATTAAATGAGTAGTCGGAAAAACTAAAAATATAAGATTTTTGGTAGAGACATAAAAGCCATTATTTAAGACAGAAAAGCTATCAGGAGTTCTTAGAGCTGAACCAGTTTAGTAGAAAAATCCCTCATTTCTAAAGGTTTTTGAATAACAAATGGTTATTTTTTTTTGTACCCTTTATAAGCGTAAAAGCTCCGAGAAGGGAGTCAGTAAAGTTTTCTTTCTGATTCTCATATGGTTTGCTGGGATTTTTTGTTCTACTTTAAGTGTCATACTGTAGAAACATAATGCAATGTTACGTTGGAGTTACTTCGCTAAACTAGACTTACATAGATGGTGAAGGGTATATAAAAGATTCGACGTAGCCGAATATAGCACTCTTACTTGTTTTTTTTTAGTATTTTCATGTATATTCGAATATATAGTATAAAAATAAATTGTCACTTTTAAAATAAAGAAAAAATGTATTTGAAGTTTTTTAAAAAAGGTGCAGATTTTGCAGAATTTTTTCGCGAAATAATGTTGGATTTCGCAGATTTTACACATTAAAGTTATGGCAACTCTGACCAAAATGCTGAAAAATGTCTATAGTAATTTTACTCCGGAAAAGTAGGAATGTTGGAAAAATCGAAAATCGAGTTTTTGTATGAAATTTTGCGTTAATTTATTCCTTAATGGCTTTCCAAATGAAAAAATAGAAAGTTCTTGGTGCAAAACATGGACAATTGCGGAAAATGCGAAATGCGGAAAATTAGAATTTTTTATCACAATATTTGATGATAATTGATAATTGTCATTGTTTAAGCTATTGTTTTTGTAAAAAATAATTTTATAGCAACAATGCTTTGAAAAATTTATAGTTAAAATTTTGTGTGGAATTCAGAACATGCCTGTATATATTTGTCCCTAGTTAGGTGACACGCCCTTTAGCTTTTTGGCGTATGTTTTAAGACAAAATATGATGACCCCAGTCCTTATATTTTTCTAGGTCAACAATAATAAAATTTTTCTCAAATGAAAGGTACTCCCATTATTATTTAATTGTTTTTTTTTTCATATGAATCGTCCTTGGATCTTGCAGAATATGCGAAAAAATTACAAATAAAGGCGTTACTAACGAACATCATTACATTTTTGTTTCTATAGATTTGCGAAACCATATACACAACTTATTTTTATGTACACTTTCAACCAGATGATTGGTACCATTAAAATTCCTTTTAATTTTAATTTCTTTCCTTCAGAAGAAGACAAAAATTTAAAATTTTATTTTTCGTTTCTATCACAATTTTACTAAATTTTGTTTAAAAGGTATTATTTCATAATTTAATACTAATGACAATTAATATTAAGCTTACTTATAAACCGTGGGTGGTAGTTCCAAAATTTAAAGATATCTGATTCCAGGTACCCTTATAACAACAAGTATAAAATTTGGATTTGGAAGTTAAAGGGTTTCCCAATAGTTGATGTAATTATAAGTATGTGGCCGAACTTTTGATCCGTTATAGACAGAATGTTGAAACTTAAAAGGGACCTATATTGTTAAGCCCGCTTTATCAACGAGTTTATAATTTGAAATTAGAAATAAAGGGTGTCCCATACTTGATGTAGATTTACTTATATGGGCCTATCTTTTAAACCGTTACAAACGTTTGCAAATTTGGCATAATGTCGATTGTTATGTGTCATTATAGCAACATGTATTAAAATTTAAAATTATAAATTAAAGGGTGCCCAAATAGTTCATTTAATTATGTATATGGCCGAAATTTTAAACAGTTGTAGACAGATAACTGAAATTTACAAAGAAAATGCATTACTAATTCCGCTACAACAACAGGTATAAAATTGGTTTTGGAAATAAACGGGTGTCCCAATAGTTGATGGAAATTGGTGTATATGGCCGAACTTTTGAAGAGTTATAGACACACAGCTGAAATTTACAAGGAACCTGTTTTGCTAAGTCCGCTATAACAAGAAGCTTAGAATTTGAATTTAGAAATTAAAGGGTGTTCCCAAAATTAATATAATTTGTACTATATGGCCGCATTTTTTGACCCGTTATATACAAACACCTGAATTTTAGACAGTATATCCACTACTTTATGTCGTATAATAAGTATAAGAATTTTAAATTATAAATTAAAGGGTTTTACAATAGTTGATATAATCTTATGTATATGGCTAAACCGTTGAACCATTATAGACAGAACCCGATTTACGCAGAACCTGATTGCTGAATCTACTACAAAAGCAAGTAGTTAATTTGAATTTTGAAAATAATTTATGTGGCCATACTCTTGAATCATTATAGGCAGAAAGATGAAATCTGTTTTGAAGCCGCTTCTTTTTTGCAGGAATTATTAAAATAAATTCTTTTACAACTCTGGCTCCGAAAACTAATTGTAACACAGACTTGTATTGTAGTAAGTTTCTTTAGACATTTTTGTATTTTCTAATTTTAAATCGATTATGCCACGATTTTAAAATAGCTCCTCTTATCTGGAATATTAATTGTAGCTGTCTAGTTTACCCAATCATAAAAATGGCATCTTACTTGAATGTCCCATGTAATATGTTCTCAAGCAAGCTTTAATCATTGAAATACTTGCCTGGATACCAACTTGGGACCTGAAGTTCGGCGTTAAAACTGAAGAGTTTAAAGTAATTTTCAAGATTTTTTGTTGAAGTTAAAGCGGTTTTCAATACTTTTAAATATGCGAGTTCAGTTCCCAGTTAAAGCTTGAAATACCTTTATATTTATAATACTTTTATTGCCCATTTTGCACTAATGTTCAATAAGAGGTAATATTTTTCCTCTATGAATGGTTAAGTGTGTTATTCAAGTGCAGTTATTTGCAAAAAATTAAAAATACAAAGTAGTCATATGAAAGAACAAAATTGTTTTTATTTTTGCTTTATTCTTTCCTTTTAATATTTTCTATTTTTAGAACTTTTTCTTAACAGGTGTTACAACAAACAGTTTGTAATAAGTATCATCTGTCAGCTTTAATATAAACCAGTAAGAGCGCTATATTCGGCTATGCCGAATCTTATATACCCCTCACCATCTATGCAAATCTAGTTTAGTGAAGTAACTCCAATAAAAAGTAAATATTGTGGTGACACCGAATTAATATACAAGAAAAAAAATAAGTACTACATATATATAACTATACACAAAAATGTCATCGGTTCTTAATGGGTTAAGCATTTAAAAAAATTTTTATTAATTTTTGAAAGGTTTTTTTTAAAAAGCTTTTAAATAAAACTCAGATTGATAAAAAAAATGTGCTGCACAATGGCACTTTTTTATGAAAAGTTCAGATGCTCTTAACTCGGAAATTACTTTTGAACTTTCTTTACTAAACTGAATTTGTTCCAAATGTGAAAAAATTAGAGGCAGACGTGGTGTTTTACCCGCTGCCTTAAAGGACACGGACCGATCTTGCTGATTTTAATAGCTAAATTTTTGAAACTATGTCTGATCAATTGGCGCATTAAAATGTTCTCAAGCTCACCTAGATACTTCGCAAAGCTGATTTCAAACCCAACACGGACGGACAGACATTGCTCAATCGACTTCGCTATGTATAAGAACTGATAATATATTTACTTTATGGGGTCGGAAATAGATATTATAGAAATTAAAAAGCGGAGCGACAAACTTAGTTATACGCTTTTTCCACCTGTGGTGAAGGGTATAAAAATAATTCAAGATTATATTCGATCAGTAATAAAACTCTAATTTTTATGATATTATAAATTAAATTTTGCATACATGGACTGATTTTTTATTAATCGTTTTCTGCCAACAAAATTTAAAATGATGAGTTTCAAGGAAAAGCAAATTACATGACTGTGACATGACTTCGCTTGTATTTAAATGAATTTGACTAATTGAATACATCAATTGAAGTGTCACAAATTGACATGAGTTTCGCTTGTATAATTTCAAGCCTTTCTTTTGCCATCTTCTTAGCTTAATGTTCTTTGTCAGAGGTTATAATATTTTTAATAATTTTATAATTTCCTGTCTAGTAAAATAATAAATAAATAAGTACGTAAACATTTAAAGTTACTATAGATCTTGCTTTTACTTAACACTTTGTTCATTTTAAATCATTTCTTTTCAAGCAAGAAAATTATGCAGGGAAATTAGTTTCGTTTAGCTATAAATAAGACAGTTACTTTTCGATTTTTATCTTTTGAAAGAATTTGTATTTGAAGACAGAATCCAATAAAAATAAATTATTTAAAATATATAAACACAGGTTAGACGATGGAATATTAGACAAAGCCTAGACATTAATTTAGGAAAATATTTATGTAAGGGTTCCGTAACATAAGCAAATGTTATCTAAATTGACGTTTTCTTTTGTGACTTGATGTCATAGATAATTATAAAATAATATCTCATTATTATACTTAACTTGATGTTTTGTTAGCTGAAAATATTATTTAGTAGGTTAGAATAGTTCAATAAGTTTATTCACCGTCTGACCTGTCCTTAACAAGTAAATGCATGAAAACGTTAAGAAAACTATTTGTGTTTCTTCTTTGATGTTTGTTAAGATTTACTAAGTCTTTGTCTTTTGTCACATAACAGTAATAATAATAAAAATTAAAAAAAAACATTTAAAATGAGGAAATAAATCTTTGCCAAAGACCACAAAAAAAAATTCACAGATTTTTTTTCCTCTTTATGAAAAAAAAGGGAAACATAAAAATGTTGAGCATCTTCAATTAAAAGCATAACATTCTAGAAAATTAACAATTTTGTTATATACAATCAGCATTCAAAGAAAAACCTACACGCAAAGAGAAAGCATGGTTGAGGGAACCATAATGTAGTATTGTTACATTTAATAATAATAAAGCTGGTCTTGCAACCATATTCTTTTTAAAATATAAACAATAAATGATTAAACTAACACATCATAATATCGTTGAAAATGTCATGTTATATAATTGAATTATAATATAGTCTCCTGATATAAAAAACTAAGTTATTTTTAATTTATTATTAATTTGTTACAAAAGTTATTGAAAAACATAAATTCACTAAAAACAATTCTTTGCTTGTTATATATGAGTAATAACCCAGTTAGCATTTTTTTGAATTTTTGATCATATTCGAGTCTTTTTTAATTCTTCTACACGATTAAAATAATCCCTTATGCGCTCGTTTGAGAGTCGAAAATGAATGTTTTGTCGGTAGAAAATGGTACCCTAGACGCGACTCTTCTGAACGAGTCTCTTATGACTCGCGTTTCCGACTCATTTCGATACTGTTTTCAATCGTACTTATAATCAAATACGATACTTTTTCGAGTCAATTTTTGATCATATTACTAGCCGTATGCGAGTCTTCTTCGAAACATATTATACGAATATTTCTTATTATATTTTCCCAAAATTAAACATTGCAAACTCAGTTTTGCTTATTGTTTATTACACGCTGTCTTGACGAACCATTGATTTGTTCAAACATTGAACAATTTCATGTGCGCACATTAAAATCGAAGCATTAACATCGCCTAGTTTCCTCCTCGCAGCCAAACATGAACAAATGTTTGAAACCTATTCTGCTGACGTTTTGTTCATGTGCGAACCAATCAATTGCTCGTCAAGACGTAGTGTTACATTCGGTTGCATGTTATTCGTAATTTTCTTAAAATTCAAATAAATTAATTTAAAAAAAATTTATTTAACATTTGTGTCTCTATTTTCTTTACGAAGTGACATAAAAATAAAATATGTATTTGAATCATTTTTTCATCGTTAGACTGCGTTTTATATGTCTCTAAAAAATTCTAAAAACAGTCGAATTTCAAGCATTTGCTTTTTGTACTTTTTGTTTTTAAACAAGTCGCTTTCTTTGCGTTTGTCGGAATGATATTCGAGTCTCTTTTAAAACGCACAACTGATTAATCAGTTTTAAGTCATCTTGGGTAGTCTTAAATGACTCACTTTGGTGATTTTTGTTAAAACAATCTTCCAAATGCTAACTAGGAATTAAAAGGATTTAACACATAGGCTACAAGAATCATACAAAAAATATAATTTATAAGCCCAAATAACGGCATCTTATCTTCATACATTCCTACGTAAACATCCATTTATGGAGTAAGAGTTATATTTTCGTATTGACGATATACGGTACGTAATGGTAATTCGGAACTGACTACATATTTTTTCAATTCTTACTTTTTTTATTTTCTCTACTTTAACTTATTCAACTTTAAGCTAAAAAAATTACTAAACTGATAGAAAAGAATTCTGTCAAGACCTAGAACAAACTATTTTTAAGCGCAAAAATTATTTTCTTTGCTCTTAATCATACTCTGATTAATAAAAGTAGATTATGGTTAAGTATATTATATTATTTTTAAGAACTTATAAAACTTTAATTGTGGTTAAAATTTTTTTACGTTAAACCAACAATGTTGTATTTTTTGTGCACATAATTGTTAAAATCAACAAAAACGTGTTTATCGCGACTGAGATATTGCTGTAAACAACTATAATTTGTTCTCTGTAACTTTACAATGTTACAAAGAAAATATTATGGTTATTGTGACACACCCTTGCGTGTAAACTTGCGTATGTTTATTTTAAATAATTCACGTTTAGTAATTAATTCTTAAAAATTTAAATTTCTGCACGAATAATTGCTCTATAAAAATTTCAGTACGACTTAATCCACATTGCATCAAGTAAGTTTGGATTTTATTAAGCAGCGGATTAAGAGCTTCGATATCATGTTTCTAATGGATTCTTTTCAACGACAATGTAACATGGATTAAGAAGTATAAAGTGTGTTTTTAAGCTACACAGAACTTTAAATTGTAAAAAATATATAAAAAAACTACATTTTCATTCTAAAGACCAATACTAGGCATTACTCTTTAAATATGATTTCAGGCATATGGCCATGAAGCGTATTTAGAAATGTTAGGCTCTACAAAACTTAATATTTGCTTATTCCTTCTTGTTTTCACTTAGCTCTAATGCAAGTATTCGGGAGGTGTCATATCGCAGGACCTTAAACATAATTGACAGGTTTAACTAATCAACTAATTGGCTAAATTTGTCGTTGTATGGCAGGTTGGCGATACTCCTGTTGAAACCACATCTCGCCCGTATCAATGTCATCCTGGCGTACCATGACCTAACGTGAGTTTCGGTTACATTTTTGAAAAAACAAGGTCAAATAATGCCGCCAGCATATAAACGAAATAAGGAATATATGGGTAAACGGTCATTAAATTTAAAATAAAAAAATTCAATGGAACTAATCCGAAAACTTACATTTTCAAACCATCCTCGTAGTGAATTTTCTAATAAACACTTGGTGTAAATTTCACGTCAAGAGAAAATAGATTCGTTATGATAACTGAATTTGTTGTCAGTCGAATTTTGTCGGTTGTATTATTTGAAACTCGGTTGAAAATATTAAATGAATATGGTACTCTTAACTATTTTATAAAAAGATTCAAGAAAGAGGGCAGTCAATAGAAAATATTATTGTGAATTAAATAAAAAAATTTATATTTTAAAACAAAATTTTTTTAAAGATATAATTTCAACAGATAAGAATAAAATAAATTACATGTGATGGAGACCCCAGAACTACTTATTTTTTTTTCTCCTGATTTCCTGTTTTTCTAAATTTCTTCCATTTTCCTTTCTATCAGGAATTATTTTTTTTTTTTTTTTTTTTTTTTGGAAATTTCGTTTTTTAGCCTCGTTTAAACAACCTGTCAAGATAACAGTGCTTCCGTATTTTCTCTCAGTTTGTGCAGATTCATTATGTATTTTGTTTAGACGATCCCACTGGTACTATTCTGCACAAAAATTTGACATGTCGTAAGACTTCTGTGACCATGTAAACCGCCCTTAATAAGTCATTTATTTTTCAATTAGTTCGCGAATGATTTATGCGCTGTATTAGAAAATTTTGAATTAATTCGTTTCGCACAAAAAAATAATTGACACAAAAAAGTTGGCACAAAAAAAGTAATTGAAAGAAATTAAAACATTCGAAATGAATCTGGTAAAAATGAATTGCAATTTATGTTCAATTCAAAGGAATTTATAGAGATATTTCACAAATTCGCGCATAGTACTACACTTATGCAGTTGAAACACTATTCCCGGAAACATTCTGCAAAAAAAAAAAAACATGTTGCCAGAAACATTTTCTAACGTAAAAAAACAGAAAGAGTACAACTACGGTGACAGTTTTTTACGCATTCAGCATTAATTTGTTTATTAACAGTTCTAAAGTGAGAAATATAATTTTAAATCTCCGCCAAATGTGAGTTTGACGTGCGCACGAAGATTTCCGTAACATGTATGGGCCACCCTTTAATTTTTAATTTATTTTTTTAATCTTGTTAGTAAAAAATACTTTGTGTAAATATCAAAAAAGGCCATGTGAAAATGAAGGTACTATTAGGCCACCCTTATTTTTAATTTTACATACTTGCTTTTAAAGGGACTTAACAATACATATCTGTATGACTTAATAGCCCCAGCCTTTTATGGTTAAAACAAATATGTTCTTACATGTGAATATCACGTTACTATCGAGATACGCTATATTTAATTTTTCATAAAAGCCATAAAATTTCTTTTTTTTACCCCTATTCAAGAAATGCTTTTAGAAAATATAAGAAATAGGGTAGGAGAAAGAACAGAGCCTTGTGGTACCCCTTAATTTATCTCACTCCTTTGAGGAAATCCCATCTATAACAACTCGTATAGTGGCATCCCTGAGGAAGATCGATATAATTTGAGAAAAGTTATGCCCGACACCCAAAGCATTAAGTTTTGACAGAAGCGCCTTAAGCATCACTCTATGAAACGCCTTGGAAATATCTAGAGCCAACTTTAGCCGAAATGGTGTTTGGAATAACACCTTTTTTTCCGAAACGAAGGTTGGCAAGTCTTCTTTAGAGCGCTGCCTACGGAAACCATATTGGCGTTCACTAAGTAAACTGTTGGACCCAGATACCTCACAAGATGAAAATTTATTATACTCTTTATCACTTTGGAATGCGTAAAGCAAATGGAAATTGGGCTGTAATTTTCAGGGTTGTTAGCCTCTCCCTTTTTGGGGAATGGGGTTACGTTAGCTACCTTCCAGCATATTGGAAATTCACCAGCATGATACAAAGTGCTGAAAAGAGTATGTGCTAGCATCGAAAAGCACTGCTTCAAGACCAGTGCTGAAATGCCATCCGGCCCAGATAATCTGCAAAATTTCAGAACTGAATATAAATAATTAGGAAACAGTTCTCATATAAGAAGGGATTACACATCCGTTATCGATTTTGAACATGAAGCTCAATTGACGAGTAAGATTTATTGCTTTAGACAATACGTAATTTAGTACGGCTTTAAAATTTGTGACTGATACAATTTTATTTTCTGCATTCTTTTTCGTATAAATCTGTACAAACAACAAAATGCGTTAAATTGCAGACAGAAAGTTTCTTTAAATTAATTTTTTACTATTGTATATTTGTTGTTTTTTGTTTACTTTTTTTATACACATATATTTTATTTAAGCTGTTGTTGGCAGTGAATTTGTAATTTATTATTATGCAGAACTGATTCTGACATTGTATTTTTATTTGTGGTTAACACGCCCATTAGGTGTGGAATTTATGGATCTTCTAAACTTTAAATGAAATTGCAGAAGCAAAATATTATTTTGCTATTTATTGTCAGTGATTCCAAAACAAAAATTCGATTAAGATTTTGATATAAAAGTTGCTATGGGATAAAAAAAATGTTTCAATACTCAATTTGAGTGTAGTTTTCTTGGCCTCAAATATTTTCTGATTAATTTCTATGTGTCACTGGTATAAATTTAATGGTTTTGTTAACACTCATTATTTATAACGAAAAGAAATACAAAAATAATTCTGCACAATGACAGTCAAAAACCGACCTATTATATAAAACATTCTTATATAAAAAATGGGTGTAATCACCTCCTAAATCTGAGATACTCTAAAAATCACAATCCGGTTGTATTATAGTACAAGCGTGTAAATTTGTTGATGTTGGCAGTTTTTGTGGAAAAATGTAAAAAGATTACATAATGCTTTACTATATAACCCTATTATATTTATAATTTTGTGCAAATGCTATGATGCAAGACCATTTGCACAAGATTGTGAATTGGGCTATTGATTTATTACTATATCGATTGTATTTTCGTAGTGAAAATTTGTTATTGTTATTTTTTTTTTAAATGATATATAAAATAATATATATCATTATTACATATACAGCCGCTTGTATTGTTGTATCGGTTGCATTATTGTGAACATAATTTATATTGGAAGTGTGATAAAATTTACAACTTTCATGCATTGTTGTAAAGTTGTATTATAATACAACAGTGTTACTTTATTGTTAGTTTTTCATTAAAAAATATATTGTTAATTTATTTATAAAATGCAAAGCTTTATTAAATCCCCTCCTGAGACTAACTCATTTATTTGATTAACTTAAAATGTTGATCTGTTAAACCAGTTAAATATTAAATTGATTAATGTTGCAAAAATTATATACTAAAAATCATAATTATTTATTTTTACAAATCTTTTTAATTATAAAGTGTAGATCAAGGCAGATTTATTTTACTGGGTAGTGTCGTCCGCCCAGCTGGTTTGTAGTTGGAAATTTCAAAAATTTTTGTATTTTTCTTTGTTTGTTTACGAATTTCAAGAAACACTAACAACAAACGTTTGCGAGACAAAGCAAGCATGTATATTGAGAGCAATTATCTTTTAGTTTTCTTTGTGTTTTTGACGTTTCCAATGCATAAAACAACAATAAAAAGGCATGTTGTTTTTGTCAATGCTGTATTTGTTGTATTACCGCTACTACCTAGTAAAATGAATATCCCTTGGTGTAGATACAAACAACTAAAAGTGCTATATTCGGCTATACCGAATCTTATGTACCCTTCACCATCTATATAAATCTAGTTTAGTGAAGTAATTTTAATCAAACTTTTAAGCACATATTGGGGTCACAGAGAATAAAAAAAAAAAAAAATTGATATGATATAAAAATGCCATCGGCTCATAATGGATTAATCATTTTGAAAAAATTTTTGTATTTTCTTAAAGATCCCTTCAAAAGCCTTAAAATGACACCCATTTTGATACTCAAAAAAAATATGGAAATTTCAGAGCCCCATAACTCGGAAAATATGGGCGAGCGCTAATTTTTTTACTTGAAGTTTTTTTCTTATTTTTTAATTCTCTATCGCCCCATATATTTATTTTTTGGTTGGAGTTACTTTATTATTCCAAATGACATGAAAAAATTAGAGGTGTGCGTGCTGTTTTGCCTGCTGCCTCAAAGGACATGGACCGATCATGCTGATTTCCAATAGCACCTCTTTCGACACTATATCTGATCAATTGAAATACTTATTGTTTTTAACACGGACGGACAGATGGACATCGCTCAATGAACTTCGCTATGCATAAGAAGTGAGGATATGTACATTTTATGGGGTCGGAAATGGATATTAATGAAATTACCCACGGAATCATAAACTTAGATACACCCTTTTTCCACCTTTTATGGTGAAATGTATAAAAAGATGATGATTTAAATTGTTGATAAAAATTCTATTTCTGTAAATTAAAAAGTTGGTTTTGCTTTGGTGATTTAATGTTTAATACAATAACTTAAACCGTTAATGCTTGAAAATTATAGCACGTATAAATATAACGAATTTATGACTCCCTCTTATTTGGGAAACTCTGCACTACACGTTATTGCGACGCGCTAAAGTTGGAGCGTAAATATTATTCTTTAACACTTGTTGCTGCTGTGTAACTTAAAAAATTAAAAAAAAAAAAACAGAACTGTACTGCTTAAATAAACCAAGCAACAACCAAACAGTTGCTTTACGTTTTTTATCCAGATATTTAATGTTTTACGATTTTATTTGTATAGGAATGAAATCTAAATCGTTGACCATAACGGCTTGTACTCCAATTTTTTTTTACTTGTTGTTAGATACTTTTCGTAAATTTTATACACAACAAAGCAATGATTTTCTTAAATTTCTAAAACAGATTTTGGATCAGGAACGCAATGCAAAAAAAAAACGGAAAAATGTAACAGCTGCACATGTGTAGAGTTAAACAATTGATTCAGTTTTTGTTTTTTTTTATGTAACTTGGATAACAGAATTTTATTTAGTTTCTTTTAGCTTTCATTGTTGACCACTAATGATAACGATTTGTTTGCTATGCACCACAATAATCTTAACAACCAAACAAACCACATCCCGCCTCTAACATTCAACAATTTCAAACAATATGCTCAAATTGTTTTAAAAAAAATGTCTTTATTTGTAGGCAAATACTCAGCATGTACGTTATTAAAACATTTGCGGCCAAATTAAAATTCTCAACGAATTTATATCTTTGGCAATTGTACTCGTATGTGTCTCTTTCCCCATTGAAAATGTTTGCTTGTGTGTGTGTGTGTGTTTGTAAATTTGTTTGAATACAATTTGAAAAATGTTTTTAGAACTTTTACAAATTAGTAAAGCTCCAGTTAACATTCATATCAAATAACAAGATCTGCTTGTACAATCTAACAAAAATGTAATGCATTCGAATTCATTCGAATAATAATAAAATTTTTCTTTGCTAAAAGTTTATTTTAAATTTATTAAGTTTTTATTTGTTCTTTAATTCGTTCTTAGCTCAAAATCTTTGCGAAATACAAATGTTTGTTCTGTTTAATTAAAGCTTTTTGTTTTGTTGTTGTTGCTGTTGCTGTTACGTTCAATTCAACACTTTCGCATGAATATAAACAGCCAAATGTAGAATTATTGTAGAAATGAAAAAAGTTTAATTGTTAATTAAGAAAATTGTAAAGTGTTCATGCTGTACTTATTGCTGTTTATTAAGAAATCATAGATGTATCATAAATAAGACGGATTTAGAAGAAAAAAAAAAAAACTTTATTACAGTGGTCTGATAAATATACATCAGGCAAATTGTAGCTTTACATATGTAGCTATTCTTGATCGAATGACAAGCACATTTGTAGTGACAGCAGGCATCAGAAATTAAAACGGAAAACCAAAAATTTCAAGTTTTTTTACTAATACAGCATTTACACTAGGCAATTTTAGGCAAACAAGCATGAAATTTTTGTTTGTTGTTGAAACAGAAGGAGTAAACAAATGGTATGGTTTGAGTTTTGAGGGGATGTTACTGTTGCTAATGTTAACTTTTAGATAACGCATAACGCTGTAACTTAAACAGAAAATTGAAAAAAAAAATGCCTCAAAAAATTGCACAGTGTAAATTACTCCAGTTAAAAAAAAAAAATAAAAAACTTTTTGAAATACAGTGGCTCAAAGTTTATTTTATTTACTGCATAATTTTATGTTTTAAGTCCTATAATAATAATAGCAGTAGGAATTAAAAAACAAATTGGTATCATTAAATATAGAAAAGGGTCTAGTTTAACAAGAAAATTTTTAATACTTTTTTTAAAAGATTTTTTTGTTAAAGTGGCAATAAATAAATGATATTAGCAACTAAATAGTCAATTTATCAATTGGTCTTGTATCAAGTTTTAACAGTAATAAATTTTCTAAGTGTTCTGCGCTTAAATTTCGGCCTTACTTTGTCATAATAATAGGAAAAGCGCAAAAATATATTTCTACCGATACTTTGGTTGCAGGCACTGCTAATGCTAGTTCTGCAATTGTTAATGGTGCAGTAGATTCAAAATTTTAGCTTGAAATTGATTCCTAAACAGAGCAACATACGTTATAAGCGTAATTTTCAAATATCCTGAGTTACGCATTTGATATACTTGCTATAGTAGTAGCAGTTTTAGCAATCAGGTTTTTTGTTAATTTCAACCTTCTGTCTATAACGGTTCAACAGTTTCGCCATGTACATCAGATTATATCATATATTGTAAAACCCTTTAATTTATATACTTCTTATTATACTAAACAGAGTAGTGGACATTCTGTCTAATTTTAAGACGTTTGTATATAACGGTTCAAAAAATACGGCCATATAGGTTAAATTACATTAATTTTAGGAGCACCCATTTATTTCCAATTCCAAATTTTATACTTCTTGTTATATTAGAGTTAGTAATACAGGTTCTTTGTAAATTTCAAGCGACTGTCTACAACTGTTCTAAAGTATGGCCATATACATCAAATTAAATGAACTATTGGGGCACCCATTAAATTTATAATTTTAAATATTAATACATGTGACTAAAGTGGCCATAGCAATCGACATCTGTGCAATTTGCAAGCGTTTCTTTGTCTATAACGGTTCAATAGATAGGCCCATAGAAGTCAATTTACGTCACCTATGCAGGCACCCATAAATTTTTAGAAATTGTTTTTGTATTACTTTTTGCTATTGGGAGTAGTACGCAGTCATTTAAAATTTTAAAGAAGTGACCATTACTGTTCATAATACACTTAAAAAACATGTATGCTTTATGGGGACACCCTTTCATTTTTAAGATTATGAACTGTTTTTAAAACGGCACAAATCTGTAAGCATAATCTGTCATATTACAAAAAATTTTAAAATACGTTCTGCAGCCACAATCATAAAAAAGCAACGTTCAGTCGAATTGATAACCTCCTTCTTTTTTTTTCAAAGTTGGTTAAAAATATTAAAGATTACTATCAGGACCATAAGTAACAAAGAGAAAAAGTATTCAGGAGCTCTTGAGTTATGTACAGTTAGTATGAAGTAGTCATGAGATGCAATAATTGGTAACGGTGTAAAAGCAATTAACACAAGTTTAGGAAGACTTCAGTAGTTAAGGTTTAGTTCATTACTTTATCCATTCCATTATTTCCGATACTAATAGACAGGCACCTTAACCAACATGTCTACCTCGGTTGTACAACAACTGCTGTTGCACTACATTTCCTATTTCATGCTACTGCGCGAGGGAATGAAACGTATCAATTCATATTTGTGTATATTTACACAAGTCTTTGATGTTTTTTTTGTCAATTTTAATTATTAAAAAAAAACATTGTAATAAATTTAGTGAGGAAAAAAACTGTTATAAAACTAATTGTCTAATCTTACTGTAATCCCTAAATTAGCGCATAAAGCGCAAGATAACTGTCAAAATTTCTCATGTACATACAAAATGTATGAAGCATCCCTAAATAGCTTGGCGTCAACGCTTAGCAATTGAAAAATCCAATTTTGACAGTGCGTTAGGAAGTGAAGTTTGCTGTTTGTTGGTTTGTTTTGTTTTGTTATGGTTGAAAAGTAGTGACAATTTAGTAATTTTCAAGGCAATCTAGCGGTTTTATCTCTTCTTTATTCTTATACAGCGGGTTTTATGAAATAAAATGAGTTAACATTACTTTTAACGACACGAAGTTAACGCTGTTATTTAGGGATGACATTTCAGCGCAAACGCTATGAATTGCATTGCTTTGCGTCTTACGCGCTAATTTAGGGATGGCAGTTAGGCAATTGTGAACTTGCTTGCAATTACATTCTTTAAAATCATTTATATTTTTTTTACAACTTCTTTCTGGTTTATTATTATCAATAATTTTTGAATTTTTGATTTGTCTGTATTTCATTGTGAAGCGCATGATAAGAAACCATTAAGCTCAGAAAATATTTATTTTTCATTTCATTCGTTTCGTCTCTTTTATTTTTTGCCAAAATACTTTATAATAAACACCCAAAATTAATATAAAATATGCTAGTCACTAAACATATGAGCAATTCCATAAGCAATTAATGATCTATTTTTTCTGAGACAAGTGAGATTTTGGAAAAATTTGATTATTATGTAACTATACATATAAAAGTAATTCTAACCATAAAATAAAAAATTAGAATAAAAAAAAAAAAAATGAATAATATTGTTTTTGCTACAATATCTGTCTGTGTGTTTCTGTCACAGCCCTCTTTCTCGGGAACAACAAATGCCAGAAATTAAAGTGGGTTTCAAAAGTGATATTCGTATAAACATTTTTAGTTTTTGAACTGTTAAAGGCAGACACGTCAAATTTCTGAATTTTGATGTAGCAACAAAAAAAAAAATTCAATTAAAGGGTGTCCCATATGTAACGTGGTTTTCGCGTGCGTGACTTTCCTCTGGAATGGCCGACATCTAAAGTTTAATTATTTTTATGTTCGCTAAAGAAAAAAACAAAATGTTTAAAATAAAACTAAAATATAAAGGGTGTCCTTACAAGGACGTGATTTTATGTATATGCCTTTAGCTTTTCAACCGTATGAGCCGTACATTTACAATTTACACAGAGTATGTACAAATATGCCCGCTTTAAATATTAGTATGGACAATTAATTAATAAAAATTAAAGGGTATATCCGCGGAGGCCGTGATTTTGTGGAATATGGCCATTTATAAACCGGCAGACGTTTGAAATTTTACTAATTTACATAGCGCTACGCCTTTTATAATACAAGTATAAAAAATAAAGTTAAAAATAGTGGGATGTCCCTAAAAAAGAAACTTGGCAGATATGTTTTAATTTTGGATGAAAAGGTTTTAGGAAAGACGTAATCTAATAAGTTTAACGTCAATTATAAGTATAACAAAATTAAAATGTTTTGAAAATTTTAAACTTGAATAATTTTCAGAATTTTTTCTAAACAAACATTATGAAAATTTGGTAATTTCACCAAACTTAGGCAACGTTCTAGGTTTAGTCAAAATTGCACACCTATCATCCAAGAAAGTAATTGATTTCCCATGGAGCTGGTCATATGTTCAATTATAATATTAGAAAATTTAATTCCATCGAGAGCTTTTATTATTATTTATTTAAACCACAAACCCATCCATTTGAATGATTTTTTATTTAAATGTATTGTCATTATTGCCTGTACACGCCAGAAATTTATAAATTAAGTACATTTATACAATAAGTTGTTTTTTTTTCAGTTAGTAATAGAAAGAATTAAATTTTTAATAAGAATTTGTATAAAATCGTTAAAAAAAATGAAACTACAATAATTTTGTTAGTTGACCCATTTTTTTTCTTTCTTGACTATTAATGAAGAAAGAAAGAAAAAAAAAAACGATTTTAAAATGCCATAATATTTGTATACAGTATGATTTGTAACGAATTCTAATGTATACAGAAAGCATCAGTCATTTACTGTCGTTATTAGATCGTCGCGCTACATACTACAAGAGTCCTAACTCATTTTAGGGGTTTTGTATCTTAATATTAATTTCGGCAAATGGTTTCAAATTTTAATAAATAATAATTAAAAAACATTTTTAAATAATTATTGAAAAAACCGACTTTAAAACAGATTTTATCTGTCTATAAATTTTCAAAAGTCTGACCACATACCTACATTAAATCAAATTACCAATTGGGACAAATATCAATTTCCAAAATCAAATTTTAAACTTGTCGTTATTTTCAAATTTCGTGTGTTACGTATGTTTGATTTTCGCATTTTTTTCTGTTATGTTTATACACGTGTCGGTTATATATGTTGGCAATATCAGCCATTTTGGATTGTCAGTTTGTTTTTGACAGATTAAAAGGTAAGTCGTGTTTTAGAGTCCTCTTCGATTTTTTACTAAATTTTTTTACGAAAAAATGGATTCTGGCCTAATAGTGAAAATGCGAATATTTATAATCAAAAATGGTTTTATTGTTTTTCAAAGTATTCTCCAGCATGATTTATACACTTTTGCATGCGCTCAAACCAGTTGTCGAAGCACTTTTTCCACTCTGATTGAGACACCTCTTAAACATGGTTTTTGAACACTTCAACAGCTTCTTCTGGCGACGAAAATCGTTGACCACGCTTTTTTTTTCTTGATGTGCGGAAACAAGAAGAAGTCATTAGGTGCCAAGTCAGGGCTGTACGTCGGATGACCCATTAATTCGACGTTTTGGCCTGTGAAAACACTCTGGTTTGAGCCGATGTGTGAGAGCTCGCATTGTCATGGTTAACAATGATTCGTCTTCTCTTGTTGGTTTTTCGAATTTCTCCGATGACTTCTGGCAAACAAATTGTAGTGTACCACTTAGAAGTGACCGTCCTACGTTTCTCAAGCGGAACAGTCGCCACATGACCAGTTTTTCCCAAGAAACAGGCGACCATTTGCTTCGAAGTGCTTCTTCCACGAACAACTTTCGTTGGATTTTGCCCGTCTTTGAAGACCCACACGGTCGATTGTTGTTTCGTTTCGGGCTCATACGCATAGATCCATGATTCATCACCTGTGACGATTTTATAAACGTCGTTTGAAGCACCGCAATAGTACTTTTGCAACATTTCTTTGCACCAATCGACACGAGCCTTTTTTTGCGCGACTTTCAAATTGTGCGGGATCCAACGAGAACAAGCCTTTTTTACGGCCAGGTGTTCATGCAGTATCGAATGTATGCTGGTGGAAGAAATGTCCAAGGATGTCTCTATCTCTCGGTATGTCGCATGTCGATCTTGCATTATGAGTTCACGTACGGCATCAATGTTATCTGGCACAACATCCGTTTTTGGACGACCTTCACGGAATTCGTCTTTGAGCGAGCTTCGGCCACGATTAAATTATATAATTATACCAATTTTTTACGTCAAAACGTTTTGAGTACGATTATGCTTAAAAATGACAAACTTTCCAATGGAAATGTCAGATTGCACTTGGCAGCACTCAGTGTTGCCACGCCAGAAATATATATAGCAGCCCTCGTATTATGTTTTGTGTAAAAAATAAAATTAAATGCGCAAGGGCATTTGAAATGTTGACTGTGGCGTTTGGCGAGTCTACGATGTGCAGAACGCAAGTTCAATTGTGTTATAACTGGTTTAAGGCAGGCCGAGAAGATGTCAATGATGATGCTCGTCCTGCTTGCCCAAGCACTTCAACGACCGATGAAAACATCAAAACAGTGCAGAAAATTATTTTGGATAATCGTCGAATCACTAGAAGAGAGGTTGCTGATTATGTTGGCATATCGTTCGGCGCAGGCCAAGCAATTTTTACATATGTTTTTGGTTTAAAACGTGCGGCGGCGAAAGATTGTTCCAAAATTGATAAATTTTAAGCAAAAATAACTTCGTACGGACATCATTCAGGAGCTGTTAAACATCGTCAACGACGATCAAAAGGTCCTCAAAAAGGTCATAGCTAGTGACGAATCATGGGTGTATGGCTATGACATTAAAACCAAAGCCCAATCATCCCAATGGAAGCGAATACTAATAAATCAAAGAGCACACCAAAGTACGACCAACCTTTTTATCTGTCAAAAATAAACTGACAATCCAAAATGGCTATTATTGCCAACATATATAACAGACATGTGTATCAACATAACAAAAAAAAAAAGTAAATAAATAAATAAAAAATGTGCGAAAATCGAACATACGTAACTTAGGAAATTTGAAAATAACTGTTATTTTGTCATTAGACCTCGTACATCAAATTACATTAGCAAAGTAGTAGACAATCTGGCTTATTTTTAAGTGTTTGAATATAACAGCATGTAATATACATAAAAACCATTAACTATTGGAACACCCTTTTATTTCCAAATCCCTATCGGATTTAGAATTACAGTTTCTTTGACAATTTCAACCGTTTGTATACAACTGTTCAACAATTTGGTCAGATTTATCAAATAACATCAACTATAGGGGCACTCTTTAATTTTCAAATTGAAATTTTGTACTTGCTGTTGTAGTAGACTTAGCACAGGTTCTTTGTAAATTTTAACCGTATGACTGCAATGGTTCAACAGTTTGGCTATATGCATCAATTTTCATCAACTATTGTAACACCCTTTAATTTATCAATATTTATATTTCCTTTTATACCAGATAAATTAATGGACATTCTGTGTAATTTTCAAGCTTTGTATATAATAGTTAAAAAATAAGGCCATATAGGTAAAAAAAACATAAATTATGGGTATACCCTTTAATTTTTCAATTCGAATTGTATACTTGCTGTTATAGCGGATAAATCAATACAGGTTTCTTTTTAATTTTAGCTTTCTGTCTATAACGGTTTGAAAGTTTGGTCACATACTTTAAATTACATTAACTATTGGGACACCCTTTGACTATCAAAACAAATCTAAACTTTTTTCTTGTTATTATAGACGAGCTAGTAATACAAGTTCTTTGTAAATTTTAATCGCTTGTCTACAACTGTTCAAATGTATAGCCATATACGTCAAATTAAATGAACTATTGGGGCACCCTTTAATGTATAATTTTGATAATTTATACTCGCTATAATAACGGTCATAGTGATAAGCATTTTTTCAAAATTTTAAGCGTTTTTCTTTCTATTACTTTTTGCGTTGGGAGCTATACCTGTATTTAGTTTCTTTAAATTTTAGTGTGGTGCCCTTTAGGGATCATAATACTGTTAAAAAAATGTATGTTGTGTGGGGACACCCTTAAATTTTTCAAATAATGCACTGTTATTAAAAATCGATTCAGAAATGACTGACTTATGAAAAGTTTATTATAATTCTTTTAATTTGCATATTAATTAATTAAATTCACATGCTCTTATTTAATATAAAATATATTTTTTTTAATCATAGCAATAATAACATACGAAAGAGCTTTATGTGCAGAATTATTAATTACTTCTGAAAAAATGCAATTATTTTTAACCATTAGAATGAGTCAAAAAATAATTTATCAAAAGCAAAATACTACGTGACAAATATGAAATGCCCTTAATATTACGATAGCATATGTCAACAAGATTTTAAAGAATTGAGGTTAATAAAAATAATATGCGGGACATATGATCATGGTTTATAATCTGAATTGTTCAGATACTAGACAGGAAATAAATTTATAAATTAGTTCAAAATGTGTAATATGTAAAATTACACTCAGCCTTCTAGTAAACATTTAACAATAATGACATTATTTAACATTTAAGAAAAAGCTTTATGTAAAAATAAAAGCTCTCTCTTTCAATGTTAATTTTCATACAGAAAAAATCCATGATTCATGATTAAAATCTATTTTTAAAGAGTTTTTTTCTTTACAAACTGGTGGTAATGGCAGAGAATAATTATTTAAAGTTCACACAGTACTCATTTATGGTGAAGATGGAACAAGTTCATGATCATGGTCATTGCGATCGGCATAATCATTTCGTGTTTTTTATGTACGAAAAAGCAACAACAATTTTTTAGTTTGTATTTTTAGCATTTAGGTTTAAAGCAGCAAAGACTGCAAAATCGAGAGAATGAGTGATTATTTTCCGAGATGTTTACAGTTAAATTAATAACTGAAGTAAAACAACAACACCAGTAACTAAGACACAAGTAAGTGATAACTGCACCACAATAAAAGTGAGTAGACCATGTAGCCACAACCATCATGTAGCCTGAAGCATTCAACCGTATACCAAAGAGGAATAAATGCCATCCAAAAAATGTAAAAGAAGACCAAAATCAACACAAGAGCCAATGCGTGCATGTACGATAAAATTTCTTCTTGTCTTTTGATCCAGAAGTGCTTTCTTTTGCTGTCTACTTGAACGGTCATTGTACGTATAGAATGAAATGCTTGGCTGAATTATTTTTATTTTCAAATAACCATTATTTTTGGTGGCCATGTGTGTTCGTATGCCAGAACAAGTGTCTGTTCACTTGTGTGGAGTTTTCATGGCCGTATGATGATAAATAGTGGCGTATTTTCGTTTTTTGTTTTTGCAGTAACAAACAAAAATTAAATGAACATATTTTTTGGTTTTTCTTAAGCAATAACTATAATAGCGTAACGTTTGTGTTACGACGTTGTTTATACATATGTATAACAACATGTATGTTCAAATGATTTGCAAACATGTTGGAAATCGTTAGTAGGTTAGCAGCGTTTCGAACTAATGTTTGAGAGAAAACGTAAGAAAGAAATTACTTACTTTCTCTTATACAATTATTTCCTGAAATAGCGCAACAAAGAGTTCTTTTGCTTTTAAAGCAAGCACCTTCCACAAGAGGAATTGTTTTTATTTTCTCAAATAAAATAACTAAGAGAATTGAACATTTTTATTACTTACGTGTAACTATTACAAAAGTTTTTTTTACGTACAAAACATTCTTAGATTTTTAACTTTTTTATTCTTTTAAACAAATAGACCAAGTTGTATGGATTAGTTGCCTGTGTCTTAAGTCTTTTGATTCATCAAAAATTTAGAAACAAAAAAATACTTTATTTTTTTACAAAGGGTATACTAAAAAAATATGAATTTCAAAAGGAATTAGAAAAGAAATTTTTAAACTTTAAAAATATTAAATTAAATTTTCTACTTGCTTATTTTATGTGGCGAAAAATAGTTGGGCTAGAATTTATTAGAAAACTAGTTTACGAGTTCTTCCATAATACAGTTGAGTTAAAATATACAAATAAATAAATGCACCAGTCTTAATGAAACAAGTCCTCATCTAGTCCATCGAAAATTATACTTTATTATTCTCAAAATTTTTATAAATATTATTGAAATTTTTTGCTATTAAATTTTTAAAAAATTTAAAAATTAGAAATTTAATTTCTCCACATATGCAGAAGTTACACAACTTTATTAAATTTAAGTTATTGCATTGTTAACGATGTCAATCACAGAAAAAAGACATTACCAAATCATAATCAAAAGAACGTTTATTCGCGTTAACAACGTACTACAGTGTTAATACAATATTCTTTTTATAATCTTTACCACAAAAAGTGGAAAAAGGGTGTATAGAAGTTTGTCATTCCATTTGTAATTTCTACAATATCCATTTCCGACCCCATAAAGTGTATATATTCGGACTTCTTTTGCATAGCAAAGTCGATTGAGCAATGTCCGACTGTCCGTCCTAAATATAAACAACCGATAAATATGACAATCGATAAGATATAGTTTGGAAAGAGGTGCTATTGGAAATCAGCATGACCGGTCCATGTTCCTCGAGGCAGCGGGCAAAACACCACGCCTACCTCTAATTTTTTCAAATCGTTTAGAACATTAAAGTAACTCCAATCAAAAAAATAAATAAGTGGGGCGATAGAGAATTAAAAAAATAAGAGAAAGACATCCAGTGAAAAAATTGGCACTCGCCCATATTTTCCGAGTTAGGGGGCTCTTAAAATTTCAAATTTTTTATAATATCAATGTGGATTTAAAGCTTTTGAAGAGATCTTTGAGGAAATACTAAAATTTTTAAAAAATTCTTAACCGATTAAGAGCCGATGGATCTTTTTATTTTTTAATTTTCTGTCACCGCAATATTTGCTTTTCTGATTGAAGTTACTCCACCAAACAAGATTTACATATATGGTGAATTATACATAAGATTCGACAAAGCAGACAATAGCACTCTTACTTGTTTAACATATATTTGTCTGTGGTTAATACCATTCTTTTATCGGAATATATTCATATAGTAGGAGAGGTGTAGGACATAAGACAACATTGTAAACAATATTATATTTATACATTTAAATAACATTTTTGAGTTACGCAAATATGTGAGTCAAAGATTAGCAATATTATTTTAAATGAAAACCATCAAGTTCAACCATAGTATGTTACCTAAGAAAAATATATGGTTACGTTAATAAAGTTTTTTCGTTACGTTCTTTCTCTTCAAATTTTTTATACAATTTTAAACGAAAAAGATACTTGGAAGCGAAAGCTGCAAATACAAAAAGCGCCCCGAAATAAAAAGCTGCACAAATTTGTTTAATCATTTACAAATTTTTCTTCATAAAACATATAAGGGGAAGTTTAAAGGAGAAAAATAAAAATTATTGGAAAGAAAAATGATTTAATTTAAAGCAAGTCTGCACATTTTAATCAAAAACTATCGTTTTGATTTCTCTTGACAGCCCTTGTTTCAGTTAACTAAATAATTTGTTTAAAATCATAGTAAAATGTTTGGTATTTAAATGATCTGTTGATACTCACAATGTTGCACTGAAAATATGTCGAATTGTTTGCTTACCTGCAATTAAAAAAAAAAAATAGTGACAATCAGTGTTAAATTGTAATATAAATATGAGCTAAAAAAATAATTTTAGCAGTTATTGTTCTAATAAAATTTAAAAGGTGTATAGTGTAAAAAACATCAGTCGTTTAAATTGGTTCTAACGAAAACCCTTATAATATAAGAAATATGGACTTATACCACTTAAAAAAAACAGTTCAAATAAATTTTAATCTGAAAAGAAGTATATATTTCAATAGGTACAAAAACGTTCTTCTGTGATGAATTCGGGTCTCGCCAAAGCCACAGCGCATTCTGTTATGTTCTGTCCTAAACAAAGCATCGATTAGTTCGGATCTCGACAGAAGAACACAGTGTTGTAGTGAGAGCAAATTTAGCCAGAGCCATTAACTATGAAATAAAAAAATAGATGAAAAATAAAGCGCCACTAAAGAGTAGTGAGGTGCCACTATTTGCAATCAAAAGAACACCTACTCTTGACAAAGAGAAAAACAATATTTCTGTAATTTAATGTTTTATATTTTGTTTTGAATAATAAAAATAAAAACAACCAGTAACAATTTAAAATTAAAGAGCCTGTTTCGAAACTAATATTTGAAGGGACACTTTTTATATGCAGATATTTTCTATAATTTTTATTTCCTTTTTTTTTAACAATAATTAAAGTGATTTTTTACATAGTTACTTGCAAAAGTAATTTTTGTGATAAAAATTTATATCTCACTTAAATTTTTTGGTGACCGTAAAAACATTGTTATTTCTGCATTAAGATTCTGGAGGCTCCTTCCAATAGGTTATCACTAGCACTTTTTTATATTAATAAGAAAAATTTGTAAAAATAGTTAAAAATTTCCTTTAGTTCAATTCTCTTAAATTTGATGGTATTAACGATGTTCTCTATTTAACATCTCTAAATTTTAAATATTATCACATTGAGTCTTAATATACTTCATGCTTAAAATAATAAAGAAACGAAGAAAAAATATGTTTGTGATTTTGCTTTTATATCTTTTGATGATCATTGCAGTGGTTCCATATTGTGGTCGCAACAGCACATTCCTCTCTTAACACTGCAACATTCTTGTATCATACTTCTTGCTGCTGTCACTTTTATCTTAAGAAAAAACCAGACAGTCAAGAAGTTTTTGTGAGCAAAATAAAAGACATCTTTAAAGCCAGCGCTAAAATCAAATGTCAGAAGAACAGATATGTAGCTAAGTATCACTTCTCGATCAAAGAGAGTTTTAAATATGTGTGATAATTAACTATTACAGAACTTAATAATGATGTTTTAATGACCACAATAATAATTATAATAATGATTATGTTCAAAGTTAACTTTGATCATGATGATTTCTCTGTTACGGCTAAATAATGTGTTTGTTTGCAATTGAGAGGTGGTACGTTTGCTGTTTGCATTTGTGTGTGTAAAGTTTTTTCCCTCACGTTGTGTTTTCTTTTCATTATTTTCTTTTACAATTCTTTTCGACTTTTGTTTGTAAAATGTTGCAGATGAGGAAAGAAGTCTTCTAACTTATATAACAACTCATTTCCTTGGCAAAAGTCTTTAGTTCTACGTCGACCTTACATTGGTCAAGTTCGGTTACAAGTAGTTTTCAGTTTTTATTTCTTTGATTAACAAAAGATTTTATTTCTCCTTCATTTGAAATAAATATAATTTTAAAAATTAGTTAACAACTAATAAGAAAGTGGTTGGTGTTTGAAGTAGAAAAACCCAGAAATTTGTTTTCTATTTGGAAGTGTACATTTTTTTGATTTTAATAAAAAAATTTGCAAGTTGAATTTAAAAAAAAAATTCTTAAAAAATTTTTTTCTAATAAAAAAGAATTTAATTTTGGTGCTAAGATTTAATTTTTGGAAATAATATTAACTAATTTAAATAGAAACTGTAAATTAAAGTGACAACAGGTGTTTAAAATTAATTTTTAAATATTAAAAAAATAAATAAAAAACAAATTATTTTAGAAAAACAGTTGAAAAAAAAACAACAAAAAAAGGTGAGTGAAAAAATAATTATTTAATATAAATTCAAAATTATTAAATGATTTTAATTTTACAAAATAGATTAAAACTAATAAATATTTCACAAAAATATTATAAATAAAGAAAACCTTGAAATTCGCAAATTCGTTTAAACTAAGTGAGAATTATATACAAGTTTTATATGCAAAAAAAAAAAAAATACTGAAGAAGAGCAATTTTTTGTCAATTTATACTGGGATTCTAGATTTGAATTAACTCTGTTTAAATCGACTAAAGTTTTTTACTGTTTTGGGTGTAAAATGCCGGTAAGAAACTTTTCAATATTGTTAAAGTGACATGAAAAAAATTATTATCAGACATCTAAGGATAACATACTGATAAATATTTCTTTGGCAGGACATAATTATAATTTGGGGTTTTGGTAGGAACATTAACTTTGTTCGTGAGTTTAAAACTAAAAACTTTTTTTAATAAGTTCAATTGAGGCAACATTGTAAAAGAAAACCCCTCGAGAGTTAATGTAACTTGGGATTAAAAATATTTTCTAATAATTAGTTCGCTGGTATTAGAGAAAATTATATCTTGTTATCTGTAGATATTAAGTTATATATAAACATTTTTAATACAGCATAAAAAAACTTGCTGTCTTCATAAAAAATTATCAATATTGACACACAAAAGAAAAACGAGGTATAAAATAGAAGATTAAACTAAAGTAAGTCCCCATCTTGTTAAGATCTCAAATGCACATGACTACGTTATTATATGATTTTTTTTACCAATAAAAAGCGCGTTTTAATAGCAAGTATTTATCAAGCTTTGTGATTCTTGAAAAGCCAAGTCTTTTTAAAGTATTTGATGTTTTTGTTTTTCTTTAAGTAAAGATACAAGCTGAAACTATTAAGGAAAAAGTCAACTGAAACGATATCAAAGTAAAGTTTTCAATAAAAAGTAGTAGACTTAAGGCACACATATACTTACGTACATATATAAAGTATGAAAACTTTAAAATGCTTCTTAAACAACCAAAGGGTAACAAAACACAAAAAGATGTGATAATAAAAACATTTAAATTGCTTATACAGGTTGTTGTTGTTTTTTTTTCATTTTTATTATTTAATTTTTTACAATTGGCAAGAAATGGCTGGTTATTTCTAAAGGTGTGATGAACTTAGTTAACGACTTTAATTTCTTACGAAATCACAAGTTTTTAAAAACTATAAAAAACAAAATAACTAAAAAAATTGAAGAGCTCTTTAAAAACCCATTAACTTTGTCGTTAATTAAAGTTGCAATAAATAACTACATGGCTTACTATGCTCTAGTAAAGATTCAAAGTACATTGCAAAAATTATTTACATATTTAATTTTAATTTCTATAAAAATTTTAATTATTATTTCCAAAGTTTTTATAATTATTTCCAAAAAATTTTTAGTAAGAATAATTATTAGAAAATGTTTGCGAATGTTTTCCGAAGAAAAGAGGAAAAATTAGACAATAGAGGAATGTCATGCAGCATTTTCATATATTTACCCGACTTATTTAAAAAATAAGAAAACATTTTTCGTAAAGAAAAGAAAGTACGACTAAATGAGAATTATGTATAAAAAAATTTATGAACATACTATTTTCTCTTTTCTTTTTTATGATCGTTTTTGCATTAGATTGGTTACATCATACTACTGTAGTATTTTAATTAAATTGTAAAAATAAAAAGTTTTGCAAACAGTTCGCACATGTCGGTATTCTCTTTAACCAAAATTTTCAGAAATTTTATTTTAAGAAAAATAATATCAACAACCAAATGAGAATTCCTTTAAGGGCCAGTACAAAAATATTAAAGCTTTGGCAAAAGTTGCTCAGACTGGACTTGCAAATCATGCATAAATGTAATAGAAAATGCCACAATTAATAAAACATTAATATTAATTAACGCACAAGAAAAATACTTTTTTTAATATTGTTTAAGAACCAATACAAGAGTAGTGTTGGATTCAATATTGTTGTTAACTTCACTCACGAATAAAGTTGCTTTATATTTTTTGTGTGAATTTTAGTGCAAAATCTAAGATTATTTTTGATGAAATTTTTAATCTTGTTATTGTTTGTTGCTTGTGAATTATTTTGCTAAAATAATGAGGCGTTTTTTATAAATATTCTTATTTTTACGAAACTGCGATTTTTGGCAAAGTTTTCTTTTTTTTTTGTGAATATTCTTTTTTTTTGTTAAATCTTATTTTGTTTAAGCTCGATATTGAATAAATGTTAGATTTTTAATTAATGGTGAATTTTAGTTTAATGTTACATTTAAACAAAAGAATAATTTTCCTGAAATTATGATTTTTTTCAATTCTCTATTTTTGTTGTAAAATTTTGGAAAAATGCAGATTTCTAAGTGAAAATCTCTTGATGGACTTAAGATACTTTTCAAGACGAGTGTTTTTTATTTTTAATTTTTGCTGTGATTTTGGTTTGTTTATTATTTTTTTAAATCTGTGTGTAATTTAGATCTGTATGTTAAATATCGTAATACAAATTTTAAAGACGATTTGATTTGACTGCAATTTGGATGAACAAAATAGATCAGTGGTCATGTCTTTAATAACTTGTGAGGGGTAATCAACTGACATAACCCAAGATATATTGCTTACCTTGAAAAGTTGCTCATTAGGTCCGATTATTTATTTAGAAAATTGCAACACTGCATTTTTTGCTTTTTTTTACCAACAAAATCTGTTCATATATAATTTTTTTTAAATTATCAACGAGCAACTGACACACTATCAGATCATACTATTATTTTGGAATAATTTTATACTTATTCACTTTTGCAATATTATTAGGAGCCAGAGAACGCCCGGGATAGTCAATGTCTTGCTCTGTTTGAAACTGGAAGTCAGCGTAACTGAAAGATTCTCAAAATAATTTTTTTCTTTTTTTTTTTCACATCTGTAATAACTTTTACAAGATATGATGTCATCATATTGTAAATTTTAAAAAATCTGAGTTGTAATGAATTTTGCGATTTTAAGTTTGATTTATGATCTCTTGAGAATTATACAAAAAAAAAATTAATACCATTCATAAGTAAAGTTTAAAAGAAAAAAAAAAAACCAAAAACAAAAACACAAAAAAGAAGGAGAAAAACACGTGTTGCGATGTGAATATTTAGGAGTTAAAAAGTTCAAACATTGCTGTCGGCAATTTAAAGTTAATAATTTCGACAAAAAAAAAAAATGTTTGAGAAAAAATTGCCTGAGAAAAATAGCACGTAAATCTGATTGTGCGTTTTAATTATTAATTATAAAAAATACACTTTTTATTGAACGTACTTTTTGTAAAACATTTATAAAAATTTAACAATAAAAATTTTTTTTAAATCAAACTTTTGATTGATCCCAATTCAATATCTTCACACACATCACATTTCTCTCATCTGCTTTTGTAGAGGTCAAACCTTCTTCTACATTAATTATAATAATAATTGCCAAAAACTACATGATTTGCTGATGCCATTTCACACACAGTACAAAAAACATTTGATGTCATAACTACAAAATACTTCATTTATTTCTTAAAAACAAAGAAAAAAAAAGAAAGAAAAACATGACAATGTTGAGAGATTTGATCACTTTTAAAGATAAAAATATAAAGTGCGTATAAAAGCTGTTTTTTCAAAGTATTGAATACCAAAACAATACAAGTGTTTTTATATATGTAAGTTGCTTAGCAAGTATGTATAAGATTAATTTTTGCACTTGTAGCAATTAATTTTTATCATTGAATTAATAGTTTGTGGCTTGAAGTATATATCATGTTTATCTCATATGTAAGGGAGTCCAAAGATCGTAGTGATATTGTCTTATTGGTTTTTAATAGGTTTAACATTTTTCTACTCTGGAAGGTAATTTGATATGAAAGCGAAGGAGTTGAACAGGTGTAGAAAATTTCTAAAATAATAATTTAAAAAAATGTATTTTTTTTTAACAAAAAAAGTGTCTGTTAATTTGTATAAAATTTATTTTTTTGAATAAATCTTGTAAGGAAAATTAATTTTATATAATTATTTTTATCGAGTTTAAATTAAATTTGGTTGGGTTGGTGCAGAGGATGAACTCATTTAAAATTAAATTAATTGGTTGAATTTAAAATTCTTTAAAATATGGTTAATAATCTTTAACAATAGAGAAGTTTGAAGAATATTTAAGAGCAAAAAAGCAAAATATTTTTTTATTTATTATAATTTAAATTAACATTAATAAAAAGCTAAAAGCAATGGCACAATGGCTTTCGAAAAATATTAAAAAGTTGGTACAGCTGATAATCGCTTCTTGGCAAATGTGTCAAAGCCTTTAAATAACAATCCAGAGTTAGTTGATTTTGGCCGAACTTAAATATTTAACAAGTGCAGAGGTGCAAGCAACCTGTAGTATTTATGTAAATAGCAAACTCCAGAAAATTTGTATTATTAAATACACAACCAAAATAAAATAATAAAATTCAGTGAAAAAACTACAGACGTCTAAAAAAAAATGTGATGGAAACGACTGGTAAAACCTACAGAGTTAGCAGAAGAGAATTTTAAGAAAACATAAGAAACCGTTTAATTTTCTAAGTTTTTTTTTAATTTATTGACTTCTGCTAAACACAAAGTGGAGTGGAATCGTTACATTCGTGATGGTACAACACGTAACGTAAAATACGATTTTCGGATTATGACATACGTTAACTGATAATAATTCAGAAGATTATAACATACGTTATCGTTATACTTTAAAATTGCAATTAATTCGCTAAAAAAAAATAGAAATTAAACAAAATTAATTTTAGTTAATGATAAAATTCATGAATAAACAAAAAAATTTTGCAAAAAAAAAATGGCTTCTATTTGAGAAAAATCTGCTGCTAACAGACTATGGGATGAGCTTTCTAAACTTATGAACGCACTAGAAAAAATAAAAAAAGGATAATTTGCAATTACTACTTTTTGTAAGAAAAGAATTTATATTTATAATTTTGTGTTTAATGATGATCAAAAATATCAAGCGAAGAAAAACCTTTTTTTGTAATTTGGAAAAAAGCAGACGGAGGAGACAGTTATGAAGAAAAGCCCAATGAAGAACTGTTTATTTAAGCAGCAGTCCTTGAATCAAGCGGTACAGGCAAAACCTCGGTTTTGAGCTTTGAAAACAACGAAATTTGATCTACTGACGAGCCTGAATACTCTAGCTCTAGCTGTAGAATTTTTTTAATTTGAAAACTATTGTGAATTAATTAAAAGATTACGCTCTGCTTGCAATCGTATGTCATTTTTTCCAATTATCGTTATTTATTGAAACTTCAATACTTGAATTTACAATAAGTAATCAAATCTTTAAATTAAAGTGCTACCACTAATTCTAGCCAGTGCTGGCAGAAGTAAAGGTGTTCACTTATTATCTAGTAGGAGCGTGGGCATCTCTCCTCTTCAAACGCGTATAGCATTGAGAATGTTAAGGGCATTACCAATCTTTTTGGGTATTTCGTAGTGTACTCCTTTATTTCCGACTTTAACAGTGGAATGTCAAGTTCTTATGTGTATTATCATTTTTGACAAGCCAAGGAGCAGCGGTCATTGTCCTTTAAAATTTAGTTTTGGCGTCTTTGTATCCTCTCTATGCTACAAGCCAAGGCAGTGCCCCATATTTGGATACATACGATTAACGTATCACGTTTTTTTTCGTTTGATTTTCGTTACGATCACGGATGTAACGATTCCAACCCTGATTTCAGAAATTTGCTATTTTAGGCCTCCCCACTCTATTTAAGTAACAAAGTATTTACTATTGATTTTTTTTTAAAGGTTTTCAGTGTTTTTTTTTCTGCAGTTGCAAATTATTTAAATGCTTTTATTTTTAGTTATGGCATTTAAATTCTAGGATGCTGCAGTATCTATGCAATTCGGGTTAAATTTTGATTGATAGGTGTCTGCAATTAAACTCTTAAGCTGAGAGATAAATACAGCGCAGAAAAATATTTTTAAACCACCAACGATTTTGCATTTAAGCAACGTTATCCATTCTTTATTTTTTTTTTGTTTTTGAACTATCATTAAGCAAAAACAAAAAAACTACGGTGAAGCTGCAAGTGAAAAAAAATAAAAAATCTAAGACTCGGATGGCCAGAACATGAATGACGCAAAAAAAAACAAAAAAAAAAAAAAAAAAACTATGGGTCGTGTTACAAAACGGCTAAAGTGAATGTGTAAAACACAATACACACATATTCCTGTATGTTTGATGTTATATGACTAAGCCATATTACATTTTGTAAAAATTAAACAAAAAGGTATTGACGATGTAACTAACAGTTCAACTGACTTGATGATGAAACGACTTACTGACTGAAGAACTGAATAAATAAAAGTTGCTTCTTGAAGCAGTGATTTGGTTGCTTTATGAAACAACTGACAGTCCGTCTTATGGAAACTAAAGTCGATCACACAACAAGGCACTTTGTTTTGGCTTTTCAGCATTTTGTAGTCATTGGTGTGTCTGTCTTAGCCTTAAGGCGACATATAAGAATACAAGTAAAAATTACAGTAAAAAGGAAAAGCTAAATTAAAACTTTGATTTTAGTATATAAAAAAAAGTAAAATATCAAATGTAAAAGTATAATATCAAAATTTATATAAAAACGACTACAATTCTTAAGCCCTAAATAAATTATATTTCTTTTTTATTTTTTAAATTAATTAAGACCCAGTTTGAGAAGAACATTTTTGTTTTAATAATTATTCAAAGAATAATAAAAATCATGTTTTGTCTATTACTTTGCTTTGGTAAGGCGGCGAATGGCTGTTGCTGAAGATGAATATGATGATGAAATGCCACTTAGATAAACTGGCTTTTGTAGCTGGAACAACACCAAAACTGAATGTTTTAATATTATCGATAGGCTTTATTATTTATATGCAGTGTTTTGATAATAATTTTTTTTTACCCTTTTTCAAATTCTTGTTTCCTCTTAGTCACCATTTTAAGCACAGCTGGAAATAATAATTATTTAAAGGGAGGTCCATATATGAAATTTTATGCGGAAACCTCTTTCAAATATTTAATGAATATACATGAGCTAGTAATTATTTCAAGTTTTTTTTTTAAGAAAACTTTGCACAGTTAATAAATATTTTTCCGCTGACGAAATTATTTTCTACTGGCAATTATTAAGTCTCAAAATATTTTGAACAGTAAGAAACAAAATTTTAATTAGCTTAAGTTTTAATCAAATTAAAAGTATGGAAATAAACTGTAAAGACATTTTGCCTTTAAAGGGTTAAAACGCTAAGAAAAAAATTGTACAATATTAGCAATTAACTAATGTTCTATAGCTTAAGCAAAATGAATGTCTTCGACTTTAAAAATATAATGTGATGTTTTACAAAAGTTTTTTCATTTTTGTATAATATTTCAAAGAAGATTATAATTAATCTTTGTGTAACATGACAATTGAATTCTAGATATTAATTTAAAACTTGAATATATTTGCTGTTGAAGATCTTTAAAAATTCACAACACAATCTTTAACATATTGTTTTTTTTACAACAAAAGAAATAAACATTAAACCATCCGAGAGAGCATTTTTAAAGTGGGTCGCTCTTTAATCAAGAAAAGTTGCAAATACAAATTTTTCACCAGTAATAAATAACCAAAAAAAAAATAATAATAAATAAACAACCCAAAACTTTAACAGAATTTAAATTTCAAAAATAATTTGTATTTAACTTACTTATTTACAAAAATTTTATAAAAAAAAGCTCTTCAGAAGTAGAAAAAAAAAACAAAAATTTCAAACTGTTTAAAGATACAATGGCATAAGTGTGTGTCTGGTGAAAGTTCTTAAATTTCTTCGAATTTGTTTCTTAAGAAGATTATTTATACAATTTTTGTTGGGGAATTTTTACTCAAATATTTAATGCTCCACTTCATGTTTAAAATTAATGATAATTGATTTTGGATGTCTGGCATGTCTTTACCGATTGAAAGGCAAAACAAATAAACGGAAATATGTTAAAAACGAAAGAATTCTATTTACCTGTTTCGAACTAAAAGGTCAATTAAATTTTATTTAAATATATTTTAAAATATATTTTGTGGTAAATGTGCTGCATAAATAAAGCGAACATTGACTAATTTTTTATGTAGAACTGGCTGAAAAGTGACACCTTTGAATAACTGAACATAGTGGCTTAATTTTTTTTTTTTTGCAACTATAAGAGGTTAGAGTTTGGATTAATTTTTCCAAGATTAATAATTATTTCATTTATTGCGCAGCTAAAAAATTTATTGCATATTAATACTTTTCACAAAAGAAATTTAATTTTTATGATTTATTATAATTTAAATATTTTGTATTTTGCCGGCAGCTTAAATTCTTCCTGGCTGTTGTTTTTTTTTTAACTAAAATCAAAGCTTAAAAAAATTATATTTTTGTATGAAAAAAAAAAAAACAAAAGACTTAAAACACAAACTTGTTACACATCATGGTAAATGCCAACGCTTGACAACATTAAATAAATTTAGTTTATATGATTTAATAATGATTATTTGACCCTTTTTTATTAAATTATTTTCTATTTTCTTAAGCGTACGCAAAAAGTACCGAAATATTGAAATAAAATATTATTAAAAAATATAAGGACCCAAAGCTTAAGAAAATAGAAAATAATTTAGTTTATATGTTTTATTTAAATACACAAAGAGATTTGGAAAAAGGTCCTCTGTCAATGTGACCCAATATTAAAAAATTCAAAAAAAAAAAAAAAATTAATATATTCAGCCACACAGCTTCTGGTAAACACAGATTCTAAAATATTTCAGACATAAATTTTATATTTTTCTTTCTAAATTACAACAGTACTTTCTTTTCGATCTTTAAATCATATTAAATGGAGTAGTTTTTTTTTTTTTTTTTTTTTTTTTTTTTTTTTTTTGAAATGACGGAAAGACAAACATAGCTTAATCGACTTCGCTATGCATAAGAAGTCAGAATAAATATACTTTATGGGGTCGGAAAGGGATATTTTAGAAATTACAAACGGAATGAAAAACTTAGTGGTGAAGGGTATAAAAATTAAATTTAATAAAAAATATGAGTTTGAATATTGTGGTCACAAAGTATTTTTTTTTATTTTTATATAAAGAATTTAAGCAGTATTTGCTTAAAGTTTTACGTAATACACAAAAAGTAAAACGTTGCAGCAATGGAAAAAATTAAACATAATTCCTTCAGTGCAAGTTTTAATATTTGTTCAAGACTTTTTTTTTCTTTTTTTTTTGTGCAAAAAATTCCTTTAGCATGCAACAATGAAATGATTTTAGCTCTGAACAAAGAGAAAGAAACAATTTCTGCAGCACAATAAACCAAAGCTATTAAAAAAATGTTTTAAGGAAAAAACCCAGACTTTTAATCCAGATTTTATAGCTGTAGGACCTTTCCCAACCCTTTTTGTAAATTATAAACTGCATAAGACAAACCAGTCACCTGTTCAATACAATTTTTTGCTTGGAAGTAAATGTACTCTAAACTTTTAGTTAGTAAGTATTAGACGTGTTTTGCTTCAATAGTTTTTAGCAAAAAAATACTAACGTTTTCATCTTACAACTTTATTAAAGTACTATTTATTTTGCTGCTCTTGAAATAGCTGGTTGAATTTTTTTTCATTGTTTTTGTTGCCTTTGCAAAACGTAAGTAAGCCTTAGGCTGAAAAGAAAGTCTTTGTAAATAGAATAGTTGCAGACAAAAGCGCTACAAAAAAAAAAAAAATAATAAAATAAAATAAAATAAAATAAAATAAAATAAAAACTAAATAAATAAAAATTCAACTGTTGATCATCGAAGCATAACAATAATAAAAAGAGTTTTTTTTTTGACGTCTTATTTTGCAACAGTTCAAAATAAAATAAAATAATTTTTTTTTGTTCTCTATTATTATTTCTATAACAAAACAATAATAGATTTTTTTTTCATACTGATAGTTATTATTATAGAAAAGAAAGCTTAATAGGCAAAGACTTTAGAAAATATTACAATATGCAGTGCTATGATTAAGTCGTGTAAGAACTAAACAAACAATATTTTATAAAAAAAAAACAAGAAAAAAACTAAAATAAAGGAACAAGTGTTCTTTAAAAATTCGGCGCCTATAACACAAAAGCTTTAAAAGCAGATTACTCATTAAAAATGCCGGCAAACATTGTAAACAACTTCTTGTATCCCACTAGCAACTTCATTGAGATACCGCTAGTTTAACAACTCACAATTCGACACGCTAGCGAGCAGCAAAGAAGTTAGCCTGTGTTTCAACTTTTCCGATAGATTTTTTCCAATCTGCTGTAACTAATGACTATGATTACACTGGGTTGGGTATTTTTACAGGGTCCGCAATCTAACGTTTTTTTCAACTAGTGCTTATTTCGTGAATGGTAACACTTATGTCATGTCTGATTTGATAGATAATTAGTTTTATCCTTCCGCTGAACGAATATGGTTGTGATACGCTTGAACAACGCTGGGAAATATTGCGACATTACTTCGAAAATGTGCGCAAAAATTGCGTACGGATTTTGGAAGAAGAGAAGCACCGTCACCTCCATATGTTCGTTATCCTGTGAAAAAAGAGAAAGAAACTGGCGCCCTAATCGATAAATCAAAGGGTGAAAAGCTAAAAACACTGCGTTCACCAAAGAATATTGCTGCTGTGGCAAAAAGTCTGCGTGAAGCGCCATCAACATCAATTCACCGTCGTTCTCAACACTTGAACATTTCGGAGACATCACTGAGACGAATTTTGCATAAAGACTTTGGTATGACGCCATACAAAGTTCAATTGGTTCAGGAGTTCAAGCCAACTGATTATGTAATGCGTTTTAAAAAAAAAAATTTCAAAAAAATAAAAAGTTATTTGGCGGACCCTATAGCAAGTGCCGCCTTTGGCGAAATGAAAATTAATCCATCAAGTTTTTTTATTTAAAAATTAATACATCTGGAAGTTCAAAACAATTGTTGATTGATTTCTTAATTTTTGTAGATTTTTAGTATATTTCCAGCGCCTTTAGAAAAGTTTTTGAAATTTCCGTTTATATAATACGAGTGAAAAACGAATCCTCCTCGATGAGAATTTAGTATAATAATATATTTCCAGTAACGTTTTAATAATTTATTTTTAAGCATGAAAAATGCGTGTGACGACTGATAAAGAGAACTTCGAAGAAAAAAAGCTTTAGGTTGGTATGGACTTCGTCTGTCTAACTTAATTGTGTTTGATTATGAAATATTCCGCTTAATCTAATTTCATAAGTTGGCCGATTAAATAGTTGACGTTAGCAAAATACTGGCTTATGTAGATGGATGCGAAGAATGATGTAGCAATCATGAAAATTCTGCACTTTGCAATTTGCAGTATGTAAATTTTTTATTTTTTCTGTGTTCTTTAAAAGTTAACTCAAATAATTTTTCTTCGATAATAAACTTAGGAATAAAAAATATACATAAACTTAAGCTGTACTAAAATAAGCCATTTGATTATTATATTAAAATAGTTCGATTAAAAATTAATTTCAAAATTTAAAAAAATATTATTAATTTATATCATAAATTATTACATCATAAGCTTTACCCATCGGTATTTTAAACGAACAGTCCCTTAAACAAAAATCAATTGAATTGTACGAATAGTCCAAAAAACAAAAAAAAAAAGAAGCAAAGGAAATGAACTAAAACAAACTTTAAATTGTACCATGAAGGGTACTTCAGAAAATCATAAAGCGTAAAAATGTTTCTAAAAAAAATGACAGTGGTCAAAGTAAAAGAAGTAAATATACAAATAAGACATATTTCATTTACCCTATAATTAAAACGTTATAAACATAATTATACACGTAAATATGTCAGAGGAAAATAGTAAAAATATTTAGAGAAATTTAAACTAAAATTTATAAAGAACTCATTATGGGTACAACCAATATTAAAAAAAAAATTTAATAAATATTTACGTAGCAAATCCAATGACGAATACTGACAGATAAATTAGGGAAAACACATCATTTTGTTTTTTAAGCAATCCATTGATTAGAATTTTTGTTAATATTATAAAAAGAAAAATTCATAATAATTATGTATTGGCATTGGAAAAATCTTTATTAAAAGAAAAAAAAGGCAATGAATCCCATGATAAGTTGACGAATGAAAATAACAAAATAACTTGGGGTTCATAATAGAAACAAAAAGAAAAACTTTTATGGACACGATACAATTACTACTTGAAAGATATTTTATCTTTACGATCTTTTGAAGCAAAGAAAGAAAAAATTTCATTAGGATAATGTTCAGTTGAATTTTATTTCGAGATGTTGGTTCATTTAATTTAGTTTCCAGATTAAGATTTGTGATTTGTCCAATGTTTAATTTTTTAAATGTTGTAATGTTTTTAAATGAATTAAACTGTACTTGAGAAATGGTAATATGAGTCTCCTATTTAGTGTTGTAATTTTTCATTTTCGTTCAAAAAGTTTTCAGACACAAAATATCGAAGGTCTAGCCATTAGCAATAATCTTCGCATCAATGAAAATTAAAGCATTTTTTATTTCTGAGTCGATATGAAGTCAATATATTTTTTAAATAATTTCGAATTTCGATTACCAGTCTTGATCAACTCCTAAGATTTATAAAATCACTTTATTAGTTGGAACTAAGTTTTGTCAAAGTGGAAGAGCATGTCAATTTAAAAACATTATATTTTTTAAGTTTTAAACAGCAGGTCGTAAATAAGACAACCGTGGTTCTTATTAATCTGATAAAATTTAAATAAAAAATCCGACTATTTTTTTGAATAAAAATACTTTGAAAATTTCGATGTAAGTTTTAACAGGGTACGAAAATAAACAAAGCGGAACGTTTCCATTGTTTTTGCTTTGTGCCTTACAGTAAGTCATTTATTTACTTTTGTTTTGTATTTGTTCGCATGCACAAAGTCTACAGTAATGTTAACGCAGCCAGAAGAGAAAATACATAGAAAAAAATTCAAACGTTTTGACAACAGAAAACGTATTTTTAAATAAAGTAAACAACTCAACTGTGTACGCTTGTATTGATATATGAAAGCAAATAGATGAGTGAAAAGTTAATTGTTTGGTTTACGCTCTTTGCCATTTAAAAAGTATTTGTTTGATGTCTTTGCATGAAACGTTTGCGTTTCGTTTATCATTTGTTCCCATACACTGCTCTCTGGTGTATGTTACGTTAATTTGAAAATTAACATTTTTTCATTAAAAGATTTGTTCCATCTTATAAACATTTTCAAAAATACTTGCGATACTATTTTATATCCTTACTAAATAACGTTGGACGAATATTAGGTTGAGTAAAACCAGAATTTTGTAATTTTTATTTAATTTTCTTTTTTATATTAATTTACATTTCATTGTTTTTATTAAAAAAAACAAGTTTTTAGAACCGTTAAAACTACAACAGGGGTATTACATTCACTTTGTTTGTATTTGATTCAATAATATAATTTACAATAGATTGTCCTCTACGGAGTTAGTGTAGTTCGTAGAAATTCCTATGCTAAGAAAAGTTTGGTTTACGGTTCTCTATACCCACTCGATATTATATTAAATTTCATAAAAACTAATAAACTTGTAATTAAATTTGAATACACAATTAAAAAATTTAAAAAAACTTCCAATAGTGCAAGTCTCCTGTTCTTCCCATCAAGATCAAACATATTCTTTTGTGAGCTTTAGTAAAATTCTTCTCCATCCCAATGACTCCACTGTTAAAAAAAAACAATTGTCAGTTTTCTACCATTTATATCAAAGTATTTTTTACATATTTTTATTTTTTATATTTTTTTACTCTTTCATTTTATTAACAAGTGAAGGTCATTACTATCTAAAATATAATAAAGGTTGGCAAAGGTACGTACAATATACAAGATGTACATATAAAACATGTAGTGTAGAATAAACATAATCAACATTCATGGAAACATTTGTTGTTTCATTTAAGGTGCAGAGGAGCATAAAGTTTTTTAACCTGTCTTTTATTTGGTAAAGAAAATTATGTAACATAAATATTTTTTTTTTTTGTTCAAGCAAAATTTTTTTGCTCACAAGCGGAAATCTACTTAATAAAATAGACGTTATAAATATTCATGTGTATTAAAAAAAAAAAAACTTTATAAAATAAATTAAAAATGTCTTTAACTAGTTTCGTTTGTTTAAAATTTCTTAGTAACGAAATAGTAATAAAAAATATGAATTTACATACACGTACGTTGAAATAAACAAACAAATAAAGGGTCCACCAAATAATTTTTTTTTTTTTAATGCTATAAAAAACGCATTGGATGGTCAGTTGGCTTCAATTCCTGAACCAATTGGACTTTAAATGGCGTCATACCAAGGTCTTTATGGAAAATTCGTCTCAATAATGTCTTCGAAATGTTCAAGTGTTGAGAACGACGGTGAAGTAATGTTAATGGCTGGCTGGTGTACGTACTGTTTTTGGCTTTTCACGCTTTGGTTTATCGATGAGGATGCCAGTTTCTTTCAATTTTTTCACAAGATAACGAACATACGGAGCTGACGGTGCTTCTCTTCTTCCAAAATCCGTACGCAATTTTCGCACACATTCTGCAACATTACCATAATTTGCAAAGTAATGTCGCAATATTTCCCAGCGTTGTTCAAGCGTTCAGCGGAAGGATAAAAATCATTATCTGTCAAATCAGACATGAGCTAAGAGTTGCCATTCACGAAATAAGTACTAGTTGAAAAAAAAAACTTTAGATGACGGACCCGTATTTGGAATATTGTACAGCTGCGTTTGGAAGCCTAAAAGCAGGGATTCTTGAGCAATTTTTACAAGGCAAAGTTATAGAGTCAAAGGCAATGAAAAGACAATAACTTTACTAACGAAAAATATATTTTGCCGGTCATAAAACTCATTTGAATCGTCTAGGGTTTTTTGTAAATTATGCAATTAACAAATTACCTTTTTGTCGCAGCTGACTACAGCCGGCAGGATTGAGCCTATTTTGCTCTTTTTGTTAGGAGGAGTTTGTGTCTATTTTTCAGAGAGATGTATTAACCCCGCTGCATGCGTTAGACTAACTCCTGGACTAAAATGTTTAACAGAGGAAAATTCCAATTCCAATTCAATATTGACGATAGAATCTATCATAACACATCGATACTGCAGAACAGCTCCGGAGAATAATATGCTGGGATCGAAACCAGAATATTTTCGGACAATAGTATGGCTCACGCTAAGTTTTCACAATGGTTAAATTCTATAAATTCTCAAAGATGCTGGCAGGCTCAAATGGTGCTCAAAGAGCTCTTTGGCATTTGATTAAAGTCTGCTTATCTTAGTGATGCGGCACGAAAATTTCAGATAACATCTGGTTAAAATAAGATAAGAATTCATAAAAATTATGTGTGCGGGCCGTAACTGGATTAGATATTAAGACGACTGTTATGTGGCGTCAGACAGACAGAAATCAATAGTCAAGAGCCGGTTAAGTTCTGCGGAAGTTGCTAATTTATACTATTATAATACAGGTTGTTCGCCGAGAAGGTGCACTACTTTGTAAAAATTATAAACAAGCAAAGTAGTGTAATTAAATGACAGAGAATCTTATGTTGATAAATGTTTTGTTTGATGTATTGGGAGTTATGTATGAAATACAATAGCAAACAAATGTCCGCCACTGTTAGCCTCACAAGCGTGAGCCCTTTTGAGCACATATTTTATTACATTCTCGCACATTTCCCGTAGTATTTCATTAATATCACCACGAATATTTTGTTTGAGTTGCTCAAGCGTTTCTGGGTTGTTTGTATAAACCTTTTAGATAACCCCACAAAACAGAAGTCCAGTGAAATCAACATCATCATTTTTTTAAATTAAATTGTTGTGGAGAAAGGTTGCATGCGATATGACACCTTTTTGTTAATGCCACATGGCGTTAAAATTTTTTTAATCATATCACGATATCACTCCCCATTCACAGTAATTGTAACTCCGTTTTCATTTTCAAAGAAGTAAGGTCCAATGATTCTTCCTGACATAATTGCACACAAAACTGCAACTTTTAATGGATGCAAAGGTGACTGATAAATAACTTAAGAGTTTTCCATTGCCCAGAACCGAGTGTTCTGTTTGTTCATCTATCCATCTAAATGAAAATATGTCTCGTCACTCATTATGATTTCTTCATGAAAATCAGGGGTGTCATGAGCGAGCTGTTACATCATATTGGCATATGTACGGGGACATAAATGGTCTCAGGAAAGAAGCTCTTGTGTCAACTGTATGTTAAATGGAAACAAATGCAAATTCTTGTACAAAATTGTGGCCAAAGTTCTTCTTTGCAGACCGAACTTTTGAGAACGGCGTCGAATTGAGGTTGATGGATTTCTTGAGCAGCAGCAATGCTTTTAGCCGACCTTGCAGTACGTTGTGGTCAAGGCTTGGGCCTATCACCTGCATACTCTTTTTATTCGAAATCATTCAGTACATGGTAAATAGTGGTTTTTGTTGGCATGTTGCTTCTTCTAAAAATGTCACGAAATTTTCTCATCGTCACAGTAACCGATGATAGATTTTGATAAAATGTTTTAACAATTAAAAGACGTTGGTTAATCAAATATATTTCCGTAATAAATTTGCAACGTGTCTACTTCGCGACTGCCAAATATAAACTGTCAAGACTAATGTTTACCAAAATGGCAGTAAAGCAAGGAAGTATACCATCCTGGAGGACACTCTGGATACGTGAAGGGGTCTTAATAAGTCTAAAAGACCGATCTGTATGTCAATTAAAAGTGTGTTTGTTTTAATTAATTTTGAAACCCAATATGGAAAATCATTGTTCCGTTTAGCATATTTCTTCTATAGATATTCTAAATGTTTGCTGGGTTATTGAATTGTTCTTTGAACATTCAAATGTATTGTGGTGTTCGTAATTTAAGTTCATCCAAGTGTTATGATAATAATGATTGTTGCCAGATACTATTTATAATTCAGTGTTACAAGTAAATCATTTTCTATTTGTTTTTTTCTCTCTGTATTACCTCATTTATACTTGAATTACTTTAAGTTGATTTTATAATTGTGTTTGTTTTTTTAGCGTCTTGTACATTGCCTACTTGTGGGTCTTATAGTTTTTTGTTTTGCTACTTGAAAATATATTTTTATTAAATAAACAGAAAACAAAGACAAACTGTTTAAGCTTCTTTTTCCTTCGTTAGGTGTTTTGCTATTGTTAAGTCTTATCTTAACGTCTATTTGTATTTATGTGCTAAAAGTAATATGTAATTATTTGTATCAACGATTTAAGATTAAATATATTATTATGGAATCTGGTTTAACTAACTGCAAAATAAAAAATAATAAATAAAATAACATTTCTTACAAATGTTATAAATCTGTTAGGCGAATAATTATAATTAAGAAATATATTACGATTCGAATGGATAATTAAGTCAGTGAAGTAAAAAACGAAGATAAATAGATACCCCGTTTAGGAGTAAATATTTTAAAAATGGGTCACATACACGGAGAGAAAAAAAAACATTTTTTATTTAAGTGAATTCTTCCTGCTGTTTACCGAAATCGAATTAGACAAAAGTAGAATTAAAGGTTTGCATTTATTTTACTTTTGACTGTGATTTGGGTTAGTTTAGACAGAATTTAATAAAAAAAAATTTTAGTGTAGTTATTTTTACTTTTTGTCGATAACTTAAGGAAATTTAAATGTTTTTTCTTAGTCGAAATATTTTGGAAAAAAATTGGAGTGTATTTAAAAAGATTATCTGAGCATAAAGATTGTGTGAGCATAATGTGAAGTTTGTGTGATTAATGTGATAAAGTATTAACAGAAAAATAGACATTGTTTACTTTACTTGACAAAATCTTCCTTTAGCTGGATTCATCAGGTCCTGAGGTTTTCCTCGTTAGTCTTTCACAAAGTAAGATTTTTGAAGGCAATTAAAACGAACGTACTAATGGCACTGATTTTCTAACAAATTCAATTGTTAATCTGTAAAAAACTGCTTTCAAAATGAAAAAGTATGATAATATGGCTTTAAAGTGTGATGATGGGTTGTTTGACAGGTCTCTCCAATTGTTAATCTTTTAAAAATGCATATAGTTTTAAAGTCTTTGCGACCAATTATTTAACTATTAAGTGATTTATTCAAGTATAATAATAAAAATAATGGCCTTGAGGTAAATGTTGAGATTACTGCGACAACATTTCAAGACTGAAGATATTTTTGTATTCTATTTTTGTGCATATTTCAACTGAACACTCTCTTGATGTTAGATCCATCACTTTTTTTCTAACTGGCAGTTTTTTTTTTTTACTTTTGGTCGAGGACGTTCAACTTATATTTCAAATTTTGTATATCAAAGATAACATTAATCTAAAACACTGCTTTAGAGCCTTAGCAAACTGGCTGTAAACCTGGATTTATCAATTGCGTAACCTGCTATTTTCATTATGGTAAAAAGGCAGTCAACAATTCTGTTATTGCGACAGAACCGTGGCAAAAAGTAGATTTGTAGATGATAATCTGCGATGTATAAAGTGGCCGAATTTTTATTAATTTTCCCTCAATTTAACCAGTTGCAACTAATTAATACCTGAAATCATGCCGCTGCCTCTACAAGATGAACAGGATGTTAATTTAAACTACATGGCTGATGGTGTATTAAATTTATTTCTTGCAAAATTATAGAATACAATATAAAGATAGAATGAGAGAATGCCCTATTAAGTACTGACCGCGTCCACGCATGAAGAAAGATATTTGAAGAAGAAATGGCATTGAAAAATCAATCAATCAATTTAGCGTAATTCGTCTAATGCAAGTGTGCTTTCGTAGGGCACTCAAAGTCGCAAACAAAATCGTATAAAATTCTATACTTCAAGTAGCAAAAGCATTAAATCAATTGGCTTTTGTTGGGTTTCCGTAAAAATGGTTATTTATCCTCAATTTAACGAACGATTTTAACTAAAGTTTAAATAGGAAGCTTTTTATACAAAAATTCCTCGTAATCTTTTAATTTTATTAAACGTCCTTAGTTTCGCAGAGATGAAGGCACTAAAAAAATTATTTAATATTTTTTTAATATTCTTTGAAACATGAATAAAAACCCATGAACATAAAAATAAATTAATTAACTAATAAAACTTATTTTTTATTAAGATATAACTGTAAGCAAGGTTTTTGTGCCTTAAGCAAATTTATTGCTAATACATTTTACAAAGACATAAAAAAGTTAATATATATTTATTGTTCTTCTACTTGCAGGTAAACATTTTTGTCTTTAGTAGTCTTTACGTAAGTTATGAAAATAAAACCAAAATGGATGCAAATGAATTTTCTAAAGTGACAAAAACATAATAGAATATTAAAAAATTTATAATAAAGATTATACGAAACAACTTAGCCACGCAGCCAGATGAGATGAAATTCCAAGAACATAAAAACCTCAGCTACAACTAGGATTTTTGCAATACTCTTTAAATATTTAGACACAAGTGTTTGATGCAAACGGTTCATAACTCAAATTTAAAAATTTCTGAGTTGAGCATACAAAAATGTCTTTTAGTCCTTTATGCCTCAAAAGAATTGAAACAAAATTTAAATTTGTCGACACATTTAAGTCATTAAGTCAATTTGATTTTAAGCCTACCAATTATGAAGGCCTAATATGATCCACTTAACATAAATACAAGTCACTATGAATGCTGATATTTTTATAATTAAATGATTTTTAACTTCGACAGATCAATGCGTGGTATATTTTTGCCGAAGTACGTTCTAGACGTGTCACGAATAGCATGAACAGCTTATCAGCAAGAGCCAATAACTTGATGTGGCACCATAGAATATTATCAATTGCACGACCTTGTAGGTCAGTTGCCAGGTTATTTTGGCGAAAACAACTTAAGGCCATTTCTAACAGCTTTATTGCGTGTTGTGATCATGTCATCGATCATGCATTGGCCTAATTATTTAGATGGACTAATTAATTGACGATTTCATTAGCATTAAATGATAAATAATGCTAATGATTGTTTTAACATTATCATTATTTTTACTAATGGTAATGCTTTTTAATTAATAGGTTTCATTCATAATTAGCTAAAAAACATAATTTTTTAATTTCTGCGATAAAAAATTTGTGTTTCATAAAAACAATTATTTTTGATTCATTTGTATTAAGTAATTAAACGATTTCATTAAAACTTCATTACCGTTAGTACAAACACTTATACTTTTGAGCACACCAAAAAAAAAATCAGCTAACGGTTATTAAGTCTGATGATGACACCGACTTATAAACCGCTCCAAACCGTGTATTATTATGGATGAAATGGAGTCTGTAGGATCTGTTTTGGATCCGTGCCACTCCATATGTGGCAATTTCATTTGGTAGCAGACCCGTTAAGCCATTAATTTTGAAATAAATTCAAGTGAGGACTGATTTTTAAAGTAAATGTGGATTTCTTGGTAGCGTTGCTTCAGCGTCAATCTTCTCATGATGATTTGCCTAAGGACTCTGCTCATAACGGAAATTTACATAACAGTTAATTATTTCTTTCTACCGGGCTTAAAAAACACTCTTCATATGTTGGAATTAGGGATCGTGACTGTTATAAGTTTTATTTTTAAAATTACTTTTTAATGATTATTTTGCGATTTTTATTTTGTGTTCTTTTTTAAGATGTATTTTTTTGTTTTGAAAAAAAAAAAAAAAATATTTTTTGTTTGGAAACAAAAAAAAAAATAATATTTTTCTGACCGTAACTCAATCAATATTAGTTTTAGAGCGCAAAACGCAAGATGGTACTAAAGCAATTTTTCAACAAAAACAAAAAAAAAATTAAATAAAATAAAGAGGAATAAAAACATTTAACAATAAATTTTATTTTTTGAGCCAAAAAAAAAAACTTGGAAGATATCTTTTAAATTTATTTTTTTAATAAAATGAAAAAAATAAAAATCAACGCAGGCAAAGGTAGTCCGGGTAATAAAGATTACGTTGGTATAATTCTTCAGATTGTAGCATTTCTCTTTAAGTAAAACTGTTAAATAATCGTTATTTGTGATCCCTGGTTGGAATTATGTAATGCTGTGTCACACAAATCTTAACTAAAATTTACTTTCATAATATAATAATGTGTGTGACAGTTTTAGTGAAACAACATCATTAAAGTGTCTGTTGCGACTAAGATCAGTGGCTTTGTATTAGAAGATTGAATTTTCAACAACAGGTATAATTTAAGCGACAACTTTAAGGGCAGCAGTTGATAGCAACATTATGGAATATACCTAAGAAACATACAATAATTGATAAACAAAATACCGGCTACAGATTGCGTAAGATAAGTGTCAAAATACTTAAAAAATAAAAAAAATCTATATCCGTTTGAATATTTTTTTGCTAAGCTAAGGTTATTGAAATTTGTACATTAAGTCTAGAAAATATTGCAGAATATGCCAGAAAAAGCAGCATAAAATTTTTAAGTGAAGCTTTGTAAACAGTATTTATTGATATTGTCTTTTTAAAAATTCCATAACTTTGTCATTTCTAACATGTAGAAGAGAAAAACACAAATAACAAAAAGAAAAGAACACCTACGGAGATCACATCTTGTGATGTTTACACTCAGGATTAACAACAAAGAAAATATTCACACTCAAGACGAAACACCAGATAATTTCTTATTTTAACACACAAAAAAAGAAAAGGATTAAAAGAATTCTTGATTTTTTTTTGTGAAAACAATACTATTTTTTTAATTAAATTATAACTTTTCATATTATAAATGAAATAAAATTGATTTTGGCTTAAGTTCATTTTTATTTTTGAATTTATGCAGACGTTTTCCAAAGAAAACAAGAAAAATAAGACATCAGCAAAAAGTAATGCGGCATTTTAATATTAATGTTATCATATTTATTTATTGCACAAAAACCTAAATTAAAATTGTGGCACTTTTTATAAATTTTGTGGCTTAAAAAAATGCTACAAAGCAGCAAAGCATTTTTTAACCACCGTAATAATAAAAAAAAAAACAATAAGCGTGCTATACTCGGCTCTGCCGAATCTTATATACCCTTCACCATCCATGTAAATCTAGTTCAGTGAAGTAACTCCAATCAAAAAAGCAAATATTGAAGCAGAGAATTAAAAAATATGCAAATCACCTCGGCTCTTAATAGGTTAAGTATTTTTTAAAAATTTTAGTATTTCCGTAAAGATCTCTTCAAAAGCTTTAAAATGATACCCATATTGATATTTTAAAAAATTTTGAAATTTTAGAACCCCGTAACTCGGAAAATATGGGCGATCGCCAACTTATTCACTACATATTTTTTTCTTATATTTTAATTCTATATCGCCCCATATACTTACTTTTTTGATTGGAGTTACTTTATTGTTCCAAAGGACATGAGGTAGGCGTGGTGTTTCGCCTGTTGCCTCGAAGCACATGGACCGATCATGCTGATTTCCAATTGCACCTTTTTCGACACTACATCAAATCGATTCACATATTTATTTTTTTTTTTGTGGAATCAAGTTTGCGAGTCAAAACAAACACGGACGGACAGACGGACATCCCTCAATCGACTTCGCTATGAAGAAGAATTCAGAATATGTATATTTCATGGGGTCAGAAATGGATATTGTAGAAATTACACACGGAATGACAAACTTATATATACCACTTTTCCACTTTTTGTGGTGCAGAGTATAAAAACTCTTCGATGTGCAACTTTATTTTTAAAGTGTTTCTGGCAATTGGCACCTTTCAACAAAGATTCCTAAAATGATAACCAATAGTATGCATGTATTTATGTATGTACGGATGTATGTATATATAAACGTACATTTTTATGTATGCACGTATGCGTATGTAGATGTCAAATACACAATAACAGGTTGTCAGTAGGAGTATGGATACATGGATGAGCAATAAGTAAATTTGATTATTAAAGTTTAACATAAAATGTTTTAAAGACGTGTCAGCTTAAGGCTTCCTTTTTAATAAAATCAAATCAACTTTACTTTAGAAATATAACTTTTTAATTTGTGATAAATAATAGCAACAAATTACGTTTGTATATATGAATTTAGTGAAATATCTATAGAATTCCCGAAAGCCTAGAATTTTAATGCAAATATATTTATACGCATATAAGGTTGACTGGCTTTATTACAAATAGTAACTAAATCGCTTTGCTTACTATATTTTAAGTTTTGTGCTTAGTTATTAAAAGGAACGCAAATTATTTATTTAGTTTGTTTTCTTTACAAAGAAAAAAATCTGTTGAACGTTTTCGTTTCAATACCAAATAATGTAGCCTTAATAACATCACGATACAGTCATTTGATCTTAATAAAATTTTCTTTGTTGAAAATAATTTTTAGATATATAAAAAAAAAACTGAGATTTTGAAAAGAACTTCTATAAAAAAAATGTTTTATAAAAAAAATTGTTTTTTTTTTTATTTCGATATTAAAAAAATATTAATAAAAGTTGTCTTATCAATTGATCATTGCTGGAGATTGACTTTAAAAGCAATTTAATTTTCATAGTTTCCTAAATCCTGTTGAAAACATTTTAAGAATTTTTAAAAGTAAAACGTTTATGGTCATTTATTTCTGAGTTGCTGTCTGTCAGTAGAGTTGTTCAATCAAATATCATTACAAACACCAATATGGTTATTTGTCAACAACACGTGTCAAAGAGCACTTATTGCAAGATTATCTGGCAGTTAGTCACGATTAAAATTGACACAATTGAAAGGAAAATTGCTTTAAAGGAATTTAAAAAGCGATAAAAAGTGCAAGAAGTTAAAAAAAAGAGTTTGTTTCCTAAATCTTTTGTATTGAATATGGCATTAAATACTTCTATTTCAAAAAGAAAGAAATTAGTTAATACGAAATTAAAAAGTTTTTTAAATATAAAATACGAACATTTTTGCGACATACTTTAATGAGTTCTATGCTGTAATGCAGGCTTCAAAAAAGCAAATGCAGACTTCAAAAAAAGCAAAGTTTTAAGAAAACACACATTTATTTTATTTTATTTCAATTTCAAAAAATAATAATATAATATTTATTAATAATATTTATTTAAATAATAATATATATTTCATTTTTTTAAAAATTGTTATTGGCTTGACATTTAAAAATATAAACAATTGTTAGCATTTGCAAACACTTAAATAAAAATACGGTTAAAAAACACTTAGAGCATGGAATTTTATTCATATTTGAATATTCAATTAAGACAAACAGACAAATCTCACAAGACTAATAAAAGAATTGGGTCATCATGTAATGGACACGAAGTATTAGAAATGTCATGAAATTAAAAAAAAAAAATTAATTTAATTTTAAAATTCTATCTAAAGAGAATTTTTGATATTTATTTAGTATTTTTTCTTTGATCTATAATAATTATATGAAATGTTGCTGTTGTATATATTGAGATGACTCCTTTAGAAATGTCTAGCAAAATCTACTTTAATATTTTATTACTTTAATAAAAATTTAAAGTTTGACTTAAACATCACTTATGCGCTATAAATATTTATGACGCATAAAACTTTTTATTACATAGAAGCGCTCTATTTTTTTTTTTTTTAATTGCCATATTGCTTTATGAACTTTTTTATATTGAAAACATTAAAAAATATGACCAAAAATATTAAAATCATACTTATTAATGCTTATGCGCTCCACTTAAAGCTCTTTGAAGCAATAAAAACTGAGAGAGATCTACAAAAATTTTCAAATGCAAAAGTTTGGTTTTAACTACTTTTAGGCACGAAAAAAATAGTATAAATAACCTTAAAATAACCAGAGTTTAGTATAAATAAGAAAAATAGCAAAAACTTTTAACATAAAATCTTCGATTCATTAACTATAGATGTTGTGTTCGATTCGACTAAAACCAGAATTACAAGAGATATTATAAAAAACTGTGAAAGTTCTGTACATAGACTATTTCTTCTATATGAATATATCATATTATAAAACCGTAGTGCATAATGAGTTCCGCATAGAGGGTCGTTTATCGATTGCGCGGCTGCTGTAGTGTTAGTGGTAAGTAAGCGCGTTGACTACAAATTTGGTTGGGCAGGGTTCAACCCCTGCGGCAATCAAAATATAAAAATGGGTTTTTTTTTCGTTTAATATTCAGAATTAACATTACAACATGCAGCCTCCTTCGTCGGTACTTCTTCATAGCATATTCGTCAGCAAAGTAAAATAACTAATAAAATGGCTATAGATTTCTCCTTTCATAACCTGTCTTATCTCTCATCTCTCCATTTCCTAAAAATGCCTTTCCTAAATATTTCATTAATTGTACTTTTTATTTTATTAGAATAGTTTATATCTGAACGAAAATTGACTTATTTTCGGCTTTTGGTTCACTTTTAATTTAACTTCTAAACATTTTTAGAAAGATAAATTATTTAAAAATGTATGCGGACGTTTTCTAAAGAAAACAAGAAAAATTAGACGCTAGCAGAATGAAATGTAGCACTTTCTTCCTAGAAATGTTTAGAAATTAAATTAAAGATGAACCAAAAGCCGAAAATAAGTAAATTTTCATTCATTTATAAGATCGATGGTTCAAACCCTGATTTATATCTTTTGTTTTTCTTTAAAATTTACTTAATGAATTTTTAATAATAATTGAACTAACAAAAGTCTTCGAAGTCTAAATTTAGCAATTTTACTTTTTAAGTCCTTCTTCTTTTTTGATTAAATATTTAATTAAATTTAGTTTTTTTTACTAAATTGCCGTAATTTGTTAGTGCATGAAAAGATACAACTACACTAGTGCAGCAGTCTTCAAGAAATTTTGATAAAAATGTCCTATAGCACTCTCACATTATATTAATCGTAGTTATATTATAAAAACAACTAACAAATGAGAACTTTCTGCTTATACGAGGCAAAGGCTAGAAAAACAGGTCATAACAATACTAATGAACCACTATCTTTATTAACGCTCCAAAATATATAACAATTGAATGTTGTTTATTATAATTCATTACAGGTGTCTACCGGTAAGGTATACTAATTTGTTTGTTTACGAGTATAATTTTTAATTAAATGAAGGAGAATGGATCTTATATTGATAATTTTTTATTAAATGTCGGCAATTCTGTATGAAATACGATATCAGATAAATGTTCGCCTCGGTTAGTCTCACAAGTACATTTCTTATTACATTCCAACATATTTGACGCGGTATTTTATTAATTTAATCACGAATATATTTTTGGAGTTGCTCAAGCGTTACTGGTTTGTTTGCATATCCCCACAAAAGGAAGTCCGGAGCAGTCAAATTAGGCTACCGTGGAGGCCAATTAACAACACCATTGCTTGAAATAACTTGTAGAAAGGGTTCTCTCAGCAATTTGATTGTAATCCTGGCTGTATGCTGTATGTTTATCAAGCCCAAAGCATGCAGTTGTGGCGTTAAAAAGTCATTTAAAAAAAAGTAAGCTCCAATGATTCCTCCTAACCAAATTGCATTGAATTATTTTGAACACATTCTTGAGCTGCAATGCTTTTAGCCGATTTTGTAATACGTTGTGGTCAATGCTTGGGCCAATAACCTACGAACTCTTTTTCTTAGAAATCATTCACACAACGTTTTGCCAACAGAACGAAGATTTCACGAAATTTTCTTATCGTCACAGTAATCGATGATTGATTTAAAAAAACCTTTAAACGATTGATTTCAACACGTTAGTTTATCGAATATTTTTCCATAATACAAACTGTCAAGACTAATGTTCACCAAAATGGCGGTTAAACAAAGTAGTCTGCCTTCCCGGCGAACACCCTGTATTATACTATTACTTAGTTTCAAAAGTTTTAATCAATCAAAATGTTTATTAATCGAGGTGTACTACTGGTCCTAAACGGTATTTTTTTGCCATTATTTTTCGAAAAAACTACATTTTTGATTTTCAAAATTTCAAATTTTTTTTTTTTAACTTTTGAGTTTGGTGTATAATTTTTCAAAATAAGTGAGACAGATTAAAGCCTTAAAGAAACATATAATTAAAGTTTATGAAACCAAAGTTTCAAGACAGTAAATTTTGACTTCTTAAACTATAAAAAAAAATTCTGCAGAAGTCACAGAACTCACTGCAGCCATTATTTATGACTTGAAATTGAATTTCTGGCATTTCTTTCTTCAAAACATATTTTCTGATGTTGTTTTATTTATTTTTATTTTAATTTTATTCTGATGCTTTTGATATTATTTATGGTAAGATATTATTAACAACATTTCCACACCTTCGATGTGGTATTAAATATATCTATGATTTGCCAAAAACAGCAGCACAACGCACATGATAAAGAAAATATAAAATTAAGGTATGAAAAACTACCATAACTAATGTTTAAGCTTGTGAAACAAATAAAAAAAATTGTTGAAGGAAAGTTAAAAAGAAAAGAAAAAATGTCATTGTTTTTTGTCAAACTTGGTTACAAAGAATGATCATCAGAATGACCAACCACATCTTGAAGATGACGGGTGACAGTTACAGGTTACAAAAGTACGGATATCACATGCCGATGTCAAACTTAAACATTTTAACTATTTTTCAATATGATGGTTTTATTGATGGAATTCTCTGTTTGTTTTGCTTATTTTTTTTTGTGTTCGTGATGCTTTATCTTTCTAACCCTTCCCGTGCTGTTGGTTCTTTTATTTTACTCATATTAGAGTGTAAAACAGTTTGATTCGTTGATTAGACAGTTGATGTTTCATCATCCAACGTGAACAAAAAAATATCTTTGTCAGAAAGAAAAATAAATAAATGTTTTTCTCTATTATGCGCAAAATAAAAGAAACCAAAAAGAAGAAAGAAATTTATACATATTTTAGAAATATTACATAAAAGGTAATGTAATTGCTTTTCTGCGTATAAGGCGACACTCCAGTAAGAAGTTTGAGTAGAAAATTAAAAAGTTGACTTGATAGTTTCACAAGACCTTTAAGGTTTCTTTTTCTTTATTTATTTTTTTTTTTTTTTTGCTGCATTCAATTTTATGTGTTAATGAGACTGTGAGACTGTATGTAGTGTGATTGACAATGATAATTAATTTCAAAGTGTTTATTTCCTTGTATAAACAGCAGAAGCGATTTATGCATTAAGATTAGCAGGCAAAGTTTCACTTCAGTAGAAAATTGAAGGCTGGCAATATCAATCAAGAATACTTTTATAAAAGAATTGAAATAATTTTTAATTCTATGAATTACAAGGAAGAGATATTTTCATTTAAAGGGACATGGAAGAAGCATGCTATCTGTAATTGTAGTTATTGCTTTTAAATTGACGTGTAATTGTGTTTGTGTGAGATTTTGTAACGCATTAAAATTATAAATATCAATTGATTATATTAATAGATTTGAAGGCTAGAGAATTATTTGGAATTCTTTTTTTTTAATGCTTTCTTAAGAAACGTTTGCTACTAAAGAAAAAATTGGAAATTAAAAATTTACTGCCACTGTGGAAATTTGATGTGTTGCCTTTCACAGTCCAAAAAAAAGAAGTCCGTACGTCTTCTTTGAAAATTTCATGTGTCAATCTTTAACGGTTCCATAGAAAGGCAGTTGTAACGGACGGTCAAATATTGTGACGAAAACAATACGATTACGTTTTTATATTTTGTATACGAAATCCTAAAAATAATGTGTTTTTATATAAATTTCGTTAAGGCTTTTAAGTCATAAAACCGTTTCAGTTTGATATGTAGGATAATTTAAATAAAATTAATATCTCATTAAATTATTTATTTTATTTAATTTTATTAAATTCGTATCATAATTACAGCGTATTCAGTAAGAAAGCAAGAATAGGCAAACTGAAGAGATTTCTGAAAATGAACTAATTTCTTAAAGTTGTTATTTTTTTTAGCAAAAATTTATTAAAGTTTAAATAAATTAATTTAATATTCCGTGGTTTAATTTTAATTGCTAATTTGCGTAGTGTTATTATATAATCGTAGTGTTATTGCGATATTTTATGTTATTTTTATTTTTTAATTTTTCAACTGCACAAAAGAGCCGAAAAAAGTCAGTCGTATACAGCGGATAGAAAAAAAAATTATATCATTTGTTGATTATTGTCTTTTTCATTATTATTTTTTTAAATGTTTGTGAGAAGTTTCATGTAATTCCAGAAGTGCTTTTGCCCTCAATAATCAATATCGCTGAATTTAATAATTTTTAACAGGATAATAGCACGATTTTATTAAAGTTTAATTAATTTAAAATTTTATTTGCGTAAAGCATCTGCAAATGTTTTATTTTAACTGACCTTTATAATTAATTTTTATACCCTTCACCACAAAAAGTGGAAAAGGCTATAGGCTATAATATATAAGTTTGTCATTCCGTGTGTAATTTCTACAATATCCATTCCGACCCCATAATGTGTATATATTTTCACTTCTTATGCATAGCGAAGTGGATTCAGCGATGTCCGTCTGTCCGTCCGTGCTAGTGTTGAAATCAATGTGTCAATAGATCAGATATATTGTCGAAAGCATGGTCGGTCCATGTCCTTCGAGGCAGCAGGCAAAACACCACGCCTACCTCTATTTTTTTATGTCATTTGGAACAATAAAGTAACTACGGCAAAAAAATAAATGTATAGGGCAATAAAGAATTAAAAAAATAAGAAAAACCCTCAAGTAAAATAATTGGCACTCGCCCATATTTTCCGAGTGTAAAGAAAATAAGAAATTTAAAAATTTTTTTTTAAATATCAATACGGGTATCATTTCTTAAAAATGCTTAACTCATTAAGAGCCGATGGTAGTTTTATTTAAAATAATCTATATGCGGTACTATTTATTTAAAAAATTTGTGCAATATAATTTTCCAAGCAAAACATAAACTCTTGATGATATTGAATTTATTTGATAATGGAACTTAAATTTATTATCAAGAACTACACCTAGACAATTTAATCTCTCTGCAGCTTCAATCTAAACATTCCGAATACAAATTGATATATTATTCATATGAAATTAATTACCAAAATACATAGACTTAGTTTTTTCAGCATTGATGACCAAATAATTTCCATCCATTCAATTTACTGTTTCTTCAACATAATAGCAAACATTTGGCTGAAAAACATACAAAAATTGTTTATCACCCATAATAACAACCTGTAAGTCATTAGAAAAGGCATATGTTATAGTCGCAGAACAATCGTATATTTGAAAAAGATCATTAAGAAACATTACCAACAAAAGTGGCCCTAAAATAGAACCTTGTGGCACCCCAGATACTACTGGCAAAACAGTACTAGACTTTCGTTCAGTGATACATATTGACGACGAATTTGCAAAAAAGGAGGATACTAGCCAACAAGCACTAGTTGAAAATTTGAAAAAGTGAGCCACTTATTCAATAAGCTTAGAAGGCTCTATTCAGATCAAGTGATAATTGTACTGCTAGTCGTCCATCACATAAGGCATATCGAATACCATCAGTCATTGTTTTTCTAAAATTTTAAGGACTAGGTCATTTCGCTACAGCTTACTTATCTCGTCAGAAAACTTCTCACAAATATAAAATAATGTACAATAACCAACATTGATTTCACGTTTCTTTATCCACTGTATACGGCTGACTTTTTTTCGGCTTTTTATACAGTTTAAAGATGTTGAAAAATAAAATAAAAAACAACAACATCGAGACGTGCTTTCACCTTGGATAATTAGAATGGCAAAGTAGCACGATAAATTTAAAGTTTTATTTATTTAATTTAATATTCCCGTTTTTTTAAATTTTAGTAAATATTGTTTATTATTTTTAATTTTTTTTCAATATTTCGCCACACTGTTGAGTGGCATCTTGAGGAAACAGGAAACAAAAATATTAATATTAAAAAAAATGACATAGTGCTTAAAAAATTAGAGAAGAAAAACATCTGTTTAAATAAACAAAAAGTTTGATAGTCGTATGGATAAAAACTGACGTTTCTTTAATACCACACGGCAATTTATCGTATTTACAAAGTTTTTGGTTTGGTGTTGACCTTTAACTGATCAGTATGTTGCAGAATAAAATCTCAACCAAAGCTGATTATAATTTTTTTTTAATAATTTCTATACTATAATTGGGGAACTTACATTCATTATTATCAATTTAATATATATTTTTTTTGTTGTTGTCTGTCTATAATATTGGGGTTATTTTTTATTTTATTCACATTTCAAACAGCCGTTTAAATAACTGAGACACGTTATTTAAAAACTATTTTATAGTCGATTTCTTTTTCTTCTCTTTGTTCAATAGTTCAGCTCATTTAAATTAAAAAAAAAATAAAATTTTAATTAAAATCAAAATAAACTCAAACCGTTTTAATTACTTTGTTATGTATTTTTTATTTGCTCTATCATGGCAAAACATTCAAAATCTATAACTTCAAAAAGTTCCTTTTTACGATTTGAATTGTCTTTATTTTATATTTCAGCTGCATCTAGATGCAGTTTCTTTGTTTAGTGATTTATAAATAAATTTTCCACAATATTTAAAGGGTGCCAAACACTATTTTAAAATAGTTTATTATATTAAAATTGATCTAAAAACATTAATATTTGGTGTACAAAGTCATTTAAATATTTGTTGGTTTGACTGAAGAAAGAATTGTGTGAAAATGTATGGCCTAAAATTTTTTTTATAATTTTTAAAGAGTAAAGTGGAACTAAATGCCTAAACTGTAACTAAAGTTAGTTAAATATTTTTTTTTTCAAATCGAGAACGAGCGGTTTTTATTTGAATAAACATTTTAAGATAAATTTATTTTTTTTTTCTTGTCCAATTGTTTGTTAGAAAAATATTGTTAGATTAAAATCTTAGATGTTGTTTGTGTCAATGGGTTTAAAACAAGAAATAAAATAAAAATTTTCTTAGACCACCCTCATGTTGTTGTAGTATAACTTTATGTTAATTTAATTGCTATTTCCTGTTTTTTTTATTGACTTTAAAGAAAATCATTAAAATTTCTTAAAATTTTCTTAAGAATGAGAATTTTATCATTTACTGGTGACAGTGAGATAAATGTTTAGTTTCCAAGATTTTTGGTGGTTTTGTGCATTTAAAACAACAACATCTGTTGACGTGAAACTTGAAAAAGCATTGTTAGTTAAAAAGTGAATTAGATTTGTTTTTGTGAAGGCGTTTGTTTATTCATTGATTTCTTTCTAACGTAACCTTTTGAATAAAGACAACTTCAAGCATTGAAAAAATAATTTTTTTCCGTTTCGATTTTTATTTTCTTACAATTGTATCTTAGATATGGCTACTTGGTGTCATGTTAACGGTCTTTCTTTTCCTAATTTAATTCAAAACAAGACATAAATCGTGACTAAAACCGTCTTTTTTGAGAAATAAAACAGTCAGATTATTGTATTGTGTTGCATTTAAAATATTTATGTTACAAAACTAAACAAGTTCAATACGAAACCTAATGAAAAAAAGGAGACTTATTGAATAAAATAGATTTAAAAAGCGGAAAAAACATAAAATACAAAAATGTATATGAGAAATTTATACTGTATTCAATACAAGAGCTAAAAACACATATAAATTTTCAAATTTTATAAATACATTTTACTTTTATTTAATTACGGCCGTATGCAAAAAAAGTCTTACTTGAGCTTTAAAGTACTAATTAGTTAAAAAACACTTTAAGTGTAACAGACTGTTTTAGTTGACAATTTCTAGTTAATGATGTATAAAATAACATTATTTCATCAGGGTAGTTGAATGTATAAAAAATGCTTTTATTGTTTTCAGTAAAACTAACACATCTTTTTTTTATTAATATTTTTTTTTTAAAGATGCAAAAAACCAAATTTGCAAGATTTACGAAGAACTTACAAAGTATTTTTTTAATATTAAAAATTATCTAATTATTTAGAGAAAGAGCTTTGTTTTGATCATATGTACATCAATAAAACTTTTCTTTTCTTTACATTGTGTTTAGCCAAAGCTCAAGCAACTTTAGAGCAAATACGACTCACCATACTTTGTACTGAGCCATGAACGTCACCATGGTCTTGAAGCTTAAAATATTATTAAAAAAGATGGTGAAATTTACAGTTACAATATCCTTTTTTATACACTTACTCACAGCAAAATGAAGCCGACCAAAACCTGTGTTTGCCTTGGGTCCAATGTAATATCAGCTTTTATAAGGTTAACAATTCTTGTTCCGGTTTCTTTTCATACCGATATTTTTATTAACTTGAACATCCGAAATAAAATCTTGATCGATAGTATTTTGTACTTTTTTATACTATCAAATTATAAAATTATCGGGTTTTTCAACAGGGACGCTACAAAAGAAGAGCGACAGGGACAGCAAACGACGCCATATTTCTTGCCGCTCTTTTGACATTTATCTTCAGTAAGTTTTGCCACTTCATGATGGAAAGATATACGAGCCAACAACGAGTCGAAATTATTTAGATTTAAGCGATGAGCTCATTTCTGGCTGAATGGCTTCGTGAATAAACAAAATATACGTTATTGGTCAGGCAGCAATCCACACGTACTCCATGAGTCATCATTGCAATTCGAAAAAGTTACGGTTTCGTGTGGTTTATGGGCCGGCGCCGTCATCAGGCCGTACTTCTTCCATGATGATTAAGACTGGCTCGTTACTGTGAATAAGAATCGTTACCGTTCAATGATAACTGAATACTTTTGGCCCCAATTGGATGTTATGGATTTGGAGGACACGTGGTTCCAACAAGACGGGGCCACAGGCAACACAGCGAATGTCACAATCAATTTATTGGAAACCAAGTTTGGAGAACGTATTATCTCACGAAATGGTCCAGTCGATTGGCCGCCACGGTTGTGCGATTCGACGCCGTTAGACTAATTCCTGTGGGGCTACGTCAAGTCTATAGTCTACGCCAACAAGCCAGCGATGATTGATATATTTCGTACGAAGTATCGGACGATTTCTGCTTGAGTTCAGCGTCTGGACTTCTGCAAGCGTGCCCGTGGTGGCCATGCAAAATAAATCGAGTTTCATACATAATCGAACGCACTTTCATAGGAATAAAGAATTTCATTGATATCTAAAACCATTTACGTTTTATTTAAAAACAACTTTTGTAGCGCTCTTATTGAAAAACCCTGTATTATTTTTTTTACAATCATAATTATCTTAATTTCTTAAAATATCCATTCATCAGTTTAAATAAACACAATTTATTTTATTCAATTTTCTTTTTTTTTAACTTGTAGAACAACAAAATGCAAATGTCACTTTATATTGGCTTTAAAGTGGATTTCTGCCTTTTTTTTAATACTTAAAGTTAGGGAAGGATTATAAAAGATTTTTTAGAGTAAAACTTTTTTTGAATACAACTTAAAGAAATTTAGCTTTAAGTTTTTTTTGCAGACGGCCGTTAATGTGTTTAATGTGTTTCTTAAAGTAAAGAGTGTGTGTGTGTGTGTTAACAAGTTAACTTACTGTAACTTGAAATATAGTTATTTTTATAATCTTCGCAAATTATCATAGTTTATTTATTTTATATATTTTTTTTTGTTTTTTTTTTTTTGTTTTTGACTGATCATATAAAAAGTAGAATGCACTTTTATTTCCTATATAATGTTCTCGATTCGAATTTTTAAATCATTTAACAAATTCAAGTTTTTCTCTTTATAAACCTCGGGCTAGAAATTATCATTTGCAATAGCAACCAGCTTCCTACTTATATTTCCACATTAAGTGGGTCATCATTTTTAATTTTTATCGGTATAAATTATACTGAATAAGTCGTTCAGCTATTTTATTGTTTTAGATTAAGAAATATTAAAAAAATGATAACTATAGGTATTGTTTATATACATAGAAAAAAGATTGGTAAAAAATCAGTTAGAATATTGAAAATTTAACTAATAACATCATAATTTAAATTAAAAAAAAATAATAAATAATCTTTACACATTTTTTGTATTATGAACTAAGAAATTATATTAGATCTTAAAGATTAATCGTAACAACAGTTAACAAAGTTTAGCTGACCAATTTGTGTCTTCACTAAAACCTATTCTGGTTATTAGGAACTGCAACGAAACTTATTCAGCACTTCAGTACCGAACTCCAAATATTGGTAGTCAAAATCACAAATATCGAGTGCATTATTTCTTCTGAATTTTTTGAAATAATAAAAATTAAATTTATATACAAAATATAGATATGTGAAAAATAAGATTTATTGAAAGTTGCGAAAATTTCTGCAATAATGTTAAAAGGTAAGTTAAAGACATATGTAAATAAAATTGATTCTCAAAAGGTTTTATTACTTCGCAGTGAAAAAGCGTGCAGTATGGAATGTAAAACGGGAGACAATGGCAACTTAGGTGTAAAGCATTAAAGCGTGAGGAAATCATAATGCTTTTATTATTTGTTTTATTCAATTCGCAATAATACTTTTATCGACTATCGAATCAATTTTTAAAATATTTGGAAGCACCGCATTAATTCAGTCCTTTTAACTGAATTTTATATAATATCTACAACCGACCAAATTCGATTGGCAACAAATTCGGTTCTCATGACGAATCTTTTTTCTCTTTGTACGCATCACAACAATAAAAAAAATATTCTACTGAAAAATTTTACGTTTTTATGAAGTTGCCAGTTTATTTGTTTTTTAAACTCTTAACAGAACAAGACGTATTTAACCTTAATTTTGGCAATTTACTTACATAGAGAAATTTAAGCGTTAGTTTATTATTTGATAAGTTAATATTTGCAAAAATGAGATTTATGAGCAATTAAAATACATAATTTAAAGTAAACATAATTATTTACAATTTAAAGCTAAAAATTTTTAATTTTGTTACTTAAATGGAGTAAGTTAATTGTTTCTTTTGTTATGGAAATCATACTGACCCAAATTTCATATGTAGTATTAGCAAAAAAATTGTATTAAAACCTTAAAAATAAAAATAGTTAACACAAAATAATTTTTATCAAATCTATACAGGATTTATTCAAATCTAAAAATTTCAGTCAAATAATTTTATTTGAATTTTTAAATTTAAATTAACAAAGTTTAGTTAAAGCAGCACATGAATTCGTTAAAATTACATCGTAAACGTAAATAAAAGTGAATAATTTTTTCATTTTTTTTTCTTTTATTTAAATTTTTTAATTTACTAAAGAAAAGTACACTTAAAGAAATTACGTAGAACTTTACTAATTTATTTCTGTATTATTAATTATGGTTTTTCGAACTAAAAAAACTCATAGATTAAAAAAGAAGTCCAGCAACATCAAATTTTCTTATATTTGATATATTTACTTAAAAAAATAAGAAATAAAATGTTAAATAAAAAAAAAAATAAATAAATAAGAAGTAAATAATTTTAGGAAAAAAGTAGAATAGAAAATTTTTTTAATTTCATTTTTAAATTTTTTCTTTGTCGCAATTTAAAATGTCAAATAATTTAAAGTCTTTAGGTTGAACCATATTAAAATATTTTTGCGATTATTTTTGGCCTATTTTTCTGAATTCTAAAGACAAATTTCAATTTCTTGCAATACTCCACCTATACGCCATTAGAAACAAATATATTTTCGTTATTAAAAAAAAAATATTTATTAATTTAATTAAATAATAGGAAACAAGTGAGAGATGGAAAAATTAAATTAACTAAAAGGGTTTAAAGTTTTTCGTACAAAGAATTGCATTTTTTAAGTGATCACAGATAAAAGCCCGTTTCCTTCTGGGACGCATAGTTAGCCAAATTAGAAATAGATATTCCCATGTTTCTTTTGTAACATTAAAAGTATGTATGTATTCTTATAGTTTTCATTTTTCAAATATTGATTTGGAGAAAGTGTTTACATGGGGCAATAGTATTGACCCTAGCAAACACTATCCATAAGGTGGTATTGTATGCCGCCGCTCCGCTGGCCACAATCCATCACAAAAATCACACGCAATAGTATTGACCCTTGTGAAAACCAACTGTATGCTGGCATTGCATGTCACATCTCCTTTTCGCCACTTTGGTCAAAATATCTTAGAGACATAAATTTGGTAAACTGGCTTTCAATACAAATAATTTTAATTTATTTAGATTTAATTTAAAAGGTTTTGGAATATCTTTTTTTATATTTATAAATAAATATGTATGTATGAATATGTATGTATGATACTGCGTACAACATATTTAACTTCACACTCATATATGTTTTACGCAAGGCGTTACGTCAAAAACATGAATAACTAGACATATTTATCTTTAAACACATTTCTAAAGGTTGAACGATTCCTAGAGGAGACCTGATAACTAGCAAAATTGCATTTTTTGATGTCTTCTGTAACTTTGTAGACAAAAAGTTTCCCTTTTTCTTTTTAATAAATATTTATTGCTTATTCTTAAAAATTAACTGTCTGTATACAAAATATAATGCTTTGAAGTATCTTTAGGAGTCTATTAACCTGGATCTATGGAGGTTGGTTGGAGGTCTAAGGAAAAGATACCTATAAAACCTAATCGGTGGAATATTGTGAATTTTGGGTGAAAACCGAAAAACATTTAAGAAAATTACAAGCCTTATAAGTTTTTATTTTCCAGGATCGTCAACTTAGGTCCATCGTAGCGCCGTAGATGCTTAAGCTATAGTGTTACCAAGATACGGTTTATAAACCCAGACTCCATTTCTCAGGACATACCAAGATTCAGATAAATCCAATAAGCAGCTTAAAACTTCCAGATGTAATACCATTGTGCAATGCTGTTGCATCCTCAAAGGAGGATTTAAGTTTACTTCTGATGGTGCTCAAGAAGTTCTAAGATAGGAGAGCCAACGGAATAGTCAATTGCTCTCATAGAGGCTCAACTGATTTTGATATCTTAAAACATTTAAGTGAGGGGAAGGTTTATGGACTTTTGCTGCAAGTGAACAAGTCAAAAACAATTCTTTACAATTACAAAACTTTGTAAAATTTTAAATATTTTCTCAAATTTTTTAAACGGCAATTAAACAATTCTTGGCATTCCATTAAATATTACGTATTTTATTTTATCTTTAAAATCTTGCGAGTCCAAGTAGACACGCGGTCATATACATATCAGTTGTATTAGAAATAGAAAATCTTCTAAAGTAAAATGCGTTTAAAATGCATTTTACACAAATACTGTGACATTTGTCTACATCTAACAGAATATCCAAAGGTGTAGAGATTTAAATAGAAAATGTGTGGCTTAAATGGCTTTTTGGCTTTTCTACTGCCAGTTTAACTTGTACTTGTACGATTTTCTATTCTGTTATCTTTTTCCATCTTTTTTTTTTTCAAACATTTTTTAAATTGTACTTGTTTCTACAGTTTAGTTTTCTTTTTATTTTATTAATCTAAATATATATACAACACGAGTTAAAGCACGCGCAGAATGTAAAATTAAAAAAAAATAAAAACATTAACGTAATAAAAAAAAAAATAATAATAAAAAAGAATCTGCAAAACAACCGTTTAAGTGTCAATCTTGAAATACTAGTTGTTAAAGCTGGCCAAGATGTTAAAAAAATAGTGGCATAGTTGCATTTAAACAGGAAGAGGAAAATAGAGAATGAATTGTATAGAATCAAAATTAGAAATAATATCAGCATAAGAGAAGCTTCAGCCAAAAAATACGCTTAAGACAAAACTATAAACGTGCTAACAACGTAGTTTAGCTGTGACTGTAAAACAAAAGAATCAAAAGAAAACATTGTTAATATAAAATAAATTTTAATTTTACAATGGCTTAAGGGTATTCAAATATTTTTGCGCTAGAAAAAAATTAATTCAACTAGTTCACATATTATTTAAATAAAATAATAAATAACTAAAATCACTTTTCCGATACAAACAAAGAATTTCAACAGATCTGCCGACTATAAGCATATCGCTGACTTGCTTCAATAACGTCATAACTCAAAAAAATTCGTTTCGAGATAATCGCAGTTTAAATTTTTGACTTGTTCTGACCGGCGAAAAAAATATGAGACTGCTTAAGTTTCTACTACAATTAGTAAAATAATTCTAAAATTTAAAAACCATTGTAGAAACCTTTCATCAATTATATTAAAGGGGAGGTCTTGGACAAAATATGTGGATTGTTTTAATTATGACTTAATATTAAATTAATACATTATGTGCGAAAAGTCGATACATTTTAAAAACTTTCATTTTTTCATACATACTGTCACAATATGAAATTTGACAATGTTTTCAAAAGCGATATGATTTTTACGTTATGAAGCTTACTCCAAAACTCAAAATGTGTCGTTCTTATTGATAAAGTTTTCAAACATGAAATGAAATAACGACTTATTCTCTTAAAACGTGGAAAGTACAAAAGACATAAAGCTTAAACTTTTACACAATATAAAGCATGAAATGGCGAACAATTCTGTATGGTTAACTCCAAAATTTTAAATTTTGAGTTATGACGTTGTTGAAGTAAATGAGCGATATCGTTACTAAAATTGAAATAATACTAAACTTAAAGCAGATGCTTATACAGGTTTAATATTGTTAATAAAATAAATATTGTTAATAAAATAAATAATCAAAATCTGGCAACTTCTGTTGTAGTTGTCTGCATGTGTGTGGTCAGAAAACAGAGGTGAATAAGTTACTTCCACCAGTGGTGTGTATAGAATATTATGACAATTAGTTAAGACAAGTTGAGCAACCTCATGTAGATGTGCATGTTTTAAAACAGAATTTCATGAGTTCGATTCGAGTTCACCTTCGAAAATGCTACAAAGGAAAATTATAACAACAGTTTAATATATACTGGCGAAACTAATCCAATTAATTTAATACCGAAAATAATTATTGTTATAACGCCATTAAAAATTGAGAAGCAGTGGTACAGACCTCCCGGAAAGGAAAAGACAGTTATTGTGTAAAGCCATGGCATGATAAATATTTTATTAAAGATGTCTATTTAATATTAGTATAGATAATTTTCTAGGTGCCATTATCATAAAGAGAAAAAACTCTAGCTGATGAGTGGCTTGGGTATAAAGCATAGTGGAGTAGTCTGTGGATGGTTTAGGTTACTAAACAAGACATCGAGTAGTTAATGTCTCGCCAGAGTAACACAGCAGAGTAGTGTGGATGGCTGCGTTTGTAATAATAACGCATGTGTAGTAAATACGAGACCGTAAGATCAAGAAGTATAGCCAGATAGATAGAATTAGAAACATATCGTTTCACAGTGGCAAAAAAGGAAAAACGTACCAAAAAAGAAATGTCAGGTGGTATTTACGTTTATCCCTTTGACACCGAATTAATTCCGGCCATTGAAAAGGTCTATATATGACATTTATAGCTTAAAAAAGCTTAAAAGGACATGTGTAAAAAATTATGGGGACACATTTTTATTACAAAGTGGAGTTTAAAGATGTACATTTTAATGTACAATCTGCTTCGATATAAAATATAAATATACTTATGTATTTTAACATAAAAGAAAGTTAAATTTTCCTTAAAAAAATAAAATTTCACACATTAGAAGTAGCGTCGATGATGACCAGGAAAATATAAAAAACAGATCTCAACTTGTCTTGAAATTTTCCAAAGCTTAAACAATAACAACAGAACGAACCGATAGCTGTAAATTAATCGCATGTTTGCTACAATTTGTACCAGTGACTAGTTTATATAATCGATGGCAACGCAGCAAAGGGTTAAGACTCCAGGTAAAAAGAAAAAGAAATTCGTCGAATTCGGAAGTATTATTTTCATTATATTTAAAATTAGAACACGAAGCTTTTCATAAAAACATTATTTTAAAAGAATAAACTATCAGAAAAATTTTAATAACTTAAATAATTAATGACTTAAATTAATTTTTTTTTTTAATTTCTAAAAATATTTTTTAGAAAGAATAATTATTTTACAAATGTACTAGACAGCAGTATTACAATTGTAAAATATTTTTTTTTATCAAAAAAAATGTTTTTAGAAGTTAAAATAATGAACTTAAACCAAAATTAATTAAAATTCATTTTTAACATCCACAGTTCAACTCCTACTTTCATTAAAATTAATTTATTAAATAATTTATGTGTGACCTTATTTCTTTTAATTTCAATACAGTTTGTAGGTTTGTCAGTTATTTATGATTTGGCGTATCTCAAGTTTTGCATAGTTTCAGCAAAAGATTTTTTCGGCGAACTATTTTATTTTAGGTCAGAAAATATGTCACATAATGGAAGAGTTGAACCCTAATGGAACATCCTTACATTCGCCTACGATGTAAGCGATATCAACTAATCTAATGCTCGAATTAGTTAAAGACATAACTAGATTTTCTGTATGGAATCATTGTTGAATTTCCCATCCATAATAAAAAAAAAGTTTATCACGGAGCTTGCTCTAAGTTCACAGATGTCTCCTAACAGATGATTCTTAAGACTCTGGTGTTCTTTTAGAATTAAAATATAAACTATCAAATATATATTAAAATATTAATGAGTCTGAAGATCTAGCTTCTAACTGAATCTTGCTTGTTTTTTATCTTCCATGTAATTTTATTATTATTTTCACTATATGAATTTAAATTATTCGGTGTTAAGAATCGATTGAACTTCTGAGGCTGACGGCAATAGACACGCATTAAAAGGCGCAAAGTGATATCGGCGCCGTCGTTTATTAGATAATACACATGTGTTTACTGTTATTGCTGCCATAAATGAATCCCCTTAATACAAACATAATATGTCATGCCTACACATACTCCGATTTAAATCGAAGAGTTCATTCAATTTTGCATAAATTTATCAAACACAATTTTTAACACAATAAATAAACAACGTCTTCCATAGCGACATGTAAAAAACGAAAAAAAAACCACATTCAAGACTGAAATTCATTTATCCATATTCACATTCACAGAAGAATAATTCTGACCGCAAAACTTTTCCTTGTTTTGTCAGTTTTGTAAACAAGTTTAGCTAGTTTTTCTTTTTGAATTTAAGGATTTACTTCTATTCTTGCATTTCATTTACGGTAATTATAATACTTGTAATCTTTTTCAAAACTTACTTTTCTATGCAAATAAATAAATAAATACAATTTTCTTAGATGTCAAATTCAAGTCACAAAATTGTAAATTCTGCTGGCTGTTTATTTATTCAGGCTAATTCTTAAAACCAGCATTTTGGCCAGAGTGTTTGTGTGTAAAAATTGCCGTTTGTCTTGTTGCCTTCCTGATTTGCTTAAGCATTTTTTTTTGTTCTTTTCTTTTGCTGGTGGCTCAAGATAGTATCAATGCCAAATGCCGCTTATAAACCTATTTAAAATGCTTTGTACCAAGTCTTGACAAATATAACTGTGCAGTCGTATGCAGTTGCAATTGTGATCATTGTCATCATCATAGTCATTATCATAGATGTAATTATTTTTATTTATCTATTTTTTTTTTCATTTTTTTTTTATTGTAAGTCTCTATGTGTAGAAGAATGTATTGGATAAGTTATGGCTGCTGGTATTAGTTGTTGCTTTATAGATAGGCAAGCAAGTTGAATATTTCTGTTCCAAGTTCTAACTTGTCTCATATTCTTCTGTATGGCTTGATTCGCCTATTAATGTGTTTACAAATGTATTTTATATTCTTAACGAACAAACAACTATTAAGAGCTGAGAAAATTAGGCCAAACAATTTAGTACTCAAATGGTGAATAGTCTTTGATTGTAAAAGTTACTACTGTTATTGCTGCTATTGGTTACTGCTTATATTGTTTATGGAAAACCTCCGACGACCCAACTGCAAGTTGAAAAAATTTTGCTTCTTATTTTTTCTACAAAGCTATTTATTTATTTTATTATCAGTAATAAAAGAGTGTTAAATTATACGAGGATAAAAACGGAATAAATTGTTCCAGTTTGGCGAAATTTCTTTTTACTAACGAAAATAAGCAGCGCAAGTGAGAGAAAGAGAGAGACTGAAAGAACAATGTCAAATAATTTATATCTATGCTTAATAAAGTTTTTCTGCGGTATTTATAAAATATTAAAATAAATTTAAAATATATTTTTGGACAAATTTTTATAAATATTGTCATAATACACATTTCAAACTTATTTTATTTTTTATAAATAATTAGTGAAACAACTTGTTTATCTATTTGCGACCAGCTTAGTTTAAGGTTAATGAAAAAATTTTACAGTTTGTGCCACTTACTTAAAAAACTATTTTAAAAATTATATTTCAAATAACATTCGTATTCATGTATTATTTCTACTGTTCTTACATTTCGTTTAATAGCTCCCTTTAGTCTGAAGATGAAGATGACTTTGTAAAAAAAATCTTTAAGGATGTTCAAATATTCTTTCAACGAGCTTTCAGTAAGCCTGTGTTACAGAAAACTGCTCAATATGTTAAACTCTTATTCACACTGCAGCAGAGTTAACACGCTGCATTAATTTGAAGCATCATTGTTGGCCTATATTTTGTACTTACTCCATTGATATCTGTCGAACTTGAGTCAATATTTCGACCACATGGAGTACGAAGTATTCGCCGCTTAGCATTTATTATTATTGAGATGTGCTTCAACAATAAAAATGTTTATTTTCTAGAGCTTTAAGTTCTAAGTTATGGAATAATATCGCAATGCCGTTTTTAATAATAATAAAAATTAATTTTTTTTTTTTGCTATTGATATTTGAGTAAAATGGCTGGAATTATTGATATCATTACTTACGACTTTTCATTAAGACTGAAATTTGAGACGTGTTTTCAGAGGTGTTGCACCATCAACAACAAGTAATCAAAGATTTTTATTAGATCTTATGCTTAGATCTTTAACCAGGGTTTTATTTGCGTTTTTAACAGAAATCCGTACGATACCGTTTTATTACTTGTTATTTCTTATTTGTTATTTTATTATTTAGAACTAGATTTTTCGAAAGCAACACACATATTTTTTTTTTACATATAAATTATATGTGTTCCTAAATTTTGCATGTTGTCTAACACACATACGAGGTTTGATCAAAAATAACTGTTAATTTATTTATTATTATCATTATTATTTTTTTTTTTGTTATGTTGGTACACATGTCTGTTATATATGTTGGCAATATCAGCCATTTTAGATTATCAGTTTGTTTTTGACAGAAAAAAAGGTTAGCCGTGTTTTGGTGTGCTCTTCGATTTTTTACTATTCGAAAAAATGGATCAAAGAAACTGTATTCAGTTTTGTGTAAAAAATGAAATTAAATGCGCAAGAACATTTGAAATGTTGACTGTGGCGTTTGGCGAGTCTGCTATGAATAGAACGCAAGTTCAAGTGTGGTATAACCGTTTTAAGGAAGGTCGAGAAGATGTAAATGACGATGCTCGTCCTGGTCGCAGGAGCACATCAACAACCGATGAGAAGACATTGAAGCAGTAAAGAAAATGATTTTGGATAATTGTCCAATCACTATCAGAGAGATTGCTGATGATGTTGGCATATCGTTTGGCTCATGCCAACCAATTTTTACGGATATTTTTGGCGTGAAACGTATGGCAGCGAAGGTTGTTCCAAAATTACTAAATTTTTAGCAAAAACAACGTCTCATGGACATCGCTCAGGAGCTGTTGAACATCGTCAACCACGATCCAGATTTACTTAAGAAGGTCATAATTGGTCAAGAATCATAGGTGTATAGCTATGACATTTAAACTAAAGCCCAATCATACCAGTGGAAGCCTCCAGAAGTGCCAAGACCGAAAAAAAACACATCAAGTTCGGTCAAATGTAAAAGCTTTGCTCACTGTTTTCTTCGACTGCACTGGCGTGGTGCATCATGAATTCTTTCCACAAGGTCGTACGGCCAATAAGTAAAACTACGTTAAAGTAAAGCGTCGTTTGCGCGAAGCAATTCGTCAGAAACGCACAGAATTGTGGAAAAAAAAACAATCATGGATTTTGCACCATGATAACTAGAGATGAGCGATATTTCAGCACCTGTGATTAAATCACTGTTATTAAAAAATAACTGGTCACTACAGTGACTAAATTGATCAGGTAACAGTTCCGCGTAAGAACGTTCTTTTATATTTGCACACATACAAAATTTAATTGAACTTTGTGAAAGAGAAATATAAGTACTTTTGATTCTTTCATTCTTTCATATGTCAAAGCAGCGTCTTTGCTGTGTGTCTTTTTCTACTTATTAACAACAGCCATTCTTTTTTCCAAACTTCACGCATACATATCTAAAAGAAAATTTTGTGTGCTTTTTTTTATTTTAACCTATAACCAATCAATGTTACCGAATTCTATATTTCTGGGCAAATTTAATTACAGCTACCTTGAATATAGAGATCAAAATACCTGTTCCGTAATGATTACTGTTTGTATAAAATATTATTTAGTATTATATACTTTCTATGATCTTTACTTTAAAGAACAGTGATTTGAAAGTCACGTTCACTGGTAACGATGTTCTTCAAAAATCACGGCATCGCTCATCCGTAATGATAAGGCATCAGCTCACACGAAGATGCTTGTGCCTCCACCGTATTCACCGCTGACTTTTTCCTCTTCACAAAACTGAAGACACCGATGAAAGGAAAGCATTTCGCTACGATTAAGGAGATAAAAGAAAAATCGAAACAGGAACTGTTGGCGATACCAAAAGTTTTTTGAAGATTCGAAAAAACGCTGGCATAAATGTATTATATCTGAGGGGGACAACTTTGAAGGGGATAATATAGGTATTGATGAATAAATAAATACTTTTTAAGAAAATTTAAAATAACGGTTATTTTTTGATAGGACCTCGTATATGTTTATGTTATTTTTTAATATTTGTTTCCATTTAGAGAACATTTTACGTGATTTTAATGTATGTTCTGAAGGTTAAGGTTCAGAAATTTAAAATTTTCAGAAAGTGTATCATGCACTTTTAATCTTTAAATGTAAGTAATTTTTGCCTAAAAGTAAAAAAAAATGTGTTATTATGATAACAATTCATCCAATATCTATAGAAAAAAGATTTTTTTCAAGAACGTGTTGCTAACATATTTGTTGATCTGATTAATAATACAGAGTTAATTAAAGAAAAACATTAACAAGAACTCACCAAAAAGCAAGAAACTTTCTTTAGATTTTGTGGTCTGCCTAACATTTAAGAACCACTCCCAACTTTCCATCTACTTAATACAGTGTTAAAAGCCATTCTACTACTTTTGCAAGTCAATATTTAATTAAAACTCTCTTCCAGGAATTGCTAAAAAAAATTTAACCGCTAAATATTGCTCCAAATGAAGCAAAAAGTGTTTACGGATAAAATCTAAACACACAGTAATTTAATGAATAAAACTATTTTACCAGTTTATAGTGTTACTTTGAGTTCAATCTACAATTAATCATATTTTCCTAGTCGTCTTTTTATGGCGCTTAAATAAACTGCATAGAAGAGGAAGAAAAAACAAAATAACCAAAATCACTTTAAATTTCTATAAAAAACCTACTTTTAAGATAATCTTTTTTTTGTTGTTGCCTCTTAAGCAAACAAAAAACTAAAATCAATTTTCTTAAACACATCATAACACAACAGAACGGAAGAGTATAAAAATGTTTCAATCTTGATAAATAAATGCTATAAATTAGTTAAAACCTTCAATTGGGCTGAACAGACACAGAAAATTGCTTTAAGTTTTTTGAGACTTTTTTGGACTCTATGTTCTTACTAAAAAAAAGCAAAAACAACAATAAAAAAGTAAAACTTTTAATAGAATTTTTTTTTTTAAACATAAGTGTTTTGAAGTACTGGTTTTATATGATCTTTACCATGTGATAAGATTATGATGCCGAGCAGCTCCTCCAGAAATGTTATAAAAAAAAAGAAAGTAAAAATTAAAAAAAAAATTCCGCTCTTTAGACAAGTGTTTATTTATTTTAATATTATTTTTTTTTTAATTTTTTTTTTATATATTTTTTTCCTTAAGAAGTATTTCTCACATGATGAAGTTCATATAATGGTTCTTTATTGGCTGTAGCGCGTCTGGTGAGAAATTGTGCTTGTTTTTTTTGTTTATTATTTAACATCAAATTGTTTTATTTGTTCTTTCATTATTGCTGTTGTCTAAACATACACTTTTTAGTTTAGACTAAAATAATAACGGTTGGCTTTTTATATTTTCTTTTGTTAAAAATTGGTTAATTGTTTATGGCCGACAATAACGTTGAACGTTTAGTTCTTCAAAGAAAATCTTCAATAAACTGTGTAATAAATAAGAGTTTTTCTTTTCTTTTCTTTTCTTTTCTAATTTTATGCTTTTTCTGGTTTCTTTATTGTGGAGAAGAGCTTTAAGAAAATGAGGTCAATGTGATTATAATCTCATGTGTGCTAAAAGAAATAAATAAATAACTTACGTTATGGATATGGCCTTTAAATTAATGTAGCTGATTTTTTATGAAGCATTTTTGCTTTAATGAAATTGCTAAAGATTGTTGGTTGAAAAATTTAATTTCTTTTTATCAATTAGCAAAAAAAAACAGCAAATGCTGACAAGTGTTTGCTGTATGGTGCAGCTTATAGGGTGGCCAAATACTATGGTTGTAGTCAAATATCACTGTTATTGTGGATAAGAGTTAAAACAAAGTTTTAACAATCGTGTTGTTGTTTTATGTTTTAATATATATATGAGTTGTTTATTTTGAAAGTGGCATAAGTCACTTTTTTTTAAATCAAGATATTTAAAGATTTGCGTTTTAACACGTTTAAAAATATGTCATGGAACGAGGGCTGCTCTATATATTTCTGGCCTAATAGTGAAAATGCGAATATTTATAATCAAAAATGGTTTTATAGTTTTTCAAAGTATTCTCCAGCATGATTTATACACTTTTGCATGCGCCGAATCACTTTTTCCCCTCCGATTGAGACACCTCTAAAACATGGTTTTTGAACACTTCAACAGCTTCTTCTGGCGACGAAAATTGTTGACCACGCATTTTTTTCTTGATGTGCGGAAACAAGAAGAAGTCATTAGGTGCCAAGTCAGGGTTGTACGGCGGATGACCCATTAATTCGACGTTTTGGCCGGTCAAAAACACTCTGGTTTGAGCCGATGTGTGAGAGCTCGCATTGTCATGGTGAACAATGATTCGTCTTCTCTTGTTGGTTTTTCGAATTTCTCCGCTGACTTCAGGCAAACAAATTGTAGTGTACCACTCAGAAGCGACCGTCCTACGTTGCTCAAGCGGAACAGTCGCCACATGACCAGTTTTGCCGAAGAAACAGGCGACTATTTGCTTCGAAGTGCTTCTTCCACGAACAACTTTCGTTGGATTTTGCTCGTCTTTTAAGACCCACACGGTCGATTGTTGTTTCATTTCGGGTTCATACGCATAGATCCACGATCTTATGAACGTCTTTTGAAGCACCGCAATCGTATTTTTGCAACATTTCTTTGCACCAATCGACATGAGCCTTTTTTTGAGCGACTTTCAAATTGTGCGGGATCCAACGAGAACAAACCTTTTTTACGGCCAGATGTTCATGCAGTATCGAATGTATGCTGGTGGAAGAAATGTCCAAGGATGTCTCTATCTCTCGGTATGTCGCATGTCGATCTTGCATTATGAGTTCACGCACGGCATCAATGTTCTCTGGCACAACAGCCGTTTTTGGACGACCTTCACGGAATTCGTCTTTGAGCGAGCTTCGGTCACGATTAAATTCATTATACCAATTTTTCACAGTGCTATAGGATGGTGCTTCATCGCCATACAAAGATTTAAGTTCATCAATGCACTCTTGTCGTGATAATCCACGTCGAAAGTTGTGAAAAATGATGGCACGAAAATGTTCACGAGTTAATTCCATTTTTTTCTATATTAATTTTTTCAAGTCACTGTTAACAACACAAATAATGGTCGTACGTCAAAACGTTTTGAGTACGATTATGCTAAAAATTACAAACTTTCCAATGGAAATGTCAGATTGCACTTGGCAGCACTCAGTGTTGCAAGGCCAGAAATATATATAGCAGCCCTCGTACTGATGTTTTTTTTTTTCAGTGTAAACAATTTCTTATAAACATAAAAAATCCCTACTTAAGCCACTTTCAAAAAAAAAAAGTTTAGAAAAATGACTGATGAAGATTTGTGATTTTAATTTTATATATAATAATAATTCAACCCATTAACATATTTAATATAAAGGCATATTTAAAGTATTTTTTATTTTAATATTCATAATATACAAAAACGTTAGTTCATTTCGAAAAATTACATACTCAACCTTATTCTAGTTGTCGACGTCGTCGTCGTTTTAGTTTTAATATCACTTCGTATCGATGTCGACGTCAATTCAATAAAAATTTTGCATTCTATAATATTCCTGTGACGACGTCGACATCCCCAAGGTTGTTGTAAAATTTTAATTATGTTTGATACCTTTATGGTAAAATGTTTTCTATAAGTGAAGAAAATTTTGATTTAATTGATGATGAAAGCTTGGAAAAACAAGAACTTGTGTTGGAAAGAAAACTTCTTAGGCAGAATTGCAATATTATTTTGCCGTATCGCAAGTACGTACATATGTTTTGCCTGCTCCTGGCTGTGCTTTCCACGACAAATTCGACTTCAGCAAATTCCATTTCATTAGAATCGTTTCCCATGTCAACCATTTGAACTGCTCCAACTGCTCCTTCAGGATTCAAATGCTTCTGGAAGTTAAGAAGGTTTGCCACAGCTTCTTCCAGCGGAGTAAGTGAAAATTGTTTAACCATTCCGCCGCTAATGGCTTTGCATTCCGCTTTATTAGCAACCATGTTTTTTCACTTTTAATTTTAAATTTCGGCATGCCTTTAATAAAGCCCTATTCAATTCTTCATTTTGTTACCTTTTGCCATTCATCTGCTAATCTTCTATGCGGACGAAGAGAATTTAGAATTTTTCCAATTTCTTCCTATTTTTCTTTAAAATTGTAGTAATCAGTGCCGCTGCGAAAATACAATAAATCCTTGAGCAGTAATCGCAGTGTCAATAACGACAAGTAGAATAAAAAATCGAATGCGTCGACACATATCAACATTGATATGTGACGACGCCGACAACTAGAATAAGGGTGATTATGTGAGTGTAAGTAATAAATGTGAAAATACATCAGTCCAGTTTAATTTTCGTCATCAATAGGAGTGATTTACACCTCAGAAATTGTATTTTGTTTCAAATTTTTTAAATAACTGTGGTAAAATGGGGGGTATATAATTAAGCAAGTCCATCATGTCTTTGTATTTTGCTGAAAAAACTGGACGAGCTCCAGCATATAATGCCTAGGTCCCTCGGGTGTTAGCGTTATTGACACATAAATTTAATTGTTTGTATTTGCAATAAAAAAAAATTCTTTTTTAGAAAAGTGAAAATCTACAGAAAAGCACAATAGTGCTGTAATTGCACTCTTTTGCGAACTTTCCAAATATTGATTAGGTTAATATAAAATACTTCAGTTAAGTATATAAATTTCTTACATGAAGTTTTTTTTATTTATCTAAATCTAATTACTTTTATAAGAAATAATTGTTCAACAATAAAATTTCTTTAATCACACGTTCTAGTTTTCGATACTATATTTTTCTTTAATATAGAAAAAACTTTAAATAAAATATCTATATGATAAGCTCGTCTAAAAATAATGTTCATGCTACAAAAAACAAGCTTTAATAAAAAAGGAAAGAATTAAAAAAAAATATTTAAGCCACCTTATAAATAAAGAAGAAAAAAATTAAAAAAAAAAAACTTTCTTAAGGCACGATTTCGATTTGCAAAAACTTTGTAATATTTTTTTCACATGCATTTTTTTAAACATAAACCGCTAGAAATGAATTGTTTGACTTTTTTTTCTTATTTAAAATACAGAATAATATTAATATATTTATAAGCCATGTATAAAAAAAACAACAACAACAACAGATTACTAAGTCAAAAGACTTATTTTTTATTTGATTTTTTAAGTCTACTGGTTTTATGCTCTGGGGTTTTCTCGTTTGCCTGTGTGCTTTAACTGAATCAAGTGTTGAACTTGTAAACTTTGTTACATGAAATTATCTTGAATATTTTATGGAAGCATGTTGTCACACAGTGTTTGAAAATTTTTTTTTTTGTTTTTTTGCTTTAACATAAAAAAGTAGCAGTTTTAAAAAGTTGAATTTTGAACAACTTCTTAAAATGCCTCGGCATTATTAAGTTAAAGTAACCAAAAGATTTTTAACAATAATTGTTAAAATTGAATTGACCACACACAGTAAAATAGTAGGGTCTACGGCAAAAGTAATCTTATATAATATAAATCTATTTGTAAGTTTGTTTGTTTGTGCGTTGGTCAATCACTGACTGAACCGTTTTTAATGAAATTTGAATCACGGGTAGATATTTGTCCTTATGGTAAAATATGGTTTTTATATTTTCAAATAGGGGACCAGAAGAGGAGAAAACGGGGAAAATCTTAGCAAAGTCTCGACTAATCGATTTAATGAAATTCGAAACGTAGATAGGTCCTCACAATATCTGTTTCCAGAGCTAGAACTTACGTGAGAGTAAAAAGAGAAAAACGGGTATTTACGGCTGTACCGATTTTAACTAACTTTTAAACATAATTAGATATTTATGTAAAGGGTGAAATATTTTATATATATTTTTTTGTTAATAAAAAAAGTAGAGGTTAGTATACGAGAGGACAAACGCACAATTTTATACATATTAACCGATCTTAATGAAGTCCGATTCAAAAAATATTTGAAATATAGATATCTCATGATCTAAATGAACCAAGTCAATTTGCTGGATTTCTAACGTGTTCGGAGAAGATCCCCATAGCAAACAATGCTATTATATTTTACACAGAGCCTAGAAGGCCCAACAATTAGACTCAGGCAACGCCGAATTCAATGAGCTAGTGAAGTTATAATATTAAAGAAATATTTTATTTTATCTTTTATTAAACTCTTATTTATATTGTTTGTGTATTTATTGTAACTAAAATTATTTTCTAAAGATGCCAACAGCTAAGACCTTCACTTAACTTCCGTAAGTTTAACTAATCTCATCGGGTGTTTATCTAACGATGTTTTACTGCTGTGTTATCTAAAATTTTGTTAATTTAATTTTCTTAATTTCTTATTTTTTTTTTTATATTAACAGATTTTATTATACAACTAGTCACTAAGACTGTCCCTGCCAGGCAAAAAATATATTTTAAAATATTATGGTCTTCTTTACACGGAGTGCTTTAAATGTGTCAAAATTTATATGGATATTATAAAGGTTTCCTTAAAAAAATCATAGGATAAATTTAGAGGATTGTAACAAAATTCCAAATCCACGCCCACCGCCTACAAACCCAAAATCAAAAATTTTGGCGACGCCCTGCACCAACGAAGCAATAATACTTTGTGCCAAAATTCAGGTTTCTGTCTTCAGAAAGTTCTGAATAGAGAATTGCACATACATACATCCGGACGTACAACGAAATTATACATATAATTATATATATACTCGGCTCGGTGGAATTTCAGCACGGTTGGCAAATTTTATTCGTCTGGGTGTCTAATTTAACAGTGCGTGGCGATTTAGGGCGAGAGTATCATAGTTTCTATGGAAAAAACAGAATGTTTTTAGTGGCCAGTAAAAACGCTTTTTATAATTATTTTCTAAATACACAAATGTTTTGCTTATTTATTGATAATTTACATCCAATTTTCTTCTTCTAGATGCAAAAATTTATTCTAATATAAATGAATAGAAATTATTTTGGCTTAAGTTCATTTATTTTTAATTTCTAAAATTTTTTTTTTTTAGAAAAAAAATTTATTTTTAGAAATTAAAAATAATTAAACTTAAGCCAAAATAATTTATATTCATTTATATAATACTCAAAGTTTAAATAATAATTTAATAAAAATTTATTCTAATTTTATTTTTTAATTAAAAATACCCAATTCCGGGGAATTTCACTTCCCGGTTTTATTTTCCGGTTTTTTTAATTCTCAAAATCGACGCTATTCCTTCGACGCTATCTTGGCGCACGTCAAAAGTTTGAGCAGAAAAGAAAACACATGATCTTTTTGTATATGTTATCATCGCTAATCTCCCGCTTGTAAAATCACTCAATGTCATCGATCCCTACTTTTTGTTCTTTTAATTTTAATTCATTTTAATACAACACAATGTCATTTAGAAGATCTATTATATTTTATTAATTTTTGTTGCAGCATCTTTGCTATTTTTTTCTTTACTTTTTATGAATTTCTTTTGACTTCGATCCAAGCACCTCGAGCATTAGAATTTTAATTTTATTTATCAGTGATGCATAAAATCATTTAGACATTGCAATATATGCATTAAAAAAGAATTGGAAATAATTTAGTAACATTGTAGCATTACAATGCTTGTGTACGCCACAGGAATGAATGTAGTGCAAACGGCCATAGAGACCAAATGGCAGCATCTCTACATCTGATACAACTCAAATAGTCACACCAACACACCGATAATAGTGGCCATAGTAACAAAAACAAATGCATGCAATTTTTAAAACATTATTCAAATAATGTAAATTTCCGCCTCAATTTTTTGTTGTTGCCTTTTTTTTAAGATTTTACAAAAAAAACTGTGTCTTTAATGCATGCTGTTGCCACAACATAGATTTTGAAATGTTGACTTGCATTCGGTCATATTTTCTTATGTATGCAATATCATTTTTTATGCTGAAATTTGCCACACAGCACTGGTAGCATCAGCAGATACGGTGGCATTTATACGAAGTATTTTTTTTCTTCAATAAACAACTTTTTAATATCTGTTGCCTTTTAGTTTTTGCTCACAACTTAATGTTTTATGTCCTTCTCAAGTTTTGTTCCCAGAAGAAAAATATTGTGTCCGTAAAGAAGATATTAAATTTAACCCAGTTTTGCTATCTTTCGTTTGTTTCTTTTCCTGGCGTATTTTTCTTCTATACTGTTTCTGTAACGTTTTCAACTCCTGTGAGCTTTTTTTTTTTGTTTTTTACTTTTGTGAAATATATGTCACATGTTGTTGTCATTTATAATTCATATCAAGGAATTTTATGTGGCATAAAATCATGGAATACTAATGTGATAAAATGGTGTGGCCTATAAAATGGATTAAACAAGAAATAGTTGTAACAGTAACATTTTTAATGTTTTCTTGTTTTGAGAGAATATTTTAAAAAGTTGAAAAATTAAACTTTTATATGGTTTTGATGAAAATAACGTCGAACAGAATTAATAAAAATCAAATGAAATATTTATTAATTTATTTCAAAAAAAATATTGATTGTCGAAATAAACTAAATTTTGGTTCTTGGTAGTGTGTGAAAAATAATACTTAGTTTGTGAAAATAAGAAGAATAAATTTATAACTTAAGTTATTAGATTTAAAAATGTTTGTTTATTACTGTTCGTTTGAAATCTGAACGCACTTATCGTTTAAACTCCAGACTCATCAGCAGCATATTTTTTATACTCTTTTCTAAATAGATTCCCATTTCGATTGTCACCCTCCCCTCCTTTATTCAACTTTTTAAAATTCCTTTTTATTTTTAGTCAGATGCTATTGCAGGTAATATAAGGAATTAAATTTGGAAATTTAATTGATCATTTATATTCGGGGGGTGTAAACCTTTTCAGGTATGGCCAGCAGAATAAAATTTTATTTGAATTGGGAGGCTGCATCTAGAGCTCTGGATGTATCTAGAAAAGCCCATTGTAAAGGCATTTCGAAATCTTACCAAGTGATGGGCTAAACAAAGTAAAAATATTGTTACGAATGTAAGATCTGGCAACCCTTGTTGTTGTTATCCGTATGAGCGTAGTGAATAAGTTAATTAAACTAATGTTGTGTGTATAGAATAATACCACAATTAGGCAACAAAAGCTGAGCAACCTTGATGGTAACGTTAATAGAGGTGCGTGCTGTAAAACAGACGATTGTGGGTCCGATCCCCGCCGTCGGACATGCGTACAACGAAAAATAAAAATTGTTATAATGCAATCAAATTTAATAAACAGCAGTACAAACCTCCCGAGAGGCAAAACACAATTATTGTGTGAAGCCATGGCAGATAATTTAGTGGAGTCGTCCAATTTAATATAAGAGCAACAGATAATTGTCAAGAAGCCATTTATAATAAAAAGTAAGAACGGTAGCGGTTGCGCAGAGAAGTGTATGGCAGACGTGTGTTTGTGGCTATTGGATTAAATGGGATGAATAGCTTGGATTAAAGGAGTAGTGGAGGTGTCTGTGGATGGTTAAGATTACTAAATAAGGCATCGAGTAGGTCATGTCTCGCCGGAGTAACACAGAAGTGTAGCGTGGATAGCTGCGTTTGTAGTAATAGCGCATGTTTAGTATATACGAGACCAAGGGTTCACAAGACCGGTAGGATCAAGAAGTATAGACAGAGAAAGCCATAAAGTTTGAATACAGAACTTATAATGAGCCACAGTGTTATTTGCAATCAAAAGAATCCGTACGTTTTTGTGTCAAAAAGGGAAAAACGTAACAATATAAACGTAACTCAGATTTCGTTGCAATCATATTCTTGCAAACCTTGCATTTATAGCAATATCTGCAAAACATTTTGCAAGACCACAACAATGAAATACACGTCAACGGAATTCACGGTTCATATCAAATTTTAAATCCTTTAAATATACAACGATTAGAAACACTTAAGTGTGAGCAATCTTATCTTCTGTACTGCACGAAAATCGAAAGAGAAAAAAACAGTATGGCGCCAAATATGCCAACTGTTTGACACTTGTAAATAAATGTATTTACAACATCTACAACAAGATTTTAGTTTTGTAGATGATACAAACATAACCTAACAAAGCTACGAAAAGTTAAAAGCTCTATTGTAAATAACGTTACCAAATTGATTTTGGCAACTCTTGAAAAATTACAGTCTAAAAATAACACACAGCCAGTGCTGCCAGAGTTTTTTTTTCGAGCTTATTCGCCAAATGGCTTTCGAATATCCGCAAATAATACCAATATAAAAAATATGTAATACCAGTTATAAAAATTGTGTTTCATAAATACCAAGTGGGTAATTAGGGTTTCCAAGGCTTTTAAAAACTGCTTGAACTGCAGAAAATGTAATTTGGAAATTGACAATTGCAAGTTTTTTTAAATAAAGAAAACAACTTTATTATAAAATTAATATAAAATTAAGGGATCAGTTACATTTAAAATAGTCTTGTTTTATTCAGATTGCTTTTTTAATGGCCTCTTTCAACTTTTTATCAATTCATCGCTATTTTCTGTATTATTAGTGTTTTTGTTGTCGATCCCATTTCTTATTTAATTTTAACAATTTTTGATTTTTTATTTTACTGCTTTTTTCTTTAAACTCCTTTACCATTTGGCACTTAATTCAAAAAAGAATAGTTATTTGTATATACAAGGCAGATAAAAAGATACGCACAAATACAGGAATCAAGGCGAATTCGGTTAAGTCGCCAATTCAACGTTAAACATTATCGTAGAAAATTCATAAAAATATCGGGAATTATTTAAAATATCCCACCTCTCGCCATTTAAAAATTGTAATCGCCAAAAAGAATTTTTTATTGCCACGGTTGGTGAAAAAAGGCCATAACTGATAACACTGCACACAGCTGAGTGATATAACAACAAGATGCCAGCACTTACAAAGTTCTACGGCGCAGAGGGCTGGCAAAAGTGTGTATCCGTTGCTTTTAAAATGACCCACAAACTATTAAAAAAATATTTCAGGAATAGAAAATATTGTAAAATTAAATGCAGATCCAATTATTTAAATAAATTTCCAGGCAATTCATTAAAATATCGAAGGCTTTAATGTGTTGAAGTTTTTAGTGACGACGTTGTTTTTTAGACATTGACTGCCGCTCGCTTTACGGCGGCTTAAAATTATATATAAACATTAATTTGTAAAACGATATTTAAGAAAAACAGCGAAAATTAGTCAAAACAAACATTTTTAAACTTTTTTTCTTATTTTGTATTTATAAAATATTAATAATAACAATGACATCATAATTCGTAGTTGTTTTTTTTTTTCATTAAAAAAAAAAAAAAAATAAAAATCCGATGTTTCAAAAATATATTAAACAGATTTAGCAAAGGCTCTAACGCTCTGTAACAAATATTGATAACAAAATTGAAATATTTATAAACTAACTTTGAATGGTGAGTGGTCACATAATAATAATTTCACTTTTTTCTGCTGCACACTACAGGCGCAAACCACACCACTACCGGATTTAAACAGAACTCTACAATGTTGTATTTTCTATAAGATAATCTCTAAACAGAAACAATTTTTTATGACATTAAGATTGTAATCCTCATGCTCTTAAACAATATAAAATTGAAGATTCATAACATAAAATGCTCCTTTACAAACTCTTCCCAAAAAATATTTCAAGCCATACGAAATTCCAGTTTATTTTATTAAACATGAATAACTTTTTTATGATATGAAATCATATGCAATAAGGTTTCATTCATGCTTTTATGTTACACGTATTATAAATTAAAAATATATAAAAAGTAAAAATACCTTTACTTCTTTAGATAAGATCAACCCAATTAAATTTAATGACATACATTTTGCTTAATCAACTGGCTTCATGGCTATAACAACTTCCTAAATGTTTGTGTATTTGTTTATCTTTACTTTAATTTAAAGCACGTTTAAGAAATTAAAATGATTATTAATTTTTTTTTAATGTATTTTTACTTCTTTACAGGTAAAAAAATAAACAACTTTCTCTGACTTTGCTGTCCACTAAGAACAAACAAAACGAATATTCGTAAGTTCATGAATTTATTTTATTCAAATCAAAATTTAAAATATGAATTGCAAATTAAATAAGTCCATTAATATAAAAAAATTGGGAGTGTATTGTAAATCTTAATCTTTAATTTTGGACAATAAACTAAGAAAAGGGTCATCAGGTTTATCACATCTTAATAGAGAACACAAATAAATAAATTTTTTAAGATCTTTTCAATATTAGAATAATTTTTTAAGAAAAAAAGATAAACAACAAACAGACAGTGCTGTTGTTGATCCAAATGTTAGGCTTTAGCAACAAAAAAAAAAAAAAAAAATAGAGCAACACTAAATTTTGATGTGCATTTAAAACAAGTTTGTTATCTTTTTAAAGGGAAAACAATTTTCAAAACTATTATCCTTTTTAGTGTTAAGCGTTGCTTTTTCTGGGATATACGCAGCTAGTTAATATGTATCCTCACCGAGAGGAAACACAATACAATAGCAATATCTTAGTTCTGCAAAATATTATTTTAAAAAAATAAATATTGTGCATAAAATATTAATCAATAACGACATGCTTATAAACGAATGGTACGAAACCAACATGTAAATAGTTTATCGGTACGTCTGTGGCAAGCGACAATCATAGAACGCTCACACATATTCAAAAATTTGATGAGTTTATTTGATCGTCTATAAGGCAGTTAATAAAATAACATTGTGGTGCACAAACTATAATTGCTTCTGAAATTCTGAAGTAATGTTTTAAAAAACATTGGGGTATGAAACATGAACCTGTGCGATCTTTTGAAAATTATCAACAAATTTGACAAACATGATTACATTAATAGTTTTGATAATATTTGAGACATAATAAATTTCACAGACAGATGAAATGAAAAAGAAAATAAGCTTACTGCCATACCTAAATAAAAGCGAAACGTTTTCATCCGCACAGCTTTTAGCTGAAATGTCATATCTAAACAAAAGCGCCAACGCTATGTCAAAATGATAAAAAACAGGGTTATTAAAAAAATTAAGGCTTAAGTCTAGTTAGCGGGCGAAGCTCAAAAATAAAAAAAAGTTGTATACGGGGTATAAAATAGAAATCTAAGCAAAAGATTACCTTTCTAATGGTTCCCATATTGTCTCATTCCGCCATAAAATATTTGATATACATAAGCCACATTATACAAACAAACGTTGGAGGTCCGTAAATCCGAAACTAAAGGTCAGCCCTAAAATTTTCACTTAAAATTTTTGCTTTAAGTTTTACACCCTGGACACAATTTTTTTCATTTGTAAACCATTTTTTTTTTTCAAACATATATATAACTAACTTCCCTAATTATTTTAAAAAGAATAATAATTCTGGTGTTTGTGTAAAGAATAACAATTCTGGTGTTTGTATTGCGTAAATTGAAAATTTTATAAAAAAAAGCAAAAATTTGTGTTGTTTTTATTTATTTTTAATTATTATTCTTATTAAACGCCTTCTCAAAATCGGATTTTCCAATTGTAAAGCGTTGCCGCCGCGTTATGAGAAATTTAAAAAAAAAAAAAAAAACTATTTTCTATTTTCTTAAGCTTTGGGTCCTTATATTTTTTAATAATATTTTATTTCAATATTATTAAAAAATATAAGGACCCAAAGCTTAAGAAAATAGAAAATAATTTAATAAAAAAGGATCAAATAATCATTATTAAACTAAAAAAAAAAAACTCACTTTCCGCCCTTGTTTAGGTACGGCTGTTAGAAGATCAGCTGTAAGAATAACATGTTACTGCCACCACTAGCGAAATGTGTTTTGTGAACAGAATAAAAAAAGTTTTTTGATACATGGTGAGCAACAACGATGGTTAAGTTGGTAGAGTTCTTCTTGTTTGTTGAACAGAATATGTATCATAAGTTCATAACCCAACAGAGCTCTTATAAGCAAGCAAAATGGTTGTTATTAATTAGCCACGTCGGACTGAGCTAATCAAAAGAATAAATAGAATACAACAGTTAAAGCGGCTGTAAACTGGAATAGTAAAATGAAAGCGACCTGCACATTAGTACAGCAACTGAGACGTGTAAGACGGCTGTATAGTGAAACAAGGAAATCGTAGTGCAAACCTCAACATAGCCTAAGTTAGTGAGAAAACTAGCAAAATGTTAACAATTTACGGCAGTCGTGGTTGCGATCGTTAAAAATGAACCTGATTGGTAAATCAGGAGAAAATCTATATCTATATAAAAATTTTCTTAAGTGTGTTGTGATTTGATAACACACGATCGGTCAAACCGAATTCGATTAAATTTATAAGGTTTGTGCGTATGGTCGTGAAGATGGTCTATCTAAAGCTTGCACGAAATCACGACAACATGTGATTTTGTCCATAAAGAAAAAAAAACAACAACAAATAGATAGGCGCCTATGAGCTTTTGCGGTATGTATACTGTGTGCTTACTTCATATAATGTTAATATTTATGCGTGGCGAAACACGTCGCGATCCGCTAGTAAAATATAAATATGAATAAAATTAACAATGGCTTACGTATAACATATGCAGTTAATCCTGATTAAAATCGCATGATGGTGCAAATTTTTTAATCCAAAAATTTAAGATATTTATATTTAAGTTTATGTGGTCGCAATAGTACGATGCAACGCAAGTTAATGTTTCTGCGATATTTTTTGCCAACAGGTTGGAGTCATATATTATTATTTTTATAATTCGAAATTTTGCGAGTTGGACTGAATTTATGTTAACAATTCCCGAAGCATAGGCGCTTTATATACAGTCATTTATTAAAATATTCTTAAATAAAAGCTGAACTGCTTTCCGGCTTGTGAATGTAAGTCTTAAATAATAAATTTATGACACATTAATAATAAGATCTTAATAATTCTTAAAAAATTATAAGCTTTGCTGCTTAAATATTAAAGGGTCAGAGTCAGATTAAGAGGGATTTATTCTATCAAGTGACACATGTACAAACAGAAATAGGACATAGCGCTAACGGGTTATAAACCGTTGTCCAACATTAAAAAAAAATCTGTTTTTAAAAGCTTCTAGTAATAAAATTCATACATTCATCATTCTCCTGTTCTTAAAACTTGTTTCCCCTATTCTCCTTAAAATTAAATTCCTTAAACTTTCTGTTATTTAGGTCTTAAAGGAAATACATTTTTGTTGTTTGAAAAAACTGATGTTTTGTTTATGAATAAAAACATGTGCTGTTTTAAATTGTTGTGTTTATTCACCTGTGTTTCTAAACAAGTTTTTGTTTTTGCTGTTGATGTTAGGACTAACAGCAACAAGTTAAAGAACTTGTGCCAAACTTGTAGTTGATGTGGCTTCATCTGCCAATGATTATTAACAGATTTGTTACTCTTAAAGAAAGGCCCCTCAACCCTATTTCACTTTGCCTTTAGAGAAATAAAATCACGTTTTGTTTATGCGGCAAAACGACAAAAAATAGGGGTATTCTCTTCAAGAGTAAATTAAACTATTACAGTTATATAACGATCTGTCTGTCAATCTTGTATACATTTATATTAAGTGATAATTATATTTTTTTTTTGTTTTTGCTCTATTGAATACCGCTAATAATTATTCTTCTTTGAGACTGCATTTAACACCTTTCTATTTGTGTTTTTTTTTTATTTTTTTTTATTTAGATGTTTTCTTATTAACCGGTATTTTTTAGCGAACGTCTAATACATGTTTTTTCTAGTGTTTATTTATTTCTGTTTCCTTTGCAAGGAAATGCATTTCAAACAAATATTTGTAATCTAGGTAATGTTTATGAATGCGCAGCAGACAAATAACGATTGAAATTGCAACATTATTGCATTTTTTATTACCTTTAAAGTTTTGTGCTTAAAAAGCGTTAGAAAATGACATGTGCTTATTTTTCTAATATTGTTAAATCACCGCAAAGTATAAATAAGTGCTAACAGCATTTTAAATACAGCTGCTTTGAAGACAATTATTGAAAATCAATAAAGTAATCGGTTGTAGTGTGATCCATTTTTAAATTTTATTTGGTTAGAAATCATTGCATCTTTTGTTAAACTGATAAAAACTAGGGTATTATTCAACTAAAAAAAATGTATGTTTTAGAAAATAAGTTGTATTGAAGAAATTACTTCCCTCTTCCTGCTTTGTTACTGTTGATTGTCAAGCGCTGTTGGTTAAATAATTTTCTGCAATTGATTTGGAAAATATTAATCTCTCTAAATGTTCTATAAATAAAGTAATGCAACAAGATTATTTGTATCGGAAAAATTTTGAAAACTTATGTCAAAGTCTTCAAAATAAAAACATGTAAAATTGTGGCAAAAAATTTTAAGAGATTAAATTAAAGATTTGTTCTTCTTTCTACAAGTCTATTCAACTGATATAGGGTCGGCCAAATAACTTGTTTTTTTTTAATGCTCTGGCTTGTCGGCGTAACACTTATCTTTCACGGCACCCCACAATTAATAGTCCAACGGCGTCAAATCGCAGCTTCGAGGTGGCCCAACGACATCAGCTCTGCGGCAGATAATGCGATCTTCAAAAACAGGGCGCAAAACACCGAATGTAGCTTCGGCTTTAAGCGTATATACACCTATATTCGTTCAGCGGAAGGATAAAACTAATTATCTGTCAAATCAGACATGAGCTAAGTGTTACCATTCACGAAATAAGCACTAGTTGAAAAAAAACGTAAGATGGCGGGCCCGTTATTTTAGAACTAAAAAATTAAAATAACAATATTAAGCAACGGGAACATAAAATAAAATATAAAATAACAATATTTTCTTTAGAATATTTAATGTTTTTTCTTTAATCTGAGTGGGTCTATTCAGTTTAAAAAACGATATTTAATTTGGTGGCATGTCATAACGTCCGGTACAGTGTATAACATAAATTTTCACAAAGTATTGAATTGAACTTGATTATAACTAATCGAGAGCCTACAGCTCGGCCACAATATTGTCTTAACTTCAGAAGATGTTGACAACATTGGAATTGAAAATCTCTTCTCATTAACACAAATCGTCAAAGGGTCGAATTGTACTAAACTTTGAACGTAAGTAATATAAGACAAAGGTTTCTCGACCTTGATTAGTATTCAAATAATTATAATTGCAATAGTGATGAATAAAATGATTACTTTACTGTTTTTATGCAGATAATTTCATGCACTTCTTGAGAAAAAAAGGACGAGTTAGCAAAGTGCAAGTTAGACTCACGAAACGTTCCTTACCATATGGACCACCCTATAATTTTTAATTTAATTTTTTATTATTTATTGTTGAAAACTTACAGTGCAAAAACTATGGGGACATCGTTTAAATTTTATACTTTTTATTATAGCCGGTATACACTCTGTGTTAATTTTAAAGGTCTATCTGCTGCAGTTCAAAAGAGATAAGTAAAATGCACATGTTGTATAGGACACTCTACAAATTTTATTTTTGGGTTTTTATATTTTTTATCATTGTGGACGCAGTAATACCTGTATATAACGATTTTAAAGATATGACACATAAGTAAACTTAACGTCACTATAGATACACCATTTCAGTTGGTATAATTAGACTTGCTTTAATTGTGAACATAGTGAAATTTTCTGAGTGTAAATTTCAGGAGTCTAAATATACAGGTAAACGCGCAGGGACAACTTTGTATTTATCGCTATTTGATCTAATTCCTGCAAAAAACAAACAAAACACTTCAAAACAGACTACATCTCTTTGTCTATAATGGATCAGAAGTATGGCCAAAATCATCAAATTACATTAAATTATAAAAATATAGCTAAGCAACTCAAATTACATTAACTGTTGGGACACCCTTTAATTTCCAAACATAGATTTTCTATTTTTTATTATAGCCGACTTAGCAACAGAGTTTATTTTTAAATTTTAACAACCTTTCTACGACTGTTCAACAGTTTAATCACATACATCAACTATAGGGACACCCTTTAATTTCTTAATTCAAACTTTATACTTGCTGTTGTAGCGGATTTAGCAATACAGGTTATTTGTAAATTTCAACATTCTATCCACATGCCACAGACATCAAATTACATCAACTATTGTAACACCTTTCAGTTTATAATTTCAAATATCTATGTGTAGTTCTTAACATAGCAGACAAAATAGTCGACATCTTGTCTAATTTTGCAAGTATTTGTATGTATATTATTTTAAAATTTTAAAAATCTTTCTACGACTGTTCAAAAATTTGACCACATATATCAAATTACAGCAATTTTTGGGACACCCTTTACTTTAGATTTTTTTGCATTACTTTGTGCTATTTGGAGCTATAGTGATACCCAGTTTTTTAAATTTGAAAGTGGCACCCTTTAAGGTTCGTAATACACGTAAAACATATGTATATTGTATAGGGGACCCCTATTAATTATAAAATTTTGATCTTATTTGTAAAACGAGACCAATCTGTAAGAAAAACCTTTCAAATAAACAAACAAAAAAAAAACAAAATCGGTTCAGAAATGACTGACATAACATATTAAAATATAGAAAAAAAGCAACATTCAGACGAATTTACAACCTCCTTCTTTTTTTGAAGTCGGTAAATAATTGTCATTTTAGCTTAAAACGATTTAAAAGATAAGATCTAATAGATGAAAACCAGACCTCTGTGCGGGCACTCCAAAACTATAAATTTATAGAGGCCTGCGGTAGAAGATCAGGCATTGACATATCATCTGATTCTGCTCTTTCCCCATTTTTCAGGCTGAATTCCCAGGCGAATTCTATTGAAGCCTTGTTGCTCAAATACTGGTTAATGCTTGTGAAAAACTTCCAGGACTACGTTTTTTCAGCCAAAGCGAAACTCATTTATAGGAAATGTCTATTCGTGACTAACCCTAACATATTAAAAAATTTTTTTCTTAAATAATAAATTTTCATTAACTTTATACTTTTCTAAACCATTCAATTAAAACTACATAATTTTCTATAATCTGAAAACGTACACAGCAATGCCATTCAATAAAAATATAAATAAATTTACTAAATTTTCTTAATGTTTTACGTGTCCGCCTTTAAGGAAATATTGCAATTACATAAATAACTAAACAATACCAACGATATCGACATTTAAAAAGAGGAAAAATTATAGATTCGAAATATTTAAAAACGTTTAAATGTAATATATTTTAAAAGCCATATAATTACAAACAATTGACTTGGCCTCATCAGCATCACATTAACACACACACACAGCTGCGTTTAAAAATAAAAAAGAAGAATTTTAGAAAACTTTAAACTAAAATTAATACAAAAGGAAACAAAAAGGAGGACAACTGCAACATAACATACGTGGACATATAGACACATTCGTTAAAAAGAAAAACATTCAAAAGATTAAAGAGTTCAAATTGATTCAAATAAAAACATGGCTAAATGGTCGGCCATAATGTCAGTTAAAACGATATACGACAGCACAAAAATGCGAATTGTAATCTGTTGGTGTTTATTTTTTGCCCACGTTTAACCGTTTTGTTTTTATTTTGGATTCTAGGGGCACATTTTGAATAAACAGTTCAATTGTTAACATTAGTGACACATTTCTTTTGTTTTAAGCGTTCTTAGATGTTTTTCTTTGATTCTTTTTTTTTACATTTAACAGCAAAATGATGATGACCAAATGAAAATAAATCTTAAATAGAAGTATGAATGGCTAAATTGTTGCATGTTGCAATTTTTGCATTGTGTACATTCGAAATGCGTTTATTTTATATTCGTGTTGCGTGCTTACAATTTAGTTTTATTTATTCATTTTTTGGTATTGCTATACTGGTTTTAAGATGCCAACATTTCTACTTGTTGTTGCTATCGTAGATGCACTTTAAAAATTTAACAACGTCATTATCAACATTGTTGCAGGTTTACAACAACAAAAACAATACTTCTTAAAAGTGCTACAGGTGTACGAAATGTAGTATTAAATCAAACCAAAAAGTATATTATTATGTGTAACAGGTTTTCAAAGAAATAAACATTCTTACAAAGGCTTAAATGAAATTTTTACAGTTTTCATACAAAGAACATTTTTTTAAAGAAAAATTTTCATATACAGAAAAAATTTTTCTCATACAGAGAGAAATTTTCTATAAAAAAACTTTTCTCATACAGCGAGAATTTTTCTATAAGAAAAACTTTCTCATACATAGAGATTTTTCTATAAAAAAACTTTTCTCATACATAGAGAGAACTTTTCTATAAGAAAACGTTTCTCATACAGGGATAATTTTTCTATAAGAAAACTTTTCTCATACAGAGAGAATTTTTCTATAAAATAATTTTTTCATACAGGGACAATTTTTCTATAAGAAAACTTTTCTCATACAGAGAGAATTTTTCTATAAAATAATTTTCTCATACAGAGAGAATTTTTCTATAAAACTACTTTTCTCATACAGAGAGAATTTTTCTATAAGAAATTTTTCTCATACATAGAGAATTTTTCTATAAGAGAGAATTTTTGCCTAAGAAAGCTTTTCTCATACAGAGAGAATTTTTGCTCTAAGAAAACTTTTTTATACAGAGAGAATTTTTTATAAGAAAACCTTTCGCATACAGAGAGAATTTTTCTATAAGCAAACCTTTTTCATAAAGAGAGAATTTTTCTACACTAAAACCTTCTTCATATAGAGAGAATTTTTCCATAAGACAACTTTTTTCATACAGAGAGAATTTTTCTATAAGACAACTTTTCTCTTACAGAGAGAATTTTTCTATAAGACAGCTTTTCTCATATAGAGAGAATTTGTCTATAAAAAAAACTTTTCTCGTACAGAGAGTTTTTCTATAAAAAAATTTCTCTATTACAGGGAGAAGTTTTCAATAAGAAAACTTTTCTGATACAGAAAGAATTATTCTATAAGATAAATTTGTCATACAGAGAGAATTTTTCTATAAGAAAACTTTTCTCATACGAGAGAATTTTTCTATAAGAAAACTTTAATCATACAGAGATAATTTTTCTATAAGAAAACTTTACTCATACAGAGAGATTTTTCTATAAGAAAACATTTCTCGTACAGAGAGAATTTTTCTATAAGAAAATCTTTCTCATACAGAGAGAATTTTTCTATAACAAAAACTTTCTCATACAGAGAGAATTTTTCTTTAAGAAAACTTTTCTCATACAGAGAGAATTTTTGTATAAGAAAACCTTTCTCCTACAGAGAGAATTTTTCTATAAAAAAACTTTTCTCACACAGAGAGAATTTTTCTATAAGAAAGCTTTTTTCATACAGAGAGAATTTTTCTATAAAAAAAATTCTCATACAGAGAGAACTTTTCTGTAAGAAAATTTTTCACATAGAGTTTTTTTATAAAAAAATGTTGCACATATGTTCTCTGAGAAAACTTCTCTCATACGTTAGAACTCTTTGCAAATTTTATTGGGAACTTTGTTTTAAAGCCTTTCTTATATAGAAGAGAGAAAAGTTTTCTGTACATAGATTTTAGCAAATAGAGAATAGAATATATTTTTAACAAAAGGAAATATATTTTTAAAATATATTTAAAAAAGTGATGGCATTATATTTACACTTAAAAGGTCATCATTAACATAAAATATACCAGGTTTAATGTAGTTTATTAGGAATATAAGAAAAATTTTAATACATTTCTCAAACAAGTTTTTTTCTTAATGCATTTTGATGATGATGAGTTAATATATAAAGGTCGACGTTGAACATTTTATTTGTTAGTAGGTTTGCACTTTTGGTGACCACATAACTAAAATCATGATAATATCGATGAGAAGAACATTCACAACTTAGTTGTGCCTGTTTCAAATCCTCGTACGTTACTTTTTTTTAGCTCAAACTTTTTCAAACTTTAAAAATTCCGATGTAAAATGTGAAGATTGCGGCCTTTTCTTATTTTCTATACATATTTTTTTCATTTTCTTAAAAATTGTTGTCTTAAACTTGATTTTGTAACAGTTCTTTCATTCTTGGCTAACCGTCTGTCTGCGTGCCTGTCTAACAGCCTGTCGTTTGAGACTTTGAATTGAGCACTAGTAAAGCAACTTCTTACTTGAGAGGCAACAATATTTTTATGTATTAGGAAAAAACTAGCATCGTTATCTCTTTGCTTTTTTATTTTTGCTGTTTATGTTCTTTTTAAGCTTTAAAGAATTTGCTGCAAAACAAAAATAACGCATTATTGTGTTGTTTTAAACTGCATAACACTTCTTTTTTTTGCCTTTGCACAGTTGTACGCTTTTTACGTTTTTGGTTATAAGGTGTGAGATTTGGGTTGTGTTCTACATTGTCACCATAAGCTGCATTAGAAGATGAAGCGATTCGCAACAGAATGTCGTGTGTGTTTGTTTGCATGTTTAAGGAAGCAAGCAATATATTTGTATAAACAAAGATGAGTTGTTGTGACAGTAAATTCCGGTTTTATGATAAATTTTTTTTTCACTACATTTTTTGTTTTTTCATAAAATCTAGTTGTTCTTAAAATTATTTCCTTATACCATTAAAAAAAACAAAACTTTTATAAGATTTGAAAAGAAAATATTTTAAGTTTGGGAACTTTCGTCTCAGTGGACATTTTGGTTTTTATAAATTTGAAAAATACTTTTTAAGTAAGGACTTTAAAGACCTGTTGCCGCCAAGTTAAAGTTCCTACCATTGGTAATTTTCGTTTGTAAAAGTTATAATTAATTAATTAAAATATTTAAACTGTAGCGCAGTGGCTCTTTTGAAGTTTTTGCGTTTGCGACGCAATCTTACACAATCTTACGCAACCTTAACTCGACGATTTATTTTGTTATAAAAAATATAAATCTTGACTGAACATAGAAAAAAGTTCATGTTGGTATTCAGAAAGCTATTAGATACAGAAAATTTCATCTCCAAACTCTACAATTGGCGTGCTAGTAGAATCCATTCTTGGCATTTTTTAATTACATTGAAATTTCATTGGCCATGAAAAAAAATCATTTAGTGGTTATGATTTCATTTTAATTTTAATTGTTTTTACTAATGGTCATGAAATTTAAATAAAACTATTTAATTAATATTTACAACTAAAAGAAAAATATTTATTTTTATGAAAAATAACATACTTGATCCTTTTGTTGGTGGATCTTCATTTAAAGATTTTAATATATTATCAGTTTTAAGTTCTAAGGTCACCTTACACTTCAGCTATTAGATCTTACGAGGGCTGCTATATGTATTTCTGGCCTGGCAACACTGAGTGCTGCCAAGTGCAATCTGACATTTCCATTGGAAAGTTTGTCATTTTTAAGCATAATCGTACTCAAAACGTTTTGACGTACGACCATTATTTGTGTTGTTTACAAAGACTTGAAAAAATTATTATAGAATAAAATGGAATTCACCCGTGAACATTTTCGTGCCATCATTTTTCACAACTTTCGACGTGGATTATCACGACAAGAGTGCATTGATGAACTAAAATCTTTGTATGGCGATGAAGCACCATCCTATAGCACTGTGAAAAATTGGTATAATGAATTTAATCGTGGCCGAAGCGCGCTCAAAGACGAATTCCGTGAAGGTCGTCCAAAAACGGCTGTTGTGCCAGAGAACATTGATGCCGTGCGTGAACTCATAATGCAAGATCGACATGCGACATACCGAGAGATAGAGACATCCTTGGACATTTCTTCCACCAGCATACATTCGATACTGCATGAACACCTGGCCGTGAAAAAGGTTTGTTCTCGTTGGATCCCGCACAATTTGAAAGTCGCTCAAAAAAAGGCTCGTGTCGATTAGTGCAAAGAAATGTTGCAAAAATACGATTGCGGTGCTTCAAAAGACGTTTATAAGATCGTCACAGGTGACGAATCATGGATCTATGCGTATGAGCCCGATACGAAACAACAATCGACCGTGTGCGTCTTCAAAGACAAGCAAAATCCAACGAAAGTTGTTCGTAGAAGAAGCACTTCCAAGCAAATGGTCACCTGTTTCTTCAGCAAAACTGGTCATGTGGCGACTGTTCCGCTCGAGCAACGTAGGACGGTCACTGCTGAGTGGTACACTAAAATTTGTTTGCCTGAAGTCATCGGAAAAATTCGAAAAACCAACAAGAGAAGACGAATCATTGTTCACCATGACAATGCGAACTCTCACACATCGGCTCAAACCAGAGCGTTTTTGACCGGCCAAAACGTTCAATTAATAGGTCATCCGCCTTACAGCCCTGACTTGGCACCTAATGACTTCTTCTTGTTTCCGCACATCAAGAAAAAAATGCGTGGTCAACGATTTTCGTCGCCAGAAGAAGCTGTTGAAGTGTTCAAAAACCATGTTTTAGAGGTGTCTTAATCGGAGTGGAAAAAGTGCTTCGACAACTGGTTTGAGCGCATGCAAAAGTGTATAAATCATGCTGGAGAATACTTTGAAAAACAATAAAACCATTTTTGGTTATAAATATTCGCATTTTCACTATTAGGCCAGAAATATATAGAGCAGCCCTCGTATAACTTACACGAAAACAAAAATATGTCGCATAGTGTTACATTTTCTCTGAAATTTTTAAAACTATAAGGCATGGAATGGTTTTAATTCCGTGTTAACCATCCGATCGATTTTGTTTAACCCTCTTCACAGCGCTATCAGCGCTATCTTTAATTTAAATTTGGCAATATTGCGTACACCAAATAAAACAACAAAGCTAACCTAAGTAAGGACGCAAATAAAAATATATTTAAAAAAGCAAATAACAAAATCCCAAGAAAAATAAATTCCATTTTGAAAGTAAAATTTATTTTCATTCCGCAGAAAATTTTCGCGTCTCGTTTTCTGAAGAAGCATTTTGTGGAATTGAAGCCCATTTTGATCGGCTTTGAATTCTGTGATATGCCTGATAAAGGCATATTTTTTTGGTCTAAACGCTATTTTAAAATAATGTTCTAACATACTTTAAGATGTGTATTTAGTGTACAAGGACAGGGAACACATTCAGTAATGATAATGATTTTAAACGATTTAATCACTAGTCAATGGTAATTATTTTGTTTTTTAACTAATTATCAATGAAATGTTTTCATTAAAAAGCAATACCATTAGATGAAATAATTGTAATGCTAATAAAATCATTAGCATTATTTATCATTCAATGTTAATGAAGTTAGCAATTAATTACTCCGTCTAATTAATTACTCTAATGAATGGTAGAAAACTTAAGGGATTTATAACAACAATTAAGAGACTTTTCGTTACTAGCAAGACCGGATTTAGAAGAAAATATAGCACCATCGCACACACTGTGTACTTGTACGTTAACATTCAAACAAGATTTTCAACTAATTTAATTTAGTCTAGATTTAAATCAAACACTTTCTGGACATGTGCAATTTTAGGTTCTGACTGTTTTATTTTAAGGGTTTTTATTCTGCTACACTGTGCAGTGAAAAGTAAAGCCACTAAATGAAGAGGCGTTCTGACAAGGTATTAAGTCAGCTCCTTGTAAAGTCATAACTTAATTTGACAGCTGTAGTGTTAAGTCAAGACCTCAATATCTCAAAACGTTATGCCAGTGAGAAAATACGTTTTTTACTGAACCTTTCAAACAGAGTGTTCACTTTTAGGTTATTTGTCTTTAAAGAATGATTCTTTTTAATTATTATCATTCTGTTAATATTAGCATCTCATTTTGTGTCATCTTTTAATTCACATGTTTATTAAAGAAATCATGACAATAACTTATGACAAGAAATTAATAAACTTGTAAATCTTTTTCAAATACATCAGCTGGTTAAACTTAAAAAAAAAAAACTAGAAAAATAAATACAAATCTATACTATTTGGGTCATGTTGTTCTTTCCAATACAAAACGTCTACAACTTCATAACAAACAAAGAAAGAAACTAAAACGATTTGTAAAATAGAAAAAATTTACTTTATGTTTGATATTGTTGTGCTCTGACATAAAAAATCAGAAATTGAAAATTAACTTGATTTTCTCTAACATGAACTCTAAATAACACATTAAATACTAGAAGAAGATCCCAGGCCAAGCAAATATAATGATGAATGTTTTATGAGCCATGTACAAAGACACACAGACATATGGACAAACATACTTAGAGACAAACAGACACAAGTTATCTTAATCAAAAGCACATTTGAACATTTTGACCAGAAACAGTATTACAATAAAAACAACAACAAAAGCAACAACAAAAAAAGAAACTTAGAGAAGAAAAAAAACTAATAATATATGAAATAAACGGCAAAAGAAAATTATATACAATTTAGATTGAAAAACAACAACAACAACAAAATTTCAAATAGTTAGACTCAGACTTAGTCTAGGTATAGAAGTAACAGCCTTTTGCAAAAAAAAAAGAAACAATAGTAATAATAATAATAATATTAGCTACATTAAATTAAAGCGAAAAAGAAACTCTCAAATAGAATCATAGACATGAAATTATTGTTAAAATAATGATCGTACGTACGTTTTTATATGTGTACCCACACTAATGTTCAAATTAGAAGATGGAAAATTTTGATGTTGGTTGTAACAATTTTATGTTGTTCTCATTATCAATTAAGAACAACTTAATATCAAATGATGTAAACGAAATGATCATGGTCAATTGGCATGACCTTATGAGAGAAGTTTATGAAAATAACAAAACTAGAATAAAATCGGCATGAAAAATTTTAGTGTGGTAAGATTCGTACAAGAATGGAGTTGTACATGTTGTTGTAAATAAGTTTATCTTTTCTTTTCAGGGAAGATTTATCTTCCATAGAAACATGATCTAGTCCATAATTATTCCATTAATTGTTATCAAGGTAAATCTGAAACAAACATCAATTATGCTGATGTAAAACATTTCAATATTTTCTGAGAGCTTTGCAACTGCAGTACTAAATGTTAGAAGCACTGTTTCGATAACAGGCGCAAAATTAACTGTTTTTGTAGCCAACTTTCGCTAAGTTGTCTTAATGCAGTTCTCTATTTCCATTTAAATGGTTATAATAACAAACAAAACTTGACTGAGGACGAAGCAATTAATTAAATTTTTATTGAGTGAAATACTTGAATGTCTTGGGTACGATGTTAGTGAATTATAATTCTTGCAAAAAAAATCGGCTTCAAAACAAATTTTAGCTATCTATCTACAAGGGTTGAAAAAGTTGGCCACATATCTCAAATAACATCAGCTATTCGGACACCCCTAAATTTTATATACAATTTTTAAACATGCTGTTGTGGCAGATTCTTTATAAGTTTCAATCGCCTGGCTATAACGGTTCAACTGCGTGGCCATAAACATCAAATAACATCAACAATTGTAACACCCTTTTAAATTATAATTTTAAATGCTTAAACTTTTTGTTGTCCCAGACAAAGTAATGGACATTCTATTTAATTTTCAAGTGTTTCAATTTTCAATTTCCTCAACTAATAAGACACCCTTTAATTTCCAAATACAAATTTTATGATTTTAGTTACAGCGGGCATAGCAATACAACTAACTGTCTACAACTTTTCAAAGTATGGCCATATACATTCAGTTAAATGAATATGGGGGCACCCTTTAATTTTTTATTTCATATATTAATACTTGCTAATAAAGCGGTCATAACACTCTGTCCAAATTGTAAGCGTTTGTCTCCAATGGTTTAAAATATGGGCTCATATAGGTCAATTTGGTCACTAATGGAACACCCTTTAATTTTAGGATTTATATTTGTATTACTATTTGCTATTGGGAGCTATAGTGATAAATAGTTCTTCTTAATAATTAAGTGGTACCCTTTACAGTTCATAATACATAATATAACATGTATGTTGCATGAGGATACCCTTTAAGTTTTAAAAACTATACAATGTTTTTAAATCGGGAGCAATCTGTAAGCATAGTGGATAAAAGTTCCTTGATTTTTGTAGTTACTTTATTGTTTGGACAAAAATCTTCAGTTTACTTAAAAGTTTGTGAGAAGCTTCCTGAAGAGCTAAGTAAGCGGTAGCGAAATGGCCATCAAGACATTCTTTTACCCTCAATAATCAATATCGGTGATTTAAATAATTAATCAGGATAATAGAAAATAGCACGAAAAAAGATTTCTTTTTGAAAATTAATAATTTTAATAAAAAATTCCCGTTGTTTAATTTAATTTAAAAAATATAAACGTTTAGACGAATCGATAACTTCCTTCTTTTTTTGAGGTCTGTTAAAAATAAAATCAATTAAACATTTTTATCAAATCAAAATATTTGGTTGATGGACATGATACTATTTTAAATCAAAACCTACATTGATTTCAACAAACGATGTAACAATATAAAAAATGTTATCTCTTAGCAAGGTAGATAAACCAACAAAATATTACAAAATTATTTCTTTAACAAAAAATTTTTCTATTAGAAATGAAAAGGAAAAATAAATAAGATTGTACTGAATTAAAATTTTTTTTAAAATATTTATTCAAATGTTTCTTTTAGAGTGAATGAATGTAACTCAAGTATGAGCATATTTTAAAAAATATCTGAAAACAATTGAAAGATATAAACATAATTTTATTTAATTCTTCAAACTAATTTTTTATTCAAAACTATTTTTTTACTTCTTTTAGTAGAAGGGTTTAAAATAACTCTGTTTGTTATCAAATAAAACATATTTTAAATCAAATCATTTTTTATTTGTAATAAAAATGTGTAGGCATTTTTAATTTCTAATTTTTTCTCAGTATAAATAAATAGGTTTGTCTCAAAAGTTAATGTACTGCCTTGCCATTTCTCTAACAAGAATATTTTGCAAATACAGTCGGGCCTCAATTATCTGTAATCCGGTTAACCGGTAACCCCGATTAACTGTGATGGCTGAAGGTCAGTCTATGGTTTTTTTGTCTGCAATGTTTTCAAATTGTTTGCTTTGATTAACCGTGATTACCTCTATTATATCCGTGATGGCAGTTTAAAATTTATCTCCAAATCCTTACGGTATGATCAGATTAGTGAAATATTTGACCTAAAAGACGTAACCACTAAATTAGGAAAAAAGATTTTTCTCCTTCTCCAATACATGTTAAGAAAAAAGGTAAGATAATACATTTGTTACATTATAAATTGTCATTCGTAATAAAATGTGTCAGGAAAGAATGAAGAACCTTTGTATAATAGTGGTTACGATTTTTTAGGTCAAATATATGACTAATCTGGCCGCACCTTTAGTAAAAGTCTGTTCAAGCCAAAAATGCACCAGCATGTAAAAAATAGTTATTTCAGGAAGATAACTCCTCAAGTTGAAATAAAATATTTATTTACTTAAAAATATTCCTTAACAAAAAAAACCTCCATGTTTTTTGTTGTCTCATTTCCTTGCACGTTTTTTTTTTTTTTGTAGCATTCCAAATGCAAGAAGGGGCCAGGTTCTTTACAATAGTGTCTTAAGCTAACTTTGTACTTGTGTGTATATCGTGAGTCATATTCCCATCTTTAACTTTTGCAACAATAACTGAGTAACTCAAACTTTATATTGCACATATTACACTGCAAATATTTATAGTTTGGTCAGAATAAGGGGGAAAAAACAAGGGAAAAGATACAAAAAGCCGCTTTAAAAAATAAACAAAGAAATTCGTCATATAACTCTTAAGCAAACAATGTACGACGACAAAACTAAACACATGAGAAACTTTGTTGAAAATAAATGTTATTTTCTTTTAGGGTCAGTTAGTAGAAACCTTAAAGTAATACAAAAGTATATTTTCATCCTTTTGCTTAGGAGATGTTTACTTTCTACTTAACAAAGATTTATTTCGTATTTTGTTGTTCAGCCAGCGAGGCTGGTATGCTAAAAAGCGAAACTTTGCCATGACCCAAGAAAATGAAATAAACACACACAACGAATAACAAAGAAAAAAACAAAAAAAAAAGAAATTGTCTTTTCTAGCATGAATACAAAGTTTGCCTTGAAAACGAAAATGCTATATTTTCTTTCAATTATAAATACGAAACGTAATAATTTCCTCTCAAGCTCTCAAGACAACCAACAATGCAAAACGAATCAACACAACCACGGCTTCAAAGCTAAAGCCGATGGAAATATCTACTTACAACAAACACCACAAATAATTCTCACGATTCGTTTTGGCCAGAATTATAGAAATTTTAAAGGAATTGACTGAGACAGTATCTAGGTTATTTGGGCGGCTTAAGTGAAATTTAACAATTGAAGAATAGCAATGTACAAAAATACAATACTATTTAAAAAATAGTGAAACTTTTTCTCTTTCAAGAAAAAATCCCAACCCCAGTTTAAAAGAAATAGAAATTGCAAAACAGTGCAAACAAAATAATTTAAATTATAGACTATCATTATAATCGTTCAGCTAGAGATTAGCAAACTTGGCATTACCAAAGTTAAAAGTCTTCATCATAATAATCATCAGCACTTGTAGCACTTTAGACAGTGTCAGCAGTCAGTTTACAACTTGAACGTGCGTATTTTCAAGGCTTATAAAATACAAATGCGTGCATTTAAATTTTATGCAAATTACTAGCAGCCAACTCTTCGTAAAATGTGGGCGTTTAATTTAAAAAAAAAAAGATAATCAACTTTGTTTTCTGTTGCCACAATTGTGTCACAGTAGTAATTTAAAATGTCGTTTAATATTTTTACCTTTCTCTCTTTATTCTTTCGAATGTCATCATGTGCGTTGACAATAATTAGGTTAATAAGTCTGTTGAATCTGTCTTAATCTTCTTTGTAATTAACTTAGTTTTTGACCTTAATATTGTATTGCCATTGCATTTTGCAACAGGTGCCCATTTATTTCATTTTTTCATTGTCATCTTCAACTTACTTGATTATAATCATCATCATAGTCATCATTAAAAGCAGTCTAGGTCAGTTATACGTGATTTATAACATCTGACACACAGTCAGAAAGACAAACTAAAGGAAATAGCAGCAGTCGTGTGAACTTACCTGAAATGAAAATGCAAACAAAGCAAATAATTAGTTATTTTATTACAATAATGATCAAGTTAGAAAACATATTAATAAAGAAATAAAAAGTGAAGTAAATTTTGCAAGTATACGACGGCAGTTTTATAAGCTTATTCTTTTCTGTTAAAATATATTATTTGACATTAATTTCTTTATTGCGAATGCACACACCGTTATATGGTTGTAGTAGAGATCAAGTCACAACAAATTTTTTTTAATTATATTCTACAACCATGTTATACACCAATGTTTAGGAAATTAGGTCTCTTTTAAAAACCTATGAAATTGAAAAAAGTGACTTTTTGCAAAAAAAAAAAGTGCATAATTGTCTTTTTATTATTGTTGCATATTATTTAAGTTGCTTTAATTAACTCAGTTCGTAACTACAATTTGTAATTATAGACGAGTAAAATCGTCAAAATTCTTTTAAAGTAGAAAGGTCTGGCAAGTTTATTTTATACTTTTATTTTTTTTAAGGGCAGATATTAGTCAATCAATATAATTATTCAACAAAAACGACTAAATCTAACTTAACTGCATTCTTTATTAAACGCTTAATAAATGATGGCAAGAGATTCTAGTGTTCTAGAACGTATATTTAGCATTTTGCTATCTCATAGTTGTGAATATTCTTTCTTTTATCTTTTTTAATTTTTAAATGCAAAAAGTAATTAAAAATTTATGGCATTCTTTTCCTGTATTTATCATACAAACATCTAGGACATAAATTCCAACTCTAACGCAAAATTTTTTTACTTTTTTATTTTACTTTCCCACAATTTTTTTACTAGCAAAATGTAACCGAAATAGTAAATTCATTGTCATTTTCACTTATAATCACAACGAGTGTACTAAACATGCGTGCGTCAATGCATTGTGATGGTAATGATAAACTTGTCTGGTTTTTTTTTCAGTCAGTCTGGAATCTGGCATACAGCAAAAACTTATAAGAACGCTGACCAATTTTAACTTCAAATTTAAAAAATATCAATGACTTTTCCTTTATTCAAAATATGTTTGTAATGTCGCTTGCTGTCCATCAGGTGCATAACCAAAGAAATTTCTTGCTTTGCAATGCGATGAATCCATGTTTCGTATGCTTTTGATGTAACGGTACGATGTATCTTCAATCAAAAGAATGAACAAACTCTCATCCGTTTTGAATAATTAATGTATCCGCTAAGCTGAGATACCTTTTTACGTCTAGTTTTTTTAAATATTTTCGTAGATTTTATTATTAATTTTAGGCGTTTAGAGCTTTTCTCCTGCCTGACGTTAAAGGAAATTTCTATTTTCCTATTTAAATCGAAATGTGTCGTACAAATTATACCATGTACTTTGTAATCTGAAGGCAAAAGCAGTTCAGACATAACAAAATAATCAACAGTTTTACGAGTACTAAGATTAATTCACAAGTACAGATGCCTTGATGCATTTGATGTATTTTTAGTTTTGAAAAATTTCTTTATAAAATATCATTTTACAAAATTATAAGTTTCTGTTTGGCAAGCGTCCGTTTGTAACAAAATATACTAAAAAATATTAGATATTTCAAAAATATTTACTTGGCAGATTTATGACCAAGTCAATGCTTGTGAGAAAAAAAACAGTATTTGAGGTTTGAGGCTTAAAGAAAAATAAAAATTGAAATATATATAGAAATTTCTCACCACGTGTTGTTGTTTGTTTTTGTTTAGACATATAATTTAATTGGTAATATTATTTTTATTTTATTAATAAATAAAGAATTCAAACGCGAGGGTTTAAATTGAAGAGAGAATATTTCACATCCCATTAGCCACTTGGGAGGTCTAATAATTTAGTATTAGTTTGACACAAATAATGCTAACAAAGTAACGTTATTAGCGGTCTTCTTTTGTCTAATGAATTCTTCTAAAGAAATATTTTGTTTTTTTCTTTAAACGATGTTCTAATGCACATTATCTAGTTGAAGTAAAAAACACAAATTTAAATAAAAAAAATTAACTAGAAGACGAATAGAAATAAATATAAATAAATTTTCATAAACTTTAACAAATACAACAGTTTTGTTATCGTTATGTAAATTTATCAAGAACGTGTCTATTATACCACAGAGCAAGATAAATATTAATGTGACACCTTTAGCATGAGTATAATAATTAAAAAATGTGAGCAAATAGTAAAAAAACAAAAAAAAGATGTCTTTGGTAACACTTGGCCAAAGACTGTGTGTAGGTGTTATACACTCGTAGTAATATAGAGGATGGCAATGCAATCACTTGTGAACGCTATGTAACAATTTTTCGATTTTAAACTTTAAGTAATTTTAAGTAAATTCGTTTCAACTTTAGTGCAAAGTTTTAATAGTTTGCAGCTGAAATTAAGCAATGATCGCATACATGTGACTGGCATGAATAAACTCGATAAGAATGTTTATATTTTTTTATTTTGTTTCACATAAAAAAGCAAGTTCATTAACATTTAATTTCAAGAAATGTTTACTTGTATGAAAAAGATAAAGTGCTATAAAAAATGCTGCTTTACTAACACTAAAGTTCGTAACGTACGTTGACAAGGGAGTATGAAAAAAGTTTTATTTAATTAAGAATTTGCAATAATTGCTAACTTAATTCTTAAGTTCCATTAAAGAGAGAATTAAATAATAAAAATAAAAACTAACGTTTTTCAAATGCCTGGTTAAGCGTGCGTCAAGCAAAGGCCATTATTATGGTCTTAACTTGGGCTTTAAGTGAACGCCCGGACTTTTATTTAGCAATTCAAGACACAATTGCAAATGCAGCCAGTCTGCTAGACAGCAAAATTAAATCGAAAGACTTAAGAAACATGCTGATATTTTGCGCTTCAACGACAACGTTTTTGCACAACAACCACAAATGAACAATATAAATAACAAAAAGGGCTTTTCTATGGCAGTCATAATATTATCAGACAGAAGTCTGTCTACTTGCAATTAATGCTGTGGCTTTCTATTTAATATTTTCAACTGCACCCCACTTATTTCGTTCATTATTATTATCATGCCACAAATATAATTAAAATTAAAAAGTAAAAAAATAAATTTTTAAAACCATATAATAAGTTAAATTCTAAACTATGGTGGCTTCGCAACTGGCAAATAATGACCATAATAAAAAGTAATTAGTTACAGTCTATAGGCTGCTTGGGGAGCAGACTTTCATCAGGAAGAATATGTTTTAATTAACTTAATTGAATTTTATTTGTTCGGTATTATATTTTGAAAGTAACATAAACAGCAAAAAATATATATATTTTTTTAACAGTAAATCTGCTTAAACAACTTAGCATAAGAATTAAGAAAATGCTCCAAGATAGAAGAAGAAGAGAGAAAAAATATTTAAAGACATAAAGTTTCAATAATTTAAAGTCATGAAGATCTAAATTATTAAAAGTAAAATGTAGAGTATAAGAAAGCAGTGCTCTCGAGTTAAACAAATTCTTGAGATGTTAATAAAAAAATAGAAAAAATTTAAAGAAACATATACAACCATATACTACGTTTATACGTACCCTATTTGCAAATAAAAATTATTGCTAATTATTTAAATTACTGTTTATACGGCAACAATATTTTCGACATTTAAATGGTACCGGATAGCAATTTTATATTTAACTGGTAAAATGTCGATTGAAATTATTTGAGCATTTTATAATTATAATCACTAAAATACTTTTCTCTCATTTTTTTTATATTCAAAACTTATTTATGAATAATTTTTTCCCTCAGAATGTTACTTTTTAAAATTTTGATAAGGTTTAATAGGCAAAAGGACATAAACAGAAAAAATGTGGCAACATTTTATGCCTTATTTGCAAATAGTATAGTTAATCAGGAATTGTTTCTGTGAGTTTGCTATTCGCAAATAAAAAATTAATTCATCGTTTATGCGGCAAAATTTTCTAGTCACAATATTTTTATTTGCGAATAAGATGTGTGAATAAATGTAATAATATATGCCGAGTGGTAATTAATTTAATACAACAACAATAGCAAAATATTATAACATAATGTTCGAAAAAAAATAATAATCGAAACATTAGTTATATTTCAAATCGACAATCAAAATGTCATCAAATTCCACTTTCACCACATGCTATTTCTATAAAGATTTTGGTTTGTCCAATTCGTCGAGTTCTACACTAAACCAAATTCCATAGTGAAACTTTAGCGATAAAAATATTTCTCTCCAGGTAATATTTATTTAAATCTACACACGACTCAAACAAACAAGCAATAAAAATAGAATATAATAAAAATTAACAGACCAATAATGTATTTGAAAAAATTTCAGGTTTGCCTAACGAATGAGCCCAAGTAAAAGTCTAATAAAAAAGCACAGCGTAGCTGAGCTACAAAAGGAATAAGAACTTTCACCATATGATTGACATATGTACATATTAAAAAGTGTTTTAAGGAAAATTAAAGTAAGTGTCGCCCACTAGCCACGAAGGGCAAGAAATGAGATTACCACCTGCCGTCGACCACTAAGCCATAGACTCAAGGAATTGTCAATGCATTTCTCTCCTAAAATAACAACCCATCTCTATACGACAGATAGTACTCAACATAATCCTTGCTTTAAATATAAATAAAATTTAGTAAAATCTTAACATTGAAAATATACAAATCAAGTTAATTTATATTCGTTTTCGCTTATTTTTTCTTTTTTGGTGGCAAATTAAAAATTTTATTATAAATTAAAAAAAATAGTCAAGAAATTATGGAAAATTCTTTAAACTTCACATAATTTTAGTTAAATTTGTAGTAACACAGCCTTAAAAAAATAACGCATAAAATTAGTAAAACTTACATTATAAAAGGAAATATAAATAAATAATTGATCTGCTCTATTTCATTTTATTTAATGCTTTTATTTTATTGAGACATGTAGATTTAAAAAAATTTTGTGCAACTTAACTAATTTATTTTAGTATGATTGTTGCGAAAAAAACAGACTTCAAAACAGATTTCTCTACAACAATTCAAAAGTATTGCCACATTGATCACATATATTTTCCCTATCAAATTTTATACTTGTTATAGCAGACTAAGCAGAACAGTTTCCTGTTAATTTAAACGGTCTGTCTACAACTGTTCAACAGTTTAGCACTATACATCAAATTACAGCAACTATATGGGGCACCCTTTAATTTAACTATTCAAGTTTTATACTTGCTGTTGTAGTAGACTAAAGGTAAGGTCAGATTAGACCAAAAAGACGCCACCACCAATTTTTACAAAAAAATGTTTGCTTTTTAAGGAAAATAAAATCCTACTTAATACGAAAGGCAAGATATTACATTAGTTATAATATAATTCGTCATTCGTAATAATACGTATCACGAAAGATCGAAAAAACATTTGTAAAACTAGTGGTTACGCTTTTTTGGTCAAATATTTGACTAATCTGACCGCACCTTTAGCAATCATGTTCTTTGTGAATTTCAACCGTCTGTATACAACGGTTCAACAGTTTGGCCATATACATCAAATAACATAAATTATTGTAACACCCTTTAATTTATAATTTAAAATATTTGTGCCAAACAAAATAGTGGACAGTTTCTCTAACCTTCAAGTGTTTGTATATAATGGTTCAAAAGGTACGGCCATATAGGCCATATTGCATTAATTTTGGGAACACCCTATAATTACTAAATTCGGACTTAGCAATACAGGTCCCTTAAATATTTATACCAGTTAAATGGAACTATTGGGGCACCCTTTAGTTTATGATTTTAAATATTAATACTTGTTACTGTAACGGTCGTAGTAATCAAAATTCTGTTTAATTTGCAAGCGTTTGGCTATAACGGTTTAAAAGACAGGCTCATATGGGTCAATTTACGCCCCCTATGGAGGCACCCTATAATTTTGTATTACTTTTTGCCATTGGAAGCTCTAGTGCTGTTTTTTATTTTTAAGTATTGCCATTTACAGCCTAAAATACACGTAAATAACATGTATGTTGTAAAGGGACACCCCTTAATTTTTAAGACTATGTTTTTTAAACGAGACTAATCTGTAAGCATCACCTTTCAAATGAAAAGAAATTTACAAAATCGATCCAGAAATAAGTGAGTTATGAAGCACAAATATATAAAAAAGCAACGTTCAGTCAAACCTCCTTCTCTTTTTTGAAGTTGGTTAAAACCATAATACGGTTTTCAAAGAGAAGAAAACACGAAAATATAACCAGTTGCAAAAAAATCTATGAAATTAAAGAATCAATCTTAAAATTAATTTATTTAGTTCAACAATAAACAAGTATTTGGAAAATCGTATAGAATAGCAAAAAGTATTATAAAATATGAAACCTGTTGAAGCTGGATAAAATTTTAAATTTCTTGCAGTTTTTTAGAAGCCATTGAATGTCAGCCTGCAGGCAAATGTCACGGGTGCGACCCTCTATGTCATATATGGTTTCGCTTCTCTGTTCGCTTATAATAACACAAAAGCAGTGAAAGTTATTGGCATGACAGTATCGAAAAAACAATACATCGAGACAAAATTAATGTTTAATGCAATTTATGCGACGACGAATTCATTGCTTCTTATATCTTCAAAAACTTTTGCGATCTTTCTATTTTGTTTTTTTTTTTTTTTTTATTGGCTCTGGCTTCAAGCCGACAAAGCCGAATCGTCTACAGCGATTACAAACCTAATGATTTTAACAAGGCATGACACCTTTATAATCAATTACTGAGAATTGATTACATTGATTATTGTAGAAAGTATTAATGATCATTAGTTAGTATTTCTCTTTGACCTGACGGAGGGCCACGAACGAGAATTGGGGGTGGGGTCTAAATTGAGGAATTTGGGATAAGTATGATTTTCAGACTCCCAAATGACTGTAGTGTTATTTCTGGTTGAGGTACTATATTATATCCAACAGGGATATTTTCATCTGTTCACTACATCTAAACTTGTCTCTGAATGCCGGACATCACTTAACGGGATGGCAGAGGTTTCGATGGGTGAGAGGACATGGGGACCGTCTGGGGGCAACCATGTTGCCGACATGCTTGACAAGGGTGCCATTGACATCTTCTGTGGCATACCCCTCTCTGCATGCGGACAGCGCATTCACGCTGCTCTTTACGAACTGGCCCAGATCAGTCGAGATGTTTGACCGCTGCAGTTACCGAGGGTTCGACTGCGTGACTTGGTGGCTGCGGTCACTGGAAACTGTCTGTTTGTGACCCATGATGGGAGAATGGGCCTCCCATTTAACGACTTCTGCAGAAATTTTCAGGACGAGGAGAAAGAGCAGGCGATGAAACACATCCTCTGTCAGAGCCCCGCGCTGGGATGTATGTCTTTCTCTTCTTATCCTCATTTCTTTTTCTATATCCTGCCTTAATCTTCTCTCTCCCTTCTGATAGCAGGTAACACAAAGGGACCAATCTATGGACGCAAGTAGGCTGTGGCAACACGGCTACCTACCTAACCTAACATAAGTACTTAAACTTAAGTATTTAAACATATAGTAGAAGATTAATTTTAGGAAATGATCCTTTTCCTGAATATTTTTTACAAGCGAATATGGCAGGTTCTTGCCTACGGCGATAAAAAAAATAAATCGAATATTTAAAAAACAATATTCGCTCAAGTTTTACCGAAATATATCAACACCTGCTGCTTCAAAAAGTGTGTAAAAATTTTTTTGATAAATTGCGAATTCTATATACCGTCATGGTATAAAATAAACAGCTTCTAAGTTTCAAAAACTAAATTTACCTTTTAAAAATCGCACTTGTGCAACAAAAGTGTATTAAATTTTTTGTAGAAGCAAAAAACTTTTTAAAAAATGATTTTATATTTACATATATTTTTTTTTTTTGTTTTTGTGAAATCGATAACTGGTGGTAACATTATAGTTGGTCAAATTTCATTTTTTTAAATAATGTGCAAAACTAGTAAATTCTTACAGTGGGTAGATATAAAATAAATATCGATTTGTTCAAGTTAATAAAATAAATAATAATGGAATTCTTTTGAGTTAATACACATTTGATGCACAACAGGGACATGCTTTTTTTTGTGTTTCACTTCTTTCCGTCGTCCAGAACTTTATTTATTTATAAGAAAATATACGGCACTCTTGCAACAACCAAAGACAATTATCTTTACATCTCATCTATTTTTAAGTCAGGTCCCAAAAGCAATGCAAACACTTCAAGTTGTGACCGCTGTTCATAAAGCCATAAATTAAAAAATAATTAATTTTGAACTCTCCTGTGATTAAAAATAAAAAATAAATAAAAATAAAAACCTACGAAACGTCAAAGCAACAAATAGGAAAATCATAATTCTGCCTTTAAATATATTATGAATTAATAATAAATAACAAAAATAAACTGATCTACAGCTACGCAATTGTGTTTCACTCTCACAGAAAAATCAATTGCGTTGAGACTCCTAATACACCCTGGAGCAAAGAATTACCTGTAAATATTAAATTTCAAAAGGAGCACATAGAACATAAATTGAGTTGTGAAATGAAAGAAAAAATAACTCAGTACTAAGTGTTTGAACATTTATACTACAGTCGTCTGACATCATTACACAAAAAAAAACAAACATGCATACTTACTAAAACACAGATGTGTGTGTACAAATCTTTGTACAGAAAAACATGTTCGTGAAAACTGAAGGATGGATATCATAGAATGCATTTGTAAGCTGCGTTTAAAGCCAAAATGTTCTACAAAAACAAATAACAAAAATCAAGCTGTTGTAAATATGTGGAAATAGAAAACAGTTTTTTTTTTCTTTTCAATTTATTTTTTTATTCTTTCTAAACAAAGATGATGTCTTAGAAAGATTTTCAACTATTACTGTCCTTTAAGCGGCATTTTTCTAAGCATAAAATCAACAACTAGCAAACAAAAAAAAAACAACTTGTCAAATGTATAAGTTTTTAGTTTGTTGCTGCGTTTGGCAATTAAAGCGGCTTTTTATTATTATTTTTTTTTTTATTATTATTATTTATTTGAGATTTTTCTTTTTCAATCTCAGACCATATTCTTATTATTATAAGAGAAATATCCAAATGTGTTTGTTTTCTTTACAAGTTTAAACTGTTTTCTTAAGACAATATTTGTAATTTAATTGCGCTGTAGTTCAATGACAGGTTACATCAATGTACCTCTAAATACTTTACAAAACAAATAAAATCAATAACAAGCATTTAAGCGATTAGCTATAAAATGCTATAATTGCAGGTTTGGTAATTTAATTCTTGTTATTTAGTCTTTCGTCTCTAAACCTAGAACATTATCTATAGAAAACAATATAAAATAACAATACAGTCGAAACTCGGTATAAAAAAATCGTGCATGTTACCGATTATATTTTTTTAATTTTTTAGTTATTAGAGCTGGAGGTTATAATTTGTAATTTATAAATGATTTTATTTGTATTCTAAGAAAATTTTCATTAAGTGTTCTATTGATTTAATGACTTATGTAATTAGAAAACCATTTTCTTTTTATTAAATTAGACACATCATTGATTAATATAGTTTTTTATTTCACCTTTTTAATAATTTACATTTTAATTTATTTATCAAGCACATGGTCCTTATCTTTTATTTTTCCAATATTTCGCTACTCCTTTATGTAGCATCATCACAAAAGAGTAGCGAAATATTGAAAATATAAAAATAAAAGATAAAGACCTTGTCCTTGACAAATAATAAATATCATATCATTGATTGCTATTTATCTTCAGACAAAAAGATTTGTCATTAAAATCAAAATATATTTGATCTTTGGAATTTTTTTAAATTTAAAAAAATAAAAATCACAGAATAATATTTATTTATGGAAAAAAAAAAATAATAATATTAAAATATATTTTAGAAAATAACAAAAAGCATAAAATTAAATGAAATTATAATTGAAGACGATCAAAATGGTGTGGTTAACTTGTTCCTCCAATATTTCCTTGTGAAATAAATAATTATTATTTTCGGTCTGTGTTGATAAATCGTTTAATCAAATTAACGTAGATTTTAATTAAGAATAGTGTAAAATCCAACAATAAAATACAATTTATTTCTTTATTATTCTATTCATAATACAATTTAGAAAATAAATTATTTTATTACATATTTTCTATTATTTGGCAAGTAAATTGTATAAATTGTAACTAAAATTCAACAAATTTGGCTGACTTACAAAACGTCAGTTGCTTTGTATTCGAACAATGTATTGTGTTTTATAATGCCGTGATACTAAATGTTTACAGTTCATACCATTCCAAAATGTCGCATACAAGTATTAGAAACGTTGCAACCGAGCAGCTCGAGCATCAGTTTCTAAATTAATGGTTTGTTTCGCAACAGTTCATGCCATTCCAAAATGTCGCACACAAGTATTAGAAACGTTGCAACCGAGCAGCTCGAGCATCAGTTTCTAAATTAATGGTTTGTTTCGCAACAGTTCATGCCATTCCAAAATGTCGCACACAAGTATTAGAAACGTTGCAACCGAGCAGCTCGAGCATCAGTTTCTAAATTAATGGTTTGTTTCGCAACAGTTCATGCCATTCCAAAATGTCGCACACAAGTATTAGAAACGTTGCAACCGAGCAGCTCGAGCATCAGTTTCTAAATTAATAGTTTGTTTCGCAACAGTTCATGCCATTCCAAAATGTCGCACACAAGTATCAAAACTGTATACAAACTTAATTCTTAATATACTGGAAGGAAATCATTTTTAAATTGGATTCAAATAAGACGTTCGTTTGTTTCTAAGCCCATAAAATTTTTTTAATAATAAAAAATAATTTCTTGTTGTCAGATACTTGAAGAGCAAGATACTAAATTAATCAAAGATATAAATTAAAGTTGAGTTCATGAGCTCAAAACATCTTGTTTGCTTCTATTCATACTGTTAACTTTTAAATTATTCTCTTCATTTATTGCTTTTAAAATACGAATATACTAATATTTCTGTACTCATTCAACAACAGCGTTCGACACCAATTATTCATTTGTCGAGCATTGGAACGAACACATGTTCTAAAAACAAACAAAATTATTCTGTTCTCAACGATTGTCATAGTATGGCAACATTGCATTATTATTATTTTTTATTGTTAAAATTACCCTCATTTTCTCATTCTCAAATGTATGACTCATTTTTATTTTTTGTTTATCTTTGTTGCTGAATAAAATAAATGAAAATAAAATTGCATTTTAAAAAAACAGAGTTTCTTCTCTTAAAAAAAATGCCAACACAATTGACAAGTTTAACACCGAGCATTGTACAATATTATCGGTGTACTCTTACGACTATTTTCTTTTCAACTATTGCACAATAAACTTGTGTGTTTTTGTTTATTTTTCCCCCATATTTACAATGCACTTAATTGCCCTTACAGCTACAGTAAATATTCGCTTTTGAAAAAGAGACAACACCCTTATTCTAGTAGTCGGCATCGTCGTCGTTTTAGTATCAATATCACTTCCTATCAATGTCGGCGTCAATTCAAAAAAAATTTTGTATTCTATAACATTCCTGTGACGACGTCACCGGTTTATCAATTTTTATGAAATCAGTTTGATAGATGACCATTCAAGAAGGTATGCCACAGCTTATTCCATAGGACTAAGTGAAAATTGTTTAAACATTTCGCTTCCAGTGGCTTTACACTCCGCTTTATAAGCCACTATCTTTTTTTCACTTTGAATTTTAAATTTCGCGATATCTTAAAAGTAATTTTTACAAATTTTTTTATAAATCCCTATTCGATTCTTAATTTTGTTACCTTTTGTCATCCATCTGCTAATCTTCCAGGCGGACCTAGAGAATTTAGAATTTTTCCAAATTCTTCCCATTTTTCTGTAAAATTGCAAGGAACATGCCTCTGCGAAAACCTTGTGCAAAAGATGGATTCTTCTGCAATTCTTCTACCAATTTTTCAAATTGATTTGATTTTGTAACTTTTTTACATTTACAATGTTTAAATCACTTCCACTCATTATGCAAAATTGCAAAAAACAGAGTCACGTCAATACAATATCGTCGACACATTTGTTACAGAATACAAAAAATCTAAGCAGTGATCGATAATTGTCAATAGCGATAAGTAAAATAACAAATCGAATGCGTCGACACATATCAATTTTGATAATAGAATAAGGGTGAATATTGTACTATTTCATATGGCTTACGCTCACGTTTAGTTCATAGCATATCTGCCTTAAAACAGTAGTTTTGGAAATTAATCTAAATATATATAAAAAGCTTCTCAGTGTGCTACGGCCATATTCCATGATTTTGTGATTTTAATTTTGCTTAAAAACTTAGAAACACACCTGTATATTAAAGCATTTATTTATGTTCCAATTGAAATTTTAATAAGTCTACGATTTATTTAATTATTTATTAATTAAAAAACAAATTATTTTCCGTTTTAAGAAATGATTATATATTTTATATTTAATTAAAAACGGAATTAAAACAATTAATTTTCAAGACTATTTTTTGTATATAAAAGATCTATTGGCAAGACAATCCAATGGTATGATTGATTCAGTAGCTCGTTAAGAGCTCGTCTATAAAAATTCTCATGAAAGATGATAAAACATGCCGCATAAAAACCTTTCATATTCATATTTTAAATAAATTTATTGGATTTGATTATTGGTTGGCTCTCAATGATTCAAAGAGAGTATTTTAATAACTTTTAAAAGTTGCTTACTTTGCAGTGGGCTAAAATAGTTCTAGATTAGTTAGTTGAAGCTTAAGCGTTAAAAAAGAACATATAAAAAAAGAATAATATTTTATTAATTTTTCATACGATATACACTTTCAAAGCTTCCCTTGTTACTATAAATCACGCATAAAAACTTTTCAATAGAATTTTTATTAAAAATAATTTTCTATTTTATCATTAAGACGTGTAACCTCAAAATTCTTAATGACAGTACTTTCGCAACGAGTCATTTGTATGTGTTGTGCTATTAATGGGTTGAGTCTGTTAAAAAAGTAATTTAAAGTCATTTGATGGCATAAATGGAGCTTCATTTTGTACTATTTTTTGCAAAAAGAAATAATCTTGAAATAATATCTGCTGGTTTATTGCTGTCTATTAGAAAGAAAAAAAAAAACATAAAAATACGACCATCTACAATAATAAGACATCAGAAAAGAAGAAGAGCTTAGTATTATTTAACAAAAATATGACTCTTATTATAAGAAAAACACTTCTTTTTAGTTTCTTTTTCTATTGTTTTTTGATGACCCTTATTATCCAAAGCTCAAATGTTAATGTTTCTATTGGTCTGTAAAATTCTTGTAGTTTTAAGTAGAAACTACTTTATATACAGAAAAGAACATGTGTTCGTTGGCCCTAAATTAGTTATTGTTGACCTGCAATTTGTTTTAAAGTGGCCTTGTAATGTTATGTAATTTTTCTTTTAAGGAAACTAGTATTTGCTGGTGATTTTATAATAAAAATAAAAAAATGTAAATAGATTTCATCTATAGAAAAGAATATTTCTTTCATTTTTGTAAATCTGAGAAAATTAAATTTAATTCAATAGTAAGCAAAGAATCGAATTGGGGTTAATCGGTTTTTGTTTCGTATTAAATGTAGAGTATAATCTTGTGTGATTATGATTATGACTGACTTGTTATATAAATCTTATTTTTGTTACTGATTGGTGTACTGGCAAATGATTTTAAAATAAAAATTTAATAATCATTCTGCTTTGCACAGGGTGGGATGTAAAAAAGCACATAATTAACTCCAGTTTATGTTCAAGGATACAAAAAGTTTCTTAGTAAATTGAACGGTATTTTTCGAAAAATAATATACATGAAATGGTTGTTTAATTTATTTTAACACATTCTTGTCAGTATTTCTCTATTGAGTGGCTTGTTAGGTAGTGACCAACAATCCTAAAAGGCCTCGAATAAAGGGAACTTCATGGAATATGAACCGCATGGCTGCAGTCACAAGAACCATATTGTATTCCTTGTAACAACATATAGTTGCGATAAACAGATTATGGTTGCAGTTTTAAGCAATACTTTGATAACGGTAATAAATATTTTCAAGTTGCCAGTTCTACCAGTTAAGTGTTTTGTTTTTTGTAATTTATCGGTTCATTCGCAAACGCTTAGCGTAATTCACTTCGTGTTAAATAAAAGAAAAGAAAAAAAAAGAAATAAATAATTTATAAAAAGTTAAAAGCTTTAAATAAATAAAAATATTGAAACAGATAAAAAGATAAGAAAAATATCTTAATAATTTTAGTAATTTTTTATCATACTATGATCATATTATATAGTAACATCTTTGTAATTTAAACATAATTATGGTTATATTTTTTTAATGCTATTTTAATGTGTGGCAACAATATGGTTTCAATAACCATTATATTATTATTATGTACAATAAATAAATCTTTTAAGTAAAATCACAAATTTTAATCATAATATTGCTTTTAGCTCAAGGTAACCCCTTTTTTAAGAAGTAAAGCTTTTCCTTATAGAAAAAAATCATACCCAGTCATACAAATTGCAGGAACTAGGAAGAGCCAGGTATACCTATGTTTAAATTTGAAAGCACTTGGCATTATTTTGAACTTAAACTAGAGTTGGGCACCGCCCGCCGCTCACGTGTCTAACGTGCATCACATGTGATCCTGATTAAATTAGGCGTGCAAGAGGGATATATTTGCTCAATTTGTTAGCATTTTATTATCGTTATATGTGTCATTTTAAGTTATTTTCTCGACATGAGAAGAACTTAAACAGGTGGCTACTTTTTATTTTGCATCACAATTACAGTGAAAGGTATTGAAAAATAAAATTTTATGTGAAAAATTTTTAACCTAAGTAACGTAACTAAAGCATTTCCTAAACATTATAGAAAAATAGCGATATTTAGCAGTGGCTGCCTTTCTATAAAATATACAGGTCTGTTCGGCAAATCAGTGATTTCTCATCCTGAATATTTATTAATTTCTAAAGACACTACTGGCTTTAGAAAAAAAAAAAAATTGTTTTATTTTTTCGCCTTAAATTTCAGGCTTGTTTGTTTTTTTCGAAGATGATTCTAAGATTGACAATATTTACAAAATTGCAAGTGCAATTTCTAAGCAAATTTCGTCTTGATTTAATTTTGTTGTGTTAATATTAATTTTCATCTTTTGATATTTTGTTAGTTTCTATTTGACGCCAGATTTTAAGCGCTTTAATCAGTTCCACTAAGAAAATGGAAGAACATGATTATATTATTAATTCAATAACTTCTTTTAACTCTAGGCATTTTGACTTGTTCTAATACCCTGTTCAGACATACGTTTTAATTGCGCAATAAAGGCCCTAATTGAACTCAATTTACCATATAAGAAATCTATTAATAAATTGATCAATTAGTCCTTAATTGAGTCATTAATTGAGTCATTAATTGAGTCATTAATTGATTAAGCTTCCTTGTACTACCCTTGTAAAGTGTGTTCAGTGAGAGAAAATTTTACACAATGACAAAACTAAATGCCATAAAAATTAAAATATTTTCAACTTAAATGAAATAAAAAATTTTTGAAAATTTAATGGAGACTCAAAGCAAGTGTGCAGTCAGAACTTGATCGTACTGACTGAAAGAGTACTTTATTTCAAACAAAAACAAGCAAACGTTCTTTTAAAGCCGAACTTCTCTTCAATCTTCCAAATTTACAAACACAAATATTTAATTTAAAAGTTAGGTCTGCTCAATAAATTTCCGGCAGAAACTAGCGACGATAGCGTAAAATAAAAATTTACAAGTATCAGCTGTTCTGTTCTTGCCAGTAACAAAAGTAGTAACAAATTTATTAACATTCACATCTTTTACTCTTTCGGTGCTTCTTTTGAAGTACTAAAGTAAACACTTTCCAATAACAATTAGTAACAACTTCTTGTTATTGAACAGAACTATACTGTCAAATTTTAATTGAGTAAATTAAATTCAATATGTGTGAACACCAAAATTAATTACTCAATTTAAATTTTAATTGTTATGTCTGAACAGGGTATAGTTTCCTTTAATATTTTAATTACGAAACTGAAATCGTAAACGTAACAAAAATTTACAAAAACCAACGGTTTTCTCGTGTTTTCGAAAAAAATTAAATCTACGACAAAAACTTAAATTGGTGTTATTTAAAACGGTTCGTGATTAAAAATCGCGTGGTTTTCAAAACAGGCCTGATAATTTTGGAAAATAAAATATGTTAGTTTATACAACGAAAATTTCTTTTTAATTATATTAATTCACTTTTTAAAAACCCTTTTTTTTACTCGGGAAAATAGCGCGAAAAAAAAAGGTTTTTTATAAAATTAATTAATAAAATATGTTAGTTTTTTAAATTTGATCTTGAGTGTTCGACAATAATTTGTGAGTGTGCGTGAAAGAGCACACTTCTTTTCTTGTAAACGTAAATATTCGTAAAATTTAGGTCACTCATGTCACTCCCATCTCTAAGTTGAACATTTTTAGAGAAAGTTTGGAAAATGTTTCAAAAAGTACCTTGGCGATGTACGGTGTTGTTTTCAAGATGTTTTTGCAAAAGCACAAACATTATTTCATTAAAAAGGTGTATTCATTTCATAAACAATTAATAGTTCGAAAATATACTGTAAAATAATTTTTTCTTATTATTTTTTGCTTAGCTAAGACTTCAAAATAAATATATAAGAAAAAAAAACTGATATCCATCATTTTATTAAGTCTCGTTAAGAAGCAATAATCATTAATTTAAATATGATAGTAATAAAATCTAAACAAAAAACTTTAAAGTGCACTTGCTTACAAAATTTTCATTTGTATATTTTCAGAAATCCATAGGAGAGTAACAATCGAAAAAGAATGAATTGAAGATTGGCATACATTAATACACAAGGTTGGTACATCTTTAATCTAAGACAATATTAAGGTTCCCACCTCTAAATAATTCTTAGGTTTATGGCTGTGTTGTCTAAAACATTAAAATCCATTTAAATTTATATCGTCTAATAAAAAAAGATCTCACCTTAGGCCAATTTAAACGTTGCGTGCGGTAAGACTACCTACCGAGCTGTGCGTTCAACGAAAATGTAACACAACAAACACTTACAAATAAAATAAAAATTCAGTGTTTTTTTCTGCAAAGTTATTTGTAACTATTCTATATTTTTGTAATTTATTACATTTTTTTTTTTTTGGTTATTATACCCTGCACCACAAAAATGGGTATATCTAAGTTTGTCAATCCTTGTGTAATTTCAACAATATCCATTTCCGACCGCATAAAATATATATATTCTGACTTGTTATGCACAGCGAAGTCGATTGAACGTTGTCCGTCTGTCCGTTTGTGTTAGTGTTCAAATGAAATTTGCCTCGGCAAATTAATATGTCAATCGATCAGATATAGTGTCGAAAGAGGTGCTATTGAAAATTAGTATGATAGGCCCATGTCCTTCGGACAGCAGGCAAAACACCACGCCTACCTCTAATTTTTTTCATGTCATTTGGAACAATCAAGTAACTCCAATCAAAAAAATAAATATATGGGGCGATAGAGAAATAAAAAATAGGCAAAAACATCGAGCGAAAAAATTACCGCTCGCCCACATTTTCCGAGTTACGGGGCTCTGAAATTTTAAAATTTTTTTAATCATCAATATGGGTATCATTTTAAAGATTTTGAAGAGATCTTTAAGGAAAATTTAAAATTTTTTTAAAATCCGATGGCATTTTTGTATAAAATTATATATGTATATGCAGGACCAAGCCTTTTTTTAATTTTTGATTCTCTGTCATCCTAATATTTGCTTTTTTGACAAAAGTTACTTTACTAAACTAGATTTACATAGATGGTGAAGGGTATATAATATTTGGCATAGCCGAATATAGCACTCTTACTTGTTGTTTTTAAATATAATTGTCAATGCATACTATTTTGATTTCTAAAAATTTTGTGTTTATTGTTCTGGAACTTAAGGTTTCTCTTATCATAGTGGCGTGATTTAGGCGGAAAATGTATTAAGGAATAGAATCTACGTCTGAATCTACGTCTGCTAGAGGCAACATTTGAAAAGTATAAAATTATGGCTGCCTTTTCTTTAGAAAACTTTAAAAGAATATTCTGCTGCATTAAAATTCTGCTTGGAAAACTGTATAAAATCACTTTCCATTGCATGACAGCACAAAGTTTTCTAAGAGATATTTTATTAAGCACTATAATGATATTATTTGCAGCATAATCTATTAAGCAAAATACATGTCACATTTAATTTGAACGTACACCTTACTGACGTGCACTGAGCAAACAAAATAAAACACATTAAGCAAATGAAAATAAAAAACTTAAAGACTGTGTTTTTAAACATAAACTTAAAACGGATAAACAAATTATTTTAATCAAGAGTGTTAAAAAAAGACAACGAAGAATTTTAGAGAAAAGAGTAGCAAAAAATTTAACTAAAAACGGCTACGTGCATGGCTAATATTGAAATGAATAATGATAAAATTTAGACAATCCTCTACCCAAATATTACTGCAAATAGTTTTTTTTATCTTAAAAAAATAATTTTTAACAGAATATAAGAAGTATTTTTCTGGACCTTTAAAGTAATAGAAAGCGTTAACTGTCATATGAATTGTTATACTGCACTCGTTTTACATATATGATCGGTTTACTTTGGCACGTCTTCACGAATACATAGACGCTTTCACAACGCTACTAAATTGAAAATAAATCGATCGTCAATTCGGGCAACTAATAGATGCAAAATTGTGTGGGAGATGTGACTTAGTTTTGGCTTAAAGCGATTTGTTTTTTAATGCAGCCAGAATTCGGTATACGATCGATTGAATCATCGAGTTATTCAAACCAAAATTTGGCTATAAGTAGACATACAAGGTCGTTCAATTTGACACCTTTCAGCTATTTCCTGTGGGGCCACGTAAAACCACAACAATTGACATTTTGAAAGAAATGCTTAATTGTTGCGCCAATAATACGCTCAGTCAAAAACAGCCGTGGTGGACATCATTTTCAAATGTAAATCTTAATTTTTATAACCTTCACCACATGTAGAAAAGGGTGTATCTAAGGTTGCCATTTCGTGTGTTATTTCTACAATATCCATTTCCCTACCCATAAAGTATATATGTTCTGAGTTTTTATGTATCGCGAAATCGATTGAGCGATGTCCGTCTGTACGTCCGTGTTCGGGTTGAAATAAACTCTGTTAAGGCAGTAGCTGAGCCAGAGAAAATTTAAATACGCCAATCAATTAGACATAGTTTCGAAAACTTTGCTGTTAAAAATCAGCGAGAGCGGTCCATGTCCTTTGAGGCAGCGGGCAAAACAACACGCCTCTAATTTGTCCATATTATGTGAAACAATGAAGTAACTTAAATCAAAAAACAAATATATAGGGGGAAAGAGAAATAAAAAATAAGAAAAAAATACCCAGTGAAAAAATTAACGCTCGCCCATATTTTCCGTGTTATGGGCCTCTGAAATTTTCAATTTTTTTTAATACCAATATGGGTTTCATATTAATGCCTTTTATGAGATCTTTAAGGAAATACGAAACTTTTTTAAAAATGCTTAACGCATTAAGAGCCGATGAGCCGCGTTGCTAAAGAATGTAACACGGTTACGAAAATTAACTTAATAGGTCATGCCTGAAGTACTACATCTCTTCAATAAAAAAATGAGATTTTCCTTCCTGTATAAGATGTATTTAGAGATAAACAGAAAGGATTTTTATGTCTAAGTTTGTACTTTTTTAATTATCTGAAAGGAATATTTTTTTTTAAATTTTTAAAAATAAATTTCAAAAATAAAACTAAAATAACAAATTGTTCCTCAATAAAAGACAAGAAAACATTCTCCTATTGAAATTATCTTGATCAAACTAATCTACTTATTCACCACTCACATACCAGTGTTACATGTATATAAAGAAGTTTGCTTAAGAGCAACAAAAACCAATTAGAATCATGGAAAATAAATAAAATTTTATTGCAGCAAAAAATTCTGGATAAAAACCTTAACAAGATTTTCATAGAAAATAAAAATAAATATTTGTATTTTTATTTGATAATATGCAGTTAGTAGGAAGTTACATCAGATTTTCTGTAAGCCACACCAACAACAAATACGTGTACGATAATAATTTCCAAAAAAAAAAAAAGTAATAATAATAATAAGAAAATTCACTGCTCATCTCCAAATACTAGATGCAAGAAAAGAATATTATAGCTTTTGAATGGCAAGAGTATAAACAAACAAACGACTTATTTTGAGGGGATTATTGTTAGAGAAAGATTTTTAACTTACACTTGTTAAAGAAATAAAGATCACTACAAGGTACAAGTAGTACATAAATGTATGTTTGATCATAAAATCCAGCTACGCAAACATTAACTATGACTGTGTTGTTCTTTGTGGAAAACGAAGAAAAAAATATTTAAAAGAATTTCACCGCAGGTGATTTTGTAAAAGGCAAAAATGTTTGCGATTTTTTTTTATTTATTATTTTATTAAAGAAGTTAAAATCTAATAATAAAATATAATTCATGTAATAATAAATAAGAAAACAAACAAAATTATTGCAAATTCAACAGATGGAAATAAATACTACTTACAAGTACATACGAGGGCAGTGCTACAACTACTCTATTTTACTTTTGCATAGTCGCACATAATTCGATGTTACTGTAACTACTAGAAGGCTTATATCTTGCTAGAAGAATTTCAGCCAACCCATATGAAATTTTTGTGTTTACTCCGATACCTGGTTTACGATTCTAATTAATGGTGGACATTCAAGGATTTAAAAAATGTATATATAAAAAGGAAATTACCAAGTCTAGGATAACTGAAACAAAATTTAAGAAAGTCGATGTAATGTTATGAACTTAAACCTTATAACTGTTATATAAAATTATAGCATCTCGGAACTGTTCGCTTATTGGGTTCTAAACAAATAGCTCCTGCACATGCAAATATCTTTAAGATTTGAAAAGATTTTTCAGGAAACTAAATTTCTTTTTTAATTTAAAAATTTAATTCTGTGTCAAGAATTTTAAGTAATCAAATTGAAACTAAGAAACAATACTCTACTGCCGTTTTTTTTTGGTATTTACAATGCTTATATTGAAAATATAATTGGGTAGAACAAGCCTTATTTCAGCTTATGATTTCGATGAAAAAATTTATTCTGTAGTTCCGGCTTTGTCATTTGAAACATTTCCCATTATATACAAGCAGTTCAGTCCAAACATTAAATAATTTTAGCCTATTTTGCACAAGAGTTAATACATATCAAGACGCAACGGGAGTCATACCATTAGACGACCTAGCAATTTTGTTTTTTAATGCTGCTTTTTGTATCTAAGAGCAATGGGAAGTATGGAACAAGGTAATCTTTGATACGCACTTTAAAAAGAACACCATATGTAACGACACATTTGATCGCATCCACATCCAGAAATTGTACCAAAGAATTGATTTTATTTAACTGAGAGGAAAATTTAGAAATCGAACTATTCAATTTTGTTAATCAACTTATCACAGAGAGAAATAAAATTCGTATTTGACTAAAAAACATGCAGATCCAAATAAAAAGTCATTCAATTTGTAGCTAGAAAAGAATTGTGACATTCTACTCATAGACATATTTCACGGGCAAATAAATTAATTGAATTATATATGCTCTTCTGTATACAAGCACTCAGTTTTTTGAGTTATTTCCATATAAATTTTCCATACGAGTTGATCTGATCGTCTGTAATACAGAAACTGAATAATAATAAAATTACCAACAACTTTTTCTTTGAATATCTAAAGTTAAATAAATATGTATGAGCTGGTTTTTTTTTTAAAGTGGTATAGGTCCATTTTTTCAAGTATTAAGATATTAAGGGTTTGCGTTTGAATCATTTTAAAATATTGGCCAACTTTAATGAATTCGAGTGATGCTTTTTACACTATGCACCTTTTTTTATGAAACAAAAAATATCAAAAATATTTGAAAAAATAAACGATTTTTTTAGCCGCACATGGAGTTATACCACCTTGCAAAATAACATATTAGAAGAAATAAAAACGGGAAATAAAATATTATGTAAAAAATAAGAGTTAAAATGAAGACATTGATATACTTAAATTAGTAAATTTATAAAGAGTTTATTTTAGTTATATTTAATACAAAGTTTTCTTTAATATTTTTGATAAAAAAAAAAGTAAGGTCTCTTACATGATGAATTAAAGATGAAGAACACAACAACTGAACTATTTTTAATTTAAAACGTATCTTTAGCTGATACAGACTTTATCCAAAATTTTGCTTTGATTGATTTGCTTTAATAACTTTTAACGATATTTTTTTTATTTGTTATAAAAAATTTAGCCATTTTTGGAATTTCAGTTTGTTTTGGAATTTATATATAGCATTTTCAGTTTAAATTAAACCTTTCTCAAAATGAACGAAACCTATTTCAAAATAAGACCTTTTTCAAAATAAATGAAAATCTTTTTAGAATAAATTAAACTTTATGCAAATTCAATGAAACATTTTTAAAATTAAATTAAACCAGTTTTGAAATTTGTAGGTTTATTATATTTTGTTGTATTTTTTTGTTTTTTTTTTTTTTATTTGCTAATTTTTTAATTTACTTTATTCGTGCTTGATTCCTTCATATATAAATATTTCATGATATTCTCATGAAAAGATTCCGAATAATAAATTTATATTTTGCTAATTTTTTTTACCGATTACTGTAAATGACCTATTGTTGTTGGTGTCTGATAATGGTTGGATTAATTTCTTTACTTGATAGGGGTCAATGCAATTGAATATAAAAGTAGTATTAATTGCACTTTCAAAGTCAAAAGTTGAAAATGAGTGATTTAGAAGAAACATAAATTAGTGGAATAATAAGAAGTAGAGGAAAATATGCCAACGTTTCGCGAGAGTATCTCGTATAACGTCAGTAAATATAAACACTACTGAAACTATTATATTGCGATATAAAAAAATTACTGCGAACTAGTGGAACTTCCTCGTGGAAAAAATAGGCAACAAAAATTAAGTCCCCAAATCCTGGAAAAAATTGAGACGATTGTGGAGAGGGAGCCAGGAATAACTTTGAAAAATATTCGCGAAAAGTTATTTGAACAATTTAATGTAAAGCTTGCATTGTCTATAATTTTCAACGGCTTAAAAGAACTCAAAATAACGCTGAAAATGGCTTCCATGGAAATGGACCGTATGAATAGCGCATCGACTATTGAAAACCATCTGCAGTATGCCGCAGAATTTGCAATTTGGTCTCATCAACAAAAAGAAAGGATCATTTTTATAGGTGAGTGCGGGTTTGTTTAACTTACGGCGTTTACAAGCACGTGCTAAGGTAGGTGAAAGAGCTCATGTTGTTGTGCCAACCGTAAGGGGAAGGGATTAATTATTAATTAAAAATGAATATGTTTAATCTGTTTTATTTTTTTCTTTTGTTTTCTATTAAATTTTAAAACTTGTTTAATTTAATTTAAAAAATGTTTAATTAAATTTGCATTAATTTATTCCGAAAAGACTTTCATTTATTTTGAAAACGGTTTCGATCATTTCGAAAAAGGTTTCGTTCATTTCGAAAAAGGTATCGTTCTTTTTGAAAAAGGTTTAATTTAAAATGAAAATGCTATATAATTTAAAAATTTTATAAATTTCCTTAACAGATTTATATCAAAACATTGTTACTTGCTTAAGGATAAAAATCTACTTTCTATTTTTTTTTTTTTTTTTTTTTTTTTGTTTGACAAATTATTTTTAATTTCGAAATTCGACGCAAGAAGAATCTGGGAACCCCTGCATGAAGAAAACATTAAATCGTGCATTGATTTAAGTTAAATTTGATAAATACGGTATGTGGGTTACAAAACGCGATAATGGATTAGCTAATGTTTATGCTGATGGCATCCAGGCTTCCATCCTATTTAAAAGTTTTGGCGGCCCATGTTCTTAGTTTGTTGATCAGCATATTTTCTAACAATAAATAATTTTGGCTGCTTTGATAATAAAAAAGATTTTCCATCTCTTCAATATCATTAGAAGTTGAAGGAAAAAGAAAAAAAAAAATAATGAAAATAAAGAAATGTTTGCTTATACTCGTATGATTTGCTTAACTCTTGTTACTAAAGAAATTCTGAGTCTACCCATTATATATTTATTGCAGGTATTTACAATAGAATTTCGATTATACAAGTAGTGAACCAAAACAACATTTTTTTCATATTTTCCAAGAATCAGTTGAATACAAAGAAGAGTCGCGATTAATCTAAGAACCAATTTTCAAGACCTAAACTGGGGGACATCGCATCAATTAAAGCTGTTGTGCAGTGGGTTTACGTTTCTTCCAGTAAATAGAGCATTTGACTTCTGTTTTTTTTAAAGGAATTAAGTTAAGACATTTCGGAACAAAATTTTCATTGAACATAGTATTTCCTTTATCTTATAAACTAGAAACTGGAAATCCAACTGTGTTATTTTTTAAGATTATTGCAAACGTTAGGAGTACAATTTGGTAATTGCAATGTTTGTTGTAATGCCATTTTTTCTCTTTTGTTTTCTCCCTATTTTAGATAAAGCAACTTACTTCCAACTAAAGTTTACTACCCATACGTGTGTTTAACTTACTAGACAAATCATACGAGCATTTTATGTTTTTCTTTGTATCCTTTCACAATAACAATAATACTAATTTAACCCTACTTTATGACTTAATTATAAAACTATCATGATTATAGATTAAAATATCTTGATTTTATGTTGTGTATTTTATGCCAAATACATGAAAAGTCATTTGCCAAAGAAAATTATAGTTGTAAAATGCAGCAGGAAAATGTACAGAGAAATTATATTTATTACATGTTTTTTTTTTTTTAAATTCTAAGAAATAAGTACATTTAAAAATCATTTAATCTAAATGAGACAATCAAAATACACCTCGAAACAAAGATGATTTCAGTTGCCACAAAAAAAAAAATAAATATTTTTCTTTAAATTCTTTCGTAGTCTTTTAAGAAACCGTAGTCGAAATGGTTGATTATGATTTTTTATGTCTTCTTTGTGAAATGGAAACAGAATACGTTAAGTTTTAAATCCTTAAAAATGACAATTAATCTGAGAACTAACATTTACTTAATAAAGGACGTCTTTTTAAGCCCGATTGAACTTTAAACTGTGACAAATAAGAGTGCTATATTCGGTTATACCGAATCTTATATACCCTTCACCAGCTACGTAAATCTAGTTTAGTGAAGCAACTCCAATAAGAAAGCAAATATTGGGATGACAGAAAATTAAAAAAAAAATTGGTACTGCATATATATAACTTTACATAAAAATGACATCGGCTCTTAATGAGTTAAGCATTTTTTAAAAATTCTAGTATTTTCTTAAAGATCTCTTCAAAAGCTTTAAAATGATACCCATGTTAATATTTAAAAAATTTGAAAATTTCAGATTTCGAAAGAGGTGCTATTGGAAATTAGCATGATCGATCCATGTCGTTCGAGGCAGCAGGCAAAACACCACGCCTACCTCTAATTTTTTCATGTCATTTGGAACAATAAAATGACTCCAATCAAAATATTAATATATGAGGCGATAGAGCATTAAAAATAAGAACGAAACATCAAGTGGAAAAATTGGCGCTCATCCATATTTTCCGAGTTACGGGGCTCTGAAATTTTAAAATTTTTTGAAATATCAATATGGGTATCATTTTTAAGCTTTTGAAGAGATTTTTTAGGATATTCTAATTTTTTTTTAAATCACTTAACCCATTAAGAGCTGATGGCATTTTTATGTACAATAATACATATGCAGTACCAAATTTTTTTTATTTTGTAATTCTTTCACCCCAATATTTGCTTTTTTAATTGAAGTTACTTCACTTAACTAGTTTATAGATGTTGAAGTGTATTTAAGATTCGGCATAGCCGAATATAGCACTCTTACTTGTTTTATGTTTTTTTTTTCAATAAAGTTTGGCATACGTCCGGATATAAAGAGAAAAAAACATTAATTTTTCTTTTTTTTTTTTTTTAATACAACACTAAAGTTAAAACTTGCTAGTTTTTAAATTTTAACACATTTGATTACAATAAATTTAACAGTTTCCACGTTAGAAATCGTCTAAAATTGTACAATTAAAAATGGTATAATAAATTGAATTTAATATGGCACGAAAAAGTTGCAATTTACTAAACGAAAAGATTGTTCACTATTATACTATACATAAAACAAAACAAAACAAAAGGAATAAAATAGAATATGTGAAAAGCTTAATAGGAGACCTCCTGCAACAACAACAATAAGACATAAATTCTTTAATTTATTTACAAAAACCTATGAAAAGTAGATAAATTGAAAAAGAAACAGAAATAATTAAAAACTCAATATAAAAAAAACGCAAGCAAGCAATGAAGCTGGAAGCTTGAATTAATTGAGTTGTTTTATATTAAGCGCGAATAGGGTGAGAAAGAACAAAAACTTTATTCTAAAATTATCCAATGTATAGTGTGAAGACAAAACCCGTATGTATGGCTGGGAGGAAGTCAATGGACAAGGCTGCTGTGATCTCTTCATTTTTAAAATTATTGTTTTTTTTTATTTTTTATTCGTTAGTTTTAACAACTGCCACTGATGAAGTTGTTACTTAGCTCTAAACACTTAAACTGTATGTGTTGGTAAATGATGGCTTCTTAACATGAGGGTAATTTCGTAGATTTCGCATGTTAAGCTTTGGAATCTAGCAGCATATCAAAAAACAAAAATAAAAATTTAATAATAATAAAAACAAACAGCCCTTCGTTTGAGGATGTTCCTTTAGTTCATTAAAGTTAATTTCAAATTGTTGTTTGCTATTTATTTTAATTTTTACGATCGCATGCATAGAAAACATTTAATGCCACGGAAAAGTAATAGAAAAATATCGCCAAGTACTTGTAATTTAGTTTTTTTTTTTTTTTCATCACAAGATCTGAACATCTTGTACGTAAATTTGTTTTTATAAAACGTAATGGTTAGACGAATAACTTTATATTTTTGGAAAGCGTGTTAGCGGTTCTTATTTCTTTTTTTTAGTTTTGCCTAGCGAAAGCTCTGTTAACTATTTTCTAAGAAACTGCAATAAAAATGAGCCCAAATAAAGTTCGAATGCAAAGCATAGCGTAGCTGAGATACAAAAGGAATAATCACAATCAACAAAGGACTGACAGACATATCAAACAGTATATTTAAATAAAATTAAAATAGGTGTCGCCTACTAGCTTCGAAAAATAAAAAAATGTCATTACCACCCGCTGTCGACCACAAAGCTGATAAGTTTAAAAATGTACACATTTCGATTGAAATGAAATCACTTTAACAATTACACATCCCACTTTAGATGGCTTATTTGCAAAACTATATTCGTTGTTCGTCACACACAACGATTATTGATCACGTTTTTAAATAAACCGCTTTATCAACAACACAATCTACGATGTCGTAAAGCAAAATTGTAAACGCCTTACTCTCCTTAAATAATAATATATCTTTATACGAGCGATATCTCATATCAGTCACCATATTCTTTGCTCTAAACATGCACGGCTACACTGAACCAAATTTTATAGGTAAAAAAAAGGAAAAATACTTTAACGATAAAGCTTTTTAAATAGAGTTAATTTTTATTCAAATCAATACTCGATTTTTTTTTTCAAATTAACACACTTTTTGTGTAAAAAATATGTTTAAATATATCCCTATGTCTCCACGAGCCATTAACTTGGTATGAACATCATGTCGCACATGAATTCGGCAAATGCAGACACACAGTGTTCATGTTAAGTTCATGTGCAACCATCGTTGGCCGAACATTTGTCTGAGCAATGATGTCCGCCATCAAATATGACTTTTAGTATGATTTCTCTATTTTGATTTAACGCCATCTATTGATCAACAATGCGAGCACTCTCTTTCTTGTTAAAAACACTGAAACAACCCTGGCGACAAACAGAAAATTAGGCTTAAACACAACATGAACATAGAAACGTTTTCGCCACACACAAGAGTATGAACAAATTAATACCGTTGTTCTTATTCAATTTGACAGCTAGTGGAGACTGTAACGATTCTTCTACCATGTCATATTTATCCGAACTTATGCTACATATAATATCAGCTAAACTCGTCGAAAATTGGAGTGGTTCTTTAATCCTTGACTTTTGCTACAATAAAATTAAAATTAGGTAGCTGTAAATTTAAATACATACATATGTAGATATCGGGGTGCAAACATTAAATAAAAACAAAACAATACAAAATAATAACAAATAAAAATATTAAACAAAAATTAGGAAACTGAAAAGGTTTTTATTTTTATAGAGAAAGGGAGATGTAAATTGTCTCTCTCTTCAATACCCGCCAATGACCTTGGTATTCTTTTGAACATTTGAATAGCCCACGTAAATCTAACTTTCGGTTAACTAATTGTTTCGCGAAATTAAGGAAGAAATCGTACATTTTCATTTTAACAAAACCCATATTTATTTTATAATTAAGAATAAAGAACGAGTGTAAAAATGTTTCATATTGTTTGAATTTAAATTCAATTTAATGAATTATAAAAATTAATGTTAATTAAGAAAAAAGAAATTTTAAATTTTAAGAATTAGTTTAAAGTTTTCACTACATTAGTTTTGAATTAATATATACATATATGTATATACCCAGTAAAAAATAGGATCATACAAAAAGTAATCTTGGAGCGCTCTTTTGCGAGTAATGGATTACTCCATAAAACTCCGAAACACATTGGATTTTTAACATAGCATGTCCGCAGACACGAGTACTCCTTTTAAGCTCCTTATGGAGTACTCTCTTTGATCTTGAAAATGGCGACAGAGGGAGTAATCGTTTTTGTCTCCTAAAAGAGCATAAAGGGAGTAAACATCCATATAAAATACAAATTTTTTTATTTTTACAAAAACAAAAAAATATTCATTTATTTAAAAAATATTTTAATGTTGCTATTTTTTTTTTTGCATTCGACGAGGTCGTAGTTTTTGTCAAGTAGGTCTGTTGGTAAACAGTTGCTTTATAAATTAAAATAAAAAACAAAGAATTTTGAATACTTGTTTAATTGATTGCATTAAAAACAAACTCAGTCTTACCATTTCTGAATCAGGCTCTGTTTTAATAAGCTGTTCTGCCTAATTTAATTCCTTCAAAGAATCAATTGGGAAAATTTTTATTCTTTAATTTGATGTTTTCTTCCACAAACCGTAATGACTTTGCTGAGCTTTTATAAAGCGGCATTCCATCCACAATTATATCGATCAATAGTTCGGCATTTGCATTTGGTGATATGTATTGGCCGTGCATCATCAGTGCTTTTTCTAAACCACAATGAAAGTATTCACCTGGTGCCAAATCTATTATTTCTGGGCTCCCTGTGAAGCAGCGTGGGTTTTCTGCATGCACTGCTTATAACAATGTTTCTCTACATAGTAGAACGTCCATACCTTCACTTTTTAAAATGTATAGTAGTGAATTACAGCATTCGTTCGAAACACGACTTTCAATTACCCAAGAAGCGAGCTTCTTTTAAAATTTTCACTGATATCATAATGAACAACAAAGTTTTCCGTTTGGCTATCTTCATTTATTAATTCATTGATTTTGTGAGGTACTGATGCCTCTTGTTCACTTTAAGTTTCCCGATTACAATTTGAGAATTTTTCAATTTCTATTTTAACTAGTCGTCTTAAATGACGATTAGAAACTAAATTTTCACACATTTTTAACAAATTTGTTACTATACCCGTACCCTTTCGCTTTTATTAAAACACGTCTTTCACTTTTTAAAACTAAACTGACTAAATATAAAAACAAAACGAAAACATCAACAATTAAAAGTTATGTCAAAAACAAAAACGAACTGATACATTTCCCATTGATCCATTTGGAGTAATAAGCGAGGCATAAACAAAAAAAAAAAAAAAATTGTTTCGATAGCTCGCTTATTACTCCAAAGTCATTACTGCTTTATTGCTCGATTATGGATTAATCCATATATTTTTTATTGGGTATATACGAAATAAACAAAATAAACTTATACCACACTCACCGAAATTCTCTTTCCGACAACCGCAGGCCTGTTGTCAAAGGAGCTTGATATTGCATGCAATGTAGTTCACAGATTATCAAATTAAGAATTATATATTAATAAGGGTTATATTTAGATTAAATAAGTATGTATGTGTGTTTGTGTGTGGGTGTGTGTGATTGTGTGCGATTTTGTGTGAGTGTATAAAATTAGTTTATATGTCAAGAATTTGGAAACTACATTATATAAATTATAAATGCGTTCCGTTTTGCTGTTAAACTATTGTACCAGCCTGGGTTGTTAATATGAAATTCTTGATTTCATGAAAGATTCACAATTTTTCAAAATCATAAACTTATTGACGAGCTTTGCAATTTCCCAGGCTTCAAGACCCGAGAATCCAAAAAAAAACCAGGAAATTCTCACAAAGAAAGGACTTGAGTAAACTGGTTGTTGATCCAAATTTTCTAAAATTGTATCCGTTTTCTGTCTGTACAAAAGAAGGATAAAACACACTTATCAAGATGTTTTCTATTTCTGTTGTTAAAACAAAACAAATTACCTTTTCTTGTATTTAGCACCCCAAATTTTCATATATATTATTTAAATTATTATTTTAACAAAATTAATTAATCTTGAGAACAAAACACAGGAAATGTATAGCACTCTTAAATATTTTTTCCTTCACACTTTAACAAAACTTTTAAGAATGAAAAATTTTTGCAAAATCTTCAAAAGCTAAAAATCAAAAAAGTCATGGCACATTTAGTTTTTTTTTTGTAATTTTCAAGGTGCTAAGTACAAGTATAAAAGTTATTTATTTGAACACAAGGGAGTTCTCACAAGACGTGGAGTATAAACCACAAAACGTGTTTCTTTGTTTATCGGAAAGCTATAGCTGCCTGTATCAGTGAACCGATCTAACTATTTTTTGATATTATAAATGGGCGGACACCTTCTATGCAAAGTAGATATTTGTCATTGTTTTAGTTATACTCGTTTCACACTAAAATACTGAGTATTAAGATTTGACAACTACCGAAGTAATATGAAAAAGTGTGATAATGTGAAAGCAAGTATAATGTACATATCAAATAATACGTAAAGCAATTTGACATTCCTAATACGAATTAATTTTTAGAAATTATTCTAAACACTCTGATTTGTATTTTATCAGACTTGATTTGCTGCTCCTAACCCAGCAAACCATTAAATGAGCACTCCAAAAAAATATAGTTAAAAGAACACACCTAGGGAGTTTTTCTGAGCATTTCTCAAAATGGCTTAGGCCATTACTTCTACATGACACTAAAATATGTGTATGTTCGGAGCTATAACTATTAGAGCTCTTTTAGAAACAAAAAAGTTGGTAAAAAAGGAGTCTTTTCTGAAATAAATTAAGAGCTTTTTAAGCTGAACCAGTTTAGTGGAAGAACAGCACTTATTTCCGAAGATTTTCCAACATCTCTTATTAGAGTTCTTTCTTCCATAATCTAATACAAATCTTAAGACTTGTTTGATAGTGTCAATGGGCCTCTAGTAACTCTAATAGGTAGAACCTTGAATTTTTGTTTAAAGTAACTGTCTTTTAATATGCATAGTGAAACGAAAAACTGGCTGGATTGGAACAGTTGGCATGATACTTCCGATACAAAGTAAAAAATTATTATTGTGTGGATAAATAACTACAATTTTTAGAGTCTGGCAATTTTGCTGTTAATGCACATAACTCGAAAAAAAAAAGTCCACATTGAAATAGTGAGCAGGTTAACTCCCAGACAGAGTGATAAATTATCATTGTGTATCTAAAGAATTATAACCCGAACAGCCCTGAATTTTCGTACTAGAAACTTCCTTATTAAAATGCATAGCCTAGCGAAATATTAGAAGGTTTGGGAAAGTGGCCTGGGTACGTCCCATACAAAATAAAAAGCTGGTATCGTTTTCCTGGGGAACTGTAAGGGAAAGGTTTTTAGAATTTTGTACAAGTAACTGACATATTAGTGTGCATAATCAAATAAAACTGACTGAATTAGAAGAGCGGAAATAGATAGCTGCTTATTAAAAGCTGTTATTTTTACTAAACAATAATTTAAATTATTATAAAATGATTTTCTTTATTTTTTAATTATTTAATGTAAATGTTTTTTTATTTTATAAATACACACACATCTAGATAATTTTTAAAAAAAGATATTAAGAAAATTTCTATAAACTTCAAAAATATTATTTAAAATAGGAGTAACATAGAAGAAAAACAATACTAAAAGGAATGTGTGTGAAGATAAATACGTCAAGTTAAATACGTTTTTTTAAAAATGTAGCATGCGATATTTTTTTTCTCCCATACATACAGTACAATTTGTATAGTAAATTCCGGACTTTTTTAACGAATACGAATACAGCAACAAAACCCTACGATCTCAGAGAATCAAACCTATTGGGAAATCAAGGGCACATATAAAGCTATTAAACTGTAAACACAGTTTATTCAAATTGAATTTGAGAAATTTTTTATGAGACGCGGAAAATCGACTTAGTGCAATTTTCTCATATACGATGAGTTCTGTGAGGGATTTTGTCAGTGTGGCCAAACCCTTCGATCTCGCGGAATTACACCTATTGGGAAATCAAGAGCACATATAGAGCTATTAATCTGTAAACACAGTTTAGTCAAATTGAATTTGAGAAATTTTTTATGAGACGCGGAAAATTGACTTAGTGCAATTTTCTCATATACGATGAGTTCTGTGAGGGATTTTGTCAATGTGGCCAAACCCTTCGATCTCGCGGAATTACACCTATTGGGAAATCAAGAGCACATATAGAGCTATTAATCTGTAAACACAGTTTAGTCAAATTGAATTTGAGAAATTTTTTATGAGACGCGGAAAATTGACTTAGTGCAATTTTCTCATATACGATGAGTTCTGTGAGGGATTTTGTCAATGTGGCCAAACCCTTCGATCTCGCGGAATTACACCTATTGGGAAATCAAGAGCACATATAGAGCTATTAATCTGTAAACACAGTTTAGTCAAATTGAATTTGAGAAATTTTTTATGAGACGCGGAAAATTGACTTAGTGCAATTTTCTCATATACGATGAGTTCTGTGAGGGATTTTGTCAGTGTGGCCAAACCCTTCGATCTCGCGGAATTACACCTATTGGGAAATCAAGACCACATATAGAGCTATTAATCTGTAAACACAGTTTAGTCAAATTGAATTTGAGAAATTTTTTATGAGACGCGGAAAATTGACTTAGTGCAATTTTCTCATATACGATGAGTTCTGTGAGGGATTTTGTCAATGTGGCCAAACCCTTCGATCTCGCGGAATTACATCTATTGGGAAATCAAGACCACATATAGTGCTATTAATCTGTAAAGAAAGTTTAGTCAAATTGAATTTGAGAAATTTTTTATAAGACGCGGAAAATTGACTTAGTGCAATTTTCTCATATACGATGAGTTCTGTGAGGGATTTTGTCAGTGTGGCCAAACCCTTCGATCTCGCGGAATTACACCTATTGGGAAATCAAGACCACATATAGAGCTATTAATCTGTAAACACAGTTTAGTCAAATTGAATTTGAGAAATTTTTTATGAGACGCGGAAAATTGACTTAGTGCAATTTTCTCATATACGATGAGTTCTGTGAGGGAATTTGTCAGTGTGGCCAAACCCTTCGATCTCGCGGAATTACACCTATTGGGAAATCAAGAGCACATATAGAGCTATTAATCTGTAAACACAGTTTAGTCAAATTGAATTTGAGAAATTTTTTATAAGACGCGGAAAATTGACTTAGTGCAATTTTCTCATATACGATGAGTTCTGTGAGGGAATTTGTCAGTGTGGCCAAACCCTTCGATCTCGCGGAATTACACCTATTGGGAAATCAAGACCACATATAGAGCTATTAATCTGTAAACACAGTTTAGTCAAATTGAATTTGAGAAATTTTTTATGAGACGCGGAAAATTGACTTAGTGCAATTTTCTCATATACGATGAGTTCTGTGAGGGAATTTGTCAGTGTGGCCAAACCCTTCGATCTCGCGGAATTACACCTATTGGGAAATCAAGACCACATATAGAGCTATTAATCTGTAAACACAGTTTAGTCAAATTGAATTTGAGAAATTTTTTATGAGACGCGGAAAATTGACTTAGTGCAATTTTCTCATATACGATGAGTTCTGTGTGGGATTTTGTCAATGTGGCCAAACCCTTCGATCTCGCGGAATTACACCTATTGGGAAACCAAGAGCACATATAGAGCTATTATTCTGTAAACACAGTTTATTTAAATTGTATTTGAGAAATTTTTTATGAGACGCGGAAAATTGACTTAGTGCAATTTTCTCATATACGATGAGTTCTGTAAGGGATTTTGTCAGTGTGGCCAAACCCTTCGATCTCGCGGAATTACACCTATTGGGAAATCAAGACCACATATAGAGCTATTAATCTGTAAACACAGTTTAGTCAAATTGAATTTGAGAAATTTTTTATGAGACGCGGAAAATTGACTTAGTGCAATTTTCTCATATACGATGAGTTCTGTGAGGGAATTTGTCAGTGTGGCCAAACCCTTCGATCTCGCGGAATTACACCTATTGGGAAATCAAGACCACATATAGAGCTATTAATCTGTAAACACAGTTTAGTCAAATTGAATTTGAGAAATTTTTTATGAGACGCGGAAAATTGACTTAGTGCAATTTTCTCATATACGATGAGTTCTGTGAGGGATTTTGTCAGTGTGGCCAAACCCTTCGATCTCGCGGAATTACACCTATTGGGAAATCAAGACCACATATAGAGCTATTAAGCTGTAAACACAGTTTAGTCAAATTGAATTTGAGAAATTTTTTATAAGACGCGGAAAATTGACTTAGTGCAATTTTCTCATATACGATGAGTTCTGTGAGGGATTTTGTCAATGTGGCCAAACCCTTCGATCTCGCGGAATTACACCTATTGGGAAATCAAGAGCACATATAGAGCTATTAATCTGTACACACAGTTTATTCAAATTGAATTTGAGAAATTTTTTATGAGACGCGGAAAATTGACTTAGTGCAATTTTCTCATATACGATGAGTTCTGTGAGGGATTTTGTCAATGTGGCCAAACCCTTCGATCTCGCGGAATTACATCTATTGGGAAATCAAGACCACATATAGAGCTATTAATCTGTAAACACAGTTTAGTCAAATTGAATTTGAGAAATTTTTTATGAGACGCGGAAAATTGACTTAGTGCAATTTTCTCATATACGATGAGTTCTGTGAGGGATTTTGTCAGTGTGGCCAAACCCTTCGATCTCGCGGAATTACACCTATTGGGAAATCAAGACCACATATAGAGCTATTAATCTGTAAACACAGTTTAGTCAAATTGAATTTGAGAAATTTTTTATGAGACGCGGAAAATTGACTTAGTGCAATTTTCTCATATACGATGAGTTCTGTGAGGGATTTTGTCAATGTGGCCAAACCCTTCGATCTCGCGGAATTACATCTATTGGGAAATCAAGACCACATATAGAGCTATTAATCTGTAAACACAGTTTAGTCAAATTGAATTTGAGAAATTTTTTATGAGACGCGGAAAATTGACTTAGTGCAATTTTCTCATATACGATGAGTTCTGTGAGGGATTTTGTCAGTGTGGCCAAACCCTTCGATCTCGCGGAATTACACCTATTGGGAAATCAAGACCACATATAGAGCTATTAATCTGTAAACACAGTTTAGTCAAATTGAATTTGAGAAATTTTTTATGAGACGCGGAAAATTGACTTAGTGCAATTTTCTCATATACGATGAGTTCTGTGAGGGATTTTGTCAATGTGGCCAAACCCTTCGATCTCGCGGAATTACATCTATTGGGAAATCAAGACCACATATAGAGCTATTAATCTGTAAACACAGTTTAGTCAAATTGAATTTGAGAAATTTTTTATGAGACGCGGAAAATTGACTTAGTGCAATTTTCTCATATACGATGAGTTCTGTGAGGGATTTTGTCAGTGTGGCCAAACCCTTCGATCTCGCGGAATTACACCTATTGGGAAATCAAAAGCACATATAGAGCTATTAATCTGTAAACACAGTTTAGTCAAATTGAATTTGAGAAATTTTTTATGAGACGCGGAAAATTGACTTAGTGCAATTTTCTCATATACGATGAGTTCTGTGTGGGATTTTGTCAATGTGGCCAAACCCTTCGATCTCGCGGAATTACACCTATTGGGAAACCAAGAGCACATATAGAGCTATTATTCTGTAAACACAGTTTATTTAAATTGTATTTGAGAAATTTTTTATGAGACGCGGAAAATTGACTTAGTGCAATTTTCTCATATACGATGAGTTCTGTAAGGGATTTTGTCAGTGTGGCCAAACCCTTCGATCTCGCGGAATTACACCTATTGGGAAATCAAGACCACATATAGAGCTATTAATCTGTAAACACAGTTTAGTCAAATTGAATTTGAGAAATTTTTTATGAGACGCGGAAAATTGACTTAGTGCAATTTTCTCATATACGATGAGTTCTGTGAGGGAATTTGTCAGTGTGGCCAAACCCTTCGATCTCGCGGAATTACACCTATTGGGAAATCAAGAGCACATATAGAGCTATTAATCTGTAAACACAGTTTAGTCAAATTGAATTTGAGAATTTTTTTATGAGACGCGGAAAATTGACTTAGTGCAATTTTCTCATATACGATGAGTTCTGTGAGGGATTTTGTCAATGTGGCCAAACCCTTCGATCTCGCGGAATTACACCTATTGGGAAATCAAGACCACATATAGAGCTATTAATCTGTAAACACAGTTTAGTCAAATTGAATTTGAGAAATTTTTTATGAGACGCGGAAAATTGACTTAGTGCAATTTTCTCATATATGATGAGTTCTGTGAGGGATTTTGTCAGTGTGGCCAAACCCTTCGATCTCGCGGAATTACACCTATTGGGAAATCAAGACCACACATAGAGCTATTAATCTGTAAACACAGTTTAGTCAAATTGAATTTGAGAAATTTTTTATGAGACGCGGAAAATTGACTTAGTGCAATTTTCTCATATACGATGAGTTCTGTGAGGGATTTTGTCAGTGTGGCCAAACCCTTCGATCTCGCGGAATTACACCTATTGGGAAATCAAGAGCACATATAGAGCTATTAATCTGTAAACACAGTTTAGTCAAATTGAGTTTGAGAAATTTTTTATGAGACGCGGAAAATTGACTTAGTGCAATTTTCTCATATATGATGAGTTCTGTGAGGGATTTTGTCAGTGTGGCCAAACCCTTCGATCTCGCGGAATTACACCTATTGGGAAATCAAGACCACACATAGAGCTATTAATCTGTAAACACAGTTTAGTCAAATTGAATTTGAGAAATTTTTTATGAGACGCGGAAAATTGACTTAGTGCAATTTTCTCATATACGATGAGTTCTGTGAGGGATTTTGTCAGTGTGGCCAAACCCTTCGATCTCGCGGAATTACACCTATTGGGAAATCAAGAGCACATATAGAGCTATTAATCTGTAAACACAGTTTAGTCAAATTGAATTTGAGAAATTTTTTATGAGACGCGGAAAATTGACTTAGTGCAATTTTCTCATATACGATGAGTTCTGTGAGGGATTTTGTCAGTGTGGCCAAACCCTTCGATCTCGCGGAATTACACCTATTGGGAAATCAAGAGCACATATAGAGCTATTAATCTGTAAACACAGTTTAGTCAAATTGAATTTGAGAAATTTTTTATGAGACGCGGAAAATTGACTTAGTGCAATTTTCTCATATACGATGAGTTCTGTGAGGGATTTTGTCAGTGTGGCCAAACCCTTCGATCTCGCGGAATTACACCTATTGGGAAATCAAGAGCACATATAGAGCTATTAATCTGTAAACACAGTTTAGTCAAATTGAATTTGAGAAATTTTTTATGAGACGCGGAAAATTGACTTAGTGCAATTTTCTCATATACGATGAGTTCTGTGAGGGATTTTGTCAGTGTGGCCAAACCCTTCGATCTCGCGGAATTACACCTATTGGGAAATCAAGACCACATATAGAGCTATTAAGCTGTAAACACAGTTTAGTCAAATTGAATTTGAGAAATTTTTTATAAGACGCGGAAAATTGACTTAGTGCAATTTTCTCATATACGATGAGTTCTGTGAGGGATTTTGTCAATGTGGCCAAACCCTTCGATCTCGCGGAATTACACCTATTGGGAAATCAAGAGCACATATAGAGCTATTAATCTGTACACACAGTTTATTCAAATTGAATTTGAGAAATTTTTTATGAGACGCGGAAAATTGACTTAGTGCAATTTTCTCATATACGATGAGTTCTGTGAGGGATTTTGTCAATGTGGCCAAACCCTTCGATCTCGCGGAATTACATCTATTGGGAAATCAAGACCACATATAGAGCTATTAATCTGTAAACACAGTTTAGTCAAATTGAATTTGAGAAATTTTTTATGAGACGCGGAAAATTGACTTAGTGCAATTTTCTCATATACGATGAGTTCTGTGAGGGATTTTGTCAGTGTGGCCAAACCCTTCGATCTCGCGGAATTACACCTATTGGGAAATCAAGAGCACATATAGAGCTATTAATCTGTAAACACAGTTTAGTCAAATTGAATTTGAGAAATTTTTTATGAGACGCGGAAAATTGACTTAGTGCAATTTTCTCATATACGATGAGTTCTGTGAGGGATTTTGTCAGTGTGGCCAAACCCTTCGATCTCGCGGAATTACACCTATTGGGAAATCAAAAGCACATATAGAGCTATTAATCTGTAAACACAGTTTAGTCAAATTGAATTTGAGAAATTTTTTATGAGACGCGGAAAATTGACTTAGTGCAATTTTCTCATATATGATGAGTTCTGTGAGGGATTTTGTCAGTGTGGCCAAACCCTTCGATCTCGCGGAATTACACCTATTGGGAAATCAAGACCACACATAGAGCTATTAATCTGTAAACACAGTTTAGTCAAATTGAATTTGAGAAATTTTTTATGAGACGCGGAAAATTGACTTAGTGCAATTTTCTCATATACGATGAGTTCTGTGAGGGATTTTGTCAGTGTGGCCAAACCCTTCGATCTCGCGGAATTACACCTATTGGGAAATCAAGAGCACATATAGAGCTATTAATCTGTAAACACAGTTTAGTCAAATTGAATTTGAGAAATTTTTTATGAGACGCGGAAAATTGACTTAGTGCAATTTTCTCATATACGATGAGTTCTGTGAGGGATTTTGTCAATGTGGCCAAACCCTTCGATCTCGCGGAATTACACCTATTGGGAAATCAAGAGCACATATAGAGCTATTAATCTGTAAACACAGTTTAGTCAAATTGAATTTGAGAAATTTTTTATGAGACGCGGAAAATTGACTTAGTGCAATTTTCTCATATACGATGAGTTCTGTGAGGGATTTTGTCAGTGTGGCCAAACCCTTCGATCTCGCGGAATTACACCTATTGGGAAATCAAGAGCACATATAGAGCTATTAATCTGTAAATACAGTTTAGTCAAATTGAATTTGAGAAATTTTTTATGAGACGCGGAAAATTGACTTAGTGCAATTTTCTCATATACGATGAGTTCTGTGAGGGATTTTGTCAATGTGGCCAAACCCTTCGATCTCGCGGAATTACACCTATTGGGAAATCAAGAGCACATATAGAGCTATTAATCTGTAAACACAGTTTAGTCAAATTGAATTTGAGAAATTTTTTATGAGACGCGGAAAATTGACTTAGTGCAATTTTCTCATATACGATGAGTTCTGTGAGGGATTTTGTCAATGTGGCCAAACCCTTCGATCTCGCGGAATTACACCTATTGGGAAATCAAGAGCACATATAGAGCTATTAATCTGTAAACACAGTTTAGTCAAATTGAATTTGAGAAATTTTTTATGAGACGCGGAAAATTGACTTAGTGCAATTTTCTCATATACGATGAGTTCTGTGAGGGATTTTGTTACTATGACCAAATCCTTGGATCTCGGAAATTTAAGCCGTTTGAAAAATCAAGGGCACATACAGAGCTATATGAAACAATTTTTAAGGAAAAACATATTCAAAATAATGTTACGGTGTGTAGGGCACTTTCGCTTATAAAATTTTTTACACAACCTCTAACTAAGCCGTTGGAACTTACAACAGTTTCATACAACATTTTGTATGAAAAAAATTTTTGTGTGTTTGCAATTAAAAATTTTTTTTATCAAACATACACTGCCACAGAAGTTGCAAAGACAAAAATAAAGACAATATACGTTAGAAAATAAAAATTATATACATTTACTGTGGAACAGAATATAGTTGATGAGATGAGATGAAAATAAGTTTATTTTATTTTCAATGATTTTACATTAGTAAAGATAACTAGTATGAATAAATATTCTTTTTTATCTATTTAAAAAAATTAACAGTTAAATGAAGTTCAATCTGCATAAAATTTTATTTAGGATTAAAAGTTCAAACTAAGTTATGAATAAACGTAAGTTATGCAAATGTTTATACTTACGTTTTTACAAAACATTAAGTATTTAAGTTTTTTGTGTATAAAAACTAATTAACTATAAAATCATTTAATATAATTCATAAAATTATGTATATAGAAGAAAAAATGAGCTTGGCTCTAACAAAGAGATTTGTACACAACAGGATATAATAAGTTTGGCGTAAAAATCTCGTAATATTAAAGAAAAATTATTAATAACGGAAACGATTCTTAAGTGATATTTTCAGACTAGAGTATTGTATATGTTTAAGTTAAAAAAAAAGAAGAAAAAATGTTTAGTGTTTACTGCTCACTTAAGTATTTCCGTAGTTTCTTCCATGTAAAAGTTGTTATGTTTTGAAGAATGCTTAGATGCTTTGTGCTGGGATGTAATAATGACAGTCTTCTATTCCACTAGACTTCAAGACTTAAGATTAAACATATTACGACATAAATAACAGATATAAGCGTCGGTGGACGTAAAGTCTAATATATTGCTGAAATAATTTAAGCACTCGTTGTCGACACCTCTGTTGCATATACTACATTTTAGTACTGATTTTTCGCGTCCGCCTTCGCAGTGCATGCATTCTATATTCGAGTTTCCATATTTTATTAGGTCTTCCTTTATAATATGCCGATATTTGTCCGGATCCATTACAGTTTCCAATGAATTTTTTAATACGATGGCTTCTACAAATTCTACACATAAAATACCACAGTTATAAAAATCTTTTTGTGTATAGTGATTCACAATTTTTAGTATCCATTCAGTTTCCCCATTTTCCTTTAAACATTTTAAAAATGTTTGAAATTTATTGTGGCACTCATTTTTTTTGGCTTTCATTGGATCAATGTAAATAAAAATTTTTTCTTGCATGTCTGCATACGCTAACGTGAAATGGTTTATCGTATGAATAGGCATTATTACCTTTTTGGTTTGGCATTTTATAAAACTTGTTAAATCGGTTACATTTTGAGAATTGAAAACTGCGTTTCCCACTTCACAGGGAAGGCAGTCATATTCAGAAAGTTCATGCTTGTAAAATAGTATGTTACAGTAAAGTTCAATTATATTGTTGTAAATTTCCTTTCTGGCGTTTAATGTTTGAAATTCGTGTAAATATATGCAACGAGCAAAATGGGGAATTTCTTTTTTAAGTGCCTCATACATGTGGGTGTAATCATATAGGATCAATTTAATTTTTAATTCGTTTGGAAATGATATTTGGCTTAGGTGGACCGCTTCTGATTTTTTGAAGTGTTTTTCACTTACAAGTGCCACCTTATTAATACTTTCTTTTACTTTTTTAGGAGTTCTTTTCCATTTTTCTTCTATTAGACATTCATTTTTTGTGCTTTTAATTTCTTTCTTGCTTTGGGTAATGTAAGTATTTTCTATGTCTTTTAGTTTTGCTTGCACGTATCTCTTTGAAGCTCTTACATAAACAGTTTACATGTCGTTGCCCCTTCAGGGTAACATTTTTAGGGAAAATTGTGATTTTAAGTAATTTTTTCCTTAGACCAAAATTTGTTTTAAACAATTTATCGAAACGAAACTTTATTAAGCAGTTATAATTATTTTATTACCTTCTTGGGAGCAACCACTGCTTGGAAGGAGTTTTTTTACTTCATGTTCTAATTGAAAATAGCTATTAGCGTTGCACCACGCCGCAAACAAGTCAATTTCCGTACATAAATTCAAATTAGTATCACGCTAGTAAATTGAAATGAAATTTATGTAAGTATGTTTTCATATACACATGTAATAAATGTTTATAAAATGTGTGTGTCATCGCAATACAGTTAAACAGCGATTATTCTTACAGACTTCCTTGATCGTGTGTATTTATTAATGGAATGCTGTCTCCTTAGTTTGGACTACTATTACCCGCTTTCTTCTTTCTTTTAATTATGAAAGTGTTTTCTGATAATCACTCATTAAATAATATTTGTGTTTTCATGGTAAGCCTTGTTCATGCGACCGAAATAATCGTGGTCTAACTGTTTATATGTACACACATATTTGCAATATCTTACCAACAATATTAATCGCTTATCTAGCCGATATTTGTTACGTCTATTAGGAGCTATAAGTTCCATATTGGCATTTTTTAAAATTGAATTTGAAAACTTGAAAAAAGCTGTTAAGGGGCACTCAGTACCATCAAATAAATTATTATGTGCATAGAACAGTCTTGTTAAAAAACCAAAAATATCTTTTTTCAACATTTTTTTTAGAGAAATTATAACTTTTACTTAAAATTAATAAATTAAACCACTTTTCAAACGCCACTTAAAACTTCCAGCATACACAAATACTTTCCTATTATTAGAATTTTAAAACTTCAATTTGTAACCGTTTTACTTTCAAACATGTTTGAAGGTAATTTTCCTTAAAAGGCTTTTCTATAGCATGATCATTTTTTAAATACACTAGATTGTGTAAATATGTTGCTCTCCTTAAAACATATATTAATGTCGTTGCAGAACAAGTAAATTAAAACAAGTAAGAGTTCTATACTCAGCTATGCCGAATCTTATATACCCTTCACCATCTAAAGGAAATATTGGGGTGACAGATAATTAAAAAAATTAAAATAAAAAATGGTACTGCATGTATGCCAGCAGCTTTTAATGGGTGAAGCATTTTTAAAAAATTTTAGTATTTCCTTGAAGATCTATTCAAAAGAATCTACAACTAGGAAAAATATGGGCGAGAGCCAATTTTTTCACTTAATGTTCTTATTCTTATTTTTAAATCTCTATCATCCATATAATTATTTTTTTAATTGGAGTTACTTTTTTGTTCCAAATGACATGAGAAATTTTGAGGTAGGCGTAGTGTGTTGCTTGTTACCTCGAAGGACATGGACCGAATATGCTATATTCCAATAGCATCTATTTCGGCACTATGCCTGATCTATTGACATATTTATCATTTTTTATTTCTATCTGATCTAGTGCCTCGGCAGACTTGATTTCAACACTAACGCGGACGGACATCGCGTAATGACTTCGCTATGCATTAGAATATATATATATATATATATATATATATATATATATATATATATATATATATATATATACTTTATTGTTTCGGAAATGGATATTGCAGAAATTCAAACGCGTACTTTTACAGTGAAATTTTTTATAATTATTTTTTTAATTATTCTAGTTATAAGTACACTTTTAAGATATTCTTGCAAAACCACTAGAAAGTAGCTTTAATTAGCGGTTTTGAAACTTAGTTATTTCAGATGAGTATTTCAGATATATGGGCTAGTACTGAAGAAAAAATTATTTTATATTTTAATAAATTCTAAAAATTTATTACGAAACTGTTACCGTATTATTTGCATGTATATCAAAAATATTCTGTTTAACAGTAAATGTATATAATTTTTATTTTCAAACGTTTATTTTCTTTGCAACTTCTGTGGCAGTGTATGTTTGATACAAAAAATTTTTAATTGCAAACACACAAAAATTTTGTTCATACAAAATGTTGTATGAAACTGTTGTAAGTTCCAACGGCTTAGTTAGAGGTTGTGTAAAAAATTTTATAAGCGAAAGTGCCCTACACACCGTAACATTATTTTGAATATGTTTTTCCTTAAAAATTGTTTCATATAGCTCTGTATGTGCCCTTGATTTTTCAAACGGCTTAAATTTCCGAGATCCAAGGATTTGGTCATAGTAACAAAATCCCTCACAGAACTCATCGTATATGAGAAAATTGCACTAAGTCAATTTTCCGCGTCTCATAAAAAATTTCTCAAATTCAATTTGACTAAACTGTGTTTACAGATTAATAGCTCTATATGTGGTCTTGATTTCCCAATAGGTGTAATTCCGCGAGATCGAAGGGTTTGGCCACACTGACAAAATCCCTCACAGAACTCATCGTATATGAGAAAATTGCACTAAGTCAATTTTCCGCGTCTCATAAAAAATTTCTCAAATTCAATTTGACTAAACTGTGTTTACAGATTAATAGCTCTATATGTGCTCTTGATTTCCCAATAGGTGTAATTCCGCGAGATCGAAGGGTTTGGCCACACTGACAAAATCCCTCACAGAACTCATCATATATGAGAAAATTGCACTAAGTCAATTTTCCGCGTCTCATAAAAAATTTCTCAAATTCAATTTGACTAAACTGTGTTTACAGATTAATAGCTCTATATGTGCTCTTGATTTCCCAATAGGTGTAATTCCGCGAGATCGAAGGGTTTGGCCACACTGACAAAATCCCTCACAGAACTCATCGTATATGAGAAAATTGCACTAAGTCAATTTTCCGCGTCTTATAAAAAATTTCTCAAATTCAATTTGACTAAACTGTGTTTACAGATTAATAGCTCTATATATGCTCTTGATTTAAAAAAAAAAGAACTAATTCCGCGAGATCGAAGGGATTGGCCACATTGACAAAATCCCACACAGAACTCATCGTATATGAGAAAATGGCACTAAGTCAATTTTCCGCGTCTTATAAAAAATTTCTCAAATTCAATTTGAATAAACTGTGTTTACAGAATAATAGCTCTATATGTGCTCTTGATTTCCCAATAGGTGTAATTCCGCGAGATCGAAGGGTTTGGCCACATTGACAAAATCCCTCACAGAACTCATCTTATATGAGAAAATTGCACTAAGTCAATTTTCCGCGTCTTATAAAAAATTTCTCAAATACAATTTGACTAAACTGTGTTTACAGATTAATAGCTCTATATATGCTCTTGATTTAAAAAAAAAAGAACTAATTCCGCGAGATCGAAGGGATTGGCCACATTGACAAAATCCCACACAGAACTCATCGTATATGAGAAAATGGCACTAAGTCAATTTTCCGCGTCTTATAAAAAATTTCTCAAATTCAATTTGAATAAACTGTGTTTACAGAATAATAGCTCTATATGTGCTCTTGATTTCCCAATAGGTGTAATTCCGCGAGATCGAAGGGTTTGGCCACATTGACAAAATCCCTCACAGAACTCATCTTATATGAGAAAATTGCACTAAGTCAATTTTCCGCGTCTTATAAAAAATTTCTCAAATACAATTTGACTAAACTGTGTTTACAGATTAATAGCTCTATATATGCTCTTGATTTAAAAAAAAAAGAACTAATTCCGCGAGATCGAAGGGATTGGCCACATTGACAAAATCCCACACAGAACTCATCGTATATGAGAAAATGGCACTAAGTCAATTTTCCGCGTCTTATAAAAAATTTCTAAAATTCAATTTGAATAAACTGTGTTTACACAATAATAGCTCTATATGTGCTCTTGATTTCCCAATAGGTGTAATTCCGCGAGATCGAAGGGTTTGGCCAAATTGACATAATCCCTCACAGAACTCATCGTATAGGAGAAAATTGCACTAAGTCAATTTTCCGCGTCTTATAAAAAATTTCTCAAATTCAATTTGAATAAACTGTGTTTACAGATTAATAGCTCTATATGTGCTCTTGATTTCCCAATAAGTGTTATTCCGCGAGATCGAAGGGTTTGGCCACACTGACAAAATCCCTCACAGAACTCATCGTATATGAGAAAATTGCACTAAGTCAATTTTCCGCGTCTTATAAAAAATTTCTCAAATTCAATTTGACTAAACTGTGTTCACAGATTAATAGCTCTATATGTGCTCTTGATTTCCCAATAGGTGTAATTCCGCGAGATCGAAGGGTTTGGCCACACTGACAAAATCCCTCACAGAACTCATCGTATATGAGAAAATTGCACTAAGTCAATTTTCCGCGTCTTATAAAAAATTTCTCAAATTCAATTTGACTAAACTGTGTTTACAGATTAATAGCTCTATATGTGCTCTTGATTTCCCAATAGGTGTAATTCCGCGAGATCGAAGGGTTTGGCCACATTGACAAATTCCCTCACAGAACTCATCTTATATGAGAAAATTGCACTAAGTCAATTTTCCGCGTCTTATAAAAAATTTCTCAAATACAATTTGACTAAACTGTGTTTACAGATTAATAGCTCTATATATGCTCTTGATTTAAAAAAAAAAGAACTAATTCCGCGAGATCGAAGGGATTGGCCACATTGACAAAATCCCACACAGAACTCATCGTATATGAGAAAATGGCACTAAGTCAATTTTCCGCGTCTTATAAAAAATTTCTCAAATACAATTTGAATAAACTGTGTTTACAGAATAATAGCTCTATATGTGCTCTTGATTTCCCAATAGGTGCAATTCCGCGAGATCGAAGGGTTTGGCCACATTGACAAAATCCCACACAGAACTCATCGTATATGAGAAAATTGCACTAAGTCAATTTTCCGCGTCGTACAAAAAATTTCTCAAATTCAATTTGACTAAACTGTGTTTACAGATTACTAGCTCTGTATGTGCTCTTGATTTCCCAATAGGTGTAATTCCGCGAGATCGAAGGGTTTGGCCACATTGACAAAATCCCACACAGAACTCATCGTATATGAGAAAATTGCACTAAGTCAATTTTCCGCGTCTCATAAAAAATTTCTCAAATTCAATTTGACTAAACTGTGTTTACAGATTAATAGCTCTATATGTGCTCTTGATTTCCCAATAGGTGTAATTCCGCGAGATCGAAGGGATTGGCCACATTGACAAAATCCCACACAGAACTCGTCGTATATGAGAAAATGGCACTAAGTCAATTTTCCGCGTCTCATAAAAAATTTCTCAAATTCAATTTGACTAAACTGTGTTTACAGATTAATAGCTCTATATGTGCTCTTGATTTCCCAATAGGACTAATTCCGCGAGATCGAAGGGATTGGCCACATTGACAAAATCCCACACAGAACTCATCGTATATGAGAAAATGGCACTAAGTCAATTTTCCGCGTCTCATAAAAAATTTCTCAAATTCAATTTGACTAAACTGTGTTTACAGATTAATAGCTCTATATGTGCTCTTGATTTCCCAATAGGTGTAATTCCGCGAGATCGAAGGGTTTGGCCACACTGACAAATTCCCTCACAGAACTCATCGTATATGAGAAAATTGCACTAAGTTAATTTTCCGCGTCTCATAAAAAATTTCTCAAATTCAATTTGACTAAACTGTGTTTACAGATTAATAGCTCTATATGTGCTCTTGATTTCCCAATAGGTGTAATTCCGCGAGATCGAAGGGTTTAGCCACATTGACAAAATCCCTCACAGAACTCATCGTATATGAGAAAATTGCACTAAGTCAATTTTCCGCGTCTTATAAAAAATTTCTCAAATTCAATTTGACTAAACTGTGTTTACAGATTAATAGCTCTATATGTGCTCTTGATTTCCCAATAGGTGTAATTCCGCGAGATCGAAGGGTTTGGCCACATTGACAAAATCCCACACAGAACTCATCGTATATGAGAAAATTGCACTAAGTCAATTTTCCGCGTCTTATAAAAAATTTCTCAAATTCAATTTGACTAAACTGTGTTTACAGATTAATAGCTCTATATGTGCTCTTGATTTCCCAATAGGTGTAATTCCGCGAGATCGAAGGGTTTAGCCACATTGACAAAATCCCTCACAGAACTCATCGTATATGAGAAAATTGCACTAAGTCAATTTTCCGCGTCTTATAAAAAATTTCTCAAATTCAATTTGACTAAACTGTGTTTACAGATTAATAGCTCTATATGTGCTCTTGATTTCCCAATAGGTGTAATTCCGCGAGATCGAAGGGTTTGGCCACATTGACAAAATCCCACACAGAACTCGTCGTATATGAGAAAATGGCACTAAGTCAATTTTCCGCGTCTCATAAAAAATTTCTCAAATTCAATTTGACTAAACTGTGTTTACAGATTAATAGCTCTATATGTGCTCTTGATTTCCCAATAGGACTAATTCCGCGAGATCGAAGGGATTGGCCACATTGACAAAATCCCACACAGAACTCATCGTATATGAGAAAATGGCACTAAGTCAATTTTCCGCGTCTCATAAAATATTTCTCAAATTCAATTTGACTAAACTGTGTTTACAGATTAATAGCTCTATATGTGCTCTTGATTTCCCAATAGGTGTAATTCCGCGAGATCGAAGGGTTTGGCCACACTGACAAATTCCCTCACAGAACTCATCGTATATGAGAAAATGGCACTAAGTCAATTTTCCGCGTCTCATAAAAAATTTCTCAAATTCAATTTGACTAAACTGTGTTTACAGATTAATAGCTCTATATGTGCTCTTGATTTCCCAATAGGTGTAATTCCGCGAGATCGAAGGGTTTAGCCACATTGACAAAATCCCTCACAGAACTCATCGTATATGAGAAAATTGCACTAAGTCAATTTTCCGCGTCTTATAAAAAATTTCTCAAATTCAATTTGACTAAACTGTGTTTACAGATTAATAGCTCTATATGTGCTCTTGATTTCCCAATAGGTGTAATTCCGCGAGATCGAAGGGTTTGGCCACATTGACAAAATCCCTCACAGAACTCATCGTATATGAGAAAATTGCACTAAGTCAATTTTCCGCGTCTTATAAAAAATTTCTCAAATTCAATTTGACTAAACTGTGTTTACAGTTCAATAGCTTTATATGTGCCCTTGATATCCCAATAGGTTTGATTCTCCGAGATCGTAGGGTTTTGTAGCTGTAATCGTATTCGTTAAAAAAGTCCGGAATTTCCTATACAAATTGTACTGTATGTATGGGAGAAAAAAATTATCGCATGCTACATTTTTTAAAAACGTATTTAACTTGACGTATTTATCTTCACACACATCTAAAAGGAAGTTAAAGTAATTAATTTAGCCAATGATCTAACTAAATTCTTCTTCCCTTCAACAAATGTTTTTTTGTTTTATAAAGGCACGTAGACTTTGCAGAAATTAAATATAATTTTTAAATCTGATTAAAAAAAATTTTAATTTTGTGCAATACTACAACTTTAAGCCAAGAATATTTTCTAAATTAAATGCAAAAAATCATTTAATCAAAACCTCTTAACAAAATTGAATCGAAAGATAATAGTAAATAAATAACAAAGATAGGCAGGGGTGTTAGATGGGATTTGGCGATTTTCGTTTTAAAACTCCTTATATCTTGACGATTATCCGGTATCACTTATATTATTCCATACATATTAGTATTATTTATTATTCATCAATCCTCTAAAATTTTCTTCAAGAGGAACAGATTTTCTAATGACTTTTTCTTTTCTGACAAAAATGTTGCACTTTACACCTGTTTTTTTTAATATATAAAAAAAGTAAAAGGGTAAGTTGTTTTTTGTGTAATATTACTTTAAGTTTGAAGCGCTAATTAAACATTACTGACATGTGAAGGTAGTTACATAAATTCAATAACATTTTTTTTTTCTATTGTTACTATAAAAGGTGTAGCAATTTTTCGGGGTTTAGGCACTATGCAAAACATTTTATGTGATTGTTGGGTAACATTTATTTAAGGAAAAGAAAACGCTATTAGATTTCTAAATCTAAGAAAAAAATTGTAGTTGTTCGATTTTAAGAATAATCAAACGGTCCAAAAATTTACATATTTCCTTTTGCTTCTAGTATCAATGACATCGGTGCAAATGAAGATTAGAAATTATAAATGATACCAATGGACGTTTCTTCAGGTTAAAAATATAAAATTTTAATACAAAACATGTAATTTTTTATGAAACTTTCTTGGCGAAATCATTAAAAGTAATTACGCAGAAAATAATGCAATATTTAAAAATAATAATTCAATAACAAGTAAATTAATTAGTTTGACTTAAGTCGAGATTTCTATTTTAATTTTTAAATATTGCTCATATTTTTATTTACAAAATTGCTTGGGTAAATAGATGATGTTTACAATGTACACAACCTTAATTATAAAGAATTAAAAAACAAAAACAGTTTAACAAATAACTTCAAAAAAATTAATATAAATTTTTAATATTAGAATAGATAAACAACAACAACAAAAATACTTTCAATGTAAAATACATCCTTAAGATCAAAACAATTTAATGAAAATTGTGTTTCATGTCGCATTACATGATACTTTCAAGTAAAAAAGATTAAATTTGGAATACTCAATTAAAAATAACCTAAATCCAATAATATCATCTGTTATTTGAAACCAAATTCTTTATTTAAATTAAAAGTTAAGTATTTTTAGAATACAAAAATAGATTTTTTTTAAATGTTTACCAAAAGTAACTATGTTTTATAGTTATAATAAACATCTAATTTAATTCAATTACTTAAATAGGCCGATATAATATTTCAATAAGCAAAACAAATCAAAAAGCTGATAATAAAGTCGTACGTTTAAAAATTTTAACGTATGACGATAATTTCTTATTTTTATAATAATTTTGACGATTTATTTTCGAATATCTGACGGTTTTTCTACAAAAAAGTCTTAACACCTCTGAAGATAGATATCATTTTGATATGTTGCATAATTTTTTTTTTATAATTTTTTTTTTTTATAAAAATCCAATAAAATTAACAACTAATTTAACGATTTATTTTTTTTATTAAAAATTTTTTTTTTATATTAACAGACATTTCAGTAACAAGGCGTGACTACTCATGCTGCAAAAATTTCTGCAATGTTAATAATTTTATAAAATAATTTTTTTTTAATGAAACAACTTTAATATTAAACAACAAGTTTCACAGTATTTAGGTAAATATTTGATTCAGTATGGCAATAGACATGACATTAGATTAATATTCACATAGCAATGAATTAGTATGTTCACTAAAAAAAATTTTTTTGTTTATAAATTTAATGGACTATAGAAGATTTGTGCCGGCCTGCCATTAAAAAAATTAAAATTAATATTTTAGAATTTTTGGAATATGGAAGGACATCATCCCAGACAGAAAAATTATTAATAGCATTTTAAAACTTTATTTGTATGAGTTTTAAATTTTTTATGCAAAAATTGTTGTTCTTGTACAGTTCCCACTGTAAAAAATGTAAATGAATAAATAAATTTTATATGACCACAACATGTATGACTAAGCGTCAGTTTAAATAACGTATGCAGAAAAATAATATTCTGTAAACTTGATCTTTTCTTAATCTTATGTTATGTTATGTGCAGCCGTTAACACTATTGACACACTGGATAAAGAAAAAAAGTAAAGCAAAAAAAAAAATATGAACAAACGAATAGAAAACAATAATTTACTCATCGATATGTATTTGCTTACGAAAATTTAACTGTACCTGCTAGATGTGCTAAATAATTTAAAAAATACATAAAAATAGCACGTAAAATAGTTACGGTTAATAAAAATCACTGTATAGTAGAAATTTCATAAGAATAATTTTTTTTATTTCGCCATGGTGTATTAAGAACTAAAGAACAAATTATTTTATGACGGTAAAAAAAATATGTAGACGATTTCTTAAGAAGAAATATAAGCACCTTAAATAATAATAATAACAATAATAGTAATAATAACATAAAGAATTTTTAAATGGAATTTTCATGGTTTTGAACGACGCAAAATGTAAAAAATTTAAGTATAGGTTAAGTTTTCGGCTTTTTCTTATTTTTTTATTACAACTATCACAACAAAAGGTATAAAAACGATATATCTAAGTTTATCATTCCGTTTGTAATATCTACATTATCCATTTCCGAACCCATAAAGTGTATATATTCTGACTTCTTATGCACAGCGAAGTCGATTGAGCGATGTCCGTCTGTCTGTCCGTGTTAGTGTTGAAAAAAAGTTTGCCAAGGCACTAGATTAGCTAGAAAAAATTTAAAAACGCCAATCGATCAGGCATAGTTTTGAAAGAGTTGCTACTGATAATCTGTAAGATCGGTCCATGTCCTTCGAGGCAGCGGCAAATCAACACGCCGGCCTCATTAAGAACAATGAAGTAACTTCAATCAAAATAAGAAACGCATGGAGCGAAAGAGAATTAAAAAATAAAATAAAATGAAAAAATTGGCGCTCGCCCATTTTTGCGAGCTATGGGCCTCTGAAATTTTAAATTTTTTTAAAATATCAATATGGTTATCATTTAAAAGCTTATGATGAGATCTTTAAGGAAATACTAAAAATTCTTAAATATAGTACCGAATTTTATATATATTATATGTAGTACCGAATTTTTATTTTTTTATTTTTTAATTCTAGTCACCCCATACATCTGTCATATTTGATATGAAATCTGATGATGATGGTGAGATTGAATGTTTTTCGTCTTTACACATTTCAGCTTAATCTCAACAATTTCCCTGGATGCAAACCTTTTTAAAGATTTTTGCATAAAATAGAAAAAAAAAGATGACTCAAATTTACAGCAGGGATGTATGCTAAGTAAAATAAGTGAGAAAATTGATGAACAAAAGAACATATGATTTGTGACAAACACAACATATGTATAATAACATAACTGACTGTTTTCATAGGGAGACATTAACAGAAAAAACATTTAATCTTGAGATTCTAAAAAAATTAAATTTTTTTTAAGTTAAAAATAGTTGCTCCACTAATAAGTGTAGTGTGCGTGTGGTGAACAGCATAAAAGAAAAATTAGCTAAAAAGTGTAAAACAGGTGTCTGATAAACTGAAAAGATATTAAGTTCAAATCCCAATGTAAGCTGGAGTAAAAAAATTATTGTTGAACAGCCGCTGTGGTGCCTTTTGCGCAGATATTATCCCACTTGGTTGTTAAACCGTAGATCATGAGTTCAAATCCAAACAGAGCCTTAATATAATGAAAAATAATTGTTGCTGATTAGCCGCAGATAAGTTGCTGAAAGATAAAATAAATGGTAAAATACATGCCTCGATCAAAATGGAAATCTTGTGTTGTTGAACCGCAAAAGATGAGGTAATGAATACGCCAGTATATTAGAAGACGAGATGAGATAGTCAAGATGACTGTCTATATAACACTGTACACAAGAAAAAGAAAAACAATAATTTAAAAAGATTTTGAGAGAAAAAAGATAAGTATAAAAGGAGAATACATTGTTTTATCAGCTTCAGCCACTAAGGCCATTATATCAGTATTTCAATAGTCCAAATTGGTAAATATAACGGTAACTGTCATGTACTGACAAAGTGTTTAAGAGCTGATCTAATCGACTGTTTTTGGTATAATAGTTCGATTGTATTTGCTCTATGTAAGCTACATAGAATCTTAGAGAATTAAATTTAAAAATATTTGAAGTTTTATTTCCTCTTTGCGAAACTATAAAAAGTTTTACTTGGGGAAACTTCTTCCTATGGAACATATTTAAACTTCGTCAGTGGCGCCACAACAGATTATTTTATGATTTACTTTTCCACACTTGTAATCTTTTTGCTCAATACAATCAAATGCTTCAGTCAAACACAGATAACCAACCGTGCAGCTACTTAAAAGCTTCAGAGTTGCTTAGACTGTTAGAAATAAAACAAAAATCCGGTGCCCTTATTTATAAAATAAATATAATGTTTAAGATAAATGTTTTGTGCAATGCTTTAAATTATAATTTAAAAAACGGAAACAACCTTCATCCAAACATATTTTACGAAGCAAATGACTACTTTTGCGTAAGGAAATGGAGAAAGAATTTTCGAAGAAAATAAATATATTGCATATGTCGGGGCTGCTAATGTTAAATGAACTCTCTGAAAAATGAACTAGTGAAACAGTAAATCGACTTTTTATGACCGTAAACAAACAAAATTTCTTATATAATAAAGAAACATATTTTCAATCATCTTTAAATATATTGTTGTAATTATCCCAAAGAAATTAAACAAATCACTGATATTGATTACTGAGGTTAAAACATATTTTATTTAAAGTATGCACCCAAAAAAGTTTGACAGCTTACAAATTGCTTAATGCCGTAAGCCAAGTACCATGTTTTTATAGTGAGATAAATATGAAGGGTTCAACATGTTTAACAAAAAACTCTGTTTTAAATTATTTTCTATCATATACAGTTATTTTTTAAACTGCCTAATATAAAGTGATGGTAGTCCTCAAGTATATCAACCAAATCACAAATATTCTCAATGAATTTCATTCTCACAAAAAAAATTTTTATCGAAAAAAGATTCCTCCAGTTATGAATTCCGTGGGAACAAAATTATAAAAAAGTGGCATCATCGTTATTTAAACAGAGTTTTTTTGTTTCTTTTATAATTCATAATATCTACTTTTTTTCTCCCAATTTTTTTTTTTTCTTTTCCGCAGGCAACTAGAAGGGGAAAAAATTTATAATAGGAAAAAGTAAAAAAAATCGCACGATATTTTTGTTTATAATTGGGCTGTCTATGCTGAGACACCGTTAGATCTAGAAATACTGACTGTTTAGTATGCTTTAAAAGCTGGTAGAATAAATGGTCATTACTTCTTTAAAAGCGATGCTGGGCAGAATGTGACAGTGAATGGTAACCGCTATAGAGCCATAATTACTGACTTTTTAGTTCATCAAATGAACAGCCATGATATGCAGCAGTGACTTTAACAAGACGTCGCAACATTGCACACAGCCAATGTCACAACTGATTTATTTAAAGAAATGTTTAGTAACCGCATAGTTCAACGTTTCGATTTAGAGCTGCTTAACTATTTTCGGTCGTGAATTGTGAAGTAGCTAGACTACGCCAAAAGCCTAAAACGATTGACCATTTAAAGAGAAACATTCACTGCGTTATTGCCGATATACGGAACTCCAGATGAGATTATGTCCGAGCCAGCCGTAGCAGTTATATGCAGAATAAAGTAAATTTAATGTCAGTTTAAAAAAATTATCTTTGTTGTATTTCATTTCAAAGTTGTATACGTTTTAAAAACCCTCTTTTAGTTGAGTTCTTAAAAAATAAATTCACAAATTGAAAATGTATAGATTTTTTGGTCATAATATTTTCATGAAATATTTATTATTTAAAACTACAAAATGAAATGTATTTCTACGGGGAGAGCATATCCATATGGACATTTCGCTACCCAAATTTTTTATAAAACCTAAGAGAGTCGTATATCAACGGCCAAACTCCAGAACTCCACTGAATTAACAAAGCAAATTTGTTTTGTACAAAAGCACTGCGAACATTCAGCAACTATTTTTATTTTTTCTTCCATTTTTCCACATAGGGTTCCCCCTTGGAAACCATTCATATATATTTGAAAGATTTAATGAAAAGATAAAAATTGTACAAATAAGCAATATGCACATGCAAATACATCATATTAAAATTTATTATTAATAATAACATTTGAAATTGAACCCAAGCCTGATTTAAAATAATTTTTTTTTACGTTGAACATCAAAATAACCCAGTTTTATTTTGTAATTATATCGGCACTTCTTGTGTCACTCCTTTTTAAAGTTTTTTCTTTCCTTTTCTGTATTTACAAGATCGTACAATATTTCTAATGATATGAAGACTTGCAAGTTGCCTATTTTAAGCGATTCTGCTATCAAAGAACGTGGCCATATCGGATTTTCAATAAATGTGGGCACAATTCACGATTCTTTTTTATTTAACTAAAATTTTTTGTTACATACAAGAAAAAGTCATGGATGTACATCTGTGCTAAACTAAATACATTTCTTAAGAAAAATCTTTCCAAATTAGTATTGAAATACGAAGTCAATTAAAGTCTTTTTAATGTTTGTTTCTCAGTTTGTTCATTTTTCACATCATCTAAAATGTCATACCTTATTAGACTCAATCAGTTCAACAAGTTTCTCATCAGTTTTTTTACTGTTCATATTTGATGAACTAATGAATTTGTTAGAGATTTTACTGTTAATGAAATATTATGTAATTAAGGTGTGTTTTTTTTCTAACTGACAGAAAGAGTTAAAGTCTAGACGTATGGGTAAAAGGCAGACAACTCTGTTATGATTGTGTTTTTTGTTTTTCTTCTAACTAAACCAAAAAGCACTTTAGGTAATTAAAAGAAAATAATATTACAACATAAAAGAAAAAAGAATTACAAAATAATAATGACTACCAAATTCCCCAGAGATAACAAGTGTAAACATAAGTACGAACAACTACACTAGAAAACATGCATTACAACAAGATCCCTTTATGGTTGGCTGACAACCAGCATGTAATATGAAGTGGATGATGACAATTTTAATGCCGCCGCTCGTACAATCTTTTTTTTCTACTCCCCAGCAAATGTTTTTTTTGTGCTCGACAAAACATAACGCATACAAATGTTATGTGTAATAGAAGTATACCTTTATACATAAATATTTTCCATGTGGAAAAAAAAGAGTTGACAGGATACATAAAAACCATAACTTATGATGATCATGTTAAAGTTGAAAATGATGACGATGATGGAATAACTTGCTGCTTAAAAAATAGTTAAATTTATTATTGTGTTTTTTTTCTACCAAAAGGAATAGAAATTATGAACAACAAAAAGCAATAATTGGCATGTTGGTGGTCTGGTTTGTTGAAGTAGGAATGAATGAATTATTGCCTTGCAGAGAAAAATGTATGTTAACGAATTATTAAATAACAAAACAGAAGTAAACACTTAAGGAAGCAAATAGTGACTTATAGAATTCTTAAGAGAAATTAGAACCAGATGTTGATAGTTATCAGTACTTTTGTACATTTAGATGCAACATAATGCCTTTATTAAGCATAAATAGTTAATTAAAAATTATTTTCTTTTCTTTTGCAGGTACGTGTTGAAAGCACTTTGAATAAGGTAAACTATTTAATTTTTTTTTTATTTAATTTTTTTTTAAAGGAAAACTTCCTTTTATTTTGTAAAGATTATAAACATTATTCTGTCTTAATTTAAATTACCTTAATAATCGTAAAAAGGTTTGACGCCTTTATTGAAAAACCTTTGACTCCTTCTCGGTGTATTATGCTGCCGAGATTCACAGAAAAGTCCAATACATTTTAATTGAAGACACAAAGAAACGCATCTCAAAAAGATAAATCTTTATTTATGCCCAAATAAAAATCACTACAAAATTAAAATTTTTATATCTTTTCAACATAAGTGTAGCCGCATTTTAAAGGAACAGTTCAAAAGTTCAAGTTTTAATTCCTATTTTAAATTGTATTAAATTTTCTTGCCAGCAATTGCAAAGATAATTATGATCCTGAGAAGGCGTATGAAAAATGAGTTGTTTTTCGAAACAACATCTAAAAACAATTCATTTTCAACCGACTTCAAAAAAAGAAGCAGGTTATCAAGTCGACTGAATGTTGCTTGTTTCTATATTAGTACCTCCATAATTCAGTCGTTTCTGGATGCTTACAGATTAGTCGCGTTTTAAAAACAGTTCATATAACATATATGTCTTTTACGTGTCTTATAAACCGTAAAGGGCATCACATTAAAATTAAAAAAAAAAAATGCGCATCACTATAGCTCGCAATGACGAAAAGTTATACAAAAATAAATCTAAAAATTAAAGGATGACCATTAGGTGACGTAAATTGACCAATATGACCCTATCATTTGAACCGTTATAGACTAACAATTGCAAATGGGACTGAATGTCGATTGCTACGACCACTATAGTAACAAGTATTAATATTCAAAATTTTAAAATAAAGGGTGCCCCCCAATATTAATAAGCTTAAAATTTGAGTTTTAAAATTAAAGGGTGTTCCCATAGTAGATGTCAATTGGCCTACACTTGAAAATTAGACAGAATATGCACTGCATTATTTGGTATAAGAAGAAGTACATATATTTTAAATTATGAATTACAGGGTGTTACAATAGTTGATGTAATTTGATGAATATGGCGAACCGATTATAAGAATTATAAAGTTTGGTGATGAAGTATAAGGGGGTCCCAATAGTTATATGAGGCCCTACTTTTGAACCATAATAGACAGACAGATGAAATCTGTCCCCTTCCACCTCATTTTTTATATAACGCCTTTTTAAAAAATATTTTATATTTATAAATTGACTTGAAAAAAAATTAGGATTAACAAAGGATTATTTGAAGCAATAAAAATTACAACAAATTTAACTAATATGTTATCCTACTGTTTTGTTTAATTATAACGAATTTGTTAATTGGTTCTTTTTTTTTATTGAAAGACATATTTTAGATACCGGTAGCTTTAAAAACCTATACATAACATAAACCTTAATTAACCCATTTGTAGATGGATTTATAGATGAAAATTTTAATAATATTACAATTTTAGTTGTGTCTCATTTCTGCTAAGAATGCTAATGTTAATGACAATAATGTTACTGAAAAATATCGATCTACTACCGCTAATGATGAGTATTAATTTAGTTTACAAAGACAGGAAATGACTTTTATCAATGGTAATACTTTGAAACCATTAAATCAATAGTTAAGTCTTTTCTTTTTTAACCAATTTTCAATTAAAGCTTCACATTGCAAAAAGCATTACCATTATTGAAATTAATGGTAATGATAAAAAACATCAGCACCATCTGTTCGATATTAGTTACTCTAACTAATTAATAACTCCTATTTAAGATATCGCTCAAGCCCGTTTTACACTATAATACTGAGTGTTAAGATTTGTCAAATACCTAAGTATTATGAAAAAATGTGATAGAATGAAAAGAAATATGTTTATCTCAAGTAATATGGAAAGGAATTTGACATCCCACACAACAAATTAATTTTTAGAAATTTCTCAAAATATTCTGATTTTTCATTTTATCAGGGTTGTTTTGCTGCTCATAACCCAGCCAACCATTACGACCTTGGATGCCAATTGACGGCTCCAGTTCCCAAAATTAACTTATCGTTGATGGTTGCGATCGCCGTATGGCACGTAGCACCATCCTGTTGAAGCCATATCTCCCGGTATCAATGTCATTCATACTTATAAACTACAATTTATTTATTATTGTACGGTTAGGATCCTTATCGACTTCAACGCGAGCTCTGACAGCAATTTTGAAGAAATAAGGTCCAATAATGCCACTGGCGTGCAAACGGCCTCAAACCGTGCATCTTTCTTGATGGTTACACTCTATATGCGGCAATTGATTAATTTATTGGCCCGCTAAGGCAAAAGTGAGTTTCGTAGCTGAACCCAATTTTAAGATAAAGAGAAGCGATGAGAAATGACTATTATTGATGACTCCATACGTGTCAAAAGGTGATCTAAGTTCGTTTTAGAGTTAATATCTCTTTGATTTTCATCGGGCTTAAAAACATCCGTTATATTCCTTTAAAAATAATTTCAATTTAGAGGCAGTATTTAGATTTTTTTTACTACAAATAATTAGCAAATAAAAAGACTTTAAAAAGGTTTATTTCTAAATAAATGAGCGTTAATTTTGGCTCACTTTCAAACTAAAGTGCTTATTCATGTGATAACACGTGGGAACAAGAACAAAATTTCTTTACATTTTAACAAATTGAATTGTTAGTTGTTAAAAGGTTTTTTTTTTCAATTGTTTTATGCATTTTATATCCAAGCGTTTAATTACAACTTTTAACATTTTTCTATCAACCTTTTAAGTCTACAAAAAAAAACTAGGATAAAGGGAAGAATAGTCAAGAACCCAGCAAACAAAAACAAACATTCACATGCAAGATATCAAGACTTTAAATAAAATAATGGATAAAGTTGTTCTCACACTTTAGAAATTGAAAGTTGAGAGGTGTGTTAAGAAATAAAATTCCGTTTTTATTTCTCTCACATACAGCTGCAGTGAGCTGTTTTACACATATACTTACGTAAAGTAAACATGCGTAGGCTTAAAAAATACTATTCTTTTTTTGTAACATTAACATATAAGACATGCAGTTCTATGTCGTAAAAGAACCTACATAAGTGCTGTAAAAATATTATAAAATCGATGGAGTGCAAAAAATTAAAAAAAAAATAATGTTCGAAAGCAACATTTGTTTTCATTGAAATTCTTAACGTATAACTATTTTGCGTTTTTCTTTTTCTTTATGGGTTGATAATTGTTGCTGGCATGGATATAAAATGGAAACTTTTATTAGGTGTTTGTTATTTAACCTGACTAAATTGATACTTTATTAACCCCAATCTTCAAACATGCACAACAAAAGCTTTTGCTCTTTTGCAACTATTTGCTATAATGCATAATAAGGCCATAAAGGCCTGTTAGATCTTTTGAATGAACCTTAAAAAAACTGTACAATAGCGAGAACGCACAGTGGGGAAAAGAAATGGTACCTTTATGAATCGTTATTAGATACGCATGGTCTGTTTTACTGTGGCACCGTAACTGCTCCAGCACCATATGCAACTTTGCAAACAACATGTTGAAAGCCACCACACATAGTAGTTAGATAGTTATTACCATTTATTCTGCAATCAACCGCACCGTGTCAAGATACCATCAAGAGTTTATCGATAGAAAAAATTAAAATAAAAAAAATGAAAAGGTTCAAGGTATGCTCTTCCGTTTGCAATTGTACTTTGCATAACTTAAGCAACCAATTTAACAATAAGAAATGAACGTTATTGCCATTTTATAACAATAAGAGCAATAAAAATATAAACAAAACAGCATCTAAAAGAAATGTTAATGCCAAATTCTAACTTGGTGGTTTGTTTCGTTCTATGTTTTTATCTTTGTTTATTTTTTTTTTTTTTTTTTTTTTTGTTTGTAGCAACAAATCTGTGGCTTTGATAAGCAAAAAATTATTGAAAGGGAATTTGTAAATGAAACTGCATAAATAATTTAAAATCAATCCAGTAGCGTTCAATATTTTAAACCTAACAATGATGTTTTTAATACATGCTTATCCCTTACGCTTTAAATGTTATCTGTGCCATTTCGTTTTTATAGTCGCTTATGTTACTTCGCACGAATAGTTTATTAAAAAATATCCTCTCTTGCAAGACTGTGCACTATGACTAATACATAGTCATTGTGACTCGCATATGGTGTTCGCTGCCTTTTTAACTTGGTCATATGACAGCTGATGTATCCATGTACTGCTAAAAAGAGAGTAATACGTCAACGTACTTCATCCGCACCCTCCCTAGGGCTCCTCAAATGCCATTCAATTGAGCCTGTCTGCCAGCAGTGGTCTCCTGCCATCTTTTAAAATTTATGATACCCAATTATTATGAGATACACCCAAGTTTATATCAATACCAAATTTTTTCGGGTACAAGTCCATTAAATGTTCAGGCTGATTGTCTTCAAACTCTATCAGTGGCGGCACAGAAAACTGTCGTTTAAATATGACTTTTACTGATCTCTTTACAATTACAACTGCAGTCTTACTTAACATTAATTATAATGGTGTAAATATATAAAATTATAATTTTTTTTATGCACAAAAATAAAGCTAAAGAAGAACGTAGCGTTTCAGCCGATATAATTATAAAAATATTTCTTCAAGCCGGATAGAGCTTTAAAATGGAAAAAATTAACACAAAACAATTTATTTTAATAAAAAAAAAAAAAAAACCAATCAAGAGGTGTCGACTCGCATGGCTAAGGGCTCATATCCCTTATTCTAGTTGTCGCCATCGTTACATATCAATGTTGATATGTGTCGACGCATTTCATTTGTTATTCTACTTGTCGTAGTTCACACTTATCGATTACTGCTCAAAGATTTTTTGTATTCTATAACAATTGTGACGATGATATTGTATTGACGTGACTCTTTTATTTGTCGACGCCTTTTTTCATAACGACTAGAATTGATTTAAACCAAATATAATATTGAAAATGTAAAAAAGTGAAGGTTATAAATGAAAATCAATTTGAAAAATTGAAAAATTTTCGCAAAGGTAAAAATAAATTGAAAAAATTCTAAGTTCTCTTCGTTCGCCTAAAAGATTAGCAGATGAATGGCAAAAGGTAACAAAATATGTGATTGAATAGGGAATTATGAAAAGTTTGTAAAAATTACTTACTAAGGTATGGCGAAATTAAAAGTGAAAAAAGAAAGGTTGCTAATAAACCGGAATGGAAAGCCACTGGCGGCGGAATGTTTTAACAATTTTCATTCAGTCCGCTGGAGAAGCTGTGGCAAGCCTTCTTATTTTCCAGAAGCATTTGAATTCTGGAGGAGCAGTTCAAAAAGTACAAATGGTTGACATGGAAACGATTATAATGACATGAAACTTGCTGAAGTCCAATTTGTCGTTAAAAGCTCACGCAGGAGCAGGCAGAACGTATGTGCATACCTGCGATCCGACAAATTTAAAATATTGCAATTCTGCCTAAGAAGTTTTCTTTCTACCACAAGTTTATGTTTTTTCGAGTTTTCAACATCAATTAAATCAAAATTTTCTTCACTTATAGAAAACATTTTACCATAAAAGTATCAAACACAAATAAAATTTAACAAAAAACTTGGAGTGTTATAGAATGCAAAATTTTTAATGAATTGACGCCGACATTTATACAAAGTGATATTGGTACTATAACGACGGCTTGGACGACGCCGACAACTAGAATAAGGGTGATGATTTCAAAAAGTCGATGATTGTGGTCGTTGTATAACACGCAGCGCTATTCATCATGATGCAGTGACGATATCTATGTCTTCATAACATAGAAAATGTAAAAAAGTGAAGGTTACAAATAAAAATTAATTTGAAAAATTGGTGGAAGAATTGCAGAAGAATACATCTCTTTCACTGGGTTTTCGCATACAAGTGAATAGAATACAAGCAATTCCCGTTGCGCTTAGCTAGCCCAATAGAAACAATCGTACTTCACCGACTGTTGCAATCCAGCCTACTTTTTAATTGATTATTGACCATCAAAAGTTTTTTGACACTCTGCTTATTATAGTCCTCAAGGTACACGATAATAATTTTTAACTTGTATGAGAGATGCCACACCTATTATTCCAATTCAGTCAGTTTTTATATTTAAAAAAACAATTGCTGGTTTGATGAAACTTTAATGGATTTTTTTTTAATATTTAATGAATATCATAAATTGCGACAACTGATAATTTTATTAATAAAGAAAGATATTTTATTAAAATCATTACTGAATTATTCGTTATCCGTATAATATATGTATAATCGGAAACAAAATCAATAAACAAATACTTTATACAGTACGAAATAAAATAATTTTTGTTCAAATCTATTTTAACTTTTCAATATTCATTGCTCTTAACCAAAACAAAAAATAAGCGTGTTCGTATTTCCCATACAGAGCAAAATTAATATGCATTATTTAAAGAACTGTTTAGGTAAAAAAGACGGTTCATGTTTCATTTCCTTTTACAACGAAAAAACTGTCATGCTGCGGACGGACACAGTCGACAGGGCAACTTCTGTTTAATAAATTTGCATTTTATTAACAAAATAAAGAAAGTAAAATTACTTTTATGATCTTGTGTGCATTAGTACCAGTTTGTTATGGTGAGTACATAAAACATAAAAAAACTAAGATTATTAAAAAATATATAGTTAGTTTTTATTTAACCTTAAGGTCTTAAGGATCAAAAGGCCACATTAAGCCAGTGTGTTAAGGTAGGAAGCTTGGCAGAGATAAATAAATAATCACATTTCAAGTTCATGCTTTAAAGATCAAAACCATAAATATGGGCCTAGATTTTTAACGCTTTTACTAAAAGAAAAAGAAAAAAAATTATCTTAAAATTTGTTCCATTTGATTTCCCTAGGAAACGGTGTATGGCACCACCGTTCCTTTCAGCATAAAAATATATTTATCGTAAAATATATATATATATATATTTTTATCTATTTGTTTTGCATTCCATTATTCTATTTGTTGTTTGTTTGTTTAGTAACGTTTCATACTTCATTGTGAATTTAAAAAAAAACAACAACAACACAATAAAGGTAAAAAGTAAAAGATGTAAATTTTAGTTCTATTTCATTTTATTTGCCATTCATCTGCATTTTTCTCTCTAAACATTTACATAAGTTGTTGTTTTTGAGTTCCTTGTGTATTTATTTACAGCATTTTTTTTTCTTTTTTTATATGAAGTATAATAAACAATACTATGATCTACTCTTCTTTAGGTTTTTCAGCGTAAAAAGTAGAGGAATGACTGACTGCCTTCCTTCTTATTTTCTTGAGTTATCAAATACATTTACTTTGGCAAATTGCATATGGCTCATTTTGCTGCATATTATACAAATTTAAATTTATGACTTTTTATGGAACGATTTCTTTTTAGACCCTTCACCACAAAAAGTGGAAAAATGATGTATGTATATAAGTTTGTCATTCCGTGTGTAATTTCTACAATATCCATATCCAACCCCATAAATTAATTATGCAAAGCGAAGTCGATTGAGCGATGTCCGTCTGACCGTGCGTTTTATTGTTGAAATCAAGTTTGCTCCCGAAAATAGATATATCAACCGATCAGGTATGGTGCCGAAAGAGTTTCTATTGCAAATAAGCATGATCGGTCAGTGTACTTCGAGGCAGCGGGCAAAACACCACGCCTACCTCTAATTATTTCATATAATTTGGAACAACAAAATAACTGCAATCAAAAAAATAAATATATAGGGCGATAAAGAATTAAAAAATAAGAAAAAAAAACTTCAAGTAAAAAAATTGGCGCTCATCCCTAATTTTCCGAGTTATAGGGCTCTGAAATTTTTAAATTTTTTTGAAATATCAATATAGGTATCATTTTAAAGCTTCTGAAGAGATCTTTAATCAAATAATAAATGTTTTTAAAAATGCTTAACCCATTAAGTGCCAAATTTATTTTTTTTGTTACTTCTCTGTCACCCCAATATTTGCTTTTTTGATTGGAGTTAACTAGATTTACATAGACGGTGAAGGGTATATAAGATTCGTCATAGCCGAATATAACACTCTTTGTTGTTTTTTTTTTTTCGTATTGAAAGGAATAATAATGTAATGAAAATAAAAAATATTACAAATGTATAACTTTTCATACAAAAAACAAAAAAAAAAAATATATATATATATATATATATATGTGTGTGTGTGTGTGTGTGTGTGTGTGTGTGTGTGTATTTGATACAGGAAATAAACTGCAAATAATAAAAGATACTCATTTTTACTTAACAAGTATCCTAGTTAGCAGTAAAATATAAAGTAAGTTACCTAATTTTAATTTAGGGCTTCGTACGCAAATGCAACTAAGGTCTATTCCCCAAAGTCAACAGAACTCTATATCTCTGAAAGCATATTAGCTAGATACAGTTTTCACAAAAGTTGTATTACTATAGCTGAGGCAACAACAGTAAAGACTTATCTTTTGAACTATTGTAGTTAGACACCTTGAATTTACAACAACAGATAAAAAGTGACCCCTTGGATACTTTCGTTTGTAAGTCACTTGGCACTTGGCTGATTTTTACTTTATATGTACTTTATACTTTGTTAAACGCAAGAAAAATTAATTTGTACGCCATTGGCACAATGCATTCGCTTCACACTTTGGTTAACAAAAGACTGGTGAAGCCAGCTTGTTTGTAAACTAAGGAAATCCAAAGATGAGACCAGCTTCACGGCTCAGCTGCATAAATTGGTTTCATGTGGTCGCATTAGTTTATGACAAAATAATATGCGTTGCCAAATTATAAATGGGAAATCAATTATAATATCCACAAAATATATTTAAAAATTTAATTGTCAAGGATCAAGACTTAGTCGATGGCACAATAGAATCAAACATTGACCGGCTGCATCTTAAGAACTAAATTTCGGATATTATGTTTTTAATTTGTCACAAAATGTAAACGGTTAATACAAACAGATGCTTTTAAGAAACTGTTCACAAACTTGCCTTTCAAGGTTGAAGCAAAAATTTACTTAAATATAGTAAAATGGGGTATAGAATTGAAGAAAGATGGTTTTTCTACAACCAGCGAACAGGTTAATTCTACAAATGTTTGTTAGGTTATATTGATGAAATTTTGGCAGCGAAAATGAATATTTTAATAAATTAAAAAAGTAAATAGTTCAATTTGCTATTAAGTGATTAATTATAAATTTGATTAACTTTTTATTAAAATTATACAACATATTTTTTAAACGAAACATATATTTTAACGAGATCTGAAAACACAATATTATTATTATATTTCAAGAACACTTTTGGTGACATGATTTTCTGCCACTGACTTGGAAAATATTCCTGTTTCTATTAAATTAAACAACGGGTGTTTTTTATTATATTAATTAAGAAAAATAAAATCATAGTTGATTATTGTTGTTTTTGCTTTACTTTATTGTTTGCACTTTAGATTATTTAAAATGTTTGTAAGAAGTTTCCTAAAGAGCTAAGTAAGCTGTAGCGAAATGGGCATCGTGAAGTGCTTTCAGGCTCAATAATCAATATCGGTGATTTAAATAAGTAATTGTGGTAATAGAAATCTTTTTTAAAGATTTTTTTTTAAAGTTAATTAATCCCTGTTTCTATTTGCTAATAGTGGTTAGTATTACAAAATTCAGAAAAACCTACCAAAAATTACAGCAACGTTTTCAAATTATTGTCAAACTTCAAAGGCTTTAAATTATAAAACGTGTAAAATTGTGATAAAGAAAAAATTGAAATTAAACTTTATTATTTTTTTTTTGTTCTACATCTTTTCAGGATTTTTTTATAAACGTGAATGAATAAGTTTTTCTAAATCTTTTAGTTAATATTATTTATGAAATTTAGTTCAGGGTGTGGACATCGCATAGTCCCATGATTTTAACTCTACATGACAAATATCGAACAAAAACCACAGCAGTTTGAAAAAGTTGCTAAAAGCTTTAAAGTTGCACTGCGACGGTTACAAGACGAGACATTTATTTCAGTTTAGAGTTACCCGTCTCATGTACATTACTCTTGAAAGTTTTTTTTTTTAACATATAATAAAGAGAAACACATTTGAGTATCACTCTTTAGAGACTATCGAGCTTAAATCAGACATACAATAATTCTTGCAAAATAAACCGACTTCAAAACAGATTTCACCTGCCTGTCTATAACGGTTTAAAGTATATAAGTATATAAGGACAAATACATCAAATTACATTTACTATTTGAACACCCTTGTATTCCATCTCCGATCTTCATAATAGCGGACTTAGCACTACAGCTAATTGTAAATTTCAACCATCTGTCTACAACTGTTCAACAGCTAATTGTAAATTTCAACCATCTGTCTACAACTGTTCAACAGCTTCACAATATATGTACAGCAAATTACATCAACTACAGTGGCACCCTTTAACTTCCAAAATAACTTTCTGTTCTAGTAGACTTACCAATTAGGCTATTTGCATAATTCAACTGTCTGTCTTTAATTCATCAACGGTTTGGCCATATACATCATATAACATCAACTATTGTATCACCATTTAACTTATAATTCAAAAAATTTAGACATTCTGTCTAATTTTCAAGTGTTATACACAATAACAGTTCGGAAGATACGACCATATAGGTCAAATTCCATTATTTTTGGGAACATCATTTAATTCCTAAATTTAAATTGTATACTTGTTGTTACAGCGGAATTAACCGTCTGTCTAACAACTGTTTAAAAGTATGGCTGTTTACATCAAATTAAATGAACTATTAGGGCACCCTTTAATTTAACAATCGATATTTGGTTTAAGTTTAAAGCATTTGCCCATAACGGTTCAAAAGTAGGCCGTGTAGGTCAATTTACGTTACCTATTGGGACACCCTTTAATTTTCAAATTTACCTTTGTACTACTTTTTGGACTTGGGAGCTATAATAATACGGTTCATAATACACATAAAAGAATATATGCTTTACGGGGACACCATTTCATTTTTAAGATTATGAACTGTTTTTAAAACGGGACCAATCTGTAAGCAGCACCTTTAAAATAAAAATTTTAAAAGGGTTCAGAAAAAAATGCGTTCTGCGGGCACAAACATATAAAATAAACCTTCAGCATCTTTCTTTTTTTGAAGTCGGTTAAAAATATTACGGGTCGCTTCAAGCTCACTGGAGCCAAAGAAAAATTTCATTATATTTCATAAAGTTATTTTTCGTTAATATTTATTTTAACTTGAATAACACATAGTACATTGCTGTTTATATTCCGATGAAGTAAAAGCAAAATGTTTATATGTTTGTTTTAAGCTGTATATTATGTATTAAAGATGAATGACAAGATGAATACAAGTATTTTTTATTTTAACAAATATCTCAGACGCTATTTAATAAATATTTTTTTCATGCTTTCATTATATTTGACACTTTCAATATGTTGACCAAGTATTTTTTAACACAATCTTTATACAAACGCCAACTAAATGACTTTAAGGAAAAAAAATCTAAACATTAAGAAGGCTTTAACAAAACGGCAGCAGCAATTTTTGCCAGTTAAGGATAAATGAATAGAAAAACAAAAACGATATAAATGGCATGTCTGTGACAAGCTTACAAGTTAAATGACTGTGTTTCTTTATTCTTATATTTGCTTTTGTCACAGAAAATGAAACTGAATATTATCAGTACGCAACCATATTGCAACAAATGAAAAATAAAAGAAAAACAAGGCTCAAAACGCCCACACATTAAACATGACACCGAAGGGGTATAAAATAAAGTCCAACGACACCACAGCCGTCTGAGTGAGCATAAACTTAACCAGAATTAAAATCGTACTACAAAATTTACGAAAACTAAACTTAAATTAAATTTTTAAAAGCTATAGAACACAAAATAAAGAATTAAAGAAGATAACGAAGGTAAAAGCAAGAGAAAAAAAAACTTAAGACTTGTTAGCGCATCTTAAGCAAAAATGTTCCCAAGATAGTAAAGAATAGCAGTGTTAAATAATTTATTAAATTGTTTTTAATTAAGTTGTTTAAATCACAAGCTTTGAAAAAAAAAAGAAGTAAAAAAACACTTAAACTTGCAGACAGCCATAAACACAGTAGTAATATTTAGTTCTCAACATATTTTAAAAATTAATTATAATTATTATGCATAAAAAGAAATACCTGCAAAGTAAGATATTAATCAGTTAATTGCTCTAGCCAAGGGGCATTCACCAAAAACCTTAAACTTGTCTAACTACTTTTGTATTACAGGTAGCAAAAACAAAAAAAAAACAAAAACAAAAATGACATAAAACACACATGGGAAGTTTAGTATAAATAATTTGTTGGGTACGCCCGAAATATCGAAAGTAGTTATGGCAATCTCATTTGTTACCTTAAAAGTAAATATTTCAAGGCCGCTTCGGGAAAAATTATTGCCTTAAACGTAGCTGATAACTTTTTTGATTTATCACAAAATTTCTAAGACACTTCGAGTTCAAGTTTTAAATTTAGAACTCATACTACGTAGGAAATCGGTGCACAGAGGAATATTTTGCCAATTTAGACGGACATTAGTTCAAAAATTAATTTTGAGAAATGTAAAAAACGAACACAAACAAAACATAAATCTGCATCGTAGAGTGAACTATCAAGGCTTTTGCTTTAGATTTGTTAAAGTCAGAAAAGTTGAGTAAATCGCATACGTTTTTATTGACTTTATACGATTTTGAGAGGTTTTCAATATATTTTATTGTGGCTACACGAATCAAGATTTTGTATTGATTTTTTTCGTGAAAGGTTATATTAGCAGCTACATAATACATATAAACATTTATACAAAAATTTTGTTTTAAATTTTTAAGATAAAAATTTTCCTTCCAACATAAAAAAAGGATTTTTTTGTTAAATTTTTTTTTTTTTTGTCAAAAAAAATGTGAAAAGCTTTTTAAAAGTGATCTCCACGCTATCCTAAAAATGTTATATTTCGCTATAAAATTTACGATCTCTACTTTTATACTGCAGAAAAAAAGTTGCGCGTTTTTGCGCCATTTTTTGCGATTTTTTTTTTTAAATTCCTCTTTTTCTGTTTTTTATTTATTTACATACAAGTAAGAAACTTTTTTATATTCAAGAAATAATTTGGTTTTTAATAATTATAGGTAGGTTTTATTATTTAAATCTAACACTGTTATTACCTGTACAAAAAAGCAACTGAGGTACGAAACAAACATTTCCAGCTTTACAGGCGGAATTTTGCTAGAAAGTTTTCGAGGATTCAGTGTAACATAGATATCATTAATAGGCTTTTGCTAAGTTCTAACCCACTAATAATAAAGTAAAAGACCTCCTTCTCCTTTTATGAAAGAAGCAATTTCATTCCTGCTTTCACCTATACTTAACTCTGAATGGCATTAATATTAATATTGGTCTTTAAAGAATCAAACGAAGAAAAACCATGAAACTCGTCATCATTTTAGTGCAAAAGAGAAGTTGTTTTAAATAAAAAAAATTTTACACTTTTAAAAGAAAAATTTATTGCTACAACCATAAAAAAGTTATTACTCGTACTTTGAATAAATTATTTATTTTCAGATAAATAAAATACTACAAAGTAACAAATTACAAAAATATCTTTTTAATAATATTCTTGGGGGCGGAAATTGGTTAGGCATCGGAAAGCTTAAAAATGAACATTTTTAGGAAATCGGCAAAAAAAAATATATAAAAAAATTTTCTTCGCATGGACGTTTTGGGGGTGAGATTGTAGGGATACTTGCAGCTCCACCGTCTGTAATACATTTTATTTAACAATAACATTAATTTTTAAATAGTGTTTTATTTCTCTGCCCACAAAATGGTGCAGGGTTAAAAATAAATTTTAGAATCTCTTAAGACAAACTAAGTTTTTGAATGTTCTAAACTTTATTTCTCTAGGAGCACTCAGGAAATATACTCGTAATAATATAAACTAAAAAACTAATGTCCAGCTAGATAAGCAAAATACGCCTATGTGTGGCGCCACAAATCACAATAGGGCTGTATGAAAAATTATAGCCGTTTTTAAGTTCGTATGTTCACATGCGATTTACCACTGTAGTGCTATTTACTACACTTTTTTAACGATTATCGGTTGATTCAATTGACTTAACAACAAAATTGTCAAATTGGCTACACATTAAAACTTTTACCAATATTCGCTGTTACTAAAAACCAGCTGATATGAACAGCAAGTTTCTCATCGTTAAATAAGCGACTATAATAATTGAGTTGTTAAATATGTCGACAAAATAAACGACGCAAACCGTCTGTTTATGTAAGTACAAGCCAAGCTTTATTGCCTTAGGAAATTTTTAGATCCAATATTAACTAAAAAAAACTAATGTCCGGCTAGATTGGCAAAATGCCCCCATGTACGGCGCCACAAATCACAATGCGGCTGTATGAAAAATTATAGCCATTTTCAAGTTCGTATGTATAATCTTTTATATTTTAAAATATATTTATATAATTTATAATTATATATAATTTTAGCTTTTAGGGGAGCTAGATTTTCCTCAAATTATTTTTTAAAATTTATTGAAAATAAAAAATTATTAAACAAAATCTGGTTATTTCTTGACCACCCCCCTTTAGAATTTTACATAGGCGGTACACATGCTACTGTAGTGCGATTTACTTCATTTTTTTTAACTATTATCAGTTGGTTCAATTGACTCAACAACAAAATTGTCAAATTGGCTATTCAGTTAAACTTTTAACGATATTCGCTTTGCTAAAAACCAGCTGATATGGACAGCAAGTTTCTTATCGTTAAACAAGCGACTATAATTTTTGAGTTGTTTAATATGTCGTCAAAATAAACGACGTAAACTATCTGTTTATGTATGTTCATTTATACATACAAATATGCATAACTACAGAACATACATACTCGAACTCGAAATAAAGACAGTTTTATTTACATTTGAATTAAATTATTTGTTTAACTAGGTAAGTAAATATACTACGTGCATTTAAAATTTACTTCAAAAAAAAAATTTTTTTAGCTTAAAAAAATATTGCAGATAAGCATATGTATGTCTTGAACGTATTTAAGATGAAGTAATGGCAACTCTACAACCAAGATAATTATTGTTCTTTTTTATTGTTATGCTCTATACATGCATATTGGTAAATACGTATTCATGTGTGTAAATAGACATCGACATGTGCTTCGCTTCTTCTTTTTTTTTTCGTTTACTTCATGACGGAGATGCCACTCAATTTCAAACATGTCTATTATCGTTAAGCTGAAGTTAGTGAATCACTAAATCGTTACTGCAAACAACAGAAAATCAAATCATTTTTAAGTTAGTGTATCGCACTACTGCTCTTTTTAAAATCCTGATTGAACGCCACAGTATCATTAAATAAGACTGTAAATCTGGTACTAAAAAAGGTATTAAAGAGAATTTTTATAAAAAGTCAACGCTAAAAAGGCGGTAAAATAAACTTGTCATTAGCTAATAACTGCAAAAACGCAAATGCGCCTAGACACTAAAAAAAAGTTAATAAAAAAAATGCATATGTATGTATGTATGTATGTAGAGATATACGATGACTATAAGAGATAAAGAAAAAAGGAAAACAAAATAATTAAATTTATAAAAAAAAAACACTTAAATATCATTATTCTACATTAATAGTAAAATACTATTGTTTTTCTTCTCTTTTGCAGATATATCGCCATACAAACAGACAGAGAGTCAACTATATCCAGTTACACGTGTTGTTTATTCTGATACTACGAGAAAAGTCAATAAGAGGAGCACAAAAGGTGTAAAACTATACGTAGAGGGAAACAATCAGCAAAATTCAAACAAAAAACATGAGTTTTCGAATTTTAACACATTTAACGACTAATAGAATGACACGTTTTATATTCGTTGCTCTGCTAAGTGCATTGATTTTAACACCTCAGAGCACAGAGGCTGCCAGAAAATCACGTTTAGATTTAGCAACAGCTTCAAAAGCAATTAATGCAAATGTCTCAAATGCTGAAGCAATTGGAACAACAATCACAAGTGAATCTTCAAAAGGCTCTTTGGATACAACAACGGCCATAGCTTTAAACGCTGATCCATCATTATCTTCTGCATCCTCATCAGCAGAGGCTTTAATACAGGATACGACAGTAAAAACTAAAGATACAGCTATTGATGATATTGTCCCTATAAGTGTGGATACTGGCAAATCCTATGCTAGTGATATAAGTGCTGAAGATGAGAAACATACTTTAGATTCGGAAATAACAAAAGAACAAACAAAAACACCTTCAGCCGAAGAAGCCGAAAGGGTTAAAAGTGATACACACTTGGCTGCTTCTAGTGGCAGTGGTTCACAGCATCATGACGACTGCGATACAGATATGTGGGGTTTTGAAATCACAACGGGGTAAGTTGCATTTTCAAACATTTTTTCACGCATTGAATGCATTAGAAAACTTAGAATATTTTAGCATCATAAAGTACCGAAACACGTTTTAAAATTCTTTTCCTATAAAATTTTATTTACATTTGGGTAAATGGGGTTACTTTGGCAGACCCTATTCTCCTTTTGTCCCGCATTGAAGTCCTTATTTCAGAACAGCACAGTCACATCATCGCCCACAATAATCAGTCCTATGAAGGATATAGATGGATTTTAAAATAAGCGTTTACAAAGAGTGTAATAAATTTTAGTCAATTTCAAAACGAAAAGAAATTCGAAAACGATATTTTTTAAATCGTTTAATATGTATCACATACTGGAGTATATGTATAAGCAAAAAAAAAAATAAAAACAGCTGATTTTTAGCTTTACTTCGCTTACCACTTCAGAGGCAGGTAAAGAATTTCAATTAAAGCCGGTAAATGTTAGTGTATCGGCTTTGAAACTTGTTTTAACAATTCTGCAGCTGATTTATTATTTCTTTAATAAGTTACTTATGAATATTTCAATAAGAGGCTATGAACAAAAAATATTCATTATCTCTCTCAGATTTAAGTGGGCAAAAATGAAAGTTTTTCGATATATTCACTAATCCAACTTAATAATAATCAAAATAAAAAAGAATTTTTATTTAATTAAATCACGTATTAGAAATGTACTCGTTTGATTGAAGATCTAAAGAAGATTTTCAAAACTTTCACTTTATGGAAATTTTCAATTAAAAATGGAAAACACAAAACAACAATACAACAATACAACAGTATATTGTTCAATCATTCGTTCAAAAAACGTAAAAAATTAATTTTATACTTGCCCACAATTTACATTATTGAATACTGTGACCACCTGTCAAGAAATATGAATTGTAGTAAACTTACCTAAAACGAAAAAGATAAAAAATCAAATTAATCATTAATTCAAAAACATTTAAACTTTTCTGTAAAATTATAAACATTAAATAACAAGAATCATTATTGTAACAATACACAATTGTAAACAAAAAGTCTACAGCCTGGATGTTGCTATTTAAAAAAAGGTTTCTTATAGTGTGTTCATGCATGCTCCTTTATTGAGATTATCGCAGTAAATGCCATTATTAGGCTCAAGACAAAATTTTAATTAATTTATTGCGCAATTAGTTCGAAATTGTTATGATATTGGGCAAAAATTAAAATGCAACACTGTTCAGAAGATGTGTGTGAAAGAAACATTTCGAAATTTAAACCTCAGACACAAACCAATGGCGTCTAAACCAAATTAAATTTGTCAATACGCAAAATTTTGACTCAATAGAAGTGCATGTATGAACACAAAATTATATTTTGTCAATAAACAGAATATTGACTCAATAAGAGTGCATGCATGAACACACTACTAGTTATTGCTGTATAATGTCCCTAATGCACGAAATGATTCTTAACCTCTTGTTTTTTCATTTTGTTACGCCTATGTAAGTTTGCATAGCTGTCATGATCGCAAACATACTTGGGGAACTTGATAACACACAACAAGTGATCTGACAGCTCTATATAGATATACAATGGCTTGCTGTCGCCACCAAACTTCTTTGCGTGCGCCGCAGAAGTATTGATGACTTAATCATTTTTAAACTTTTTTTTCTACTCTTAACGTGATCACGTTCAGTTTGAATATAACAATCACAAACGATTTATATAACTGTTATTAAATAGGCAAAGCTTGTTAAAAGCAAAATCATATATTCCTGTAGTAAAATATTATCTTCAGCCGGCTAATGCTACCGCCAAAAGTCAGCCGCCGTCGAATGCATTAATGCGACATAGATTTCTGGCACCAATTTTTATTAATATAAAAACAGCTGATGTGAGAGAGTTACGAGAGATTACGATAGCACATGCTCTAATTGGAATTACATGTAAGATATTTACAACAGTACCACACTAGAAGTATTTGGCAGTGGGAATATGACGTCTGAAAAACATGTCGGGTAATAGGGCATTAGCTTAAGGGATTAGCTTTAGCTTAAAGTAGCTATTAACAACAATACCCAACGCTTAAAAATAAATTGTCTTTTTTGTTATGTTCACATTATTTGTTGTACAGGTGTTAAACCGTTCTTTTCCAAGACCAACAAATACTACCGCCGCACTATGTGGGTCGGTTTCAAAGATTTGTAGCCACAATGTCTCTTCAACTATCTCCCCAACGATCATTCTATCTATGGCTAGATACAAAAGATGTACTATTTTTCTACAATACAGGTATGTGTGGGTACACTTTTACCTACATATACTTGATTTTCATTGAAAGTTGCAGTAAACAGTAAATTTTTACTGGCAAATGAAAGTGAGTTTGCATTACCAATAAATTTTAACAGATACTGCAATTCAATTTTCATACGTAGTGAATCTTAACTGATTACAGAAATTGGTTAACAGTAAAATCTTAATAATTACTACAAATTTTCAGTAACCAGCAAAAAATTAATGATGTCTGCGAATCTTAAATTTAAATCTTGCAAAAAGTTGTTTAATATAACTGATTTTGGAGTTAACATACCACTGTTACTCACTTCACCATTCTAAATATTTCCACCAATCTTCTAAAAAAAATTTTAAAAATTACTATATTAAAAAACTCAAATTTGTTGTTTGTTTTCTAAAATGATTTTATATATTAATATACTAGCCTCTGGACCTTCATTTGTATAGGGTAAGTTATCAGCCATTCTTATTTAACATGGACCGGACCCCAAATTCCCAAGTAAAGCATTTTAATTAAAAAATGTCAAAATCCTAACAAGTGCTATCACTTGCCGAATAATTATCTAGGAGCGAAGCATATTTATTTAGACTTTAGGACTATCCGATTTCATGCAAATCTAAGGCTTTAACTAAGTTTATTGTACAATTTACTGCCAGAAATTGGGCACTTTTTAATTATATTAAATAGTTTTCAGATTTGTGTAGGTTAGGTTAGGCAGGCAGCCGTGTTGCCACAGCCCACTTGGGTTCATTGATTAGTCCCCTTATGTTATCTGCTGTCAGAAGGGAGAGAGAAAAAGATTAAGAGAAAAAATGAGGATAAGGAGAAGAGAGAGACAAAAAGAACCGCGGGTGTGAGATTACGGAGAAAAATACGGAGAGAATACGAGAAAAATGCAGAGAAGAATCCGCTAAATAAAACCAGTCAACCAAAGTGTGCCCTCATCCCCCTGAATGAGTCACGATGTCCGGTTATGGGCCGGTAAACCACCGACTGTGTCTTTCAAAAGGAACTAATCCTACCTGGACCCATTGACGATATATTAGATAGGCCCCCGTAGTACCGCTGACCGAGATATCTCAGCCGTATACATCCCAGCGCTAGGCACTGACAGTGGAGGTGTTCCGCCGTCTCCGCTTCCTCCTCGTCATGACAGCTTCTGCAGAAATCGGTAAACAAGAGACCCATTCTTCAAGCATGGGTCCCAAATAGACAGTGCCCAGTGACCGCAGCCACCAAGTCATGCCGTAGAACCCTCGGTAACTTCAATAGTGCAGCCGCCCTGTCCCGATCGAAAGAGAGCCAGATTTTTCTAGCGGTCGAACATGTCTACTTTTTAGAAAATGTGATCTGGTGTAGTACTTAGAGAGCAGCGTCGATGTGCTGTCCGCAGGCAGAGAGGGGTGTGCCACAGAAGATGTTAATGGCACCCCTGTCAAGCATTGTCCCTTTTGTTTGCCAGTACATCGTCAACATAATTGCCCAAAAAGGTCCCATGTCCTCACCCATGGTGACTGTCGAAACCTCCGCCATATAATAGTACCTCAACCAGCAAACCGCCCTTCTAATAGCAGAAATTTCCGACTGTAAAACACTACAATCATTTGGTTGTCTAAAAATCATCATTATCCCAAATTCCTCAATGTTGACCCCACCCCCAACTCTTGTCCCTCTCTTAGAGCCATCCGTGTATATAAAGAGTGCTCGAGATAGAAGGGGGTGGTCCTCCGTCAGGTTAAAGAGAAATCTCCTTGTGAGGGAAGGTTCTGGGGCTTAATAATCCACAAGATCAGGAATTAAATCCGTGATCCGTAGTACGCTAGCATGTCCCCATGATCTATGGTTCCATGCACCTATAACATTCAATCTGACTGATAAATAAGATGTGGAATCATCGTAAGTGCATTAAAGTCCTTACGACACTTACTTTTTTATTTTATTGTACGTACTATAAGTAAAAGACTGAAAAAAAGATACAATAAATGCTAGAAAAATTCAAATATAAAATTTACATTGAGAAACAAAAGTAAGACTGTTTTTTTATTATTTTTATATTCTTGTTTAAGTGTTACCTTCTTTTAATTTATATGAAAACGCCAGGAGAAAATAAGTTTAAATAAGTGTAAAATCGCCTTAATACCGATAAATTATTAATGTTTCAAGCTTGAAGCGAATATTTTTTTAATTTTTGGCTGACCTTCATTTTTTATCGATAATATATTAGTAAAAGATTTTATGGTTAGTAAACATTTAATTTGCACTGTTCTTTAGAACATATAATATCTATAAATAATTAAGTTTCTTAAGGGCTTAACCGTGCTTGCTTGACAAATCTTTAATTTCTAACAATGAACAATATAGCAATCGTCAACAAAAAAAAAAACGTCGCAATTGGGGAAAGCATATCCACACGGAAATAATGCTATCGCTTACATGGTGAGCGGTGACTTTTAGCTAAATTTTTTTTAGAAAACTATAGAAATATAAGTCTGAACCAAAATTTGTATGCTTTCCCTATTGCAGCGTTTGTTTTTGTGACGACTTGACAATCTTACGAAAAACGTATTAAAGGCATCATGCACAGTTAGCGCTTAAAATAGGAACTTTTGAAACAGTTAATTTTATATTCTAAAATAAAAGTATAAAACATAGAACGGATGGGTAAATTGGTTACGCTATAATGTAGCATAAGCAGTAAAAGATTATATAGCCCGATTTACAAGGTTTTACGTTCTTTACTAAACTCTGTTCATTGCAATCTTTTTTCATTTTGCTGCTTAACATTAAGAAAAATGAACGAAAAAAAATGCCATCTGTCGCAAATTTAAGCAATAGTAAAGTTGTATTTTCGTTTGCATTTCTTGTAAACGATACGTTTTAAACAAATTTTTTGTGGTTCTTACTTTTTACTATTTTTTTTTTTCAAGCCTTCAGTCAATTAGTGTTGATGTTTTAACTGATATAGGACATTACAGAAGATTGTAAAATAATAAAAATGATGTTGCTTACAGTCATATAACACACAAAAAACATGGATTGTTTAAAGTTAACGGCATTTACTTGAGTTAAGTTCGTTATCGCTAAAGTTGTTACTTGCAACTTTTTAGTAGATTTGAATATAAAACAAGAACAAAATTAGAGATCCAGCTTAAAGCGAAAATATCTTCGATGTCAAGTGAAGACAGTTGTTAAATAATACGTTTTGCTACACTTTTTGGTTTCAAATGTTGCAGGTATGCAACACTGTGTGCTTTTCTAAAACTACGCACAATGTAAGTCCAGAGATATTTTGCTGTTAATAGACGTGCAGCCAGCAACATTAACCCTTTCGGGACTACTGGGATAATACGTCCCAGCAATTTTCAAACTGTCTTTTTTCTTTATTTTCAACGCAATCGCCAGGGAGGTAGAACTGCCAAACGTCCAAAAACGGATAGCATCAATATTGGAGACCACTTGCCAGTAGAGCAAGAGAAGCGTTGTCGCTGTGTCCGCTGTTCTTCACTTGGCATAGAAAAGCGAACAAAGATGATATGCTCAGATTGTAACAACGCCTTATGTTAAAAGTGTTTTGGGCCATTCCACAAATAAATACCTAATTACATTCCTAAAATGTTAAAAATAAATGTAAACTTTTATCTCAATCTAATAATATATATATTTTAGTTGTCTTTTTAATTTCGAATCGCTCTTCGAGAACACTGATTGTGATTTTATGCCCGATGAAAACACTTGTTGGGATTATATGTCCCAGTATAAAAGGACGAATTTAAAATTTTTAAGTATGGAGAACATAATACTTTTATCATACCTTTTAGAATATGAAAAAAATTTTACCATACATAATTTGGTTTGCAAAATAAAACTCCGTCCCGAAAGGGTTAAGAGACGTCACGAAATGAACAAACTAGAACTTTGGCAACATTTATTTATTTTTTTATTTATTCATTTACCTTACACTTACTTTTTATATGGATTTTTGACCGCATTTGGTACAAACGCTGAACTGAATATCACAGATTAGGAAACGAGGACTCTAAATACCAAAAGATCTCTTAATAAAATAAGTTGTATTCATAATTCTTGCAAACAAACCGACCTTAAAATAGATTTCATCTATCTGTCTATAACATATATCAAATTACACTAACTATTGGGGCACCCTTTATTTTTCAAATCCAAATTTTATACTTGTTGTTATAGCAACTTAGCAATAGAGTTTATTTGTAAATTTCATCCGTATGTTTACAACTGTATAACAGTTTGGCCGTGTACATGAAAATGCATTAACTATTATAACACCTTTTAATTTATAATTTTAAATATTTGTACTTCTCATTACACCAAACAAAGTAGTGGACATTTAATCTAATTTTCAAATGTTTGCATATAACGGTTTAAAATATAGAGCCGTATAGTTCTAATTTCATCACTTATGGGAACACCCTTTACTTTCTTAATTTAAATTGTATACTTGTTGTTATAGCGAACATAACAATACAGGTTCCTTGTAAATTTCAACCATTTGTCTAAAACTGTTCAAAAGTATGGTCATAAAGGGTATCCCAAAACACAGATATTTAAAAAAAATCGTGAAACTTTATTATATCGTAAAGTAGACAGAATGAGGTTATGTATAGAACAAGATATCGTGTAGATGGCCGCCGCGGCTTTGCTGGCACACACTCGATCTTTTAATGAAATTTTCAATGACCTTTTTGCATAAATGCTGCGGTATTTCATTAATGCAGCGTCCAATTTCCTCCTTTAAGGCTTGAGTTGTCGTCGGCTTATTCGCGTAAACCATCGACTTCAAAAAACCCCTAAGAAAAAAATCTAAAGGTGTTAAATCGCACGATCTAGGCGGCCAATTTTGGTCTCCAAAACGCGAAATAACACGACAGGGAAATGACTGATGCAGCATTTGAATTGTTTCTCTGGCTGTATGACAGTGGCACCGTCTTGTTAAAACCACATGCCCTCCACATTCATTTCTTCAATTCTAGGCAAGAAAAAATTGGTTATCATTTCACGCTACCGAACAATATTGGCTGTTTGCGCTTGACCTGCCTCATTTTCATAAGAAAAAGGTCCAATGATTTCTCCAGCCTAAAAAGCACACCAAACAGTGACACGTTGAGGATGCATTTGCTTCTCGTGAATCACTCGAGGATTTTCCTCACCCCAAATGCGATAATTCTGCCTATTGACGAAGCCATCAAGATGGAAATGGGCCTCGTCACTGAAGATGATTTTATCGGCAAAATCAGCATTTTCATGTTGTCTCTCCAATATCAATTTGACGCTGTCCATGGTCAGCTGGCTTAAGTTCCAGAGTCAATTGAAATTTGTATGCATGAAGATGTAAATCTTTTGTTTAAATTCGCTGCATAGTGGATTTGAAGACACCAATTTGCTGAGCTCGGTGTCGAATTTAGGTGGATGTAGTTTGAGCAACATCATTACGTACAGTTGCGACATTTTCGGTCGATCGACCTGGTCGAAGACGCGTTGTTGTCTTTACATCACTAACAGACCCAGTTTCGGCAATATTATCCATTAATCTCTTTACAGTTGACTCTATTGGAGCATTATTGTGACCCCAAATTGATCGCAATTTGCGAAATGTAGCCGCAAAACTTTCACCATTTTGGTAAAACAATTTCACAATGAGAATGCATTGTTCATTCGTGTAGCGCTCCATTTTTACTAACCTCGTACCTTCTACTAGCAAACAATAATAATTGTTTAAATGTCAAACAATGACACTTCGAATAGCGCCAAATTTAAAAATTTCGTTATAATTGGGACACCCGGTATAAATGAAATTAAATAAACTATTGGGGTACCCTTAAATTTATGATTTTGATTATTTAGACTTGTTATTTTAATGATCATAGTAATCGACATTCCGTCCAATTTCACAGTGTTTGTCTTTAACGGTTTAGAATATAGGCCCATATAGCTTAATTTACGTCACCTATGGTAACACCCTTTAATTTATAGATTTATTATACCCTTCACCACAAGAAGTAGAAAAAGGGTATATCTAAGTTGATCATTCCATGTTAAATTTCTACAATATCCATTTCCGACCCCATAAAGTATATGTATATATTCTGAGTTATTATGCTTAGCGAAGTCGATTGAGCGATGTCCGTCTGTCCGACCGTGTTCGGCTTGAAATCAACTTTGCCAAGACACTAGATGAGCTAGAGATAATTTAAATGCGCGAACCGATCAGACATTGTTTCGAAAATTTGCTACAGAAAATCAGTAAGATCGGTCCAAGTCTTTCGAGGCAGCGGGCAAAGTACCACGCGTGCCCCTAATTTTTCCGTATCATTTGGAACAAATCGAGTTGAATGAAGTAACTCCAATACAAAAAAAAAAAAAACATGGGGCGGTAGAAATTAAAAAATAAGAAAAAAACATTATTTTAAGAAACTGGCGCTATCCTATATTTTCCGAGTTATGGGCCTCTAAACTTTTCATAGAAAAATACGCTTTTAAGAAATCTTTAAGGAAACAATACAATTTTTTACAAATGCTTAACTCATTAAGAACAGATAAAATTTTTATTTAATTTTTTATTTTTATTTTCTTATTTTTTTATTCCTGTCATCCAAATATTTGTTTTTGTTTTTTTTTTTTTTTTGTGTATGTAGTTACTTCAGTAAACTAGATTTACATAAATGGTAAAGGGTTCCTAGATTCCGAATAGCCGAATGTAGCAATCTTACTTGTTTGATAATGAATTAGTAGTGATGTGCAAAATTTGTCTCTCGACCCAACTGTTCGGGCAGATGCATCGACTAAAATTTCACTTGTTGTTTGTCCTGTAATGCCCTGAATATAGATAAGTTCATTAGGCGCATCTAAATAGAAACAATGGCAACCACAATTTTACAGTGGATAAGTTGGATAATGCCGTTCAATTCAAAAAAATTAATAACAGACTTAATTAAACATGTTGCAGTCGTTTTTTTTTTTTTTTTTTTTTTTTTTTTGGCTACTTGATATTTTTCGAAATCCTTATATAATATTTGGAGGGCTTAAAAAAACTTGTCACTCTTTTTACAAAACTTTATATATGATAACGAAATCAAGTTTTGGCGTCAGCTGCATTAAAAAATAAGTCTCTATTTGTAGGTTTTTGTTAAAAATAAGAAAGAAATGCCAGCAAATAACAGCAACAAAAATATAACATCCTTCATAATTGTTAAAATGCATGAAAGAATACTTTTTTTTTTATTTAAAAATTTCATTAAAATAATTTACTGGTTTTGAAAACTATTTCTTAATTTTTTATCTTTTTTTTTTTTTCTTTCAATTTTTAGTTATGTATTCTCAGCTCCAGATAAATTATTGGATTCATTGCCTGGCACACTTATGTTAACTGATTGTTTGGAGGCTTGCCAAGCCAATGAAACATGTCAGGCAGTAAATTATGAAACTGGTCTTTGTGTTTTATTCTCAGCAAATGCCGATCAATTGCCAGGTAAGAGAAAATCTTAAAATATAAATCATTTTACTCCAATCAATAAGATATTAATAAATATATTTTAGTAATTTTATATCACAATTATATAAAATGGAAAAAAAATCGGAATTAAATGTTTTTATACAAGTTTTCATCGCTAATTTTTAATCTTCTTATTAATGACAATGATCACATTTCACTTTACGTTACAAAAAAAATCTTACTTGTTCTGGGTGTTTTTAGAAAACAAAGCTTTGGGTATGATGTGGCATAACAAACTACATAAATCTTTATGATAAGCGTTTGTGCTTAACCATAATTACAGTTAATAAAAATTAAGGATTATAGTTGTGCTTTTAACACATTGCTGACAGTTATGAATTATTACTAAACTAAAGTGTAGTTACTTGTTCACTTCCTCTGGCTTGGCTTTAACAGTTTAAATTTGATCGAAATCTAAAGAAACGCATACTGATTTTTAAATATTTTATTGCTTAAAAAGCTCTTTGAGAAAACAAACAGATTCTACGCTCTTAAGATATTTAATATATTAAAAATAGATTATTGATTGGATAATTTATTTCCTACAGCTATTTCGATAATTGCTCAAATTAACTCATCGAAATTTTGTTTACATTTTAGGAAACTTAGAAATTGGCTTATGTTTAATCTTTAAAGTCTTCATTAACCAATCGAGAGTTAAATAATATAATAAATGGACATGCACCAAATTTGCAAGAGTTTGTTAAAAATCTATTATATATTACGAAAATTTAGACAAACTAATTTTCAGACGCATTTAAGTCTTTCTGTTTGAAGACTTCATGGACCAAATGAGAGTTATAGAAAAAAAATTAATAAAAAAAAGGCTTCTAAAAATTTAAAATTAATTGTTTTAAAACTACCATTTTAACTGTTTACCCAACTGACCTAACCTTCTCCTTTATCCTAGTTAAACATTGTGTTTAAAGACTTTATTGAACAATTGAAAATTATGGACAGAATATACCAAACCCACATTTATAAAGTTACTTAAGAAGATTTGTTATACGTATTTAACAAACTTAACTTCATTTAATCTTCATTTTAGTTAAACTTTAAATATCTTTAGATTTAGATTTTTCGACCAAATGAGAATTATAAACAAAGAAGATTATAACTTGCACTAACATGTATAAAATTTAAAATTATTAAAACTAATTTTCAATTCTTATCAATTTACATCATATTCTTTTTTTCAGGTGCCTTAACCAAATCTCAGTTCCCAGTGTTTACAATTTATGCCCAAAAATCATGTTTGGGCGTGCGACCCTGTGCACGTGCTTGGTGTATTGATCGTGTGCAAAGTTATAAACTTAATGGACATACTAAACGTTCAGTGCCAGTGACATCAAGACGTGATTGTTTCGAATTGTGTTTAGGAGAAACGGAATTTACATGCCGGTAAGTTAATTCACAAATCATTTCGTTAAAACAAACAAAAAAAAAAACAACAAAAAAACAAACAGAAAATTGTATAAAAAGTGAATATTTTGATTTTTTTTAGAAAGAAAATTAAGAAGCAAGAAAAAAAGTACAAGTTAAGAAAAAAAAAACATTGTAGAAAAATATAAAGTACCATGTATTAAAGCAAACGTGTAGGAAAAGAAAAACCATGGAAAATTTTTAAGAAAAGTCGTGTTGTTGTATTTAAAGCATGACACCATTTGAAAACTTCCTTTTCTTAGTGGCATTAATGCTATAAAATTTTGTCTTCTTTATCTTTGAAAAAGCTGTTTTTTGTTCTTGTATAAAATATTATGTTGACGCTAAATTAACATAAAAAAGAAAAAAAACAACTTGGTAGCTGAGGTAAGATAAGCTTTTTCTATGCACTGGATTTTTCTTATATCCCAACAATAATGATGAAGACAATAATGATTAAGACATTTTATCAGGACCTCAGGGACATTAAACATTTTCATGATTTAACAGCAATAATTCTATGAATTCTAAAATTAAGATTTTTTTTTTATAAATATTAAATATTATGAGAGAATTACAAAAAAATATTTTTTTTAGTGTCATGTGTCTCTGGTTGTTTTGTTTTCGCACAATTGATGCTATCGGGTCGGTATTAATAAATTGTTAGATTTAACCACAACATAACATTGGCATTATATTTAGACGTCAACACTTCTTGTATCTAGCCATAGTTGCAATGTCAAAATATTTTATAAAAACCACAGGCTGAAAAATAAAAACAAGAATAAAACTATTTATTTTCTATTATGTATACATGTGGCAATTTATTGCGTGGTAAAATGTGATTGTATTTTATCTAAATACATTGTGTAGCATCAATTTATTAAACCAGTTTAGTTTTAGAAAAAAATAACTAACAGGCGTATGCTTTATGATCTGCAATGGATTTCTTTTTTAAATTCATTAAAAAAAAGGCAAAAAACAAAACACCGGTTGAAAGAATCGTGTATAGTAATTTTGTTGACCATCACATCCTTCCTCACTTGTTATTCTACTGTTACGCATATATTGCCAATATGCCAATCTTAGTGTTGCTAGTACAATCGTTGCAGATGCTTAGATTATAGCTTTTGAAAAGAAAATTGTAATTGATTGATTTATGTTTATACTCCTCTTCATTTATTGGCAGCCAGGCCGCTGTAACTGAACAGGAATAATATGAAAAACTTATAACAAAAATGTACAATAAATAAACTGCGACTCTTCTATTCTATAATCGTTCTTTTGCTTTGGTTGCTGAAGAAGAACGGTTACCTAACCCAAAAGGCCATTGCATTTGATGTATTGTTTTGTAAATATTTTAGAAATTAGTTTTAATGACAGAGAAATAGTTTCCTTAACGTTTAATAAAAATGCATGTTTAACATTTTGTTGTTATTTTAAAAAAATATAATTAACTCTGATACATACTCGTATATGTATTTCAGAAATAGATTTCAATATTAGGTTTTTGACTTCTAACAAAACTTCATTTATTTGAAGTCCAGACAAAAGAGATACAATTATTGGATTAATTTGAAATGAAGTCCTGTAACATTTATAAGCTCATCAAGTTTAAAGACTACAGGTATCGGTCTCCATTTTCTATGTAAAGTGTGAATTTTTTTTCAGGCAATGTTATAGTTCATGAAATTATCTCACAATTTTTCTCACAAGTCTGCACTCTTGAGATGCACGAACGTACACTAGCGCCACCTGTGGATGCATTACTGGAACGAAAAAGAGCCTTAAAAAATACAAGCTCAATGTCAGAGGTAAATGAATGTACGACGCAAGTCGCTTATATTGGTCATACCGAACACAACCCTTTGCTGATCTTAAAGGGACATTAGAGCGATCTCTGAGCGTTTTGCAAGAATAGACGAAAAATTGATTATAGAATAATGGCGACTAAATTTTAGAAAGCATTCGCTGAAATGCATATCGATTATACTGAATAGGAAAAACTATCACCGATATAAAATATTTATAACTGTGCACATTCGACGCTGATATAAAACAACAACAACAGCATGATTATATAACGGCGAAACTCCATACATAGAGCTACAAACTGGTGTCCAGTTTAGCATTATCCAGTTTTGGCTCTTTATCACTAATACCTGTATCAAAACATTATAAAATGACTCGAACAAAAAAGTCATTTTCGGTGACAAATTCTATTTTGAAGACCATGAGCAAAACTGTTCGATTGATTGAAAACAAACTGGAGAAATGGCCGATCCAACCATCACTTCGGTTCTTCACTACAAGCGAGCACAACGGCATGTGCAATAGTGACGATGACACAGAAAACTTTCCCGTGCCTATCGTCGTTCTTGCTTCATACTAACCCGAGTTATTATTTGCATGTAGTGAATTTTTTGGTCAGTTTTTAATAATTGTTGCACAAAATAAACCGACTTCAAGCCCGATTTCTTCTGTCAGTCTATAACAGTTCAAAAGTATGGCCACATACATCAAATTATATGAGCTTTTGGACACCCTTCAAATTATATACTTGGTGTTTTAGCAGACTAAGCAGTTACGTTCTCTGCAAATTTCAATCGCCTGTCTATAAAGGTTTAACATCAAATTAAATGAGCTTTTGGGGCACCCTTTAATTTATAGTTTAAATTGTTAATACTTGTTACTTTAACGGCCATAGCAATCGACATTCTGTCCAATTTGCAACCGTTTGTCTATAGCTCTTTAAAAGATAAGCCCGTATAAGTAAATTTACATCAATTTTGGGAGCACCTTTTAATTTCTAAATTCAAATTTTCAACTTTTTGATACAGCGGGCTTAGCAATACAGGTCCCCTTAAACTTTCAGCTATCTAAAACGGTTCAAAAGTTTGGCCATATACATCAAATTACATCATCTAATGTAACACCCTTTAATTTATAATTTTAAATATTTATAACTCTTATTAGAACAGACAAAGAAGTGAAATTTTTTCTAATTTTTAAGTAATTGTATAGAATTTTTCAGAAGATAGGCCCATTTAGGTTAAATTACATCGACTATGGGAACACCCTTTAATTTCTAATTTCAAATTGTATACTTTTTCTATTATAGCGGACTTAGCAATACAGGTTTCTTATAAATTTCAGTTGCCTATCTATAAGGTTTAAAATTTTCTTTACATCAACTATTGGGACACTCTTTAATTTCCAATTCCAAATTTTATACATGCTGCGTTAGCGGTTCTTAGTACATAATATCCATCAGTCTATATAAGACATCTGTCTAATTTTCAAGTGTTTGCATATAAAGGTTCAAAAGGACTATATGAGTCAAAGTTACTTACTTATGGGAACACCCTTTAATTTCTAAATTCAAATTGTATAGTTGTTTTGATAACGGACATAGCAACACAGGTTCCTTGTTAATTTCTACTGTCTGTCTTTAATGGTTCAAAAGTTCTGTCACATACACCAAATTATATCCACTATTGGCACACCCTTTACTTACTTTCCGAATCCAAACTTTATACCTGTTATTATAGCATACTTAGCAATACAGGTGCTTTGTAAATTTCAACCGCTTGTCTCGAAGCGTTCAAAAATATGGCCATATCCATATAATTAAATGAACTATTGAGACACCCTTAATTTTTAATTTTGAAAATTTGTACTTGTAATTATAAGGAACATGATAATCGGCATTTTGTACAATTTTCAAGCGTTTGTCTATAACGGTTCAGAAGATAGGTCCATATAGATTAATTTACGTCACCTATGGGGACACCCTGTAATTTTTACATTTATTTTTCTATTCCTTTTTGCCATTGGAAGCCATAGTAATACTCAGTTTTTTATATTTTCGAATGGTACCCTACACGGTTTATTATACACTTAAAAAACATGTTTGTTGTATGGAGACACCCTTTAATTTTTAAGATTATGTACTGTTTTTAAAACCGTACCATTGTGTTAGCTTAATCTATGAAATTACAAAAAAAAAATTCAAAATTGAATTAGAAATGACAGAATTCTGCAGACACAAACATAAAAAGCAACATTCAGTCGAATTGATAACTTCTTTCTTCCTTTTTTAAGTCGGTTAAATAGTCGCTAAATTTGTATGTAATTCAGTAATAATTTTAACAACGTCGAGCTTGTTTTCCCTGCAAAAGTCAATTGTATGCCATTTCAAAGCCATTTTTAACGATATCAGTATCATTGTAACTCTTCAGCATTAACGCAGCATACTCTAGAACCATTGCAGAGATTTATGTTAAAATTGTTCTCTTGTGTTCATCTAATGTTCTTTTTTTTAGAATATGTAAGCATTGTTTAGATGTCATTTTTTCTTAGTATTGTTTGAAACAAAATTTATCAAAACATGCTCACGTATTTTCGGCGTTTTAAAATTTAAAAAACTACAGCTGCTTTGAACATGCCCCATTAATTAACATGATTCCATGATTTTAAATAATACGCCAGATGTAAGAAACACGCCATGTCAAAAAATTTTAAGAATTCTAACAAAAACTTAAAGCAAAAAATGTTTATTATCACTTTTTGTTTTCTAATTTTTTAAGCACTAGGTCAGTTTATAAATAATAACAAATGTTTATTTATATTTTCAATATTTCGCCACACCTTTGGGTGGCATCATCAGGAAACAAAAATTAAATTTTCTTTTTTTTAAAATAACAAATTTAAAATGAAATTATTTTTTCAAACAAATACAGAAAAATCAAAAACCAAACGACAAAAAACTCAAATATTTAAAATTTACATTCTTATAAATGTAAAACTCAAAAAACATTCAAGTAAAATAACTCAAAAATTTTAAACATTTACATTCTTATAAAAATGTAAATGTAAATGTTTAAAATTTTTGAGTTATTTTACTTGAATGTTTTTTGAGTTTTAAATTTATAAGAATGTAAAATTTTAAATATTTGAGTTTTTTGTCGTTTGGTTTTTGATTTTTCTGTATTTGTTTGAAAAAATAAATTCATTTTAAATTTGTTATTTAAAAAAAAAAAAAAAAAAAAAAAAAAAAAAAAAAAAATTAATTTTTGTTTCCTGATGATGCCACCCAAAGGTGTGGCGAAATATTGAAAATATAAATAAACATTTGTTATTATTTATAAACTGACCTAGTGCTTAAAAAAAATTAGAAAACAAAAATTAACTAAAAAGGTCGAAAAAACATTCATATATAGTTTATTATCACTTTAAACCAAGCTTAGATTGAAGGAATAATGCGTTGGTAGAGGTGTTTGTCTGCTTGTTTGTTAAATACCAAGTCATAAGTTCACATCCCGAGAGCGTCTTGAGATGATAAAAAATTGGTTTATTAGCCACCAAATATGATTGGCCGAACCTTAGAGATTCCCACTAAAAAAAAATAATTGCTCCATAGCCTAACTACCGCGGCTACGGTTATGGCGACCGTTTGGTAAAACAAGAAAATCGTGGTTCAGGTCTAAACTTAGCGTTAGTTAGAGAGAAAAGCAACAACACTGCAACTGTGTGTTGCAGTAGTAGCTAATATGGTAAAAAGAAGGACCTGGTTGGTGAAACAGGAGATTTTAAGTTCCTAGTTTTACCGGAGCTAAGGCGTATTATGGGCTCGATGGCGGCGCAAGCTTAAGGTGAGTCATGTTTTGCATAGTTTTGTCAAACCACCTGTTTAGTAAACAATAGATAAAAGCAACAGAATTTAGCGAGAGGCACAGAGTAAGAAATAGTAGAATAAAACAAGTAAGAGTGATATATTCGGATATGCCTTGTCTTGTGTACCTTTTGCCGTATATGTAAACCACAATCAAAAAAACAAATATTAAAAAACAAGAAAAAAATTTAGTTCTATGTATAATTTTACACAAAAATGACACCGGCTCTTAATGGGTTAAGAACTTTTTAAACATTTTAGTATTTCCTTAAAGATCTTTTTAAAACTTTGGTGCGCAATCATACTTTTGTATGAAAAGTTTAGGGTTCCATAACTCGGAAAATATGAGCTACGACCAATTTTTTCACTTGATGTTTTTATATTTTTTTAATTATCCATCATTGCCCGATACATATTTGTTGTTTTGATTGGAGTTGTTCCACTAAAGTTTATTTGTTCCAAATGATATGGAAAAATAAGAGACAGGCGTGATGTTTTGCTCGTTGCCTTGAAGGACATGGACCGATCTTGCTGATTTTCAGTAGCACTGCGATCAATTGGCGTGTTTAAATTTTCTCAAGCTCATCTTGTGCGTTAGCAGTGAGTTTGATGTTATATAGGTATAGCTACTAAGTTGTAACCACCCTTAAATATGTAATGAAAAACTAATTGGAATTACAATGTGAAAGCTTTTAAAAATACATGAGTTTTGTCTTACTGGTTCTCGTTTTACAATATCAGCTTCAAGTCAAAAAGAAAACTAATTAGAAGACTTGGTCCTAAGCAAGTCAATAGACGTTTTTCCATGTCTTAAAACATTCAATATGCAAACGTAGATACAAACATTTACCAGCTACTGTAACTAAAGTAAAGTGACTTGCAAACGCTATCAGCAATAACTAATAGTTGCTAAGGAAAGGGAAAGATTGGACGGAAAGTGTTAGAGAGTAGTTTGAATTCAAATGATACAATATAAAACATAAAAAAAACGTAAACAGCAGCATATGTACAACTACGCCTGGCTGACTGCCCGCCACCAAGTAGCCACAAATAACAAGACTTTTGCAACAACAACAAAAAGAGTAAGTTCTTGTATATGTTAAGTTATCTATTAAATTAAAATGTTTTGAAGCTAATGCACTACAACGTATCTATCGACTGGTTGCATACTGTTTAAGCAACACTATTGTTGCTGGATTTTATTTTTAATGTTGCTATCCATTTCTTTTTTTATTTTTTATTTTTTTTTGTTATTGCAGTATAAAACGTGTGATATTATGCAAGAATGCCACAATTGTTTGCAACACACACTTAAAAAAAGTCTTTTAAGTTGTTGTTTTTAGTTTAAAAACTATTTTCATTCTGCGCTGTTTGGTTGTTATTTGGTTCTTCTTTAATTCAACTTTAAATGCTGCCATTGCTCCAGTTTTTATCTTCTGTATATATACGTTGCAACTTCGCCGTATGTTTGTATGTATGTATTTGTGTGTGCATCTTTTTGCCAGGCTGCTATTTAGTACTTGTTGTGGTGTTTTTTCAAACACATTTTGTGTTTCATTTGCCACAGCGCCTGTTTTCCCTGTTTTAGATATTTTTTTTCTCTAAATAGCACTCAGTAAATTTTATGTAATTAGTAAAAGTATGTATTAAGCAATCTGCCACATTATCATCAACAGCAGTAACAGCCACCAGCAGCCAGCTAGTAATACATACAGTACATGCAAAAGTTGTACGAATATGTAACATAAATGTTGTTGAGTGTATGTTAAGTTGTTTGCTGTTATTACGGCCGTTGTTATTGCAGTTTTAGCGTTTTAGCTAATGAGTGTGTTGTGTGTATGTGGGCATGGTAAAATAGTTGATGACTGGGCTTCTTATCATCTCTCACGGCATTATTACCTACCATAGACACAAAGCAACTGAAGAAAAGTACATAGTAAGAAATTATTTCATACGCTTAAGAGCTTCCTTATTGTTGTAAGTTTGCATTTAAGTTAATATTGTTTGTTTTTTTATTTTCAATTTTGTTCTTCTAGTTTCTCATTTAAAGTGTTGTTCAGTATTGTTTTTATAGAACTTTTTTTCTGTTACAAAATAATATAAGAAATTTCGTTCATTATGGTTAATTAAAATTCTTTTATGTTTTTACATTTTTCAGAAAAAAATTCAACTTTATACTTGTGTGTAGGATTTTTTTTTTTTTTTTTTTTAAATGCTTAAACATGAAATTGAATCTATTCGTAATGTATTTTCTCATAAACAATAATAATTTTGGGGAAATTGCTTAATTAAAAAAAAAAAATGAATAACAATAATTCTTGAAATTCCCCGTCTCAAAAACAAAGAGCTGGAAGAGAGCGTCATAGAATAAGAAATAAACATTTTTATACACACTTTGCTTAAATTTCAATTGTCTAGCTGTAACAGTTCTAAAGAGAATTTCATACACAATAAATGACAACAACAATAAACGTCACATACACCCCTTAATTTCATATTTTAAATTTTAGACCTATTATAGCAGATATAGCTGTAGCTTTTCGGAGTTTATCCTAAAATAACGTTGTTCTTTAAATAGATAAATAACTAAAAATACAATTTTTAAAATGACTACAAGAGTTGACCAAACTGTTATGGGCAGAATTTATATTAATACAATTTGTACGTTCGTCTATCACAGTCTTTATCTCTATAACCATAAAACAGCGGCCGCGACAAAAAATACAAAAAAATTAAAGAGTGTTCCTAAAGTGACGTTATATTTAAAACAAAAATTTAATTTTGTTAGCTCTGATAGGCAGACACGCCAAATTTTAACATTGTAAGTAAAATTATGTGCACTACAAGTAGGAAAAATAATGCTTTCAAGTCACAGTACTGACACCAAAATCACTTACATATACGGCTTTAGATTTTTAACTAACTATAAATTATGTGCACTACAAGTAGGAAAAATAATGCTTTCAAGTCACAGTACTGACACCAAAATCACTTACATATACGGCTTTAGATTTTTAACTAACTATAGTAGGCAGACTATTGGCCACACAGAGTATGTAAAAATGTGTCCGCTATAATTATTATATTGAAGGGTGTTATCTCTTAAACCATTATAGACAGATGCTATGTAATGCTATGTCTGCTATACGAATAAGTACGAAAAATTTAAATTAAATGAAGAGTATTCTAAAGGTACGGTCAGATTAGTCAAATATTTGACCAAAAATACGTAGCCACTAAATTATAGTAAAAAAATTTTCGTCGTTAAAAAATAACTATTAAGAAAAATGAGATCCTACTGAATATAAAAAGTATGATCGCTCATTTATTATACTATAAATCGTCATTCATATGACACGTATCAGAAAAGAATGAGTAAACATTTGTAAAAATAGTGGTTACGCATTTTTGATCAAATATTTGGCTGGCATCGTCTTGAAAACGGGAAACAAAAAATTATAACTATTTTTTTTTTCAAACACAACAATAAATTTGAAAAAATTTTGTCAAACAAACTCAAAAAATTCAAATAACTAAAAGAAAACAATTCAAGTATTTAAATATACGGTGGCTCACAGCTTATTTTATGCACTGCATAATTTTATCTTTTAAGTCCTATAACAATGATACCAGTAGAAATTAAAAAAAACAAATCGATATCAATAAATAGAGAAAAAGGTCTAGTTTAACAAGAAAACTTTATTTATTTAAAAAAATAATATTCACATAATTAAAAAAACAAGAAAAGTAAAATACAAGGGCTGCTATTTATATTTCTGGCCTGGCAACACTGAGTGCTGCCAAGTGCAATCTGACATTTCCATTGGAAAGTCTGTCATTTTTAAGAATAATCTTACTCAAAACGTTTTGACGTACGACCATTATTTGTGTTGTTTACAGTGACTTGAAAAAATTAATATAGAAAAAAATGGAATTAACTCGTGAACATTTTCGTGCCATCATTTTTCACAACTTTCGACGTGGATTATCACGACAAGAGTCCATTGATGAAAAATTGGTACAATGAATTTAATCGTGGCCGAAGCTCGCTCAAAGACGAATTCCGTGAAGGTCGCCCAAAAACGGCTGTTGTGCCAGAGAACATTGATGCCGTGCGTGAACTCATAATGCAAGATCGACATGCGACATACCGAGAGATAGAGACATCCTTGGACATTTCTTCCACCAGCATACATTCGATACTGCATGAACACCTGGCAGTAAAAGAGGTTTGTTCTCGTTGGATCCCGCACAATTTGAAAGTCGCTCAAAAAAAGGCTCGTATCGATTGGTGCAAAGAAATATTGCAAAAATACGATTGCGGTGCTTCAAAAACGTTTATAAGATCGTCACTAGTGACGAATAATGGATCTATGCGTATGAGCCCGAAACGAAACAACAATCGACCGTGTGGGTCTTCAAAGACGAGGAAAATCTAACGAAAGTTGTTCGTGGAAAAAGCACTTCGAATGAAATGGCCGCCTGCTTCTTCGGCGAAACTGGTCATGCGGCGACTGTTTCGCTTTAGCTACGTAGGACGGTCACTTCTGAGTGGTACACTACAATTTGTTTGCCTGAAGTCATCGGAGAAATTCGAAAAACCAACAAGAGAAGACGAATCATTGTTCACCATGACAATGCGAGCTCTCACACATCGGCTCAAATCAGAGCGTTTTTGAACGGCTAAAACGTCGTACAGCCGTACAGCCCTGACTTGGCACCCAATGACTTCTTCTTGTTTCCGCACATCAAGAAAAAAAATGCGTGGTCGCCAGAAGAAGCTGTTGAAGTGTTCAAAAACCATGTTTTAGAGGTGTCTCAATCGGAGTGGAAAAAGTGCTTCGACAACTGGTTTGAACGCATGCAAAAGTGTATAAATCATGCTGGAGAATACTTTGAAAAACAATAAAACCATTTTTGATTATAAATATTCGCATTTTCACTATTAGGCCAGAAATATATAGAGCAGCCCTCGTATACACCTTTTTTCATCGATACTTTCAGAATGAGTTGTCTAGCGAAAATTTATTTTTTATTCTACCTTATTTTACTTTTCGATATGATTGGCACTTTATTTATGGTCATATTTTGTCAGTAATTTATTTAGTTTCGAGAAAATTTAAAATGGGTCCACGCACAACATTAGTACAGAGAGAATTGAAAGTAAATCATTTTAAAAATGGTCACTCGCAAAGGAAAATAGTTGAAATGATGAATAAAAAATCTTAGATGTCGCAAGAAATTATCGAGTGCTTCGTCCGTCAAAACCGTTTAATTAACAAATGTAGAGACATAAAATAAAATTTTTAATAAACATGAGCGTTAAAATTTTAGCAAAAATTAAAGCAAATACAGGGCTCTCAGCTCCCAAACTGACTTTCGATATTCAATATGACCTGGGCAAACAATCCTTCGACTAAACTTTTCGGTGTTTTCTTCATCAACATGATTTTAATGGTGTAGTTGCAGGTAAGAAGCCTTTCATTAGCGCCAAAACCAAAATATGCAGGCTCAACTTCACTATAGAACACGATTACAAGGATGCATCGATTTGGAATGCAGTTATCTTAACCGATAAATCCAAATTTAATAAATTCCTCGGATGGTCAGTCCCACGTATGGCGAAAACCTTACACCGAGCTTAATAAAGAACATTTAAAGGCAACAGTTAAGCATGGTGGCGGCAGCGTCATGATTTGGGCCTGTATTTCGACTACTGGTACTGGGAGTTTAAAGTTTATTGAAACAACCATTGACAAAAATAAGTATATTCAAATTTTAAATGACAATTTGTTGCAGAATGCAGAGAATCTGGGTATAAGATCAAACTTTGTATTTTATCAGGATACCGATCCGAAACATAACTCGGGAATTGGTCAATTTATAACTGCCCTCACTTAATGATTACGCCACCTTAGTCACCAAGCCTCAATGTCATTAAAAATACATAGTCCATTTTGGAAAAAACATAAGGCAACATGAGTTTTAAAGCAAAATGGCCTAAAGGAATTAGAGTGGTAGAATATTTCGCGCAATTCAACGAGAAAACTAGTTGCATTTATACCAAACCGTCTCAAGTCTGTTAAAGACAATAAAATATAAATTAGCAAACACAACTTGAAAGTTTTCAATACTAAATTACCGCATAAAATAAGCTGTGAAATGAAAAAAGCTGTATTTTTTATTTTTTACTTTTAGGATATTTAAATGTAAATTTTTAAAATAACTGAAGTTTTCTTGTTAAATTAAGGCCTTTTCTCTATTAAATGATACCAATTTGTTTTTTTAATTCCTACTAGTTTATCGTTAAAGGTCTTAAAAATTAAAAAAAAAATTTCATATCTCTAACATATACCGACTATTAACATCCCTATATCTCAGATCAAACGTAAGTCCAGCTATTCTAGTTTTTAGTTTATTTTTGTTATACCCACATTCACCTTATTGCAACTCTCACTATCATTGCGATTACTAGTTATTCTGTATACTACATTTGACATGTCCGATTTTTGTAATCTGTCTTTTGTTTTAATCTATTTTATCTATTGTTAGTTTTGTATGCCATTTTATATTTCTCAGCATCAAAAATTTTTGATTGTTCTATCCTTGATAACATGAATGTTTTTAAAGTTTTTTTAAAAGTTTATGACAAAATATATGTTTAAATATTTGAATTTTTTGTCTTTTGGTTTTTATAAATTTTTGAGTTTTAGCTAATTTACACTATGAAAATGTTCATGAAATTTTTGTTTGTTGGTGAAGCAAGAGGGGTAAGCAATATGACATGACTTGAATTTTCAAGAGATGTTATTGTTGCTAAAGTTTTATTTAAAATAACGCATATCGCTGTAACTTTAAAAGAGAATTGAGAGTAATTGCATCGAAAAATGGCATGGTATAAATGTGGACTTAGTTTGACAATTTCTTTTTTTTATTAATTTATTGTTGTGTTTGTTTTCTGAAGATACCACCGAACCGCGTGGCTGAATACTAAAGAAAAAAAACAAAAAAACATTTTTCTTATTTTAAAAACTGACCTTGTGCTAATTAATTAGAAAAGAAAATTTTAAAAAAGGTAAAAAAAAACATAAATATTGAATTTTTTCTAAAAGGTAAGAGAAACAAAGGGTGTCCTTAAAAAAATATACTTTTTCAGATTTTAATACATATTTATACTAACTTCTTTGCATATGGGCCAACTCTTATATAAACTGCATCATGTTGTTCATTAGTGAATTGTTGTTAATTGTTATGCCATGTTAATAAATTGGAAACGGTACGAGCATATTGTTATAATTTCTTGTTTTTATAAATGATGTTGTTGTAGAACCGTTACTAAGGTCAAGCATAAATTCAAGAAATAAAGAAAATTTTAGCACTGAATTTTATTTCATTTTTTTTTTGCTTAACCTGCTCTGGCGGCATACACATTTTAAATTAACAAACCAATAATCTTAACCTGTCTCTAAAGGCATTTCTTGCATTAGCTTTTTTTTACACAATTTTATTTTACAGTTGCCAACCCTCAAGCTTAATTTTTTTTTTGCTGAACAATCAATACAAAATAAATAAATGATAAATAGGAGTTTAAATCTAAATAGAAAATTGCAAAGTTAGTAAAAGTCAAGAACTAACACACAAAAAACAGGAAAATAAAGAAGCATTAGTTGTGAAAAGTTAATTTTTTTCATATTTCACTAATGAGTTTTAACAACTTTTTACTTTAGTATTTCCTTTTTTTTTCTAGCATAGAAAAATAAATTGTTGTTTGCAAAAAATTTGAAGTGTGTTTAGAACACAAACTTACAAAACAACATACAAATTGTTTTTTATGAATATGGGCGTTTGGGAAAATAGTAGTAAAAAAACAACAAAACAAGTAGAAAACTGGCTTTAATTAATGTTAGAAATTCATTAAAAGTTGTTAGTTTAGTGTTTGCTGCTTAGTTTATTTTGAGATCGATAATTGATTAACAAATGTTAAGAATTCATCTATTAGTTATTTATTATTTTAGCAAAGATGTATTTCTCAAAACTAAAGGCAAAAATATATTTTTAAGGCAGGTGCTTTTCATGGGAAATGATTAATCTGCTAATAATTTCCATCTTTAGTTTAAATCCACTGATAAATATCTAGTCTTGGTTTGTGCAATAGAACTCTAAGGTTTAAATGTAAATGTTTGCACAGGAAATGTATTTGTAAATCAAACGTTGCTTTTTTTCTTTATGCAAAAAAAATTTAATTTTATTAACATTAAAAAAAACTTTGTTAAGAATTGAGACATCTGCTTTAATCGTTGGACTTGTTGGTAAGCTGTAAGACATGTTGCGACTCTAATATGAAATCCGCAGACCATCTTATTTTCACATTGTTTTGAAATTGGCGACAAACAATTTTAAATCTAAACCGTTATAATATCAATTGCTTTTATCCTTAAACATCATAGTTTTATATTAGCAATTCGAGGTTTGCGAGCTTGCCTGTACTTGATATCCGGTACGTGTTAATACTACCAGATATTAATATTATAATCAATTGCCATAGAAAATATTTGTCAGAATTTAGACGGGTGAACATTTGGAAGAAAAAGATCTGGAATTCTCTTTTGTTTTTTCATTCGCGTTCACACAGAAGAACATGTTGTCGGCAACATTACATTAGTATTGTTATAGTTCGCTTTAAACTAATTTGCTAGCAAACTAAATGTTTTTCGCTCGTCTGTACAGGGACTTTGCAAACACTTAAAACATCTAAGGTGGTGGCAACATCCCAGCAAAAAATTAGAGATCACCTTAAAAAGTACTTGCCATATAATGACTTACTTTTCTGATTACCATATTTTATTACTCGCTTACAAAACACATTACATTAGTTTCTAAAAAAGGAAGTAGTAATGGAACTAGTTCTTTATGTTAAAAGAGACTACCGTACTAATGGTACCTATTATTTCCTACAATAATTAATGTAATCGATTCTCAGTAATTGATTAAAAAAGTCTCATGCCTTGTTAAAATCATTACGTTGGCAATCTAGTTGGAAGGTACTTCCGCCAAAAATGCTTAATTCCACACTCGATTACCTTTTCAAAAATTTTTTGCTGGGATCATACACTTTATTTGCAATAAATTTCCTTAAGTTAAGCATTCTGGGGGCTAATTATATATTTCGGTACGAAAAAAAAGACGTTCGAAACACAATATAAGACATAAAAATTCGAAGAATTTTCGTTTTTATTCCATATACAGCTAAGGCTGCTGTAGTCAAGGTGTAAGTCCGTTGACTTTAAATCCGGTTGGCCAGCGTTCAACCCTGCGGCAATCAAAATATAAAACATTTTTTCTGTTTAATGGCATAAATACATATTCAGCCATAAATACATATGCAGCCTTCTTCGTCATTTCTCCTGGCAAAGATAAATGACGTTGTAATTGACAAGAAAATTTTTACGAACTTTCAATTTGGATTTAGAAGCGGATACCACAGCCGTCACGGGAGGATCTTTTAATTATCTATGACGATGATATTCTCATTGCCTCTTCAGGTGCTAGAGCAAGGACCACAAACGAGCGGCTGAACCGATATCTGGCGTTGCTAACGGACTATTTTGCAAAATGGGGTCTTACCTTAAACATTGCGAAGACCGTAGCCATAATGTTTAAGGGAAGGCGGAAATATATTTACCTAAATTGTAGACAATACATTCCATGTTTGACTATTGGACAAGAACGGATTGGGACTTCGGACAGGCTTAAGTACCTAGGTGTCACCTTTCACGAGAATTTTGAATTCTATCGACATATTGAAGATATTCTCGAAAGAGCCAAGCGAATCTATTCTTCTTTCCAGGACGTATTGAAGCGTACGGGAGGTCTCGACAGGAAAGTGCGTCTTTTGGTATTTTGATTAGTCATTCGCCCTGTCATCTCCTACGCTTTTCCTGCTTGGTTTGGAATTTCTTCTTACCAGATGGAGAGGCTTAGGAGATGGGAGAGAAGGGTTTTGATCGCTTGCCTCGGCTGGAGGCCATATTTAGGACCAAATGGCAAACTTTCGCAGGCCATCTACAGCGCGTAGGTCAATCTACAGCGCGATTGATTTTGAGCGCGTAGATGCCTATATGGTGGAAAGCAAAACACAATTATAACCAACATAAAAAGCTCAATTAAATCTGAAAAATGTAAAGAAAATAGAGGTGATTGTCTTTTCTTGAACATGTCTCCACGATTTATGGATCGATGCTGCTAATTTCAATAGCTCCTTTTTCAAAACTTATGTCTGGTCATAAATTTTCTGTAGCTCACTTGGGGACGTGGCAAAACTGATTTTAACTAGATTACAGAAAGATGGACGGACATCACTAAATCGACACCCCTATGTATAAGGCGTAAGATTATATATAAATACTTTATAGGTTAGAAAATCAATATTGTAGAAATTATAAACACACAAACACACAGACAAACTTTTGTAGCTTTCTATCTGTGGTAAAGGGTATAAAAATAATCTTAAAAATTAAGGAATGCTCCCAAAGGCTAAATAATTTAACTTATATTATATTATTTCTCTCTCTTAAATTTATGTGTGTTACTAATGACTTGTGAGCTATGGGGAATATCGTTCCAGTCACTTATTGTATGAAAAAAGAATTGGCATTTAGATATCTGAGAGCTGTATCTAAAACAAATAAATCTTTTACCTCTATTAAGGGTTGAAAAGTTCAATCGCCCAGGTTGATACATGTACATATATTAGGATCAAAATCCTTACCGTCATAAAGCTTCTTCTTCTCAAGCTATATACGTAACAAATTATATTATTAAAAGTCATATTAAGTTTTCTTTTGCTAACATTATCGCAACTGGCAAAAAGTTCACACCCGTTCAGTAAAATTGGCGTTAAATATATTTTCGCAAGAAGTATTTAAATATTTATAGGTGTGTAGTAGTGATTTCGCCAAAGATTTCTTAACATGGAAGACACATGACCGCAGGCAAAAATAATTTGGCCAGACCAAGTGAAAGTGCTGTTGAAGTAAATTCTCAGATTTTTAGTAACATTTACAATTGTTGAGTATTTAATTTAAGTCAAAACTATAATCAAGTTTTAATAAATTCTTCTTAATAATTAAGCATTTGGATTTATTGGAACTTTTTTTCTAGGCCATTAGCGGTAGCCCATTCAAAAATACGATACAGTTCTTTATTTAAAATTTTCACACAATGGTCGACTGATCTAATATTACAACTTGCATAAAGCTGGACGTCGTCAGCGTACAATCTAACCTTGCAATGTTTGATTTTCCTTTGCAGATCATTAATGTATAGCAAAAACAATAAGAAGAAGAAAAAGAAGTTGATTTTGAGGGACCTAATTCAACAAATTGATAACTATCCGTTAGATAAGAATATATCAGATCGGCAGAAGTGTATGAGAATTTATGAAAAAAAAATTTAGTTTCCTACATAAAATGTTATGATCAACAGTGTCGATAGCCTTGGAATGAATCAAAAGTACTGAGAATGTAATACTGCCGCATTGAACATGTTGTCTAATATCTTTCGAAACATCCACTAGGGCCGTTATACAGTTGTGTTTTTCACGAAATCCAGATTCATAATTTGAAAGAATGTTATTATTTTCAAGGTAGCAAGTCACCAGATTGTGAACCAGCCTTTCAAAAGCTTTTGAGAGGGACGATAGGATAGAATGGCTATCGATCTGTACTCAAATTTTAATTTCTTTATTGCGAAGATTCTCACAAGTTTCCATATTTTTGAATAACAGTTGGTAGTCAAAATATTGTTAGAAACAAACGTTTTAATACGAGGGCTGCTATATATATATATATTTCTGGCCTGGCAACACTTAGTGCTGCAAAGTGCAATCTGACATTTCCATTGGAAAGTTTGTCATTTGTAAGCATAATCGTACTCAAAACGTTTTGACGTACGACCATTATTTGTGTTGTTTACAGTGACTTGAAAAAATTAATATAGAAAAAAAAATGGAATTAACTCGTGAACATTTTCGTGCCATAATTTTTCACAACTTTCGACGTGGATTATCACGACAAGAGTCCATTGATGAACTTAAATCTTTGTATGGCGATGAAGCACCATCCTATAGCACTGTGAAAAATTGGTATAATGAATTTAATCGTGGCCGAAGCGCGCTCAAAGACGAATTCCGTGAAGGTCGTCCAAAAACGGCTGCAGTGCTAGAGAACATTGATGCCGTGCGTGAACTCATAATGCAAGATCGACATGCGACATACCGAGAGATAGAGACATCCTTGGACATTTATTCTACCAGCATACATTCGATACTGCGTGAACACCTGGCCGTAAAAAAGGTTTGTTCTCGTTGGATCCCGCACAGTTTGAAAGTCGCTCAAAAAAGGCTCGTGTCGATTGGTGCAAAGAAATGTTGAAAAAATACGATTGCGGTGCTTCAAAAGACGTATGAGCCCGAAACGAAGCAACTATCGACCGTGTGGGTCTTCAAAGACGAGCAAAATCCAACGAAAGTTGTTCGTGGAAGAAGCACTTCGAAGCAAATGGTCGCCTGTTTCTTCGGCAAAACTGGTCATGTGGCGACTGTTCCGCTTGAGAAACGTAGGACGGTCACTTCTGAGTGGTACACTACAATTTGTTTGCCTGAAGTCATCGGAGAAATTCAAAATACCAACAAGAGAAGACGAATCATTGTTCACCATGACAATGCGAGCTCCACACACATCGGCTCAAACCAGAGCGTTTTTGACCGGCTAAAACGTCGAATTAATGGGTCATCCGCCGTATAGCCCTGACTTGGCATCTAATGACTTCTTCTTGTTTCCGCACATCAAGAAAAAAATGCGCGGTCTACGATTTTCGTCGCCAGAAGAAGCTGTTGAAGTGTTTAACAACCATGTTTTAGAGGTGTCTCAATCGGAGTGGAAAAAGTGCTTCGACAACTGGTTTGAGCGCATGCAAAAGTGTATAAATCATGCTGGAGAATACTTTGAAAAACAATAAAACCATTTTTGATTATAAATATTCGCATTTTCACTATCAGGCCAGAAATATATATAGCAGCCCTCGTAATAGCAAGATGTGGTAACTATAATAAATTTGAAATTAATGAGTGTCACCCTTAGTGATGTAATATGATGTATATGGCCTAATTTTTTTTTCTTTTTTTTGAGTCTATAGACAGATAAATTTTTATTACAAGAATTCTTTTATATTCGGTGGCCCTCTACCCCTCTACCTTCTTTTAAGACGATTTTTTTACAAGAATAATTTTAATATTTGTTTGTCAAAATATTAATTAAATCACAATTTGTAGTCTTTTTTGTGATATACTTTGTCGTAAGTTATTTACGACAAAGTATATCACAAAAGCATGATGTTTTTTAATACTTTCTTACTATATGTATATAGAACAAAGAACTTATAAAATCATTTCTATGATCTAGGAACAACAATTTGAATTTATTTTATGTGCTTCATAACTAAATAAGAAAAACTTGATTGAAGTAAATTCCTGCTGTCTGTATGTTCGAGTTAATTTAAAATAAAGGGGGACTTACAATTTATTAAAATGTTAATTAAAATTATGAAATACTATTTAATAAATATTACTGTTTCATTTAAAATAAAGAAAAAAATATTTTTATGAGACTCATTTGCTTTCCATTAGTGACTAAACCGTTTTTTTTTTTTCGTTTAGAGCTAAGAAATAATGCAAAGTTAAGGCATTAATGAAAGTAGTGCAACGGTTAAATTAAAAAATTGAAAACATAGAAAGATTTTTTTTTATTGAAGCGAATTAAATTGTTCTTCTTTCATTTCAAAATGTATTGAGAAAAGAAAATTGTTTCCAAATGACGTGTTAATTTTTAAACAAGGAAACAATTTGTTTCGGGAGGTGTATAAATTTCTTTTCGATTGAATTCAGAAAATGTAGTGTTTAAACTTATTTCCTGTTTTCTTTTAAAACTGAAAAGTCATCTGAAAATAATTTTATTTTCTTAATATAAATTAAAATGATAATGCATGAACTTTTAATAAAGAAGTTTAACTTATAATAAATTTCAACTTAAATAAAATATTAATAATTTAGGAGAAACTGAATTATTTAATAAAAATTGCAAAATAAAAAAAATTCATAACCTTGGCAGTGCTAAGCAGTTTGCTTATCATAGAATTGCATTAAAAACAGCATTTTAGAGAAAATGGTAAAAATGTGTCAGGTTTTTTAAATATATTTTACACTGTTTGCAACCTTCTAGAAGAATAGAAGGAAATGGCTTTTTGCCTTTTTATTAAATACCGAAAAATAACTAGGGTTCCCAGATGGCCCGGAATGGCCTGGATTTTTCAGTTCTGGTTCAAGTTACCAGTTAAAATACAATTTGCCCAGTTAAAAAAGAATTTAATTACAAAAGGCTTTTAACTCCGACTTAGACTCGATCCGAAGATATTTTTCCTGGAGTTCTTGTAGATGGTGCGTTCGTTTAAAACATGTGTAATGTTATGCTGTGTGTTGTAGTTTGTACAATGTGGGGCAGATTTTTTTCCAATAGGCCAGATTTGATGGTGACTACAAAAAATTTAGGTTAAACTTTTACTTTTCTATTGAGTAAATAAAGTCCCTTTTTATCGACATTGTTTTATGTTTGATTTTGAAAGCTTTTAATTAACCAACTAATTTAAGGTATTAATCAAAATCAGTTTAATATGAGCAGCTCTTTTAGTTAATGGAACCAACATTCCACGCTTTGGCATTTCCTCTATTTATTTAACACATGCTGCCAATTAATTTGTTTTGTAAAAGCAAAAACAAACACAATCAGAAATATTATTGAATAACACTTTTGCATAATAACTTGAAAAAAGAAAAATAAGGAAACCAAAGAAAAACATTCAGAACACTGACTGCAATTCTACAAAAAAAAAAAAAAAAACAACGGTTATTGTTATTAAAAATAACAACTAATCAATGATACATCTGCATCAATATCATTCATTACTGACTTTGGCACGGCCATTTAAAGTCATCATGTTTATCACTACAATCATCATTATCATCATCATATGAGTATAAAATGACAGACGACAGCCAAGAGAGAAACAAACAATCAGGTTATAAAAAACCAACAAAAAACAACAAACAATTTAAGTGTAAAAAAATAGGAAATATTTACACAGAAAGAAAAATTTACTTTGTAAATTAGCTTACAGCAAAGATTAGGATTTAAAAGTAAGTCATTCTAAGTGACTCTGGAATCAAATAGAAATGAAATTGTTTAGATAAAAGGATAAAGTCCTTATTTTATTAAACGGACACTGCTGTTTATTCGTTGACATTGCTATTAGGAATCTAGATAGAAAATTTAAAGGAAAATAACGCAAAAGATTTTTTTAATAACTGCTTTCTTTGTTCCTTAAAATTCCGTTTTTCGAGTCACAGACCAATCATCAACAATTCGTAACTCTAACATAATTATCGAAGACCCGAATCAACTGTAGAAATTTTTAACAAGTTAAAAGCTAATTCTAACCGTTTAAAAAGTTGGATGATGTTTTAGGTAAAACTAAAAAAAGACAAAGCTGTTTTAGTTGTTCCTTCCACCACTAACAAAGTGTGGCGTGAGTAAACAGCATTAACTGAAAAGTTTGCTCTGTTGGTTGAATGATCCTGTGTTCTGTCTCCAACACAGCCTTGAATAGAAAGAAAAAAAATTAATTGCTGATTATTCGCTCTGAATTGATTGCTAAAAAAAAAGCAAATAAAAGAAAGACAAATTCAAAATTCTTTAAGTAGACCCGTTTAGAAAAGGAACACAAGTGAGATGACTCAATGAAAGCGCCTGTAAAAAAATTTCAGCAGAGCCTTGTTCGAGGGGAAAGTAACAACACAACAACAGTGTATGTTTAGTCCTGGTTGAGAGGTTGCAGCGTTTTGTGTGACTTAACGAGGGCTACAAAACAAAACATTCTGTGCATCAGTTAAAATCATCTTGTCTTTTAATATCACTACTAATTGGTTAAAGCAAAACAGTTTAATTATTTATGCTAAGTGTATGTAAAAAAAGTTTAAAAATCATTCAAGCATTTCATCATAATTTAATAGACACATTGATGAATGTTATTGCTGGACATCAGGAAAATTATTGTAACAAAAAAATAAATAAGAAAGAAATGTTTCGGGTTAAAAAGTTGAGGACGGCTTTGCAAAATTGAGCACAATGCGTGTAGCAAGTGATCATGAAAATTTTAAAGAATTATTGCGCACACACACCACAGTATCAGCTGCAAAAAAAAAAAACAAAAACAGCAAAGCAACATCAATCAATCTAACGGCATATTGTTAAATGAGAGAAAAATAAAGAATTTAGAAAAGTATTCCACAGCTACAACAAAAAGTAGGTGGCGGCCTTACAAGAGAAGTTATGTTGTATGTAACTGAACATTTTATACATTCATTGTTCAATACAAAAGTATCTAACAGAAGTTTCTTTTCTGCTTTCTGTAAAACTGTCTAATTAATATCTTTCGTTATGAAATGTTGCATTAAGCCACAAATTTACAATCAAATAAACGCAGCAGAAAAACATGAATTATGTTGCTGGAAAACAGTTAATGCAAAAAAAAACAGCAAGAAAAAGTTTTTGTTTTTTTTTTCAAGTAAAAATTTGCATTTTTCAATTTCATTGTTTATATTTAAATTTTGATGTAACGAAAAATGTTTTTGTTACCTTGTTATGCAAGAAAAAAAAATAATAACTACAGTTAGTTTATGTTTTTGTAAAGAAGCTAACAGTTCAGTTGTATAGAAAATTGTTCGTAGCTACTTAAATACATATTTAATGGTGTGAAATTTAATAACAGGTGTGCCATTATTCACGCAAAATTAAGGATTTTATTTTTTCAGCTGAAAATTAAGAGTCAGCAAAACATAGATAATACTATATTTTTACTGATTACTTAATTAAATTTTCATTACCACAAAATTGTTACTGACTACTAAAAACAATCAGTAAATTTTACTGAAATTGCCTTTCCTTTCCATTTATAAATTTAAAAACCATGTAATTTATGCCCCACATCATTATTTTCAAACTTAAATAAATAAGGACATTTCAAGATACTATTTTTTCTGTGATCAACACGTGTCAGTCAATGCTTTTTATTGCCTTATAAAATTTGTAAAAGTATACACATACTTAGAAAAATGCCGTAATCAGTAAATTTTTACTGATATGTACTGAAAAAGTATTATAACTTTTTATTATTATAATGACGTGTTTATTACTCGCTCACTCATAAACGTCAGGATAAGTGATTAGATTAACGTCTGTACCTGGCGCGAAGCCCTTACCAGAGGGTAGTCAAACCAATAAGACTGTGCAATTTTAAGACCATGGCTTTCAGGAACTTGGATCTACCCCATGATAAAGGTCCTTAAACTCCTCTGTTGAGAGTGCAATAACACACTTCCGTCTATTCCACTCCAGACCAGCAGAAATAAACTTTATTTTAACCACAACCACCACGTGTACCCCTAAGGGACCTCACCTATAACCGGCTACAGAGAGGGGCGGCTCCCTGTATAGGCTACCGGTTCTCGTGGTGCCAGTTTATTTATTGCTATTATTATTTATACATTATCATAATTAAAGGACAATGGTAAATCCTTCAACAGTTACCCCACTGTCTATCCAGATTCAGAGCCTGCACACCGGGGGACTAGTTCCCCCTATACCCCCGAGGACCCCCTTCTGCACCTAGGTTAGGTCAGCACAGACTCCTGGTGCCCACGGGGGGACCCATAAACGTCAGTAATACTTCAGTAAAATTTACTGATTACTGCTGATTTTTCAGTAGTCATAAAATTTACTTATTACTGCATTTCTCCAGACATCAGTAAAAATTTACTGGCAATGCAAACTTAATTTCACTATCAGTAAAAATATACTGATTACTAAAATTTTGAATTGAGTTAAAATATAATGTAATGGTGTGCCCATGTATGGTAAAAATATAAAACAATAGGTGAAAGAAGAAAGAAAAGAAGCATCATTGGACCTTTTCCCTTCGATTCTTTAATAATACTTGCGAAAAAAAACAACTTCAAAACAGTTTGCATTTGTCTGTCTATAACGGTTCTAAAGTTTGCCACGCACATCAGATTACATCAACTAGTGGAACACCCTTTAATTTTCAAATCCAAATTTTATAATAGAGATAGCAATACAGGTTTGTTGTAAATTTCAAGCGTCAGTCTACAACTGTTCTAGAGTATGGCCAAACATACATGAAATAATGAATAAATGAACTATTGGGGCACATTTTATTTTATGCTTTTTAGTATTAATACTTGATGCATAGCCATATTCATCAAATAAAGTGAACTATGGGGGCACCCTATAATTTATAATTTTGAATATTAATTTACTTTGACTGGTACTATAGCGGTCGTAGCAATCGACATTATGTACAATTTGCAAGCGTTTGTCTATAACGGTTTAACAGATAGGGATATACAGGGCAATTGATGTCACCTATGGGGACACCCTTTAATTTTTGCACTTTTTTATGCATTACTTTTTGTCATTGGAAGCTATGATACCCAATTTTTTATTTTGATGTGGTGCCCATTACGCTACACCCTTTAAATTTTAAGATTATCAACTGTTTTTAAAACGGGACCGATCTGTAAGTCTCACCTTTTCAAATAAAAAAGAAATTTGCAAAGTCGAGCCAAAAACGATTGATTTATAGAGGTATAAATCTATCAAATCAGTCGAATTGAATTTTTTGAAATCTGTCCAGCAACAATTAGTTATTGTGACATAATGAAATGATTATTTTGACCGACACTGATTGACATTATGTAGTTTAAACCACATAATGGCACACAGTGCGATGCAGTCTGTTAAAGAATACAACTGCTTCTTCAGGTTGATTGCGGTGACCAGCATTGTCCTTTAATATTCTTTAATTAAAAATAGTGAAATTTTCCACCAAACCCACATCTATGCATTATTTAGAGGAATAGATTCAATACCGAATCATCGAAATTCGGCCACATTCAGGAAAATGATCATTAAGTATTTTAAGGAAAAAGTACTCTTCTGCCAATTGAACCGTAGAAGTAATGTTGGTCTACCATTTTAAAATTTTCTGGATAAAGTTCTTCTAGGGTGTTCCATAGGGCTTTCTGGTAGTGTCTTAAACTGTCATATTGCGATCACTTTTTGACATTAGTGATCAGGGGGGTTAATCCTTATGACGATTCGAAAGAAAACACTTGCGAATCACAATATATTAGCCACAGTAATTCGAATAAGTTTTCTTTCGAAACGAAATACATAGTAACCGCCCAGGATGTTCTGGCAAATCATCAAGATTTACTTTAAAAATCAGTCATCAATTCAATTTATCGCCGAATTGTGTTAAGCAAAGAGGCTTGTATCCGTTCCAATTGACTTCATGCAGACTTCCAGGAAAAAAGCAATATTTGGTACGGTTAATACCCTGATGGTATCATTGGACCGTATTTCTTCAAAGCTTAATCGTTACGTTCAATGGCATTCGTTACGTCGCCACATGATCAATGATTTTTTTGTTTAAAAATAGATATGACATTGATCCGGACGAAATGTTTTTAATAGAATTTCGCTACGTGCCATGCGGCGGCCGTAAACATCGACAATTTGGCCATAAATTGATTTCGATGGTCACTGGTTTACGCTGATAAACCAGCAACAATTGACGCCTGGGAAACCGATAATCTCTTATAATTCGTGACATATGGTCAGCAATGCTCAAAATAGTGGCCTAATATTGGACGTCGAAAAGGTACTCCGTCGGGAAAAGCCTTGGTGGCTAAATACTCGAAACAATTTGTAGATATTAATGCATTGAATTGATCTTTCCAATACAATTTTCTTTTAATAAAATAAAAAAAAAATTGGTTTGAAGATAATGTTGCAACGTGTACGTTCAAGACTGACGTCGCCACTCTTTATGCGGCCAGAGGAATTTTTTCGTTAATTTTTAAATAATCTTAAATTTATATACATAAATTATACTGATGTATTTCAACTAATTTAAAAATCTTATCTTCACCGAAATATGTCATTTCTTATAGAAGGAATTAAACTTGATGCAAGTCATCACTGCTGTGAATTTAACCACAATTCATTTAGGACTTTTTTCAATACTTTTGAAAGAACTTTCCCAAATATTTGCTTTTTTAGTCATTTTTTTTTTCTTTTTTATCGTGAATGCGATTTGGTTTAAGAGCAAACCCAAAAAAAATGTAGAAAATGTTTAATGATGTTGTTAAGTGAAATTTTTCATGTTATTTCCGCATTTAAGTCATGCTTTTAGTTTTGTATTTAACAACACTTGACACTAAAAGTTCAATGCACGTTTTCAAATTTTTTGTTTTCAGCTTTTGGCTTTTTTTAATTTTGGCGAAAGGGAATATTTATGGTGTCTTGTATTGGATTTTTTTGGGACTGAAACAAAACAGAAATTCTTTCAGATCTTTTTTATAAAATAACAAAAAATTCAAAAAGTTAAAGATATACAGTAGCTCCAAGCGAAACTCGTACACCTATGAAAACAAATTTCTTTATGTTATATGTCTAAAACTAAATAGGCTAATAAAATAAATTTACTTAATTTTAGTACAAAACTATGTACTTAATTAAATATCAGAAACGAAATTTTGAATATAAATTTATTTATTAAAATACAGATAAATATTTTAAAAAGTGCCAACTTTCGACGCCAAAGCCAAACTCGTACAGTCTTATTTAATTTGGCAAAATTCTTTTAATTTGCATCTAACTTCGGGATATTTCGTAAAAATAATTAAAAAAAATTAGGGAGTTTTCCCATTATTACCTTTTTTATTGTCATTTATTTGATTTTTTGTTTGAAAGAGTTACAAAAGAGAACAAAATGGGTAGACAGAGAGGACAAACTTCTGTCGCAGTAAGAAAATTAATAATTCAACATCATAATAATAATAAATCGCTGCGATAAATATCTGAGATAGTTGATAGAAGCCTATCAACAGTGCAATATATTATAAAAAGGTGTAAAATGGAAGAGAGGATTGCGAACAAGAAGAAAAGTGCATATAACAAAATTTTCTCTGCTGGAGACGAGCAATATATTTTACGTCAAATAAAAAGGAACCCATTTTTAAGTGCTCCGAAACTCGTAGAAGTTGTGTAGAAAGACTTAGGAAAAACATGTTGCCCACAGACCATAAGAAACATATTAAAAAGGGCTAATTTCAATAGTAGAAGGACAAGAGTTAAACTTCTGCTTAATAAGAGAAATCAAAGAGAAGGTTACGATTTGCCAAGGAACATGAAACAAAGGATTTTTCATTTTGGAAGCAAGTATTATTCACAGATGAAAGTAAATTCAACTTGTTTGGTTCAGATGGAAGACCTTTTGTATGGAGAAAATCCAATGAGGAGTTGCTTGTCTAAAACATGAAACCAATAGTTAAGCACGGTGGTGGGTCAGTAATGGTTTGGGGATAATTTTCTGCATCTGGGCCCGGTGTTTTACAATTTATCGATAGTACCATGGATCAGCATATGTATCTGAACATTTTAAAAGAAAGTTTGCCAGTTTGTAAGCAGAAATTTTGTCTTGGTGAAAACTTTTATTTTTACCAAGACAACAAACCTAAGCATAAGGCTTATAATGTGCGATCATGGCTACTTTATAATTGTTCACATGTTATGGATACACTAGCCCAGAGTCCAGACATAAACCCAGTCGAAAATTTGTGGAGCTATCTCGATCGTAAAATTCGTAGTCAAACAATAAGTTCTAAGGATGGCTTGAAAAGAGTTCTTCAGGACGAATGGAGCAAAATTGAACCGAGTTTTTGCGAAAACCTTGTGCGCAGTATGCCAAATACATTAAAAATGGTGATAAAAAATAAAGGAATGCACACCAAATAATAATAATATTTAAAACCAACAAAATAATATTTGATTGAAGTGTGGTGTACGAGTTTGGCTTTGTCACAGAAATTACTATTATTTTATGTTTTTATTAAAAAAATTATTTTATTGAATAATAATTTAAAGTTTTTATGTTTTCTTAAATTTGTTATAAAATGAACTAATAAAATAAATACAGTTTTATTTGTTAAGAGCTTCTTACTTAATGTTAAAAGATAGTTTAAAAATTAGTCTAAAGTGTACGAGTTTCGCTTGGAGCTACTGTATTTAATGTTACAAAGAAATTTATGCACATAATTAAAAAGGGTGGAAAACACATATCAAGAAAAACAAAAACGATGTTTTAAGAGTTTTGTCTACATACTAAACAACATGTTGCATTTCTGGTTGGCATTAATAAATGCTTTGTATATTTTTCATTTAAACGTTTATGCTAATGGATTTTAAATACAGTCATAGGAATTGTCAGTAACGATAGGTGGAATAAATGTTTGATACCACCCTTGAAGTGTTTAAGTTTAACTGGTTCTTGAAAGGTTTTTAAGATTATAAAGAACTGAAAAAACCTTTATAATACGATGGTAGACATAAACAAGCTCTTAATTATAACAAGTCTATGTCATTAAAATGTCTGCAGGCTTTTTGTTTAACTTTAGCAAAAAAGTTTTTTCATTGATATTTAGATTCCCTTTCAATAGCACCACAAGATCGATCATGTGTTTATCTTTTTCAAAAAAACATAACAAGAATAAACAAACCATTTATAATAATTATCTGTTATAAAAACAACACAAATAAAAGAAAAAGAAAAATGTATTACAAAAATATATTTCTATCGATGGCTTAAGTGCCCAGAAAAAACATTTTAGAAAAGGTAATCGATTGTGAAATTAATCATCTTTGGCAGAAGGACTTCCCAACTAGATTATCAATCTAATAATTTAAACAAGGGATACAACTTTTATAATCAATTACTGAGAGTTGATTACATTTATTATTGTAGTAAATAATGATGATCATTAGAACGTATTTTATGGTATTCTCTTTTAACTTAAAGAACTATTTTAATTACTGCTTCCTTTTTTGCGAACTAATGTAATCAGTTTTGTAAGCGAGTAATAAAAAATGGCAATCACAAAAGTAATTCATTATATGGCAAGTACTTTTTAAGTTGATGTCTAATTTTTTGCTGGGCGGCTATTATACGATCAAACTTGGCATGTCAGAGCGGCTTGATGACATACCATCGCACTCGTGCAATAGAGATAATAATAATAATAAGGCCAAATTTTCGTAACTTCTGGTACAGACACGAAATAAAGTAATAACACTGAAAGAGTACTTGTTTCAATTTTTGAGGTAAGAATCTCTCTTAACATATCAATCTTTCCTAGCATATCAATTCGCTATTAATAACACAGGTTATCTGCAAATGCAATTAAAATCCCATATAAAAACTAAGTTTAAAATAAAAAATAACGTGGCTGAAGTTTTGCTGTCTTCAATTCTAGAGAAATCACGAAATATTTCCCGTTTCATGTTTAGAAACAACAAAATGTTTCTAGCAACAATTCTGTTCAACTGGGAAATAATAGGAGCTGCATTTCGTGCGAAAAACTAAGCATTCTTTTCAAACTTGCAAAACTTTGAAGCAACTTCAGTTTTTCCTTTTGAAAAATTTGACAACCGTACCACTACCTCGATTTAGAAGAAAGCTGTCTTTTAATTTTCTTCAGGAAGTACCGGATTATATTACTGAAAAATTGTCAGTAATTTTATATAATACTTTTAAGCAAATAAAGCTCAAATTTGTCTTTAATAACGGTATTTTTAAAATAATCAGTTCAGTAAATTCTATCGAGCTCATTCTTTTAAAGAAAAAAGTAAAACGGATTTATTAAAAAAAATCTACTTTAACTAATTTATTGAACGGCGAGAGCATGCACTTTTCCATACCGAAATATTAGTATTAAGTCTTAATTTAAATTCTCATGAGTATCATCGGTATGAAATTGTTTTAATGCGTTTTTCGTTTCTTATTTTCGTTTTGTTTTTGTTCAGTAATTAAATTTGTTGAATTACATTAAATTACTATTTATTTAAGGTATTTTTCAAAACGTAACTTTTTTCTATTTCCCTGGCAACACTGATAAAAATTTTTGGTAGTAGGAATGAACGTTTTCAATTTTGTAGTATTTTTTCGTGCATTGGCAACGCTGATAATGAATAGCTTTCACTTATGGCAGTTCCAATTACTTAAAACGGAATGTTACTAAAAACCCATCGCGTTATTAAAAGGTGCTACAATTGAAGGTTCAGTGCTACTAGATTTTAGAAGAAACTTAAAAAAATATTTTAATTATTACGAGGGCTGCTCTATATATTTCTGGCCTAATAGTGAAAATGCAAATATTTATAATTAAAAATGGTTTTATTGTTTTTCAAAGTATTCCCCAGCATATTTATACACTTTTGCATGCGCTCAAACCAGTTGTCGAAGCACTTTTTCCACTCCGATTGAGAAACCTCTACAACATGGTTTTTGAACACTTCAACAGCTTCTTCTGGCGACGAAAATCGTTGACCACGCATTTTTTTCTTGATGTGCGGAAACAAGAAGAAGTCATCAGGTGCCAAGGGCTGTAAGGCGGATGACCCATTAATTCGACGTTTTGGCCGGTCAAAAACGCTCTGGTTTGAGCAGATGTGTGAGGGCTCGCATTGTCATGGTGAACAATGATTCGTCTTCTCTTGTTGGTTTTTCGAATTTATTCGTTGACTTCAGGCAAACAAATTGTAGTGTACCACTCAGAAGTGTCCGTCCTACGTTGCTCAAGCGGAACAGTCGCCACATGACCAGTTTTGCCGAAGAAACAGGCGACCATTTGCTTCGAAGTGCTTCTTCCACGAACAACTTTCGTTGAATTTTGCTCGTCTTTGAAGACCCACACGGTCGATTGTTGTTTCGTTTCGGGCTCATACGCATAGATCCGTGATTCGTCACCTGTTACGATCTTATAAACGTCTTTTGAAGCATTGCAATCGTATTTTTGCAACATTTCTTTGCACCAATCGACACGAGCCTTTTTTTGATCGACTTTCAAATTGTGGGGAATCCAACGAGAACAAACCTTTTTTACGGCCAGCTGTTCATGCAGTATCGAATGTAAGCTGGTGGAAGAAATGTCCAAGGATGTCTCTATCTCTCGGTATGTCGCATGTCGATCTTGCATTATGAGTTCACGCACGGCATCAATGTTCTCTGGCACAACAGCCGTTTTTGGACGACCTTCACGGAATTCGTCTTTGAGCGAGCTTCGGCCACGATTAAATTCATTATACCAATTTTTCACAGTGCTATAGGATGGTGCTTCATCGCCATACAAAGGTTTAAGTTCATCAATGCACTCTTGCCGTGATAATCCACGTCGAAAGTTGTGAAAAATGATGGCACGAAAATGTTCACGATTTAATTCCATTTTTTTCTATATTAATTTTTTCAAGTCACTGTAAACAACACAAATAATGGTCGTACGTCAAAACGTTTTGAGTACGATTATGCTTAAAAATAACAAACTTTCCAATGGAAATGTCAGATTGCACTTGGCAGCACTCAGTGTTGCCAGGTCAGAAATATATATATCAGCCCTCGTATAAGTTTGTTTTAAGCAAAAAAAAAAGTAGAATTGCTAGCATACACAAAAAGCACCCAGCAGGATCGGTTATAAATTTAGTTTTTATTTAAATTCAAACATTCTATTGCAATTATTAGCTTCTGTCAAAATATTTAAAATAAATTTCACAACTTCATGATGTTATTTTATGTTACAAATGGATCGTTTAAAAAGATTGAGTGAATAATTTTCTAGTTTTGTTGGCAGCTGCCATTTGCATCATGTTTACGCAGCATGATAAATCTGGTTTGTTGGTAATAATTCGCATAATGTTTTTCTTTAATAGTAAATTATTATTTGTTAAAATGTTTGTCTACGCAGAAGAGCGTTCATAATTATTCTAAAGACGCCCAGTTTCACATGTATGGACATTTTGAAATGGGGTTTTTATTGCAAATCTAGACACCAGTAAAATTTGTTTTAGGTTAATTGATCAAGAATATTTCAAAGAGTTAATTAGTTTTCAAGAATGTTCAAAAAAGATTTTATTTTTAACCGGTTCCATTAGATATGATGTGTTAGTTTTAAAAGTATTTAGGACAGAAGACGCCAAAACAAAATATATTTTTAAAACAAGATAAAAAAAACAGGGCAAATGAATATGTCATTAAAGAAGTTCAGGATATGCAAATTACGTCTACTTACAAATACTAAAATATTTAGTTATTTAAATGGAAATTCTAACCAATATCTATTTAAAAACTGTAAAAAGCAAGCAAACATTCATTCATTATTTGGTTTATATTAAAAAACAACTATTTTCAAGCCCTTCCAAAGTAAAATTTCTAATTATTTTTAGAAATAATTTTTTTATTTGTAGAGATGAACAGAATTTTTTCCCTTGAGTCGAGTCAATTGCTTTAAAATTGGAGACAAAAAAAAGGTATTTTTGTTGAAAGCCTAACTTAAAGATTAAAGTGAAATTCAAAACTAAAATCGGAACTTCACAAACACAGCTTCTTCCAGCGGACTGAGTAAAAATTGTTTAAACATTCCGCTGCCAGTAGCTTTTCAATCCGCTTTGTTTGCAACCATCTTTTTTTCACTTTTAATTTCTCCATACCTTAAAAGTAATTTTTACAAACTTTTTTATAAATCCCTATTCAATGCTTTATAAGGCGTCGACAAAAAACAGAGTCACGTCAATACAATATCGTCGTCACATTTGCTATAGATACACAAAATCTTTGGACAGCAATCGATAAGTGTCAATAACGACAGGTAGAATAACAAATCGAATGTGTCGACACATATCAACAGTGATATGTGACGACACCGACAACTAGAATAAGGGTGATTATGTTCTTGGACACTATGACATGTCGCCATTTTCGTCAGTTTAGTTGCTTAAGAAACTATTTCGTTTAATTGGGAACTGGCTGCTTTAAGCAGGTTTAATAAACACGCTCATAGTTGTTCACAATAGTGCAAATTTTTTAAGTTTTTATTTATTATTTATTAAAAAAAATTATTATTATTTATTAAAAAAAATAAATAAAGTAAATAAATAAATTAAATAAATAAAATAACTAAAAAATCAAAACTAAATAAATGGATACAAAAGGATCACTTCTGTTAGTAGTTTTGTATTCAAAATATTTCATGGTACAGCGAACTCAACTAGAGCTGTAAAGGAATCATTCCTATTTGAATTCGTTACGAGTTGGCTAAATTTTTAATTAATTCTTTTCGCAACAAAAAAAAAATTAATGAAATTTAAATTAATTTCAACAAATTAGGCAGAAATGAATTGCAATTCATTTCCAATTCAAATGAATTTTTTAAAGTAAATTTCAATTAATTTCCAATTCGTTTGAATTGAGTAAATTTTGAATTCATTTAAATGAATAAAAACAATGAATTAAATTTAAATGAATGAAACCATAAAAGAGTTGTAATTAATCAAATCAAGAGCAGATCTAGACGGACTAAAAAATTTAAATTTCTCCTACCAAACTGAAAACATTTAATTATAAAAGGTCAGAGAAAACATAGAGATGCTTACTACATATTTACTTATAACATCAATTCAAATTTCAATCAATTCAATTCAAATAAGTCAGTAATAAATTGCCAATTAGAGTTTATAACTAATTTCAATCAATTCAAAATCAATTCAATTCAATAGAATTGAAAATAAATTTCAATTCACTTTGACAAATTCATTTCAGATTAATTTCTGATTAATTTTTTGTGTGATAAGAGTTAATTAAAAATTTGCTAATTCAGTGCATGAATTCGCGTATTAATTAAAAAATGAATGTTTCATTTACAGCTCTGAACTCAACGTTAAACAAAAATCATCCATTATTTTTTCTTTAAACAACACAATATAAAACTACACACAATGCAATTATTTATTTTACTTTAATGAATTATTTTTTTGGACCATCTTCAAAAAAGAGAATTCATCTTTCTCATCGTATTAAAAAAATTTTTCTTAACGAAATTTTTAAAAATCTGATTACCTGCAGTGAGAAAGCAAATGTTATTTACAATTTGGCAATCAGTTAAAATCTTGTACACATTCTTCCTTTGTAGTATATAATTTTATGTCATAAAAAGCAAACGAAAAAGAAGATGACTTTAACAATGCGATGAAATTCTAATGTAACAAAAAAAATGAACATGAAATGTTTCTTGGAAATTCTTTTCAAAAATAAAAATGCAGGAGTAATTATATTGATCAGAATTAAACTTTACATTTTTTAAGGTGGTTAACCTTGGGGAGCTATATCTTTATAACCTTTGTGAAAATTGGAAATTGCTGTTTCACTACCGTTTAGAAGATACATTTCAATCACACAATTTATATCGGGACAGACTTTATTTTCAAAATTTATAAAAATATTTTTATTTGTGTAACTGTTACTTTTAGAAGACATTACGAAATATATTCAGAAGCGACAAAGATTTGAAGTAACAAATAAACAATAAGCAAACACAAATACAGACGAATTGATAACCTTTTCTTTTTTTTATGGAAGGCGGTGTTAAAATACAGACGCCCGGTCAAAAGTGAGTATTTTTCTACAGTTATGGATAGGGAATGTTGATAAGCCCCAAGCTCGTGATGTTCCTGGCTTTAAATTTAGCTGTTATGATCGATGAATAAAATGTTGTGGCAACTTGTAATATTGTAAACAATATATATAAAAAAGACGCGTCATTCTTTCATTCCTTTTCTAAATTTACGGTAGTGTTTTACAGTACGAATAAATTTTTCGAACAAATAATTTCTATATCGGTCTTTATGTCATATTTAACGTGTTCATATTGAATATTTAAATCGGAAAATTTCTTTTCCTACACTCCTTCCGTAACCAACAAATTAACTGCATCTAACTGAACTATTTAACAAACATTAAAAAATAAACTTGATTTTTTTAAACATCCTTTTTGTTTTCTTTAATTTTTTCTTCAGAAAAAAATACTACTTGTAACTTATTAAGACTTAAATTGCTAGAAACAAAGTAAGAAAAAAGCATCTTAAAACTTATCCAAAATTATATCAATAAAAGTACAAAAAATCATTACACAACTTTAAGTTATAGAATTTTGGCAGAAACAGATTCTGGCGAAAACAAAAAACGTGACTTTTGAAAGCAAAATAAAAATCAAAAAAAACTTGGGTCAGCTTTTCATCTTGATCAGGAAGTATTTGTTCAATTGTGTAATTCATTGCTTGCAATCGGGTAACCGAATAAATTGTAAAAGCAGGAATGATTACTACAAAGCAAAAACATAAAAACAAAATAAAGAAATTAATAAATTAATCGAATTTGAAACGACCAATGGAAAATAAAAAATCTACGTCAAATTTTTTTACAGTTTTACATTTCTAGCAACGGCGAAAATAAATGTATTCGCCACTGCTATCACCTGCTACATGATTTTGCCATGTTTTACACAAATGTGTCGTGTTGAAATACTTAAAAAAAAATAGAATTGTAATTTTCTTTATTTAATTCAACGATTTCGCTCAATTAACAGATTTTAATAGAAGCCGATTAATTCAATACTCTTATTAAAAACCTGCTTATTTTCATTGTACTTTCCCTTGTGTAAAAAAGGTTTAAACTAATTTCAAACGACTTCGTGCTAAACTTTCTAATAAAGCGAGTTTCTGTGTGATAAAGTTGATTGAGTTGCTCATATACATTTTCTCTTTTCTGTTCTTTTTTTTTCACTTCATTAAATTTCTAGTGGGTGTTTCTAATAATGTCTTATACATTTTTTCTGCTTTAACTCAAGGTTTGCGTTACTTTTTATTAAGATAAATATCATTTGTATTTGTCTTACATATTAAATCATAAAGTTTTTAATTAAAATTTTATAATAAATAAAAAAAACTTATATTTTGGTGGAAAATTAATCTATTTTATAGCGGTTGTCAGCCTTACAGCAAAGAAATGCTAAGGAACGAAACCAAACAGCGATAATGATAATTATACACAAAATTGCAGCTCACAAATTAACAAGCTGGAAAAAACGCAAACTCTGTGCAAATTATTTCTTTTAAATTTCTCCCAATTTTCTTAAAATTTTTTGTAATCCTTTCTTAAAAGAAAGTTTTAATTGCGCTTCGCATATTTTATTTCATTCTTTATAAGAACGTTAGCTTAAAAATCTCTGTTTTAACATAAAATATTTTCAATGCAAGGAACTGCAAAACAAAAGACTTGGAACACAAACCTAATCTTGATAAAATGCCGAAAAATTTATTGTAATTAAAAACCGTTACCTGTAATCTGGCAGTTTAAAAAAAAATTATTTTCGTTTTACTCCAAGAGAATTCAACAAGAAAGAAGGCTGAAAAATTAATCAAGAAGATATAATAAATGCGTTACTTGAATGTCCATAAATACGGCGTAAAACAAACGCATTTTTGGAGAAAGATATTATAACTTGTTTGCCAAGTTTTGAAAAAAAGCGTTTTAATTTACTTGTTAATTTTTACAAAAAAAAAAAAAAAAAATAATGAAATTGTGATTAGGAAATAAAGCTCAATTGAAATATATTTGTTATTGATTATGCCGGCGTAAATTTTAAAAACAATATTTGAAATTTAAGATAGCGTTTTTTTAATATGACAAAGTATTTTATCTAATATTCGATTAGTCAAAACAAATGTGTCTTTCTTAAAAAAATGAAAATGACAAGTTGTTATTATCAAGTTCTTCTTAAATAGTAAAAGTATAATAATTCTGCCTAAAGTCAATTAACTAAAATAAGCTACTAGCCAGATCTTTCCATATAACAAGTATATAGACGATTTAACTCGCCTATAAATAGAATTCCGTTGCGTAGTAAGCATAACATCGAACAGCTTAATTGGAGTGCATAAAAAAACCCAACGAACAAAGAACTTTATATAATTATCTTAATCCTAATTAAAACAAACAAAACAAACAAATGTATATTCGTGGAACTTGAAAATTAGTTCTTCAATTTTAGTAAAGCCACATTAAGAGCAATCCAAATTTTTCTTAGAAAATAACAAGATTGAAACCATATTTTAATATTAAGACATTAAAACCCAATCGATCAACAGAAATTAATTATACCCTTCACCGCAAACAGTGGAATAATAAAGTATGAATAGCGAAGACGATTGAGCAACGTCCGCCTGTCTCGGCAAAAAAAAAAGTAAATATGTCAATCGATCAGGTGTAGTGTCGAAAGAGTTGCTATTAGTAATCAGCCAAATCGGTTTATGTCCTTTAAGGCAGCGGGCAAAACACCATACCAAGCTCTAATTTTTCTATATCATTTGAAACAATGAATTAATTCCAATAAAAAAAATATATATATGGGGCGATATGGGAGCTCGCCTATATTTTCCGAGTTACGGGTGTCTGAACTTTGCAAATTTTTTAAGATATCAATATGGGTATCATTTGAAAGCTTTTAAAGAGATCGTTACGGAAATACTAAACATTTTTTTTAATGCTTAACCCATTAAGATCCGATGACATTATCATGTAAAATTATATATATGCAGTACCAAAATTTTATTTTCTAATTGTTCAAGCACTAGGTTAGTCTTTTAAAATAAAAAGATATTGTTTATTCTTTTATTTTCTATATTTCGCCACACCGTTTTGTGGCATCTTCAGGAAACAGGAAATAAAATTATTAATAATACGTTTTTTTTCAAACATAAAAAAATTGAACTGAAAAAAATTTTTTTTTGTTTTTTTTTTTTAATTCTGTCACCCTAATCCAGGCAGATTTATTTTACTAGGTAGTGTCGTCCGCACAGCTGGTTTGTAGTTGGAAAAGTCAAAATTTGTTTGTATTTCTCTTTGAATTAAAAAAAAAATAACAACAAGCGGTTGCGTAGCAAAGCAAGCATTTGTATTGAGAGCAATAATCTTTTATTTCTCTTTGTGTTTTTGAGGTTTCCAATGCACAAAACAACAATAAAAAGACATGTTGTTTTTATCAATGTTGTATTTGTTATAAAGCCGCTATTACCTAGTAAAATAAATCTTCCTTGACCCCAATATTTGCTTTTTTGATTGGAGTTTACTAAACTAGATTTACATAGATGGTGAAGGGTATATAAAATTCGGCTTAGCCGAATATAGCACCCTTACTTGTTTTATCTTAAAATACTTCGACAGAGTCAATTTCAACACTTTTAACATTCACACACATGTTTTAAAAATTACACAAACAAATGTTACCCTGGAGTTAATGTCGACGTCGTTGACGGCGTCAAATGTCAAAAAAAAAGTTGAATCGTATGAAGTTGTATGAGAGCAGTTAATCTCAACGCGTTGCAACGCCGTAAAAGTTCATTATGTTTCAACTTTTTCGGCGTTGAAACGCCGTCAACGACGTCGACATTAACTCCAGGGTTAACATAAAAACAGCAAGTCAAATTTAAATTCGACAATATATTTTAAAGAATGAATTAGTCAAGACTATCACGTCTTGGATTTCAATAAATGTTGAAAACTTGTTGAACAAAAAATTACATTAAAAAACAAGAGAAAGAAAATGCAAAAATTTTATTTCAAGATCAACAAATAAATTTATGTGGTAGACATACAAAATATAAAGCCCTTATTGCTTTCAAGCCATTCAATAGTAGAATCGGTTCACCTATTTGCTACAAAATCTTGCTACTCCTTTAACAAATCACGTTTAATATAAAGCGCTTTTATATGGTACGAATTAGTTGGATTATAGCGGCAGCTGTGCGTATTAATGAACATTTATCCTTATAACTAGATACACAAGGCTTATAACACATAATATTTATACTGTTGATGATGAAGATTTTGATGATGATGATGATGTTCGACGATTGTGTATTCTAATAGTAAATTTGCAACACAATAGCAAAATTAAAAAGTGTAGTAAAATAAAAAGAAATTTTTATTGCTTTTCATCTTGTTTTAGTAAGGAGGAAAGCAGGAGAGCCAAACATGCAAACAGAAAGAGAAAAAAGCAAACAAACTGACAGATTTAAGCCACTGTATTTATTTAAGTAATAAGAACTGCAATCAACTTTTGTTGAGATTTGCTTACGCTTTATATTTAAAAGCAGGTACTAGTAATTTAACAACCTTTTTTTATAAATTTATTTTAAATCGAGTTTGAAGTACGCTACTTAAGTTAAAACGTAATAGTCATTTAATAAGATGATTTGGTAAGTTTTACTTTAAATTAAACACATTGTCTGTTAGTAAATTTTGTAAGAAATTTTAAAATTATTAGTTTGATATAAAAGAGTGGCATAGGTATAAATTATTATATAATATTCTGGATTCTTATATAGAGGAGTCGATTTAGCGGTGTCCGTCTGTCCTTAATAGGCTTGAAATCAATGAAATAAACAATTTTTCTGGTAGAGATTACAAAAAAGCATCCTTACTTTTTTAATTTAATGTTTAATTTTCTTCTTTATCACATTTTATCTTTCTTTAATGAACAGTTTTTTTAATATTTATTTTTTTTTTCATAATGTGGTCGATTTCCTTTTAAAAAGTAAAACTTCTTGATAAGAATATTTGATATATAATTTATGGCAAAGTTTCAAAACAAGCAAGTAGGGTCAAAAGAACTCAGCATTGACACGAGCACACCACTCCTCAGCTGAGGTACATAACACTAAGAACCATCCTGTTGTCATAAGATCTTTCAGAAGATCGGTAATCCAGGTTCCAGAAATCTGACTAAGGTGAAGCATTATGTAGTTGCTCTAGGATTTGTGTCTCATTACAGATATGACGAAGCATAAACAGTAAAGACTGAAGACTTACTCCACATTTTATCTGCCCTTACAGCTACAGCAATGAACATTAAAAGGAACTCCCGAGTTCAAATGACTGCTTACTTACTGTCTTTAAGTCATTACTTAAAATACGAGGACTGCTCTATATATTTCTGGCCTAATAGTGAAAATGCGAATATTTATAATCAAAAATGGTTTTATTGTTTTTCAAAGTATTCTCCAGCATGATTTATACACTTTTGCATGCGCTCAAACCAGTTGTCGAAGCACTTTTTCCACTCCGATTGAGACACCTCTAAAACATGGTTTTTGAACAATTCAACAGCTTCTTCTGGCGACGAAAATCGTTGACCACGCATTTTTTCTTGATGTGCGGAAACAAGAAGTCATTAGGTGCCAAGTCAGGGCTGTACGGCGGATGACCCATTAATTCGACGTTTTGGCCGGTCAAAAACGCTCTGGTTTGGGCCGATGTGTGATTCGTCTTCTCTTGTTGGTTTTTCGAATTTCTCCGATGACTTCAGGCAAACAAATTGTAGTGTACCACTCAGAAGTGACCGTCCTATGTTGCTCAAGCGGAACAGTCGCCACATGACCAGTTTTGCCGAAGAAACAGGCGCCCATTTGCTTCAAAGTGCTTCTTCCACGAACAACTTTCGTTGGATTTTGCTCGTCATTGAAGACCCACACGGTCGATTGTTGTTTCGTTTCGGGCTCATACTCATAGATCCATGATTCGTCTCCTTTGACGATCTTATAAACGTCTTTTGAAGCACCGCAGTCGTATTTTTGCAACATTTCTTTGCACCAATCGACACGACCCTTTTTTTGAGCGACTTTCAACTTGTGCGGGATCCAACGAGAACAAACCTTTTTTACGGCCAGGTGTTCATGCAGTATCGAATGTATGCTGGTGGAAGAAATGTCCAAGGATGTCTCTATCTCTCGGTATGTCGCATGTCGATCTTGCATTATGAGTTCACGCACGGCATCAACAGCCGTTTTTAGACGACCTTCACAGAATTCGTCTTTGAGCGAGCTTCGGCCACGATTAAATTCATTATACCAAATTTTCACAGTGCTATAGGATGGTGCTTCATCGCCATACAAAGATTTAAGTTCATCAATGCACTCTTGTCGTGATAATCCACGTCGAAAATTGTGAAAAATGATGGCACGAAAATGTTCACGAGTTAATTAAATTTTTTTCTATATTAATTTTTTCAAGTCACTGTAAACAACACAAATAATGGTCGTACGTCAAAACGTTTTGAGTACGATTATGCTTAAAAATGACAAACTTTCCAATGGAAATGTCAGATTGCACTTGGCAGCACTCAGTGTTGCCAGGCCAGAAATATATATAGCACCCCTCGTATCCAGCCGATTTCGATTTATAAGTTTCACGCTGCGTTTTTTATTTAAGGAGAACCACATCATATGTCTAAATTATGCCACCTGATTTTAGCCTTTTAAAGAAAATATCTGAATATTGTTTTAAGCAGTCCATAGCGGAATTGCTATTGAAAGCAATTCTTGTTCTGGCTACCCCAACCGCCCGTTTATTGCAATAGTAGGCCCTATATATATATATATATATATTATAGCTGTTGCGGATTTTATACAATTCCAATGTATTATTACAACTATTCCTTATAGTGTACTTCACTATTCACGAAATATATGCCAGTTGAATTTAGCCATTGTAATTCTGATTGTATTTGATTTTACACGTCAAGACAAGCAAACCACCAAGTTTTTATGTATTTGCGTTTTTAGTGTGATCATTTTGGTAGAAACAAACGTAAACGAGAAAAATAAAACAACACCTCCGTTAGGTGGCTACTTTTATTGTTCTTCGGTGTTTCGTTGCATGTTTGCATGCATAAAACAATAAGGAAGTTTAACTTGAAAAATAAAAAACTAACACTAACTGCAACAGCAACAGCAGCTGCCACAAAGAAGAATACTTAGAAGGCGTAAACGCTTCATTTTATAATGCGAAAACGCATTGTAATTGACCACATTCATTCATTTATTCACTGGCTCACTGATTCGTTCATTCACCTACTTAAAAGCAACATGTTAATATTAATACTCTCTGGCTGCACTTAGCAGAAAGAAACAGTGGCAAAAATCTTTTCAAAAGATCTTAAGTGTGTAACAGGTCTTAGTTATTTTTTTTTTTTTAGTTTTTTTCAGCTACAGACAAACTGTTATAATAATTTATAATTTAATTTAAATGATTTTTCTATTTGAAATTGTGGCCACATCAATGCTGCAAACGTATGGGTAGGTTGAGTGAAAACTTTTTTATTCTACTTACATATATTAGAAATAATAATGAGAAGCAAAATTCTTCTTGAGTAGGAGCTGCGAAACAAATTTAATCATCAACTACATTGTTGGGAAAGCTCAACTGGCAATAAATAATTATATGGCATTTTGATGTATTAAGGTTATTACTCAAGTAACAAGAAATAAAGTTTCTTTTAATTCATTTTGAATTTAAAAATAGAGTAGCGCTGTTTCACAATTTTTTGATTTTGGAGAAAAGTAACTTGAGTAATTCCTATACAAAATTTCTAGACGAGTCGCTTGCTTGCAAAACAGAAACCCCACATAAGTTTAAAGCTTAATTGCTGTCTATTAAACACCGTAATTTTCTTTAAAAACCAAACCTTCTTTACAGGATGTTTTCTGAGCTCAAAAATCTAGTAAACAAATATAGTTGTGAAGCGGTAAGAACATTAAATCGTTATTACTTTGTCAATGGAACTTATGAAAAAATTGGATCATGAAATAAACGAAACTTTCAAATGGCATTTTAGATAATTTTTAAATGTAAATTTTAGAAATTTAAGAATTATTCGATGTTTTAAGGTGCTCATAAAAAAGAGTAAGGTTTTTGAAAAAACAAACACATTTCAATTCAAATTATTTCCATTGTTTTTATCAAATGATGTGTTAATTGTTAAGTTTTGTGGGTCGCAACATGGTGTTCTTGCTATATATACTATGAGCAGTGTTCGCTGCGTAGAGAAAAGTGATTTGTTACGACAGCCGAATTTATTGCCAATCGGTTGTGGTTATTGACTGAAATTCGATTAAAAGGACTGAATAAATACAGTGGTTGATCAATATTTCTTGTATTCTTAGTTACAAAATTAGTTTGTTAACTAGATGATGTTTACAATGTAAACAACTCAAGGTAGATTGATGAATAGAATGCTGATGAAGGATGTATCGATCCAGAAAATGCAGCATTGTATTATGCTGGTGTCTAGTTTTTTCTGGTTTCTTTAGAAATCGTCCCGAATTAGAACTGTAAATAAGTTTTCTTTCTTAAAAAAGTTTTAAAATTAAAATAGTGAACTTGAGGTGAAATTAATTTATTCATTTGTCTTTAAAGTGTTTTTTTTTTAGTTTTCAATTAAAACAACTAAAAGCAGTTTTGCTTCCTTACAACACCATTTCTAAGGAAACCATCTTATCACTTGAAAATGTATGAAAATATTGGTTAGTTGTAGAATAATTCCTTAAGAACTTGCAAAATCGCTTAATTAAACAATAAATGCTATTTAATAAGTCTGTATTTTTTAATTAACAGAAGTCAAGCAAGTGTTGAAATCGAAAAGAATTATAATACGAGGACGGTTGAACAAGTCCGTGACTTCTTATATAAAACACAATTTTTAATGCCAAAAAAATTTTTTTTCAACTCCTTTTAACTAAATACACTTCGTCCAACGTATCTCAAGTTTCTGTATCCCTTACAAAAAAATGGGATTTTTCTAGGTCCTTAAAATAGGCATTTTTTCATTAATTTCATCGTTGGAGCTAAATCTCTTTCCACAGAGCCATTTCTTCAGGTTTGAAAATAGGAAGCAGTCATTACGAGCTAAATCCGGAGAATATGGCATGAGACACCATGCCCAACTCTTGGAGTTTCGCCATTGAGACTATACACGTGTGCCCCCAGCATTATCTTGATGAAATAGAATTTTTTTTTTGACAATATGGGGTCGTTTTCTTTTTATATCCTAATTAAATCGGTCTAATAAGTTGGCATAACGCTCTCCGTTTATTGTATTTTCATTTAAAAGCTAATCGATGTAGATTATCTCGCGCGCATCCCAAAAAACTGTTACCATCACCTTACTGGCCGACAAACTTTAACATGCGGATTGCGGTAAAGCAACTCCAAACAATCCTTTGAAGTTGTCACACGTTTACGTTTATATCAATTGAGAGTAAACGCGGCACCCATCTTGCAGACAACTTTCTTATATCCAGCTGGTCTTTTAAAATCAAAACCACACTGCCTTATAAAATGCCTATGGCATCAACAATCTCACGCACTTTTACTCTCCGATCGGCCTACACCACATCGTGAATTTTTGGATCTCAATTGTCCGTCCAGAACATTCAGCGCTATTTGTACTTGTGCGACCACCTCGAAAGTCAGTAAACCATTTTTTTTTTCTTTGAAATCCATAGTATTTATGGAGCCTTTCCTTGATTTCCATGTCGTTTTTTTCGCAAAAAAAAATGTTTAATGAGCACTCGAAATTCAATTTTTTCCATTTTTAGAAAAATTAACGAGTTAATGACGAGACCTGCTCAAAATTCGACAGTAGTCTTTTAACAGGTGGCACTTGATGGCAACAGTCTTGCATTACATATAACTACGAGGAAAGTTCGAAAAGTCACGGACTTTTTAATCGCCTTCGTATTGATCATTAAGGGTTGCAGTGAATAATTATTTACGCACTCAAATGTTGCTTACAAAGTTTATCTTAAAGGTCCTTGCAAAAAAAAAAAAATTTTTTTTTCAGAATAATAATGTTTATAAGAATAATAAGAAGGTTGTAAATAGCAAATAATTATAAAAGCTGCACCGTGTTAATGTTGCAAATGATTACAATCGGCTTCGTATTTTAGAAATTTGGGTTGGAAAACTTAAAAATAAACAAATGTGAATGCGTACTTTTTAATATATTTAAAGCATAAAATGTGTTTGTTTGTCATAAAGCTATAGCTACCTACACCAGCGTACCATCTTTCTGGAACTTTCGCATTTAGTTATTAGATATGGGCTTTGTAGAATAGGATACGGTTTAGAAGCTGGTGCGGTTTAGAAGGTGGTATCATTATTGGGCGAACGTTTTTTCTGTACAAATAAAGGCGAAACACGAGTTAAAGTCGATGGAGCTCATTACCGCACCATAACAAATAATTTGTTGCGTGAAAATACAGATGAAATTAATCCAGGCAAGCTGTGGTTTCTACAAGATGGCGGTAGCTACGTGCTATACGTCAACCTTAACCATCGACTTATTTAAATAAATATGGATTTTTTGCTGTTGGTCGACATAAGGTCACTAGTTTATTTTGATAAACCATCAACAACAGACGCTTTAGAGATCAACATTATTTGTGTTATTCTTGATGTACGGCCAGTAATGCTCAACGGATGTCTAGAATGCGCTTCGCCCATATTTTCCGAGTTACGAGACTTTAAAATTTTCAATTTTTTTTTTTTAATATCAGTATGGGTATCATTTTAAAGCTTTTGAAGGGATCTTTAAAGAAGTGCAAAATTTTTTTTTTTTAACCTTAACCCGGTGTCATTTTTATGTAAAATTATATCTATGCAGTACCAAATTTTTTTATTTTTTAATTTTTTGTCACTCCAATATTTGCTGTTTTAATTTGAGTTATTTCACTAACCTAGTTTAACATAGATGGTGAAGGGTATATGAGATTCGGCACAGCCGAATATAGCACTCACACTTGTTTTAAGTTAATTTTCATAGCATCCTTGCAAATCCCCAACTGTATAGCAAATTCGTAAGGATTTCTAAAAAATGTTTTAAATAACGTTTTTATTAAATAAATTTAATTTTTTTATTATTTTTTTATTAAACTAAATGCAGTATTTCCAACATACGATGTGCCCGCCAATTTATAATGAAAAATAGAAATTTGTTATAATATTGTATAATTTTTTACAATCTTTCCTTAAAAACAAATTGTCTTTTGATCTATTGATTTCCTTTTTGGTTTATCAATTTTGAAGCTAATTTAATTTCTAAATAAATAATCAATTTATTGTTTAAAATCGTAACAGAACGCCATACCATAATCTAATCCAAACATCTGTAAGCCAAAAGAAGAGCAAAAAAGAAGAAGAAAACAAAAAAAATATTGGAAAACTTGACAATAATAGTAACAAGAATATTCCTGCAAATATTCTCTGAAATATTACATAAAGCGTAATAAAAACGGTTTTTTAACGTCCTTGTCCATTAAATATGCGCAAAAAGAAAACTAAACCAAACTTTTTTTGTTGTCCGCTGGTCTACTTCCTAACATGATCAGGAGAAATTTTAAGCAACAAAAAAAACTGAAAATCGAAACACAATTGACATTTCGTTGTTAGCAAAAAAAAAAAAAGAAAAGTACATTACTGTACTCACATTAATACAGGTATATCAACGTATTAAGTAGGAAAAATTGTTTTTTTTTTTTAAATATGCCTATCAATGCTGTAATATCATGACAACTGTTAAAAATATACAAACAAACGAACAAAGAAACAACCAAAACGCCTTAAATAGCCTGCTGTGTCGCTAGTCGCGGTAAATACGTAAGTAGATCTTGATGATGTAGCTAATGCCAAGCTAAGTGAACAGGAGGGGGAAAAAAATAAGCGCAAAAGAAAGATTGTCAATAACATTTATTTCTGTCAATTAAAAATGGCAATAACAGAACATACAGATATGGTTTTTAATGTTGTTCTTGTTATAGAAAGAAAACAAAACAAAGATACTACGAGCCTATCAAAAAGTACGAGGGTGGCATCGAAACTTATTGAAGCGCATGCTCTTTGAAAAATATTATACGGGAATTGGGGGGAAAAAGATTTTTTTCTTTATAACTTCCTTTCTTGAGCTTCTTCTAAAAATGAACAAGACGGCTGAGCTTAACAGGAGTTTAAAATACAGATCGAAGACAATTTAGATGCAGGATAATTTCGATGACGGTTGCTCAGCTCCCATGAAAAAAAAACGCAGTATTGCCATTGCGTTGCCATTTAGAACTTTTTCTTACTTCTGGTATAGACTTTATTATATTTATTATATATATTATATTATAATATATCTTTTTTATATTTAAAAACTTAAATATATAATGAAATGCCAAGTACTTGTTGTGTGTACCAATTTTTAAAAAACAATTTTAAGTAACAAACAGATTTTTTAAGCAAAACATTTATTTTTTAATTACAAACTTAAGTATAATTTTTTCTTGCGAAACCTTTAATCAATTTGGTATACTCTAAGATCCATATTTCACACTCTTTCCCCAATTATACTGCAATTGCAGAGAATATATATTTAGTTATAGAGATACATAAAGTTATTATTGATACTGAAAAAGAATAATTTATACACAAACACCAAACATGGAAGTAATAAATGATTTGGACTAATTAATTGACAATTTCATTAGCATTGAATGTTAGATAATGGTAATGATTTTTTAGCATTACGATCATTTTCACTAATGGCCTTACCATTAAAGGTTTCATTGATAATTAGATGAAAAACAATGTCACTATCATTGACTAATAATTAAATGGTTTCAAATCATTGCCATTAATTAAAGACACTCCTGACTTTGTACACTAATAAACGCCATAAAGTATAAAAAAGCATTATTTTAAAATGGCTTTTTTATCACAAGGTGAAATATATATGTTTTAACATTCTAAGGAAAAATTAGACACTATAGGAACATATTTTTGTTTTCGAGGTCTAAAAAGATCTGATGCTAGCTGGGTTGTTAGGCGACTTTAGATCTCATACATCAAGTTTTACATCTATCTCACTTAAAATTGATAATAAAATTTTTTCAAATATCTACAAAAGGGTTATTGTTTATTTGTTTTATGCTATTTTATTTGTTTCCAACTATAGTTGGTAATTAAAATGTTTTATAAAAAACGCATTACAATTAATAAAAACAATTATAATGAAAATAAAATTATTAACATTAAATGGTAGTTATATTTTGGCATTATTTCAAGGGCATTATTTCAAACAGTACCAATAAAATATAATTTTTTTTTAAATTATATAGACAGTTACGAAAGATCATAAAGACAAAATTTAATTGTTTTCCAAATTATTTAGACAGTTACCAAAGAATTTTATTGTGGAATAAGTTATGCAATTGGAAATATAATAGAAAAAAACTTTCACTATTTCGTGGAATAATGTACCTAAATCAATGGCGTTTTGGTCACAGAAAAAAAGAATTTAAAGTTGCTGTAACTGAAAGATTATTTTAAAGTCTTTGAAAATTTTGTTTTCAAATTTTGTGGTTGAGCCGGCAATTTCTGATTTAAAAACTTGGATTAGTCAAAAAATCCATGGTGTATTTAGTGCAAGCGAATTCCAACCGATTTTACTGTCCTTTGTTTATGGTATTTACTGTGGTTTTGTTATATTTTCTTTGGTAGCTTATCCTTTTTTCATATGCGTTGAAATTTTTTAGGATCACGAAGACACAATCTCTCAACAGTCACAACATTGAGCTCATTTTCGCTGCAGTTGGTGCTGATAGAAGTTTTTATTTACATCAAAAATTTTCGACACCAGTCGATTGCTTTGAAAAACTGAATTGCGAATGTTTTTAAAAATGTGTATTGTGAATTGGATCGTTAGCGCTCCTTATATGATTTTAAAGTGACAATTTCTTTTTCGAAAGAAATACATGTGGCTACCGCTACTCTTCTAGACAAAGTACATTTTGGGCGAACTGCTAACATGAACGTCAATTGTGGCTTGTCAGCATAAACCAGTGACTTCCCTTCACCCACAGTAAACAATCGGTAGATGTCCAATCGCATGACTTTAAAAGCCAATTGAAAGGTTGATTTCTCATAAACAAGTTATCGCTAAATTTTGATTTCAAAAAGGTGACAGATTCGGTTGAATCAACATCTCGCCTGTTTAAAGGCCTTGGTACAGTACCTATCTCCATCGACCCTAACGCGTGCTTCGCCTTTAACTTCTAATAATGCCACCAGCATAAAACCGTTCGACACGGAAACGGATTGGTTTCACTCTATTAGTCAACACCAATTTCCGTGAACCCAATTGATAACTAAAATCGAAAATAAATCTGGAAAATTTGGTAGCGTTGATCAAGCGCCCATCTATTCATGCTGATTTGCCAGGTTTTACCAATTATAAGAAGCAAAAAACGAATGCAGTATGACAGTCCGTTTGACGTTAACCTGCTCGTAAATTCTGTCGGTCTTAAAAAATACTCTTGAACCCGGTGAGCTTAAGCCATTAGCATCTCGTGATTATAAAGTAAAAATTATTTTCTCCTAATTTTCAATGCTGTCAAATAGCACAACTTGGATCAAGAAAAATAAATTAATAACAATATCTTTCTTTCATGCACATCACAGGAACTGTGCTTATTTTAAATGGCTACTGCCTAAATATATTATTCAGATATAAATATTAAATAATGTGAATATATCATAGGGAGATTTTTATTTGTGAAACGGTTAGAATCCCTGAGATTCTATTAGTCAAGAATATTTAATCAGTATAAAAATTACTTAGCCTCGCCTTAAAAACTACCCTCGTTTTAATGAAATTTGTATGGATCAACATTTTAAAGCTCTTACAACGGCTTTGCTGTTTTTTAGACATGTTTTGTCGACAATTCAAGTCCAATACTTTTTTTTACTCCATCAGTGATTTAGTAAAACGATATTTTGTATCGAATGTATTTATATTTCTTTCGTAATTCATTTCGTTCTATTTGACATTGCGTTTTTTTATCAAAAAACGTACTCGTTATTTTTTCTTATTCTTTTTTTTTTCCACTAAATAAATAAACAATATCTTTAACAGTTTTTCCAACTTTATGCTTCAAAAGCTTTGTTAGAGTTGTCCACTTTTTTTTATTAAGTTCTAATTCCAGTAACTTCTGTGTGGTCTCGTTTTAGTATAAAATTCTATTCGTACTTTAAATACGTTTAACAAGAACAATTTCTCTTGAATTTCTGTTTTTAGTAAGTAACTATTGATTTTTATCATCTTATGTTGCATGCCAAATGTTTTTTAGTAGCACACAAATACATACACAACCCAACACATATTGCGACACTTAAGACTTTTAAAAGTATTTTACAAACACCTACATTCTCTAGTAGGAAGTAATTTTATTGTATTTTCTTTGTTTTCTAACATTCAAAGATTTTAGATTTAAAAGAAATGTCTTAAAAATAACTAAATATTTAAATATGGAAGTAAGCAGCAACACAACAGCACAAAAAAACAGAAAACGAAAATAAATTAAAATGATTTTGATTTGGAAAAGCAGCTTTGCAAGATTATTTAAATTTAATGAGCACTTTTAAAGAAATTCCGCTGAAAACTAAAAAGACTGCAAAAAAAAGGAAGCGATAGTCTGTCTACAGATGTCAGAACAAAAACATTACGGAAAAGAATTAAATCTTTCTAACAACTCATTATTGGTAAAATAAAGGTAAGGAGATCTAACCCGCCTAAAATTAGAATTAAGAGTACATTTATTCAGGACCCAGTTGCTCTAGGCAAAAAATTAAATCTAAAAAATAAAGAAATTTAAGTATGCAGTTTGACAGACTATAGAATTTTACATCGTTAAGTGCGTTTTCAAGGCTTTTGCTTTAGATTTGTCGTTTTGGGACACTGTTAAAATCATGGATGCTGAGTAAATTGCAGAAATTTTTATTGACTTTTTAAGGTTTTGAGAGGTTTGCAATGCATTTAATTGTGCCAAAACTAATAAGGTTTTTATATTGATTTTTTTATATTTAGATAAATTTTATTTTCAATTTTTATAAGAAAAAATTACGTTCGAATCAAACAAAATGATTTTTTTGTATACTTTTTTGAAAAAAAAATTGTGGCTTTTGAGAGTGAGGGCAATCGCGATCCTAAAAGTGTTTTAAATCAAAATAAAATTTAAAATTTCTTCTTTTATAGTATAGAAAAAAATCATGAGCATTTTTGCGCCATTTTTTCCATTTTTTTTTTGGCATTTTTTTTTTTGCAAATTTCACCTTTTTTTGTTCATAATGCAGAGGTAGATACGATTAAAACACTTTTTGACAGTTCATTGTTATGGTTTTGCATAATTATATATGGGCATTTCTCTCAAAAGGTTTTTTTTATCCCGTACAACAGTCTTAGTTTTTTGCAATTATCTTTAAAACTTTAAATTAGTTATAATTGGATTTGGCACCATAAATAGAGCTAAGCAGGGGGCATAACTTAGAATAATAATAGAAATTTATTTTATTTTGATCTCTTTTCCACTTTAGGTGCATACGACAGTATGGAATTGCCCATATAAATGTTTCCTCAATTGTACTACAGGTAGATAAATGACATGCTTCAAAATAACTGGAATTCAATTTAAATACCGAACCAAAGTTATTACAGGAGTAATATCAAGTCGTCGCAAAATCCGTTTACAAAAGTTTACAGATTATTGACAAGACATTGCAAAACTTTACGTTACTCTATATGAGTGTCATCCTATGACACCTACAATACACAAGATTTTAATACATGACATTGGGTTATTATCAGAAAAGCTATTAATGTGCGGTCAGATTAGTCAAATATTTGCCCACAAAAGCTTAACCACAATTTTTGCAAATGCTTATTCAATCTTTTCTGACACTAATATATGTGATACCTTACCTATTATATACAACAAAAAAATTTGCCCATAATTTAGTGATAACGTCTTTTTGCTAAAATATTTCACTAATCTGCAGAAGGAAGAAACAGAAAAATAAGAACGATGCCACTCATCATCATCGTAGTGCAAATAAAGATGTTCTCAATGAAATTTATTGTTACTTTTATAAATCAGTTATAATGAATATATTATTTTCAAATGAGAAAGGTCTATAAAGTTATAAATTATAAAAATTAATTTTTTATTAATAATTAACCCTTGAGTTAATGTCGACGTCGTTGACGGCGTTTTAACGCCGAAAAAGTTGAAACAGATTGAACTTTTACGGCGTTGCAACGCGTTGAGATTAACTGCTCTCATACAATTTCATACGATTCAACTTTTTTTTTTGACATTTGACGCCGTCAACGACGTCGACATTAACTCCAGGGTAAAATTAAATTACAAGAATTTTAAATTAAATTTATTATCTTTAAAAATTACGGGCAAGTGCCCGTGTAAAAAACATAAATTATCGTGGTGTTTTGTCATGTTTTAATTGTATTTTTAATCATCTTTTAATTGTATAGAAGAGCCGAAAAAAAGTCAGCCGTATACAGTAGATAAAGAGAAATAACATCAGTGTTGATCACTGTTGTTTTTGCTTAAGCTTTAATTTTTTTCTTTGCTTTATTGGACAAAAATCTTTAGTTTATTTAAAATGTTTGTCAGAAGTTTCCTGAAGAGTTAAGTGGTAACGAAATGGCCATCGAGACGTCCTTTGACCCTCAAAAATCAATATCGGTAATTAATTAAATCGGGATAAGTCGAAGTTTTTATGGAAACTGAATAAATTAAAAAATATTCCCGTGTCTTTAATTAAATAATTTGCAAAGTGCCTGTGCATAGAAATAAATTATCGTAGTGTTTTTTGATATTTTATTTTTCATCCTCTTTCAACTGTATAAGAGCCGAAAAAAGTCAGCCATATACAGCTGAGAAAGAAAAATAAAATTAATGTTGGTTATTGTTGTTTTTGCTAAAAGTTTGATTTTTGTCATTAATTAAAATGTTAAAGTGTCTGCCATATTGGTTCTGCCATTTAAAATTTTGAAAACCCGACATCAGATTCGTAATTAGAGACCCTAAAAACCTTGTGGTTCCAAGTTTTGTTAATATTTATTGAATTCATATGAAGTACATCATTTTGTTGCACTAAATTTTCAATTTGTCACTGTGTGTTAAAGGGTGATAAAACAAAATTATAAAAACATATAAAAACCATATGTAATCATCTAATGCATGTCTAATTAAATAAAAAGTAATAAATAACAAGAAATTTGAAAAAAAAAATGTCGACAGTAATTAAATTAAATAAAAATAAACTACTTAATATTAAATAAAAGCTATTCAGATTCATTAATGCATCACATTTTAAAATAAGTCGTTCTAAGATATTCCATCAGGTTTCGCTGAAATCAGTGTTTAAACGGTTCGCCTTTGAAGCGACTTTTGTTTTTGTTGCATGCCAATGCGTTGGTTTCTTTTTATTTTCTTAAAAACGAACGGTTGCCTAAAATTTACCTTACCAACAATTATAGTGCTAATTAAGAGCAAAAGCCTTTTCTCAAAACAAAATCATATTTTGACATATGGTTTTTTTAGCTTTCCATGCGTACGAATATCGCATTCGAGATTGGATAAAAGCCCATTTATATTTTTGGTATTTATACATAGCGAAGTCAATGTAGCGATGTCCATTCGTCCGTCCGAATTGGGATTGAAATCAGTTTTACCAAATCCTCAGATGAGCTACAAAATCTTATGAAATTTCCAAAGAGGTGCTATTGAAATTTACCAACATCGATCAATAAATGGTGGAGAAATGTTCAAAAAACGGCAGCTGCCTCTATTTTTCTTACGTTTTAAAGATTTAATTGTGTTTTTTTCTTCTTATTCTTGTTTTTGGCTTTTTTACACTTTCAAAATAATTGTTTTCAGGAAAATTTCATTAAAAACTTTAATTTCACCAAAAACGAAATAGTACGATTTCAATTTCTGGGAAAACTTGAGTCTGTAAGAATAGATCATAAAAAAGTCCTTAGGACTTAGATTCACCGCTTCATATAACACAGCAACTAGTAGCATCTCACCGATGTCTGTTTAACGAAAAGTAAGTCTCTTTTTTTGTGTATTTTATTCTATACGTAATCGCAATATTTTTTCTGTATGATATGATATTGTAAGATATGATATTGATGTTAATAGAATGTTACTTCTAAGAAATTAGAAGAAGTCCAACGATAAGAACTTTCTTTTTTATTATAAATGAGTAACTAAACGAACCACGAAAAAGGTGCCTTGTGAAAACATAAAACACAATCAAATTACTTCAAGTTTTAACAAAGTTTGCAATCAATCGAAAACCACTAAACAGTCTCCACTAAGAGGTCGTTTGTTTAAGAGATAGTTTATATTTCGTTTGATTCCAAGTTTTGGCAGCTTTAAGCAAATGATATTTTATTGTCACCAGTTATTTTCAAACCTTTTACAATTATTTGAAAAACCTTCTATAACAACTGCTATTGCTTCTCCAGACCTTGATGAATTTTATAAAAAAAAATGTGCTATAAAATCGTTTCTTCTACTTGATGACAGCACTTTTATTCATTTTTAGTTTTTTTTTTTTTTTAACTAATAACAAACGAAGGATTTCAATACAAATTTGTTAGAAATCTTTTAAAACTTGACATGCCAGTTAACTGTTCTTTTAAACTTTAAGAACTGTGATTGATGATGTGACAGGTTTTATTTTTTCATTAAATCTTGCGAATTGATATGAGTGGTTTTCAACGACAACTTTGATATAGAAATATTAAGAAAAAAATTGTTTCTCAATTGTTACTTTGTATTTTGTTTATTTATTTTATATTTTTCTTTTAATATATATATTCAATTTTGACTTTGTTATCTTTTTACAGTTATCGTTTAATCAATTTAGTAAAAATCTTTTTAAACAAAATTTGGGCAGAAAACATTGATTGGCTTTATGAGCCATATGGATGGATATATTTGGCCTTTTATATTTAATAGTTTTTAATAATGAATATTTTATAAGAATATCGTGAAATGTTTAATTTTGAAAGAATTTAACACAAATTAAAATATATAATTTTTTAATTATAATTTTATCGTAAGATATAAACAAATTATATTAAATAAAAATTTAAAAAAGAGAATAAGATCAACAAAAACAAAAGATTTCCAAATTTTTGTTATTTACAAAAGCATTAAAGATCATTTCAAATAATAAGGCCTGTGTTAGAAAATATAGTTTTTTTTTAAATTATCTCGTATCTTTTAACCAAAATTTTTTACTTCCGTAAACCGGGATTAATAAACGGTGTTTTTTCAAGACAGATAGAACTTACGGGAGGGTTACCTGCTAGTATATTTTCCCAAATCATTTAATATCAGAATCAATTAACATTTTTGAAAAATCGGTTCAACAATGAACTGCCAGTCCCACGAAAAATTACATTTAAAACAAAAACAATATTTAAGAATTTGTTTTAAATGAAATTGTGCGAACGAACAATGGATTGCAACATCTGGGGGCTGGCAGGAAAATAATTTTTGGCTTAACAGATTTGTTAATAAACAAAATTACCGAATATGGCTTGAAACCATTCCACAACAGACCCTACAGTCCCTGCAGGCCATTGTCAGCATTCAAATGCACGCTGGCGGCGTCACTAGTTTTTATTTCTTCAAAAATTAAGCTGAAGTTTGCGTTACAATCAAGAGATCGTTACCGCAACATGATCAATGACTTTTTTTCTTAAATAAATTCTTAAATTTTGTGAAAGTTTTATTTCGAGAAAAGGAGCTGTCAATTGGCCTCTAAAGTCGTGCGATTTATCATCTCTTAAACGTTTACTGTCGTGAGTGATATACAGGCAGCAATACTCGAAAAAGTGACCTAAAATTTGGTACTCCAGAATGTAGTGGCCATATGCACAACATTAGTTTTAATTTTTAATGTCATGATATTGGAAAACAAAGACTTTTTTGTTTTAAATTTAATTTTTTGTGTTTTGTTGTTCTATCGGTCTTTAAAAAAGCACCCTTTAGAAACAAAACTTTTTAAGAATATAATAACTAAAACTACTTCTCTATCAATAATAAGGAATGCAGTTTTAGTTGTTTCTATTTCTCTTAAAAATAAAACAGAAAGAGACGCTTATATTATTTTATATTAAAAAAAAAATAAGTAAACAATACAATAAAATATTTTCTACAAAAAATATAACTCTAATGCTTTAATTTTTTCTTTTTCTTTTTGTGTCTTTTTACAGATCAGCAAATTATTATCGTGACACAAATATTTGTGAATTGTCTGAAATGGATCGTATTACATTGGCTGGTACAAGTGCATTCCAGGCTCATGATGGCATCGATTATCTTGAAAACAATTGTGCCGAAGAACCAAATAAATTATGTGAATTTAAGCGTTTATCGGGCAGAATATTGAAAACAGTAGATTCAGTATATCAGGATGTTGGCACTATTGATGAGTGCCGTGATTTGTGTATAAATTCACCATACAGGTAAGTTACCAAACGAAAAGAATTTTAGCCAAGGCTTTTACTTATAACGACAACAATCATCTTACTATCTTGTAAATAGAGATTTGACAATAACAACAACAGCAGCTTCAGTAAAGTTGTTTTTTTTTTTTGTTTTTTTTTGTGAAAGAATTTGACTCTTAGTGCAGTTGTGTAGTGTAGATGAATAAGGAACAAGTTAAAGCAGGTTACTTGCTATTTAATGTTGATTTTATTTTTATGTTATGGTTTCTTACTCTTAGCCACAAAACGTAACACTTCTCTAGTCTGCTCCACACACTATAAACTTCACTACACAATGGTCAAATTGTAAAGTTATTTATGATTTGGCTTATCGACCAAGTCTTTTTTTAATAGCTGTAAAGCTTTTAACTGCTAGCTAACAGTTTTTTTTTCTTTCTTTTTTTCTTTTTTTCTTTTGTTATTTCATTCTGTTTTGTTCATAAAATTTATGATGCTCTAAGGTGTTCTCACTTTTGTCTGTGTGTGCGAAACGTTTAGATTTGCATTACAATGAATTTGAAATTTAAGTACAAAACAATTATGTGTAGAGTTATTTGACTCCATACTACTTTATTATTTTATTTTATTATCTAATATTTTACTTACTTTCGGGTGTAAGAGTTATATTTTAGCAACGGAAAGTGAAGATCTGAAGATGAGAGTTTATGACAGTGTTTATATGGCAAAATAATTGCAAAAAAAGGCTAAGAAGTATCGTTATGTGATGTACTGGGAGCCATTTTTTTTTTATTGTTAGAAAATTATAGTTTGTTGGGTCGAAAATTCCAATGTTAGAAATATAAGAGATTTACAACAGACTTTGATATATATATTTTTTTAATTTGTTAAAGAAAAACTTACAAAAAAAAAATCTCTATTAAATTTATTCCATAATAAAAAAAATAAATAAAAACTTTACAGCTAGATAAATCTTGACTGATAGACAGTGTATTTATTATTGCACAATTGGACAATTGTGTCTTTTTACAAAAATGTGCTTTTTATTTAAAATGTTATTTTTTCTCTTATTTCTAGTATCAGTACTAAAACCAATTACTCACATTAAGTTTTAACATATGCAGAGCATGTGATTGGCTTAGTTACCTGAGTTCGTATCCCAAAAACAGTTGTTCTTTTCAAGTTATTCATAATGGTTTAAGTGTGCCCTCTTTCCTTGGTATAACTATACCGCATAAAAACGTTGTCATAGTTAAAAATAATTGAAATGGCTGTATTAGTTTCAAAGCTATTATGCGCCCTCTTAACACTAGAGGCGCTAAACAGTATTAAAAAACTTAACGTACAATGGCACGTAAAAACTAAAGCCTTGTATCTATCACTCTTGTTCGCCATTCCTCCTCTATTCTATAATTTAGGCATTATTGTGGCAGTTTAAATTTTCTTTACAAAAAAATATATAGCCCATTGCTTCCAGCAAAGCAAAGCCCCCTTTAAGTATTCCAACGCGTTAAATATTATGATAAATTCTTTTAACTTACTCCTCCCAAGGATGATGAACGAGCAACATTTTGCTTGAGTATATGACTTAGATAAGCAAATTTTTCTTGTTTCTTTACTCTATATACCGTTCCAATCCCTAACAAAACATCCTTTACGCTTTCGTATTTTGGGAAATTTAATTTCGCCTGATCGTTGGTAAACAAAATCTTAAAATAATAAAAACTATCACTTATCCACTTGAATTACTTGAGTCCAAAAAAAGCACAGCAGATATTCCCCAAGTTATTTTATTTTATTTTGCTTGTTTTCGGTGCTTTTTTCTGGCAACTCTACCATCAGAATCGTATTTGTGTAATTAAACGCGACTTTTTTTTAATAAATGTTTTAAGCTTTTTTTGCTATTTGTTTATTTTGTTTATTTGCTATCAATAACGCACTTCCTTTTCCACCATTTGTTATCGTGACTTGATCTTGTCTGACTTGAGTCGCCAAACTAAACTAATGATAAACGGTAGATATACTTTTATCCAATCAATTGAGCCATTGCTCCTATGGCTTTCTCCTAAAAATTTAATATAAATTTCATTTATTTAATTTCGACGCTAGATTGCTTTGAATTTAAAGTCACTTTAGGTATATTCTGTTAAATGGATTTTGCGATTAAAATTGGCAATTGGTAGTTCAGAATGGCGTATTTCCAAACTGGTGGAATTTTTAGCATTGTATCCTTTCCGTCTGTTCCATTGTACGTGGACTGTGATTTTTAAATTAACAGTTATCATAAACAGAGTTCTCTGTTTAATTTTTAGGAAGAAAAGTACAAAAAGCAAAACAACAATAGATCTGTTTCTTTACTTTATTATTCTCTTGGATTCCAATTTACACGAACAACGTTTCCGTACTTTAAAATTGAGTAAATGCGAGCGGTTTTAAGAGAATAAAGTTCTTCTTCTTCTTGCACGAAACAGCCCAAATTATTTCTTTGTTCAAGTTTTTAAAAAACACAAACTGTTCTAGCTGTTTTTTATTGAAACAGTTAAAACAGTTTGATTTTCTACTTTGTGTTTAAAATTTAGATTTTATGTTCCCGTACTCTTCTACAATTTTGTCTCTTTGTGAGAGAAAGAAAGAGGCAGAGTATGCTTAGGAGCTAATTTACACAATGAAAATTTTAATAAAACTAGCATGAAATTTTTGTTTGGAGATGAAGCAAGAGGGGTACGCAATATGGCATGGCTTGAATTTTGAGGGTATGTTACTGTTGCTTATGTTATTTTGGCATTTGGCTGCAACTTACTAAGAGAAATAAAAAAAATCCACTTAATAATGACATGGTATAAATCTTGACTTACACATTCTTAAGTTTTATGCAATAAATATTACAAAATAAAAATGTGTTCATGTAATAGACAAAATTTTTTCGCTTCGTTAATAAAAGTGATTGCTGCTTGTTTTTCTGTACATATTCCATATGAGGAAAACCCCTTAAATCATTGACAAGTTCGATAGTTATTAATTTTATACTTTCAGAAAATATTTTAAAAAAGGTGGATCACAAAGACGAAAAAAAATCACAATATGATTTAGAGAAAAAAAATTCATTTAGTCATAGAGGAAAGCTCTCTACCAACGGTTTGAACTCCTGAAGCTCCTAATACCCTCGAAACATTTTATTCGGCAAGCCAATAATTTTTTATCACATAGCGTTTCGAATAATTTAAAGTAAACTATTTTTAAGTAAAAAATACAAAAAATATTTACAAATATTTAAGAGTCGAAGTAAAACTTTATAAAATAAAAAATATTGCTGAAAACTGAAACATTTGTACCATATACATAAGCGATTGTTGTTGTAACAGATTGTTGAACTAGAATCTCAAACTTAGACGTTCAATTACTAAGACGAAGATATCGCTTCCTGTTTTATTTGTTTTGGTTTAACAGTTACATTAACCGAATAAAAACCGATAAAATCTGAACTCCTACTAATAATTCTTCTTTCGTATTTAATGTTTATAGCGATGCATTAGTCTTGTCTGGCCAAATAAAACCCCTACAATTTGCAACAAGCTTTGCTCTAAATAATCTTAGATAATTCTAGAACAACAACGTATAAAATCGATTGACTGGGTTAAGCATTTTTAAAAAAATTATAATATTTCCTTAAAGATTTCTTCAAAAGCTTTAATATGATACCCATATAGATGTTTAATAAAATTTGAAAATTTCAGAGCCCTGTAACTCAGAAAATATGGGCGAGCGCCAATTTTTTCACATGTTTTTTCTTATTTTTTTAATTCTCTATCGCCCCATATATTTATTTTTTTTTATTGTCCCTGTTTAGACGAGCGAACATTTGATATGGGAACATTTATTTTGATAGCAAATTACAGGTTGGGAAGAGAGAATCGCTTTTGTGTTCGGTACTCGGCGATAGGCTTTGTTGACATTTTCTTTGCATACATTTAAAAGCGAACAAAACCAATACTAATAAAATGTTGCCAATAACATGTTCGGTCTTGAGAACGCGAATGAAAAAACAAAAGGGAATTCCTAATCTTTTCCTTCAGATGTTTGTCCGTCTAAACTCTGACATTGGAGTTACTTTATTCTTCCAAATAACATGAAAAAATTAGTGGTGGACGTGGTGTTTTGCTTGCTGACTTGAAGGACATGGACCGATCAGCATGTCCGGGGTCGGAAATGGATATTTAAGAAATTACAAACAGAATGACAAACTCAGATATACCCATTTTCCGCTTTTTGTGGAAATCATCCATCTTAAGACGAAATGTACTATCGAAACCAATAAAAATATGCAGAAACAAAGCGAGAAAATTTCAATTTAATAAATCTATATAATGTTCCATATTAACAACATTCTTTTGTCAAATCAGTTTAACGATTTGATTAACAATGACTCATACTGAACTACAGCATACGGTATATTTAAATCTTAAAACAGCGACATCGCTGCTACCAATAACAGAATTAAAAATAAAATATCAGCTGAGAAAATATAAAATGACATTAATCCGAATATTTCTTAACGCCTGCTCCGATACGGCGTGGTCAACGCATCGAGGAACTTTTTAACTTTTTTGTGTAGGTACTAGAGAAAAAAAAACTAAATTATTGTGTTGTGTTCAAGAAACTGTTTACGCACCATTAAAATAAAAGCTTTTTGGTCAACTTACTGTATGAATTAGAAAGTCTGTTGATGTAAAATTATTCTTTTATATGAAACAACACTAATAAAGAAGATCGATCGCCTTTAAGACTTGACAGATTAAGGAAAGCCACTAATTAGATTTTATACTCATAAAAGAACTTGTCCTTTCATTTTAGGTGCCATTCATATGACTTTGGCGATACCGGCGATATGGTTTGTCGTTTATCTCATCACAGCCGTGCTACTTTGTCTGATGTTCAAGATCCCTATTTGGAAGTACCAGAAGCTGCCACCTATGAACTTTCATCCTGCTACAATGTAACCATCGAATGTGGAGCCAACGATATGGTAGCACGTATTCGAACCTCCAAACTGTTCGATGGCAAAGTCTATGCCAAGGGTTCACCTAAATCCTGTTCGGTAGATGTAAAAAGCTCTTTGGAATTTGAATTAAAAATGGGTTACTCAGATTTGGAGTGCAATGTTAAACAACAAGGCTCGGGGCGTTATATGAATGATGTGGTTATACAGCATCATGATACAATTGTAACATCTTCCGATTTGGGCTTAGCGGTTACTTGTCAATTTGATTTGACCAATAAATCAATATCGAATGATGTCGACTTGGATGTTAAGGGTGACATTGAACCAGCATTGTCCGAAGAAGTTATTGTTGATTCACCTAATGTTGTTATGAAGATTACCTCTCGCGATGGCTCTGATATTATGCGTTCCGCTGAAGTCGGTGATCCTCTGGCCTTGAAATTCGAAATTTTGGATGAATCGAGTCCTTATGAAATCTTTGTACGTGAATTGGTTGCTATGGATGGTGGTGATAATGCTGAAATTACACTAATCGATTCAAATGGTTGCCCCACCGATCATTTCATTATGGGTGCTATTTATAAGAGCAGCTTGTCGGGCAAGATTCTCTTGTCACACTTTGATGCTTTCAAATTCCCCTCTTCAGAAGTGGTACAATTTAGAGCTTTGGTTACACCCTGCATGCCAACCTGTGAACCAGTACGTTGCGATCACGAAGATGTCAGTGGTGAATTTAAGTCTCTGCTATCCTATGGTCGTAAACGTAGATCTCTTAATATAACAGGTGAGTATTTAATACAATTCAAACAGTGACATTGATTCCCGTAATCAAAAACAAACAAAATAATGTTCAGCTGGTGATCACAATCATTGTCAACAGCAAAATAGACAGCACAACCATTGCCACCAGCCGCTGTACAATAATTGCTAAAGGAGCAATTCTGCTGTTGTTGTTTGTTTAATGATAACATTTTATTTTATCGCTTCATTTCAATGTTTCGTATACGTTTTTTCTAACTTTTTTTTAATTTTTCTTCATTTTCAGCTTCCTTCGGTAATGGGGCTGATGTTGGTAATCAAGAACATAATCACCAGCAACAGCAACAGCATCAGTTTAGAAGACAACGTCGTGAAACAACGAAGAAACCTAGTCAAGAAGATATGCTTTTGGTACAATCAATTCAGATTACTGACAAATTTGGCTTTGATAAACAACAGCAACAACAATCAAAAGGCAGTGCTTTCGATTCAAGTGAAACTGTATTCATTGCTGGTGATGTAACAACACAAGGATTCTGTGTTAATGCCATTGGTAAGTGAAAAGTTTCTTTTACTGCAAATACAATCAGACAGACACGGAGTTAGATACTGAAATTCACTACATACAACGGTATTTAGTAGAGATCGAGTAAAAAGAAAACAAAAATTTGTATTAAACATTATTATGGTCCTCATCATGTTTTAGAGACAATATTCTCTTGTTGACTTCTTTGCTGATGTTTTATTTTATTTTTAGTTCTTTTTATCTTTTTTGTTCTTCTTTTTCTTTCTATTTTCAAACTTAATTTTAAACGTGCCGAGACGATTAAGGTTTAAGGTTGTTCATTTAGGTTTTTCTTCTATTTCATTTATCTGATATCAGAAAATGTTTACAATGTTAGTTAAGCAGCCGTAGCCGCGTTATTTGTATAAAGTTTTTATTCCTTTTAAGTAAGAACTAAGAAGAGAAAGGTGTGCAATCAGGCGTTAAGCCTTGACGTAATTGTTTTTGTTATAATTTAAGTGTATATCTGATCTATGATTGTAAAATTTAATGACTTCCAGAATGAAAACAGTAAAAACTTTGAAAGACTTTTGTTGTGTGTCTCAAAAAACAGCGACAAGTGTACTTTGTATAGTAAGTTTTTTTTCGGGTGGCTGTTTAAACAAAACAAAAAACCTAAAGAAATAAAATAATGTGGGAAAATTTATTGGAGGTTTGGCTGGCTGTTATAATAAGGCAGATTAAGGATGATGTTGTAATACTGAAATAAGAGGAACTTAGTTAAGACAAAAACGATCCCTTTTACAACAACACGTAAACAAAAATCAAGTAATAGTGCTATATTCGGCTATCTTATATACCCTTTACCATCCATGTAAATATGAAAATTTCAGAGCCCCGTAACTCGGAAAATATGGCCTTGCTCGAATGTTTTGACTTAATATTTTTTTATTTTTTAAGTCTCCATCGAACCATATATTTATTTTTTTTTTATTGGAGTTACTTTATTGTTTCACATGACATAAAAATAATTAGAGGTAGGCGTGGTGTTTTGCCTGCTGCCTCGAAAGACATGCACCTCTTTTGACACTATATCTGATCGATTGACATATTTATTATAATTTCAACACGGACGGAAAGACGGACAGACGGAAATCGCTCAGTCGACTTCGCTATGCATAAGAAGTTAGCGTATATACTTTATGGGGTCGGAAATGGATATTGTAGAAATTATTCACAAAATACGTGATACAGATTAACGTCAGTACCTGCCATTGATGGCCTAACCTGACGGTGGTCTTACCACTGAGTGAAATACAAAGCGTCGACTAGCGCCCTCCATCGGACGTAGCCAACAGAGTTGCAATTTCAAGAACATGGCTTGCAGGATCATGAACTTCCCCTTGCTTGAGGGTTGGAGACTATCCAACCCCGTCTGTTGAGAATGCAACAGCACACTTTCCCTCTCTTCCGCGCCAGACCCGCAGATATTTTTTTTACCAACAGCCATTACGTGTATCTCGATGGGATCAGACCAATGACCGGCTACAGAGATGGGCGGCTCTCTGTATGGGCCACCGGTTCCCGTGGTACCATTTTATTTAGGCTATTATTATTCACACGTTTTATTATTAATTAAGGAAACTTGTAAAATCCTTCGACAGTACCTATCCAGCTTCAGTGCCTGCAACACCGGGGAAATGGTTCCCCCTCTACCCCCGAGAACCCTCGTCTGCATCTAGGTTAGGTCAGCACAGACTCTTGGTTCCCCTGGGGGGGATTATACACGGAATGAAAAACTTAGTTATACCCTTTTACCACTTTTTGTGGTGAAGGTTATAATAACAAAAAACAAAACAGAGAAATATATATTACCGCCACTGGCAAAAACTGCTAGAAACTTAGTAGATAATTTTACACATTTTTGTTAACTTGGCATTTATTAAAATTAGGAGTAAACGCGTCCCTCTCTAAAAACGTGAGTTTTTACTCAATCAAGTTATACTATTTTTCTAATATAATTTATAAATAATTTATTTAGAAATTTTAATATAAGAAACATTGGTTGAATAAATTTGTATTTGAATTTAAACCAGTGTCTCTTTCTTCAAAATCCAGTGCAAATCTTTAGTGAGACTAATTCCTGAGCGCGCAAAAAATTTTACGGGAATCTGATGGAACAATAAATTATACTATTTAAAGTAAGAAATGATAAGTGGAAAGCTTATTCTTTCTCGGAAAGAGAACTTTTTCTTTTTGCTTCCAAACACATTCAAATAGCTGCAAATGGCAACTGACCAGCTGATCTGCAATTGTTACATCTTTAAGAAGCATTTTGGTACTGTGAGATTTCACAAAATAGTAGCTTATAAATAAGAACAGTGTTCCTTCCTATGCTGTAAATTAGATAACTGAGCATATGATGGGTTTGAGTTCATATCCCAGCCGCTGCCAATTTAATAAATTAAATTTTCCGTTAAGTATTAATATTTCCATACCAGTACTTTCTTGGCGGATATTACTCTATAGTAGTCAAAATAAAATATAAGTATGAGTTTCATAGCTTTAATATGCCTAAATGACACTAGGGGCGCTACAGGCATGTGAAAAAAATATTTATTTTTATATATCGCTTTTCTTCGCCACCTCTTATCTATTCTCTTTTAAAGACAAATAGACAATTATTTATAAGGCATTGTTACCTGAATGCTATTTCTCTTAAAAATCACTATAAAAACAACCTTAGATTAAAATTTGAAATCTTTAAGCCAGTTTATTATTATTATTCTCATTTTTGTTTCCTTTTTAGGTCTCGTTGTTGCCGGCACTATTTTCCTATTGGCTCAATTAGCAGTTATAGCTATTTGGACTTATTTGCATCAAAGACGTCGAAAACTCCAGCCCTACAGCAATGAAGGCATTTGCAGTGCTTCTAACTATGGATCACACACAACATCGGCTGCATCTACTATGCAGGGTGGTAATATACCAAATGCGAGATCAGAGTCATTGTGTAAATTATACGAGGGTGGATTTGCAGCAAGGCATGGACGTCAATTTTAAGAAAGTTATAAAAAATTAAACACAATTAAATCGAATAGTATTTAAAAAAAAAAACAAGAAAAAAAATAAAACCACCTTGGAAAAATTAATAATGCTTGCCAGAAAATCAATAGTTAAAAAATAATAATTTAAAACTGGTGAGAATTATAACAGTTAACATTACGAACAAAAAATCAAGCTTAAGTATTTGGAAAGAAATTTTCCAACAAAAGCCATTTAAAACAGCTAAGAAATGCATAACAGCAGAAACAAAGTTAAAAACTTTATGGTGCCGGAAAAGCAAAAAAAAAAAATTAAAATAAAATAAATTTAATTATAAAACTCGAGGTCAATATTTATTATAATTTTAATAATTTTTACTTAAAATTAGGAAAAATTCTTAAATTTGTAAATTTTAAAGCAATTTAAGAAAAAAAAAAGTGCTTTAAAATAAAAAAGGAATAAATAAAAGAAAATAGTCTAAACATTTTAGGTTTTAAGCAAATTTTCTTTGATAGAAAGAAACATATAAGACAAAACGATTGGAAAAAAGGACGACTGATTGAAAATATAAAAAAACATATGTATTTTTATTTTTTATTTTATTTTATTATAATTATTCCTTGTGAAAAATGAATTAGGTAATAAGCAATTTAATTGATTGTAGCTTAAAGAAATAAATAATATGCATTTAAATTAATAAAACAAAAACATTCTCGGAACTAATTAAATTTGGCTTGATTAAATTGTAGCGTCAATTTCAACAATGTTATTAAAGATTTTTCAGAACCTAGTTCTTCTTCTTTAATTATGATAAATATTTTTGAAATTATTTTAAGCCAGCACCTTGCAAAATAGAAACTATAAAATATAGTCAAAATTATAAAAAATATTTCAAATTATTGTTTTAACAGTTAAAATTTCAAAATTAAAAGCTTTAACTAAAACAAGAATATTGTAATAAAAATTCCTGGAGCGCTAACTATAGACACTTAACCACACTTTCTAAGAACTAGGCTTTAAGTTAAGAATGTAAAAGCAAACAAATTAATGGTTGAAAAAAGAAATTATTACGATTAAATCAAAAATCCAGTTGAAGAACAAATTATAAAAAATAACTGGGACTAAATTGCAATATTTTATTTGATATCGGTCAACATTTTTAATTCAAGTTCTATTATTGAATGCCTTAAGTTACCCCTAATTATTAAAAAAAAAGAGTAAAAAAAAAATTAAATAAAATATTTCCACAAATTTTGCGAAATTTCCCTTAAATAGTTAAGTTTTTGCAATAACAATAACGTTTTTCATTACTTATATATTTTATTTTCAACATGCATATATTGCAATATAAATTAGTTTAATTTTATACTTTAATTAATATTGTAAGCAAATTAAATACAATAACCAATTAAATATTAAAATAAAAAAATCTTATTTTTCACTTGTCCTTTTTTCTATGTTTATTTTATATTTTTTTTTTTTTTAATAATTATCTATTTATTTTTTATAATTATTATTATTATATTTTATAATTAAATTCTTAAAAATTATTGAAAGTTTTCTCTTGCTAACATAAACGTGACTAAATAAAAACTTGTTTACTAAAAAATTAAAAAAACTGAGAATTCTAAAATCTAATTTATAGAGAATAGTGAAATTTTAGTCTTATTAAGTAAAAATGTTAAAATAAAAATATATAAGTATATTTTCTATTTAATAAAAAATATTTGTCTACTCTCTATATTTTTATTGGATAAATAAAACTTTAGCATTAATTATATATAAATTTGCAGTTTTATTTATATTTGTTTTAATGTAATCTCTTGTGTCAATTTGCCCAAGCTATTTGTTAGTGCAAATGAAGTAAAAAATATTTTAATATTGCGGTCAGCAGATGAAACTTGATCTTGATCTTAACTTTAACAAGACTGCAGTCGATATTTAAAGAAATATATTTGATCCTACACAACATTTAAATTATTGAAATCAGGTTAGCAAAAATTACAAAACTATGAAAACATTCGTTTTTGCTAAAACAATTTGAAAGTCGCTCAAAAAAAGGCTCGTGTCGATTGGTGTAAAGAAATGTTGCAAAAATACGATTGCGGTGCTTCAAAAGACGTTTATAAGATCGCTACACCTGACGAATTATGGATCTATGCGTATGAGCCCGAAACGAAACAACAATCGACCGTGTGGGTCTTCAAAGACGAGCAAAATCCAACGAAAGTTGTTCGTGGAAGAAGCACTTCGAAGCAAATGGTCGCCTGTATCTTCGGCAAAACTGGTCATGTGGCGACTGTTCCGCTTAAACAACGTAGGACGGTCACTTCTGAGTAGTACACTACAATTTGTTTGCCTGAAGTCATCGGAGAAATTCGAAAAACCAACAAGAGAAGACGAATCATTGTTTACCATGACAATACGAGCTCTCACACATCGGCTCAAACCAGAGCGCTTTTGACCGGCCAAAACGTCGAATTAATTGGTCATCCGCAGTACAGCCCTGACTTGGCACCTAATGACTTCTTCTTCTTTCCGCACATCAAGAAAAAACAGTATGAGAACATATTTATGTCTTCCTATAAGTTATAAGAACCAGGCATCAGAAATTAAAACGGAAATTTAAAAATTTTAAGTTTTTTTTTAAACATTGAAAAACACACGGGTACAAAAAAAATATTTAAAAAAACAAAAATTTTTTTGAAATATATACAGTCTGTCAATATTGAGTTTGCACACTGAAAACAAGCACGATTTTTTTAAAGTTTTTAGTAATTTCACAATAAAAAATGTTATATGTACATATTGCATAAAATTTATATATATTTACAGACATTTTGTCGAAAAGAAAATTATTAGGTTCAAAACAAGAAACAAATATAACAAAAACAAATTTTTCCTGTCAATAAACTCTGCACAAAAATTTCCTTGCACTTTTGGTTTCAGCAGACAAGTCTAAAATTCAACTCAAAAATTTTTAATATTAAGTATGAAAACCTATAGCATCTACCACACATTGTAAATGGTTTTTCATTGATCCTATTAACTTCTTAAGGTCATAATTCTTTGGTATTTTTTGCAACTCTTCTATAATTTCATTTTTAAGCGACCTGGAGCTTTTTCAAAAACAATCGTAAATTCTCTGCAGAAGTAATATCAGGGCTTTGGGCGGGTGTATCGAAGACGTGACCGCCATTAGTTAGCAGCCACATTCTTACCATGTGTAACTTATGCTTACGGTCATTGTCTTGATAGAATTTAAAACTTGGTTTGTTGTCCCTTATAAAACAAAATTTCTGCGCACTATTAATTAAATGGATTCGCAAAATTTCCAAATATTGACGCGGGTCCGTCGTTGCGTCTAAAAAAGCACGGTCACTAACTCATTGACTTGAGACGAAGCCCTAAATCATTATAGACATTTTTCCAAATTTAACTGTTAGAATATTATTTTGCTGCTTCAGAGATGTTAAAGCATTACGCTACACCCTTGACGTCCATCGTTATAGTATAACCTCATCTTCGTTTCATCACAAAATATCACGTCGTCTCAATATAAATTCGGCTGCGGAACGTTCCGAATAGTGAAGGAAGATCGCTTATCTTTATTTGCTTCTGACAGCAGGGTTTTTTTCTTTCTACTCTTAACGAGTATTTAATTTTTATTATGGTCTGACGCACTGTCTAGTGGCAAACAATAAAACCAAGCCCTTCCTCCAGCTCTGTCGCTAGTTGTCGCGTAGAAATTTTGGATTTTGAACCAGTTTTCTTAAAATGAACGGCTTAGCACGTCGGCTTATCTAATTTTTTCGCCCACCCTCTTGCTTTAATTCCAGTCTATTCTCTTTTTTAGTTCGGTTTATGACATTGTAAACTGTTCTCCGTGATACTAAAAACATTTCCGACAACTCGTCCGCACTCCTTCCCAGTTGGAGATTATAATAAATCAATTGAAAGACATCAACAACAATCTCTTCCCAGGAATATTAAACACTTAAAATCTTGTAATTTTTTTACGTGTGCAAAGTCAAAGTCCTTCACAAACTAATTTAAAAACTGTAAATCACTTCAAAAATTAACGAAAAAGGAAACAAAACATTTATTTACAGTGTAAAAGGAAGTTAAGATTTTATTTTGTTGTATTTCTCTTTTGTTTTGAACCCAATAAATTTTTTGGTATAAATATGTTATGAAATTACTAAAAACTTTTAATAAATCGTGCTTGTTTTCAGTGTGCAAACTCAACATTGACAGACTGTATATATTTGTAATGTACAATATAATTTTGACAATTAAGAAAATATAAACAAAAAACGTTTTTATGTACTTTATTTTATTTTTTTTTTTTTTTTGAGTATTTAAGTTTTAAAATAAATGGCCGACTTCCTAAACGCCTGTTGCAATGCATAATTTTAAAAAATGCGTATGCAATGCTAAACATGTTTTAAACGCAAGCTTGCGTTGCAGAGACATTTTTTGCATTTTATCGGCATTTAGGAACGTCCCTATGCAACTCATACGTAAAGCAAATGTCATAAACATGGTATAAAATTTAATAATTTTTTTTTTTTTTTTTTTTGAAAAATAGAGGTTACACAAAATTAATTATTCATTTTGTTGACAAGTGCTGAGGAATTATCTCAGGTCAAATCTTCCAAAAAATATTGATTTGCTATAGAAACCTATTAAAAAGAAAAAAAGAAGAGACAACTTTATTAAGGATAATAAAAATCCCGGAAACAAGTGATAAAAATTAATATATTTTTTTTTAAATTCATTGAATTTATGGATGATGGCATTTTTTATTCACATTTCATTTTAAAAATAACATTTTAAAAATGTTTGCATACAAAATAAAAATGATGCGTGATTTTGACTTCTGATACTCATTAAAGTGAGTTGCCAAACGATTAGGAACATTGTACGTTGCCCAAAAGTTTAGATATGCGTTTACGAAGTGTATGCATTGTAAATATGCATTGCAACTTGCGTTTAGGAAGTCGGCCAATATTTTTTGGTTGAAGTGACAATAAATAAATGATATTAACAACTAAATAGTCAATTTATCAATTAGTCTTGTATCAAGTTTTAACAGTAATAAGTTTTCTGATTGTTCTGCTTTCGGCGTTGCTTTGTCATAATAATAGGAAAAGCACAAAAAGATCTTTCCACCGATACTTGGGTTGCAGGCACTGCTAATGCTACTTCTGCAATTTTTTATGATACAGTAGATTCAAAATTTTAGCTTGAAATATGCAAAAATATTTTTTCCAAATGCTATTTCTTTATTTATTATTATAGCTTTTGAATGGTATGTTCGATTTTCGCATTTTTTCTGTTATTTTGGTACACATGTCTGCAATATATGTTGAGAATATCAGCCATTTTGGATTGTCAGTTTGTTTTTGACAGATAAAACGGTTAGTCGTGCTTTGGTGTGCTCTTCGATTTTTTACTATTCGAAAAAATGGATCAAAAAAACTGTATTAAGTTTTGTGTAAAAAATGAAATTAAATGCGCAAGTACATTTGAAATGTTGACTGTGGCGTTTGGCGAGTCAGTCTACTATGAGCAGAACACAAGTTCAATTGTTGTATAACCGGTTTAAGAAAGGCCGAGAAGTTGTCAATGACGACACGTCAAGTTCGGTCAAATGTGAATTTTTTGCTCACTGCTTTCTTCGGCGTTCAATGGCGTTGTGCATCATAAGTTCATGCCACAAGGTCATACGGTCAATAAGGAATACTACCTTCAAGTTAAGCGCCGTTTTCGCAAAGTTATGCGCCATTTCGCGAAGAAACGCATAGAATTGTGGAAAAAACAATCATGGATTTTGCACCATGATAACGCATCAGCTCACACGTCGATGCTTATGCAGATTTTTTGGCTAAAAGCAAAACCATTATCATGCCTCAAAACGTATTCACCGGACTTATTTCCCGCTGAATTTTTCCTCTTCACGAAACTGAAGACACCGATGAAAAGAAAGCATTTTGATACGATTGAGGAGATAAAAGAAAAATCGAAACAGAAACTGTTGGCGATACCGAAAAGCGCGTTTCAGAAGTGTTTCGAGGATTAGAAAAAACGCTAGCATAAGTGTATTATATCTGAGGGGGATTACTTTGAAGAGGACAAGATAGCTTTTGATGAATAAATAAATACTTTAAAAAAAAATGAAACAAAACGTTTTTTATTTATTTTTATTCTTAAAAACACGTTATGTTTTAAGATAATTTTTTCTTTAAACTTGAGAGATATTTACATAAATTTGTTTTTTAATTTAAATTGTTTTTTTTTTTTTTTTTGTACAATTTAAAGTATTGTTTGTTTTTGTTACAAACAAAATAAAAAAAATTGTCTAGTCCCTGATAAAAACCACTAGCTTGTGCTTTAGGTGACTTTAGATCTCAGGCATCAAGTTTTACACCTACCTCCCATTAAATTTTTATATAATTACTGCGTTTTCAAAACGATCATTTTTCATCGCATATCTGAATGACATTAAAATTGTTAATTGTTAATAAAAAAAAATCCTAGAAATTTTAGAACAGTGTATTTTTATATTTTCAAGTAAAAAATTTAAACAATATTTATTCATTTAAAATTTATTCATACAATTCAACAGTTACTATAAATACAGAAACTAAGATTATTTAAGTGATAACTGTTTTTGTCACATTCACATGTGTTTCATACTTATTTTTGTTGTTGACAGATTTAAATAAGTCTTTACAATAGAAGCTCTCGAATTGTAATTATTTTAAACCAAATAACTATTTTTTGAGCATCTTTAATATTTCCAGTTTAACCACAAGACAGCCACGAATAGTGAAATAATATTATTGACCAATTCGCCAATTGTTGGGTCCTTCTGGGTCCTTCTCATATTTACAGTTATACACATAAATATTATATAAAATTAAAAGTTATGCCTTCTACCTTTGTTATTATTATAATTATCATTATTATTATTTTAGTTGCTTATAAACTAAAGTTTGTTTTTATCTCGGTAGTTACGACTATTTGGGGTCCTCTATAAAATTTATATTTCATAAATTCTATCGTTTTTTTTTTTACTTTAAATAAGCAAGGATTTCACAATAAATAGAAAAAAACCAAAAATACTTTTCGTAGAATATTTTTCTTCTTTTTTTAATTTTAAACTTTTTTTGACAATACGCAATTAAATGTACGCATTAAATAAACTTAATATGATTGCAAATGAATTTTAAGCTTTTTTATTATTTTTACTTTCACTTGAACTTACCCTTAATCGATTGTCTCCAGTCGTCCAAATACGAGCGCCATAATCGTTGGAGGTTCCTATTACGTAGGTACCAGTGGAATCAAAATCAACGGAATTAATGCCAGCACTACTGCCGCCTAAGACAGCTCGGGGTTCAGAAGAACCTGTCAAATGTAATGCAAAAAAGCATTAAAAATAGTAGAATCGTAATAAATTTCAGAAACTCACCCTTCCCCACATCCCACAGTTTCACTTTACGATCGGCGCCACCCGTTGCAATGACACGTTCTATGGGACTCCAACGTACCGCATGCGCTTCGGTTTCATGAGCTTCAAACTTCATATTTATTTTGGAGGGGCAGGCAATTTTGTAAAAGCCATAACCTCCAACAGTATCACCTTGTGACGCATACATATCACCATCACTGCCAGCTTCTACACAATGATCACCGCTACTGGTATCACGATCGTCGTCGTCGTACTGATCACCACCACCCGCACCTTGAAACGAATGCGTTGAGGAATTACGATGATGTTGTGTAAACGGTGAATTGGGTTCACGAACAGCGTCTTCTAGATCTCGTTTAAGTTTATCCGAACGTTTTCTGAAAATTGATGGCAGTCTTTTTCTAGATTTTGTGAACAGTTGGTAGTAGGTATGTTTTTGGATTGTTTGTTTTGTAGAGTGTATTTTTGAAGGGTGGGAGAAATTTTGATATGTTGCAATTTTTTTCAAGGGGGTCAGTTTGTTTTTGTTTGTATATTGTTTCAAATTTTTACAATTTTAATATTCAATATTCGTCAACAGTTACAGACACACAATAATTAAGAAATAAAAAAAAAAAAACGAGAAAAAAGAAGAAAGAAAAATAGTGTTGGTTTTTGTTTGTATCTTTGTCGAGTAGTAAAACTTCTAAAAACAACTTTTCATCAAGTAAAGCAGTGGTAGTTTTTGTAATTTGCTTAGTTTAAAGAGGGAAGATCTTATTCTGTGGTATATATTTTTAGAAACAGATGTGGGTAAACGATTTATTTGATGTGTTTGCAGCAAAGAAAAATTAATAATATAATGGTGGTAGAAACAAATGTGGTTATTTATTTAATTATTTATTTATATTCGAATGTGTTAATAATATTTCATAAGCTTTGGCCAATCCAAGGCATAAAATACACCAGTGATATGTGATTTGTGAGATTGATTTTGCATGCTTTAACTTTTACACTCTCTTAAATTGTAGAAAATATGAACGTATGCTTGGAAATGTAATGAAAAATAATGTTAGCCTGACCTGCGATAGGTGAGAAGGCCTCCGCCCCCATTCATTTTACATTTGACTGTCTCAGAACTTTTCTTTATAATGAAATTTCACCATTTTTGTAGCCAAAATTACGGGACCAAATCTCGTAATGTTTTTTATTCAATATTTGACAGTCTTTCTCTTATGGTCGACAAAATCTGTTTATCGCCTATTCTCGCGAAATATAAATTTTGGTCACACGCGTTTACGCACTCTCACGAAAATATGATTTCAATGTAATGTCTGTCCGTATGTCACTCTGAAACTGTTTTTCTATAGCCGCTAGAATTAAAATGTGTTAGTTTTTTAACAAGAAAAATAATTAAAAATAAAAGAAATATTTAAAGTGTATTACTGTAGTGCACATGGGCTCCCCGACTGGTTTTTCATAATAATGTTCAAAACGTAGCGATAGTATTTTATAGCTAATACATTGGGATAATTAAATGCAAAAAATTTGAACTATGTGGCAACCTTTCATTCAACGGGAGAAGTTAACTAAGAAAAGGAGTAAATAAGCAAAATTTTTCGAATTTGATTAAAGCGTCTAGCTGTTTCTGGTGATTTACTGCCTCAAAAACTAGTCACTGAGCCCACTGTGTAGTGACGAGATTTTTACGTACGAGTACACGTCTTTAGTTTTTCAACCGGAGCAGGCAGATATTTCTTAGAACTTACACACAGTATGTAGAAATAAATTTAGAAATTAAAGGGAGTTATTTAAAACAAAGTATGTATTACTATGTCTGCAATAAGGACAAGTACAAAAAAAAAATTAAATAAAATTTATTGAAGCGCGTCCCGATAGTGATGGGATTTCGACGTATATAATCTTTTCTTTCAAAAAGTAGGATAAGAATCAAACACTTTTAATTGTTAGCAATAATAAAAACATTAAATTCAAAGGTGGCTCAAACATGATATAGTTCGTGTGTGAGTAGATCCTGCACTTGACTACCATTAGTCTCAAAATTTTTACAAGAATATAAATATTGTATAAACTGCAGTATAAATTGAAAATCGATTTAAATTGAACAAAAAATAATGTTGTTTATCTATTCTCAAAATCCTTAAGCCAAAAAAAATTTTAATGTTCCCTGACAAAAGTTAATAAAACCATAGACTATAAAAAACCTTTACGCGTGTGTATTTAGTGTCTGTCCAGTAACAAACAAAAATTAAAAAAAAAAATAAACGTGCAATTTAAGGCCAATAACCACAACTAAAAAATTGAAAAGCAAACAAAAACTTGTAATGAAATAAAAAATGAAAAAGAAAGGCATTTAATTTAATTTAGTCAAATTTAAGTACTGCTCAATTACCATTACTCATACCAAAATAAGCAAATAAATTAAAATAAACAAAACAGAAAAAAAAATAATGAGGAAACATTACAACTAAAAAAGAAATATAATAAAATAAAATTAATTTGAAACACACAACTAAACATAGAAGGTTAAGAAAATACAATGTATTTATAAAAACAAATCACTTACCTTAAGAAACTTTCGTTTTCCTCATTCAATTTGTCAGCATCCTTTGATTTGTAACGCATCAAACGTTCTAATAGACAACGATTTTCGTCCTGTTGAAAGGAAATAGAAAAAAAACGTCGTTTTATTTTTGAATACAATATTTGCATCCAAAAGTATTAAGCGTGTTATTATAATAAAAACAAATTTATAAATGAATATTTTATTGAATTTCTATTTTTTAAACAAGTTTAGCGGTCTTAGTTCTCCATAAGATGTTTGTCATTTTAATTTTTTTATATTCCTGAATAGTTAAGAAATAAATGCCAAATTGCGCAAGTATAAATGAATATATATGAAAAATTTGGATGCTGGCGATAAAAACAGTCAATAGTCGGAGATGGGAAATTAAAAACTGAAATATACGAGGGCTGCTATATATATTTCTGGCCTAGCAGCACTGAATGCTGCCAAGTGCATCCTGACATTTCCATTGGAAAGTTTGTCATTTTTAAGCATAATCGTAATCAAAACGTTTTGACGTACGACACCTATTTGTGTTGTTTACAGTGACTTGATAAAATTAATATAGAAAAAAATGGAATTAACTCGTGAACATTTTCGTGCCATCATTTTTCACAACTTTCGACGTGGATTATCACGACAAGAGTGCATTGATGAACTTAAATCTTTGTATGGCGATGAAGCACCATCCTATAGCACTGTGAAAAATTGGTATAATGGACATTTCTTCCACTAGCATACATTCGATAGTGCATATAAAACTGGCCGTAAAAAAGGTTTGTTCTCGTTGGATCCCGCACAATTTGAAAGTCACTCAAAAAAAGGCTCGTGTCGATTAGTGCAAAGAAATGTTGCAAAAATACGATTGCGGTGCTTCAAAAGACGTTTATAAGATCGTCACAGGTGACGAATCATGGATCTATGCGTCTGAGCCCGAAACGAAACAACAATCGACCGTGTGGGTCTTCAAAGACGAGCAAAATCCAACGAAAGTTGTTCGTAAAAGAAGCACTTCAAGGCAAATGGTCGCCTGTTTCCTCGGCAAAACTGGTCATGTGGCGACTGCTCCGCTTGAGCAACGTAGGACGGTCACTTCTGAGTGTTACACTACATTTTTTTTTCGAAGAAATTCGAAAAACCAACAAGAGAAGACGAATCATTGTTCACCATGACAATGCGAGCTCTCACACATCGGCTCAAACCAGAGCGTTTTTGACCGGCCAAAAAGTCGAATTAATGGGTCATCCGCCGTACAGCCCTGGCTTGGCACCTAATGACTTTTTCTTGTTTCCGCATATCAACGTGGTCAACGATTTTCGTCGCCAGAAAAAGCTGTTGAAGTGTTCAAAAACCATGTTTTAGAGGTGTCTCAATCGGAGTGGAAAAAGTGCTTCGACAACTGGTTTGAGCGCATGCAAAAGTGTATAAATCATGATTATAAATATTCGCATTTTCACTATTAGGCCAGAAATATATAGAGCAGCCCTCGTATGTATGTAACAAGCAGACATTGTAAAAACTTAACACTGTAACAGCAACCTTAAATTGATTTGGGTATAAAAATTAGGGAGTCTTAAACATCAATCACTTGTGCACAATGGGGTAGCATCGAATTATTTTTAAAATAAATCAGCAATTTTTAAAAGGTTGGAGGGAATTAGCAAAAAATTTTATATTCGTTAAAAAACATTATCTTTTTATCCGAAAAAGGTTGTAGTGGTTTGTTTTTTTAACAAAAGCTAATATTAATATAATATTTAAGTTATATAATATTAGAATAATGGGACGGATATATTATTCCATTTTTAAACACTTCACAACAGGTAGAAAAATGTTATATTTAAGTTCGGGCTGAAATCAACTTTGCCAAGACGATAAGATAGATAAGCTAAAGAAAACTGAAATAGCCAATCGAATGAAAATTTTGCTTTTGAAAATCAGCAAGCTCGGTCTATGTATTTCGAGGCAGCGGGCATAACACCAAATTTTATACCGTTCACCACAAAAAGTGGAAAAAGACTTTGACTAAATTTGTCATTCCGTTAGTAATTTCTACAATATCCATTTCCGACCCCATAAAGTATATATGTTCTGAGTTCTTATGCAATCAATCGAATTTAAGAGGTGCTATTGGAAATCAGCAAGATGGGTCGATAGACGCAGCGGGCAAAACATCGCGCCTACCGCTAATTTTTCCATATTATTTAGAACAATGAATTAACTCCAATCAAAAAAAAAACGAAATATATGGAGCGTAGAGAATGAAAAAATAAAAAAACATCGCCCATAATTTCCGAGTTATACCCTGTTCAGACATACGCTTTAATTTAGACAATTTAAATTGAGTAATTAATTTTGGTGTTCACGCATATCCAATTTAATTTACTCAAGTAAAATTTAACAGTAGAATATATTTCCGTTCAATAACAAGAAGTTGTTACTAGTTGGTATTGGAAAGTGTTTACTTCAATACTTAAAAAGAAGCAGCAAAAGATTAAAAATTTGTTACTACTTTTGTTACTGGCAGAACAACAGAACACACAAAATAAATTAATATATATTTAATGTTGTTATAATTTTCGGTAATAACCGTCGTCACTGGCTGTGTACTTTGGATGTTCGGCGAGCGCTTTCGATGTGATAACATCATTTTCAAGCCGCCTTTTTATTAAAACTGAAGAGAAAAGAGTGTTCAAAATAGATAGTGTTAAAAATAAAAGGTGGTGGGTTTAGGTCATTTTTGTCCGTTTAAATAGTATTATGCAGGTAGATTGCCTGATATCTGTCTTGTTTATTGGGGTAAATAGTTAATATTTGGGTCTTTTATTATTGGATATGTAAGTGTGACCGTCTGTGGGTGTTTTTCGTTTGTAAGAGTGTTTTAGTAATTTTAGTGGTGTAAAAATCGTGTCAGAGGTTGTGTTTACCTGTTCGTTAATAATATCTCTGTTAAACGTTCGTGTTTTGTAAATTTCCATGTTTTCAAGAATGTCTAGTCTTCGTCCTTTTTTACTTGGGTGTAATACTGTCATACATTCATCTATTTCCTTTGGTTCGTGTCCATGTGTGTTAAGGTGTTTTGCGAAATTGGAGTCTTCCCTTTTCCTTTTGTATGATCGTATGTGTTCTGTAAACCTTGTTTTTAATGTTCGTCCAGTTTGTCCGATGTATGTATGGTTGCAAGTACAAGTAAGTCTGTATACTCCGCTGGTGCTAAATTTATCCGTTGTTTCTATTGATGTCTTGAGATTGTTACGTAGAGTGTTGCTCGTTTTTAATGTTGTGTGTAAACCTTCTTTTCGGAAAAGGTTGGTTAATCTATATATTTCTGGTCCTGTGTAAGTAAAGATGTGTCGTCGTGTTGTGTCGATAGTTTCCTTGTCGTCTTTCTTCTTGTTTTTGTTGTTGTATTGTCTGAGTAGTTTGTCGATGGTTGTGTGGTTGTAACCGTTATTTTTAGCTATAGTGTAAATTGTATCGAGTTCTTTGTTGTATTTATCTGGAGCGAATCAACCCAATTTATTTAATATATTTAATGCTTTAAATTGAAAGTGTCTATTAGTACTTTCCACGAAAATATTAATATTACACCGTTGCTGGTGTGTCTTTTTTGCCATAATGTGCATGGTGATTTCAAAACCGAATATCTACAGAGGAAATTTTTTAAAACCACATAGCAGAAAATATAAATATCATGTATAGTTGTCGGTTTTAAATACAAAATATTTTGAATTGAAGCTTACCTTTGTATAATAGTTAGAAGAAAGCTGAGAAAAATATGTACAAGTAAACGCCAGGATAATAAAACAATAAACAAAAGAAATAGAACAAAACAAAACAAAAAGTTTTACAAAAAAGATAGAAAAATTTTGTCAATTTTGCAAAGTATTCAAAAAAGGTGCTCACAATCGATGACAAAGCTCTTGCAAATGCTAACTAAAAAAAGCCACTGCTCTCAAAAAGAAATATTTCAAAACGTTTAATCTTCGCCAGAACCCATAAGGAAAATCCCACTAATTTTTTTGGAAAAACGTGTTGTGGAGTGACGAAACAAAAATTAATAGGATTGGACCAGATGGCAGAGTCTTTGTTCGTCGTCCTCAAAGGCCAAGAGTTTAATCCTCGATTCACTCAGAAGACGGTAAAACATGGGGGAGGTAGCATAATGGATGTAAAAATCAATAGAAAAAAAAACCATATGGAGCCATGTGCTTTCAACTCCATGCTAATTAAGTAGAAATTCATGCAATATAATGACCCCAAACACTCCTCGAAACTACTAAAAAATTGGTTTTGTGCAGAGAAGATTGACGTTTTGTATTATAGAGAACCTGTGGAACGAAATCAAGGTTGAAGTCGCCAAAAAAATTACAAAAATATGGACGAATTGAAATCTGCCGCACAGAAAGCTTGGTATGATATCCCCAAAACAAAATGCCAAAAACTCGTGGAAAGTATGGGTCGCACGTGCGAGGCTGTCATCAGAAACAAAGGCCACAACACTAAATATTAACTGTAAAATGTTTGTACATACCGAAAAATTTAACAAATGTGATATTAAAACCATTTTTCCTCTTTTTTTAAGATTTATGTGTACAGCTCATATCAGTGCTGTTTTTTTATAATGATAATTATTTATTTATATTAATGAATTTCCACTTAAGTTTATAATGATATTAAATGTGAATAATAAACCTTTGAAAAAAACCAAAAACATTTTGTTTGTTAATAGTATTTCCAATATTGTAGCATGAGAAAGAATTCATGGTAAAATGTGCCATTTATATGTCCATAGCTGTAAGTATATAAATGCTTCACAACGTTTAATGCTTAACTCCATCTCTAATAACAATCATAAAAATCCATTAAGAAAATAATGACGTAATCAGGTCATAAAGAAAATTGACACGTACACCCACTTATTAACTAAACATTGAATAATAATTTAGAATGTGAAATTAATTTCAGAAATGCGTTTAATTTAATAATAATGCTGGCGTAGTGCTTGTTTGATATTGTATTTTAAGTTTGTGCTACGTTTTGTAACGCAGCTAACTTTAAAATTGTCTTTTTTTCACAAATATTTTGGTTTTTCTCTCTTAAATAAAGCCATACAGGCCAGTTCTGAAAATCACTTTTTGTCAAAGTGATTTCAATCTACGCACAAAATACACTAAAAATATGTGATTTTAAAATGTTTAAGTAAATGGCTGCCGATTTGAAATCATTTGCTTGCTATACCCTTCACCACAGGTGAAAAAGGGTCTATGTAAGTTTGTTTGTAAATTCTACAATATTCTGTTTGCAATTTCTACAATATTCATTTCCGACCCCATAAAGTATATTTTCTGAGTTCTTATGTATAGGATATGCTAAGGCACTAGATGAGCTAGAAAAAATATAAATACGCCAATCGGTCAGACATAGTTTCAAAAATTTTGCTGGTAAAATCAGCAAGATCAATTCAAGCAGCGGGCAAACACCACGCCTGCCTATAATTTTTCCACATCATTTGAAACAAATCTAGTTTAGTAAAGTAACTCCAATCAAATAATTATATGTGGTGATAGAGAATTATGGGCCTCTGAACTTTCCAATTATTGTGCACCATATATTTTAAATAATAAATATTGCTATCATTTAAAAACTTTTGAAGAGATCTTTAGGAAATACTAAAATTTTTTTAAAATGCGTAACCCATTGAGCGCCGATAACATTTTTATGTAAAACTAGCGGACCCGGCGAACTTCGCCTTGCCCCAATTTTAATCCTTCAGACAAACTTTAGAGTAATAATACAACACAAATATTTAAATTTTCAATGTGATTTATTGATGGAATCAGTAGAGAGCGTTTTGATGCACAAAATTTCATACAAAAAATCAATTTTCGATTTTTCCAATTTTCCGAAATTTTCCATGATTTACACTAAGAACTTTCTATTTTCTACTTTGGAAAGCCATTAAGGAACAATTTCGCGCAATATTTCATAAAAAACTCAATTTTCGATTTTTCAAATTTTTCGACTTTTCCGAAGGGATTTTCAAGAATTTTCTTCCGTAAAGACCTTCTCCTCGAAAATACGAATAACTGACAAAAAATTTTACAGAAATCGGCTAGCCGTTCTCATTTTTATTACATACTTATGCAGTACTAATTATTTTTTAACCAATTTCAAAATGAGGAAGGATGTTATACAATTCGGCTGAATGTTGCTTTTTTATCTATTTTTTAATTCTCTGTCGCCCCAATATTTGTTTTTTGATTGGAGATACTTCACTAAACTAGATTTACATGTAATGTGAAGGGTATATAAGATTCAGCATAGCCGAATATAGCACTCTTGCTTGTTTTTTTTTTAATTTTAAATAAAAGCAAAAAGTTTTTAATATTTTTTCTTACTTAATAAAAGCAAAAATTAAGATACAGTTGAACATAAGCCGAATTAATTTTATTCATGTAATAATTTGAAAATTTTTAAAACAAATTTATAAAAACGTAAAATTTGTATCCCTATTTTTAACATTTGCAGTATTGTTTTCTAAAAAAGTTTGCTTTGGTGCCACCATCTTTAAATTTTTCCAACTCTTATGATACATGAAAGTACCATTTCTATTAGTATAAAAAACCAATTTAGCCGCGTATTACAAAAGTTTTAAACTAAAACTGGTCTGGTGTCTGCGATAAAGCAAACAACCGGATTTGTCACAGATTATGACGACTTAAGAATATGATCTCACACAGATGGTCGGACGAAACAAGTAACACAATTGATATAAATAGGATACTACTAGAACCGACCTCACGAGAAACTTTAAAAACATTAGATAAAGCAAACAATAAAACATGGTGGTGGAAGTTGAAAGATTCGGGGATGTTTCAATTTGTGGAATTTTAGTCCGTTAGTGAAAATAGAGGGTTTAATGAAAAAGGAGAACTATCTTGATTTCCTTGAAAAAAAACTTGCCAGAAGTTGTAATCACGTGCGCATATCCGGAATAGCGAATAATTTTTTTACCAAGATGGAGATGCAAAACATGTGGCCAAAATATACGGCATTTACACTATGCAATTTTTCATAAAACTAACATGAAATTTTTGTTTATTTGTGAAGCAGGAGGAGTAAGCAATATGCTATTGCTGGAGTTTTAAGGGGATGTTACTGTTGCTAATGTTAACCTTTAGATAACGCATAACGCCGTAACTTAAATAGAAAATTGAGGGGAAATGCCTCAAAAAATTGCAAAGTGTAAATCCGGACATAGTTCATAATTGGCTTTCCAACCAAAGTTTTCAGTTAATTATATGGCCTGCTCAGAGCCCAGATTTAAATATTGTTGAAAATTTTAAGGCGATTGGCGGCACATGAAAGAGCTCCCACAAACATACGTGAGCTTTGGGAAAGGATACAGGAAGAATGGAAGAACATACCTAAACAAATAATTAAAATTTGGTTGTGAACGTGCGCATTTAAAGTGTGAAAAGAAATAAAGATCTATAGAAAAACTAGTAAAAATTAATATTAGTTTAAAAATTTCACGTTTGTTTAATTAATTAAACGTTAAATCAGAGAAGGTTTAATTTAGTTTAATAGGCTAAAAAAATTAAAAATTAAACTAAAATTATATTTAACATTCATCCATTATTTTACGCCACTGTATATACTGTGCTTATCACATTTAAATAATTAAGTTATTATTATATTATTGTCTATGATTTTTGTTGAAGCCTTCTTTAAGGCTTTTTTCTAGCTTCCTGTAAATTCACTTAATTCTTAGAGTGGCCTTCATCAAATTCGGAGAGTGTACCTACAAGCATTTACTCACATGAACGATATTTGCAGATAAGTATGAGTCAAATTTTTGATATTTGATAATTATTTGACAGTTTTCTTGCATAGAACCGGCCACCCTCAAAAATGCACGTTTCTTTTACGATTGAAGTTTTTTTTTAATGTTCGAAAAGCAGATCTTAATTAATTTCCGTCATTAAGCAGGGGCTTAAATTTCAAGCCAGTTGGTCTCACCGGTTGGCTTCCTATTAGGTGCAGACAAACAAAAAACATAGATTTATTTTTTAGATAAATGTCACAATATTCATTAAGCTCAAATACTTTTAAAAATACTAATCAAAATTGGTTGCTCTCATAACACAAAAAAAATTTTCTGTTCACAACCGCGCGAGCAATAAAACATAACATTAGCTCATTAATGTGCTATGGACAACTTTTTTTGGTTAAAAGCCAAAAATTTAATTATAGTTTTATATTTTGTTGTATTTATTGCTATTTTTGTGTCCTCAAGACAAATATGTAATTTATCAACAAAAACAATAATTACTCTTTCTATAGTTCTAAAAAATATAAAACATTTTAAGAACAAGTAAGAGTGCTACATTCGACTATGCCGAATCTTATATACTCTTCACCATTATTTGTTAACCAAATATACCATACTGAAGATTTCCCATCGTTTAGTTTAAATAAAAATCGTCATAATAATTTTGTTCCTAAGAATTTTGTTCCTAAGTCCCAATTTTCACGAAGCAATTCTTATTAATAAACTTATCACTTTTTCTTCTTTGAACTTGCCTTGTCGTTTTCACAATTCTTAGCTTATTAGCTTATTGTTTCAGCGGTTTAGCAACAAACAACAACAACAAATTTCAATTTGTGTATAAAAACATATAATATTTATCAGCTGAAAATTACGAATAAGATAGCAAAACGAATTGAACGAGTACATCAGCTTGTATACTCGTTTCTTTTCCTTGTGTCGCCCTCACCTACAAATAAAAGGGATAAGCCGATAAGAATTGCCTAGTGAAAATTGGGACTAAAGTAAAACTTTGCTGTGCAAAAAAAAGCTTTTTTTGAAAATTGTAAGTTTTCCTTAGGGTTGCTGACCCAACTTAATTAAATTAAGTTTTTATCATAAACAACAATCCGCCTAGTTAGTGCTACCAAGTTTAATTAACGTTTACCTTAAAAATAACCAGCTGCAGAATTACAAACGAAATTTGAAAAAAAGATATAGAAAAATTAGATGCAGGAGGCTTGGTGCTTTGCCCGCTGCCTTGAAGAACATAGAACGATCTTACTGATTTTTAACAGACTCCAAAAAAAAAAGCAGGTTATCAATTCGGCTGAATGTTGCGCTTTTATGTTTGTGCCTGCAGAAATCAGCCATTTCTGATCCGATTTTCAAAATTTTTGGTAATATAATAGATTATGCTTACAAATTGGTCGCGTTTTTAAAACAGTTCATAATCTTAAAAAGTAAAGGGTGTCCCTATACAACTTACATATTTTTTAAGTGTATTATGGACTGTAAAGGGCGCATCTGTAAAATTTAAAACGACTGCGTATTACTATAGCTCCCAAAAACAAAAAGTTATATAAAAATAAATCTAAAAATTAAAGGATGTCCCCACAATTGATGTAAATTTACTTATATGGGCCTATCTTTTAAACCGTTACAGACAAACGCTTGCAAATTTGACAGAATTTCGATTGCTATAGCCCTTATAGTAACAAGTATTAATTTTAAAAATTATAAATTAAAGGGTGCCCCAATAGTCAATTTAAATTTATGTTTATGGCCATACTTTTTAGCAGTTGTAGACAGACGCTTGAAATTTACAATAGTTGATGTAATTTCAAGTATGTGACCAAACTTTTGAACCGTTTTAGACAAAATACTGAAACTAATAATTCTTGCGAAAAAAAACCGACTTCAAAACAGATTTCATCTGTCTGCCTATAACAGTTCAAGTGTATGGTCTCATAAATTAGGTTACATTAACTATTGAGACACAATTATATCCCAAACTTTATACTTCTTCAACTGTTCAATAGTTTGGCAATATACATCAAGTTGCAGCAACTATAGCGTCACTCTTTAATTTTCAAATTCAAATTATATGCTTGCTGTTGTAGTAGGTTTAGCAATCAGGTTCTGTGTAAATTTTAACCGTCTGTCTGTAACGCTTCAACAGTTTGTCCATACACATTAGATTATATCAACTGTTTAATTTATAATGTAACATTTTTATACTTCTTATTATAACAAATAAAGTAATGGACATTCTGTCTAAAATTATGGTGTTTGTCTACAACGGTTAAAAAAATACGGCCATGTAGTATACATTATATTAATTTTGGGAACACCCTTTAATTTCTAAATTCAAGTTATAAGCTTCTTGTTATAGCGGACTTAACAACACATGTCCCTTGTAAATTTCAGCTGTCTGTCTATAACGGTTCAAAAGTCCGTCCACATATACCATATTATATCAACTATTGGAACACCCGTTTATTTCCAAATCCAAATTTTATACTTGTTGTTATAGAGGAGTTAGTAATACAGATTCTTTGTAAATTTCAATCGTCTGTCTACAGCTGTTAAAAAGTATGACCATATACCAAATTAAATGAACTATTGGTGCACCCTTTAATTTATAACGGCCATAGCAATCGATATTGCGTTATATTTACAAGCGTTTGTCTATAACGGTTCAAAAGATAGGCCTATATATGGAAATCTACAGTAATTATGGGACACCCTTTAATTTCTAAATTCAAATTATAAACTTGTTGATATAGCGGACTTAGAAATACAGGACGTCCACACACTTGAAATTACATCAACTATCGAAACACCCTTTAACTTTTAAATCCATATTTTATACTTGTTGTTATAGCGGACTTAGCAATACAGGTTCGCAGTAAATTTCAAGCGTCTGTCTATAGTTGTTAAAAAGTATGGCAATATACATCAAATTAAATGAACTAGTGTTACTACAATGGCCATACCAATCGACATTCTGTCCAATTTGCAAGTATTTGCATATAACGGTTCCAAAGATAGGCCCATATTAGTTAATCTACATTAATTATAGGACACCCCTTTATTTCTAAATTCAAATTATAAACACGTTGATATAGCGGATTTTGCAATATAAGTCCCGTTAAGGTTTAAGCGTTCTGTCTATAACGGTTCGTGGGGGCAGTTGTATAAAAGCCACATTCGCACGTTATGGGCTTTGTGTTTCGGATCGTTATCTTTATAATAATAAAAATTGTTCGCGATTCCTAATTTTTCTGCAGATTCTTTTAAATTGTTTTTGAGAATTTCTCAATACATCATCTGGTCCATATTTCCATTAATAATACACAAATTTCCCGGCCCAGCAGCCGACATGCAACCCCATACCATTATTGAACCACCTCCATGTTTCACAGTAGGCCGGAGATTACGTTGTAGAAGTTCTTGATTTGGTTTTCTCCACACGTATGAAGGGCCGTCAGATCGAAAGAGATTAAATTTCGACTCATCAGCAAACAAAACCGTTTTCCAGAAAGAAAAATCCTTATCTTTGAACTCATTAGCGAACTTAACTCTTTTTAATTTGTTTTGCTTGCTGATCAGTGGGTTTCTACGAGGCACTCTACCATGAAAATTGTGCTTTCTAAGAATATTTCTTATAGTTTCCGGGTTAGCGACTTTTTTAGGTGTAGCGATGCCAATTTGCCAACTTTGGTGCACTTATTCGTGGGTCTTTCTTAATATGTTGAACAATCCACCGCTCATCTGAGTCGGAAAATATCCTTTGTTTTCCTAATTTTGTCTTGTTTTCGACAGATTTTGTTAATTTAAACCGTTACACAATATTGTGGACCGTGGAGTGACTTCTATTTACTAGTTCACCAATGGCTCTTATTGTTTTTCCATCTTGGAAATGCTTTATCACTAATCTTCTTATGTCTACTGAAGTTTGACGACGCTGTCTGCCCATTGTTTAATTTTTTTACTATTTATTAATAAAATTATGTTGAATTATTATCAAAAGACTGTAAAACTTATTTTTTGCAAATTTTTTTTTGGCAAAAAACACCAATCTCTCTTAAATCTCAAACAAATTTAATGTTTGTCCCACTTTCATTTTGACATTGAATTTAGTAATTTGTTGTTGTTGTTGCTTTTTCAACAATAGTAACGGAATTTTGGTGTTGCTTGTTCGCGGTTTTGATGAAGCACAAAATAACTAAGATAATTCATTTTAGTTAAAAAAATTGCATAGTTCTTTTTAAGTTTTTTATGAAAGAAACAAAAGTATCAATAGATGTCCCAGTTTCATTTTGAGCAACTGTAAATTATAAGGAAAAACAAAAAAAAGTTGATCATTTTTGTAAAACTGTCAACACGCAATAGATTGTTTATAATTGTAAGTGAAGGGCTACTAAGATCATTTAATAAATTGTGTACAATAAAAGTATATTAAATTTATGTATGTTGCTGTAGTCATTGATAATTTAATAATAGTGTTCAATAATATATGAAAATCAATATGTTTATGAACATAAAATGATAAGACAGATTTATGATGTTTATGTCACTTTATTAGCAATATTTTTTTCTGAGATTTTATAAGAAATCTGTACTCTCAGTGTCAATATTAAACATGTATTTATAATGATGTTTACGAACTAATTTATATTGTTTTTCAATTTAATATAATAAAATAAATTTATTTGACACTTTCATATCCAAAATAATTTTCTTTTTCAACACAAATATACATTTTTAACACATGTCCTTTTAATTTTTTATACCCTTCACCACAAAAGGTAAAAGAAGGGATTGGAGTTACTTTATTCTTAGAATAGACTTGAAAAAATTAGAGGTAGGCGTGGAGTTTTGCCTGCTGTCTCGAAGGGCATGGACTGATCTTACTGATTTCCAATAGCACCGCTTTTGACACTATATCTGATCTATTGACGGGCGGATAGACGGACATCGCTTAATCGACTTCTTTGTGCGAAAGAGTTCAGAATATGTGTACTTTATGGGGTCTGAAGTGGGTTTTGTAGAAACTACACACGGAATGACAAACTTATATGTACTCATATGTGTGAAAGTGACTCTACCACCAAATAAACACAAATGGACTTTTTTTTTAAAGAGAAATAGCAGTTTAGGCTATCTATCTATTGAGTTATTTTTCGTAACCGCGCTACATTCTTTAGAAAAGGTATAAATGAGAGTTAAGACCGGTGGTGAAATCAGAAAGGTTTAGCCATTTTGTTAGTTATTTTACTTCGCCGGCGAATAAAATATAAAGAAGTAACGACAAAGGAGCTGCATGTTGTAATGTGAATTCTAAATATGTATTTATACCAAACAGAAATAAAAATTTATTTTTTTATTGGCGAAGGGGTCGAACACTAGACAACCAGATTTGTACTCAACGTGCTTACCACCTTGACTACAGCCTATAAATAGGCGTTTGTGTCTAAGTGCCTCGATTGGTCCGGTTTCAAATAGAAAGGCAAAACCGTGAATTCCGTACTACGCGAGGTATTTCTGTAGTATAAAGTTTATAATGTATTAACTTCGTACCAAGTGCATAAATTCTGTGGATTTTTTTTTATTTTTGGGGCTTTGACTGTTGATAACTTGCAAAAGCAAAGAGGTTGCTTGTGCGATTTTCTTTTTTGCTGATCGCATTCAAAAGCAAAATAGTATAAAACTTCTGTATCTCAACTGCTTCTGCTTTAAATACAACTGATATGTTTTCATAAGCATAGCCAGAATTATTGGTTTACTTTAAACAGTTAAAAATTGTGAAAGCACCCCTATCGTGAACAAAATGTGAAATTTTTGTTCCCATGAAATTTTCATTCCCCATGAAGGGAAAATTAATATCGTAAGTTTCATGGGAACGTTTGTTCCCGCTATCAATTCGTACTGAATACAAATTAGAAAGAAGAAAATATAAAAAGAGAAAAAATATTTCAAATTTTTTAAAGTTATAAAAAATTTAGAAATGTTAATGATTGAACCTATTGTGTTGTTGCAAGAGGAGGAGACACTACAACAGAGAGCAATTTTATTTCAAGAACGTGACGTGTAAGACGCTTAAAAGCCCATGAACTTACCCTAGACAAAAAATGTCCAATCAATGGACCCAAATGGGCTGTGGCAATACGGCTGCCCGCCTTACCTAGCCTAGACATTGGTACTGACCCATTTCAATAAAAATAATTTTTGTATTTTTCATAAAAAATCTTCATAAATTTAAAACCAATAGATCTCTTTGTTTTGCATCTTTACGAGCATAATGTCAGTCTGCACTACAGTAACTGATGTTGTATTAACAAAAAATGTGTTATGGATGTAAATATTCTAATTAAAACATATAAAACATATAAAATGTATGCAGTTCCCCAACAAAATTTAAGTGAACAATTATAAGGGAAAAGTGGAGAAATTTCGAGGGAAAAAATCAATCCCAATAAGGGGAATTTTTGTTTAAGTGAAAAATTGTTCACGTGAATTATATACGATTGCAATTTGGGAAAAAGGAAAAAAATTTCGTGCGAAAATATATTCATGATAGGGGTGATTAATACTGACTGCATTCTGTCAGCAATTTTATTTAAAAATAGTTTAGTATAACTATTTTTGATAAGTTTTCGTTAAGAAGTAATTGTAGTTTACTCTATAGAATAAAATAACCTCAACATTTTGGCGCAGTTGTTTTAAACATTTTTTTAATGCCTTACGGAAGAGGAAAAACAAGAAGAAAAACGAAAAGTTAAGGAAACCACGAAAGGAAGAAACGAAGTACTAAAGGCCTAAAGCATCCTCATTCCGGTACGCCTTTAGTATCTTTGTCGAAATATAAGGTGGTGTAGTTACAATTAATTTCCACAGGTTTTGATCGCATAAAGGAAGTATTAAAATATAAATCGGGATACGAATTTAGCTCAGGCGTAAGTCTCGATCATAAACTTCATCAGTTGCACAAAACTGGTGAGTATCAATTATTTTTTTAATGGACAATACGCAGAAAAAGACAGACGAACTGATAGACAAAGTAAGGGATTATAATTATAATGTTGGCTGTTTGCAAGTTCATGCCTGGACAGAACTGCATAAATTAAATTCGAACAAGAAATTAATTGAAAACCTTAAAGACAATTAAGAATAACAAGCCGTCAAACTTAGAAAAGGTGCAATACGTTTCATATATAGCTAGTGAAATAAATGACAGTAAATCGAAAGAAGTAGAGTATCGGATAGAGGATTAAGAAAAGACTAAAGGAGTTTTGAAGGAGTATATTAAGAAGATAGGGGCGCAAATAAAATTTACGAATGATTTTTAAGAGAATCAGAAAAAAGAGAACCAGGAGATTCGGTTGCAGATATATCAGAAAGGGCTGAGTGGAAAGGATATAGCAAAAACAGTGAAGTTAGAACAGTTAAATAGTGAAAAAAGGTGACAAAAGCCTGAGGATATCACACATAAATCAAGATCTCCAACCACATCGAAACGCAGAAAAGGGAACAGAAAGACCAGTAGTTATTGACTAAACGCAGCAGGAAGAACCAAGAGAAAAAGTGGTTCGAATTTCGGACAAAGTTAGGAGCGTATTATCAAGCGCAACAAAAACTATAAACAGAGGATATATGGTATAAACACAACTGTGACGAACGACGAATTACGCAGAGCATTACGAATTCGTCATTTAGCAATCTTTGCGTAAATTCATCGACTCAATAAGGACGACAAAGTTATTTATAAATAAATTTGAAAATATATTTTTTTTTTACATATGTATGTGGTATGGCTAGAGTGACCATGTATTTAAAAAAAGAAACATTATTTTTTAATTAAAATATTTTTTATAAATGAATTTTTAATATTTTTTCTCAGTTTTTGTATAGCCAGTAGAAAAATGTAGAACTATGATAGTAGAGCATAGTTCGTGCTAGTGTAGGTAAATATTTCGCTGTCAACCAACACTTATATTAAATAACGACTCTGTACAGTGTTTGAATTCCTACTTTACCTACCTTTTTTTTAAATACAGCTACGGCTACAGCTCCAACTTTTTCAAGTAGAAGTAGCGGTAGACGCTGTTTTTTTTCGAAGCATTAAAATTTTTGAGCTACAGCTACTTTTCATAAAAATAAAGCGACAAGTAGGAGTAGCAGTAGACACTGTTTTTTTCCGAAGCATTAAAGTTTATGAGCTACAGCTACTTTTCAAAAAAATAAAGCGGTATGTAGAAGTAGCCTCTTTGCTACTTCAGTTAAAGTATTGGTAGGAGTACAAAAAGCAAAAATATTCTACTTCATTTTTTGCTGCTATTTGAAAAGTAGCCAAAAACGAAAACATTATTTCTTGCTACTTTGTGTTGATAATGAACATACTTTTTGGCTACTTTATATGAATACTTTATGCTTGGAGCTACGCAATACAAATATTTGCTTCTGGCTACTTACCGACAATAAGAAGAACGAAGAAAGAACGTGTGTTATTTTTTTTTTGGATTTTTCTTTTGAAAATTGTTTTACACTCTTTTAATATCATGAAGCGTTGCTACGCCCTTTTGACGATATATAAAAAGTTTTTTACCTATAAACAACAAATGTTTTTAATTTATTTTGTACTTTTTAAGGTATATCACTTTAAACTGAAATAGCCCCTAGATGAATAGCGCCAATAGAATGGATTTGGGCTTATTTCAAAAGCAATTTTCTCTTACATTTTAAGAACATTTCCAATAAAAAACTTTCTTCATCACATTAAAGTCAAATAAGCCCAAATCTACACCAAATGAAAATATCATTTCCCATCACTGAAATGCAGCACGAAATTTTATTATTTTTTAATTCCCTGTCACCCTAATGTTTGCTTCTTTGATTGGAGTTACTTCACTAAACTAAATTAACATAGATGGTGAAGTAAGTATAAGATTCGGCATAGCCGAATTAGCACTCTTACTTGTTTGAATTAAGATTGACAATTCTATCAAAAGATATACAAAAAACGTAACAGTTGTTTTTTTGTAGCTACCCTATGTACATTGTGAAAAAACAAAACGAATATGTAAAACCAAATAATAAGACACGATAAGAACTAGAGTTGCAATATTCGTAAACTATAAGTGATGAAAGGGAAATGCTAAAACAGATTAATTTAAGAAAATCAATGGTTTTAAATTGTAGACGTATCACTGAGAGTATTAACTGTTACAGAGGAGTAACACAGTATTTTTTTAAATCAAATAGCATAAAAAAAAAGTACGATCGTAACAACTTTTCCATCACTGTTACAAATTTAAAATTAAAGGGTGCGTCAAAAGTTCATTAAATTGGATGTGTATGGCCATACTTTTGAACAGTTGAAGACAGACGCTTAAAATTTACAACGAACCTGTATTGCTAATCTGCTATAACAACAAAAATTTGGATTTGGAAGTTAAAGGGTGTTCCAATAGTTAATGTAATTTTGTGTATGTGACCAAACTTTTGTACCGTTATAGACAAAACGCTGCAACTTAAAAGGGACATGTTTTGCTAAGTCCGCTATAACAAGAAGCTTATAATTTGAATTGAGAAATTTAAGGGGTGTTTCCAAAGTTAATGTAAATTGTTCTGTGTGCCCGTATTTTTTGAATCGTTGTATACAAACACCTTAATTTAAGATAGAATGTCCACTACTTTATTTGGTATAATAAAAAGTATAAAAACGTTATATTATATATTAAATAGTTGATATAATCTGATGTATATGGGCAAAGTGTTGAACCGTTACAGATGGACGGTTGAAATTTACACAGAACATGATTGCTAAATCTACTACAACAGCAAGTATATAATTTGAAATTGTTGGAATTTGATGTAAATTGCCAATCTATTGAACAGTTAAACTAGTATAAAGTTTGCAGATATAAGGGTGTCCCAATAGTTAATGTAAACTAATTTATGTAGCCATACACTTGAACTGTTATAGGCAGACAGATAAAATCTATTTTGAATTCGGTTTTAAATTAAAAATTTTTTTTATTTTAAATTAAAAAAAACTGTTATAGTATTACATGTTATTTTAATTGTTTACGAATTTACTTTATTTTGCCCCATTGTCGAGAGTGTGAAACAAATTCCAAAAGAAAAAACGAAACAAAATAACACACGTTCTTTCTTCGTTCTTCTTATTGTCGGTAAGTAGCCAGAAGCAAATATTTGTATTGCGTAGCTCCAAGCATAAAGTATTCATATAAAGTAGCCAAAAAGTATGTTCATTATCAACACAAAGTAGCCAGAAAAAATGTTTTCGTTTTTGGCTACTTTTCAAATAGCAGCTTTTTTTTCAAATAATAGCTTTTTGTACTCCTACCAATACTTTAACTGAAGTAGCAAAGAGGCTACTTCTACTTACCGCTTTATTATTTTGAAAAGTAGCTGTAGCTCAAAAATTTTAATGCTTCGGAAAAAAACAGCGTCTACCGCTACTTCTACTTGAAAAAGTTGGAGCTGTAGCTGTATGTTATGGTTTGCTCTTTAAATGTGACTTCAGCAGTAGAAGTAGCTGGATATTGGCTACTATTTTTAACAAATTTGTGTCTTAAAAAGTAGGCCTTTTTTTGTCGCTACGGCTACTTTTAGAGTAGCTTTTTAAACGCTGCTCTGTAGAGAAATAAATATTTAAAAAAATGTATGAAAATATTAAAACTTCTCATATTTGATTTTATCTAAATAGTAGTTAAAATTCATTAAAACCTTGTAGATATATACGAAGAATACTGAAGAAGGTTGTAGCGAACCAGAAATTACATTTGATTCTGCTGGTATCTTAGTTTTACTGTTATGTGTAGAATTTATCACAATTAATAACGGACTTAAGTTAAAATAGAAATAATAATTCACTTATGCTGATGGCATTTCATTATGTTCGCCGTAAACACTAAATGTCAAACTCCATATACAAAAAATGTGTATAATTTTTTTATATGGTGTTTGACATTTAACGTTTGCGGCGAAAGTTAACGAATTCGCCATTGCGACCTAGTATTATTTCGCCTTGAAATCTAGTTTATTAAAGTAACTCCAATCAAAAAAAAATATGGGGCCGAAGATAATTAAAAACAAACATCAAGTAACCATATTGGCGCTCGCCTATATTTTCCGAGTTATGGGCATCTGACCTTTTTTTATAGAAAAGTGCGATTGTGCGCAATATTTTTATAATATCAATATGGGTATCATTTAAAAGCTAAAAGCTTTTTAAGAGAAGAGCTTTCTAAATTATACCAAATTTTTTTTTTAAATGCTAAACCCATTAAGAGCCGATGACATTTTTATTATGCTACAATAATATTATAAGGATTCTTGGCGTTTATATCTTAAATATGTTCTTAGGGTTATTTATGTCTACAAATTTTGGAATTAATTTTATGTTAGATTTTGCTGATACCTTAAGCGCGCCTGTTGGGTTTAAACTGCAAATACACTTGATCTTGTGTTTCTGAAAGTACGACTGCCGTTGAGAATATTTTTTTGTTGTTAGAGTTTATTGGCAAGTTTTACTTTAGGGTTCAAAGAACTCTCAAATAAATAAGTGCGGAAAATTGCCGTGTGACTAAGTCGTAATCCGGTGTAAAATGCTACATCTGACGGAAAACCGTAGATTCAAAATCTGCAGAAATCGAAATACCATAAAGAGTAAACACCTATTTTGAGAAGGCTTCTTTCAGTGAGTATAATGTACTAAGCAGAGCGAATTTGCTGAGACAGAAGTTTATCACTATAGACCCTCTTGGTTTTAAAACTGTTGCACATAAAAGCGGTCTGTGACAGAATGTGCTATGAAATTTGTTTCTTGTTCTGCATTTGGATATGCTGAGAAACATCGTACAATAAAAATCAATTCTGTTCACTTACTTTATTATCTGTTATGAAAACTTTAAACAATTTTACATATATTTCTTCTATGGAAAATAAATTTGGAATTTTTGCAAAACAATTTCTTTACAATAATTTTCGATATTTTAGATTGATTTGACAGTAAACATAAAATAAATTTGAAATCAGAGTTGTTTGTTTATTATTATTTTATAAGAAATAAATTACTACAAACAAGAAAAGGCTGTGCCGAATAATTGGTTCCGAAAGTTTTTTTTTTTTTTTTTGACAACCGGTTTTGACGGTTTTTTAAATAATTTCCTTCAGTTGCTATTCGTGTACATAGCGATTGTTTGTGTAATTAAAAATTATAGTTATTTTGTTCCATTTACAACTTTATTTCCATGATGGCTTTTTAAACGACTGCTTAAGCCGGTTGTTGTATCTCCTTAGAAGCTGACTATATTTTTAACCATAAATATCTATATGTATGAAAAGATGTTTTCATTATGTGTGATAAATTGCAAATTAGATGCAGAATGTTTAACTTGTGAGTTTGCGGCAGATTCGCAAAAGAAAGCAATGATAATCATTTAAGGAAACATTTTGAACATTTATATATTCAAAAGTCGGAAAATCTCCTGTTTTCGTTTGAAATTCACGCACAAGAGAACAAAGACCGCAAATTCACCATAACGATATATTCGAAATTTTCAAATACCGTACCAATTTTTTAACTCAAACTCTGGGAAGAAATTTCACCGAGTTACATATTTGACAACTGACTTAACAGTTACAAATAAGCTTACCTGAACTCCTCTTAATTTATCTTCAAGTGCGCTAAATGCCAACTGCAGTGCAGTATATTCATCTCTTAATGTGGTATTGAGATTTTTCAATTCTTCTAGGCTGGTTTTAAGCATTTGAACTTCAGCTTTTAAGGAATTATTGGCAGTTTGTTGTTCAGTAAGACTATAAAAAAGAGAATACGAATAATTATAAAAATTAACATTAATAGTAAATTATTTGAGTGATGCTTTAGTGTTTGGTTTTTTAAAACAAATTAATTGTTGACGGAATTGTTGGCAATTTCGCGCTGCATGCTACACATTGAGTTCGAAACTCTACAACGCATAAAATTTCTTAGTATCCTATTTAATAAAATAATAATTATTAACGTTATCTGCAATGGATATCTTAGAAAAAATAAATATATTTTTTTAAAAAATTTATGATCAAAAAAATTTTTAACTATACAATTACTGTTAGTAGAGCACATCCTAATTAAATAAATAAAAACCTATTGAGCAGTATTATAAACTGTATAAACAATATTCAAGGTATTAACTCTCCTATAGTAAAATAGCACTTCTGCACCCTCGTGAAGAGGCCCATCTCCCCCAAGGGTCAACAGATCCACTGGAGAAAGGTACTTTGCTGTCTGAACGGCCTCCAGACTCGAGGCTTAAGAAAAACAACCTCTCACTAAACTGTTTTCCATAAATGAGTCTATTCGACTAAAATCGAACGCACCGTATATAGAACTACAAGAGGGCCTACGGAACTCTCCGTTACGCCCTATATAGGGTCTCAAACCGAGGCACGCAACTAAGATTTGCCTCTCCCATCTCCTTAGCCTCTCCATCTGGGCTGAAGAAATACTAAACTAAGCTGGAAAGGCTAAGAGATGAGAGGACGTATGATCTGGCGGTACACCAAAAGGCGCACTTTTTTGACGAGTCCACCTTTGCGCTTTAGTACACCCTATGCACAGTAGTCCCTCTTGCTGCTCTCAAGCACATTATCAATGTGCCGATATGGCTCAAAGTTTTCATAGAAGATGACGCTAAAATACTTTAACCTATCGGAAATCCTGATAACGTCGCTTCCAACTCTTAAGCACGATCTGAATGATCAGCATTTAGGGTAAATATTTTTACGCCTTCCCTTAAACATCATAGCGACAGTCTTAATGATCTTTTGAAATAGTCTGTGAGTGAAGTCAAGTATTGATTAACTCGTTCGTTAACAGTCCTTGCCCTTGCTCCTAAAGAAGCAATAAGGATGTCAACAGCATAGATCAACAATAGATCTCCCTGTGGGGGAGAAGGTATATCTGATATGAAGACATTATACAAAACTGGAACCAGCAGTGTGGTACTCCTGCAATTTTTTTAATATAAACGCTATTCTTATATCTTTAACTTAATTGATTGAATGAGAATTATATCTAATAAAAAAAGCTTCTTTCAAACTTTAATTTATATTTCATCTAATGGTGATAATTAAAAAATTCGCTTTATCTAATTAGGTATGTATATCGCTCATTTACTTCAAGAACGTCATAACTCCAAAAAAATCATTGCAAGGTAATCGCAGTTTAAGATTTTGATTTGTTTTCATTAGTAAAATAAAATATAGTTACAAAAACAATTTAAGAAAATTTTCATCAATAATATATTAAAGTGGAGGTCTTGGACAAACTATGTGGGATGTTTGAATTATGACATTCTTGCTGTAAAAATATATTTTCGATACTGTGTCGTAAACTAAAATATGTGGTTTTTGTGAAAAGAAAAACGGGGTTTCACTTAATGTTTTTCATCAACACAGTCATAATTGAAAATAATACATTATAAGCGAAAAGTCGATACATTTTAAAAATATCTTTTTTTTTCATACATAAAGTCACAAAACGAAATGTGATATATTTTTACGTTATGGAGTTTACTCCACAGCTCAAAATGTGTCGTTCTTATTGACAAATAAAGATCCGAACATAAAAAGAAATAACGACTTATTTTCCTAAAACGTGGAAAGTACAAAAGAAATAATGATGAAACTTATACACAATATAAAGCATGAAAAGGCAAACAATTCGTTATTATTAACTTTCGTTATTATAACTTTTTGAGTTATAACATACCTATTTTCTGAAGAGGTCAAGTACAAATAACATAACTGAAAGTTTTAGATGGAAGTAGATCGACTTGTTTACATATCAATAATTTTTGAATGATTATGTTTTTTGATATATTTTTTATTTTTTGTTTAAAAACCAAGAGCTTAAGAATCACCCCATATTTTGTATACCTGTGTGCCTTTTCGGCAATTGTTTGTTGTTGTTTTTCCATTTTAATATTTAAGTCTACAATTAACTGGGAATTTTCTCCTTTGCGTTTATGCAAATCTGTCAACTCTTCCTGTTGAGCCAACAATTTCTTCTCCAAGGCAGCAATGGCCAATTGAGCGGCCGTACTATCTTTGCCGCCCATACCGCCACCTGTTGAGATCGCTGCCCGTAATTGCTCATTTTCAACAGAAAGCTTTAAATTATCCGATTTCAATTGAGCCACATTGTCCATCAACCGGTTGTCTAAAGAAAATTAAAAATATAAACAAAAATGTAAAACCAAACATATTAAGAATAAAAATAAAATTCTTCACACAACGACCTTGGCCACCGGTCTTTAGGCATTTTTTTTTAATTTTTTTTTTTTTTGTTTTATTTTATTTTTATTGTTGTTAAAATGCTCCATCATTATCAGGTATATTGAGAATACTACAACAACAACTTACTCTGTTGTATGATCTCTTTAAAGGGCACCACATCTCGACGATTACGTTCACGCAAACGGTGCAATAAAGTCTGACGCCACTCTGGATCTTCATTGGCCATAATTGACACTGTCGTTCTTTATTTAGATTATTGTTTTGGCTGCGTATAAAAAAGCTATAACGAATTGACAACTTTGATATATGTATTTCCAATAGAATTTTCTGTTTTTATTTAAGTAATAAGCGTCAAGTTCTAGCACATAAACATATATTAAAACTGTAATTCCCGCTATTGATGCTTCTGCGAAACCAATTAATTGGCACCTTAAACTTTACAAGAAATTCCGCGTTTTTTATTGTATTGGCCCGTTTCATTTACACCCATTACTATTTATTGTCTTCAAGAAAAACAATCACAACCACGTGCTCCTGTTTCTATATATAAATACTCTGCAGTTTTTTTTTTCACAAATTTGATTATTTTAAAATAAAGCAAAGAACTAGTTAACAAGTTTTAATATTTGGTTTTTGTCTCTTGTCTAAATGCAAAATATGTATGAAACAGATTTTACGGTCAGTTTCTAATATTTTTATTTTGTTTATTATTTGACATTTCAGCAATGACTGATTGTGTTATTGTTGGTGTTTTTGTTTTTGTTTTGATTATACACCATCAATAATTGCCGAACACTTCCGGCAATTTATAATAGTGCTACCATCTGTGTTTAGTACAGACATACACCATAATGTTGCCAACTGAAATTAAAATAACTGTTACGTTTAAAGGATTAGGCAAAGTATTAGACTACAAAACTGGTAGAACGGTATGAGGTTTTAGTTTTGTACTCGTTGAGGATTTTCACTTTTTAACCGACTTCAAAAAACGAAGGAGGTTATACAATTCGGATGAATGTTGCTTTTTTTATATGTCACTGTCGCCACTTATGCTCATGATACAGCTTTACTAGCAAGTAATGATGATAAAAGGGAAGCAAACGAAGTGGTCTTAGTACATTTGGATAATGTTTCAACCTGGCTTAAGAAATGGTATATCTGTGTTCATGCCGAAAAATCTAAGCATATTACATTCACACTAAGAAGAGGTGATTGTAATTCAGTTTTCTTAAATAATACCAGAAGTTCCGAAATCAAATTGTGTAAAATATCTCGGTATGCATCTAGACAGAAGACTAACGTGGAAAGATCATATCAAAGCTAAGAGAGATCACCTCAATATCAAAACTAAGCGAATGTATTGGCTGCTTGGACCCAGGTCTGAAATAAGTCTAAATAATAAAGTTTTACTATATAAAGCAATACTGAAACCAGTCCGGACTAATGGTATACAACTTTGTTGTACAGCGAGTAATAGTAATATTGAGATACTACAACGGTATCAGTAAAAGACTCTTAGATTAATCACAAATGCATCGTGGTATCTAACTAACAAGAACATTCATAACGACTTGAGCGTATCAGAAATTAAAGAGGAGATAAATAATTTTAGCTCTTGATATCTTGAAAGACTTAGCAATCATTCGAACACACTTGCGATCAATTTACTAGATGAAAGTTACGAAATTAATAGAATGAAAAGGTATTATATGTTGGACCTTCCTTTCAGAAAGAAATATTGTATTTATGTATATAATGTGAATATGTAAAAAAAAACAACTTTAATATTTATAGCTAAGAAATGTATAAAAACTTTTGTATTTTGTTTTAATCTTAATGAAGATTAAAACACCTGTAATTATTATGATTTGCTTATTATTGTTAAATAGATTGCAAATAAAAAAACCAAAAAAAAAAACTTGTGCCTTCAGAACTCAGTCATTTCTGATCCGATTTTGAAAATTGTTGGTAATATGATAGATTATACTTACAGATTGATCCCGTTTTAAAAACAGTTCATAATCTTGAAAATTAAAGGGTGTCCCCATACTACATACATATTTTTTACGTGTATTATGAACTGTACAGGGCCATTCTGTAAAATTTAAAATAAATGCGTATTACCATAACTCCCAGTAACAAAAAGTTATACAAAAATAAATCTAAAAATTAAAGGGTGCCCCCATAATTGATGTAAATTTACTTCTATGGGCCTATCTTTTAAACGTAATAGACAAACGCTTGCGAATTGGACAGTATGTCGATTGCTATGGCCGTTATAGTAACAAGTGTTAATATTATAAATTAAAGTGTGTGCCAATAGTTCATTAAATATGAGATATATGGCCATACTTTTGAACAGTTGTAGACAGACGTTTGGAATTTACAACGAACCTGTATTGCTAAGTCCGCTATAACAACAAGTATAAAATTTGGATTTGGAAGTTAAAGGGTGTTCCAATAGTTAATTTAATTTTGTGTATATGACTAAACTTTTGAACCGTTATAGACAGAACGCTGAAACTTAAAAGATAAGTGTATTGCTAAATCCGCTATATCAACGAGTTTATAATTAAAATTTGGAAATTAGGGTGCCCCATAATTGTTGAAGATTTACATATATGAGCCAATCTTTTGAACCGTTATAGACAAACGCTTGCAACTTGGACAGAATATCGATTGCTATGGCCGTTATAGTAACAAGTATTAATATTAAAAATTATAAATTAAAGGGTGCGCCAATAGTTATTTAATTTGAAGTATATTGACATATTTTTGAACAGTTGTAGACAGACGTTTAAAATTTACAACGAACCTGTATTGCTAAGTCCGCTATAACAACAAGTATAAAATATGGATTTGGAAGTAAAAGGGTGTTCCAATAGTTAATTTAATTTTGTGTATGTGACCAAACTTTTGAGTCGTTATAGACAGAACGCTAAAACTTTAAAGGGACATGTATCGCTAAATCTGCTATGTCAACGAGTTTATAATTTGAATTTAGAAATTAAAGGGTGTCCCATAATTACTATAGATTTACTTATATAGGACTATCTTTTGAACCGTTATAGAAAAACGCTTGTAAATTTGACGCAATGTCGATTGCTATGGCCGTTATAGTAACAGCTGATAATATTTAATATTATACTCGAATAATATTTGAAATTAGTCCGCTATAACAAGAAGCTTATAATTTGAATTTAAAAAGTTAATTAATGTAGTTTGTTCTATATGGCAAACACATTAATTGTAGACAGAATGTCCACTTCTTTATTTGGTATAATAAGAAGTATAAAAATTTTATATTATAAATTAAATGTTTGATATAATCTGATGTATATGGGCAAACTATTGAACCGTTATAGACAGACGGTTTGAATTTACACAGAACCTGATTGCTAAATCTACCACAACAGCAAGTATATAATTTGAATTTTTAAATTAAAGGGTGACCCTATAGTTGCTGTAATTTGATGTATATTGCCAAACTATTGAACAGTTAAAAAATTTGAAGATATAAGGATGTCCCAATAGTTAATGTAAGAATTATTATTTTATTCCAAATAATTTTGCAATCTACATGTAGGTTTTTTAAAACAAAACATTTTATATTATAATGTTTTGCGTCAATTCCAATACTACTCTATAAATAATTAATTATAGGCGACAATAGTTTGTAAGTTATTTGGCCGTGCATTGTGTTGGGAGATTATTAGCGAATATGTGTTTTTTTTCAATTTCTTTTTTTGTTTTTGAACACTTAACAGGCAACTCCAGTGCAAACTTATATTAAGATTCCCTAAAATTTAGAGCTTTATTCTTGAAATATTATACATTTTAGTCGGCAGTACTGTATGTAATAGACAATAATATAAAAATCTATCGCCCCAATTGCCTTTGCAAACTTGATTTCAACACTAACACGGACGGGCAGACGGATATCGCTCAATCGACTTCGCTATGCATAAGAACTCAGAATATATACTTTATGAGTTTGGAAATGAATATTGTAGAAATTACAAACGGAATGACAATCTTAGTTATAACCTTTTTCCAATTTTTGTGGTGAAGGGTTTAACAAGATTGTCTGCTTTTTTTGCCTTCCATTTGCTATTTAAGCTAATTTTTTATTAATTGACGCACATACTTATATACGTGTACTTAAATAATTATAAGTAATTTATGTAGTAATAATTAACCTTTAAAAGTTAGTCTGTTTAACTTTTCTCTAATAAATACATATGCTTAAGAAAACTCATTATGTAAATATTAAAAAAAACAACAGTTGCTTCTCAGAAAATGCCACACACAAGAAAAAAAAACTCCCCTTCTTCGTCTTGTGTAGAATCCTTGGATTTTTTTTAAAGCTATAACGCAGGGTCTCTTGGTAATCTTCTGAAAATTATTTAAGATATTTTCATCTGTATCTGAACACTGTTTTTGTTCACGTACATATTATTCACATCAAATTCTTGTTTTTTGTTTTGTTTGGTTTCGACTTTACCTCCACCTTAGTTTCAGTTTCCTAGTTTGACAAGTTAGACTTAAAAATATTAAACCTAATCTAATACAATTATAAATCTCTTTTAAAGTTTGTTTGTATGTATGCGAGTACTTCAATAAAGGCTGAACGATTAAACCGATTTGAATGAAATTTAAAACAGAAGAAGATATTTATCCTCATGGAAAAATAGAATAGTTATTTCTTCAAATAGTAGTTTTATAAATTTTTTGTTTGTTGGCAAGAGGTTTATAGAAGCAGGTGTTTTTTTTTTTGTTTTTTTTTTGTGTAATGTTAAAAACAACACAAACAACTACAGTAACGAATATCAAATTAAAAGCGAAATGTACATGAAAAGTTTCATAGTATAGGGACGCGATGAAATTCGCTAAAAATGTTTAAACAGAATTGGAATAAAAAATTACATAAAATAATAGTACATGTAAAACTGTGGGCTTATTCTGAATTGTGATGCGAAAATCAATGCGACGCGCAAATGAAATGCGATGCAAAAGAAAATTGGTACCCTGTTATTAGACGATCAAACTTCACCTGTGAGCACGGCCTGAAGAGAGAGTGTTTTGCTATTACACGATCATGCCCAGTTTGTCAAACATCAGTGCGCAATTAGATTTTGAATAGTAAAGTTCGTATTTGTGATAGCGCATGAAATAGTTGCAATATGTTTATTTCATATTATAACTTTAATTATTGCATTGGTTTTAATTTTTCTACAAGCTTTTGTTAAGACTCTTGTTTTAAATATAAAAAATTTATTATTCGGAATCTTTTAAAATTTAATTTACTTTATTCGTGTTTGTTTCCTTCAAATATTAATATTTCATGATATTCTCATGAAGTATTTATTATTTTAAACTAAACTAAAAAATGAAATGTATTACTGCGGGGAAACCATATCCATTATGGCCATTTCACTACTGCTCAAATAGCTCATCAGTGGATTTTACTCAAATTTTGTATAGAAAACTAGAAAGTCTTATGATGGCATGATGGCAAACACAAAATATCAAAAAAATTTTAAATTTCATCCAGCGCGGCTGACAAACACGAAATTTACCCTATTAGACGAGTTTGATGGCTTGTCATCAGGCCGTGCTCACAGGCGAAGTTTGATTGTCTAATAGCCGCTTTAGACTTCGCAATAGCATTCGCACTTTATTTCAAAACGTGGCATCGCTGCTCAAATAAACGTCAGTATCAATTAAAAATAAATAAATTTTTTGTATTTAACTGTGAAAATTGTTTATACAATTTATTTAAAAAATTCTGTAAGAAAAAAATGGATTCTGTGGCACTGTGGTTCGACGACGGAGAAGGGCATGAGCAAAGTGAAAGGATACAGAGAAGATTACTTAGAAGCATTTATTGCCCAGAAGGAAAGTGCACCCGTTAATCCATTTACGGAAACCGTGAAGTTCAGTAATTTTACCACTCTCTCCTTAGCTTATTTCGTCTAAGCTTCTGTTTGGTGTGTACTTTAAAAATCGGACCAAACCAATTAAAATTAAGGTTGAAGTCAAATATTTTTGAACTAATTTATATATTTCATAATTTTTCCCATCCTCCAATAGGTGATCCATTGATATTTAGTTTTTAGTTAACGTTTTTCGCAAAGTATTTGCCTCTTGTCAAAGGGCTGTGCTCATTCATAAATTCTATCTTTGGTTTGGTGCTTCCCTAAATTAATTAATGAATATATGATAAATAAATAAATAAAACTTTATCTTTCACTAATATGTTTGTACTGTGCGAATGCTATTTTGTAATCGAATAAATTTTGCGAATTTGACATTTGTTTTTGCAATTAAGACTACCGACTTACCACCTTTTCGCATTTGAAATGCGATCAAAAAAGAACTTAGCGAATATCGCATTGACTTTCGCATCGCATAGCGGACTAAAATTTTAACTGACATGTCACAACAAGCCAAAGAACACTAAATCACTTTAGTGAATTAATAAAACTAGAAATTCAAACGATGTATTCTTATGACTTATCCAATTTTGTAATTAAAGATTAGTAAAAGTTAAGTGACACACAAACAACAACAAAAAAAAAAAAACAAAACAAAAAACAAAACAAAAGTGTTGATTCAAAAAATTATTTCTTAAGTATAGTTTTTTTAAGAAATTTGTTTTTAAAACCTATTATTAATGAAGAAAACATTTATTAATATGGCTAAAATTAATTACGTTCATACCTACGTATATGGGTAGAAGTAACTTTTTTGTTCTTGTTCCAACTCGAGAACATTTTTAAATACAAATTTTTATAACTGGAAAGAGAATAAGGCATTGACAACAGTTCTAACACGTGTTTTTGGCCTTTTATGACATTAAAAAAATGTACAGTGCAGTAGAATTTATTATTTGGTGTCTACTTGCAAGTAATATGTGAGAATTACTGTACGAAAATGAAATATTAGATATATGTGCAGTAAAATATGAAAGCAATTGTGTTTGAATATATTAGGCGTTAAATAAAAATAAATGTTTTGAAAACAAATAAATATGATGTCAATAAAAATTGTAATTTTTTTAGATGACTTTAAAATACACTTCTAAATGTACACTTGTAGAATGTGTGTACGCGATCTGCTAAAAAAAACTTTCTAACAATGAAAGTATAAGGATTTACTAAAGAATGTTGAATTTATTGTTAAAAGAAAGGAAATCCTAGTTGAAGAAAATAATTTTACTTGAAAGTTTTAAGAATATTTAAGTAACTTTGGTTTTATCATTTCATATCTTAAGGCCCGGCTCATTCACGCTATTCTACAAGTTTTAAGAAGATTTTGAAAGAAAGAAATCTATTAAGAGTTTTTGTGATTGCCAAAATATCCAGGGTAACATTACATTTTATTCTTACACTATCACGCTTTATGCTAGGATCACAACTGGGACGAACGACGAATTTCCTCCAACATAACGAAAACGTCGTTAGAAATTCGTTGTGTAAATTCGTCGTATGAAACACAATAACGACGAAAAACACAGCTATTATAATTTTTGAAGTTGTTTACTTTTTGTAAGCTGCTAAGGTGACCATCAGAAAAAATAAAATTTAAAAAGTTAAACATTAAAAAAAACACAACTAAAAACTATTTTTATATTTAACTTAAAATCTGTACGCTTATTAATGCTGCAAAATAAAAATACATAAGTTTTTTAAGTTAAGTAATTTTATTTATTAAAATACTTCGAATCTAAAGTCAAACATGGTTACATTATACTGATTTGTTCGTCGTTCGCCGGCGAACGCATATGACGAATTTCGTCCGACTTCATAATTAAATTAATTTTTATATATGTACACAAATGTGTACTCGTATTATTTTTTGACGACGAATATTCGCGACTAAAAATTCGTCGTTCGTCCCAGTTGTATTCCAGCATTAAGTAGAATGAAAATTCCCAGCAAACCATATGAATCAGAAAGGAGACTTTACTAACCAGTGTTGTCAGTTATGCCGATTTCTCGTCAAACGTGGCGATAACATTTTTTAAAAGGTGAGAGGCGAGATTCTTTTAAAATACTTGGCGAAATTTTTGGATATTTTTTATTATTTTCTCTACGATAATATTGCATTCAAAAAAAGATAAAGAAATCCTGGCAGCTTTATTTTATATGTTTAAAGGCTAGGAATCACCATCATACACAATCGTACGATTCATTCACACAAAAATTGGACAGAATTCTGTCCTACTTTAAAAACTTTCCAAAATAGAGTTGTAGGATCTAAACTATTATACAAAACAGATGCAAAAACCATATGGTGTTAATATTTTGATGTTTTTTTCTCTCCTCATCTTAAAAAAAATCAACTCTGATCGCATAGAGAAAATTATTTTATAATTTATTTCAAAAGATTATAGGGTTGTACAAATCTGTCACAAAGTCTGTCACACACATACTCTTTTAAACCACACTATTGTAATTTTGTTGCACACATGCAACATTTGACACATCGTAGGACTGAGTATGATAGTAAATCCTGGCCTTAAAGGTTGACTAAAAATGCATATATATTGGCGTATTAACCAAATTCGATTTGGCTCCTATATTTGGACGTACCTTTTTATCTGCCTTGTAAATACAAATATATTATATTAATTTTAGAATTAAAAGTCAAATCTTAAAAGCGTTTAAAGAAAAAATGGCATTGAGATAAAAAATAAAAGTTTTTAAAATTAAATGAGGAATGGCATCGCCAAAAAAATTTTATAATATAGGAAATGGGGATGAAATTATAAAAAAATTAAATGGTTTACAAAATTAGTTTTTTAATATAATTTTATAAGAACAAAATTGTTTTCTATATATAAAAAATTGCTGAAAGAAATCCTTAATCTGCCTTCAGAAAACATGTCTATATGCGAAGGTTATTGTCAATTTTTAAATTAAATTGTCTGCAGTTCGAGAAGCTTTTTAAGATTTAGAGACTCTAATTACGCACTTGGTATTTATGAAACAGTTTTGTAAATAATATTATCTACTTTTTTTATATATTGGAGATATTCGACAAGCCATTTGGTGGGAAAGATGGGAAAAAAAACTGGCAACACTGTTACTAACTCATTTCTCGGAGCTTTTGAGCTCATTGAGAGTGCTGTATATTGCTATGCTGAAACATTATATATGTGTATTCACATTAGAGATAAGCAATATTTCAGTACCTGTGATTAAAAAATCACTGGTCTCTACAGTGACTGCGTTGATCAAATAACAGTTCCCCGTAAGAACGTTCTTTTATATTTGCACACGTATAAACTTAAATTTAATTTTACTTTGTGAAAGAGAAATATAAGACTTTTGATTCTTTCATTATTTCGCATGTATATAAAAGCAGCTTCTTTGCTGTGTAGCTTTTTCTTGCTTCTACTTATTAACAAAAACTATTCTTTTTTCTAAACTTCACACATACATACATATGTAGTAAAAAAAAAACAAAAAATGTTGCGTGTTTCTTTTTATTTGAACCTATAATCAATCTATTGCCGTATTCACAAGCTCTGCTAAGGTGTAGGTAGTATTGCATACTACCTTTTGTTTACTTCTTTGTGAACAACCATTGTATCAGTGTTCCATTGTACATTGTACTTCATACGTCAAAAAGTAAATAAGAAGAAGAAAAATGCTATTCATCATTTGTTATTTATAAGCCAAATGGGGGAGAAAACAGAAAAAAGTAAATTAATAAATTTTTTGTGTGAGGATGAAATTCAAACATTTTTAGGATGAACCTAATGTTCTTCTCTCCAGTCGCAGAATTATACATTTAGGGCTACCAAAATCATCATTATGGCATAATCGGGTTTTAAGATATTTTGATGAAAACAGATTTCTTCATATGATACAACTACGGCCAGAGGAATTTGCCTATATATTCAACCTTTTAAAAAATGAGGATGTTTTTCACACAATTGGCGAAAGGGTCAACTACGCATTGACTTGCAGCTTAAAATTGTACTTTACTGCTTGAGATCTTCAGAAAATGGTGCTTGTGTTCGTAAGGTAGCATTTCTTTTTGGTATAGGTGATGGCGGTACCATACAAAATATTAGAAATCGAGTCATTAAAGCAATATTAAATTTTAAAGAACAGTTTTTATATTGGCAACTTTCAACTTCAACTTTCTAATAAATCAGTCAAATCAATAAATTAAATAAATAAAACTAATAAAAATATCTTTTAATTCAATTTAATATAATTCACACATGAACACAAAAATAATAATTCATTTAAACATAAAACATTTAAACAAATACAACGTTTGAAAAACATATGAAAAAAAGTACTAAGTGTTGTATGGCATGTTTGCATGAAAATTACCAACAACACAGCTAGCACCGTTGTATTTTGTTAGCACTTAGCACGTACTAGGGGGCTTGTGAATAGGGTATATACTTCTGGCCAAATTTAAGTACAGCTGCTTTTAATGTATAGATCAAAATACATTTCTCCTTATGATTACTGTTTGCATAAAATATTATTTAGTGTTATATACTTCCTATATAAACATGAATGTTTAAATAAAAAAGAATTGCAAACGGTGATCACGGTAACTATTTAAAAGAACGGTGATTTGAAAATCACGTTCACTGGTAACGATGTTCCTCAAAAATCACGGGATCGCTCATCCCTAACTCACATGTACCATAGTGCAAATTTTCTATTGAATAGTTTAAATAAAATTAGGTATTAGAAATTCCTACCCACCATTCAGGTTTTTTTGTTCAAAAAGAGTTTTTTTAATTGTAAGTTTTGCTCTGGGTTGTTGTCTCAAGTAAATTAAAAGTTTGCTTCAACAGGTAAAAGCTCTACAATTTTTCGTCAAGTTTTATCATAAATAACAAACACCTGCAGGAATACGAACGAAGGTTGAAAAAATAGTATGGAAAAAATAGAGGCAGGCGTAGTGTTTTACCCGTTGCCTCGAAGGACATAGACCGAACTTGCTGATTATTTACTGGCCAAATTTTAGAAACTATGTCTGATGAATTGGCGTACTTAGATTTTCTGAAGCTCACCTAGTGGCTTGACAAAGTTGATTTAATCGACTTTTCATTTTGTTGAAATTGTAAACGGAATGGCAAACTTAGATATACCCTTTTTCCTCCCGTGGTGAAGGGAGAAAAACAATCATTTGTCATTCGAAAACCTTGAGAAATAAGGGCTTTTTTCTTGCTGGTTTAGCTTAAGAAAGTTCTTGATTTAATTCAGAAAAGACTCTGTTTTTATAGCTTTTTTGTTCTCAAAATAGGGGTTTTATTTATAGCTTCGAAGATGCCGTATTCGAGTTTCATATAGGAGTCATGACGTGAACCATTTTTAGGCAGGCTTAGGTGGGTTCTTTTAAGAGTCTTTTTTCGGAGTGCTCATTTAATAATTGGTTGGATAACAACCTTGATAAAATGAAAATTTCAACAAAAAAGTACTTGGTTAACTAGCTGCCATATCCCTTTGCGTGTAAGGGCTTTTCTCTGTTGGCCATGACTCAGTAAATGTAAGCAAAAACTTTGAAAATTTCAACTTTTTATAGGGATTTAACTTTTTGCAAATTATAAATGAATTAAGATAGATCGTGATATAATCATCAAGCATAAATTGTAGAGCTGTGTAATTAAACGAATCACACAAGTGAACGAAGTGATCCAGTCACTTTGCCGATCGCCTTCCGTCATTCAATTTTATAACAATTTTCATCGCTCACACTTTGAAGTATCCGTTTTTCTAAATAGTTCTGTTATCGAGAAAATTTAAAAAGAAGGTTTATAAAGACTGAACAATTAAAAAATCAGTGAATTTTTATGTTTGTTTTCAGTTGTTTACAGATTTCATTAAGAGTTTTCACAAAAATTGCTAGTGCCGCATTTAATATTGAATCACAATGAAAAATAGAAACTATCTGGCTTAAATTTGATTTCAATTAAATATAGTAAAATCCCTTTTTTTACACAAAAATACATTTCGCATCCTTTGTCTTTCAAAATTATTTTGCTTACCTTTGAACATTTTTGCTACCATTCCGTTTATAAAAACAGTTCATAATCTTAAAAACTAAAGGGTGTATCCAAACAAAATACATGTTTTTTACGTGTGTTATGAACCGTAATGGCCACCACTTTAAAGTACAAAGTACAAAAATAAACACTGTACAACAAAATCAAATTTTTTCAAAAATTACAAGATCCGGGCTATAAATTCTGATAGAGGAGACAAAAAAGGAGATACGTGTATCGGCGTTTGAAAGATAACATCTGAATTTTATTTGAGAGGGGGTTAAAATTTCCCAGCTCTGGCACATTCTTATTGTTAAACGGCATAAAAAACCGTGTGAACCTTACATTTTAGGTATAAAATGTGTTCAGCAAATTGATGTAAAATGTTACGGAGAACATTTTCATAGAAATGTTAACCCTCTAACTCCTCAAGATATGGGTCTTTTTTGTCCTTCTTTTAAAAAAGAGCAAAAAACACCATTAAAACAGAGTTTTAGAGAGTTAAAATGTTCCACAAAAATGTTACCCATTAAATCTATGCTATAAGTCCCTGAATACACCAAAATGGAAAATTCAACCATAAAGTCAGAAATAAGACGCAACAAAAGAGAGCTTAGGGTTAATTTCGCATTAATTAAGAATTTTGTTTTAAAGCAAATTTGGATAGCATTAATTACATTTTTTTTTAGCTCTAGGCAATTCCACTTCATTATCATACAATGTCCAGCATATTTCAGCGAATGAATGCTTTTACCTTTATAGCGTTCTTCAATGGGTGCGCATGTTTGATGGAATTTTTCACCATGCTCATCAGATTCTGTTGACAACTGTTTCTCATAGTAATCCATATGGGAATTTAAAAAATGAATTTTTGTTGACATATGAACGCCTAGTTTTTCAAAAGCTCTAAGCATGGTGTCTACGTATATTTGAGCAGTAGGAGAACGATTTTTGCCTAAGACATTGTTTATCACTTCCTTAATGCTTTTCCACGCATCAAGCTTAATTCTGTGGCTATGAGGAAAAACAGCTTATATTTTTTAAATAAATTTTAATGTCGAACACTTTAACGCTTTTAAAAAGGATTTTCTGTAAAATTATTTCCATTAAAGTGAAGCTTATGACATTTTTTCATCTTTCTATTAACAAAAGAAAATATTGTTTAACGTTCAAATAACTTTAATATTGAAATAAATGGTTGTTCATTTTAACAAAATTTTCATGCTTAAGTCGACTTAAGCAATTTTTCCTTGTGGGCACAGAATTGGTGAGAGCGTTTCGTCGAAGTTAGCGTTAAGCATTAGCTTTGGTATGAAACCAATTTTAACAATAACAACGACTTAAAGAACATATACATACCTTCCTTAATCTTTGCTTCACTTAATTTTGGAAACATTGTTTTCAGAAAATTAAATGCTAATCCATTTATATCCAGACATTTAATAAAGTTTTTTACCACACCAAGTTTGATATGCAATGGGGGTAAGAGAATTTTTTCAGTTGGTACCAATGCTTGACGTACAATATTGTGCTCTCCTAATGTTCCCTCAGCTCTCATCTTCCATTGTTTTTTGGAATATTGGTCACCCTTCCATCTGCTATCCCAAGTGCATAAAAAGCATCCGTACTTAACGTATCCGGCCTGCATACCTGAAAGAAAACTAGCGACTTTTAAGTCACAGCAGATCCGCCACTTATGGTCTTCATATTTTACGGAGTCCAGTATTAGTTTTATAGAATCATAGCTTTCTTTAATGTTCATTCCGTAGGCAATTGGAATTGGATTTTTGGTATTATCGTAATACAGAAGTACAGCTTTTAGACTCTTCTTAGATGAATCAATAAATATACGCCAGTCCTCGTGGTTATCCTCAAAATTCATTGCATTCATTATTCCTTTAATATCGTTGCAATAAGCAAACGTGTTATCATCGTTTACTGAAAAGAATGGCAGAAAGCTGTCTTGATGCTTACGAAAGCTGGTAACATTGACACCAGGTTCAAGTAGATGAAGACGTGTTAAGTCTGCAACTAAAATTTCTGATTTGTGACATTAATATTGGTCTTGGGATAACTTCAATTCCTGTGTAATCACTATCTGCGCAATAAAAGGTTCCTGTTTCAGCGATGGATCCATCAACATAATGACTAGGATTACGAATTTGTAGCACAGATACTGGGAATTCGTCAGAATATGGAAATGGCAGCATGGCTGATGGTACAGCTTTATATACAAAACTCTTTCGCCTATATCTATTCAACTTTAATATGGAAATATTTTGGCACACGTAGCACGTAGGGTCATTATGTTCACCTAGATCTAACCACCGCAGAGGAATACCAAACTGCATTGAATTTCGTTGACCTTTAGCGAGAGTTCAAAAATAAAACTATTGTTTTAGAACAAAAAAAAAATTAATTACCTTTGGACCACAAAATTAAGCCATTATAACAAATGCGACAGCAATGCTTTGACGTCTACAGTTCATCCGGAAAAACTTTTTGCTCAAAATACCTATTATAGATGTCTTCAACTTTACTATTGAAAAACGTAACTTTATATTCCGGTATAGTATATTTAACGCAGATATAGCAAAACAAATCTAATTTTTTCATACAATTGGACATTTTTGCCAAAACAAATTTTAAACGTAAACTGAGTTTCTTACCTAATTAATTTAGTATTACTATGAGCTGGTCAATCTTTTGAAACTTGAATGCAACTGATGCTGTTAACAAAATTACTTGAATATTTAAACGGGCAAGAAAACACACAGAAAAGGACTCAATTTGCGTAGAAGAGGAGTTTTTAACTAAAATATTTTAATTTTTGGTGTTCAATAACTACCTAGTTCTATTTATAATATGGAAAACATCGATATTTATTATTGCAGTAATTCATACATATATAAGTATTATTTAACCTTTTTTAACATTCCCAAATGCAATTTTAACAGACTTTTTACAACCGCAATTATTAACCTTTTCACATCACATTTGAAAACATTTTCAGTTTCAACTGAAATTATTTACCTATTGCAATACCACTGATAAATATTCTAGTACCTGGTTTCATTTAGGGGCATTCCTAAATTTGTGATATTTTAACAACCACAATTACTAATTACATTATTTTATACATCCAAATGGACCTGATTTATCATAAAATTTAATGCTTTTTCAAATTTGTTATTCTAAATGAAACATTTTCCTTTTAATTTTCATTGAAATTTTTTTTATATTTACCTATTTTTTTTTTGGTCTATGGACATTCTCGAATTGGTTTTTTCTAAAACAGATTTTTTAAAACCACAATTATTATCCCTTTTCACACGTAATAAAATCTGGTTTATAAAAGGGCAGTAAGTAATAACAATTTTCGTAAGATAAAGGTAAAAGCATTTATTCGCTTATCGCTGAAACATGCTGGACATTGTATGATAATGAAGTGGAATTGCCTAGAGCTAAAAAAAATTTAATTAATGCTATCCAAATTTGCTTTAAAACAAAATTCTTAATAAATGCGAAATTAACCCTAAGCTCTCTTTTGTTGCGTCTTATTTCTGACTTTATGGTTGAATTTTAATTTTTGGTGTATTCAGGGACTTATAGTAAAATTTAACGAGTAACATTTTTGTGGAACATTTTAACCCTCCAAAACCCTGTTTTAATGGTGTTTTTAGCTCTTTTTTACAAGAAGGACAAAAAAGACCCATATCTTGAGGAGTTAGAGGGTTAACATTTCTATGAAAATGTTCTCCGTAACATTTTACATCAATTTGCTGAACATATTTTATACCTTAAATGTAAGGGTCACATGGTTTCTTATGCCGTTTAACAATAAGAATGTGCCAGAGCTGGGAAACTTTAACCCCCTCTCAAATGAAATTCAGATGTAAACTTTCAAAACGACGATACACGTATCTTTTTTTTGTCTCCTCTATCAGAATTTATAGCCCGGACCTTGTAATTTTTTGGTGTGTTGTACAGTGTAAATCTAAAATTTAAGGACCTATATGGCCATGCTTTTGAACAGTTAAAATTTACAACTAACTCTTTTTTCTAACTTCGCTATAACAACAAGGATAAAATTAATTAATTTTTAAAAAATTATTGTGCTAATTTCTAAATATCACGATTTGAATTATAAATCACTGGTATTGATTATTGAAGGTGAAAGCTCGTCTCGATGGCCATTTCACTACCGCTTACTTAGCTTGTCAAGAAACTTCTCACTAAAGATCTGTCCAAAGAATAAAGTAAAGACAAAAATCAAAATTTAAGCAAAAACAACAGCAACCAACAAAAATTCTACTTTTCCTTTTCTACTGTATACGGATGGCTTGTTTAAGCTCTTTTATACAGTTGAAAAAGGATGAAAAATAAAAGTGGTAGTGTAGTGTAGTGTAGTGTAAGGGTACCTTTACTTATCATAAGAATATCTGTGGAAACGCATATTTTTTTGTCCATAACTTCAAAAACTTTATAATGCTATGATGTACTATTATTCGTCGAACAGGTAATACATCAATTTATTGAAAAAGATTGTGAATAATCTGTCTAATAGATGGTACCTGAGAGGAAAGTGGAGCGGTTTTTTCTACTGTCGGAAACTTTGCAACAACGCTTAACGCATTAAGAGTTTAAAATTCTACTTTTTAAAAAAGATGATGAAATATGAAACACGTTTTGTGTGATAAACACTTTTTATCGCTTGTTATTTAGCACATAAACAATAACAAAACCCAAAATTTTGAAATTTTATCTCTATTTTAAGTTTTACAATTTGTTTATTTAATTTTTTTTTCTCTTATTTCTGCTGTTTACCATTATGTTGTTATACGCTTCACCACAAAAAGTGGAAAAGGGTATATCTAAGTTTGTGATACCATGTGTAATTTCTACAATATCAATTTCCGACCCCATAAAGTATGTATATTTGATTGAGCAATGTCCGTCTGACCGTCCTTGTTAGTATTGATTTCACAAAAAAAATAACTCAATCGATCAGATATAGTGTCGAAAGAGTTGCTATTGGAAATCGGATTGATCGGTCCATGTTCTTCGAGGCAGCAGGCAAAACACCACGCCTATCTCTAATTTTTTCATGTTCTTTGTAACTCCAATCAAAAAAATAAATATAAGGGACGATAGAGAATTAAAAAATTAGAAAAAAAATCTATATTTTCCGAGTTACGGCTCTGAAATTTTCAAATTTTTTTAAATATCAATATGGGTATCACTTTAAAGCTTTTGAAGAGATCCTTAAGGCAATACTAAAATTTTTAAAAATGCTTAGCCCATTAAGAGCCGATATCATTTTTATGAATTTTTTTTTTATTTTTTAATTCTCTTTCACACCAAATATTTGCTTTCTTTATTTAGAGTTACTTCACTTAACTAGATTTACATATATGTATATAAGAGTATATAAGAAGAGTATTTTCTTTAACATATGATTTTTATTATTTCTCGTTTCCTGGGAAATGAAATAATCGTACAAATCCCAAATTACTCCCAATCTAGTACCAGAAGTTCTTCAAACTTAGTGGGTATAAACTTACGACCAGTTAAATGGCTTTTTAACGACATAGAGCAGTTTTTATACCCCTCACCATAAGTGAAAAAACAATATCCATTTCCGACCCCATAAAATATATACATACATATATATTCTGAGTTCTTATCGTAATGCATAAGCCGATTGAGCGATGTCCGCCTGTACGTCTGTGTGCGAGTTAAATACGCCAATCGATCGGACATGTCCTTCGAAGTAGCGGGCGAACACCACGCGTGCTAATAATTTTTCCATAAACATGTTTTTAAGAAATCATGTTTGCCAAGAAACTATATCAGTTAGAGAAAATTTAAATTCGCCAATCAATCAGACATAGTGCCGAAAGAGGTGCTATTTGAAATCAGCATGGTCGGTCCATGTCCTTTGAGGCAGCCGGCAAAACACTACTCCTAATTTTTTTGTATCATTTGGAACGAATCTAGTCTTGTGAAGTAACTGCAATCAAGAACACAAACTTATGGGGCGGTTGAGAATTAAAAATAAGAAAAAATATTAAGTGATAAAATTGGCGTTCGACGATATTTTCCGAGTTACGGGCCTCTGAAATTTTAAATTTTTTTAAAATATCACAATGGGTATCATTTTAAAGCTTTTAAAAAGATGTTTTTGTATAAAAATTAAAATTAAAAAAAATGCTTAAACCATTAAAAGCCGACAGCATTTTTATGTAAAATTATATTTATGTAGATTTTTTCTTATTTTTAAATTCTCTGTCACTCCAATATTTGCTTTTTTGATTGGAATTTCTTCAGTAAACTAGATTTACATAGATGGTGAAGGGTTTATAAGATTCCGCATAGCCGAATATAGCACTCTGGATTGTTTTTCCTAAGTTTTGATTTAGTTTTAGACTCAATTCTTGGCGCCATATCTTGTCAAAAACGTCGGTGAAAATCGCAGAACATAATTCTTCTTATACAGTCCTTAACTCACCAGAGTGCTGCGGCTTAGATGGCTAGTTATTAATTTGGTTCATATCGCTATCTATTTACACAGGGCCGCTGTGACACTTTTCGAAGAATGGACTTTTTCGAGGATTTGTGTTTTATATTATTTTTAATATTATTTCAACTTGATTAAAATTTCAATTGTTTTATTTTTTATTAACAATTCTTTCAGAATGGCAGCAACCAAACAAATGTATTGTCTTTTTCAAAGGTTATATGTTGTGATTGTGTTGAAGAACTAAATATATTTCGCATCGAATCCTATCCCGCAATTATTAAATTTTTTTGTTTGGTGTTAACAAATAAAAACATATAAATTGTTTTCTACGAGGGCTGCTATATATATTTCTGGCCTGGCAACACTGAGTGCTGCCAAGTGCAATCTGACATTTCCATTGGAAAGTTTGTCATTTTTAAGCATAATCGTACTCAAAACGTTTTGACGTACCACCATTATTTGTGTTGTTTAAAGTGACTTGAAAAAATTAATATAGAAAAAAAATGGAATTAACTCGTGAACATTTTCGTGCCATCATTATTCACAACTTTCGACGTGGATTATCACGACAAGAGTGCATTGATAAACTTAAATCTTTGTATGGCGATGAAGTACCATTCTATAGCACTGTGAAAAATTGGTATAATGAATTTAATCGTGGCCGAAGCTCGCTCAAAGACGAATTCCGTGAAGGTCGTCCAAAAACGGCTGTTGTGCCAGAGAACATTGATGCCGTGCGTGAACTCATAATGCAAGATCGACATGCGACATACCGAGAGATAGAGACATCCTTGGACATTTCTTCCACCAGCATACATTCGATACTGCATGAACACCTGGCCGTAAAAAAGGTTTGTTCTCGTTGGATCCCACGCAATTTGAAAGTCGCTAAAAAAAGGGCTCGTGTCGATTGGTGCAAAGAAATGCAAAAATACGATTGCGGTGCTTCAAAAAACGTTAATAAGATCGTCACAGGTGACGAATCATGGATCTATGCGTATGAGCCCGAAACGAAACAACAATCGACCGTGTGGGTCTTCAAAGACGAGCAAAATCCAACGAAAGTTGTTCGTGGAAGAAGCACTTCGAAGCAAATGGTTGCCTGTTTCTTCGGCAAAACTGGTCATGTGGCGACTGTTCCGCTTGAGCAACGCAGGAGGGTCACTTCTGAGTGGTACACTACAATTTGTTTGCCAGAAGTCATCGGAGAAATTCGAAAAACCAACAAGAGAAGACGAATAATTGTTCACCATGACAATACGAGCTCTCACACATCGGCTCAAACCAGAGCGTTTTTACAGGCCAAAACGTCGAATTAATGGGTCATCCGACGTACAGCCCTGACTTGGCACCTAATGACTTCTTCTTGTTTCCGCACATCAAGAAAAAATGCATGGTCAACGATTTTCGTCGCCAGAAGAAGCTGTTGAAGTGTTCAAAAACCATGTTTAAGAGGTGTCTTATTCGGAGTGGAAAAAGTGCTTCGACAACTGGTTTGAGCGCATGCAAAAGTGTATAAATCATGATGGAGAATACTTTGAAAAACAATAAAACCATTTTTGATTATAAATATTCGCATTATCACTATTAGGCCAGAAATATATAGAGTAGCCCTCGTACAAAACGACATATTTTAAAGTGTTGCAGAATCAAGACCATTTAAGGACCTAACAGAATTTTTGTTGACTTTATTTTGTTTACCTACGAGCAGTGCATGTATAGAAAGATGTTTTTAGCAATAAACTTTATTTTCCACCAAAATAAGGAATAAAAAAAATTAAGAGGATAAGAAGGTAAAGACTGATTTTAAAAATCAATTGGCACATACGATTTTTGAGTATCAAGTAAACTGATTTATGGGGATGTTTGGCGAAATATATATTTAATTTAGGGATTGGCTAGAATTAAAAATAATCTAGGAACCCTGGTAGTAAGTGTTTGATTTCGTTTTAATTAGGTTATCAGGTTTGAGTTAGTTTAGGGCGCTGCTGCTTACGTGTAGTGGAGTTCGTCTGACTAATTTTCAATTATTATGTGTTTTGATTTCTAACTAACGAACTTCTTACCGTCATATTTCAATCGGTATATATTTTTTTTTTAATAATTTTATTTGCAATCTATTCTTAAAACATTAAGCAAATGTAATAATAAATATTAAAAATAACAGAAAAAAGTACGGAAGATATGGACTCTCAGTAGACCCAATACTCTATATATATACGCATTAATGTATAGATCAGATCAAAAATATCGTTTTTTAAATATAATATATTTTTTAATTTTTTTATTTATTTTTTTTTTATTAAAGATTTTTTTTCAGCAGAAATAAATGATAATAATTTTTATTTAAATCTTTTTTACCATCTAAAAAATCAAAGATAACAGATAAGTAAATGCAAAAAGCTGACACTGGAATTATTGCGGACAAGTGTTTCAACGTTTTTGCAGTTACGGATTTCAAAATTGAATGCTTTTAAAAAAAGAGTCAACAAAAATAAGTTTTTAGTTTAATAAATGAGACTAAAAAAACTAAAAACGGATAATAAAGATGTATAAAATATTTTTAATGTACTCTTTAGTTTTGGTTTTGGCTGAAGGACATGTGAGTACAATTTTTTTTAATCTTTTCTTAAGTAGTTAATCTGTTAAAATGCCTTTGTCCAAGGCAAATACAGAACAAATGCAATTGGTATAGATTTTTAATGGCAAAGTTTTTAAAACTTTAAATTTTCTTTAATAACAGCTCGACGATAGAGAAACGTTTGGTGCCAACAGCTCGAGTATTGAAGGTTACATCAATATGCAGCGACAAAAATATTGGAAAATTTTACAACATTATGACTCAGAATTGCGAAAGTTTAATCAAGATTTTTCCAAAAATATACAAATATTAAAGAAAAAACTTTTTACGACCACTCACGTTATAGACCAGGTTAAATGTAAAGATAATGTAATTTATTGTAAATCAGCTATTACGAGTTATATTATTGATGTTAGCAACCAGGTAAGCAAGTTGTTGGTAAATGCCACTAGAACCAAAAACGTCTTGGTAGAATATTATGTAAAATATTTTGAAAAGGAGATTAAAGACTGTGGGAAGAAAAACGATATTTTATGTTCAAAATACGTCATTTGTGTAACTAATGTGGTGGGTACTATAAAAATAATATTTTCTTAAAGTTGTTTTTTTTTTTAATTTTTATTTTTAACACATTTTAGAAATCCTTTGCAGATGCTTACACTAACATTAATCAAGAAATATTTAATGGCCAAATGGATGTTGCAGTAAATACGAAAAGGCAATTACTAAGAAAGGATATCGCTTTCACTATTCCAAATCATCAGTAGTCCATAGTAGTACCATAACGATGACTAATTATTAAATTGGTTATCGAACATGACTTAATTGTTTTTATGTACGTGAAAATAATCCAAAAAAATATTCTTTTAAAAAATGTTAATAAAGTTTATTGGACTATTTGGTAACTAAGCAAGTGCAAGTCAATAAGTTCATTAACAAAAGCACAAGTACATGTATTCTTCTTTTAACTTTATTCAGTTATATGGCGTTTATTTTGCTGTCGCAAAAAAGGTTTCCATTAAAGAAAGTCACTTTAACTTTTGCTCTGCTTTTGTTAAGATTTCGCGAAGAAGCGAGAGATGCACGTTTTGTGCTTTTCAGATATGCATAGGTTCTAATGATTGCAAATTAAACTTTTATATCCTTTACTATTTGTTAAGTGTTTCTTACTCTGTTGCTCAGGCCAGACTTGTACTTACGATCTCACGCAGTAATCCAGACCACAATACGCTATGGTGCCGGCAGAACTCAAACTACTCGATGTCTTGTTTGCAAAAGCGCAGTTATCCAGATCACAGTACTGGTATTATGTTACTTTCCTATGTAACTGAGGTTTCGGCGAGGTTTTATCCATGAAAGGATGTCTGGAAAGGTAAGCCACTTTCAGAAAAAATTTATCCCCTTCCAATGGAATTTTTTTCGCATGGAATTTCTAATGCACGACGCAATTTTTCTCTTAGTCTTCCACGTTAAAATTGTCGTGTTACACTTATGCAGTCGTCTTAACTATCCCACCTGCTATAGTAATATGTATATATACTCATTTACCACGACAACACAACAGTTGATTTCCTTTTCTAATAGATACTTCCGGAGATTTAAATTGCTATTTTCCATTTATTCCCCTTTAAACAACAACAAAAACTATTATTTTCTATTCGCTGTTAGGATCTGAACTCATGATCATCTGCCTAACAAAAAGTAAGCACAGCTCCTAGCTAACTTAGCTTCCTATTCTTCATTCACACACACACTACAGTTTGTTAGTGAAAAAAGTAACATTTTATTCAGACTTCATGACTTCTTAAATACGGGCAACAACATGAACTTCTTATCTAACTGATGTGTAAAGGATTAACAAATCTCATTTCCGTAACAATATATTGAGAACTTGATATAATAAACATCGATATTATGTATGAACACTGTTTCCCATTTTTTATAACCTTTACCACAAAAAATGAAAAACAGTATTTCTTAATTTGTCATTCCATTTGTAATTTCTACTATATCCATTTCCGATGACATTAAATACAGATATTCTGTTTTCTTATGCATAGCGAAGTCGATTGAGCGATGTCCGTTCAAGTTAGTGTTGAAATCAAATTTGTTAGGGCACTAGATCAGCTAGAGAAAATTTAAATACGCCAATCGATCAGACATAGTGTCGAAAGAAGCTTACAATATCCATTTCCAACCTCATAAAGAAATCAGAATATATGTACTCCATAAAGAAATCAGAATACATATATTATGCATAGCGAAGTCGACTGGGGCGATAGAGAATTACAAAATAAGAAAAAAAGATCAAGTGAAAAAAATTGGCGCTCGAATATATTATCCGAGTTACTGGCCTCTAAACTTTTCAATTTTTTTAAATATCAATTTGGGTATGATTTACAAGCTTTCAAAGAGATATTTAAGGAAATACTAATATCAGCAGTGTCCAAGATTTCGTCTGCGTATCATTAAAAATTTTCTTAAAATTAAAATTTAGAAAAATATATTTTTAAATATTTATTAAAGAGTTCCGTAGACAGTGTTAAAAATTTTCCATTAACAAAAATAAAATGTGCAGACAACTCTATTTTCTCTACGAGATGATTTATTTTTACTAAAAAAAATGTTCTCTTTATTGAAATCATAGTTCCAGTAGTTTTTACGTGATTCGAACACAGCCACACAGAGAGACAGACAAAAATTCCAAAAATAGGTCTTTTGTATTCTCTATCAATTACCACTTACACCAAAATCAACATTTTTAAAAAATATTCCATGTACGGGAACAACCCCGTAACAGTTTTATTATATGTGAGAGCCGCTCATATCAAATTTTTTGGAAATCGAAATTAATTTTTTTCGCCCCTTTAAAAAACTGCAAGAACCTAAAAATACTAACAGGTTTTTTACTTATTTACAGATGCACCTTACTGTCATAAGTCTCCCCATTAAATGTTGAGGATGTTTGGTATAATTAATTTTTTTTTTTCGGAAAAAGCACCTTTTGCAAAAAAAAAGCAAAAAAGCACTTTTTGTTTAGGGAAAACGTAAAAAACACATTTTGTTAATAGAAGGAAAAAGTACATTGTGTAAAGCGAACACACATACATATGCATATGACGACAACATTTTGACTGAATGTGGTTGAACCCGTAGTCTTATTCTGTAATTATCGTAGCTGAACCTAAATCGCGATCGCTAAAAAGCTAAAAATAAATTACGGCGAAAAGTGTTACTGAATAGCATATCTATCCAAAAATGGCTAAATATAGTTTTTTTTAGAATTTTAGTGATGGAGATTTAGCTTTAGCGATTTACAGAAAAAGGCTACTGATCTAATATATTAAAAAATGTTAAGTTAAGTATATTATTTTTTTCGTTTTAATTAATAAAATTGCTGCTTAAAATTTCTTTCTTAGCCTCAAATTAAATACACATATAATTTGTTAAATAATTAACCTTTTGTTCCAACATCTTCTTTTAGGCAAGAACATCCAACATTTTCGTCTTTTGAATCCTCCATATTTTTATCCTGGTTATACAAAATGTCATTGTATCAAAATAAAGAATGGATTTTACTCCAGTCTTTACTAATCTTTTTTTATTAAAAGACTTTACACGTTTTTTTTTTGTCAGCGCTAATATAACGGCCAGTTTAAGTTTCATTCAGAGAAAATAAAAAGGGTGCTTTTCCTCGTTTCAGTATTATTAATCCTTGAATATTTTCTAATTTATAATCAATTGATTCAAGATCATTTTTACTAAGAAAGTTCCAGTCGGTTCCCAGCAGTAAAACTCGAATAACTGGAATAAATTTAAGAATACTCTTCTACTGTCGGTAAAACATAATCCCAGCAAAAAACTTCTGAAAAGGTAATCGAGTGTGGAATTAAGCATTTTTGGCAGAAGTACTTTCCAACTAGATTGCCAACTAAATGATTTTAACAAGTCATGAGACTTTTATAAACAATTACTGAGAATCGATTACATTAATAATTCTTGCGAAAAAAACCGACATCAAAACAGATTTCATCTGTCTGCCTATAACAGTTCAAGTGTACGGCCATATAAATTAGGTTACATTAACTATTGCGACACCCTTATATCTCCAAACTTTATACTAGTTCAACTGTTCAATAGTTTATATAAAATTAAGGTGTTTGTATACAACGATTCAAAAAATACGGCCATATAGAACAAATTACATTAATTTTGGGTACACCCTTTAATTTATAAATTCAAATTATAAGCTTTTTATTATAGCGGACTTAGCAAAACCTGTCCCTTGGAAATTTTAGCTGTCTGTCTATAACGATTCAAAAGTCCGGCCACATACACCATATTATATCAACTATTGGGACATCCGTTTATTTCCAAATCCAAATTTTGTACTTGTTGTTATAGCGTAGTTAGTAATACAGGTTCCTTGTAAATTTCAATCGTCTGTCTACAAAAGATAGGCGTATATAAGTAAATCCACAGTAATTATGGGACACCTTTTAATTTCTAAATTCAAATTATAAACTCGTTGATACGGCGAACTTAGAAATCCAGGTCCCTTTTAAGTTTCAAAGTTCTGTCTATAACGTTTCAAAATTACGGCTTTACACTTGAAATTACATCAACTATTGGAACACCTTTTTACTTCCAAATCCATATTTTATACTTGTTGTTATAGCGGACTTAGCAATACAGGTTCGTTGTTAATTTTAAGCGTCTGTCTACAACTGTTCAAAAGTATGGCCATATACATCAAATTTAATGAACTATTGGCGCACCCTTTAATTTATAATTTGTAATATTAATACTGTTTACTATAACGGCCGTAGCAATCGACATTCTGTTCAATTTTCAAGCGTTTGTCTATAACGGTTCAAAAGATAGACCCATAAAGGTAAATTTACATCAATTATGGGGGCACCCTTTATTTTCAAGATTTATTTTATATAATTTTTTGTTTTTGGGAGCTATAGTAATACGCGGTCATTTTAAATTTTACAGAAGTGCCCTTTACAATTCATAATAGATGTAAAAAATATGTATAGTATGTTGTATGAGGATACCCTTTCATTTTTAAGATTTTGAGCTGTTTTTTAAACGGGACCAATCTGTAAGCATAATCCATAATATTATCAAAAATTTTCAAAATCGGATTAGAAGTGACTGAGTTCTGGAGGCACAAATATAAAAAAAGCAACTTTTAGCCGAATTGTATAACCTCCTTCTTTTTTTGAAGTCGATAATTATTGTAGGAAAAGATGAGTACCATTAGTACGGTCGTCTCTTTTAACATAAAGAACTAGTTTCATTACTACTTCTTTTTTTGAAAACTAATGTAATGTGTTTTGTAAGCGAGTAACAAAATATGGCAATCACAAAAGTAAGTCATTATATGGCAAGTACTTTTTAGGGTAATGCCTAATTTTTTGCTGGGATGTTATAAAAACAACACTACAAAACTACAAAAACATAAGTGAGTTTCAGTTTAACATCTGATTCATTTTACTCTAACTGTAGTTTGGTTGATACAGGGATGCCATCTTACATTAAAGTAAAAAAATAAACAAAAAAGCACCTCTTGTTAAACATCAAATTTTTTTGAACCCATTTACTTTGTAAAAAAAAATATAATAATAACAATGCTAACTTGATTGTTAGCATATATATATATATATATATATATATATATATATATATATATATATATATATATATATATTATATACATATATGCACTTAATTTTTTTCTTAGTTTTTAACTGTCTGTCATCCAAATATTTAATTCACTTTACTATATTAACATATATGGTAAAGGGTATATAAGATTTGGCATATCACTATTACTTTTTCATCACGTGTTTAACATACTTGCCGATTTGATGACAGTCTTGAAAATTTTTTGTAAAATGCTACTGGTTAGTAAATAATTTTATATAGAAATTTAAAATATAGATATTAAATATAGCATTTCTATTATGTTTTTAAGAAAAAGCAATAACTGAACAGATTAAAAGTACGACTGACTGGCTGGTAAACATTTCGCGTTTATTTTCAGTATTATTAAGCATTTGGAGAAAAATAATGGTGTTTCATCAATAAATTACTTAAAGTCGTCCAATTAGGTCTAAATACAGGATTTTTGCACGAGTTTGTAAAAGTAGGTCTAAATTTACAATATGTGTACCGAGGTGAACAATGGATGCATTCAGAAGACTTAGTCAGTCGTGTGGCTCAACAGCAACGAAATTATTGGCAAGTCTACAAAATAGACAGCTGGTAAAAATAAACAGATAAAAAAATAAATAAAAAGACGAACAAAAAAAAATTATTGTAACTTAAAAAATGAATTAAGATAATGATTGCATTACGCTTCCTTCAAATATTCTGTTTTATTATATAGTTTACATAACAAAACAGAGAACATTACTCTAAAAGGTGAAGGTTACGACTGTAGTATTTATAAAACAATGCAAGGCCTCCACCATCTTCAAAGAATTACGAAACGGATTAAAGTGAGACAAAGACGGTGCACTAAAGCTTGTCAAAATCTACAAACATGTGAAAGTATAAAAAAAAAAACGGTTGATAAACAAAGGAGAAAAGGGAACCCGAAGTTTTGTGTTTGCTTATTTATATAAAGACTATTGATTTATTACCATTCTTGCAATGCAAAACATAAAAAAATTGGCTTTTGGTTTTGCAAGCGGCGTTGATAGAAGTGGAAGTTAACTTTTTATTAGAGTTCTACACCCAGAGCTTAAAACCGTGTCCCTATTGTTTTCTGCGATAACTGTACGTCTGCAACAACCATCTGGCACTGGAACCGTAAAGGGTGGACAGGTAACATTTGTTTTATTGATAAAAACCGAAATTTGAATAAAAAGTATATTTATTTATAAAAAAAAATATATTTATAGCTGGGTAATTGAAATATAACTATATTTTCCCAAATACTACATTTTCAATAGCATTTCACCAAATATATTAAACTTTGCTTAAAATTGTTTTTGCAATAAAAAATTTTAACAAGAAGTTTTATTATTTGGATTATTTTTTATATTGTTAAATTTTTCTCGTTTTAGACAAACGTACGGATTCTTTTGATTGCAGATACCACTTTGGCTTATCATAAATTCAGGAGATAAATTACGGCATTCGATATCGATCGAAATTTACATTTAAATTCTATTAAAATTTCGATAGATATCGAATGCCGTAATTTGCCCCCTGTATTATTTACTTTGTGGCATTATCTGGCTACAACTCTATACTTCTTGATCCCAATGTCTTGTAAATCTTATGGGTCGTATTTACTAAACATGCGTTATTATTACAAACGAAGCCATCCACGCTACACTACTGTATTACTCCTGCGAGACATGAACTACTCGATGCCTTGTTTAGTAACCATCCACAGACATCTCCACCACTCCTTTTATTCAAGCCCCTTTAATCTAAAAGCCACAATACCCGTCTGCCATACACTGTTGTTATGCTGTTACACTTTTTATTATAAAGCACGTCTTTGACAATTATCTGTTACTCTTATATTAAATTAGACGTCTCTACTAAATTATCTGCCATAGCTCCAAACACTAATTGTCTTCTCCTTTCTGCGAGGTTTTTACTGCTGCTTCTTAACTTTTAATTGCATTATAACAATCATTCTTTTCCCCTTGTACGCATGTCCGAAGGTGGGCTCGAACTCACGATCTTCTGTTTTACAAAAAGCACCTCTACCAGCGCAGCCAAGGCGAATCAATTACCAGGTGGCAGCGTTAGAGAATTTATAATTTTTTGCTTGTAGAAATGAATGACAAACTTCATATATAAAAAATAGTACACAGATTTCTTATATATGAAGTTTGACAGTAGTGTTCACGGCGAAAATTAATGAATTCGCCTACGCTGCCACCTGGTAATTGATTCGCCTTGAGCGCAGCCATTGAGGTTGCTCAACTTTTAATAGCTAATTGTGGTATTATTCTATATACACACCATTAGTGGAAGTAACTTATTCACCACGCTTATACGGACAACAACAACAGGGGTTGCCAGATTTTATTTTTGTATCAATATTATTAACCTGATTGTGCTTGATTTCTTTAAATATAAATATTTCATAATAATCTCATAGAACTAAAAAATGAAATGTATTACTGCGGGGAAAGCATATCCATATGGACATTTCGCTACTGCTCATATAGCTCATCAGTGGACAAAAGAATCTGAGATTTTCTTTACAATTTTTTTTAAAATCCACTGATGAACTATATGAGCAGTACCGTAATGGCGATATGGATATGCTTTCCCCGCAGTAATATATTAAATTTTTCAGTTTTAAAATAATAAATATTTCATGAGAATATCATGAAATATTTATTTTTAAAGAAATCAAGCAATCACGTAAATAAAAATAAAAATTTTTAAATCAAAATCAAAATTACTTTCTAAATGACGATTATTCATTCGTCCAAGATGTAGGATATTTATTTAAAAGATTCCAATTTAAGGAAGTGTGTTTTTATTTTTCAATTATTACGATTTTAATCTTTTTATAAACTTGTAGATATTTCAATATTTTTTTTTTTTTTTTTTTTGTTTGATATCACATATAAAATTGTTGAACATAAAAGGAAATGTAAGTTGAAAAAGTCTTTAAGCTATTTGATGATTCGGAAATGAATGTAGGTGGATAATCAGTGCCACTGTCAGTGTTAGAGTCAACAAGTTTTGTTAAAGTTGTTGTTGTTTATTTGTTTTTTGTTGGTCTCTAAATAGTAAAATGTAAACAACCATAAAAAAGTATAAAAATTATTGAAAAGTTTTGTTTATGATGAACTGGAGAGGGGGCGAAACTGAAACCAGCAGTAACGTCATCGATAGATCTTTTATATTCATTTATATTATTTTATTTTTTTTACATATTAAAAAAGTAGTAAAACAACTTTTAAAGAGTAAAAAGCAAATAAAATTTCATATTTTATATACTCTAAACACAACTTTCAAAATAACAGTCTAGTCTTGAAACGCAAATTAAACGGTTGAAAATTAATCTTAAAAAAAATCAAAATAAAAATAGAAAACAGAAATTGTGTGAAACAAGATTAAAATCATAAAAATTTTAAAATAAAATGCCTTACAAAAAGAAAGACGATTATATACCGATTAAATGTGAGGGTTGGAATGGAAAATTCGTATATCCACCCGGTTCTTCAAACAATGTATCCAAAGTGCGCCGTTACAATCAAAATATTACCGATACCCAGAATTTTTATGGTTACTCTAGAGAACCCATCATATTGCCACCAGCCTGGGATGGTACTTTTCAAAAAAGTGGTGAAGTGAGAGTGCAACAAGAGCGTAATCGTTCAGATGATTCGGAATATTTTCAATATAATACAGAGCCTACCATTTTGCCTACAACTTGGAATGGTGAATTTCGTCAAGATCCCAATGATGTGCGCATAATACAGGAAAGAAATTATTCAGACCCTCGTGATTATGCCGAAGCTAATCGTTTCAAAAGTGTCAACTGAGAGAAATATATACATTTGAAATGTAAATATTTATATTTCAAATGTATTTTTAATATTACTTTGTTTTTCTTGTTGTTTTTTCAAATCATTAGATTAGAAAATATAACTAACATTCATACGTATTTCCAAGCCATCTATTTATTTATTTATTTTATATAAAAAAAAAAACAAAAAAAAAACTAACAATTTAACCTAATGAATAAAACGAATTATTTGTTTATATTAATTAAATTTAAGTGAATTATTATTGTTCTAATCTTGAGCCTGTTAAGTGTCGGGTTATCAATTACCAGATTTTCAATTAAGTAAACGAGAACGCAATTTAATAAAATTTATAGAAATTATCGCTGTTCGATATTTAAAGAACTGTATCGCAAATACAAGCTTTGACCTTGGAAAATGACCACTCGTGCGAAAATTTTCTATTAAAACTTTTGCAGTTTTATGTTTGTCGAAAAGTGTTAATGCAAGTTGGCCGGTGTCAGAGTTCGTTGAATGTACATAGAACTGAATTAAACTCGTTTAGTTTCCTCATTAAAAACATCTGTTAATGTTATGTAATTTTTATTTGTTCTCCGAAGAACAACAGAAAACTAAAACGTAACATAGAAACTAGCAGAACTACCTGAACTGGAGCGCCAAGCACAAGGTTGGCTTGACAGTGTGTTAGAAAGTAAATCATGTTGAAATAAATATTCTCGTGCATGTAACATTTTTCGTGAAATTAGTTTCATAAAGTTTTTGTTTGTTGGCGAGGGATGTAGTGAGTTAAGCGTGGTAGGCAAAAAGGCATCGCTTGAATTTTGAGAGGATAATCTTACTTTTGCTTTTGTATTATTTGAAATAACACAAACAAATACAATAAAAAATATCAAATACCTGATGGCATAAAAAGTTTCATCGTTAAAGCGCACGATCTGACACGCTGAAACATTAAACGAGAACGTCTGTGCTGATGTTTGTTTAGCGAAAGAGAGGTTTTTTGTTATTTTTGTGTGTTTTTGGTTTTAAATGAAATTTAAAATTTTTAGGAAAAATTAAAATTTTGGTGAAATTTATGTGGAAATAAACATTTTGGTGAAATTTTAATTGTTTGGTGATTTACAAAAATTTCTGAAAATCGAGCGTTTTTTTACGTTAAATTTCTTTAATAAAATTTAATATTGCAAAAACAATTTATAAATCTTTAGTGACGCTGATTTTCTTAGTAACCAAAAAAAAAAAAAAAAAAAATGCAACGAATTAAAAAACCAGCCATACATGGCGAAATCATGTACAATCTGAGAGTGTCGAATTCATGTATTTTTATTGTTGCTCGAAATAACTAACTTTATTAAAAAAATATTTGGCGATAATTTTTATACATAAGTGGAGTTTGACGTTTCTCTCGATGCCAAAAATGAGTCAATTCCCCACAGGTGATGTACAAAACTTCGCTTCGAAAAACCTTAAAAATAATCCTTTTATTATTAAAGTTATTGTTGTGTAATTTATTTTTCCCAATCAGGGTTGGAACCGTGAATTAAAATTGTATTTCGTGACCACACCGAAGGTTGGTACAAAGCAAAAACATATGTACACGATTAATTATAGAGAGAATGACAAAGAAATGCTTTAGGTTGTGTGTGGACTTCGTGTAACCAAATTAATATTAAGATTAGTTGGTTAAATAGATGATGTTTACAATGTACACAACCTTAGGTAAATATATATGAAGAATGCTGATAAAGGATGAGACATTACATTCTGCTAGTATTTAACTTTTCTTGTAAAACTTCTGCATACATTTGTAATTAATTTTTTTTTCTAAAAATTTTTATAAATATAATAATCACTAAGTTTGGTCGACCTTTTTTTTCAATTCTTATGTAATTTTAAATAATTTTTGAGCTTGAAGGTCTTTGTTGTAACATATATTTTATTTTTCGATATTCATCAGGAAATCTTAAACATTTTTTTTTATATTTATTATTTTTTTTTTATATTTATATTTTTTTTATATATAATAAACATACTGTACACACAAAATTTACTGATTACAACAACAATGTATAAACTTACAATATGAGTTACAATAAATAAACAAACAATACAAATTAGTGTTTAACTTACTAATGTCTGTTATTGCACCGATTTGATTTCTTATTTTTTATTTACTTAACGTCTATAGTTTTTCTCTTGTCCTGTGGTAATTTGATAACATGTAGCATTTCCGTTTTTATAAATTTAAATAAAAGTCAATTTTAATTCAATTATAGGTTTTTGTATACAGCAGCATTTGCCCACGACTTCTAAATATATATCAAGGGTACGCTATATGTTATTCCGTACAAAGATCTATCAGTGATCCAAATTTGATCAATTTGACTTCTAAAAAGAAGGAGGTTATACAATTCGACTGAATATTGCTTTTTTATATTTGTGCCTCCAGAACTCAGTCATTTCTGATCCGATTTTTTTGGTAATATGATAAGATCATGCTTACAGATTGGTCTCCTTTTAAAAACAGTTCATAATCTTAAAAATTAAAGGTAAAATTTGAAATGACTGCGTATTACTATGACTGCCAAAAACAAAAATACATCTAAAAATTAAAGGGTGCCCCTATAATTGATGTATATTTACTTGCAAATTGGATAGAATGTCGATTGCTATGGCCGTTATAGTAACAGTTGATAATATTTAAAATTATTAATTAAAGGGTTCACCAATAGTTCATTTAAATTGGTATATGGCCATACTTTTAAACAGTTGTAGACAGACGATTGAAATTTACAAAGAAGCTGTATTACCTCTCTATAACAACAAGTATAAAATTTGGATTTGGAAATAAACGGGTGTCCCAATAGTTGATATAATATGGTGTATGTGAACGGACTTTTGAACTGTTATAGACAGACAGCTGAAATTTACAAGGGACATGTTTTGCTACGTCCGCTATAACTAGAAGCTTATAATATGAATTTAGAATTTAAAGGGTGTTTCCAAAATAAATGTAATTTGTTCCATATGGCCGTGTTTTTTGAACCGTTGTATACAAACACCTTAATTTTAGACAGAATGTCCACTAATTTTTATTGGTATAATAAGAAGTATAAAAATTTTATATTATAAATTAAATAGTTGATATAATCTAATGTATATGGAGCTACTGTTGAAACGTTACAGACAGACGGTTAAAATTTACACAGAACTTGATTGCTAAATCTACTACAACAGCAAGTAATCAATTTGAATCTGGAAGTTAAAGAGTGACCCTAAAGCTGCTGCAATTTGATGTATGTTGCCAAACTACTGAACAGTTGAAATAGTATAATGCTCTAAACACATTCGCCACAGCAAGATACAGGAACACACGACAGCAAATGACGCTAGCAACATTTGTCGCCTTATACGCAGCTACATTATTATTTTGAAGGCAGCAGCTACATAATAAAAATATGAATTAACTGTATTTCAGTGATGTTATTTAAGCGATTTTTAAAGAAGCAGCTCCGATTTATACTTAAAAATATGTTTTAACTATTTTGTAAGAGGCTATTTAAAGATTATAACAATTCGTTTGGATTGTCTCTAAAATTGAAAATATATGGAAGTATTTCTCAGAAGCAAAATTTAAAACAGTAGTGTGTCACGTAGTTTCTTGTACACTAAAATAAAAAATACTAAAAACAAGTAGTAAGTATTTACAGATGGGATATCTGTATGAAATTAATTTAAGTACTTCAACCAGCACGTACTAAGAACAGAAGTAAATTTTTAACTAAATGTTGTCCACACAAAAAAGGAATTTAAGTTTTATGTACATCACAATACATTCCTCAGAAATTTTTACAATTATTCTTCGTACACTTTCGACATGACAATTGTAGTTTTTTTAATTCGTCGGTGTGGCATTTCTAGTTTTTTTTAAATTCAAATTTCGAAAAATATGTTTTAAGCAATTATTGAAAAGTATGTAAAAAGTGTTAAAATTTTTCTATATACAAAACTAAAATATGGTGACAACTGTTTAAGTATGATTATACCGGTAAAATTGGGTGATTTTACATTGGTTTCTCTATTTTTCTACCAATAAAAAAAAAATCGTGTTTAAACCAAGGTGCTAAATGATCTCCTCACACAATTTTACTCAAATCTATCCAGCAGCACTTAAGTGATACAGATAAGAATTCTATAACAAGGTATTTTGTATTCCAAATCAATTATTGTCTTCACCAATAACAATATGTTCCTGAAATATTTCATTTACTGAAATTATCCTGTTACAGTCTTATTTTAGATTTACACTTAAATCTTTAAATAAATAATTTTTATTTTTATTGTTCTTTTCGTTATGAAAATAAGAGATTTTAAGCACTTATTATTTTACATGTCGTATAGTATTGACATAACTGAACTGTTTATTGTCGCCAATAAAAATAGAAATTACTGCCATCCCTAAATTAGCGCGTAAGACGCAAAGCAATGTAATTCATAGCTTTTGCGCTGAAATGTCATTCCTAAATAACAGCGTTAATTTCGTGTCGTTGAAAGTAATGTTAACTCATTTTATTTCATAAAACCCGCTGTATAAGAATAAAGAAGAGATAAAACCGCTAGATTGCCTTGAAAATTACTAAATTGTCACTACTTTTCAACCATAACAAAACAAAACAAACCAACAAACAGCAAACTTCACTTCCTAACGCACTGTCAAAATTGGATTTTTCAATTGCTAAGCGTTGACGCCAAGCTATTTAGGGATGATTCATACATTTTGTATGTACATGAGAAATTTTGACAGTTATCTTGCGCTTTACGCGCTAATTTAGGGATGGCAGTTAGTTTAATTTGACTGGAGCGGCGAATTCAGCCTAGACAACAACCTGCCGCCATTTTGCAGTTGGTAGCTGCTGTCTCGAATGTGTTTAGTGCATAAAGTTTGGAGATATAAGTGTGTCTCATTCGTTAATGTAACCTAATTTATGTGGCCATATACTTGAGCTGTTATAGGCAGACAGATGAAATCTGTTTTGAAATCGGTTTTTTTCGCAAGAATTATTTCTTATACGTTTTTGCATATTTATTAGAATTTTTTTCTATTTGAAACAAAATTTTATTTATATTTTTCGCAGCTTGAGATTTTATAACACAAAATAAAAAAATCTCTTACAAAAAATAAGAAATTTGTTTGTATCTTTTATTATTTAATTTCTCTACCGTAGTGTTGAGCATAAGTGATTTAATTAAGGCTTTTAAAACTATAATTAAACTAAAGATAAACTATCTTTTAAATTTCAAAAGTTATCTAATCAAAATTTTAAATATTATTTCTTATACTTAAGTTTGATAACACAATAATATCTATTTCGAAAGACAAAGAAAAACAAAACAATACTACTTCGAACTACGCATTTCTTAAGACTTTTTTTGTGACTTTTACTTGTTGTAAATTGTAATTTTTACTTTAACAACCGAATCAGTAAATTTTAAACTTTTTGCAAATTTTCAACTACTTTATGAAAATGCTTTATTTTAATAAAGTAACGACTTTTTTGCAATACTAGAAAAAAAATTAAAAATAATTGCAGAAAATTTCTTTTAAAAAATTGTCATGCAAAAACAACAACATAATATTTTTAAGCAAGCCGGAAGATCAAAACAACACGAAGAGTTTTTACCAAAAAGCGTAGCTCTAAAAAATATTTCGAAAATATGATGGAAGTATAAATCCAAAAAAATGTACAGGCAACAAATTTTCTTGCCAAGTAGAGAAAAAAGTTTTTCAGCTCTCTGGACCAAGTTTTGCCACTGCTAAGAGTTAATATGGAAAAACCTTAAAACATTTTTGGAGCAAAATTGACAAATAAAAGCCGGAGCATATATAAGGAATATCACTAAAAGAGAAGAACGAAAAATTTATATGTATATGAGAAAGCCAAAAGTTTTATTTATTTTTTAAAAGACGAATATAAAAAAAGGAGAAAACTATAGGAAAAACATAAGAGTACTTATAAAGAAATAAGGATTCAGTCGATCAAATGCAAAAAAGACCGATCATTTACAAAGCCATTATACGCTTTTCCCTTTTACCAAACGTACGGGTTAGTTTGATTGCCATTTTTTGTTCCGCTCTCCTGTGGCACATTATAATTTCTCTATTTCTTATTCTGTGACTCTACTGTAATTCCAAAGCAATTTTTTATGCAAAAGCTAAACGCTATAAGATAGAAACTTGGTACTCTCTATCGCCTTCGCATATCTTTTCGATTTTTTTTATAATTGGCAGCACTGTCACTAAAAAGTACATATGTAAACAATCATTTTAAAAAGGAAAGTTAAGCTTGTTGTATGTGTTTATAATCAAAAATAAACATGATGGATTCCGAAGCGGTATGGATTGAAGATGAAAACGATTGTGTGGTTCGTGTTACAAGGAGAAACTTCGGAGATAGTTCCGATGTATTCTTCTTGAATGACCGAAGGTAAGAAAAAAGTGTAAGTTATGTGTTTTTTAAATTTAAATTTTTTATTTTATACCCTGTTCAGACATACGTGTTAATTGCGCAATAAAGGAATTTACGCAATTAAGGCCCTAATTGAATTTAATTTACCATATAAGAAATTAATTAATAAATTTTTCAATTAGTACTTAATTGAGACATTAATTGATTAAGTGTCCTCATACAACCCTTGTGAAGCGTGTTAAGTAAGAGAAATTTATTGTACTGACTGGAAGAGTTCCATATTTCAAACAAAAACAAGCAGACTTTCTTTTAAAGCCCAACTTCTCTTTATTCTTCCAAATTTACAAACACAAATTTCTAATGTAAAAATTAGGTCTGTTCAATAAATTTCCGGCAGAAAGTAGCAACGATAGAGTAAAATAAAAATTTACAACATTATTATACCAAATAAAAAAAAAAGAATAAAGGCATTTACAAAAAAAAAAAAAAAAATTGCAAAGTAAAGCCAAACTGACGATAATAACAAACAACCATAAAAATAAATATTTATCTAAAACAGAAAAAAGGGATGTTCGATGCTTAAAGCATTTTGTATTGCAACAGTTAGCATTTGCAAGAGCTTTGTCATCGATTGTGTGCAAATAGCCAACAATTTTCTGTCTTTTTTTTAGAACTTTTATTTTATTTTATTCTATTTCTTTTGTTTATTGTTTTATTATCCTGGTGTTTACTTGTACATAGTTTTCCCAGCTTTCTTCTAACTATTATACAAACGTTAGTTTCAATTCAAAATATTTTGTATTTAAAACAGAAAACTACAAATGTTATGTATATTTTCTGCTGTGTGGTTGTAAAAAATTTCAGCTGTAGATATTCGGTTTTGAAATCGCCATACAAATGGCAAAAAAGCCACACCATTTTAGTCTAGCAACGATGTCATATATTGAACAGAACTATTATCTACTGTCAAATTTTAATGGAGTAAATTAAACAGGATATGTGTGAACACCAAAATTAATTACTCAATTTAAATTTTAATTGTCTGAATTAAAACGTATGTCTGAACAGATAGTATGTGGAATCATCTTCCTATAGAGGTCTTTCCTTTCACTTTAAAAGTTGGAAAGTTCAGATCGAATATCCATCCTCCTTCCTATAACCTAATTTCCTATATCTGGCATAAAACATTGCTTAAGTAGGATCATCCCCTAAGTGCCGGTCTGAGATAAAAAAAAATATGGAACATCGACTTAACCTGGCAGCATCAACTTTATCGTAATTATTTGAAATTATTATAAAACACAGTGGGAATGAACAGAATGAATCTGGCGTTCAGATGTCAGTTTTACGAGTGAAAACAGCTCTTCTCTTGACGTCGAATGTGAACTGTTGGCTCAGTTTAAGTCGTTGGCTTATCAACAAACTTCTTTCTTCATGCCTTAGTTCTGTAATTCTAATCTAATTAGGGTTGTGTAAAACTTCCATTTAAATAAGGAAGCATTTTAGTGTGTTTAAAACGCCATTCAGCACGAGCTGAAAGTTCCAAGAAGAACCACTGTTATACCGGCTGTAATTAAATTGGATGCTTTACTAAAATTCCTTGGCTAAAGTGGATATAAACACCATCTTTTGTGAATACCGCAGCAGTCAATATCCTATTGCTTATTTGAGGTCTGCGTGGTGATTAAGCGAATATTATATTCCAAGCATATACAATTTGAAATGTGTACGGAATGCGGCAATCCTGGCCTTATAGGAGCAGTGGATGGCACTCACATGTAAATAATAAGACCGGCTAGTAATGAGAATCTATACTTTAACATGCAATTAAAGCACAGTATGAATGCTATGATGGTCTGTAAATTTTCAAAATATTTTACTACTTAAATCTAACTTATTGTATGTTTTTAGATGTTATTACGCTTGTTTATTGCCGATATGGTGGCGCGTGCCATGACTCACACATATAGAGTCTTTCTAATGTAAAGAAAACGCTGAACAAACGTTTTGAAAGAGTGGTTTTTAACTGATTTATAATTGACTTAAGATTTCTTTTAATTGATTAATATTTACTATTGTATCGTACTAAATCTTTAAAACCATAACTTATATCGCCAAGTACAATAACTGCTTCCTTATAAAACTTTGCTTGGTTTTCGAATTGCGTTTTTAAAAGATTATCCCGCGCATTAACACTTGAAAGCCTCGTACAAATTCTTATTCAGTAAAGTAACATGGCTATTGCTATTATCGCTTGTACTAAAACATATCGAAGTTGTCAGGCCGATAACAGCTCCTTCCATATTAACCAAGCTTATTATTTGTTTTTCCATGGGAGAAAAAGTACAAAACTGTGAAGGACGACCATCTGTGCTGAATATGCTTACTTTATTTTTACGCATCTTTACCTTCATTTGATTTTTCAAATTCGCCCAAACCTATTTGATTTTACATTATTAATTTAAATTTTAATATATAAATGATAAGACAAAAATATACTGTTTTCTAACCCGCTATATCCCTTAAGGAGGTCGATTGGCGTTACGATCGTTTGTTAATTTCGTTCATGATTTATTTTCGGCTTGTTTAGCATTTATTGACTGCAGCTGTCCCTTGGCCAAATCGCTATATTGCACCATAAAATCCATTAAAATTTCAAGTTGACGTTGCTTTGTTTGCAATTTTGTGACGCTTTCGCATTACAGAGTGCAGTGCTGCCAAATTTGCGAATAATAAAAAAGAGTACAAATCGTTCGATTTCGTACTATTTTTCTTTCGTATCACAGTAGAGAGTAATTTCCCTGGCTATAGTTGATCCTACAGTATCTTGCTTACTACATTTAAGTCTAAAGCAAAATTTATTAAGTAAGTATTTCAATAGTTACTGCGTTTTTTGTTTTAGAACATTTTTTTTAGATCTTGTTCTATTTTAACTGTATTTTTTTGATGTTTTATTTACCTTAATCGAGTAAATCAGTCTGTAGCGTTACAGTCTAGCCCAGTATTTCCTAACGTGAGGACTACGTCTCAAAGGGAAAAAATTGAGCCGCCACCTCCTTTCGTTTGATGTTACTAAAATATCAACTGGGTTAGTAAAGTCGTCAAGTAAATTTCGTCGGGGATTCACCTGGTAGTGTGGTGTTGATATAAAATCGTTTATATACCTATATTGTAAAGATATAATTGGTAAATATTTGATTTTGTTTATATTAATTTGAAACGCATTTAACATTCCAAAAATGTTTGTCAAGTGAAAAAAATATCAAATACATTTTATTAAATGTTTCTATGCTTATCTTTTAAACGAATAGAACAACATTGCGTCTTCATTAACTGCTCGTTTTTTTAACAAATAATCGCCTTTGTGAGGCTAGTTATTTAATTTCTTTATTAATTGCTAAAGCTGAAAAATTCACACTATAGAAGAGAATGTGATAAAACCTTCAAAGCTAAAAACAAGAAATTTCTGAATACAAATGAATTAACTTATAGATATTAATAATTTTTGAAACATATATTGATGAAGGGCATTTTGCTGAAGAAATGTTGTTTCGTAAAAGATTAGAAAGGTCCACCAAGTCCAAATGTATATATAAGTTAATAAACTACTTAGTTGTCAAAGTTATACTAATGAAAAAAATGTTAGTGGCGCCCTGATATGATGGGCTTAAAATTGATGAAAGTTGATAATTTCAAAAAGATTATTGTATATTGTGTTTGTCATAAAGTAAACTTGGTAGCTAAAAATATCTAGACTGGTCTAAATAAAATATACAAAATAAGCTACGATGGGGACGAATCCAATATATGCCAGAAAGTATATGTTGGAACAACAAAGACCAAACTTAAGAAAAGAATCGCGTCACACAAGTCAGATATAAAATCTAGAGAAAAACAAACAACACAAAAAACTGCACTTGCAACCCACTGTGCTGTAACAGGTCATAAAGCAAATTTTGAAAACATCAAAGTATTAGCAAGAGAGGACAATTACAAAAAGAGATTTACGCTTGAGATGTAGAGAAATGTGCACAGATATATAGACACACAATAAACAAACTTGGACCACAAATCAAAAGAACATAAATTATCTTTAGTTACATTTTGACAATAGTCCAACGATTGAAGCGCGAAAGATAAAAAAGTTATAACTTTTTAAGTAAATGATGTAATTATATTATTTAAAACAAAATTTTGTTAAGTTTATTTTATTGTTAATTGTGATTGTAGTTATGTTTTAGATCCCCTGAAGATGATCAACGATGATCGAAATATAGGGAAAAATCAATAAAATAAATCAGAAAAAAAAATAAAAAAGTTTCTTCTTTTTTTGTATTATTTTATTGAGTAGAAGGAATAAACTGACCTCAAGCTGAAAAAAGAATAAAATAATAAAATTTTTAAGCAATTTAATAATTAAGTTTTTTATTTCCACGAATAATAATTTTTTTTTTTTTGTAGAAAAGAAAATCTGAATCAACACCACTATTTGATAAAAAGACAAGAAATCACATACAATAAGGATTAATGTTCAAATTCGTTCGAATTGAACGAACGGATCTTGATCTTTGATAAATGACCGAAAAAGATCGGTCACTCAAACGAACGACCGGGCACATGTCTAATGAAGACCATATGAGAGTTTTACTTCATACTGCAGTAAGACGGCTTTTCGTGGGCATGTCATAGTGTACGTCGCACTCAAAAGGGACGAAAAGTGAACATTATGTCGATTTTAAATACTTAAAACAACAAGAACAGCTTCTTATGGCAAAGATTTTCTGCATAGCCGGCCCCGGCCTTGCGCAAGGACTTTCTCTACTATGTTATAATCAACACCAGCTTCGCTTACCAAAGATTTTCTTCAAGCCGGTTTATAAAAATGTTGATGGACATTATATCTTTGGACTTTGTAACATGCCGTTGGCTATTCAAAGAAAACTGCTTAAAAAATTTATGCAACTAATTGATACTCTTAAGGCCCAACTATAATGTGCATAAACTAGCTTATGCCAACTTATACAACTGTGCAAATACATTAAATTATATGTGGTAAACTATAATGTGAATAAGATAACTTTTCGTCAAGTTTCGTTAAATTTCATTTCTTTATGCAAGGTACGAAACTGATCGCACTTTCCGTACGGAAACAGCTGATTGTGCTTTGATTTATACATTAATAAAGAAATTTTCTAATTAAGACCTAAATTGTTAAATTTTTTAGTTTTAAATTCAATAAAAAATGTAGAAAAAACAACATATTTCTTTACGGCCAATTTTTTACAATTATAATATATTTAAATTAAATTTGTATTTATACACACATACATATGTATACCATATAAACGATGAACATCGTTGCATTTTTTAGTACGGTTGGCCACAAACACAAAATAGAAAATAATTTGTAATAATTTTTTTTACATTTTCTTAGAAAATAAACCAAAATATGTAAATGTGGTTGTGAATGTTATTAAATATATAAAAAATTTTCTTTAAAGCCTTTTAGTTTTAAAATTTTGTTGATTTATATAGAAATTATTTTTGGCTAAAGTACGAAATAAACATAAATGTGCAACTATGGCAAATAAGTTACTAAATTTATGTAAGTACATTGTAGCCACATAAATTTCTGTGATAAGTTACCTAAGCATTTGACAGGCTTTTCGTTGAATTTTTGACATAAGCTAAAGCTAGCTTATGCACATTATAATTGGGCCTTTATACTATGTTTACACGGAGCCCAATATTCTTGCTTTGCTCTCTTTTCATGATTCACAGCTCAATCACGACCGAATCAACGTGCTTCGCCATATAAAATCATGAGAGCGAAGCATTTTGTTTTGAGACGATTCAGCTTGAATCTACTTGCGAAGCATGAAAAATTTCTGTCTTCCCTAATTTTTATCGCAAGTTTATCTGAACTAGCTGTATATAAATGTAAATAAAAAAAGTAAACCAATATTAAAAGTGCTGTGTAAATATGTGTTAATATAAAAACAAATAATTCTATTATAATTTAAAATTTTATTAATTACAAACACTAAAATTGAAACGAAAAACAAAATTTTAGAACAGAAGTCAATGTGAAGCATGTAGTATGTGTCGTGGAAACGGCATGCTTCGCAATCATGATTCAGAGAGCGAAGCAAGTGCTTCGCATTGCCGTGTAAACATGCTATTAGTGATTTTTTAACGAAAAACCTTAAATTAAGTACCGGTTAACAATCGATAGTAAAACAGTTGTGAGTTATTAAGTCGATATCTCTAAAAAATTATATTTGTTAAATAAGCTGCTTCAAGGAAACAATAGAGCATTCGTCAATGCAAAAGCAAAGATATCTGGTTTCATTACCAATATACAGTTATTAGTTTAATAATGATTATTTGACCCTTTTTTTATTAAATTATTTTCTATTTTATTAAACTTTGGGTCCTTATATTTTTTTATTAATATTTTATTTCAATATTTCGGTACTTTCTGCGTACCTTCTTCAGGAAACAAAATTAATATATAAGCAAAATAACAAAATTAATTAACAATTGAAAAAAATTTTTTTTTTGTCATAATGAAATTTAAAAACAATGTTTCAAAAAATTTCCAAAAAACAAAAATATAAAAAAGTGTTTTGTGTTACATACATATATTAAGAACAAAAACATTTATGTTATTTTGTGAATTAAGTGTCTGTATATATGAGCGACATTATCTGTATCTGCTTTAAAATTAATTCTTTTAGTCAATGGAGTATTTACAATATGTAACATTTCCAAAATATACCGTCTCTTATAATTTTTTTCAATACTAAGAACTGAAGCATTTTCAAAGTTAGGATAGTGACCTAAGTCAAAACAATGAGTGGATAATGCTGTTTTTTGTGAATTAACATATCTTAAGTCCGACTTATGTCCAGCAATTCTAGTCTTAAGTTTATTTTTTGTTGTACCAATATATACCTTATTGCAAATCTCCTGATCACTACCTTTACAAGGTATTTCATAGACTACATTAGAAATGTCAAATTTATTAATTTTATCTTTAGTCTTATTAAATAATTTATTCAGTGTATTATTTGTTTTAAAAGCCATGTTATATTTTTCCTTATTGAAGATTTTTGAATTCTTTAAACGTTTTTTTAGCTGTATTAATTATTATACCTTTGTTGTGCTTTGAAAAATAGTTAATAATTCTTCCTGATGCTGTCGATTTTTGATACCAATCCATTAATATATTATTACCTCGTCGAATCAATAAAGTATCTAAGTAAGGAAGTTTGGAATCGCATTCCTTCTCTATTGTAAACTTAATATTAACATCAAAAGAATTGAAAATCTTTAACATATCATCAATTGCACTATCAGAAATAATGCAAAATAAATCATCAACATACTTAGTAATAACTTTTGGTTTTATAATTAGTTTTTCTAAGCAAAAGTCCAATAATTTCTCCATAACAATGTCTGCAACAAAATTGAGAAGGCATAACAATTTTAGAAATGTTAAGGTGGTTAGTAGTCTAAAAAAAAGGTTGGGAAAACTGGTCTAGCCAACTGAATCGCGCAGTTTATTTTATAAAAACTACATCTGTTGAAAACAAAAGTAAAAAACTCAGCCACACACGCGAAATTACGTGCGGATAGCAAATTTGACAAATGATTACTGGGTTTCTTAATGAGATGTTGTGCTTCGGTTCATCGCTTCTGTAATCGAAATTTTCGCTGCTGTGAAATGTTGCTGTTAAGGAGTTTTGTTTTTTTAATGCCAAAGCTTGGTGTTCAATTGTTCTTGTATTTTAACTTCTTTTCATTATTCCTTTATGATTTTTTATTGCATTAGAAATTATACGTATGCGTAAAATTCTTTGCCTGCGTGGATTTTGGGTCTTTAAAATTCAAATACTTTTGTATGTTCTAGTTTGAACTACGAAAAAATTAAACACGACTAATAGATAAGGCATAAGTTATATAAAAACAATAAAAGTTTGCAAATATAAAACTAAATATTAAAATCTTCGCACATGCGATTTTATCATCACATTAAAGACTAATTAAACTTTTATAAGTTAAATAAATGATTTTATTTCATTTGAAGAAGTTTGGTTCCGAGAACCCTAAACTTTTAAAAGATAAATAATAGTATTAAGGTTTTTGGTATAAAAACGATGGAAATAAACGGGAATTTTAAGTGCTATTTGGGCAACTAAAAAGTTATAGCGGCTTTGGCTTTTAGATGCACAATATAAACTTAGCATTATGTGCAATTTTTGCATTTTCGGCAGTAGCTAAAGGACATGTAAGTAAACATTTGTTTAAGAGATCAAAGGACTAGCGTAGTAAACAAGATTAATTTTTATTCCACACAAATATAAAAACAACATGAAATTACTAAGTAATTTTTTATTGCAGGCCGAACAAAAATTCACCTCTAAAAACCTTCAAGTTCTTGCGCATGAATATGTCAATTTAACCCGACTACAGCACTCAAAGGTTGTAGAAGATTATGGAAGACAAATTGAAAACTTTGAAAAACGCTATTTAGGACGTATAGAAGGAGTACATATACAGGAAGAAATAGTAACTGCCAGTATTGTACAGATCGAAGAACGCTTAAGTCCTTTGGGAGATCTAAGCGATTTGAGCAAACAATGTATCAGTAAATATCGTATTTACATTCCATCTGTAGTTCAAACAAAAGAAAGTATTACACGCTGCGCTGCTGTAGCCAGCAATAAGGCCGCTAAATTATTAACTGATAGCATTGTTACGAAAAATGCCTTGCAAAGCTATTACACAAATAACTATGAAAAGAAAATAGAACTTTGCACGAAAACCAGTGCATCAATAGAAAATTTCACTAAATGTGTAATTAGTGAAGTATGTATTCATTATACATATGTATATAGAAAAGTTTTTTCTAATTTTTTTTATTTTTTTTTATTTAAGGCATCCAAGGCCTACTCTGTCATTATTGACAACAAAAAGGCATTTGGTAGTTATATGGAGGCTGCCGAATGTGCCGCGAAGGCATACATTATGAGAGCTTTGGATTGTAGTTATATTGAACAAACCCGTGTAACTACTAAAATTGCAGAGGCTAATCTTCTGTTGAATAATTGTCTTGCTACAAAAGATGAGTGGATGCAAAATGATGCCATAAGTACTTGTCCAAATTCTCTGCGACTGTCAGCAGAGGTTCTTCAACACAAAACCATAGCTAATCCCTTTTATGGACTTAAAAGTCATGCAGGTTGTATAATAGTGAACATCGAAAATGATTAACAATTTATTTATTGATTGACAAAGAACGTAAATGTATATGTAAATATGTATATGTAGATGTAAATGTCACTAAATCAAAAATAAATAGATGTATTAACAAAAAAATAACTAATATTGGATTTCTGAATATGTGGATGTGATTGAAGTGAACTAAAAAAATAGTCTGTTACAAGCCAGGATACAAACACTAAATTTATTTAATCGTTTTCGTATGTGTATGCAAATAAAATACCGAATGTGCACCACGATGGAGCACTGACCATCACAAACACTAGGTTATTTTTATACCCTTCACCACAAAAAGTGAAGCAAGGGTACAACTAAGTTTGTCATTTCATTTGTAATTTCTACAATATCCACTTCCGACCCTATAAAGTATATATATATATATTCTGAATTCTTATGCATAGTGAAGTCGATTGAGCGATGTCCTTCTGTCCGTTCGTGTTAGTGTTGAAGTCAAGTTTGCAAAGACTTCAACAAAAATTTAAATACGCCAGTCGATTAGACATAGTTTCGAAAGAGGTGCTATTGGAAATCAGCAAGATAACTCCATGTCCTAAGACGTAGCGGCTAAACATCACGGCTACCTCTAATTTTTTCATGTCATTTGGAACAATAAAGAAACTCCTAACAAAAAAATTTATAATTTGGGGCAATAGAGAATTTAAAAATAAAATAAAAACATCTCGTGATAAAATAGGCGCTCGCCTATATTTTCCGAGTTACGGACCTCTAAAATTTAAAATTTTTTTAAAATATCAATATGGGTATCATTTAAAAGCTTTTGAAGATATCTTTAAGGAAATTATAAAATTTTTAACCTATTAAGAGATGTCATTTTTATGTAAAATATATATGCAGTACCAAAATTTTTTTACTTTTTAATTCTGTCACCCCAATATTTGCTTTATTGATTGGAGTTACTTCACTAAATTAGATTTACATAGATGGTGAAGGGTACATAAAATTCGGTAAAGCCGAATATAGCACTCTAACTTGTTTTTCATATTTTTAAATTCACTATGGCCACATATATTTGTTTTGTTTTTATTGGAATTACTTCACTTAACTAGATTTGTTCCAAATGACTTGGAATAATTTGAGTTAGGCGTAGTAATTTGCCTGCTGCCTCGAAAGACATGGATCGATCATTCTGATTTTCAATATTAACATTTTTGAAACTATGTCTGAAGATTGGCGTATTTAAATTTTTACAAAGATGATTTCAACTCTAACATGGACAGACACACGGACATCGCTCAATCGACTTCGGTATGCATAAGAATTCAGAACTTTATTAGATCGGAAATGGATATTGTAGAAATTAAAAACGGAATGACAAACTTAGAAATACCCTTTGTTACTTTTTGTGGTGAAGTTTGACTTATACCTTCTTGCAGTTGCGGATGGTAGAAAGCTTTTAGTTTGATAGTTCTTTTGCTAAACCGGGCGAAATCTAGGTACTGTCATTTTCTGACATAGATGGTCTTTCGAAATTTCAAGACTCCTAATTTTATTAAAATCCTAAAGGACCGTGAGAACTTTAAAGCGATGGATAAAAAAGCTTTGCAGGAAATGGAGATGTAAGTTTCTGAAAGAACACATTTCTTTTTGGCACTACACGCAAAGAAAAAACATGGTTGAGGTAACCATAATCTAAGAGCTGTGTTAAATAATTGTTAACAAAACATAGTATTGTTACATTTAATAATAATAAAGCTGGTCTTTCAACTATATTGTTGTCTAGCATAACAATAACATAGTAAAATTTAAAAATAATTATGTTTACATAAGTATAAACATTAAATGGTAAAATTACAACATCATAATGTGGTTGAAAATGTCATGTTATAAAGGTGAATTATTATTATTATTATTATTATTATTATTATTATTATTATTATTATTATTATTATTATTATTATTATTATTATTATTGATTTCTTACGTAAATTCACAAAAAAAACTCTTTGATTATTATATATAATTATTTCTTTTCATATTTTGTATATTATTTTTAATTATTTATTTTGTACATAAATTTTTATTTTTTTTTTTCATTTTCTCTTAAAATAAAAACAATTTAAGCTAACAAAAAATTATTTAACTTATAGGGAAGCATTCTGTCAAGACCGAAAACAAAATATTTTTAAGTGCAAACATTATTTTGTTTGCTTTTAATCATACTCTGATTAATAAAAATATATTATGGTTAAATGCAATATATTCACCCTTATTCTGCGTTTCGATTCGGATCGAAAATTACTCAGTTTGTCAACTTTGGTATTCAGCGTTCCGTTCCCCGTATTAATTCGATTTCTTTTTCGATTGTATGTATTCTGCGTTACGATCGTAGCTACGTTTTTTCAAGTTGTTTACTTACTAGCGGAAAGTTTTTAGATTTTTGTTTTTGTAGTTAAAAAAGTGTAAAATTTAATAAAATGTGAGTATAAAATGCTATAACTTTATTTTGTAATATTTTTTTTTTTGTAGTTTTAAAGCTTTATTTAATTTATTGCAGGTTAGTATAATGGCAACGGATGCTGATATGTCTTGCGTCTGGATATTATAAGAAATTTAGGCATTCTGGGAATAAGTTCAAAATGCACTTAACGCAATAGGGCCACAAAAAAAAACTGGAAAGAAAGTATGACATTTTAATAATAATAATTTAAATGATGTGTAGAAAATAAAAATTTCGCTCCGGCGCTTCAGGATTCCTCACGCTGGAATAGTTTGGCCACAAATACCGTTTGCTTTTAGTCTGTTGGCTATTTTCTTTTTTTTCCGCACTTAACTGATGAGTTTATTTAATTATAGCTTCCACAATATTTAGATCTAATACATGTATTTATCACTGTTTATGATAAAATTGTATTTATAGTTTAACAATTACAATGTTTACAAAATTTTTTATGTTTCTATTTCATACGTTTCATAACAAAGCAGCTGGTTTGAACATACTCTTCTCTTCTTCTTTTTCTTTCGATTAGGTTTTTTTGTAGAATACCTATTTTCGATTCGAGCGTAACTGAATGCGGGAACGTAATCGAAACGCAGAATAAGGGTGATTATTTTATAATTTATAAAACTTTGGTTGTAGTTCAAATTTTTTTACGTTAAACCAACCATGTTGTATTTTTTGTGTACAGTAACCATATAATGGTTAAATATCAACAAAATGGTGTTTATGGTGACTAAAGTATTGCTGAAAACAACTATAATTTGTTGTCTGAAACTTTACAAAGTTACAACGAACATATTATGTTTATTGTGACCATATCACCACCATGTTTTTTCTTTGCGTGTAAGGGGAGCCAGAAAAAACAAATAAGAATATCTTGCAAGAGATAACGGATTAATGGTAAATACAAGTCGAGTACTAGAAATGAATGAACAAAAAGGCAAACTTCCCTTTCCGTATATACACTAATAAGGAGGTAGTTAATTCATTTGTAGTTTTTTTAAGGTTCTTTACTTTAGAACTCCCTAGTTTCTGAACTGATTTTTAATAAATTTTCTTCATTTGATTATAAAAAAATTAAATTAAAATAAAAAACCTAAATTGTGTCTCAGTACAACACTCAACAAGAGTCAGTACAAGAAAAATTAATTAAGAAAATATAGAGACGTGTATTTGGTGCATAGGGCTTTATCTCTTGAACAGTAGTAGACAGTTATTTTAAAGTTACACTGTATTATTATATCAGCTGTTAAGGAAAATGCTAAAAAAAGCATTAAAGTTTTATGAGTGCACCCGTGAAGGTGTGTTTTATTATAAATGAAATTTACTTTTGGATTTCAACAGCCAAAATCCTACAGTTTATATAAAGTGTATATTACTAAAACCGCTATAACCTTAAGCGCTGGGTTTGACGTATATCTTTTGAAAATTACATAGAATGTGTTGACTATACCCGCTACTAAAATTTAAATTTTGTTTTTTAAAGTGAACATTTAGTACGATATTTTTTTAAGAACAATATTGAAATTAAAATAAAAGACGTAGAAGACTCGGGGAGAGAAATTAAATACGAAATAGATAAAAATTTAAAAGATAAGTGACAAGGAAATATAACTTTTCTTCTTAATGTTAATTAAGTTTATTATATAAAAGATACACATTTAATTGTAGTAATTAATTTAAAAAGCACATGTTTAAAACTAAATTAAAAAATTGTTTTAAGGCGATAAACTTATCGTAAGTTCAACGTACTTAAAGAAGAAAAACAAAATTTGTCAACAAGTATAATAAACTTTTAATTACTCTCCAGAACAAACTAAAATATTTGTTATCATTTGTGATAACGTTTATTTTATAAATGAATATACACATTTCCATTGCTTTAAACCTTTTATTGTTAAGTATGTGGTAATTATGTTAAAAAAAACACTTCTGCTTTAATTAAATGTGTCCACTAACAATTAACATGTTAAATGTAGATTTATTTTATTATACCCTTCACCACTTAAAGTGGAAAAAGGGTATATTTAAGTTTGTCATTCCGTGTGTGATATCTACAATATCTGTTTCCGACCCCATAAAGTGTATATATTCTGACTGCTGATGTCCGTCTGTCCTTCCTTGTTAGTGTTGATTTCACAAAAAAAAGGAAATATGTCAGTGGATCATATATAGTGTCGAAAGAGATGCTATTAGAAATCAGCATGATCGGTCCATGTCCATGAAGTAATTCCAATCAAAAAAATATATATATATGGGACGGTAGAGAATTAAAAAATAAGAAAAAACATCTAGTGAAAAAATTTACGCTTACCTATATTTTCCGAGCTACAGGGCTCAGAAATTTTCAATTTTTTTAAATGGGTATCATTTTAAAGCCTTTGAAGACATCTTTAAAGAAAAAACTAAAATATTTTAAAAATGCTTAACCCTGTGGCGACACTATTCCACATACTACATTTACAACTTTTTATTACTCTTATTTACATACATATATTTTTACTACTATTTTTGAATTAATGTACTCGTAAAAGTGCAACACTGAATTGAGCGTGTAGATTTTTGATTTTGCGTTTTAATAAAATAGTTCTAGAAAAATCATCTAATACCCTGAAGGCTTATTCTGAATTGCGATGCGAAAAACAATGCGATGCGAAAATACATAAATGCGAACAATTGCTATTCTGTATTGCGATATTCGCAAAGTTCTATTTTAATCGCATTTCAAATGCGAAAAGGTGGTAAATCGGTATTCTAAATTGCGAAAACACATGTCAAATTCGCAAAATTTATTCGACAACAAAGTAGCATTCGCAAAGTACAACCATGTTAGTAAAAAACAATATTTTATTTATGTATTCATCATATATTTATTATTTAATTCTGGGAAGTAAACAATAAGACCAACAAACCGCGTCAACTTTAAATAAAAATAGAATTTATGAATAAGCACAGCCATTTGGCAAGAGGCCATTTAAAAACACCAAATGCACGTTAGTCTGCAAATACTTTGTGGCAAACGTTAACTGAAGAACTAAATATTAATGGACCACCTATTAGAGAAGTTCAAAAATATTTGACTTAAATTTTAATAGGTTTGGACCTATAAATAAATTTTAGAAACAATTTTCACAGCGAAGCACAAAAAATTTATTTATTTTTAATTTGACGTTTGTTGATACTGATGTTTATTTGAGCAGCGTTGCCAACGATTTGTAATAAATTGCGAATGCAATTGCGAAAGTCTAACAGAATACCAATATTCTTTCGCATCGCATTTCATTTGCGCATCGCATTGATTTTCGCATCGCAATTCAGAATAAGCCCCCTGTTCAGACATGTTTTCTTAATTGAGTTAATTTAATTTTAATTACGCAATTAAATTTGATGTTCACATATGCTCAATTAAGCTTATACAATTAGCACAAGGCATATTTATTTTAACATGGCTTTGTGTTGTTGCTTTAAAGTTGAAAGTGTCAAAATCCATTTTTGTATGACGCGCCATTTTCTTTTTATTTGTTTGTTTATATTTTTTACTTACGACTTGTCAATTTAATGAATTTTTTCTTCTCACTGAACATAGTTCCCATAGTAAACATACTTGTTGGCAAGGGTTGCATTTCGCATCTTATTCAATTAGTGATGCAATTAAGTTCTAATTGCTCAATTTATTAACTGACTTCTTACATGGTAAATTGAGCTCAATTAAGGCCTTTATTGCGTAAATTCCTAAATTGCGCAATTAAAGCGTATGTCTGAACATGTGTGTGAAGATAAATTTTAAAATTTTTAGCTTTGCCACAAACCTTTTAATTTATCAGAGCTCTGTTAGAAAGATAACATAGCCCTGTTAAAGGAATAAAAATTCGGTTTATGCATCCAAACAGTAAATTTTATGGAAAACCCGAAATATAGAAAACCCAAAATGAATGGGATTTGCTTGCGAGGTGTCCTTCTATAGTTATCCTTACTTAAAATATTTAAAAGCCCGTGTTGGAACGGGTTTGGGCACTTATACTTTAAAAATTTGAGTTTCTCTAAGGGATGAGCCCATTTTTATGGAAACAACAAAAGATGGCAAAATTCTAATAATACAGAAATGTGCATGAGGTAGTCTTCTTTCATTGTCCATACTTGGAATTTTTAGAGAAACCCAAATTTTAAAAATTTAAAAGTGCCCAAAACCGATTCCAACTCGCGCTGTTAAAAATTCCAAGTATGGACAATGAAAGAAGACTACCTCATGCACATTTCTGTATTATTACAATTTTGCCATCTTTTGTTGTTTCCATAAAAATGGGCTCATCCCTTAGAGAAACCCAAATTTTAAAAATTTAAAAGTGCCCAAAACCGGTTCCAACTCGCTCTGTTAATAATTCCAAGTATGGACAATGAAAGAAGACTACCTCATGCACATTCCTGTATTATTACAATTTTGCCAGCTTTTGTTGTTTCCATAAAAATGGGCTCATCCCTTAGAGAAACCCAAATTTTAAAAATTTAAAAGTGCCCAAAACCGGTTCCAACTCGCGCTGTTAATAATTCCAAGTATGGACAATGAAAGAAGACTACCTCATGCACATTCCTGTATTATTACAATTTTGCCAGCTTTTGTTGTTTCCATAAAAATGGGCTCATCCCTTAGAGAAACTCAAATTTTTAAAGTATAAGTGCCCAAACCCGTTCCAACACGGGCTTTTAAATATTTTAAGTACGGACAACTATAGAAGGACACCTCGCAAGCAAATCCCATTCATTTTGGGTTTTCTATATTTCGGGTTTTCCATAAAATTTACTGTTTGGATGCATAAACCGAATTTTTATTCCTTTAACAGGGCTATGTTATCTTTCTAACAGAGCTCTGTTAAATTAAAAGGTTTGTGGCAAAGCTAAAAATTTTAAAATTTATCTTCACACACATTGTCTGAACAGGGTATAACTGCGTACTCCATAACCCATTAAGAGCCCATGTCATTTTATGTAAAATCATATACATATATGCAGTATAATAAATAATATATACATCTAAGTAGAATGAAAATTCCCTGCAAACCATATGAATCAGAAAGGAAACTTTACTACCCGGTGTTTTCAGTTATGGCAGAATTCTGTCCTACTTTAAAAACGTTCCAAAATGGAGTCGTAGGTGCCACACTATACAAAAACTCATTATACAAAACAGATGAAAAAACATATGATGTTAATATGTTGTTGTTTTTTCTCTCCTCATCTTAAACAAAATAAACTCTGATGGCATAGAGAAAACTATTTTATGAATTATTTCAAAAGATTATATAATCGTACAGATCTGTCAAAAAGTCTGTCACACACATACCTGCAATTTTTGACAGATCGTTCGACTAAGTGTCATAGTGAAGACTGGCCTTAACAAATACATGAAATGTATATTTTGTTAAAAATACTTGAAATACATATATTAAAAATGTCTTCACTATCTAAACTTATTTTATTTATTTATATAACTTTTTTATTATCACACACTATTTAAGTTAACAAATCTAAGCAAAACATAAAATGGAAATGTTTGTTTAATTTTGTTAAGTTTGCGAAACAACAACAAAGGAGCAAGAGTGGTATATTCGGCTATACCGAATCTAACATACCTTCACCATATTCTTATGTAAATCTATTTTAGTGAAATAGTTGCAATAAAAAAAAAAGAAATATTGGGGTGATAGAGAATTTAAAAATAACAATAAAAATTAAGTACTATATACTTATATAATTTTTTATAAAAATGTTATCGGCTTTTAATAGGTTAAGCATTAAAAAAAATTGTATTTCCTTAAAGATTCCTTAAAAAGGTTTTAAATGATATCCGTATTGATATTAAAAAATATTGTTACGTTTTTCCTTTGATTGCAAATACCACTGTGGCTAATTATAAATTCTGTATTCTTGCTTTGTAGCTTTATCTGGCTTACTTCTTGATTCTACCGGTCTTGTGAATCCTATGGTCTCGTATTTACTAAACATGCGTTATTATTACAAATGCAGCCACGCTACACTACTGTGTTACTCCGGCGAGTCATGAACTACTCAATGCCTTGTTTATTAACCTTAACCATCCCACAGATATCTTCACTACTCCCTCTATCCAAGCCAGTTATCCCCATTAATCCAATAGCCACAACACACGTCTACCTAACCGTTCTAACTTTTTATTATTAAGGGTGTCTTGACAATTATCTATTACTCTTGTATTAAATTAGACGTCTTTACTTAATTATCTCCCATGGCTTCAAACAATAATTGTCTTTTCCTTTCCGGGAGGTTTGTACTGCGGGTTCTTAATTTTTATTTGAATTAAAATAATTATTATTATCCGTTGTACGCATGTCCGAAGGTGGTTTCGAACTCACCATCTTCTGTTTTACAGCAAGCACCTCCAATAACACAGCCATTGAGGTTGCTCAGCTTTTGTTAGCTAATTGTGGTATTACTCTATCTATACACACCACAACAGGGGTTGCCAGATTTTATTTTCGTAACAATATGGTGCACAATCATACTGTTCTTTGAAAAGTTAAGAGGACCATAACTCGGAATATATGGGCGAGCGCCAATTTTTTCACTGGATGTATTAATTCTGATTTTGTTTATTGTTTTTGTTTCTATTTTATTGGAGTTACTTCACTAAACTGAACTTGTTCCAAATGATAGGGAAAAAATTAGAGGCAGGAGAGGTGTTTTGCCCCGCTGCCTCGAAAGACGTGGATCGGAATGACAGACTTAGATATACATGTATATCCTTTTTTCCCCTGTGGTGAAGGATATAAAAGGGTTTTCATTTAATGCGTTTTTGTATTTGAAAACGTTTGTCTAAAATTCTATTGTGCTATTTTTGGTTTGCCCATTCATATGAGCTTAACTTTTGCCATTAATTATAAGTGCTAGAGAATGCAAAGTGAACTATTGGAAAGTGCTAAGTGCTAAATGAAAAATATTGTTGACAAATCAACAAAAGAAGTACTAAATCGAGCACCGAAAATTCCAAAAATTGCACGCTGAATTATAAAGAAAAATATAGGAACTTGACAGTGGTTGTATGATTCTACTACAAGAGTGTAGTAACACCCTGTCGAATATGGTGACCCTCGAAAGAGGTGTCATCAGTCAATTATTCTAACAACTTATTTGGTAATAATGTAATTGAGGATCCGTTGAACTAGCACTATTAATATTTTATGTGATAACAATTATTTTTTCGTACAATTTTTTTTAATATGGAAACAAATTCATATTTATGTCTTTACTATTTTCTTACTAACATGATGTGATAAAATTGTGGCCAAACTGTAGCCAAGCTATAGCCGAATATCGTTTATAAACATAATAATATAATTTGAATGTATCTGCGGTCCCTAAATAACCCATAAATACCATTTTTAAAATAGCAGTTTTTTACAACTATTTAACCACAAACAAGAAAAAAAAAGGAAATGAAATGAAAGGAAATTATTATAAACAAGTGCACACTTCTCTGTTGTGTTGTTTATTTTGTTGACATAAAACATTTCATCGGGAAGATCAGACGTATATAACTCTTCGCGATTGTAATATTTATCACCGTAATTTGAATCCATGTGATCCACTGACAATGCTAGTTCATAACGATCTTGAACTTCTTGAAAAAATGAATTTGTATCCAAATATTTAAAAAAAAGTGCAGAACAAAATAGTATAAAAAAACTTTAAAATAATTTAAGCGGTATCACCAAGTCTGAATTAGACTTGGATAATATTTTAAGGTCCATAAATAAAAATTGGTTTCAAAATTCGACTCTTGTAGTTGTATATTGTAAAGTCAAATATTTTCAAAAATATTTATTTCCGGTAGTTTTTCTAAGCATTCCACACTTAAGTTAACAGCTGCGGATGCAAATGTTCGTGGTATTATTACAGAGTTAATCTGAGTAAAAGTTTACAATAGACTCAACTGCAGCTCTTAAAATTAGTTCAATTAAAGGTGTGCTTGCCTTCTTCTTTTGAAAATCATTTTAAGCAGGATTAGGAATATTTAAATTTATGACATGTGAAGCAATTAATTTGCAGAGTTAAAAATTTAACAAAACAAAACTAAAAATCTGATAGTGGGTGATTATAGCAGTTATAAGACATAAGTTATAAAAAAAAAGAATAATAAAAATTAGTATCTCGCAAAAAAAAAATCTTACGTTGAACACTTGGGGATTATTAAATAGAAGCGAAAAATATGTTTTATTGTATTTAAAATTATTTTATTAATGCGACACTATTATTCAACATTTTTTTTCCAAAGATAAAAAAATATATAAAAAGATGAACTTCAGAAGAAAATTTTAGTTTCGTTTACGCAATTGTAAAGAAAGTGCGATCTGGTTTGAGGATGCTTAAAATAATACTAGTATTATGTGCAGCTGTAGCAATAGGACATGTAAGTAATATTTTTGAAAATATTAGCACACAAAGGTGCAACTGTAAGTACTGAACATATTTTATTATAGGGTGAACAACTGCCTAGCTACAGTATTGGCAAAAAATATATCACTAGGAACCAACAACAATATTGGAATGTTTTAAGAAATCTCAATTCGCAGTTGAATGAGTTTGCAGAAAGCTATAGCTTACGTTTAGAAAGTATCCTTTTGCTAGCTGATATGACTTCTGCAAGTATTGTGCAGACCGAACATAAAGTATTGCCCTTGGAATTTCTTGGCGAATTGGGCAATCATTGTGTCAATAAATATCGTGTTTTAATGCCAATTTTAACTGAAACAAAACAAATCATGGAACAGTGTTATTTCAATGCCACCACTCTTATCGATACTTTGTTACACAATTCCGTTCATAGCAAAAATAACTTGGAAACAATTACCGTACATACCTATAATAAACGCATTGAAGACTGCAGTAAACAAAATTTACCTCTGAAAGATTACACTTCATGTTTAACCACTGTGGTATGTACTTATTTGCTATAATAAATAATTCAAATTCTTTCTTTATTTAATATATTCTTTTTATACCACAAGACAAAAAACACTAACATTGAGTCTATAAAAATTAAAAAGTTATTTGCAAAGCATATGGATGCTGCTGAATGTGCCGCAAAGGGATACATTAAGAGTGCTTATGATTGCGTTTATAATGAACAAGCTCGTGTAAGTGGTCTACTTGCTGAGGCTAATCTTCTGGTAAATAAATGTTTAAATGGTAACGATGAATGTAAGCCATGCGACGATCCTAATAGTTGCACAAGTGTGGAAGTGGATACCAATAACAAAGTTATAGTGAACCCCTTATATGGACCTGATTATAAACAAAGTTGTGTCATATTGCATCCCTCTAACATAATATAAGATTAATAAAAGCATTCAATGTTTCTTTTAGCAAAGATATGCACAAATAAAAAAATCTTTTGCTTAAACTATAATTTTTTTTATTTGTTGGATTTTAAAATTGTGGTAGCATATCATTTTTTCTGCCATCGATGTGAGTAGTATATAATAAAGGGCTGCACAAGCATAAGAAAAATGTCTTATAAGCAATCACGTAAATTTCAAGTAGTGTGTGTACAGAACACTCTCATTTTCAAACACATACTTCCAAACACAAATGTTTTGCTTTGCTATCAAAATATAGAATAAGAGAACAAAAGTGTTTTAGAACAACATTGAAGCAAAACAAAACTGAACTAGAACAAAAATGAAATAGAATATCAAAACTGAAGTAGAACATTCAAAACATGCTTGAAGTTTTTGATAGCAGAATTAGGCTAAAGAGAAACTACAATCATTTTAGTTTTTCTCAATATGAGTGTCGTCAACTTTAAGATTTGAAAACGCATAAAAATGGAGAAAAAAAACATTATAATATCTGTTTTATTTAAAATGTTAATTGAATTACTTTTTCAAAACAAATTCAATAGTTTTATATTAAAAATATAATAGTAAAATTGTCTTTTACATTTCGGGGTTTTCAGAAAAACGAATAGTAATGAAACTTAACAAAAATAAAAATACAACAAATTTGCATGTATTCGATCATACCAGATAAATTTTATTCACAAGTTCTATAGAAAAGTTTTTAAAAAGAGTTCAACGATTGATAGTAAGGATTTAAAATTGATAATACGTGGGAGTATTTATCTTTTTATGAAAATATGTTTTAAAAATTTATTTTTTATCAGAAGTATCATATTTTAGTATTAAAAAACAGCCTGTAATAAAAAACAAATTTGTGTGTTTACATATCATTTTTGCACATTATTTTTAGAAATTCTGTTTAAAACTTTTTAAAATGAGACCAAAAATTTATAATAATTATTCCAAGTTTATAAAGCTATTTTTATCATTATATAAAACAGATTTGATTTCAAATTGTAATTATATAAAAAAATTTTTATTGAATTAGCTTTGGTGCTAGAAAAATTTAAAAGCTCACTAAAAGAAATTTTTCGCACACACAATTTAAAAAAGTACGAAAAATGGAGTGAAACGCACTTAGTTGACAATGCTGCCTAGTACACTAAAATAAAACACATATATAGCTATTTTTGAAATTTTTACATATAATATAAATAGGTAGTTACTTAGATGTAACATTAAATTAAATAAAGAATTCACTTCTACATTAAAAAAAATTATAAAAATATATATACAGTGTTTTAACTATTGTAATTTAAAAACATTATTTGAGATACAGTCTCAGTATTATCACCCAAAGCACACCTTTTATCCGTTAATAAGCTCCGAGCAGAAGAAAAAACTCTTTCTGATGGAGCACTTGATGTAGGAACAGCAAGTACCCTGAGACTTGTTTTATATAAGAAGGGAAATTGTTTTTTATGTACATCCCACCACTTCAATGCATCGAAATCATCGTAAAAATGTATTACTGTGTTTTCATACCTGGTTAATTCTTCTGTAACTGCATCTATTGAGTTTTTTAGGCTTTGCTGAGAATCAAATCTACCAAACAATTCGTTATTGCTTTGCGAAAGTGTTACTGGTGCATTTCATTGATTGTTTTCAAAGAATTCAGACATAAATTCTATTGTTGCTTTTTTAATGGCTAATTTTTCTTCATCCTTGAAATGCAAAAGTTTGTTTGCCGGTGGAAATAAGAAGAGGGCTACTTTATGGAAAATGTTTAGATTCTCTAATACTACGTTGTTCAAATAAAATAAAAATTTTTCTTCAAAAACTCTTATAAATTGTAGATCGCAATCGTTAGTACCACATTTTCGTAACAGCATGCCAATATGTACAATGACTAGATGTAAAGTCGGATACTCTTCACCTTCAAGTTTCTTCGAATACCTCTAAGACTTCACTGAAATAGGTTATATGTGAAAGGTTAAGGTCACCTAATCTGCAAAGTTAATTCTTTTCCTGTAATATTTGAGAAATTTCATTCCAGTTATCTTTTACAGACTGAAATAAATAATAGAAAGTATTCCATCTGAAGGAGAATAGCTTTTTAAACTTGTTGTAAAATTTGAATTGTCTCCAGTTTTTTTGAAGTATCCTACTAATTTGGTACCAGTACTGCACATATCAGATAACTCCTTTACTTCATCTATTGACTTCTTTAATGCATTTTGCAACAAATGGTTAATACAAAACAGATTATTGTAGGGTCGGAAAGCGCTGACCATGTTTGAACCTCTGTCTGTTACCATTATTGCCTTATTGTCTAAAGCACATTCAAAGTTCGACAACAATTTGACCACTTTTGCGTGAATGTTTTGAGCTAAAGAAATTAAAATATTTATTTATATAACATTAAAAAGGACATTAATAAAAAAACTAACATGTGTTCCTTTCATTGTTCATTGCTTGCATTCCCAGTAGTCTGCAGTAAATTTTTCCATCTCTTATAAAATGTATTGTTAGGGCCAAATACGATTTTTTTAAATAGTTATCGGTCCACAAGTCTAATGTCAAGCCGTACCCAATCTCAACAATTGCAGAAATTTCATTTCTTATTTCTTCAAATTTAAGCTTGTACAATAACTTGACATTGCGTAAAACTGTTGTTGGTTTAGGTATGAAAGTTGACGTATCAATATTTGTTCCAAATTTAGCTCCAATAGAAATAAAAAATTCTGCGATTTCTTTTAATTCTGAGTCACTTACAATTTTAAATGGTCTACAAATTATAACCACCCATTTTGTAAATATGTCCACAGATTCCTTTTTTAAAGCATTATCTGCAACAATTTTAGGTGTCACAGAAACATTTTCTAAGTTTTTACATTTGATACATATTAAAAGGCCGGAAATTTCCTCCCCGCGATCATTCTCAATACTTTGAAAAACCTTCCATACCTTGCTGCGTCCGTGTTTTGAGACCGTTTTGTATTCACCAGATACAAGCTTTAACTTTATTTCATTTATGTTTTTAGCGGTGGTTTCGTTTGTGTGTCTCTATGTACAATTATTTTAAATTAACCAGAAAAATAATATTATAAAATATCACTTACATTTAATGTATCCATTTCTCGTTAACGATTACTGTGTATTGTTTTAATTCACATCTTTTTCTATGATAGTTGTTAACTTTAAAATTTTAAAGCACTAAAATTTAATCGCAGAAAACCTATGGTTTTTTGGTTAATTGATTTGGTTTACGCTTCAAATAGCATTTTATTTAATTTCGAGCTAAGCCGAGTTAACATTATTATTATTATTTATTAGCACAGAATTATAAAAGGAGCATTTCAAAATGTTACTATTATTTAAAAACTTAACTAATTCAAATAGCTTAAATATATAAATAGCATATGCGTACAAAAATTGCTTGTATAAAAGTATTTTCTTTCAACAGCCTTAAATCGCATTATTTAACAACACTGCTTTATTATCCTGAGCATTTTTGTATATGTTCTAGTGCACTCGATTTACAGTTTTTTTTTACTTCATTGTCGCCAATTCTACTCTGTTTAAAAACACAAGCACTAACAAACAGCGTTGCAGCTTTGGTCCAATCGGACCAAACTTGGTAGTTTTTCGTTTTTAAAAAACAGTTTGGTAGTTTGGTTGGTTTGTTGCATTTTTTTAAGTTTTTGGTAGGTTTTCCTCCTTTAGCAATTTTTAAGCAATAGTAAATTTTTCACCTTAAAAATTCAGATCATAAAATAAAAAAATGTAACTTTGAATTAAATAAACAATAACTTTGAATAGTGTTACCACTGTTTTCAAAAACTGTTTTATGCTATAAACACAATCAAAGGCTACCGACCATCGACTACCGACTACAAAAGTAGCTGGCTACAAAAATAGCCAAGTTGCCAGCTACTTAATTTTTTTAACGACCATCGACCACTAACTACAAAAAAAACATCTGTTTTGACATACATGTATATATTGAAGTTAACCAAAACAAAACAAACTTGATTTTTTTAAGTGAATTTGTGTAAAAAAAAAATTTAAATGTCTCAAGAAAATTTAATTAACTTTATAAATACTATTGCTAAAATAGTGGAAACAAAGACTTCAGTGTATGAAGTGTCCACGTCCATATTTGCATGTAAATTGAACTAAACATTTACATTAAACAATTTAATAAATGTATATAAACAGTAAAAATTACTATTATATACTTATCAATTTGAATAAAAAACCCAAAAAATAAATATAAATGAAACAAATTAGAAATTTATGAAAAAAGAACTAAATGGAAAATTTCACAAACAAAAAGTAAATGAAAAATGTGTTTTTTTTAAATCTTAATTTAATAATGGCAAGGGTATATAACTACAGCGCCAGGGTATCCCACAAGTATTTTGATATTACTAGTCTCTCCAGGAACTGCACATCAACCTATACCTTCGTATAGGAAGTGGAAAATCCTGTTGAATAAAAACTGTGCGCGTTGGGACTTCAATTATAACTTCACTTTTTTTTTAAAAATCTTCTCCCGCGCAGATGTTCCCCCTTCGAGATGAAGTAATAAACTGATGAAAAATGTAAACAAATTAACAGATGATTATTATTTTTCAATGGTGCCACTATAAAAGTTTTTCGCGTTTTTAATAGCGATATTTAATGTATTGCGTTTTTAAAAACACCATTTCATGAATTTATTGTATTGGCACCACTAATCTGTTTTTTGTAGCCAAGAAAAATAGAAATTAGCCTAAAGCACTAAACACATAGACGACACCAGGCAGCAGACAGCAAACTGTCAAAAATAAAATACATGTGTTTAAATGAAAAGGATTATTTTGACGACATCACAGCAGCACGACTACACGACAGCATTTGCTGCTGCTGCCAACTTAGGCTATTTTCTATTTTGACGGGCAGCAATACGCAAATATAGTGTTGCCAGTATACATATAAATTATATAAATTGGAAAAATAAAAACAAAAACTTTTTTTTTAATATTAAACATAAAAGAACATTACAAAAATGGAATAAGGAAATAAATTTATGTGTGCTGCCTTCAAAAAAATTAAGTAGCTGACTACACGGCGACATATGAAGTCAACTGCATTTGTAGCCATGAAGCTGTGTAGCTTGCTGTGGTCTATGTGTTTAGAGCATAAGTTGGCTACGGGCTACAAAAGTAGCCGTGTAGTCGGTAGTCGTGTAGCTGCTAAATATTTATTCTCATAAGCACGCATGTATTCTATTTTTGACATCCTGTAGTCGATGGTCGGTGGACATGATTATGTTAACTGTTTTAGATTTAATAAAAAACATCTCTGCTTTTTTGCATAGAGATGATTAAAGCTATAGCCATCTCTGGTTTAAGAAACGCAAACAATATTATGAAATTGGAAATAAAAATATTTTTGTGTGTAGGCTTATTTTCAAGTGTATGTATTAAAAAAAATAACAGACAAAGTGGAAAAGTAAAATACTTTTTTTATTGTAAATATATACCTATTAATTACAAAATATTGACTAATATTGCATGTATTTTTTTCAGATTTTTATCAAAAACTCCAAAATTAAATGAAATAATATAATTTCAGAAGACGATATTCCATCAACCAGGTAGAACCACTCTTAAAGTTCTTGTTTTTAAACATTTTTAAATAATATAGTACTATTAGTGAACATTGTAAAGAAACAGTCAAAAGAAAATTTAGAACCGAATGGTTGAGCGAATTTGATTAGCTCCAGTAAAGGGATGGGTGTTCATTCTGCATAGTATGCTCTAAAACTATTTTAAATCATAACACCCATTTTAAAATCACCAAAAGACAAACTTTCATCTCAACAATTACGGGAAAAAACCAAGTGAGTATAACAGGGTTTATGTGAACGAAATGCATTTTTAAATTTTTGGTAGGTTGTGAACGATTTTGGTAGGATTTTTGAAAATTATTGGTAGGAAGTCAATTTCTTGTGTGGCAACGCTGCTAACAAAGCTGTAAAGCAGCGGTGGACAAAATTGTTTTACACTTGTGTTAGTGAGATAATTTAAAGGTACAGTGACAAGCAAAAAGAAAACACAAGTTCTGATTGCATTTTGAATTCATATTTAGTAACGTCAACATTAAAAGAGTTTTCAAAAAATTCCAGAAGTGGTTTTATGTTATCTGTGTTATGTTCTAACCATTCCCTTAGCTTTTGTAAAAATATTTTCTTAAATCGGTGAAAAAGCACTTTTTTTCCTCGCCATTATATATATTCATATCAGAGTGCAAAGAATCATAATGCCTCTTAATAATATTTTCTCTATACCTTTTAAATATTTGGTGACATAAAAGGCATTGTACATTTCCAAAAGCATTGTTTATAATAAAAAATCTTTTAAATGCATTTCCATTTATATTACACACTGTAACTGAAAAAAATGTATAAGCATCAAGCTAACATGTGCACTCGCCAAAGTCTGTTGAGCGACTAAACTAAAGAGCATAAGAAAAAGAGGGGCGTTGCTTATAAACAATTGTTTGATGAAAACTTTTACGTGCGCCAAGATAGCGTCGAAGAAATAGCGTCGATTTTGGGAATTAAAAACCGGGAAAAAAAAACCGGGAAGTAAAATTCCCCGGGATTGGATATTTTGAATTAAAAAATAAAATTTGAATAAATTTTGGCATCTAGAAGAAGAAAAATTGATTTATATTGTAAATAAATAAACAAAACATTTGTGTATTTAGAAAATAATTATAAAAAAGCGTTTTTAATGATCACAAAAACCGTTGCTGTCTTTTCCCTTGGAAACTATTATACTCTCGCCCCAAATGGCCATACATTATTAAAATAGAGATATTAATGAACAAAAATTGCCAACCGTGCAACAATTCCGCCGAGCCGTTTTCGAGAAAAATGGCTTCATCCTGAGTGGGCCAAAAAAGCGTTGCTAATGTTTCCCATGGAAACTATAATACTCTCGCCCAAAATGGCCATACATTATTAAAATAGAGACATTAATGAACAAAAATTGCCAACCGTGCAACAATTCCGCCGAGCCGTTTTCGAGAAAAGTGGCTTCATCCTGAGTGGGCAGAAAAAGCGTTGCTAATGTTTTCCATGGAAACTATAACACTGTCGCCAAAACATACATTATTAAAATAGAGATATTAATGAACAAAAATTGCCAACCGTGCAGCAATTCCGCCGAGCCGTTTTCGAGAAAATGGCTTCATCCTGAGTGGACCAAAAAAGCGTTGCTAATGTTTTCCATGGAAACTATAACACTCTCGCCCATTATGGCCATACATTATTAAAACAGAGATATTAATGAACAAAAATTGCCATACATTATTAAAACAGAGATATTAATGAACAAAAATTGCCAACCGTGCAACAATTCCGCCGAGCCGTTTTCGAGAAAAATGGCTTCATCCTGAGTGGGCAGAAAAAGCGTTGCTAATGTTTTCCATGGAAACTATAATACTCTCGCCCAAAATGGCCATACATTATAAAATAGAGACATTAATGAACTAAAATTGCCATACATTATTAAAACAGAGATATTAATGAACAAAAATTGCCAACCGTGCAACAATTCCGCCGAGCCGTTTTCGAGAAAATGGCTTCATCCTGAGTGGACCAAAAAAGCGTTGCTAATGTTTTCCATGGAAACTATAACACTCTCGCCCATTATGGCCATACATTATTAAAACAGAGATATTAATGAACAAAAATTGCCATACATTATTAAAACAGAGATATTAATGAACAAAAATTGCCAACCGTGCAACAATTCCGCCGAGCCGTTTTCGAGAAAAGTGGCTTCATCCTGAGTGGGCAGAAAAAGCGTTGCTAATGTTTTCCATGGAAACTATAATACTCTCGCCCAAAATGGCCATACATTATAAAATAGAGACATTAATGAACTAAAATTGCCAACCGTGCAACAATTCCGCCGAGCCGTTTTCGAGAAAAATGGCTTCATCCTGAGTGGGCCAAAAAAGCGTTGCTAATGTTTTCCATGGAAACTATAACACTCTCGCCCATTATGGCCATACATTATTAAAATAGAGATATTAATAAACAAAAATTGCCAACCGTGCAACAATTCCGCCGAGCCGTTTTCGAGAAAAATGGCTTCATCCTGAGTGGGCTAAAAAAGCGTTGCTAATGTTTCCCATGGAAACTATAATACTCTCGCCCAAAATGGCCATACATTATTAAAATAGAGACATTAATGAACAAAAATTGCCAACCGTGCAACAATTCCGCCGAGCCGTTTTCGAGAAAATGGCTTCATCCTGAGTGGACCAAAAAAGCGTTGCTAATGTTTTCCATGGAAACTATAACACTCTCGCCCATTATGGCCATACATTATTAAAACAGAGATATTAATGAACAAAAATTGCCATACATTATTAAAACAGAGATATTAATGAACAAAAATTGCCAACCGTGCAACAATTCCGCCGAGCCGTTTTCGAGAAAAGTGGCTTCATCCTGAGTGGGCAGAAAAAGCGTTGCTAATGTTTTCCATGGAAACTATAATACTCTCGCCCAAAATGGCCATACATTATAAAATAGAGACATTAATGAACTAAAATTGCCAACCGTGCAACAATTCCGCCGAGCCGTTTTCGAGAAAAATGGCTTCATCCTGAGTGGGCCAAAAAAGCGTTGCTAATGTTTTCCATGGAAACTATAACACTCTCGCCCATTATGGCCATACATTATTAAAATAGAGATATTAATAAACAAAAATTGCCAACCGTGCAACAATTCCGCCGAGCCGTTTTCGAGAAAAATGGCTTCATCCTGAGTGGGCCAAAAAAGCGTTGCTAATGTTTTCCATGGAAACTATAACACTCTCGCCCATTATGGCCATCCTGAGTGGGCACAAAAAGCGTTGCTAATGTTTCCCATGCAAACTATAATACTCTCGCCCAAAATGGCCATACATTATTAAAATAGAGATATTAATGAACAAAAATTGCCAACCGTGCAACAATTCCGTTTTCGAGAAAAGTGGCTTCATCCTGGGTGGGCAGAAAAAGCGTTGCTAATGTTTTCCATGGAAACTATAACACTGTCGCCAAAAATGGCAATACATTATTAAAATAGAGACATTAATGAACAAAAATTGCCAACCGTGCGATTTTTAACACAAAAAAAATAAGATACGCTTATTTAAGAATGACTATTTATTGCATAATTAGCGCCACGAAAATGTTTTTATTTATTTATCCATTAATATCCCATAAAGTAAATTCATAGAATATCTTCTGGAAATGTTTTTATTATATTATTTTATAAATAAAATATTACATTGCTATTCAAAAATAAATTAATTATAACTTGCGCGCTTTTTATCATATACTTAATTAGCAACGCTTTTTTGGACCACTCAGGATGAAGCCACTTTTCTCGAAAACGGCTCGGCGGAATTGTTGCACGGTTGGCAATTTTTGTTCATTAATGTCTCTATTTAAATAATGTATTGCCATTTTTGGCGACAGTGTTATAGTTTCCATGGAAAACATTAGCAACGCTTTTTGTGCCCACTCAGGATGAAGCCATTTTTCTCGAAAACGGCTCGGCGGAATTGTTGCACGGTTGGCAATTTTTGTTTATTAATATCTCTATTTTAATAATATATGGCCATAATGGGCGAGAGTATTATAGTTTCCATGGGAAACATTAGCAACGCTTTTTTAGCCCACTCAGGATGAAGCCATTTTTCTCGAAAACGGCTCGGCGGAATTGTTGCACGGTTGGCAATTTTTGTTCATTAATATCTCTATTTTAATAATGTATGGCCATAATGGGCGAGAGTATTATAGTTTCCATGGGAAACATTAGCAACGCTTTTTTGGCCCACTCAGGATGAAACCATTTTTCTCGAAAACGGCTCGGCGGAATTGTTGCACGGTTGGCAATTTTTGTTCATTAATATCTCTATTTTAATAATGTATGGCCATAATGGGCGAGAGTATTATAGTTTCCATGGGAAACATTAGCAACGCTTTTTTGGCCCACTCAGGATGAAGCCATTTTTCTCGAAAACGGCTCGGCGGAATTGTTGCACGGTTGGCAATTTTTGTTTATTAATATCTCTATTTTAATAATATATGGCCATAATGGGCGAGAGTATTATAGTTACCATGGGAAACATTAGCAACGCTTTTTTAGCCCACTCAGGATGAAGCCATTTTTCTCGAAAACGGCTCGGCGGAATTGTTGCACGGTTGGCAATTTTTGTTCATTAATATCTCTATTTTAATAATGTATGGCCATAATGGGCGAGAGTATTATAGTTTCCATGGGAAACATTAGCAACGCTTTTTTGGCCCACTCAGGATGAAGCCATTTTTCTCGAAAACGGCTCGGCGGAATTGTTGCACGGTCGGCAATTTTTGTTCATTAATATCTCTGTTTTAATAATGTATGGCCATTTTGGGCGAGAGTGATATAGTTTCCATGGAAAACATTAGCAACGCCTTTTTGGCCCACTCAGGATGAAGCCATTTTTCTCGAAAACGGCTCGGCGGAATTGTTGCACGGTTGGAAATTTTTGTTTATTAATATCTCTATTTTAATAATATATGGCCATAATGGGCGAGAGTATTATAGTTTCCATGGGAAACATTAGCAACGCTTTTTTAGCCCACTCAGGATGAAGCCATTTTTCTCGAAAACGGCTCGGCGGAATTGTTGCACGGTTGGCAATTTTTGTTTATTAATATCTCTATTTTAATAATATATGGCCATAATGGGCGAGAGTATTATAGTTTCCATGGGAAACATTAGCAACGCTTTTTTAGCCCACTCAGGATGAAGCCATTTTTCTCGAAAACGGCTCGGCGGAATTGTTGCACGGTTGGCAATTTTTGTTTATTAATATCTCTATTTTAATAATATATGGCCATAATGGGCGAGAGTATTATAGTTTCCATGGGAAACATTAGCAACGCTTTTTTAGCCCACTCAGGATGAAGCCATTTTTCTCGAAAACGGCTCGGCGGAATTGTTGCACGGTTGGCAATTTTTGTTTATTAATATCTCTATTTTAATAATATATGGCCATAATGGGCGAGAGTATTATAGTTTCCATGGGAAACATTAGCAACGCTTTTTTGGCCCACTCAGGATGAAGCCATTTTTCTCGAAAACGGCTCGGCGGAATTGTTGCACGGTTGGCAATTTTTGTTCATTAATATCTCTATTTTAATAATGTATGGCCATAATGGGCGAGAGTATTATAGTTTCCATGGGAAACATTAGCAACGCTTTTTTGGCCCACTCAGGATGAAGCCATTTTTCTCGAAAACGGCTCGGCGGAATTGTTGCACGGTTGGCAATTTTTGTTTATTAATATCTCTATTTTAATAATATATGGCCATAATGGGCGAGAGTATTATAGTTTCCATGGGAAACATTAGCAACGCTTTTTTAGCCTACTCAGGATGAAGCCATTTTTCTCGAAAACGGCTCGGCGGAATTGTTGCACGGTTGGCAATTTTTGTTTATTAATATCTCTATTTTAATAATATATGGCCATAATGGGCGAGAGTATTATAGTTTCCATGGGAAACATTAGCAACGCTTTTTTAGCCCACTCAGGATGAAGCCATTTTTCTCGAAAACGGCTCGGCGGAATTGTTGCACGGATGGCAATTTTTGTTTATTAATATCTCTATTTTAATAATATATGGCCATAATGGGCGAGAGTATTATAGTTTCCATGGGAAACATTAGCAACGCTTTTTTAGCCCACTCAGGATGAAGCCATTTTTCTCGAAAACGGCTCGGCGGAATTGTTGCACGGTTGGCAATTTTTGTTCATTAATATCTCTATTTTAATAATGTATGGCCATAATGGGCGAGAGTATTATAGTTTCCATGGGAAACATTAGCAACGCTTTTTTTTCCCACTCAGGATGAAGCCATTTTTCTCGAAAACGGCTCGGCGGAATTGTTGCACGGTCGGCAATTTTTGTTCATTAATATCTCTGTTTTAATAATGTATGGCCATTTTGGGCGAGAGTGATATAGTTTCCATGGAAAACATTAGCAACGCTTTTTTGGCCCACTCAGGATGAAGCCATTTTTCTCGAAAACGGCTCGGCGGAATTGTTGCACGGTTGGCAATTTTTGTTTATTAATATCTCTATTTTAATAATATATGGCCATAATGGGCGAGAGTGTTATAGTTTCCATGGAAAACATTAGCAACGCTTTTTTAGCCCACTCAGGATGAAGCCATTTTTCTCGAAAACGGCTCGGCGGAATTGTTGCACGGTTGGCAATTTTTGTTCATTAATATCTCTATTTTAATAATGTATGGCCATAATGGGCGAGAGTATTATAGTTTCCATGGGAAACATTAGCAACGCTTTTTTGGCCCACTCAGGATGAAGCCATTTTTCTCGAAAACGGCTCGGTGGAATTGTTGCACGGTTGGCAATTTTTGTTCATTAATATCTCTATTTTAATAATGTATGGCCATTTTGGGCGAGAGTATTATAGTTTCCATGGAAAACATTAGCAACGCTTTTTTGGCCCACTCAGGATGAAGCCATTTTTCGCGAAAACGGCTCGGCGGAATTGTTGCACGGTTGGCAATTTTTGTTCATTAATATCTCTATTTTAATAATGTATGGCCATTTTGGGCGAGAGTATTATAGTTTCCATGGAAAACATTAGCAACGCTTTTTTGGCCCACTCAGGATGAAGCCATTTTTCTCGAAAACGGCTCGGCGGAATTGTTGCACGGTTGGCATTTTTTGTTCATTAATATCTCTATTTTAATAATGTATGGCCATTTTGGGCGAGAGTATTATAGTTTCCATGGGAAACATTAGCAACGCTTTTTTGGCCCACTCAGGATGAAGCCATTTTTCTCGAAAACGGCTCGGCGGAATTGTTGCACGGTTGGCAATTTTTATTCATTAATATCTCTATTATAATAATGTATGGCCATTTTGGGCGAGAGTGTTATAGTTTCCATGGGAAACATTAGCAACGCTTTTTTGGCCCACTCAGGATGAAGCCATTTTTCTCGAAAACGGCTCGGCGGAATTGTTGCACGGTTGGCAATTTTTGTTCATTAATATCTCTATTTTAATAATGTATGGCCATTTTGGGCGAGAGTATTATAGTTTCCATGGGAAACATTAGCAACGCTTTTTTGGCCCACTCAGGATGAAGCAATTTTTCTCGAAAACGGCTCGGCGGAATTGTTGCACGGTTGGCAATTTTTGTTCATTAATATCTCTATTATAATAATGTATGGCTATTTTGGGGAAGAGTGTTATAGTTTCCATGGGAAACATTAGCAACGCTTTTTTGGCCCACTCAGGATGAAGCCATTTTTCTCGAAAACGGCTCGGCGGAATTGTTGCACGGTTGGCAATTTTTGTTCATTAATATCTCTATTATAATAATGTATGGCTATTTTGGGGAAGAGTGTTATAGTTTCCATGGGAAACATTAGCAACGCTTTTTTGGCCCACTCAGGATGAAGCCATTTTTCTCGAAAACGGCTCGGCGGAATTGTTGCACGGTTGGCAATTTTTGTTCATTAATATCTCTATTATAATAATGTATGGCCATTTTGGGCGAGAGTGTTATAGTTTCCATGGGAAACATTAGCAACGGTTTTTTGGCCCACTCAGGATGAAGCCATTTTTCTCGAAAACGGCTCGGCGGAATTGTTGCACGGTTGGCAATTTTTGTTCATTAATATCTCTATTTTAATAATGTATGGCCATTTTGGGCGAGAGTATTATAGTTTCCATGGGAAACATTAGCAACGCTTTTTTGGCCCACTCAGGATGAAGCCATTTTTCTCGAAAACGGCTCGGCGGAATTGTTGCACGGTTGGCAATTTTTGTTCATTAATATCTCTATTATAATAATGTATGACCATTTTGGGCGAGAGTGTTATAGTTTCCATGGGAAACATTAGCAACGCTTTTTTGGCCCACTCAGGATGAAGCCATTTTTCTCGAAAACGGCTCGGCGGAATTGTTGCACGGTTGGCAATTTTTGTTCATTAATATCTCTATTATAATAATGTATGGCTATTTTGGGGAAGAGTGTTATAGTTTCCATGGGAAACATTAGCAACGCTTTTTTGGCCCACTCAGGATGAAGCCATTTTTCTCGAAAACGGCTCGGCGGAATTGTTGCACGGTTGGCAATTTTTGTTCATTAATATCTCTATTATAATAATGTATGGCCATTTTGGGCGAGAGTGTTATAGTTTCCATGGGAAACATTAGCAACGGTTTTTTGGCCCACTCAGGATGAAGCCATTTTTCTCGAAAACGGCTCGGCGGAATTGTTGCACGGTTGGCAATTTTTGTTCATTAATATCTCTATTTTAATAATGTATGGCCATTTTGGGCGAGAGTGTTATAGTTTCCATGGGAAACATTAGCAACGGTTTTTTGGCCCACTCAGGATGAAGCCATTTTTCTCGAAAACGGCTCGGCGGAATTGTTGCACGGTTGGCAATTTTTGTTCATTAATATCTCTATTATAATAATGTATGACCATTTTGGGCGAGAGTGTTATAGTTTCCATGGGAAACATTAGCAACGCTTTTTTGGCCCACTCAGGATGAAGCCATTTTTCTCGAAAACGGCTCGGCGGAATTGTTGCACGGTTGGCAATTTTTGTTCATTAATATCTCTATTATAATAATGTATGGCTATTTTGGGGAAGAGTGTTATAGTTTCCATGGGAAACATTAGCAACGCTTTTTTGGCCCACTCAGGATGAAGCCATTTTTCTCGAAAACGGCTCGGCGGAATTGTTGCACGGTTGGCAATTTTTGTTCATTAATATCTCTATTATAATAATGTATGGCCATTTTGGGCGAGAGTGTTATAGTTTCCATGGGAAACATTAGCAACGGTTTTTTGGCCCACTCAGGATGAAGCCATTTTTCTCGAAAACGGCTCGGCGGAATTGTTGCACGGTTGGCAATTTTTGTTCATTAATATCTCTATTTTAATAATGTATGGCCATTTTGGGCGAGAGTATTATAGTTTCCATGGGAAACATTAGGAACGCTTTTTTGGCCCACTCAGGATGAAGCCATTTTTCTCGAAAACGGCTCGGCAGAATTGTTGCACGGTTGGCAATTTTTGTTCATTAATATCTCTATTTTAATAATGTATGGCCATTTGGGGCAAGAGTATAATAGTTTCCAAGGGAAAAGTCAGCAACGTTTTTTTGTGATCAATAAAAACGCTTTTTTATAATTATTTTCTAAATACACAAATGTGTTGTTTATTTTTTTACAACTTAAATCAATTTTTCTTCTTCTAGATAACAAAATTTATTCAAATTTTATTTTTTAATTCAAAATATCCAATCCCGGGGAATTTTACTTCCCGGGTTTTTTCCCGGTTTTTAATTCCCAAAATCGACGCTATTTCTTCGACGCTATCTTGGCGCACGTAAAACTTTTCATTGAAAAGTCCACCGCTGCTGTAAAGAGAAACTTTTCGAATCGTGTTTGTTTTGCTTTAGTGAGAGCCATGTTTTGTTATGCTTGTTTTGATATTTATATTTACACTGAAATTCTGTGTTTGGAAGTAGTGTACACTAGAACATAGAACTTTCAAAACATTTTGTGCAGCTCTTTAGTATATATGTATGTACATGGTTCCAAGAGCTAGAAACAAATTCGAAACCTTTAATTAGGCTTGAAATATGGTATGACTTTTTGTGGTATATTTTTAATTTTAAGGGGACCATATCTTAATGTATGGTTCAAAACAGCGAATTTCTCTAGTTTTTTTATGTTAAAATAATATAAGACATTCCTTAATCCAGCAAATAAATATTTTAAATTGCAATTTCGTCTCTCAGTAAAAAAGACTAACTTTAATTAATTTAAACTTAACTTTTTTTAATTTTAAGCACACTTAGATGTTGCATAACTTTTTAACAGCAGCTAAATTGTTGTCCTTAGTTACTTCTACAAAGAAGTCAAATATTTTGAGTACTTCACGATGTAAGTGAAGTAATGAAAAACTTGAATTTCTGCTAACATTTTTTTTAAAGGAATTCATCTTTTTAAGAGAAGTAGCAGTTCAGGCAATAATAACTATTTAATTTTTTTGTAACCGTGCTACATCCTTTAGGAAAGATATAGATGAGAGATAAGCCAGGCGGTGAGAGAAGAAATATGTAGTCTTTTTATTAGTTATTTTCATTCGCTGGCGAATACGCTATAAAGCTGTACCGGCGCAGGAGGCTCAATGTTGTGATATTAATTTTAATATGTATTTATACCATTAATCAGAAAAAAACATTATTATTTTATTTTTCATGTCACTTTACTTATGTTCAATTAGTTTACATTGCGCGGTTTGTGTAAGCTAGGAAAGTCATTATGGGGTAGCAAAAAAAAACACGTAAATAATATTCTTGACTTATTTCAGTCATTTCTGCCATTTTTCTCTCATTCATTTTTCTTTAATTCACTTTTTGGTCATTTTATGTATGAGCGGTGTTGCCAAAACAAACAGTCATTTCTTTGATGTTGCTCAATTAATTTTTGAAAAACTAATAGCTTTCGTTTATGGCATTACTGGAACAAAAGAGTCATAATGTAAACGCTTTACGACTAACGAAGCTACTCGAAAAGGTAAAACAATATTTAAGTCAGCTACAACGCTCTTTATCTAATCTGGCTGTTATAATCAACCCCAGACTTGGGTAATTCTAAAACATACTAGTTCAATTGAACTAAATGAACTAGATCAAATGCTACACGTGTACGTTTCATTGTTTGCTATTTCTGACACTATAAGAAAAACAAAAAATAATTGAGGATAAATATAAAGAATAATTGAGAAACAATATATAATATAAGATAAATAAATACACATAAACATGAATTTAGAAAACAGTAAAGAATTCAGAAGAAGCTAATGCTAACCTTTAACTACTGAGGTGAAATATTTGGACGTAGCTACTGAGGTCGTGGTCAATTTTACCCCATTTTTTTTATCAAAAATTTTACCAGATAACTTTTATTTTCTAATTTTCTTTTTTCAAAAGAACAAATTAACATATAATTAATTAAATAAAATCATAAAATCCAAAAAATTAAACTTTGGAAATAACAAAACAAGAACTTTATTTCATAGTCACTTATCTCAAAGTTAAAAACAATGGGTAATGAGGGTAAAATTTACCACACCTCAGTAGTTAAAGGCTAAGATAAGTCGGCGTTTTTACTTTCAAATTGAAAAATATAATTTCACAATTATGCATAACTATCTGTTTTGGAAAAACTTACTAAATCATACCACATTTTCAACTGTTTGATTTAAACATTCGCTGTTAAGTCCGGATTTACAATATGCCCTTTTTTAATGTCACTTTTTATACCCTTCACTACAGGTGAAAAAAGGGTATATCTAAGTTTCCCATTCCATTTGTATATATAAAAGTATATATGTTCATATATTCTGAGTTCTTATGCATAGCGAAGTCGATTGAGCGATGTTTGAGAAAATTTAAATACGTCAATTGATCAGACATACACGCAAAGAAAAAATATGGTTGAAATAACCATAATCTAAGAGCAACATACTATGGTTGCATTATATGGTTGCTAACAAAACATAGTATTGTTACACTTGCAACCATATTATTGTCTAGAGTATAAACATAATTATGTTCAAATATAAACATTAAATGCTGTAAGCATACATACATGCATATTTACTCTAACTTTTTTAAAATAATTTGTTCCTTTTTTATTTGTTTTCATATTTTGCATATTATTTTTGATTATTTATTTTGTACATAAATTTTTATTTTTTTCACTTTCTTTAGCAATACAAAAAAATTAAAATTTTAGCTACCGGAAAAATTACTAAACTGTCAAATACCAAAACAAAATATTTTTTTTAGCGCAAACATTATTCTGTTGCTTTTAATGATAATATATTAATGATAATATATTATGGTTAAATATTTTATATTATTTTTAATAAGTTATAAAACTTTGGTTGTGGTTGAAATTTTTTTAAGATAAAACCAACCATTTTGCATTTTTGATGCACAGCAACCATATAATCGTTAAAAGTTAACAAAAATGTTTATCGTGACTAAAATTTTGGTGAAAAGAACTATTATTGGTTTTCCGCAACCATACATTGTTACAAAGAACATAATATGGTTATTGTGACCATATCACAACCTTTTTTTTTTGCGTGTAGTTTCGAAAATTTTACTATTAATAATCACCAAGCAAATCAACATGACCTTCGAGGCAGCGGGCCAAAAAATTGTTTTTAAACTTTCATTTTGTTGTTGTTGTTGTCTTTACTACTTCTTTGCCTCTTACTATTTGTTCACCAGTGTGACCGTTGGAAATTTTTAATAAGGGGCACAAAATAGGGATTATTTTTAAAGAGGCGCCAAAAAGGGTGCGATCTAATGTTTAATTTATTTCAACGCTTTAACGTTTCATTGATTTACAGTATTTATAAATAAAAACATAAACGCGTATGTAATTAAAATATATTATAAAAAATGTGGGTACACAGATTATATATAAAGTTAAAAAATAGTTAGGAAATTTAACATTTCTTTTTAATATGTACGAGGGCTGCTCTATATATTTCTGGCCTAATAGTGAAAATGCGAATATTTATAATCAAAAATGGTTTTATTGTTTTTCAAAGTATTCTCCAGCATGATTTATACACTTTTGCATGCGCTCAAACCAGTTGTCGAAGCACTTTTTCCACTCCGATTGAGACACCTCTAAAACATGGTTTTTGAACACTTCAACAGCTTCTTCTGGCGATGAAAATCGTTGACCACGCATTTTTTTCTTGATGTGCGGAAACAAGAAGAAGTCATCAGGTGCCAAGTCAGGCTGTACGGCGGATGACCCATTAATTCGACGTTTTGGCCGGTCAAAAACGCTCTGGTTTGAGCCGATGTGTGAGGGCTCGCATTGTCATGGTGAACAATGATTCGTCTTCTCTTGTTGGTTTTTCGAATTTATTCGTTGACTTCAGGCAAACAAATTGTAGTGTACCACTCAGAAGTGACCGTCCTACGTTGCTCAATGTGGAACAGTCGCCACATGACCAGTTTTGCCGAAGAAACAGGCTTCAAGGTGCTTCTTCCACGAACAACTTTCGTTGGATTTTGCTCGTCTTTGAAGACCCACACGGTCGATTGTTGTTTCTTTTCGGGCTCATACGCATAGATCCATGATTCGTCACCTGTGACGATCTTATAAACGTCTTTTGAAGCATTGCAATCGTATTTTTGCAACATTTCTTTGCACCAATCGACACGAGCCTTTTTTTGAGCGACTTTCAAATTGTGGGGAATCCAACGAGAACAAACCTTTTTTACGGCCAGCTGTTCATGCAGTATCGAATGTAAGCTGGTGGAAGAAATGTCCAAGGATGTCTCTATCTCTCGGTATGTCGCATGTCGATCTTGCATTATGAGTTCACGCACGGCATCAATGTTCTCTGGCACAACAGCCGTTTTTGGACGACCTTCACGGAATTCGTCTTTGAGCGAGCTTCGGCCAGGATTTAATTCATTATACCAATTTTTCACAGTGCTATAGGATGGTGCTTCATCGCCATACAAAGGTTTAAGTTCATCAATGCACTCTTTCCGTGATAATCCACGTCGAAAGTTGTGAAAAATGATGGCACGAAAATGTTCACGAGTTAATTCCATTTTTTTCTATATTAATTTTTTCAAGTCACTGTAAACAACACAAATAATGGTCGTACGTCAAAACGTTTTAAGTACGATTATGCTTAAAAATGACAAACTTTCCAATGGAAATGTCAGATTGCACTTGGCAGCACTCAGTGTTGTCAGACCAGAAATATAAATAGCAGCATGGTTTCTTATTTTTGTTTTATGTATGTACGTAATAACATGTCATTATTATTTTTACATTTATTTTTTTTACTTATTTATACTATCATCATTGCACACAAAGTATTTAAAAATATTTACTTGAAGTAGTGCAACAAAACTATAACTGAATTTATTGATATTTTATATACAGTATTTAATATGCAACAGTTTTAAGAATTTTTTGTCGTGTTTTCTATTATGTGCATCTTTTTTTTATCGAAGTTGCTTAAAAATAAAACAGTTTTACAAATTTTTTTAATGTTTCGGTATTAGCAAACCTATATCTGACTTCAAATCTTGTAGTTAATTTATCACTTTAAAGATTTAAACATTTCTTATTGCATGCGGCTTTGAGATTTTAATTTTTATGGCAGCCAAGCGCAGAGAAAAACATGTTTGCCATATGTTCCCAATAATCATATTATTTTCATGGTTTCTTATTTTTGTTTTATGTATGTACGTAATAACATGTCATTATTATTTTTACATTTATTTTTTTTACTTATTTATACTATCATCATTGCACACAAAGTATTTAAAAATATTTACTTGAAGTAGTGCAACAAAACTATAACTGAATTTATTGATATTTTATATACAGTATTTAATATGCAACAGTTTTAAGAATTTTTTGTCGTGTTTTCTATTATGTGCATCTTTTTTTTATCGAAGTTGCTTAAAAATAAAACAGTTTTACAAATTTTTTTAATGTTTCGGTATTAGCAAACCTATATCTGACTTCAAATCTTGTAGTTAATTTATCACTTTAAAGATTTAAACATTTCTTATTGCATGCGGCTTTGAGATTTTAATTTTTATGGCAGCCAAGCGCAGAGAAAAACATGTTTGCCATATGTTCCCAATAATCATATTATTTTCTTTGTAACAATGTTTAGCTGCGGAGAACAAATTGTAATTATTTCCAACAAAACTTCAGTCATGACAAACATTATTTGTTAACATTTAACCATTATGAAGTTACTGTGCACAATAATGCAACATGGTTGGTTTTAACTTTAACCACAACCAAAGTTTTATTTCTTATTAAAAATAATATAATAATAATAATAATGGTCAAATAGACCATATAATATTAATATTAATCAAAGTATGATTGAAAGCAAATAAAATAATATTTGCGTTTAAAAATATTTTGTTCTAGGTCTTGACAGAATGCTTCTTTATCAGTTTAGAAATTTTTTTTGTTAGCTTAAAGTTGAAAATATTTTTACTGTTAGAAAAAAAATTAAAAATGTATGTACAAAATATATAATAAAAAATAATATACAAAATATTAAAACGAATAAAATGGCAACCAAAACAAGTTTAAAGTTTAACAAGCATAAATGTGGAGTAAGTTTCGAATTATCATTACGTATCATATGATATCTTTAATACGAGAATATAACGCTTACTCCATTAATATATGTTCACATAGGAATGGGCTTATAAACTATATTTCTTGTAGAAACGATTTTTATATGTTTAACAAATAAATAATTGAATTTTTTGTAAACTTATGTTTAGTAAATAATTTTTGTAAAAAACCATTAATAAATAAAACAATAAATTATGTCCGGAAATCTTTGCATTCAATTATTAAACATTTTTTGACATTTTCAACCATATTAATATATCTTAATTTAACCATTTAATGTTTTTGTTTAACCATAAAATTTTTTTAACATAATTATGTTTTTACTTTACCATGTTATTGTTAAGGTAGACAACAATATGGTTGCAAGACCAACTATATTTTTATTAAATGTAACAATACTATGTTTTGCTAATAACTATGTAATACAATCATAGTATGTTGCTCTTAGATTGTGGTTACCTCAACCATGTTTTTTCTTTGTGTGCATATGTCATTATCGGTCGAATACGCGTTTTGTATAATATAGTTTCATTTTTTTGTGATAATTTGGACCTCTTATTTAAAAGTGGGTAAAAATTTATCATAAACAACTCCGAAATATTTTATATTATCTGAAAGCGGAATTGTAGTTCCTTGTTTTATTAATGTGGTTTGAGGTATTCTCTTTGGCGATCTATTGAAGAAAAAATAGTCGCCTGTGTTTTTTCTTTGTTAATTTTTATTTTCTATTTTTGTAAATATTTATCAGCGTAAACGAGTCCTTTCCCCATATTTGTAACAATTGAATTGGAGACTTTTCTAGAGGTGATTATGGCAGAGTCTGCGTAAAAGGCTGTGCATTCGTTTCTGTGAGCTCTAATGTCTGCTGTATATATTGAATAGAGTAAAGGAGATAATACTGAGGCTTGCGGAACTCCTGCCAAAAAATCTTTTTGTGTTGACGAAACATTGTATTATTATTATTTTTATTATTTCTTTAAAACTGTATATCCATAGTTATCAACAAATTTTGTACTTTAAATGCAATCTTCTATATCAACATCCAGTAAATTCAAAGCTGACAGCTTAGACTCGCAAGTATTTATTTTCAACCTATTATATAACTTGTTTTTCATTAATGCTGCGTTTGAAAAAATACGTAGTTAAGTGAGCATGTATGTGCAAAAGACATATAAGTTTGAAAATAAATTCTCGTCAAACCTATTTTTTAAACTTCAGAAATAGATTTTATCATTCGTTTTACTTTCTAATAGTTTTAGTTCTATAATAAAAGCCTCTGGATCAGTTATTACACAGTTAAACTCTGAAACTAGCTCAAAATAAGGAATGTATTTTTTAAAATTAATAAATACTGGATCCAAAAACGTTACTATATTCAGCTTTTAATTGTTAATCTCAATTCTTGAAACTATTTCTCCACACAAATTTGTATAAAAAATTATTATTTTCTTTTCATGACCAACTCATTAGTTAACAATATCCTTATCATACAAAATATTAAGAAAATCTATTGCCCTATTCACAAGCCCCCTAGTAAGTGCTAAGTGCTAACAAATTACAACGGTGCTAGCTGTGTTGTTGGTAATTTTCATGCAAACATGCGATACAACACTTAGTACTTTTTTTCTTATGTTTTTTAAACGTTGTATAGTGCCTTATTTTTTGATGTGTTTTTTTTATGTTTAAATATTTTATGTTTAAATAAATTATTATTTTTGTGTTCATGTGTGAATTATATTAAATTAAATTGAATTAAAAGATAGTTTTATTTATTTAATTTATTGATTTGACTGATTTATTAGAAAGTGGAATAAGTCATTACTGTTGTATATAGTAGGAGTGGGTATATTGGAAACATATCTTAAGGTTTGTTCTCTGCCACCTTGTTCTAAATTATATTTAATAAAAATGTTATGAAGAATGCAGCAAGCCATTATCCATTCATTGCATCTTTTCTTATTTTGTGCTGATAGCATTCTAAACTTAAGATCTTGTAAGCTTCCAAATTTTTCCTTCAGTAATATAACTTACTTGAGTCAACCATTAATATATCGAAACTATATTTTTCACACAAAAAATTTATTAATTTACTTTTTTCTGTTTTCTCCCCCATTTGGCTTATAAATAACAAATGATGAATAGCACTTTTCTTCTTCTTATTTAGTTTTTGACGTATGAAGTACAATGTACAATGGCACATTGATACAATGATTGTTCACAAAGAAGTAAACAAAAGGTAGTATGCAATACTACCTACACCTTAGCAGAGCTTGTGAATACGGCATATGTGTTTAAAAATCTGTGTTTAATTTGTTCACGATTTTGAGAATAAACACAAAAATGTTTAATAAATTTCATTAATAGGACATAAATCTTCTTAAATGATACGTATTTTTTCTACATATATTAGAGGCATTTCTTTGTTCGAACTGTACACAAACGCAAAAGTTTTGCAAAACTCAACTCATTGCTAAAATGTTCTCTTTGCAAGTTGCAACAAAGGCAACTATCTAAATTGCAATAAAACAAAAGGTGCCATATGACAAAAAGGTGGCAAAAAAGGTTAAATATCTCCAAAAGTGGTAGATTAAGCTCTTTTTGAAAAAGGGCATTAAAAGGGGCATGCACGCTAGTAGTCACGCTGTTGTTCACCACAAAAACTATCCAAAGATGTTAAATGGAATAAATGAAAAAGGGAACATCATGTAAAGATGTTCAATAATGTTAACTTTTAGCTCTGTACCTCGTTTCTGTATTTCTCGCATCGTAAAAGTTTTCGCAAGAAACAAGTAAATTTTTAGAAAAACGATGTAAATTGAAACAAAAAATGGGTTTTCTCACACAAGTGTTTCTGTATATTTAAAATGCGAGAACTATATGTCATTTCAGTTAATAACAGTAATTGGAAGTATGCGAGAAAAAGTGTTTCTGTATCAATATTTTGTAAAAAGTTTTACGCAAGAACTGTCAATATAACTCACATTTCAAAACAGCGCGAGAACAAGTAAGATTTAAAATATATTTTTAAATTTGTGTAAACATGGAGTCTAAATCAGCCGAAAAGGTAAAAAGCAATTTAACTTAATAATAAAAAGTTTTATCAATAAGTATTTATGCATTTATTTATGTTTTATATCTTTTTATTTAAAAAATAAAAAGAATTTCCAAACATGTCCTCCACACTGTACTATACATTTTTTCGCTATATTATTTAAAACTAATTTTATTTATTAACTCTTTTCTACACTTACACTATTTTTCTATATTGGTTGATAATTTATTTTTTTATTTTGACGTTTTGTTTTTATTTGACACTAGTACTGGAATTATTCCAGTAAAAACAGAATCAGTGTTGTCTGTTTTCGCATTAAGAACCAGAAACACTTTTTACTCGCAAATCGAGAAACGATGAAAACTTTTACGATGCGAGAAATACAGAAACGAGGTACTGTTTAATTCTTGTGGGATGATATTGTTACAAAGATGCTTTATTTAAATCATAAAGAAATAATTGAGGCCAAGAAAGTTAAACGAAATGGCCCATTGTGTTTGTTTTCAAAGCTAGAAGTTTCTATAAAACATCTTTATTACAAAACAAAAACAACTAACACAAAGCGATGACTAAGCAAACACAATACACAAACATACACACACCTGCATTGTATAACAACTAAATAAAAATACACAACATGTATTTTTAAATAATGATTGAAGGTTCTAGAAGTAAATAATAATGCTCACTTATGTGTCTGAGATAAAAGTGGCAACGCAGCATTTTCAACTACGCAATAGATGGCGGTAGAAATTCTCGAACATTCAAGAACGCCTAAAAATAGGGTATATAAAAGCAACGCCAATACGTGCTGATTCATTCGTATTGTGAGCGTCATCTAGTTAAGATCTTGTGGTACAACAATTAAAGTTGCCAGCGTGTGTTATTAATCGCGAATAGTTAAATCGTCAAATAATTAATTAAATAAAGTGTAATTTAATTAAAACTCTAAAAGTTGTGTGTCTATTTATTTTGCAAATAAAGAACTCATAAATTAAACGTTTATAATTTAAATAAACGTAACAACTGGTGTCAGAAGTGGGATTGCAAAATAATAAATAAATAATTACAATGAAATTTGACGAGCTAAAAGTTGAGCAGCTAAAAATGGAGCTGAGTAAGTTAGATCTGCCGACAGCGGGCAATAAAGCGGAACTACAAAAGCGGTTAATAGATGAATTTAAGCAGCGTGGTATCGATATTGGGACATACGAATTTGGAGAAAAAGACGAAAAGGAAGAGATTGAAGTATGTACCCCAGCAACAAGCAGCGTTCTAGACTTAAATTCAATGTTTGCCGCTATAATGAAGAAAATGGAAGAAACCAACCAGAATCAGATGAAGAAAATAGAAGAAACCAACCAGAACCAGATGAAGAAAATAGAAGAAAACAACCAGAAGCAGGAAAACCAAAACCAGAAGCTTCAAGAAAGCTTTAAAGCAATGCAGGAAAGCTCTAGCGTCAAAACGAGTGAATATCGTCGAACAGAGGGTCAGCGAGTTTGATGAAAAACTGTGCGGCCTAAAGAGAGAAGTGAATGAAGAATTACATGAATTAAAAGTGCAGATTGGCGAACTTCAAATTCGAGAGGGACCGGTGAAAGTTATCTCTGAGCATGGCAGCAAGATTAACACCCCGAGCTTTGACGGCAGCGCACCTTTTAATGTTTTTAAGTTCCAGTTCGAAACAGTGGCCAGCAAAAATAGATGGAACAATGAAGAAAAAGCTATTGAGCTAATTCTGGCCTTAAAGGGAGCAGCAGCACAGATACTCGAAAGCTTACCTGCCGGTTGCAGAGATAATTATGAGGACATAATGGTAGCCTTAAAACGTAAGTACGGTGGCGAGCATAAAAGAAAACTCTACAGAATGGAGTTACGAGGCAGGGTGCAGAAGGCAAATGAGACGCTGCAAGACTTCGCCATGGAAATTGAACGTTTGGTGCAGCTGACTTATCCAGGCGAAGATCACCCGTTTCTGGACCAGTTTAAGATTGAAGCATTTGTGAATGGCATATGGGATCCAGATATTAAATATGCGGTTTGTGCTATGCAAAAGTCATCCTTTGCAGAAATTATCTCGTACGCGCTAGCCTAGGAGACTGCAAAAGTCATCTCGAAGCCACAGATGTACAAGGTGCGGTGTCTCGATACTGAAACTCATAACACAGACAGTAGAAGCGAGATAAGGGAGTTAGTCAAACAGATAATGGAGGAGGAAAAAAGTAATTCTCGAGCTAAGTGCTTTAAATGCGGTAAGGCTGGCCATTTTCAGCGCAACTGTAGATCAGCAAAGAGAAGATCAAGATCTGCTTCGCCAGCAAGGGACAACAAGCGGGCCAACAACACCAAATCTCATGAGTCACCGTTAAACTAAATCGAGCCAGCACTAATGGGCAAGTGCTGGCTCCCACAACCGATGGCCCCACAATCTCCATTTCCATTGTACAACAGAAAAATAGCAACCTAACTGTTTGCGGTCTTATAAACGGAAGTAAGCATGTCCTCACCATAGACACAGGAGCATCTCAGTCAATTATAAGGCCCGATTTAGTAAAAGGGGCAGTGGAACCATTAAATAATGTACGACTGCGCACTGCTACTGGCGACTTAGCCACTGTCTATGGAAGAGCCAGGGTAAGAATGACTATTGCAAACATCAGCGCTGACCATGTATTTGTTGTTGCCGATATAGTGGATGAAGTAATCATTGGTGCAGACTTTATGATAGCCCACGGTATTAGTCTGCATATGGGCGAGCAAATAATGATCTGGCGCAATGTGGAGATACCCCTGGATGTTGGATATGATAGCAGGACCACAGCGAGGAAGCTATTTGCCGTTGAACGTCAGAAATTACCACCTCAGGCGGAAACTATAGTATGGGCACGTGTGGAGACAGATTGTGAGGATAACCGGTTGTGGGTAGTGGAACCAAAAGAACTTAAAGACGATATCATAACAGCAAAAGCCCTCGTGAAAATCTGCGACAATGGCAGAGTTCCTGTGAGAGTACTAAATCTGTCCAATAGCGAAAAAACAATTAACAGGAATTATGAGATGGGTCGATGTGAGCCAGCAGAAGCCATAATTAATTGTGCGGCGAATACAGTATGTCCTAAAATAACAGCCACAGAAAGAGATTTATTAGAAGAACAGGTGCAAAAATGGGTGGCAGGACTAACACCTCCTGACAGAAACAAAGCAAAGCAATTGCTGAGGAAACATGCCTCCGTCTTCGCCCTAAATAATAAAAGCCAAGGTAGAACGGCAGTTGTGAAACATGAAATTAATACTGGCGAAGCGAGGCCAATAAAACAAGCACCCAGAAGTGTTCCCCTAGCAAAACGAAATGAGGTCAAAGAACTTGTCAGCGAAATGGAAAGGAACGGAGTCATTGAGCCATCCTCGAGTCCATGGAGTTCACCAATAGTTTTAGTAAAGAAGAAGGACGGCAGTACCCGGTTTTGTGTTGACTACAGGAAGCTCAATGACGTTACCAAGAAAGACAGTTATCCGTTGCCTAGAATTGACGATACCTTAGACACGTTGGCTGGAACGGAATGGTTCTCTACCTTGGACTTGCAGAGCGGCTATTGGCAAGTAGAGATAGCTGATAAAGACAAGGAGAAAACTGCCTTTAGCGCAAGTGGTGGTTTATGGCAGTTCAAGGTGATGCCATTCGGGCTCTGCAACGCTCCAGCTACTTTTGAGCGTTTAATGGAACGTGTGCTTAAGGGTCTCAATTGGAAGATGTGCTTAGTGTATCTGGATGACATAATCGTGATGGGGAAGACTTTTGATGAACACCTCAGAAACCTGGATGAAGTTTTTAAGCGTATAACTGCTGCAGGATTAAAATTGAGTGTTAAGAAATGTGATTTGTTTCAAAAGGAGGTCAAATTCCTAGGGCATCGTGTAACGGCAGAGGGCGTGTCAACTGATGAAGACAAAGTATTGGTAGTAAAGACCTGGCCTCGCCCACAAAATCTTCATGAGCTGCGTAGTTTCCTGGGGCTTTGCACATACTACAGGAGATTTGTGCCAAACTTTGCTCAAGTGGCTGCTAGCTTGCACGAGTTGACCAGGAAGTCGCAACCATACCACTGGAGTGAAGCAGCGGAAACAGCGTTCCAGGAGCTCAAGAAACTTTTGTGTACGGCACCAGTTCTCGCCTATCTAATAGCTGGACAAAAATTCATATTGGACACGGATGCAAGTGGCTATGGAATAGGAGGAGTACTTTCTCAGGAAATTAATGGAACAGAAAAGGTCATTGGCTATTACAGCAGGGTGCTCTCTAAGCCTGAAAGAAATTACTGCGTTACACGAAGAGAGCTTTTAGCAGTGCTGGAGTGTGTTAAACATTACCACAAATACTTATATGGTCAACATTTCATCTTACGGACAGACCATTCTGCATTACGTTGGCTGATGCAATTTAAGAATCCTGAGGGCCAGCTTGCACGCTGGGTTGAACGTTTGCAGAGCTATGACTTTAGTATTGTGCATAGAAAAGGAGGAAAGCACAATAATGCTGATGCCCTGTCAAGAAGGCCATGCAATGTAGAGTGCAGGCACTGCACAAAAGTAGAGAAAAAGGAGTGCTTCATTGATGTGCGGCTTACCCAAGTTGGGTCAAGGGAAGATTGGTCGAAGGCCCAGAATGACGACCCAATTTTGGCAAAAATTATATTGGCTAAGCAAAACAACAGGAGACCGAATCATAATGAAATATCGGCAGAGAGCCAACTAGCCAAGTCGTACTGGGCCCAGTGGCATAGCCTGAAAGTAGAAGACGGCTGCTTATATCGATCTTGGGAAAGTACAGATGGCAAAACTACAACGGACTTAATTGTCGTGCCAACTTCTAGAAGAAATGAGATACTAAAGCAGTTCCATAATGGTCCCAGCGGTAGTCATATGGGTATAACAAAAACTCTGGAAAAGATAAAGCAGAGATTTTACTGGGTAGGTTGCAAACAGTACGTAGCCGATTGGATAGGTAATTGCGAAGAGTGCATAAAGGCCAAGGGTCCTGTAAGAAAAAGTCGTGGCAAACTTCAACAGTACAACGCAGGTGCTCCCTTTGAGCGGATAGCTATTGATATCACAGGTCCATTCCCTGTCAGTGATGCTGGAAACCGATATGTACTAGTGGCAATGGATTATTTTAGCAAATGGCCCGAAGTGTATGCCATTCCAAACCAAGAATCTAAAACAGTGGTAGACGCCCTTGTGAACAATTGGGTGTGTCGATACGGTATTCCACTTGAACTACATTCAGACCAGGGACGAAATTTTGAATCAGCTATATTCAAAGAGATGTGTGACGTTTATGGTATTAAAAAGACGAGAACTACACCGCTGCATCCACAGTCTGATGGAATGGTAGAAAGGTTCAATCGTACCCTAGAAGAATATCTCAGAAAAGTGGTCGGTTCACACCAAAAGGATTGGGATGAGCATATACCCAAATTTTTACTGGCGTATCGGTCAGCTGTACACGATTCAACCTCACGTAGTCCAGCAAAAATCTTGTTTGGGACAGAACTAAAACTGCCAGCAGATTTAGAATTTGGTGTTAAACCTGGACCAGTGCACGAAGACAATGGAAACGTTCTACAGGCACAAGAAGAACTGCATGAGCTTCATGAGTTTGTACGTAACCGCATTAAAATGACCAGCGATAAGATGAAAGCCAGATATGATCGAGCAGCAAATACGGAGGGATTTACTGAAGGACAAATGGTTCTACTATTTAACCCGCAACGCAAGAAAGGATTATCCCCTAAACTGCAAACCCACTGGGAGGGGCCGTACAAGGTGATAAAGAAATTGAATGACGTGGTTTACCGGATACAGAGATATCATAATCCGAGGTCTAAAATGAAAGTGGTTCACCTCGAGCGGCTGGCTAAATATGGCAGAGGTAATGTTGAGCCTATTCGGGACGAAAAGGCTTAAGTGGGCGGCAGTGTTACAAAGATGCTTTATTTAAATCATAAAGAAATAATTGAGGCCAAGAAAGTTAAACGAAATGGCCTATTGTGTTTGTTTTCAAAGCTAGAAGTTTCTATAAAACATCTTTATTACAAAACAAAAACAACTAACACAAAGCGATGACTAAGCAAACACAATACACAAACATACACACACCTGCATTGTATAACAACTAAATAAAAATACACAACATGTATTTTTAAATAATGATTGAAGGTTCTAGAAGTAAATAATAATGCTCACTTATGTGTCTGAGATAAAAGTGGCAACGCAGCATTTTCAACTACGCAATAGATGGCGGTAGAAATTCTCGAACATTCAAGAACGCCTAAAAATAGGGTATATAAAAGCAACGCCAATACGTGCTGATTCATTCGTATTGTGAGCGTCATCTAGTTAAGATCTTGTGGTACAACAATTAAAGTTGCCAGCGTGTGTTATTAATCGCGAATAGTTAAATCGTCAAATAATTAATTAAATAAAGTGTAATTTAATTAAAACTCTAAAAGTTGTGTGTCTATTTATTTTGCAAATAAAGAACTCATAAATTAAACGTTTATAATTTAAATAAACGTAACAATATTAACATCTTCGCAAACTAATTGAAGATGCTGGATTATAAGTAGTGCAAAAAGGCCTTTTAGAAACACTAAAACTGATTGCGTTACATTTTTGTGTTTATTTTTTTATTTTTTTGTTTGCTCCCCATGCTGTTTTGTTTTTTTGAGTAGAACAAAGCATTTGCTTTTAATTTTATTTCCTTCTTCTTTTCTAAATTATCACCCATATTTGCTAAGTTCTGCTAGGAATAATAAAGATAATTTTAACGATTAAATTAAAAAAAAAAAAAAAAAAAACAACATATGAGAGTGCTATATTCGGCTACGCCGAATCTTATATACCCTTCACCATCTATGTAGAATTAAAAAATAAAATAAATACTGCATATATATTGTTTTACATAAAAATGACATCGGTTCTTAATGGTTTTTAAAAAATTTTATTTCCTTTAAGATCTCTTCAGAAGCTTTAAGATGATACCCATATTTACATTTAAAAAAATTTGAAAATTTCAGAGCCCGTAACTCGGAAAAAATAGGTGAGCACCAATATTTTCACTTCATGTTTTTTTAATTTTATTTTTTAATTCTCTATCGCCACATTTATTTATATTTTTGTTTTGAGTTACTTTATTGTTCCAAATGACATGAAAAAATTAAAGGTAGGTGTGGTGTTTTGCCTGCTACCTCGAAGGACATGGAACGATCATGCTAATTTTAAAAAGCATCTCTTTCGACACTATATCTAATCGATTGCCATATTATTTTTTTTTTAATGCTAACAATACTAATACGGACGGACAGACGGACATCGCTCAATCGACTTCGCCATGCACAAGAAGTCAGAATATATATACTTAAGGGGGGTCGGATATTGTAGAAAGTACACACGGAATGACAAACTTATATACACGCCTTTTCCATTTTATGTGGTGAAGGTTATTAAAAACAGATAAAAGAAAATAGTACAGAAACTATTTAGCGATCTAGAAAAAACATTCTAATCTGTTGGTAACTGAAATAAAATTTTTGAAAGTAGAACAACTAAACTTAAAAATTTCTCTTTAGCAAAAAAATTAATATATATATATTGTTACGTTTTACCCTTTTTTAGACAGGCAAACGTACGGATTCTTTTGATCGCAAATACCACTGTGGCTAAATTCTGTCTTTCTAAATTTATGGCTTTCTCTGGCTATACTTCTCGATCCTACCGGTCTTGTGAACCCTTGGTCTCGTATTTACTAAACATGCGTTATCACCACAAACGCAGCCATCCACGCTACACTACTGTGTTACTCCGGCTAGACATGAACTACTCGATGCCTTGTTTAGTAACAACCTTAACCATCCACAGACATCTCCACTAGTCCTTTTATTCAAGCCAGTCATCTCCTTTTATCTAATAGCCACAACACACGTCTGCCATACACTGTTGTTATGCTGTTACACTTCTCCGCGCTAACTGCTATTGCTATTACTTTTTTTTTATTATAAAGGGCTTCTTGACAATTATCTGTTACTCCTTATATTAATTTGGACGTCTCCACTTAATTATCCTGCCATGGCTTCACACAATAATTGTCTTTTGCCTCTCGAGAGGTTTGTACTGCTGTTTATTAATTTTAATTGCATGATAACAATTATTATTTTTTCGTTGCACGCATGTTCGAATGCGGTATCGAACTCAGGACCCTCTGTTTTGTAGTACGCACCTCTACCAACGCAGCCATTGAGGCTGCTCAGCTTTTGTTGGCTAACTTGTGGTTTTGTTATTCTATAAACACACCATTAGTTGAATTAGCTAATTCACCACGCTCATACGGAAACAACTACAGGGGTTGCCAGATTTTATTATTCGTAACAATATATTGTTACGTTTATTTAAATTTATAAACGTTTTATTAATGAGTTCTTTATTTGCAAAATAATTAAACACACAACTTTTAGAGTTTTAATTAAATTACACTTTATTTAATCAATTATTTGACGATTTAACTATTCGCGATTAATAACACACGCTGGCAACTTTAATTGTTGTACCACAAGATCTTAACTAGATGACGCTCACAATACGAATGAATCAGCACGTATTGGCGTTGCTTTTATATACCCTATTTTTAGGCGTTCTTGAATGTTCGAGAATTTCTACCGCCATCTATTGCGTAGTTGAAAATGCTGCGTTGCCACTTTTATCTCAGACACATAAGTGAGCATTATTATTTACTTCTAGAACCTTCAATCATTATTTAAAAATACATGTTGTGTATTTTTATTTAGTTGTTATACAATGCAGGTGTGTGTATGTTTGTGTATTGTGTTTGTTTAGTCATCGCTTTGTGTTAGTTGTTTTTGTTTTGTAATACAGATGTTTTATAGAAACTTCTAGCTTTGAAAACAAACACAATAGGTCATTTCGTTTCACTTTCTTGGCGTCCATTATTTCAACATCTTTTTATGATTTTAATAAAGCATCTTTGTAACACTGCCGCCCACTTAAGCCTTTTCGTCCCGAATAGGCTCAACATTACCTCTGCCATATTTAGCCAGCCGCTCCAGGTGAACTACTTTCATTTTAGACCTCGGATTATGATATCTCTGTATCCGGTAAACCACGTCATTCAATTTCTTTATCACCTTGTACGGCCCCTCCCAGTGGGTTTGCAGTTTAGGGGATAATCCTTTCTTGCGTTGCGGGTTAAATAGTAGAACCATTTGTCCTTCAGTAAATCCCTCCGTATTTGCTGCTCGATCATATCTGGCTTTCATCTTATCGCTGGTCATTTTAATGCGGTTACGTACAAACTCATGAAGCTCATGTAGTTCTTCTTGTGCCTGGAGAATGTTTTCATTGTCTTCGTGCACTTGTCCAGGTTTAACACCAAATTCTAAATCTGCTGGCAGTTTTAGTTCTGTCCCAAACAAGATTTTTGCTGGACTACGTGAGGTTGAATCGTGTACAGCTGACCGATACGCCAGTAAAAATTTGGGTATATGCTCATCCCAATCCTTTTGGTGTGAACTGACCACTTTTCTGAGATATTCTTCTAGGGTACGATTGAATCTTTCCACCATTCCATCAGACTGTGGATGCAGCGGTGTCGTTCTTGTCTTTTTGATACCATAAACGTCACACATCTCTTTAAATATAGCTGATTCAAAATTTCGTCCCTGGTCTGAATGTAGTTCTAGTGGAACACCGTATCGGCACACCCAATTGTTCACAAGGGAGTCTACCACTGTTTTAGATTCTTGGTTTGGAATGGCATAAACTTCAGGCCATTTGCTAAAATAATCCATTACCACTAGTACATATCGGTTTCCAGCATCACTGACAGGGAATGGACCTGTGATATCAATAGCTATCCGCTCAAAGGGTGCACCTGCGTTGTACTGTTGAAGTTTGCCACGACTTTTTCTTACAGGACCCTTGGCCTTTATGCACTCTTCGCAATTAGCTATCCAATCGGCCACGTATTGTTGGCAGCCTACCCAGTAAAATCTCTGCTTTATCTTTTCCAGAGTTTTTGTTATACCCATATGGCTGCCGCTGGGACCATTATGGAGCTGCTTTAGTATCTCATTTCTTTTTGAAGTTGGCACGACAATTAAGTCCGTTGTAGTTTTGCCATCTGTACTTTCCCAAGATCGACACAAGCAGCCGTCTTCTACTTTCAGGCTATTCCACTGGGCCCAGTACGACTTGGCTAGTTGGCTCTCTGCCGATATTTCATTATGATTCGGTCTCCTGTTGTTTTGCTTAGCCAATATAATTTTTCCCAAAATTGGGTCGTCATTCTGGGCCTTCGACCAATCTTCTCTTGACCCAATTTGGGTAAGCCGCACATCAATGAAGCACTCCTTTTTCTCTACTTTTGTGCAGTGCCTGCACTCTACATTGCATGGCCTTCTTGACAGGGCATCAGCATTATTGTGCTTTCCTCCTTTTCTATGCACAATACTAAAGTCATAGCTCTGCAAACGTTCAACCCAGCGTGCAAGCTGGCCCTCAGGATTCTTAAATTGCATCAGCCAACGTAATGCAGAATGGTCTGTCCGTAAGATGAAATGTTGACCATATAAGTATTTGTGGTAATGTTTAACACACTCCAGCACTGCTAAAAGCTCTCTTCGTGTAACGCAGTAATTTCTTTCGGGCTTAGAGAGCACCCTGCTGTAATAGCCAATGACCTTTTCTATTCCATTTATTTCCTGAGAAAGCACTCCACCTATTCCATAGCCGCTTGCGTCCGTGTCCAATATGAATTTCTGTCCAGCTATTGGATAGGCAAGAACTGGTGCCGTACACAAAAGTTTCTTGAGCTCCTGGAACGCTTTTTCTGCTGCTTCACTCCAGTGGTATGGTTGCGACTTCCTGGTCAACTCGTGCAAGCTAGCAGCCACTTGAGCAAAGTTTGGCACAAATCTCCTGTAATATGTGCAAAGCCCCAGGAAACTACGCAGCTCATGAAGATTTTGTGGGCGAGGCCAGGTCTTTACTGCCAATACTTTGTCTTCATCAGTTGACACGCCCTCTGCAGTTACACGATGCCCCAGGTATTTGACCTCCTTTTGAAACAAAGCACATTTCTTAACACTTAATTTTAATCCTGCAGCAGTTATACGCTTAAAAACTTCATCCAGGTTTTTGAGGTGTTCATCAAAAGTCTTCCCCATCACGATTATGTCATCCAAATACACTAAGCACGTCTTCCAATTTAGACCCTTTAGCACACGTTCCATTAAACGCTCAAAAGTAGGTGGAGCGTTGCAGAGCCCGAATGGCATCACCTTGAACTGCCATAAACCACCACTTGCGCTATAGGCAGTTTTCTCCTTGTCTTTATCAGCTGCACCAAACGTTCAATTTCCATGGCGAAGTCTTGCAGCGTCTCATTTGCCTTCTGCACCCTGCCTCGTAACTCCATTCTGTAGAGTTCTCTTTTATGCTCGCTACCGTACTTGCGTTGTAAGGCTTCCAGTATGTCCTCATATTTATTTCTGCAACCGGCTGGTAAGCTTTCGAGTATCTGTGCTGCTGCTCCCTTTAAGGCCAGAATTAGCTCTATAGCTTTTTCTTCATTGTTCCATTTATTTTTGCTGGCCACTGTTTCAAACTGGAACTTAAAAACATTAAAAGGTGAGCTGCCGTCAAAGCTTGGGGTGTTGGTCTTGCTGCCATGCTCAGAGATAACTTTCACCGGTCCCTCTCGAATTTGAAGTTCGCCAATCTGCACTTTTAATTCATGTAATTCTTCATTCACTTCTCTCTTTAGGCCGTACAATTTTTCATCAAACTCGCTGACCCTCTCTTCTACGATGTTCACTCGTTTGTCGAAGGCTTCTGATATTTCTTCAAATTTTTCGTTTACCTTCGACAATAGCCTTTCCCCGTTGACTCTAGAGCTTTCTTGAAATGTTTCTTGAAGTTTCAGGTTGTTTTCTTCCATTTTCTTCATTATAGCGGCTAATATTGAATTCAAGTCCACGACGCTGTTTGTTGCTGGGGAACATACTTCAATCTCCTCTTTTTCCTCTTTTTCTCCAAATTCGTATGTTCCAATATCGATATCACGCTGCTTGAATTCATCTATTAACCGCTTTTGTAATTCCGCTTTATTGCCCGCAGTTGGCAGACCCAATTTACTCAGCTCCATTTTTAGCTGCTCAACTTTTAGCTCGTCGAATTTCATTGTAATTATTTATTTATTATTTTGCAATTTCACTTCTGACACCAGTTGTTACGTTTATTTAAATTTATAAACGTTTTATTAATGAGTTCTTTATTTGCAAAATAATTAAACACACAACTTTTAGAGTTTTAATTAAATTACACTTTATTTAATCAATTATTTAACGATTTAACTATTCGCGATTAATAATACACGCTGGCAACTTTAATTGTTGTACCACAAGATCTTAACTAGATGACGCTCACAATACGAATGAATCAGCACGTATTGGCGTTGCTTTTATATACCCTATTTTTAGGCGTTCTTGAATGTTCGAGAATTTCTACCGCCATCTATTGCGTAGTTGAAAATGCTGCGTTGCCACTTTTATCTCAGACACATAAGTGAGCATTATTATTTACTTCTAGAACCTTCAATCATTATTTAAAAATACATGTTGTGTATTTTTATTTAGTTGTTATACAATGCAGGTGTGTGTATGTTTGTGTATTGTGTTTGTTTAGTCATCGCTTTGTGTTAGTTGTTTTTGTTTTGTAATACAGATGTTTTATAGAAACTTCTAGCTTTGAAAACAAACACAATAGGTCATTTCGTTTCACTTTCTTGGCGTCCATTATTTTAACATCTTTTTATGATTTTAATAAAGCATCTTTGTAACAATATATATAATTATTAAAATTAAAATATTCTGAAACTTAACCATTGTTTATTGTCATAATTAAAGCCATGCTTGAATTAATTATTTATCGTTATATTTTAATAATTTTTATTCATGGCTTAAAATTGTTTTATATTAATTTGTATGCTTACCAACGACAGGTATAATACAAATTGTGTTAGATTAACGACTTTAAAAGTGATTAGGCATTATTTTCTCACGGATAAGCCCTTCAGAATTTGTATTACTTTTTGGAAAAGTTTTACTACATGTGTAGCAGTAGTTGTGACTAACAATAAATTTAACATAAAATTAGCCTCAGCAAGGAGACCACTCACACGAGCTTGTTCGATATAATTGCAATCTCATAAGCAATCCTTATGTATTCCTTTGGAAAGGCAGCAGCATCCATATACTATGCAAATAATTCTCAATTTTTTATAGTCTCAGCGTTAGGTTTTTTTTGCCATTTTATACCCTTCACCATAAAAAGTGGAAAAGGGATATATATATATAAGTTTTTCATTCCGAGTGTAATTTCTACAATTTCCGTTTCCGGCCCAATGAAGTATATATATATTCTGACTTCTTATGTATGGCGAAGTCGATTGAGCGATGTCCGTCTGTCCAATTCAATTGGTGTTAGTGTTGAACTCGTGCTATATTCGGCTATGCCAAATCTTATATACCCTTCACCATCTCGTAAATATAGTTTAGTGAATTAACTCCAGTAAAACAAATATTGTGGTGACACATTATTGATAATAAAAAACATGTTTTTATAAAAATAACATCGGCTCGTAATGGGTTAAGTATTTTTAAAAAATATTTGTATTTCCTTAAAGATCTCTTCAAAAGCTTTTAAATGATACCCATATTGATATTTTAAAAAAATTTAAAAATTTCAGAGCCCCGTAACTCGGAAAATATGGAAGAGCGCCAATTTATTCTCTTGATGTTTTTTCTTATTTATTTTTTATGATTGGAGTTACTTTAGTGTTCCAAATGGCATAAAAAAAATTAGAAGTTGGCGTGGTGTTTTGCCTGCTGCCTCGAAGGACATGGACCGAACATGCGAACATGCTGATTTCCAATAGCACCTCCTTCGACACTATATCTGATCGATTGACATATTTATTTTTCGTGAATTCAAGTTTGACTCTGCAAACTTAATTTCAACACAACATGGACGGACAGACGGACATCGCTCAATCGCTCAATTATATATACCCCTTTTCCATTTTTTGTGGTGAAGGTTATAAAAATAATCCTTAAAAACTAATGTTTTGTTAATAGCATCAATTTACAATAATAAAAGCTTTGGGATAAAAAAAAATTTGAATAGTAGTCCAGCATTAGAATCAAATTACTGTTATAATGGTTGAGAAGTTTTTTGCAATACAAAAATAAAGAAAAGAAAAATACTTTTAAATCATTTTGCAAATAGTTACTGTAATTAGGAATGACTTCTAAAAAAAACTTAACCATTTATTAAAGGGATTAATAAGGGGATGCCTACCTATATCGCTAATATGCAAGGGGTAAAATTCGATCATCGGACTAAACTATACTTTCTTCTTTTTACTTTCTTAATATCGTTCTGTAAATTGTTTTAACTTTGTATCAACCTCTTGTAAAACCTTGGTTCTTTGTGTCATAATCACTTGGACGATCTTGTGGGCTCTTATGAATTTCAAGAAATTTAGTGAATAGTTTTTCACCCTTTAATAAAATAATGATCAGTATTTGTAGTTGAACTTTTTTCATTTATTTTTATCATAGATGATAAGATGTTACTTATGTATATGGCATTTAGACAACTCGTTCTTTTTAGTTGAATAGTTATCTTCTAAATTTTATCTATTCATCTTAAAAAATTTTTAGGTGAATGCTTCAAATTTAAATAAATTTTAAGCAAATTGTACTTGTTATTTCTGTTATAATACAAAGTCGCAAATGAAAGTACTAAAATCTAGATTAAAATTTTAAGTGATATTAACTTTTATTAGTTAGTTTTTATAATACCCCATCTTATCAGTTTTATTAAAGTTTTTTTTTTTAATTAAATTTCGGTCACACTATTCTCAAGATCAAATTAATTTTGGTTTTCTGTAATTAAGTAAAAAATTATTTACTTAATTTTCATAATTTTATTTATCAGGAATGTGATCCCACAATTCAATTTGAACCTTTCTTGAACTTGTTTTAAAATCAACCATCCACTACTTTATTGGTAGTAAATCCGCGAGGAGTTTTATCTGCAAAAAAATATATCGTTGAAATGAAGTAAAAAATTCAATTTGAGTGACGGAGATGGCTTCATAGATAGAGAAAAGAGGAGTTATTTTAAAAATGTCATTTCAGCAGCATTGCAGTATAACGATATGAAGTTCTGTAACGTATTAAGAAGCAATCGATTTAGAATTTCAGGCTTCGACTTAGAATTAGGCTTCTTTGGACCAACTTCTTGAATTATGTAACAATATCATGCTACTATACACAATGCTAGAGTTAAAAAAGAATTTATTTCAAACCAAAATTTTTGTCTTCTTTATTAGCCACCATATTCGTTCGACCTAAAACATTTGAGTCTATACTTCGGATTTTGAAAGGCAAAGAATCTTTAACGAAAAGGATTCACTAGTTCAAGTCATTAAGAATTGAGATTTCTTTGGATTACAGTCGTTTACCGGTTTAACGAACCAGTACTTTGTTAGGCCTGTTCATTAAACTGAAAAGTTCGTTATGAGTAAAGGTATAGTCATATTAGTCAAATATTTGCCTGAAGTCGACAAATATTTGTTTGTCGTAGTCTGACCACAAAATATTTTTTAGGAGAAAACAACACCACAGCTGATTTTGGGAAAATAAAACTATTTGCCAGCAAACAAAAATGCTTCTAATGAGAACATAGTGTGACCACTCGACGGCAAATATTTGACTCATTTTTAGGCAAATAAATATTTGTTCTTACAAAGTTTTTGTAAGAACAGCTGATATTTACCAGCTGTATCGACATGAAAAATATGCTGATTAGAACGAACATCACATTGAATTTTAATGCATGAACATCGAGAGCTTCTTATTCCTTTATTTTTTATATCCCCATAATTACAGATGATTTAGTATATTCAGCCGTACGCCTGTGCGATAGCACACAGCGCTGCGTTTTATGAGCGTTACATTGAACCCTATTCGCAAGGCCCCATTCGAAGATTACCAAAAAGTCGCGATTAAGGGTACAGTCCATTTTCTTGAAGGCTTGGTCTATTGCGAAAAGAAAATGAATATGATATGCTACTGTCATCTGCAAAAGAATAATTAGGGATGGAAGTCTGACGTAAAAGCTCATTGAGAAAAATAAGGAATAGGGTAGGGGAAAGAACGGAACCTTGCGGTACTCCTGAATTTACCCTAAACTCGTTTGACGAGATCCCATCTATAACAACTCGTATAGTGCGATCCCTGAGAAAGCTTGATATAAGTTGAGAGAAACTATTACCGACACCAAAAGCAATAAGTTTTGATACGAGTGCACCATGCCACACTCTATCAAACGCCTTGGAAATATCTAGAGCCAGCACCTTACTTTCGCCGAAATGGTGAATGGATTGACACCACTCTTCCGAAAGGAAGTCCAGCCAGTCACCTACGGAAGCCGTACTGCCGGTCACTAAGTGAGCTGTTGGACTCCTGATATTTCACAAGATGAAAATTAGGCATACTCTCCATAACTTTGGAGAGTGCAGAGCAAATTCCGATTGGGAGGTAATTTTCAGGGTTGCTTCACATTATGCTTTTTTAAACTAAAATTATGCATTTTATTGTTCGCAATGAGGCAAACTTGTGTGATGGCGATGTTCGCAAAATCGAAGGTTCAATAAATAGGAACACTATTATATTTGAAGTTACTTTATGATTCAGTCAAAATCCATATTTTCATTTTTTAAAAAATGAAGCTATCAAAAAAATCTTTGCTAATAGTTTCCATTACTAAACTATAACATAATGGATTTTCTATTAAAATTAGTTATTCTTTATTTTCTCAAAAAGGAACTTTAAAACTTGATTGTACAAGCTTTTATTTTGTTGTTGATATTTTTGTAGTCTTGAGAAAGCTCTCAAATAATTTAAAATAAAAGAGTCTGTAAATAAAAATAACAAAACAATAATAAAACAAGCACTTAATAAAATTCAAGACGAAAACAATATCTTCTGTAGAAAAACATACACTAACGATGTTATATAAAATCAATTATAATAATTAAAATGTATGTCTGTATGTTCACTGAATGTATAAAACTCAAAGCAACACTATATCTACCTGCATTATATTTAATTAAAAAAAATAATAATAAAAACTAAATGGAGGGAATTACGTAAAAAAGTTATCGGAAAGAAAAGTGCTCCTCAACATCACCATGATGCTGACGTGGATTAACTTGACAGTGATTGACATTTAGTTTTCCTTGTGTAGACCAGCTTGAAGTTCACGCTTGTCTTTCTGCAGTAAAACCAAACGCCATTGGCTTGGATAGTTAATGTTCTATTTTTAAGAATCTTAGTTCATAGGCTGTTGCCTTACCTAAGTGAAGATACACAGATAAATAGAAACTTTTAAAAGCGAATGATGAAATTTGGTGAAATTGATATATTTAATATATAGATTGACCAAATTTATTTTCTTTTTCTTAAAACGGTTAGCAAAATGTTAGTAAACAAAAGAGATGCAAGGTTACTTTAAAAAAGGTACGATTTGGAATGAAACAAAAACGGAATATGAAGCTAATCAAAATTCAAAACACCTAAATTTTTAAAATTTTTATATTAACTTTTCAAAACGGTCAATTTTCATCAGACACTTGATTATTTAAATAAGTTGTTATAATTGAAAAAAATAACAACTCGAAAATTATAATAATTTTGTAGCATTTGTTATATTATAACAGGACGCAACACTTCCAAATAATTCTCATTTACGTGAAAGAATGCGAAAGGTAATAATATACTTTCTAACTTACGGAACTTTTGAACATGGCCCGACAACGATTGTCATTGACTGTAACGATCACTCCATTCATTTTCGAAGAAAAATGGCCCAATTATGCCTCTGAACCAAAGTCCACCACCAGTGACTCGTTTTGGGTGCACCGGCTTTTCAATGTATGCGTGCGGGTTTTCTGTGCCCCAAATGCGACAATTTTGATTGTTTACATACCCACCAAGATCAAAATGAGCATCATCTAAAAAGAATATTTTTTTGGCAAAATCGGCATCTTGATGTCGCAATATTTCCCAGCGTTGTTCAAGCGTATACACAACCATATTTGTTCAGGATAAAACTAATTATCTGTCAAATCAGACATGAGGTAAGTGTTACCATCACTGAGCATACAGAGGCGACACGAGAATATAGTCATCTCTTTTTTTCTATGCATCTCTTTCTTGACATCATATCGACTTCAATTTTGTTTTGTAGTAGTCGATAGGATGTCAAGAAAGAGATGCATAGAAAAAAAGAGGTGACTATATTCTCGTGTCGCCTCTGTATACTCGGTGGTTACCATTCACGAAACAAGCACTAGTTGAAAAAAAAAACGTTAGATTGCGGACCCGTTAGAAGCACTTTAGATTAATATCGTCTGGCACAAGACGCAATAAATTAAGGTCATCAGTAAAAAATTAGAAACATAGGGGAGAATGTTTGTGTAAAAAACCAGCAAGTCCGATATAGTCAAGCAATTGACTATTTACATAGATGATCAAGCATCTGTTAAGGCGCTCGCCAATAGGTATATTCGATCGAAGGTATACAGCTGTTGTCGCAGAGAGGTACAGGTTCTCAATGAAGAACACTCAGTAAATTTGTAATGGGGTACCAGCACATTACAACATAGTGAACAATACAGGCGGGTACGGATGTGGACTTATCCATCCGAATGTATACAGACGAAACCCTTGTTAGGGCATAAAAGGAAAAGGGATCTAATTAGGCTGATATGTATGAGTAAGTGTGAATTGAGAACTATTATAGCTAATATAACAGGACATATTGATCTCAGGCGTTTTTCAAAGAAGATCCGACTTTGTGATGGTGACATCTGCAAATAGTGTAGCGAATAAGAGGCCTGCTTTATCACACTGTCGTAATAAACGTTTAGGTTAAGGCTGACGAGACTGTTTTAAAGGACCAATTAGAAACAGCGCTAAGGAAAAGTATAGGCGCCGCTAAGGATCAACAATGGTCTTTTGAAATTATATACATATAATTATGTGTGATGTTATTTTAATCTAACCTAACTGTAGTAAACATATATGATAATTAAAAATATTTCTATTAAGTAATATAAAACGTTTCTGTTTGTAAACAAATGTATGAATTGTTTTGATTGCCTGCGGCTCTGGCTATAGTTGATCCTATGGTTTGATGTCCTGCTTACTAAACATGCATTCTTTTAAACGCACCTATCCACGATATACGACCTTGTTACTTCGACAATATACGAACTACTCGATGCCTTGTTTGGTAAACTAAACCATCCATGACCACTAACTACGCTGTTGCCCCAGTAAATCGGAAACCAAACTTAGCCGCAAAAGCCGTACAATGTTGTTATACTGTTACTTCCCTTTACCAACGTTTCTGCATTAACATCCACAATAATGGTCTTTTCAAATTATTTATACTCCGTGCAGCAAGCACACACCTCTACCAACGCAGTCACCGTGGTTGCTCAACTTGTGTTTGCTCATTGTTATATTATTCTATACATATTACACTTTGCTCATATGGTGGAAGTAACTTTTTCACTTCTATTGTTTTCAGATTTGTGGGGTTGCCAGATTTTATTTTCATAACAATGTGTATTAAATAATTCACTTTTGAAACAAATAACCAAAATTTAATACTACAGTTTCATAACTATACTAGTTTATTATAACCGGCGTTGCCTAGGTCTATTTTTAGGGCCTTTCTAATCACTCTATAATATAATATAGCCTTGTTTGCTATGGGGATCTACTCCAAACGCATAGGATATCTATCAAATTATAGTGGATCTTATAAAGTGCTTAAGAATCGGAAAAGAATATATAATATTTTACCCTTTTCAAAAATGTCTATGTTCAAAATTTTATTGCAATCAGTACGGACAAAATTGCCCGTTTTTCCTCTTTTTTTATTCATCTAGATCTTAGCTTGAAAACAGATATAGAAAAAGGCCCATCATTGATTTGATTTTTATTAAATTCAATTAGCCAAGACTTTGTTAAAATTATTTCAGACACATTAAAATGTCCATTTCGCGTTTTTCCCCTCTCCTGATCCGCTCTTTAAGAATATAAATATCCTATTTTACAATGAGAGCCGTAATTGACGCACGCTTATGCAAACAAACAAGCTTGTAAAGGGATTTATAACATTTATGTTATCTGTCCTCACAAAGTATTTATTAAATATCGAAACTTGTACTGAAAAGCTTAAATTTTAAGGCTTTTGGCGAAACGTGATATAATTACATTAATATCTATGTATACATGTAATTAATGATTGGCTCTGGCGATGTAGCTGAAATTACATGACGAAAATATTATGAGTGTATAACCGGGATGCTGATATTACTATTCTCAGAATTACAGAATTTATCTTGACCTATTGTCTCAATTTAAATAATTTTTCTCCAGCTATGTATATTAACAGCAGAGTAACTCTGCAAAATTTTACGTCAGTACCTACTGCAATTCTCTAGGTAAACGATACTAATTTTTCACTTTTTACGGGACAATCCACTGTCATATATAAATAAGAGAGTTATTTGAACACAATTTCAAGATGCTACGTATTGCAGTTACCAAGTATATGTATACATATTTATTATTTATCGGAAACGCCACACTTGCTTGGTATTTTACCAATCGCATATCTGTCAAGAAGCTGTAAAAATTCCAGGAAGATCGGTCGACTGCTGTAGGCAGCGATAGCTTTTCGAAAAACAAACAAACAAATGAACAAATAAACACGTTCGTACTTTATCTACTGTAACTAACAAAATATAATTTTTCTGGAGAAGCAAAATATTTTGTCAAACAAAACCTATAAACATTTTAAGATATATGCGTCAAATGATAAAAATTAAGTGATCTGATTAACATTTTTAAAATTTAAATATTTTCTCTTAAAAGAAAAATAATTTTTTCCATTCGCTAATAATAAGAGTTACAATTACATTATAAATTTCAATCGTAATCATTCAACTCGATTTAAAAAAAAAGTTATAAAAAAACAATAATTAAGTAAACAAAAGTAAAGTTAGGATATAGAGGTTAAGTATGTTCTCTTCGCACAGACGCAGTAAAAAATTAGACATTACCCTAAAAATTACTTGCCATATAATGACTTATATTTGTGATTGCCATATTTTGTTACTCGCTTACAAAACACATTACATTAGTTCTCATAAAAGGAATAAGTATTTGAATTAATTCTTTAAGTTAAAAGAAATTACCTTTAAATATTCACTAATGTAATCTATTCTCAGGCATAGATTATAAGACTCTCACATGCCTTGTCAAAATCATTAGGTTGGTAATCTAGTTGGGAAGTCCTTCCGCCAAAAATGGTTAATTCCACACTCGATTACCTTTTCTAAAAATTTTTGCTGGGGATACACCAGTGGAAATAAATTTTATAAAAATTCAATTCTTCTAATGGAGCCTTCTAGAGAGTGGCGATAGAAGTACGTATTTTGAAAACAAAAGTTTGAAGAGAAAACTAAAATTTGGGATTGTTTTTGTTTCCCTATAAATTTTTACTTCGAACCTTACAACATATAAATAATAAAGTGCAGCACAAGCATAAGAAAAATGTCTTATAAGCAATCAGGTAAATTTCAAGTAGTGTGTGTATAGAACACTCTCATTTTCAAACACATACTTCCAAACACAAATGTTTTGCTTTGCCACCAAAATAGAGATTAAAGAACAAAAGTGTTTTAAAACAACATTGAAGTAAAACATAACAGAACTAGAACAAAAATGAAATAGAATATCAAAACTGAAGTAGAACATTCAAAACATGCTTGAAGTTTTTGATAGCAGAATTAGGCTAAAGAGAAACTACAATCATTTTTGTTTTTCTCAATATGAGGTGTCGTCAACTTTAAGATTGGAAATCGCATAAAAATGGAGAAAAACATTAATATATCTGTTTTATTTAAAATGTTAATTGAATTACTTTTTCAAAAAAAATTGAATATTTTTATATTAAAAATATAATAGTAAAATTAATTGTCTTTTACATTTCGGGGTTTTCAGAAAAACGAATAGTAATAAAACTAAACAAAAATAAAAAAATTGCTTGTATTCGATAGTACTAAATAATATATTTTTTTAAAAGTTCTATGCAAAAAATTTTAAAAAGGGTTCAGCAATTGATAGTAAGGAATTAAAATTAATAACACGTGATTCAGTATCTGTCCTTTTATAAAAATATTTTTTTACAAATGAATTTTTTATCCGAAGTTTCATATTTTCATATTAAAAATATAACAATAAAACAGCCTGTAATAAAAAAACATATTTGTATGTTTGCATATCATTTCTTTATATAAAAGCACTTTTCTTTTCTTTCAACAGCACTTTTAACAACACTGCTTTATTTTTGTGAGCATTTTTGTATATGTTGTAGTGCACTTCATGTTTCTACTATGATTTACCGTTTTTTTTTTTACTTCATTTTCACCTTTTGTTTTTATGTTCTACTCTGTTTTAAAACACAAGCACTAACAAAGCTGTAAAGAGAAACTTTTCGAATGGTGCTTGTTTTGTTTTAGTGAGAGCCATGTTTTGTTATGCTTGTTTTGTAAAAAAGTTAGCGCTCGCCCATATTTGCCAACTTATGGGCATCTGAACTTTTCATAAAAAAGTTCGATTGTGCACCATATTTTTTAAGGTATCATTAAAAATATTTTAAAGAGATCTTTCAGGAAAAAATTAGTTTTTCTTTAAAGATTGAAATTACTTCACTAAACTAGATTTACATATATGGTGAAGGGTGTATAAGATTCGGTGTAGCCGAATATAGAACTCTTACTTGTTTTTAGTTATAAGAAATTTTTAGAAAACTTAATCCCTGGTATAACATAAATCACACATGTATTAACAAACCTTTACCGCAACATCATGTTCTAACAAAAATGATAACTTTAATTTAATTCATAAAAATTATATTTTATGATACTAAATGATAAGAAACTTAAGATTATAATATAAAATGCAGGAAGTCTAAAGAAATTTTTAGTAGCGTTTAGGAAATTAAGAAGAAATCAAGTTCTTCTGCTAAAGATGCTCAAGATAATACTTTTTTTATTTGCAGCTTTTGCTGTGGCTCAAGGAAATGTAAGTAAAATATCTGCAATAATAGTAAGAAAAAAAACTCAAATCCTTTTAATAAAATCGAATTCATTCCCTGACTCATTCACAAAAAGGTTATGAAAACTTTTTATTAATTTGTCCAAATTATTTATTTTATATTTCTTGCAGTACCAAAATTTAATCAAAAACGTGTCAGATATCGAAAATTATGTTAAAATATCCCAACAACAATTTGTCCAAATTTTAAAAGATTTTAACAAGAATTTAGAACATTTTAAGGAGAAATATTATAGACGTATTGATATAACACATTTCCAACATGACATGATCATTACTAGTATACAGCAAACTGAATTTCACTTAAATCCTTTGGAAGTTTTAAGCGATTTAAGCAAGCATTGTGTCAATAAATACCGTGTTAAAATTCCAACTGTTAAATATACAGAAACATCTATATTACATTGTGTTGCTGAAGCCAGCAACCAAGCAAATAGCTTGCTGAACTATGCCGCCAATACCAGGGATGACTTTGAGAAATACCTTGTTAATCACTTCGAAAAAGAACTTAACAACTGCGTACAAAATCCTAAAAAATTAGAAAATTACATTTCATGTATACGCAATGTGGTGAGTATTTTATAAATATACATTTATCAAGTGTTTTTATTTTTTAATTTCATTTTCTTCTATATTTAAAGACTTCCTATACCAATGATGAGGCTATAAAGACGCAAAAGATATTTGATAGCCAGATGGAAGCTGCCGAATGTACTGCAAAGGCATATATTAAGAGAGCTTTAGATTGTACTTACAATGTTCTAAAAAATACGCATGCACTAATTGCTGAAGCAAATCTGGAGATTACTAATTGTATTAACGGTAAGGATGTGTGCCCACCGTGCGTCGAAGCTAATACTTGTCGAAAGGGTATGGATGTGGATGTTCAACAGACCACCATTGAAAATCCCTTCTATGGCAAAAAGAATCATTCCAGCTGCTTAACTTTAAGAGCTGTAAGAGCCGAACAGTTATATTAATAAATAAAGAACCCTAGTGAAATTGTTATCCAAAATAAAATTCTAAAAAATATATTCAAATGGTAATTTTAATAAAGTACTTGTTGCACTCATTTTTATATTAATAACTCGTGTAATCCAATTCATATAAATATTATTACTAGCTTACTGTACCAGTAGTAGCCTTTCGATGCCACTGTGTAATATACATATTATAGTTTTGTTTGCTACGGAGATTCACTCCGTACACGTAAGAACCATATATTGAAGTCGAAAGAGTAAATTCGGTAATAACATATTAAAAATCTCTGAAGTGACGTCTCTAACTAGTTCGAATTTATTAAGTCTGTAACCAAGGGTATGCAAATTAAAAATTGGATTGGGATTGGGATTGTATTTTCAAAAGTACTATCACGTTTTTATACCCTTTACCACAAAAAGTGAAAAAATGGTATAAATAAGTTTGTCATTCCGTATGTAATTTCTACAATATCCATTTCCGACCCCATTAAGTATATATTCTGAGTTCTTATACATAGCGAAGTCGATTGAGGGAAGTCCGTCTATCCGTCTGTATTAGCGTTAAAATCAGTTTAAATGCGCCAATCAATCAGACATAGTGTCAAAAAAGGTGCTATAGGAAATCAGCAAGATCGGTCTATGTCTTTAGTAGCAGCGGGTAAGCACCACGTCCACCTTTACTTGTTTCATATTATTTGGAACAATAAAGTAACTCCGTTCAAAAATATATGTGGCGATAGAGAATCAAAAATAAGAAAACAAAAAAAAAACAATACGCGAAAAACTTGGCGCTCGCCTATATTTTCCGAGTTACGGGCCTCAGAAATTGTCAAATTTCTTTAAAATATCAATATCGGTATCGTTTTAAAGCTTTGGTGAAGGGTATAAGATGATGGTGAAGGGTATATAAGATTCAATTAATATGCTGCACATTGGTCTGGCGTCATTAAATTCAAATTTTGAAATGTTAAAATCGATATTTTTTTGCACTTTATCAATAACTGATACCATATTGATCATATTGACGTTTTTACTTACGTTTTGCTATTAATATTCGCACAGCTGTGAGCTGTCAAACATATTATTTGTTGTAGCTTTTGTATTAAAAAAGTTGGCGCCAAATTACTCAGTGTGTGATTTTTGTTGATACTGACACAAGTGATTAATTTTTTGGAAACTATATTTATTTTTTTTAAGTAAAAGGTATTTATGTACTAGAAAATTAATGTTTGTGACCTGTGTTCCAGTTTTTTAGAAATGGGTTGTGGTAGGTGACGTATATGGTAGTATATTAGAAGTGGTCTATATTGTAGTTTCATGGAGTGCAACTTTCGGGATTCAATGGGATTCATTCCAATTCCTATTTTATGTATTAATTTTATTTGTTGTTATTGTAAAGTGTCCAAAATGGTCTGCCCGTTCACCTGTTATTGCATTTTTTAGGCGCAATGAATGTCTCAAAACGCACAATTTTTCAAATATACATAAATATAACGAAAATGTGCCAACAAATTTTCTGCTGTAGAGGCCCATGTATTTGATAATATCATTCCCAAAAATAAATTTAGTGAGAATCAATGCCGAGAAATAAAAAAGAAACTGAGAAGCTTTATAAGTAGACTGGTAGAAAAGTAGAAGAACTCCAACAGGACTCTATCAAATTTTGAAGAACGCATTGGACAGTGAAATTTTATTGTTTGAGCAACCAACAAGTCATAATGCTGGACGACCTACAAAAGAGTTTGCAGAATGCTCCCCTAAAACCCAAATAAACAAAGTTTCAAAACTTGTGAATGAAACCCCTTGTGAGGAGCTTGTAGTGGTCACCGGCGTTAGTTTGCACAAAGCGGGGAAAAAAGTGCATCTGAAGTGGTATCAATGGTATATTCTGACAAAGAAGTTGCTGCTATGATTAAAAAACTATTGCTTCAGAGGTTAGTAAACCTATTGCATATACGCCCGATGAAGCCTTGGGTCTATATGCAGACGGCGGCTTCTCAAAAAATTCCTACAAACTTATGCAAACTGGTGCAAAAATAAGAAATGCAAACATATATCCATCATATGATACATTGTTTTTAGCAAAAAAAAATGTTATCCTTTCGGAGTCGGAATTACTGATAGGTCTGCAGAAGTGCCTTTGCAAAGCTTGGTTGACCATACTGTAAGGATAGTTGAATTGCGAGAGGAGTGTTTTATGAATATCAATGTAGATCCAATTACAGCTATATATAAATGGGGATGTGATGGCAGTAGTGGACATTCCACTTATCGGCAACGATTTTCTGACGCTAAATCGTTTCGAATAGATGAAAACATATTTGCTGTGTGCATTGTGCCATTGCAAATAAAAATGGGAAATGTTATTCTTTGGGAGTATTCACGACCTTCGTCAATACGGTTTTGTAGACCAATTAAATTGATTTTCGAAAAAGAAACCTCTGAATTAGTAAGTAGGGAAGTTGAAGCAGTTAAAAAGCAAATTTTGGAAATAAAGCCCACACAATTAGAGTTTTTTCAAATGTATCAAAAATTTTACATGACCTTGATAGATGGAAAAGTGTTTAGTGTTGTAGCAGAATCCTCGTCGCAAAAATGTGGCATTTGCGTAGCCTCACCTACAATGATGAACGACTTAAATGCTGTTAAAAATCGATCGTGTAATACAAATATGTTTTAATATGGCTTGTCAACACCACTAAGCGTACAGAGGTGAAACCCTTGACATATGAAAATAATATAATCAGGTTTTCTGGAGGTTCTCAAGAAAGAGACAAATATAGTGCTATATTGTTATGAACAAGGCATAATAAACAAAACAAAAATTAGATATTTTACAAGAAAACATACAGCGCAAAAAGTTTTTGCCACAAAAAAAATATATTGTTTATTCGCATAAATAAAGAAATCATTTATGAAGTATTTTTAATTTGTAAAAAATGTGATATGTTGTGGTCTTACAAGATAAAAGAAGTGAAATAGTCTTTAAATCTGCTGTGTTTTTCGAATGCAGAAATTGTGATCTGTGGCAGAAATGCAGTGTCATTTTTTGTGGAGTTTTAAAATTAAAAACTATAACTTTTTTGTCAAATGATTAATATAAATATAACTTGATCAAATAAAAACATATAAATATCACTTTTTTTTCATAAAATAAAATTTTCAGAAAACCCACCCTTATTTTTGCCTATAATAAAACATTTAATTTTTTCTTGTGCCAGAAACACAAATCAAAACAAAATTGAAGTCGATAGGATGTCAACAAAGAGATGCATAGAAAAAACGAGACGACTATAGTCTCGTGACACCTCTGTATACTCGGTGTCAACACTCCATGCGTGGATAAGATGCTTTGAATGCATTCTACACATTGCTTACCGATTGCCTATAAAAAAATTTGCAAATTCGTGGTTGTGACAAAGACATAGTTCAACAAACTAAACTAGACATACAAGAAAAATTGAGAAATAGAAAGTCTTTATTAGTTGATATTCCTAGGCCTGGGTCAGGAAATACTAATAACGGTAACACTGCAAGAAGATTTTTTCAAGAGTAAAATTCAACTGCTATTTTGACCGGAGTCAATGTAGAATTAATGCAGATTTAGTGTAATTTTACGAACTACGTCGTGTGGGTATAAAGTTAATACACATGCATTTCAAATTTATTGTATACAAACAGCAGAAATATATATTGCGCTATATCCATGGTTTTATATGCCGTCTTCCGTGCACAAAATTTTAATTCATTGTGCCGATATTATAAACCACGTATCTCCACCAATAGGGATGATGTCTGAAGAAACTCAAAAATCGAAAAATAAGCATCTAAGGATTTTTAGAGAACAACATGCACAAACAAATTCAAGAAAAAACACATTGGAAGATTTGATGCATTCACTTCTCTTCTCTTCTGATCCTCTTATTTCCTCGATCTCTAAGCGCCCTTCTTTATATTCCCGAGACCAAATAATAGTAGATAATGACGTCCAAAACTTACTTTTAGAACAAAATATTTAGGAAGACGCTGTTTGCTCCTATAATTCTGATTCTGATTAGAAACATGCATTTTTGCCTTAAAACTATGTATCAATTGTGCAATTTTTTTTATCCAAATTAATAAAATAAATAAAATGTGTTTAGAATTAACTTTTTTATACTTTTCCAAGTGAAACAAAAATAAATAATTGTGTTTCAACGCTGTTTTAAATTAAATGACGCACAGAGGAGTATTTGACCCAAAAAGCTGGCCAAAAAGGCAAAAATTAATTTGAGGAAATTCTAAAAACAAATTACGCAGATCGATAGAGAACAAAATTCTACATCATATCGTGCAATTTAAAGGGTGTAAGTTAAGATTTGCAGTTGTGGGACGCTGTTAAAGTCAGGAAAGTGAAGAAAATTGCATGCGTTTTTATTGAATTTTTTCGATTTCAAGATATTTATATGATATTTTTTTATGGCTAAACGAATAGAGGTATTACATTGATTTTTTTTTGCCTGAAAGATTTCATCAGCAGCTATTTTCAATATTTAAAAAGAATAAATTATCTCAAATATTTGTTTTTAAAATTTTAATTATAAAAAAAAACTATGTATTTAAATATACAAATTCTTACCAAAAACAAAAAAGGAAAAGCTTTTTGAAAGTGAAGGTAGCTGTTGTACAAATAATGTTATATACCACAATAAAATATGAGATCTCTAATTCAAGAAAAAAGAAAAAAAGTTTGCGCAAGTTTGCGCCATTATTTTTGGTGATTTTTTGAAAAATTTACCTTTTTTCTATTTTTGCTCATAAGGCACTTTTTCTTATACTTTATTGTCGTCATAAACTTTTGTGTTTTTCGAATTATTTTGCAAATGTATTGCGCAAAATTCTTATTATAAGAGTTTTGCAACTTTGAGAGATAACATGGAAAAATTTACACAATATTTGAGTTATTCCAAATAGTACAGGAATTTAATGCTGGAATCATTGACGAGAAGCTGCAGTTTTAAGCTAGTAAATTGTGTGCGATTTCAGAATGACAAGGAGCTAACGATATAAAAGCAGTAAAACAGTGTGTTGTAAATTTCAAAAATTGTTTCAAAAGATATTGGGGTTTAGCACAACGAAAAGAGAACCGATTTTTAAGCACGTATGCTAAATGGCTGGAAGGAGCTGTGACAATACCAGTACCTGGCAGTTCATCTTCAGGGCGACCAAAAAAAGAATTTAATGAAGCAGGTGAAAGATCAAAACGAAGAAAAATGCAAGAAATTCATCAGCAATTAACAACAGGGGAGATAAAATTTGCTGCATCAATGAGCCAGAGAGCAGCGGGACATAGTGATGCGGCTAAATTAATAATGGATATAACACGATCTCCAAGAAAAGCAAAAATTTTCAAGCGATCGTTAACAACTTCCCAGGTCAACCCAGTTAATAAGCTTTCAGCGGAGGGTGCTTTAGCATTGTTTAGAAATTTTTGATCTCATGAAAAACCAATATGAATATTATACAATGCCAACAAAAATGTATATCCATGCTAATCATTGCTAAAAAAATGACATTAGCGGAAGTGAAGCTGCAATCTCACCTCGAAGACACAGCAACACGCTTATGTACATATCTTGATGATTTATTACAGCAGTTGGATTATGAAGACTTTCAGTTTCTGGAAAAGTTTTTGAGCAGTGACCCTTTTTTTAGCTGCAATACACAAAGAACACGAAAGATGAAAATACCTTTTTTATCAGATACTATTCAACTACTACTTCCTGATACAGATGATGATGCCCATGATGAAATACGTATGACATTATCATAATTTTGAATTTTTAAATTAATTTAATTCTTTCATGTGATGAGTATTTAATAATATAAAATAAATATTAGAAGTAAACATGTTTTTGCTTATTTGGTTGTGTATTCCTTATAGAAGGCCACGCTACGAGACCAATTTTTTTAAATATTTAATATTGGATAAATTATAATTTTGAGAAAGGAGACATTGTAAAATCCATTAACAGCTATGTTTTATTTCCCTGTATCTACACAACTACAATAGTTCGACTATCTAAATAAAGTACAGTTGCAAACGAAATTTTGGCGGAATGCGAGGGGGAGACCGGCATACGTAATAATAAATAATTTTTCTACAAATACACAACATATATATATATATATATATAAATATATATATATATATATAAATAAATTCTTTTCAAAATGAAAAAAAATAAACAAAGTTGTAAATGGCGGTTGGGTGGGTGGTGGTGTCAAAAATAACACTAACCCAATAATAATCTGCCACTACCTTTTTTTTTATCAAACTAAAGCTAAAACTATCAAAAAAGTTAAACTTTTAAAACAAAAACCACGCTTAATAATTTTGGCCAGCTTTTTGGGTCAAATACTCCTCTGTGTGACGCCAGAATGCGTATTTCGACCACTATGCACCGTTTAGATTGTAATTAAATAATTTTATTCTAACAGTTTTCTTTGACTATCCCTATTCTACGTATTTTTTTAACTAAAATTATTTTACCTTTTTTTATCGGTGCAGCCGTAAATGCCCGTATTTCCCTTTTTACTTTCATCTAGGTCTTTAGCTCATTTACAGATAAATATTGGAACCTATAAATGAGGACCTATGTACATTTCAAATTTAATTAACAATAGGTCTGAGCTTACCTTATTAAAATTGATTGAGATGCATTTAAATGCTTCCTCATTTTCTCCCTCGTAGACCGCTGTTGGAGAATTTAAATACCCTATTGCACCATCTTAACAAATATCTAGCTAGTCAGATCAGGCATTTAGCGTTGATTGACGCAATAACAAACAAAGATACAAAGAAACATATAAATACAAAAACATACAAAGATATTAATAATATACATATGTATGTATGGATATTACATTAGATTGTTATTATCATTATTAACTTTCCTAATTTCAACTTCCCTAATTTTTAAGCAGATTTTGTGTTACTTTTATTTGAGTAATTATATTCGCCGATTGCTGGCATTGTCAAAAAAATTAAAAGTTTATGGCGAAGCCCATTAACAGATAATAGGAGTAAGCAATTAATTATTTTTGCCGTTGCTTGAATCAATTGCCAGGTAGTAGCGATGGCAAATTGATTGATTTTTACCCAAGGTGAATCAATTATAAGGTGGTACCAAAGGAGAATCAAATATTAGGTGGTAGCAATGGCGAATTCATTGATTTTTGCAGTTAGTCTAACTGTCAAACTCCATATATAAAAAATCAGAGGCAATTTTTTTATATGTAGTTTGACATTCAGGCGTACGGCGAAAACTAACGAATTCGCCATTGCTACCACCTTATAATTTATTCGCCTTGGTGGTAGCGATGGCGAATTAATTGATTTTCGCCGGCAGCCTGACTGTCATAATTTATAATGTTATAATTTCTTTGCCTTGTTTTTACAGTTACCATTAATGTCAAACTCCTTATAAAAAATATCATTCGGACTTTTTTGTATGGAATCATAAACTTCATAATTGAATTGATTTAATATGGAGCATGGTGAAATTGGGCACCAGGTGCGGTAATTCTGTTTCGCCGTAGCTAGAAATGACAAACTCAATATATTAAAAACGTGAAATATTTTTACATGCAGTTTGCCTTTTTAAGCAACGTTAAAAATGAATGAATTCGCAATTGCCACCACCAGGTGCGTGATTTCGCCATGATAATGAGCTGAAAATTAATAATAAATAATTTTGCTACTACTTTCACCTCATAAAGAGCATATCATTTACCAGGAGGTAAAAAATACGAATAATATTTTTTATATATAAAGTTTGACAATAATATTAATGTCTAATAACAAAAAACCAAAAATAAAAAAGAAGCTTAAAAATTAAAGAGTTTGCTTATAGAGATGTGATTTTGATCTTTTAAAACGTTGAAAAAGTTATAAGAATATAAAAATTTAATTTTTTTATACAACGGGAATTTATTTTTAATTATATTAATTAATTTTATAAAAAATCTGTTTTTCGTGCTATTTTCCCGAGTAATTATATAAATAATCACCGATATTGATTATTGACGGTCAAAGCACGTCTCGATGGCCATTTTGTTATCGCTTACTTATCTCTTCAGTAAACTTCTGACAAACATTTTAAATAAACTAAAGATTTTTGTCCAAACAATAAAGCAAAAACAAAAATCAAAGTTTAAGCAAAAACAACAATAACCAACAGTAATTCTATTTTTCTTTCTCCGCTGTATAGGCTGAATTTTTTTCGGCTCTTTATACAGTTGAAAGAGGATGAAAAATAAAATATCACAAAACGCTACGATAATTTATTTATATGCACGGGCACTTTGCAAATATTAAATTAATTTATACAACGGGAATTTCTTTTTTAACTATATTAATTAATTTTCTAAAAAAATCTTTTTTTCGTGCTTTGATTTTCGCTTTCAAGCTTTCCATCCTTTATATTTTTAAAAATTTGCAATTTTAACGATTGAACGAATTTGAACAACAATCCTTATTGGATGTATTTTCTGGTCTTTTGATAAAATTGTGGTTTTGATACAGAGGTGAAATGTTATAATGTCTCCTGTTATTCCCTTAACACGAGCCAATATAATATAATAATATAAACATGTACGTACTCACTTTAATTTACCTACTTTATTTTTACTTTACTCTCATAACATAAAATTCAATCCCAAGAACTGTTTACGAATAATATAATATAAATATTTATATACATACATAAATATAAATATACTTTAATTTACTTATGCTTGACCTTTTTCTTAATTCCAAGAACTGGTTACGAACTTTATTTAGTTCACTATTAATAATTTGCATTTTTGTTACCACTAACTAAATGCAACTTCAACATATTAACACAGAGAAATTTATTGGGAATCGTTTTGCAATAACACATTTCATTATTAATTTATTGGGAATTGTTTTGCAATAATGCATTTTCATTATCAATTTATTGGGAATTGATTGGCAACATTCAATTCCATTTTTAATATGATTGGCAAGCAAATATTTATATACTTAACTATAAGAAAACGGATTGTAAAATTAGTATTTAAGAAAGTACAAGAATATTAATAAAACAGTCTTAATTTGAAAACAAGAAAGTGAAAGTGTTTTTTTTCATTTATACATTTTTAAGATTCAAAAGTGGCGCAGTCGGTAGGATCCGTAAGTCCTATCCAACATAAAAGTAAAAAGTGAAAATTTTTGTTTATTTGTGATAGTACTAGGATTTTTATCCTTAATACGGACTCTGCAAAATAAGGATATAAAGAATTATCCTTAGAAGAAAAATATATATAAAAAAGGATAAAAAGATTTACCTTTTAAATAAAATAAGGATAAAAAAATTTTTTTCCTTAGAAGAAACATTTTGTTATAAAAAGGATAAAAAGATTTACCTTTTAAATAAAATAAGGATAAAAAAAAATTTTTCCTTAGAAGAAACATTTTGTTATAAAAAGGATAAAAAGATTTACCTTTTAAATAAAATAAGAAAAAAAAAAAATTTTTTTTTCCTTACGAAGAAACATTTTGTTATAAAAAGGATAAAAAGATTTACGTTTTGAATAAAATAAGGATATAAAGATATATCTTTAGAAAAAAAAAAGAAGAAAGAAAACCCGTTCATGCCGGGAACAACAACTTAAATAACAACTTACGAAAGCTTTAAGTTCAGCAAGAAAACAACAATCAAAAATAACTGCACGTGTTCCAGGAAAACAACACCTTTAAGAAGACAACACTATCAACTCAAAAGAAGGAAGAAGATCTGTTCAAGCCGTGAACAATAACTTGAATAACAACTTACGAAAGCTTTAAGTTCATCAAGGAAACAGCAACCAAAAATAACTGCACGAGTTCCAGGAAGACAACACCTTTAAGAAGACAACACTATCAACGAAAAGTAAGATTAGATTAATTTTATTTTTTATTTTTCTATACATAAATTAAAATCGGGTGACAAAAAAAAAATTTTTTTTTGTGGCGATCAGAACTTTTGTAATATATATATATATATATATGTATATATATGAGTGATAGTAGCTCAGTATCCGATTATCCTTCAGACTTAGAATTCGTAGAAGAAGCCATAGACCCCTACACACAATATACTTTAGACTCAGGGTTTGAATCGAATGACGGTTACCTGACGGACATTAGCGAAGTTACAAGACCAGAACCACGTAGAAGAATTACTAGGAACATACGCCTTTTCAGGAAAATAATAAGACGTTTTTATAACAACAGAAATGACTGAACAAAACCAACCACTTTCAGTTAGGATAGACCCAGTAAAATACTTAAGTCGACTTCCCGAATTTAATGGAGACTATCGCGAATTACAAAATTTTACTAATTTAATAGACAGAGTGCATCCGATTCTGGCCGCATATGACGAGCCATCCCAACTCTTATTTTCAGACCTTATTAAAGCTAGACTTACTGGGAGGGCACGGGAAATAATAGAAATTAACTGCCAAGCTTAATCTTGGACAGATATTAAAACAATATTAAACCACAACTTTGGCGACAGGTGTAGTCTAGAAGAATTATTCGACAAACTAAAAAGCACTAATTTTGCTAACAACAGCGTTGAATTCTACAACGAAATAAAAAAAAGACTTAGGAACCTTAACAATAAGACAATAACAACAATTGGCCCAGGCCCAGCAGCAAATGAATGTGCAAGAAATAATAGAAGAACTGCTCTAAATGTGTTCAAAGAAAAAATACCTGAACCCATGCGTACGATTTTAACGTGTAGAAAACCCGAAACTCTCGAAGAGGCAATAGAAATATTGTTTCAGGCAGGTTATGCATATAATTCACCTTCAGGTGGGATATTTTCTGCATATGGAAAACAACCAAATAAACCTCGACAGTATCATAGTAGTACTCAAAATTCCTCTCACAATCGACAAACAAACAAAAATGGAAGATACAACCAACATAATGGACAATATTCACAACATAATGCACAAAGAAGTAATAATCAGAATAACTATAACCAACACGAAGGACGAAGTAATTGGAATCCTTTTAAACGACAAGATAGACCAAACCCACAATGGGACAACCGCCTTCCAACATCTGAACCAATGGATATAAATAAGTTCGAAACACCGAAAAATCACGATCAAAACATAGGTAAAAATGAAAATTTTCGGTCTTCAGCCTCAGGGAATTACCATATATAAAAATTAAAACTAAGTTGGGACACATAAAATTAATAATAGATACAGGTGCAACCAACTCTATCTTGAACCCAAATATTTCTCATGCTAAATGGATACAGAAAATTACGCCAATCCCTATAAAAACTTTGCAACACGAAATAAATATTTATGAAAAAGTCAAAATTCCCGCTTTTAAAGAATTTGGTACAGTACTCGACACAATAGAATTTTACATAACAAACTTTCATGAATACTACAACGGACTTATAGGCAACGACTTACTCCGACCATTAAAAGCACGAATTTGCTATGAAAGCAATACAATAAAGATTGGAGGAAATACGCTACAACTCTTTGTTAGAAACAGAGACCACTATAAGGAAAATATTGAACAAGAAGAAAATAATTACACCAATGAGTTACATAAGAATGGAATAATAAAAGACACTCTGAACACCCAGTTAAATTTTGCATCAAACTCTCAACCGCTAAGAAGCCAGATTCGAATTGATCATTTAAACTCTGAAGAAAAATCACAATTACTACCAATAATAAACAAGTACCATGATATTTTCTATCAAGAAAATAAGGAACTTTCGTTCACTTCCGCTATAAAACATAGCATTAGAACTACAACCAATATTCCTATTTTTACCAAATCATACAGATACCCCTACATTCATAAGAATGAAGTAGAGAATCAAATTCAGGAAATGCTCAACAACGGAATAATAAGACATAGCAACTCCCCATATTCCGCACCCATTTGGATTGTTCCCAAGAAAGCGGATGCTAGCGGGAAGAAAAAATGGAGACTTGTCATTGATTACCGCAAATTAAACGAGGTAACTATCGATGACAAATACCCAATACCCAATATCGATGAAATCCTAGATAAACTGGGAAGATGCCAGTATTTTACCACACTAGACCTTGCCAAGGGATTTCATCAAATAGAAATAGAAGAGCAAGATATTCATAAAACCGCCTTTAGCGTCGAAGGAGGACACTACGAGTTCCTCAGAATGCCGTTTGGACTGAAGACAGCCCCAGCGACCTTCCAGCGGCTGATGAACAACATCCTAAAAAACTACGTTAACAAAATCTGTCTAGTTTATTTAGACGACGTAATAATTTTTTCTACATCCCTACAAGAACATATAAATTCCATCAAACTCATTTTCAATCGCTTAAAAGACGCAAATCTCAAGATCCAACTGGATAAGTCCGAATTCCTCAAGAGAGAAACGGAATTCCTTGGTCATATAATAACACCAGCAGGTATTAAAACAAACCCCAAAAAAATAGAATGTGTTAAAAATTTCCCGATCCCTAAAAGTACAAAACAAATCAAGCAATTTTTAGGCCTTACCGGCTATTATAGGAAATTTATTAAAGATTATTCTTTAATCGCTAAACCCATGACAAAATATTTAAAAAAAGATACTAAACTAAATATATCTGACCCAGAATACGAAAAAAGCTTTAACACACCTAAAACATTACTTATCCATGACCCAATATTGGCGTATCCGGATTTTACAAAGCAGTTTACCCTAACAACGGATGCCAGCAACTACGCGTTGGGAGCATTTCTCTGACAGAACCACCATCCAATATGTTACGCAAGTCGTACCCTAAACACACATGAAATCAACTATAGTACCATAGAAAAGGAACTACTAGCTATTATATGGGCAACGAAATATTTCAGGCCTTACCTTTTCGGCCGTAGATTCATAATAGAAACAGACCATAAGCCTCTAACATGGCTTTTCTCAATAAAAGAGCCCAACTCCAAACTTGTAAGATGGAGACTTAAATTATCAGAATTTGACTACCAAATTAAGTATAAAAGAGGGGTTAAAAATGGCAACGCCGATGCCTTATCCAGGATCGAAGCTGATTCAGGTAATATTAATACATTAGAATTAAACCACACAACAATAAAAGAAACCAAATCCCCAATTAACATATTCAAAAATCAAATTGTTATTACAAAAATAACATCAGGCTCACTGAAGATAAAAAGCAAAACAATCTTTGGAAATAACAGAAAAACTATCTATACTAAGGAACTGGATAGAGAAACAGCAATCATCCTACTTAAGAATCATTTTAATCCTGCGCAGTTGAATGCTGTTCTAATAGAAGAAGACTTTTATACAGTGCTACAAACGACGTTCGACGAACTCTTCGCAAATAACACAAAATTTAGGATCATAAGATGCTTTCACCTAGTAGAAGATATAGAAGACGAAGAAACACTAACGGAGACCATAAAAAGTGAACACCTTGACAAAAATCACCGAGGTATTCAAGCAGTTTTTAAAGAACTCATAGAACGTGTCTACAACCCTAAATTGAAACTAAGAATTACACAGTTTATAAATAACTGCGAAATATGCAACCTTGAGAAATATGAGAGGAAACCTCCCAAAATACCGTACAAAATTACTGAAACTCCATCTAGACCCCGCGAAGTGATGCACTTGGATGAATTTTACACTTTAGAAAAAAAACTGTTCCTGACAGCAATAAATAAATTCTCTAAATTCGCAATGGCACTTCAAATCAATGGAAGGAATTGGACAGAGTTTAAAACTAAATTACTGCAAATTATAAATACGTACGGCAAAGTAAACAAAATTATAGTGGACAACGAACTCGGATTTAAGGCTATTCCCATGCAACAATTTTTGAAAGAGGAGAACATTGAAATACACTTCACGTCCAATAGCAATCACACATCCAACGCAGACATCGAACGGTTACACAATACAATTAACGAACACATACGTTTACTAAGACATGATGACAGAAATAGGGACGAGACTATAGAAGACAAAATGATGAGGATAATAGGTTTCTACAACAATACAATCCATAGTACCACAGGAATCAAGCCCATTGACTTTTTAAACGGCAAAATACATGAAGATAGATATAAAGAAATTCAGAACCTAATAAATTCCAAAAAGGAAAAATATATACAGAAATTATATGAAAATAGAAAAGATGTAGAACTAGAAGATGGAACTAACTATGTTAGAGAAATAAGAGGTGGAAAGAATCATAGAAAATATAGAAAGGTAAATACAAAAAAAATAGATGAGGACCATATACAGACAATAGGAACTGGACATAAATACTATATATCTCACATTAAACACAAAAGAAAATACCAGGACAGAGATAATCCTACTATAAAATCCACAAAATAATTCTCTTTCAGATGACAACTTGGGCGATAATATTCACTTTCTTCACAATCACAAAAACGCAATATTTAGATATTCAAGATCTTACCAACAACAATGGATATATTCCAATTAAACTAGACGAAGTCAGGCCAATAGAATCTTACTCCAAAATAATACATGTGATTAATACAACCTTGTATGAAGAAACAGTTGACTTACTCGCAGATAACATAGCTACACTTAAAACTACTACCACATACTCTAAGACATTACTAGATACTGTTGACAAAAACTTTGTCATACTTAAAGCTAAGATTGAAAGTTTGAATCCAAAATTTAGACAAAAACGAGGACTGATTAACATATTAGGGAAGGGACTAAAAGTTATAGCAGGAACAATGGACAGTGAAGATGAGGAACACGTTAATACTAGTTTGCAGCAACTTTATGAAAACGAAGGACTTTTAACTAACACAATACACAATCTAACACAATTCAACAACTCATTATCAACGCAGATACATAATATAACGAATCATATCAATATACAACAAACACACGTAGGAAAGTACTTAAACCAATTCAAAAATATTTTCCAAAATAAAATAGCAACATTAGAGGATGAAGTAGTGTTTATGAAAAACATCTATCAAATTAACAATGACATATCACTTTTACGGGATCACATAGATGACATAGGGCAGGTAATTTTTTCTAGTAAACTTGGAATTATCCCAACTGACATCTTAACGCCAAAGGAAACGGACCTTATAGCAGATTTTGACAGCTACACAAACATAAAGGTGTCTGTGGCCCTTCAGGACAAAAATATATTACTAATTTTTAAAATACCCTCATATTCAAAATACACTCTTAACAAAATCACTTTTGAACCAATTCCGGATATTAAAAATAAAACATTAGCATTAAAACAACACACAATACTTACTGATCAAAGCAAAAAAATATATAAACCATTTTTTCAAGATAACTTAGAGAAGAACCTAATCACTCTTAAAAATGACTGTATACAAAATATTTTAGAGTATAAAGAAGCTAATTGTCCTATGGAAAATTTTGAAACAGAAGAAGTAGTAGAAATACTTCCCGGACTACTTATATTTAAAAATTATTACCAAAATCTTAAACATAACTGTAACAAAGAAGAATTACAAATTAAAGGAACTTTCCTTATAAAATTCGAAAATTGTAAAATTCTAACAAACAACAATAATTTTACTAATGTTAACTTAAGAATTATAGATAAAATAATATTACCAAATATTATAACAAAAATCAAAAACAACAAAAATGTTACCCTAAACGATTTAAAATTAGAAACACTATACTTAAAACAATTAAAATACGAAGCAAATTTAAACAATGTAATACACTACGATAAGACAACAAAAACTATTAGTTATAGCGTAGATATTGTAATTATTTTATGCATCATTTTAGTTTTTATATATATTATAAGACCAAAAATCTATAACGTTTCGTCGGAGCCTCAATCTAACGGTGGAAGTGTTATAATGTCTACTGTTATTCCCTTAACACGAGCCAATATAATATAATAATATAAACATGTACGTACTCACTTTAATTTACCTACTTTATTTTTACTTTACTCTCATAACATAAAATTCAATCCCAAGAACTGTTTACGAATAATTTAATATAAATATTTATATACATACATAAATATAAATATACTTTAATTTACTTATGCTTGACCTTTTTTCTTAATTCCAAGAACTGGTTACGAACTTTATTTAGTTCACTATTAATAATTTGCATTTTTGTTACCACTAACTAAATGCAACTTCAACATATTAACACAGAGAAATTTATTGGGAATCGTTTTGCAATAACACATTTCATTATTAATTTATTGGGAATTGTTTTGCAATAATGCATTTTCATTATCAATTTATTGGGAATTGATTGGCAACATTCAATTCCATTTTTAATATGATTGGCAAGCAAATATTTATATACTTAACTATAAGAAAACGGATTGTAAAATTAGTATTTAAGAAAGTACAAGAATATTAATAAAACAGTCTTAATTTGAAAACAAGAAAGTGAAAGTGTTTTTTTCATTTATACATTTTTAAGATTCAAAAGTGTGAAACCCATGGCACATAGAATACAATATAATCAGTTTTTCTGTAGGTGCTGAAGAGACATATATAGTGCTTTTTTATTATAAAGAAGGAAAAAAAACAAAAAAAAAAACTAGATAATTAACAAGAAAAAAGAAAGCGCAAAAAGCTTCTTTTCCACAATTCGTTCAATTAAGTCATCTGTTCAATGTAACCCGTACACTATTGAACGAAAAGACCTCAGTTAAATGACCGGATCAATCCATTTACTTGATTGTTCACTTTATTGATTGATTGTTCATTCGTGAATGACACAGGTCTACTGAACATTACTGTCTATGATGAACAGTATATCAATATGATTGAAGTTTTTTCATACCTCTATTACATGGCATTAATCTTGCATATGGTCCCAACAGAACGAAGCCCTATAACACACACGGCTGATGTTACAATACTTACTTAAAGAGACTTTTATTGAAAAAATAAATAAAATGGGGGTTATATAAAATCACTTGTGTACGGTGATAAACAAACAATTGAATACCTGGAAATCAGCATTCAAAGAGTTATCGGCTAAATACGACTTCAATTGCTGCGAAAATTTTTGAAAATTTGTGTTCCAGATTGCGCCTTCTACGCTCCAACAATGGCGGCCACATGACAGAAATCATATTTATTATTTATTTCATAAAATGTTCTTTGTTTCTTGTTTTGTTATGTTTAAAACTTGCGTCACTCTATAAAAAACACCTTTTCTTTTTTCCTAAAATATTATTTGCTCAAGCAAATTGCTTGCATTTTTTATATTTATCGATGACTTTGGTTATTTTTCAGCTATCTGCTACTTCAACAAATATAGAAAAGTAACGCCATTTTTTCTGCGTTATAGCAAGTAGATTAATAATTAACATACATATATAACAAGTATATTCGACTGTGCCGAATCTGAAATACACTTCACCATATATGAATATCCACATTTACGATTACCATCGAGAAGTTAAGGATTTTCTATTCGAAAATAGCTTTGCTTAGAATTCTTGCCCCAGCTTAGTAGCAGTAGCAGAAACCGTTTTCGTAAAGATCGCAAAAAATTTGCTCTTAAATTTATAAACTAACTAAAATAAACTAAGCAACGACCTACACTTTGAAGTCTTCTTGCTTGTTTTGTTATACTTATGTATCAGAGACCAACTGCATTATTAAAATCACCTTTTATTTCGGAATTATTTTGTGATTTCTTAACGCCTATCGAAGCAAGAACTACTCAAGATAATGTTGCTAAAAAGTGGCTGATTACGAAAACAAAAAAGTCATCTCTTATGATGATTTTGATGTACTGCACAGAAACAATTTCCGTTATTGTATAAGTTAAGTTGCAGAATTTTAGCCATTCCGTCGAGCAGTGCGGCTTTTTCAGTCGGACGTCAGCTAATATGAGAAAAAAGATCTATTCTAGGCGGTAATGAGCTTTTAGTCTGCAAATCATGTTTCTCCATTCAAATATTAATAAAGAATTTATGAATCGTGTACTTCAGGAAGAATTGTAATTGGAAACACATATATTCTTGTGATTGAAAACATGAACAATCATTTTTATATGTACATCTAAGCTGGTGAATTGACCCAATATTTTTTATCGTTAAAATTACCCTCATTTTCTAATTCTCAAATGTATGACTGATGTTCTTTTTTGCTTTGTTTACCTTCGTTGCTGAATTAAATAAAAGAAAATATTTTTTTTCTTTTTTTGTCTCTTCAACTATTGCACAACAAACTTGTGTGTGCTTGTTTATTTTTCCTCTATGTTTACTATGCACTAAATTTCTCTTACAGCTGCAGTCAATATTCGCTTTTGAATAATTCTTGCGAAAAAAACGACTTCAAAACAGATTTCATATGTCTGCCTATAACAGCTCAAGTGTATGGCCACATAAATTAGGTAACATTAACTATTGGGACACACTGTTATCTCCAAACTCAATACTTTTTCAACTGTTCAATAGTTTTGCAACATACATCAAATTGCAGCAACTATAGGGTCACTCTTTAATATCCAAATTCAAATTATATACTTGCTATTGTAGTAGATTTAGCAATCAGGTTCTGTGTAAATTCCAATCGTCTGTCTGTAACGGTTCTACAGTTTGCCCGTATACAGTGGTGGCCACGAATTTAAGACACGACATATGACTGACTTAGTTGTGCTAATTTGTACAACCCTGCAATATGAAATTAGGTATTATTTATTTTGCTGTGTACCCTGTAGTGTTAAGAAAAAGAACCGTTATTTTATTTTGTTCGATTTTACATTTTGTTGTTTTTTTGATAATATTATTGTGAAAACGTGTATTTGAAGCTGGCCACGAATTTAAGACATGTAAGAAATATTTGGTTTTTATGTAACTTTTTGGTGTTTTTTGAAGCTAAACGGTAAGTAACGAATATTCTAGTTAATTTTATATTAGTATACATCGAAATATTTGGTTAGAAATGGCCAAGGGTACTTGGAGTTCCGATGCAGAGCGAAAACTGATCCAGCAGCTGAAGGATGATGGAAAGACAGTAATGGAGATATCCAAGCTACTTAAATGCTCCAGATGCAAGATATACAACGCTCTAGAACACATCAAGCAACATGGTACCACCAAAAATGTCAAACAGAAGTCTAGAGCCCGAAAAACTACACCTAGGGAGGATAGCTTAATTTATAAAACAGCTGTTAATAATCCTTTCACGAGCTCAAGTAAAATAAAAAATGAAATGTCATCGAATTTCGGTATTGATATATCGTCCAGGACAATAAGAAGACGTCTGAATGAAAAAAACTTGCGTGGGTGTATTGCACAACGTAAACCACTTGTGTCAAAAAAAAATATTAAATCCCGATTAGCGTTTTCAAGAGAACATCTCAAGAAACCGATGATATTTTGGAAAAATATACTTTGGAGCGACGAGTCGAAGTTTTGCCGCTTCGGCTCTGACGGAAAACAGTATGTATGGCGCCCCCCCCAAACCTTGAGCATCACCCTACGTACACCCTTAAAACGGTCAAACATGGTGGTGGAAATGTGATGGTGTGGGCAGCATTTTCCTGGCATGGTGTAGGTCCTATCCACAAGATTGATACAAAAATGGACCAGCAGGTTTACAAAAACATACTCACAGACACTATGAAACCATTCGCTGAAGACAACATGCCTTTAATATGGAAATTTATGCATGATAATGACCCTAAGCACACTTCACGCTTAGTGAAGAGTTGCTTAGAGGAAAACAATATCAGTGTTCTAAAGTGGCCAGCTCAGTCCCCGGACCTCAATCCGATTGAGAACCTGTGGAATGATGTTGAGGAGCACGTACGAGCAGTAAAACCAACAAATGTAAACGATTTATGGGAAGAAATCCAAAAAGCTTGGTATGCTATCCCAAAGCAACGTTGTATGGCGTTAGTTGAAAGTTTGCCCAGAAGATGTGCTGCTGTTATCCAAAATAAAGGATTTCCCACCAAATACTAAGATTTTTTTATGAATCTAAGCTTTACTTTAGTGAATTAAAGTTTTATTTTGCCTATGTTAATCTATATAAAATGTAAATAAAAATTCTTAACCAAATATAGCTAATAAAATATTATAATTTTTTTTTTCATTACACTACTAAGATCTTATAAAAAATATCAGGGATCTAAAATTTTTTTTATAAAATGTAAAAATTGTCACAAATATATAAGTGAGATGCCGTGTCTTAAATTCGTGGCCACCACTGTACATCAGATTATATCAACTATTTAAATCATAATATAACCTTTTTATATTTCTTAATGTACGAAATAAAGTAGTGGACATTCTGTCTAAAATTAAGGCGTTTGTTTACAACGGTTCAACAAATACGCCCATATAGAACAAATTACATTAATTTTGGTAACACCCTTAATTGGTAAATTCAAATTATAAGCTTCTTGTTATAGCGGACTTAGCAAAACATGTCCCTTGTGAATTTCAGCTGTCTGTCTATAACGGTTCAAAAGTCCGGCCACATACACCATATTATATCAATTATTGGGACACCCGTTTATTTCCATATCCAAATTTTATACTTGTTGTTATAGAGAAGTTAGTAATACAGGTTCTTCTTAAATTTAAATCGTCTGTCTACAACTATTTAAAAGTATGGCCATATACCAAATTAAAGAAACTATTGGCGCACCCTTTAATTTATAATTTTAAATATTATCAGGGGTTACTATAATGGCCATAGCAATCAACATTGCGTCTAATTTACAAGCGTTTATCTATAACGGTTCAAAAGATATGTCTATAAAAGTAAATCTACAGTAATTATGGGACACTCTTTAATTTCTAAATTCAAATTATAAACTCGTTGATATAACGGACTTAGAATTATAGGTCGCTTTTAAATTTCAGCGTTCTGTCTATAACGGTTCAAAAATACAGCCACACACTGGAAATTACATCAACTATTGGAACACCCTTTAACTTCCAAATCCATATTTTATACTTTTTGTTATAGAGGACTTACCAATACAGGTTCGTTGTAAATTTCATGCGTCTTTTTATAATTGTTCAAAAGTATGGCAATATATAAAATTAAATGAACTATTGGCGCTACCTTTAATTTTAAATTTGTGATATTAATACTTGTTACTATAACGGCCATAGCAATCGACATTCTGTCGAATTTGCAAGCGTGTCTATAATGGTTCAAAAGATAGGCTTATATAAGTTAATCTTCATCAATTATTGGGGCACCCTTTAATATTTAGATTTATTTTTGTATAATTTTTTGTTTTTGGGAGCCATAGTAATACGCAGTCGTTTTAAATTTTACAGAATCGCCCTGTACAGTACATAATACACGTAAAAAATATGTATGTCGTATGGGGACACCCTTTAATTTTTAAGATTATGAACTGTTTTTAAAACGGAACCAATCTGTAAGCAGAATCTATCATATTACTAAAAGTTTTCAACATCGGATCAGAAATGACTGAGTTTTGGAGGCACAAATATAAAAAAAGCAACATTCAGACGAATTGTATAACCTTCTTCTTTTTTCAAAGTCGGTTAAAAATAGACAATATTGTACTCTTTTATATGACTTGCGCTCATCTCTATTATGTAGTGCCTTGGCAAAATTGATTTCTACAGGTAGACAGGTAGACCGAACGACGGACATCGCTTAAGAGACTTTGCTATGCATAAGAACTCATAATATACATATATTTTCTATGAGGTCGGAAATGGATGTTGTAGAAGTTACAAACGGAACGACAAATTAGATACACTCTTTTCCACTTGTAGTAAAGGGCATAAAAATACATAAAAAATATAATTTTGGCGAACGATGAATTTCGTCGAACGATTGAACTTTGCCGAACACGATAAACTCGCCGGCAAAAGTTCGTTGTGAAAATTCGTCGCATAAAGCGCAATAACATCGAAAAAAATCCAGCTGTTGAAGTTTTTCATGTTATATTTAAACAAGTAAAAATGGTATATTCGGATATACCGAATCTTATATACCTTTTACCATATATGTATGTAAATCTAGTTTAGTGAAGAAGCTCCAATAAAGCTCCATTTTGGCAGTCCCAAATAACAACTGATAAAGATATAACTATTTTTTTTAAGCCAACAGCATTGAACTGGCATTGGTTATAGGATGTCTCCATTGCAACGATTATTGTAGGTGTCATGGTAATTAAAAAGAGAGTTTTTAACTGGAGTTTTTCTTTAGTCTTGTATTTTATTTCACAACTGCATCTCTTTTTGTCTCGAATATTTTGCTAATTAAAATGATAAAATCCAAAAACTATGAATGTATTCAATGTTTACACTATCATTCCTATTTAGACAAGTGTAAGAAAATTTATGAATAGAGAGTGACCTCAATGCTTATACAAATTTAAATAAGTAACAAGATAATCTGAAATTTATGATCTCATAACGTAAAATTTATATAATATTATCTAAACTTATACACGAGGGGTACAGATGCAAAGGCTGCAATCTACACTTTATTCGTAAGCGTAATTGATAGTACCGTCTAGTTGTATTAAATGAGTGCTTTTGAACAGCGAATGTGGCATTTCTGGTACCCTTTTATCCCATAAAAGTACATGCTTTAATACAGATTTTTTACCTATGGAATTTGGCAGTTATGTTACTAGCAAAAAATTATAGGTAGGTACTATAATTAAAACAACAGTGTTTTCTTTTAGTTCTGTTCAAAAACGTGTATTTTTGTCTTATCAATTTTTGTCAATCGTAAAAAACTTTTCTTTCTAGGGTTTTTCCCTAATTCATAAAAAAAGGAAAAAAAAAAACTGTGTATCAAAGTTGATTGCTAGATGATGTGTTGTATTTTTAAGTAATGCCTGTGAGAGGTTGCCACAGCTACTCTCTCCCCAAAATGGTGGTAGGACTACAAGATGAGTCTTGTGCAAAAGAAACGGTTTTTTTACGACTATAGGTCCTTAAGGGTGCTGGCATAGTGTTAGTTTCACTTGTGATGACTGCGTGTTTTGAATCCTGAGTCGGTTTTTTTCTGCTATATGTTCTTAAAGGTGTTGGCGGTGTATCAGGATCCCTTGCAATGAAAGCAGGTTTTAGTCGTTCCAGAGATATATTGTGTGGTATGCCGTTTATATTTACTGAAAACACTCTGTCGGAAACTCTTTGCAAAACTATGTAGGGACCTGTGTAAGGAGCTTCTAAGGGTTTTCGAACATGATCTGATCTAACAAATACATGAGAACAAGACATTAAGTCCTTGTGAACAAAAACTTTCATATTGCTGATGTGATGATTAACTGGTGTGGGGCGAATATGCCGCATATATTCTCGGTATTTGTCCAAAAATGAGATAGGATCTGTTTGTTCGTCGAGGTTTGAAAAATATTCTCCTGGAACACGAATTGTGGTGCCATACAACATTTCTGCTGAAGAGGCACCCAAGTCTTCTTTATAACAGGTTCGCAGCCCCAGCAAAACGGTAGGTAAAATTTCTAGCCATGGGCTCATTTTGTTACACATCAGTGCTGCTTTCAGTGATCTATGCCATCGTTCAATCATGCCATTTGATGACGGATGGTATGGTGTAGTACGTATGCGTTGAGCGCCAATTAAATGTGAGAGCGATGTGAACAAAGCGGACTCAAACTGGGTTCCTTGGTCAGTGGTTATAGTTTTAGGTGAACCAAATCTACAAATCCAGGAATTAAAAAAATGTTTTGCTACAGTGCTTGCTGACATATCTTTTAAGGCAACAATTTCCGGCCAGCGTGAAAATCTGTCAATCATTGTTAAACAATAACGATAACCCATGTAATCTGGGAGAACTATTATGTCTATATGTACATGGTCAAAACGTTGATCAGTTTCTTTAAATTGTTTAGGTTGTAGCTTTGTATGTTTGTTAATTTTTGATCGTTGACAATCTAAACACTCACGTACCCAAGTACTTATATCTCGATTCATTGACGGCCATACAAATTTTTGACGTATTTGTTTTAGTGTAGCTCTTTTTCCAGGGTGTGACAAGGAATGGATCAAATCAAAAATTTTCCGTCTCAGAGACTTTGGAATGTACGGACAAACTGTTGATGTTGATGAGTCACAATATACTTCGTGATTTGAATCTAATTTCATTTTTTTAAGACGTAATGATGTACTATTTTCTAAAATTTGTTTTAATTGCGTGTCCGATTCTTGATGCTGTGAAATTTCTTTAAGGCTTACGGCTTCGGGCATACTGATTTCATTTACCCTTGATAAAGCATCAGCAACCGTGTTTTGAGAGCCAGAAACGTGCCGAATGTCAGTTGTGTACTGACAAATAAAATTTAAATGGCGTACCTGACGAGGTGATGCTTTGTCCAACCTTTGCTGTAAAGCATACGTCAATGGTTTGTGATCGGTTAGTACGGCAAAATTACGACCATCCAGTAGATGCTTAAAATATTTAATAGCTAAGTATACTGCTAACAGCTCACGATCATACGTACTATAATTTTTCTGTGCCGGTTTTAGTTTTGCGGAAAAGAATGCAACTGGTTTCCATTGGTTATCAACGAATTGGTCCAAATGGGCTCCTACTGCTGAGTCTGATGCATCAGTAACCAGCGATAGTGGCGCCTGTGGATCCAAAAAATTTAACATCGTTTTGTTGGCTAAACTTGTTTTGCAGGCCTCGAAAGAGCTCTTTAAATCCTCGGTCCAATTAATTTTTCGTTTATCGTTTTTCTTTGATGCTTTGAATAAACCGTTGAGAGGTGCTTGAATAGTGGCCGCATTAGGAATAAATTTACGATAAAAATTTAAAATTCCCAGAAATCTTCGTAACTCTACAATATTTTCAGGCCTAGGGTAGTTTCTAATAGCGTTAATTCTGTCCAGAGGTGGTTTCAGGCCGGTGGAGGAAATATGGTATCCTAAAAAGATTAAATTAGGAACCCCGAACTCACATTTCGAAGCGTTAATTGACAAGCTTGAGTCCTTTAATTTTTCTAAAACTGTCTTCATGTGGTTATAGTGTTGCTCTTCACTTTCTGAAAATATAAGAATGTCATCAAGATAACAATAAACGTAGTCCAAGTTTCGAAAAATTGAATCCATGTATCTCTGAAAAGTTTGAGTAGCGTTTCTTAGCCCAAAAGGCATTACCACAAATTCAAACAATCCAATTGGTGTATTGACAGCAGTTTTTTGAATGTCGGCTAGGTGCATAGGTATATTATAATATGCTTTGTTGATATCAATTTTAGAAAATATTGTTTTTTTATTTAATTTTTCTGATATGTCATCCACTCTAGGAATTGGATAACGATCTGGCTGCGTATTTGCATTTATTTTCCGATAGTCTCCGCATGCTCTCCATCCACCTGTTTTTTTCTTTACAAGATGGATGGGGCTAGACCACGGACTACTGGACGGACGCACTATTCCAAGTTGTAACAAATTAGTAAATTCCTCTTTAATGACCTTTAATTTTTCACCAGAATAGCGTCTTTGAGGCTCTGCTATTGCTTGACAGTTTGTTATAATTCTGTGTTGAACATTGGATGAGGTTGGTAAACGATATGAATTTGGATTTGTAATTTCAACGTATTTTATTACAAGATCGTAAAGATTAGACGATGAATTAATTGTTGATACACTTGACTGATCCGAATATTTTACGTGGCAAACAGATGTAAGTGATGTTAGTGAGTCAGTTAGTTGCTTTCTTTTTAGGTCTACAATCAGCCCATAGTATGATAAGAAATCTGCACCGATTATTGGAGATTTTACATCCGCTACTATGAATGTCCAACCATATGGTCGCCGCAGTCCTATATTTACTTCAAGAAATTTTGTTCCGTAAGTTGAAATTGATGTGTTATTTACTGCAAATAATTTCAGATCATCCGACTTTGTCATAGACCTGTTTAAAAAATTTTTTGGTATTACTGACACAACGGAGCCTGAATCTACAAGAAATGTTAAGTTGTGTGCCTTGTCAAAAATGTGTAATCTTTTTTCAGAAGTGCGACTTAAATTAATGTTGCTGTCATTCGTCGCACAAACCGAAGACAGCTTTTTTAGTTTTCCTGTAGTGGAATGGTACGTGCATTGAATTCGCACGGTTGTTTGCATTTTTTTGAGCTAGCACCAAATTGAATATGGTAATAGCATACTTTTGGTTGACGGCGAGATTGAGATCTGCTTCTCCCACGATCACCCTCTTTGCTGCTGCAGCGACGTTGTAAATATGTATTATTTGTTACGAATTCAATAGACAGTTCGCTGAGTTTTTGAATTATTTGATTTAAAGATGTCTCAAGAGCTACTACACGGGATTCAAGAGCAGTAGTTTTTGAATGTGAAGCAAGCGCATCACAATGAGATACTATGTCTCTTGGTGTTGTTGATGTTGCCATGACAAATGGTGGCTGGGGGGAGTTATCAAAAATGCGATCAGCGATTTCAGCTAAAGTTTCAACATCTTCAGTTTTACACGCGGACAATATGCATCTGACGTTACTTGGCATATGTTGCATCCAAAGTGCAGATAATGCTTCAGAAGATATGCTGGAACCCGCCAATTCTTTCATCTCCCTAAGTAAATGGCTCGGTTTTTTATTTCCCAGCTCCAAACCAGTTAAAAGTTTTAGCAGCTGCTTTTCTTTAGAAGTACCAAAACGAGTAATTAACTCTTTTTTTAATTTTTCATACTTGCCTGCTGCCGGGGGATTTTTAGCAACATCGGCTATTTGCGTTAAGGTGTCAGCATCTAAGGCAGTAATGACTGTGTAGTATTTGGATAAGTCTGCCGTAATTCTATTCACATGCAACAATCCATCTACTTGCGTAAACCACAATTCTGGGTCCGATGGCAAAAACTTAGGCAAATGGTGCATTCCTACAATTTCTACTGACAATTTGTCGTCATTGCTACCCACAACTTTACTACATTCACCTGCATCGGCGATGTTTGAATTTTCTAACGGTTTGAGGCTCTTTTGTGGCGGTGATTTCTCAAGACTCATTTTTTTGTTTAATTCGTCAGCTTGTTGTTATTAATTTAACGGGGTCACCAATTATAGGTAGGTACTATAATTAAAACAACAGTGTTTTCTTTTAGTTCTGTTCAAAAACGTGTATTTTTGTCTTATCAATTTTTGTCAATCGTAAAAAACTTTTCTTTCTAGGGTTTTTCCCTAATTCATAAAAAAAGGAAAAAAAAACTGTGTATCAAAGTTGATTGCTAGATGATGTGTTGTATTTTTAAGTAATGCCTGTGAGAGGTTGCCACAAAATAAAGAACTCGCTGCCACCTGGTAATTGGTTCTTATGCATAGCGAAGTCGATTAAGTGATGTCTGTGTGTTGAAATCAACTTAGCCAAGGCACTGTACGAGACAATTTAAATTAAAATGTCGATTCGACAATGTTTAGAAACTTTATCTGTTGAAAATCAGCAAGATCAACCCAAGGCACATTTATTTTACTAGGTAGTAGCGGCTCTACAACAAACACAACATTGACAAAAACAACGTCTTTTTATGGTTGTTTTGTGCGTTGGAAACGTCAAAAACACAATGAGAAATAAAAGATAATTGCTCTCAATACAAATGCATGTTTTGTTTCGCAAACGCTTGTTGTTAGTGTTTTTGAAAATTCGTAAACAAACAAAGGAAAATACGAGCAACTTTTGACATTTTCAACTACAAACCAGCTGGGCGGACGACACTACCTGGTAAAATATATCTGCCATGGACCAAACCATGTTCTTTGAGGCAGCGGGTAAAACACGACGTTTTCCTCTAATTTTTCCATATTTGTTTTATCTTTCATTTACATTCGTGCAGGGTGTTGTCTGTACTTTTTAGTACTTAGTATTCTTACAGATGTCGCACCAAGTACTGCTGCAGTAGAACAACAATAGATGCCGCACTAAGTACCATTTTTGGTTATATATCAATGGCTAAATATTAAAAAAGGCATAACTCGATTTTTTGTTACTTTACAGGAGAAGGAAAAAACTTAACCTATCTATCTATCTATCTATTTTAATATTAAGCCATCGATATACATATATGGTGAAGAACATACAAGACTTGAAATATAGCCCTATTATTTATATTCATGGGTTAAATTAAACTAGATAATGTAACACATCTGTTGAAAATACAACGCTGACATCAAAGAGAATTTGTCTGAATGTTTTTTAATGTTTGTGCCTGCGTAACTCACTCATTTCTGAACCGATTTTGAAAATTGTTTGTAATTTCTTAGATTATGCTTACAGATTGGTCCCAGTTAATAATCATAAAAATTAAAAGGTGTCCCAATACAACATACATAATTTTTACGTGTATTATGAACTGAAAAGATTACTTCTGTAAGATTTGAAAAGACTACGTGTTACTACAGCTCCCAATAACAAAAAATAAAACAAAAATAAATCTAAAAATTAAAGAGTGTGTCCATACGTGACTTGAATTGACCTATATGGGCCTAAATCTTGAATCGTTATAGACAAACGCTTAAAAATTGGAGATAATGTGGATTACTATGAACGTTATAATAAAAAGTATAAATATTTAAAATTATAAGTTGAAGGGTGTCCCTTTTAAACAGTTGTAGACAGACGCTTGAAATTTACAAAAAACCTATATTGAGGAGTATTAAAATAGTATACATATAAGAATAAAACCAATTGGAAGAAAAAATGAAATACTTACCATCAAAGATACCTCATCCAATATGTCTTTTAATGCACGCCTTAGGTTTGTCTCAAGCGAATGCAGTTGATTCCGGTGACAAGCTCCTTAATTGAGCGACAAAATATTCGTCAAATGCCACAGATGTATCTTTCGCTTGACCTCAATCTCTGTAATGCTTCTAAAGCCATCCCTTTTAAGTCGGAATTGCTTGATCAAAAAGATGTTTTTCCACCTACTTATTTTTTGCATATTCGTGTATGGTGACAATTCTTCGCTGAGGCCCAGGTCGTTGACTAACTCCTCATCTGTGGTTGCCAATTCCTGTCAAAAGAGAAAAACAGTGAGCACTATGTGTACATAAGTATGTTATTTGCAAATGCATATAGTAATTATCAATTGCAGGGAGGAAATGAACGACGTAGTTTGGCAAACTTTTGTGGTCTCCAAAAACAAGAGAGGCTTGAAGTACCTCCAAACAATTTGAAACTGTTCATCATTTTCTTGGCCAGACTTTTTTTCCTGAGCTTCCCCAGATTGCAGATGAAACTAGTCCAGAGATTTGCCAATTTTCCTTTGCAGTCATTGAAGCTTGATGAAATGCTGTAAGCGACTTCCTGCCATAACAAATCTTTGGGAAGCTTATATTCTGCAACCAGCATCCCATAAACTTCTCCGCGCCTCGACCTCCTTTATTAACAGCATGATATTTTCATACGACCATGCAGCTTCCACTTTTTTCCTGTATAATAGCTGCTTTCCTTTTGATTTTTTTTTTCGTTTCAAAGCTAGGGGAGTTCAACGGACTGAGCAGGTCTATTGGCTGAAAACTTCAATCAATCATGCAGGCCTTGTCAAAAAGAAAATATTTTTACTCATTTCATTATTATATTAAATGTCACTTAAAGAACACAGAGAATTTTATACTGTTGTTTGTATTTTTTATATTTGTTTGACGTTTATATGCGGGCAGTGTTGCCAGTAGAAATATTTGCCTGGCAATGATGTCGTTGTCAGGTGCATTATTTTAAGCGCATCTATTAATAAAAAATGAACTAACAACATCTGACAATTTTTTGGCAATAGCATCGAACACTGTTCTCACGAGTGGCAGGTGTCTAACAATATTATTGGCTTACAATAGGCTGACAATGCTTTTTCTACCAACGTTTTAAGGCAAAAATTGGCAGTTTACATCGTTGCAAGACGTTGTAAGATATATTTTGCTGACAATATTGTTAGATCTTACAACCGTCTGCACATAGCTTTACACTTGTATATTGCGTTGGCATTTATTAAGAGAAGAACCACGATTTTTCAAAACGCAATTTTATTTTCATTTATTCTATTCAGCCACAAAAGAAAACAAAAAAAAATTAGTCATATATTTGAGAATAAGAAAGCTCGTTTAGTTCAAATGATCTTTTAGTTCATGGTGTCCTTATAGTTCAAGGCTCGTTGAGTTCAAATGAATATTCATTCATTCTATTTTACTTACAAATGCTGTAGCGAAATCTATTGTATCTATTTTACAATCAACACATCGATTAAGTGATAAAATAATAAAATTATATCCATTTAATTTCTAATAAATTATTTTCTTTATATTAGGCATAAAGTTTCAGAACAATGAATTATACTTGCAATTTAAACCATCATGTAGTTCAAATACAAAACATAGTTCCAAATTGAATTAGGTAGACGTATATATTTAAACTAATTCATTAAGTTCAATCCATGGAATAGTTCAATTGAACTCGTTCGTTTATGAACTACACAAGTCTATTCAATAGTAAACAGTGTGAATAGTATCAAACAAGATGTTTTTTGAGAAAGTTATTTCAATTAAAATTGTGTTCTTTGTTTAATTTTTAATAATTTAAAATTTTGTAGAGCTTAAAAAATATCTTATGTATAAAGTTAGCGTCACTTATACTTTAATCAAGGCGTGTTTTGCCAGAGACAGTAATAAAAATTTAATTAATTTCCATTAAAAATATTTTTAATTTACCCAGATAATATACATAACTTCAATTTTATCGTTTTCTTATCACAGTTTTATCAAATTATTACCAACATGAAAAATAAATAAAATATTATTATAAATTTATTTTTAAATAATAATAATTAAGTTGTTATATACTCGTATTTATTAAAAAAGAAACAAATAGAGATATATTATAGACTTGAACTGTTTTTTTTTTTGAAAGTGGTATAAGTACACTTTTCCAAAAACCAAGTTAACGGTAATTTTAATGAGCTATAGATTGCTTCTATTCATAATTATAATCACAATTTCAATAGAGCTCTATCTTGACATAAAATAAACAAAAGCAGTTTTGCTGCACAATGCTATCGCACAAATATTTTCTTTGAAAGTGGAGTAAGTGCATTTTTAAGAAGTTTAATTAAAACAACATTTATTAATTTCTTCCAAACGACAGGTTTTTTGCAGTTGTGGAAACAGCATTAAAGAAAAGGGCCAACTCCCCATGACTATTATAATGCAATTAACCCTTTCGGGACGGAGTTTTATTTTGCAAACCAAATTATGTATGGTAAAATTTTTTTCATATTCTAAAAGGTATGATAAAAGTATTATGTTCTCCATACTTAAAAATTTTAAATTCGTCCTTTTATCCTGGGACATATAATCCCAACAAGTGTTTTCATCGGGCATAAAATCACAATCAGTGTTCTCGAAGAGCGATTCGAAATTAAAAACACAACTAAAATATATATATTATTAGATTGAGATAAAAGTTTACATTTATTTTTAACATTTTAGGAATGTAATTAGGTATTTATTTGTGGAATGGCCCAAAACACTTTTAACATAAGGCGTTGTTACAATCTGAGCATATCATCTTTGTTCGCTTTTCTATGCCAAGTGAAGAACAGCGGACACAGCTACAACGCAAGACTCTACTGGCAAGTGGTCTCCAATATTGATGCTATCCGTTTTTGGACGTTTGGCAGTTCTACCTTCCTGGCGATTGCGTTGAAAATAAAGAAAAAAGACAGTTTGAAAATTGCTGGGACGTATTATCCCAGTAGTCCCGAAAGGGTTAAGGCTTGCCGAAAAAAACAGCTTCATTTTTTATTTTGTAAGAGACGATAATGGAAGACTGTCTCAACTAAATCTCTTGAAGAGGCAATGTTAAACAATAAAAAATACGGACAGAGAAATTTTAAACTGCCTTAAAATATGTTAGATGAGGATAAAAAATAAATGAACCTTTCAAAATATTTGACAACATTAGTGCGAAAGAAAATTATTTATTCAAAACAATTTGCTTGTTTGGAAAAAAGGGAAGACCTAATAACCTCAGCAAAATTAATATGTTACAGCTTTATAAAACTTCGTGGAGCATTACAAAAGAGAAATATAACGACATGATAGGTTTATTACCTTATATACCGCCTATTCCCCATAAATACTTTAATATTCTAATGTTTAAGTAATTTGCATTTTTATATATTCAAAAATAATTGAAATTTAACTGTTCATTTTAATTGTTACTTTTTACATAAAAAATTATTTTAGTAAAGGTAGTGTGTATAAAAATATGTACTTAAATTTGCTCTTCTTGCTCATCTCTCTTCTAAAATGTTATTTTTGAAAGTGGTATAAACCCATGTGGAGCCAAAAAACCGGTTATTTTTGCAAATAATTTTATTAATTATTATTTGATAATAAAATTTAAAAGGTGTATAGTGGATAAACATTTTTATAATATCTTAGTATATGAAAAAATTTTCTTATACCAGTTTTAAGAAAACCAGCTCACATATATAAATATATGAGTGTATAAATACTTACCTTGATATCTTAAGAACTCATAAAATATATTTCCAAATGCTTTCAAATTTTTATTTAACTTCAATTCGTAGTTTTTTCTTTAAATAAAAGTTGACTTTTTCGGTAAATTAAGTTCGTTCTCATTCAATAGCGGGTCAAAAACTTTTACTGCTTTTTACTTTGTTACCGAAAAATTAGTTGTTTATTTCTAATTCTGTTATTTTAAAAAAGAAGGAGGTTTTTATATTTAGGCCTCCGTAATTCAGTCAAATCTGAATCGATTTTGAAAATTCCCTTTTTATTAAAGGGTGTCCCCATACAACATACATATTTTTTATGTGCATTATGAACCGCAAAGCGCACCACTATAAAATGAAATAAAACTAAATGCTCCTAATGGTGAAAAGTAATGCAAAAATAAATAAAAAAATTAAAGGGATTCCCCATAGGTTACTTACCTATATGGGCCCATCTTTTGAACCGTTATAAACAAACGCTTGCAAATTGTACAGAATTTCGATTGCCATGACGGTTATAGTAACAAGTATTAATATTCTAAATTATAAATTAAAGGGTGCCTCAATAGTTAACTTAATTCGATGTATATGGCCATACTTTTGAACAGTTGTAGACAGACGCTTGAAGTTAACAAAGGACCAGTATTGCTATTGAATTTTGAAATCGAAGAGTGCCCCTATAGCTGCTGTACTTTGATGTATGCTGCCAATTTTTTGAACCGTTATAGACAGACAGCTGAAACTTACAAGAGACCCGTATTGCCAAGTTCGCTAAACAACAAGTATATAATTGGAACTTAGAAATTAATGGGTGTTTCCAAAATTGTAGTAATTTGACCTATGTGGCCGTATCTTTTGAACCTTTGTATACGTCTACTAATTTATATTGTATAATAAGAAGTTAAAATATAAATATAGAAAAAACGGAACAGATACAACTTATTTAATGTTTAAAATTTAATCCCTATCATTACTATACAATGATGTATTTTTTGCAGGCGATCTTAATAGCAATTTACTAATTGAAAATTCTTTATGCAAACACTTGGCCTTCTGCCCGTTAACACTACAGTTCCCACCCATTTTTTAAACGGAACAAATAGCTTGCGTGATGTTTTTTTTCGCTTGGGATAGAAAAAAAATATTGCTTTACGGCCAATTATCTGCTTCAATCTTCTTCCTAACACAAAATGAATCTGTTTGTTATACTTACCGCAATGTTAAAATCATTAATTTTATCACTTTATATCAACATATTGATAGTATTCGATGGAATCTTATCTATAATATTGAAAATGTAAATAATCTAGTGGTGTTCTTTCAAAACGACATTATTAAACTGGTTTAATTAAAATAGAGAACGGTTAATAGACGTTCGGAGCTCAGCTTACAATAGATGAAACAGAGTTAAAACACCAGAATCATATATGATCTTTCAACTTATTTCGGACAAAAATTTACATCTGCTTTAGGAAGCAGGGAAAAGTGGATAAATAGCGAAATAGGTATTGGAAGACGTAAGCATTGTACTTCTATCTTTAATGTGAATGTCAACAGACTGAATAATCACTTCTGTCAATTTTGAAGTTGGGGAACAAACTGCCAACGCATATGTCCAACTCAACATTGTTCCATTTTTTGGTTTAGATGCGTAGACAAACGGAAGTTGAAAAATTATTTGGAATCTTTTTTATATTAATTTACTTTAATTGTGCTTGATTCCTTCAAACTTAAACTTAAAAAAAAATGAAATGTATTATCAGAATTCAACGCTGGGCATCATTAAATAGTTTGTGTATAAATCCGTCTAAATCTAAATGCATATTTATATGCAGGAATGACAAGAAAATACTAGACAATAACGTTTCATTAATAATCAACAGCAATTAAATCGAATTTGTTTCATCGTCATCAAATTTAAGGATCACGTTTAATACATAATAATACAGATTTTTACTCCATTTAAAATACGAATGCTGTTAGAAAAAACGTATTTAATACCAGTTTTACTATATGGATCGGAAATATTTGTCATTACTTTTCAACCATAACAAAACAAAACAAACCAACAAGCAGCCAACTTCATTTCCTAACGCACTATCAAAATTGGATTTTCCAATTGCTAAGCGTTGACGCCGTGCTATTTAGGGATGCTTCATACATTTTGTATGTACATGAGAAATTTTGACAGATATCTTGTGCTTTACGCGCTAACTTAGGGATGACAGTTAAACTAATAATAAATTCCTTGAAAACCAGATGTATGTCACCGAATGTACTGCAAAATTAAATATTAAAAGTGCTTTGGTTTACAGTTATACAGATAAAAAAAGAAACAATATTTACAAATTAATTAAATAATTTAAAAAAAATTAGACGCTAGTAGAATGTAATGTAGCATTTTCTTCTGCAAATTTTTTAGTTAAAATTTTAATGCAAACCGAACGAATAAAACACGAGCAGAATGTAATACAGCTTTTTTTAGATCGATACATCCGTCATCAGTAATCTTGGCATCCATCCACATTACGAGTAATTATTTATAATTGGTCAATGTTAATTTAGTTAGTCGAAGTCCGCGCTTAGGTAATGTGCTTTTTCTTCGTTGTTGTCTTTATTTAACGTAACATTCATACTCATTTTATAATACTTTTTTCCCAGTGCAAAATCATACTTTTCTATGAGAAGTTCAGAGGTCCAAAGACGGACATCGTCAATATATATATATATATATATATATATATATATACTTTATGGGGATATTGGATATTGTAGGAATTACACACGGAACGATAAAGATATGCGCCCTTTACACGTTTTGTGGTAAAGGGTATAATAATATATATGCAGTACCAATTTTTTTTTTGTTTTTTTTAAGAGAAGTAGCAATTTAGGCATTAATACCTACTTAGTTTGTAACCGTGCTACATTCTTTTAGGAAAGGCAGTGCTGAGAGAGAAGACAGCTGGTGAAAGGAGATAGATATAGCCATTTTATTAATTATTTCACTTCGCCGGCGAGTAGGCTATGAAAAAGTACCGACGAAGGAGGCTGCATGTTTTAATTTTAATCCGAATATGTATATATGTATTAAAGAGCTGCACAAAATGTTTTAAAAGTTCTATATTCTAGTGTACACTACTTCCAAACACAGAATTTCAGTGTAAATATAAATATCAAAACAAGCATAACAAAACATGGCTCTCACTAAAGCAAAACAAACACCATTCGAAAAGTTTCTCTTTACAGCTTTGTTAGTGCTTGTGTTTTTAAACAGAGTAGAACATCAAAACAAAAGGCGACAATGAAGTAAAAAAACTGTGAATCATAGTAGAAACATCGAGTGCACTAGAACATATACAAAGCATGCTCACGAAAATAGTGTTGTTAAATAATGCGATTTAAGGCTGTTGAAAAAAAAATACTTTTATGCAATATAGAAATGTTATGCAAACATACAAATATGTTTTTTTTATTACAGGCTGTTTTACTGTTATATTTTTAATATGAAAATATGAAACTTCGGAAAGAAAATTATTTTTTTAAATATCTTTATAAAAGGATAGGTACTGAACCACGTGTTATTAATTTTAATTCCTTACTATCAATTGCTGAACCCATTTCAAAATTTTTTGTATAGAACTTATAAAAAAATATATTATTGAGTACGATCGAATACAAGCAATTTTTTTATTTTTGTTTAGTTTTATTACTATTCGTTTTTCTGAAAACCCCGAAATGTAAAAGACAATTTTACTATTATATTTTTAATATAAAAATATTAAATTTTTTTTGAGAAAGCAATTCAGTTAACATTTTAAATAAAACAGATATAATGTTTCTTTCTCCATTTTTATGCGTTTTCAAATCTTAAAGTTGACGACACCTCATATTGAGAAAAACGAAAATGATTGTAGTTTCTCTTTATCCTAATTCTGCTATCAAAAACTTCAAGCATGTTTTGAATGTTCTACTTCAGTTTTGATATTCTATTTCATTTTTGTTCTAGTTCTGTTATGTTTTATTTTAATGTTGTTCTAAAACACTTTTGTTCTCTTATTCTATATTTTGATAGCAAAGCAAAACATTTGTGTTTGGAAGTATGTGTTTGAAAATGAGAGTGTTCCTTACACACACTACTTGAAATTTACCTGATTGCTTATAAGACATTTTTCTTATGCTTGTGCAGCCCTTTAATATGTTTACCATTAAACAGAAAAAAATATTTTTATTTTTTGACATTTTTATTTTATTATTTAATTCTTCGTCACCCTAGTATTTGCTTTTTTACTTAGAGTTACTTCACTAAACCAGATAACATAGACGGTGAAGGGTATATACGATTCGGCATAGCAGGATATAGCACTCTTACTTGTTTTCTAATTTTTAATTCTCTATTTATTTTTTATTTATTTTTTATTGGAGTTAGATCTTGGTTCTACCTGATATAGAAAAATTAAAGGCAGGCGTAGCGTTTGGTCCGTTGCCTCGAAGGACATAGACCAATCTTGCTGTTTTTCAATAGCACCTCTTCCACATTATGTCTGATCGATTGGCGTATTTAAATTTTCTCTAGCTGATCTAGTACCTTGGATAACTTGATTTCAATACTTACACGAACGGACAGACTGACATCGCTATGCATAAGAACTCAGAAAATATATTGTAGAAATTACAAACGGAATGAAAAACTTGGATACATATAACCTTTTTTTAATTTTTGTGCTGAAAACATTCACATCGCCGCCAAAATTAAATAAGTAAGATTTTGAATGCATTAATAATGAATAAAAAATTTGAATTTATTTTTTTCTCCAAAAAAGTAATCTAAGATCAAATTTTAATGATTTTATTAAAAATTTAAAGAATCGATATTCATTTAACTTCTTTATTTTTAAAGTATATTAGATCTTTAATTGAAGAATTTTGCCATTTTTGGTACTATTTTAAATATGTTTCTTAATTTTTAAAAAATTAATAAATTTATAAATAAAACGTGTTCACATATAACGCACGTGACATTTACGGATCTTTTAAAGCGTTATTGGCAGAATAAAATAAATAAACTAAAAAGTTAAGTAATTTATCCATTAATACGACCACCTTTTAAATACACTTTTATTTAACATATAGTTTATGTTACGATATCTTTTATAACATCAATTATAAAAACATTTGAAACTTTCATATAAATGTACATACAATAAAGATAATACACACGTTTGTATGTAAAAAGTCAAGTGCGTTTCTTACACAAGAAAACAACTTATAATTATTAAAATCTGACCTTGAAATTAGCTTTAGAATCAGAGTGGTGTTAGTGCAAAATAATTAGGTTCATTATAGGTAGATAGATTGTGTTGAATTTTCGCTATCTGAGCTTCATAAAATTTTTAAAACATAAAAACTGCCGACACAGCCCCACCCTGTTGAAAACTTACAAGCTACTAAATTATGGCTGCCGTTTGACAATATCAAAACAATGGATATTTTTTATGAAATATATAACGGTTCAAGAGTATGGCTACATACATCAAATTACATTAATTTACATTACATTTCAAAATTTTATACTAGTTTATAGGGCCATACTTAAATTTCCAAAAATAAAATTAAATATTTGCTGTTGTAGTAGACTTTGTGATCAGGTTCTTTGTAAATTTCAACCGTCTGTCTATAACGGATCAATGGTTTGGCCATATACATCAGGTTACATCAGCTATTGTAAACCGTATAATTAAAAATTTTTTTATTTGTTTTTATTAAGTAGTTGACATTCTGTCCAACTTTAAAGTGTTTGTATTTAACGATTTAAAAGATAAGGACATATAGGACAAATTACTTTAATTTTGGGAACACCCTTTAATTTTAAAATTCATTTTATAAACTTGTTGTTATGTACAGTGTTTAAATTGCTTGCTTAGAAATAGCAACAGCACTAAAATCTTTGCTTTGCTTATATTTTTTTTAGCAAATAAGAAAAACTAAGTGTCTCAGCATTTAAAAAAAATATTTCATTATAAAGGAAGCAACAGCAAGAAGCAAATGCAAAAAAAAAATGAGAAAGAAACGCATTTGCTTCAGCTGACTATGTGTTTCTTCTGCAGCAAAGCAATCAGCAAAGCATTTATTTTGAAAATGTTTGCTGTTGCTTAAGCAATAATTTTATTTATGTTTCTTCTTTTGCTGTTGCTTAAAAAAACACCATTTAATGGTGTAATAAAAACAACGTTTGTTTTTTGTATTGTATGTACAGTGAAAACTCCCATTAGCGGACACCTCCCATCTACGGACAATTTTCAAATAACGTTGCACCAAATTGATTTTTCAGAGCAAATTTCCCTCCCAAGAACGGACGCGGACAGCAAAATTGTGCATTATTTGGTCAAAAAAACTCTAAAAAAAAGGACAGAAATAATTCAACATAAAACAAAATACTAACAATTGCAGCAAACGTTTTAAAGAACTAAAAAAATTTGCTTTCCGATTGGCAGTCTGTTAGTAATTTCAATCAAAAAATGTTTTGACTCCATTCGAACAACCTGAAACTTGACAAAATGTGTCTTGAATGGTTTTCGAAAGTTCGTGCCCTAAATATCTCTCTATCTGGACCTGTTACTCAAGAGAAGGCAAAAGAATGCGCATAACGAACTTTGGGTGGCTTTAAAAGTGGCGAAAGAACATAATATCAGTTTTAAATTCATTTGTGAAGAAACAGCAGCGGTGTCGGAAGAAGACTTTAAATAGTTCAACGAAAGATTGAAACTGTTTGTCGTGATTTCGAATCAAAAAATGCGTACAACTCGGATGAATGAAGTATTGTTTTTCGAGCTCTACCAAACAAACCGCTCACTTTTAAAAATCAGAAATGTACCGGTGGTAAGTATTCTGAAGAAAGGTTGACTGTGCTTTTTTGTGCAAGTATGGTAGGAAAAAAGGTTATACGATAAGCCGCTCGACCAAGAGCGTTCAAAACTTTGCCCGTATCTAATTTACCAGTCATGATTGGATACTTCAATTGGAACAAAAATCGGGGAAAGAAAAACGAAAAATATTTTTTTTGGATAATGCAGCTTCTCATCTCCGAGATGTTGAATCGAAAACAATAAAGTTATCTTGTTATCTCCAAACACAACATCAATTTGCCAGAAGTTATATAGTAAAGGATACGATAACAGCTTTTGATGAAAACACAGATGTAGCAAAAAAATTCAGGCTGTGCGTTAGGCAATGCTGAAGAGTACGTTACCATTGACGAAAATATTATGACAGAAAATGATAATATTGTCATTGACTTAGCGAATAGTGAAAGCGAAGTGGAGCCAGAATAACCTTTAGATGAAGAAAATTGGATTGCAGTTCCAAATAAAGTGATGAATTGTGATGCCCTGAAATATCTTTACAGCATTATTTTACATTTGTAAAAAATTTAGAAAATCACTTTCAAACTCGTTTAGCGGCAGAAAAGCAAGCAAATATGAAACAAAAAACTATAAAGACTGTTTTATTTCAAAATAAGTACAAATGCGTAAATTTTAAATTTCTTTTAGTGCCTTTAAAGCATGCTTTATTTAATAAGACATGATTATTTTAATTCATTAAATTTTTTAAATTTTTAACTTTTTTTTACTTAGAAATGAATTGAATTTTGTGTGAATGCTCTAAATAAACAATACAAATTATTTTTTTTGTCCTTTTTTATCAAACTCCCATAGCCGAACACTTCCCAACAACGGGCAAATTTTGGTCGACGATGGCTGTCTGCTTACGGGAGTTTTCACTGTATTTTCTTACGTATTGTAAGTAATAAGTACGAAAATATGTTTCCAATGTTAAAAGGGATGAAAAGCAACAGTTAAGCAACTACATATGTATTGTAAATAGTCAAGCATTTTTAATCACTGGTTATAGCGGTCGTAGCAATACAGGTCCCTTGTAAGTTTCAGCTGTTTGTCTATAACGGTTCAAAAGTTCGGCCACATACATCAAATTACATCAACTATTGGGACACCCATTTATTTCCAGATAAAAATTTAATTCTTGTTGGAATAGCATTGTTATCAATACAGGTTCCTTGTAATTTTAAGCTGTCTGCCTACAACGGTTTAAAAGTATAGCCATATACATCAAATTGAATGAAATATTGGGGCACCCTTTAATTTATAATTTTTAAAATCAATACTTTTTACTGTTACATTGATAGCAATCGACATTTTGTCAAATTTGCAAGCGTTTGTCTATAACGGTTTAAAATAGAGGCCCATATAAATCAATTTTTATCATCTATGGGGATACCCTTTAATTTTTAGATTTTTGCATTATTTTTTGTTATTGAAAACTTTAGTAATATGCAGTAATATTTTAAAAAAGTGCCCCTCACACCTCATAATACACGAAAAAAATATGTATGTTAGGTGGGACACCTTTTAATTTTAAAGATTATGAACTGTTTCACAAACGGAATTAATATTCAAGCATAATCTATCAAATTATAAAAAATTTGCATGATCGGTTCAGAAAGAGTTATGCAGGTTCAAACATTAAAAAAGCAAGATTCAAAATCCTTCTGTTTTTGAAGTCGGTTAAAAACTCAGCTACTTCATGATGACCTAGGTAATAAAGTTTTAGAATAATTTGTTATTACATATGTAAAAACAGAAAAAAATAAAAATTTTAATAATTATTAGAAATTGCTATAAATTTTACATGGAAATTTGTAAGCAGTTGTTGTTTATATTTGCATTTGGTTTAGAAGCTTTTGCACCGATAAATAATTTAACCACGTACAAATACACAAAGAAACTATTAAGTCAGATCATCCAGTCGCACTTTTAGTTTTTTATGATACTGAAACAAAACTGAAAAATATTTCTACCTCTGCTAAAAACACGCGAATTGGCTTGCTGGTAGAATGCTGTTAATTTGCAAATGGAAAAGGTAGTTAGATGTTGTGTATGCGTTTTGCTGCAAAAAAAAAAAAAAATTAACATGCTGATTATGGATGGTTTCAATGCTGTGTGTGCTCAGTTAAACTACTTTAAATAAACACAAAATAAAAAAACTACATAACTTCACACATTTATTTTAAGCATGCGACTGTACAGTAAAACGTGAATGCTGTTTGCAGTATTTCGAAACCCTGCCTAAGAAAACCAATTTATTGACTCTGCTGCTGTTGTCCGTGTATATCACAGTGTTGGTTGAAAAGAGAGTTAAAAAATTGTTACCCTTTTCTATCAAAATGTGTCGCAAATAATATCAAATTCTGATCTAAATAGTATTCCCAGTCGGGAAGAAACGTTCCACTACAGTGATCCAACTGTTGGGAAAATATTTACGTCTCAAAGAATGATTAAGAGTGAATATTCTAGTAGTGTCGAATATGTGTCTGTTAGAAGTGTCAAAAGCGTGTCTTCTTAAAGTATCGAATATATAAATTCTACAAATAACAAATTGTCTTTTAGCAAAACGGTAAATTTTAACATAATCAAAAGGTTTAAAGAAATAAAGAAAAGTTTAATTCAAATTTAAAGAATTTCTGAAACCAGAATACAAAATACGAATAGATTAAGAAAACAAAAAATATTTTTTGTACAAACTTATAAATAACTAAGATGCGAACATAAATCTACTTACAGCTACAAAAAACTATTCGTTTTATTTTTGGCAATTTATTTGTTTGTAATTTGTCAGAACATTTTTTATAAAACATACATAGGTCTTTAACATAACCGAACACTACACAAGTCGACCTAATGACATTCTTGTTTTTGTTTATCTGTAACATTGATTAATTCACTCATAGTAGAGCCGAAGGCTCAATGTATTTTAAATACGAAATGAAACTTGCAAAGCAATCAAAATTAATAAATTTAAGACTACAATAATCGATTACAAATAATTTCTAATTAGTCCGTGAACAAAACTGTTAAACACAATAGTTGTCTAAAACCAGCTCTTAAAAGAGAGCACGAGCAACCCCGGGTTGATTGTACTCGTCTGACAATCAGTAGTCTTTCACGAAAACTAACTCTTGTCAAAGAGAACGGCACCAGTTGGAGGTATAACCTCGTGTCTGAATTGCCGTCTCCCCCACAGTAACCAGTACAGAGACTACAATAGTAACTGATTTATGCAATTAGCAATTGGGATGTAAAAACGTTCTCACCAATTGCTAGTCGTTCACTAAATAAGATTCTTTCAATTGGAGACGTTAAAACCTCCGCATCAATTGTTTAATCTTAAGAAAACTGTCTGTCGACCAAAGAACAACTCGTCCAAGGTACACTTATTTTACTAGGTAGCAGCGGCTCTACAGCAAATACGACATTGACAAAAACAAATGTCAAAAACAGAAAGAGAAGTAAAAGATAATTGCTCTCAATACTGGGCGGACGACAGTACCTAGTAAAATAAATATGCCTTGAACTCGCCTTTTATACTGATCAGTATCACACACACATACAAACTCCGTTTTGTGTACACTAGAGGTGGAGAAAACATCGATGGTACTATAGATGTATCGATGTTTTTGCATTTTTTTAAACATTAATGTTTTCTTTGTCATGTCTAAAAAAAATCGACATGTTGAAAGAAGGTGAGTATTAACTGAAATTTTATTTATTTCTAGTTTATTACTTTTACTTAAAATATAGGGAATTTGACTCGTTATCCATGGAGAAATATCTTAAAAGTAAGTAAAAGATAAAGCAAACGAGTGTGCTGCAGAGTGGTGCGCGGGAATTTACTTTGTAGGCCGTCAAATTCGAGCGCACATTTCTATCCGGCATTATATGGCTATAATGTTATTTTTTCTTCTCACAGGAACGTCAGAGGAAGTCAGTGAGGCTGAGTCCTCAAAACTCAGTCGGGAAGGTTTGTATGTTTGTCAGCATTTTCAACGAACGAAGGAAAGGACAAAGGCTACACGCACTCATTGCGGAAAAGTGTTAATAAAGGCTGGCAACACGACAAGCTTTTTGATCATTTGTAACGCATGCAAACTAATTACCTAAATTCAAAAAATCCTCCTGCACCAACGAAATTAGATACATTTTTAGTCCAAGATGTGCAGTATCCAGCTGATTCAAAGCGTAAGGTAGAACTAGATGAGTATGTAATGCGTATGTTTGCACTATACGTGCAACTATTTAGTATGTATGTATGTCAATGACAATGGATCGCCGATATGAATTACCTAGTAAAACCTACCTATGAGATGTATCGCTTCACAAAGTTAAGAGACTTTGAAAGACCAACTTCGGTCTGCATTGGAATATGTGGAGTATGTCGCACTCACAACAGACGGCTGGACTTCAAAGGCAAATGAGGGCTATTTGACTATAACTGGCCATTTTATTAATTCTGAATTCATGCTGAACTTAGCCGTTTAGTCAACAACTACCCTTTTAACCACACTGCTGCGAATATTGCAGCCTCGATTCGCGAGGTTTTGACGGAGTGGTGTCTGATGCAAAAAGTTGTTTCTATAGTGACCGACAACGACTGCACTATGAAGAAAGCATGCTAGCTTCTGGAGATTAAGCATTTTCCATGTTTCGAATACACCATATACCCGCTAGTTGAAGATGTCCTTAAACTTGAAGTACTTGTTCCTTTATGAGACGTAGCACAATTACAATGGCCAAATTTAAGCAGGCCCATACTATTGCAACCCCACTTTTTCTGATTCAGGAAGTGCCAATTCGATGGAACAGTGCTTTCTAAATGATAAAAGACTTTTAGAAACGTAGGAAGCACTATCATCTGTTTTATTATGTACATCTAAGGCTCCGGTTCCATTTTCCGCAGATAAAATCGATACTTTGAAGGAGCTTGCGGAACTTCTTACTCCATTCCAAGATGCAACTGTGGCTATTTCTGGCAGCAAAAATGCAACAATTTCTCTGGTAGTTCCTCCAAAATGCGAGCAAAACTTAAGATCTAATCTTTAAACTGCAGAGTTGTCTGTGCCTTCGAAATGTTAAGTAGCCGTTTTAGTGAGGGATGGCTTTAAGTCAGTTTTAAATGCAGATCAGGCAGTTAAGGCTTTGGAGCAGGAGATGTATTATGTTTTGTCAAGAACTCCACGGGAGCAGCCAATACCACCCGAAACTTCTCAAAAACCCCATTTTTATTTTTTGCAAAACAAAATTAAGTCAAAAATTAAATCATCGCGAGCGGATGCCATTGTAATTTTGGGACAGAACCCGGAGAATATAAATGGACTAGAAGAATGCGATTATATTTAATATATAATTAAAAATTTTAATGCGTGCCGGCGTTCCTGCGATTTGGAACGAATGTTTAGCCAGAAATTTTCAATCTCTATTTTTAAACACCAATGAATTTTAATGTTTTTTTTTTATTATTTTAACCTATGAATTAAAATGTTGTTTTTTTTATTTTATTAAATAAAAAAAATTTTAAATTTATTAATTTGATTATAATAATTATTAGTATTTCTACCAGTTTCATTTATTTTCGTTCATTTTGCATACTTTACAATAATATGTACATATGTATATTTTCTTCAGAAACATCGATGTTTCGCTTAAAAACATCGAAATCATCTATGGTAGCAAACATTGATGTTTCTTCAACTCTCTAGTATTATGTAGAGTTGTTTTTTAGGCTTGACGAATATTTCAACAAATAGGTGTCGCTACTTTCTAACACGCCGTTAATTTTGAAAATGAATTAAATTTCAAATTAACAAAGACATAATTCATTTAAAGTAGCTTAAAACTAATAAATAAAATATTAAATTCACAAATAAATGAAAATATTTAATATGATAATATTTAATATGGAGTGAAATATATAAAAATAATAGAAAGTAAAATATATATATATATATATAAATAATATTTATGAAAAATCGTAAATTAATAAAACAATAAAAACTAAGTCTTTTATATCTGGAAAATTTTAACCATTTAATGTTTACATTTAAACATAATTATGTTATTATTTCAGAATGTTATTGTTTTGCTAGACAAAAACATGGTTGCAATGTAACAATACTATGTTTTTAGATTACGGTTACCTCAGCCATATTTTTTCTTTGCGTGTAGACGGACATCGTTCAATCAACTTTTCTAGGCATACGAACTCAGAACATATATACTTAAGGGGGTCGGAGATAGATGAAGGATAAAAATGTATTCAGGAACCTTGAAACATAAAAATCCGTTGAAAACCCGACATTGATTTTTTAAAGGGGCCCTTAAAATTTTCATTTGAAGAAATAAAACCTAAAAACTAATCGATAATATGTTAATAACTCATACTGAAAAGGCCGCACACATTTGTAGATGTTTCTTTCTTCAAAAATTTTAGAAATGAAAATAATAATGATCTTAAACCTAAATTAAATAATTTATTTGTTATACTATCAAACAGTTCATATAATAATTTTATAAAAATTAAAATAATAATAATAATAACAACAATCATAATAAAAAAAGTAATTATAAATTATTATCACCTAGACTGACAATTGAGTTCAGTTGTATAAATTCTCTTAACTTTTTATAAATGTTTCTTATTTTTTATTGTTCCCCATAAAGTGTTTTTTCGAAATTTTATTGAAACGCGTGTATTTTATCACTCTACTCTTAACGTTAGCCATAAAATAATTATTTATACTTCTTTTAGATTTTAGGCAGTTTTAAATGTATATGATGATTTTAATTTGCTTTAGGTTTTCATCAGCTATGAAATAATAGGATCATTCAACAAAACCGTATTATATAAATAAAAAAAAAAAATGATTTTAAAGTAATCATCATAATTATAAAATTTTAGTATTTGTAGAAAGTGCGAAATGCATACATTTTGTTGTATGGACAGTCTAACATCACAAATCAAATAGCTACATTAAACTTTATAAATGTGTTGGTTATTTTTGTTTTGTCTTATCGCAGCACCATATAAAAGTCATTCAATCAAACTTCGTTTCATATTTGCTTTGAAGAGAAAAGGATGTGTAAATTATTGGTTGCATATTATTTTAACACTACTCACAAAGCCTTTCTCTCAGTGGCGTAGCTAGGTAACCAAGGGCCCTGGGGCAAATTAAAAAATGGGGCACCCTCTTTTGTGCACTGCAGGGCAGGTAATAATAATATTAAATAGTTAAAACATAAATTACAATTAATACTTGGTGTAGGTTTGGCTAATAAAACGAAATAGAGTAGATTCACGGGTTTGTTATATAAAGGTCGGGCCTACCAACTGACTAAATAACAATTATATTTAAAATTTTTACCTAGCTTTAGTTTTTAAAAAAGTATCAATGACTTCGTTTCAATCCAGGCTGTATGCAGTTTTATTTTTAATTGCTATTAGCGATTAATGTCCGAGTCGAGTTTGGTCCATAAAAATTTGTTATTGTTTTCTATTTGCTAAATGACCTTTCAGCTGCAGCAGAAGTGACAGGAATTGTAAAGAGCAATAACATTGCTGTAAATACTTCCGTTAGGTCGCATTCTAGCACTCCATATTTGCTTATTATTTCCTTACATAATTGGTGAACAGTCCATGCTTGAGTTAGTTGAGGTAAAACTAGCTGTTAAATGTTAATAAATTCAAGTGAAAAACGAGGGCCTGTTATATATGAATATTTTCTTTAAAGTTCGCCACGCTTTTGTAATAAAGTTTATTCAGCAACATGCAGTAAAAATGTTGGTGTTAGAAATCGAATATATGACAGACTGCAATATCATATTATTGAAAATCTAAATTTTAAATATTTTTATCAATTTGGAATTCGGAATATTTTATTGCAGTTTCACTGACTTTGCACTTGCAGAATTCGAAATCATTTCTACAAATTTGCAACTCTGCTTTGGTTTCTACTAAAACTTTACTCGCTTCGCCCAAATGATGTCGCATTTTTATAAAGTTTTCGATGCATAATTGATGTTGTTCAATACACTGTGCATGGATTCGCAAAGCAACACAAACTTGAAAATAAACATTATTTTAACACTCTCTGCTTTGCTAAGTTCATCATTACTCTTTATAACTGTTTCTGATAATACCTTGATAATATCAAAATAAAGAAGTTTTTTTGCAGATATCGGATTTATTTTTTTAAAGTGGTGCTTTGCATTTTTTACGACATTTCGCGTTATTCAATTAGCTGTAGCCGAAATCTATAGACTTGAGGCGATTTATTGACTTAACGAGCATCAGTATGAGTGGTAAAATCATATAAAATTTAACCACTATATGCACCAGTACAAAAAAGTTATTTCATAGCCGAAAAATATCTTAACTCGAATTCACAATAAAACGCACATCCGACAATTTACAACACTGCCAACCTACAGAAACAATTTAGGGGAACTCTCAATGCATAACTTTTGAAATTCTCTCAACTGAGTTGTCATGATTAAATTGGGGTTGCACCTTGTATTATTTATTTTGAAAATGGGAAAAATTTACTAAAGTTCAGTTCGATCGAGATTTCTGATAAGGATTCGAGGGCCCTGGGGCACTGTCCCGCCTAGCCCTTGGGTAGCTACGCTACTGCTTTCCCTGTCAGACAAAAACTATGTTTTGAAATGTTATGATCTTCTTTACACAGAGTGCTTTAAATTTGTCACATTTGATATGGATGATATAAAGGTTTTTTTTAAATCACAAGAAAAATTTAAGGGTTATAACAAAATCCCAAAACCATGCCTACCGCCCACAAACCGAAAAAAAAATCTGGCTCCGCCCTGCACCAACGAAGCAGAAATTATTTAACTGTGCCAAATTTCAGCTTTCTGCGATATCAGAAAAATCTGGAAAGAGAATTGGACATACATACATTTATATATCCGGACATACAACGAAATTATATATGTATATAGATATATTTTTGATTGTTGAAAGCATAGATAAGCACTCTGCCATACCACTAAAATTGCAGCCAAAATAAATTTTTACTCATATTACAATTTAATTTTCATTAACTATACATTTTTACTGATTAATATTACCAATAAAAACTTCTTATATAAATTTAATAAACATGTCATTTACTCGTATAATACAAATTTTTGTTTTCAACTTTAAATTAATTTCAAGTAATTTCAAGACGATTTTTTAACTGCCTTCAACATGTGCATTTAAATCTCCTTCCTATCTTAACAAATACCTAACGGTATATATTTTCCAAAAATAGTAATTATTACATTTTTGTTAATTATTTCCAAAAGTTAATTGCAATAGTCAAGATTTAACGGAAATTAATTCCAGTATCAGTATCAATTGTAAAAATTAATTGGTTACTGCAGTTAAAATGTTTATAATCCAGTTTATCCATGTACGTTAAAAAAATATTTTTTAATACCCTTCACCACAAAAAGTGGAAAAAGTTTGTCATTCGCCAGTGAAAAAATTGGCGCTCGCCCATATTTTCCAAGTAACGGGACTCTGAAATATTAAAATTTTTTAAAATATCATTGTGGGAATCATTTTAAAGAGATCTTTAAGAAAATATTAAAATTTTTAAAAAATGCTTAACCCATTAACAGCCGATGTCATTTTCATGTTAAATTATATAAATGCAGTACCAACATTTTTTAAGTTTTTAGTTCTCTGTCACCCCAGCTTTTTCGATTGGAGTTACTTTACGAAATTAGATTTACATAGAGGGTGAAGGGTATATAAGATTCGTCACAGCCGAATATTTATAGCACTCTTATTTGTTTAGAGTAATGTGAATGTGGATTAAAAAGAAGCAAAAAGTATTTTTTTGTTTTTGTTGCTATACTCCTTGCATTTAACTTACCAAACCTCGTAAACTTTAAGAAATCCCCAAAAAAATATGTTTGCATCCATTTTTAACATCTTCTCACTGCAAAAAAAAAAACTAATACTATTGTCACGCTTTAAACTTAACCAAAAAAGAAAGTTAAAGAACTTATGTGGTAGCATGTTTAACCGCTTTAAAAGCTAGAGAAAATCAAAACATGCAACTCATATGTGTGAATTTGTATACCCTTCACCACAGGTGGAAACTTTGTCATTCCGTTTGTAATTTTTACAATATCAATTTCCGAATCCATAAGTTATATATATTCTAAGTTCCGCCAGTCTGTCCGTTCGTGTTCGTGTTGCAATTAACTTTGCCAAGGCACTGGATGAGCTAGAAAAAATTTAAATCAGACGTAGTTCCGAATCTGAGCAGCAAGTTCGGTCCATGTCCTTTGAGACATTGGGCAAAACACCACGCTTGCGTCTTTTTTTTTAAGAGAAGTAGAACTTCAGGCAATAATAACTATTTAGTTAGTTTTTTGTAACCGTGCTAATTTCATCAGGAAAGTAATAGATAAGAGGTAAGACAGGTAATGAAAAAAGAAAAATGTAGCCTTTTTATTAGTTCGCCGACAAATATGCTATGTGAAGAAGTACCGAGGAAGGAGGTTGCATGTTGTAATGTTAATTCTGAACATGTATTTAAAGCATTAAGCAGAAACAAAAACTTTTTTTTAAAGACAGGGGAATATTTTTTGAAAATGTAATTTTCATAAAAAAAATCGTGCTATTTTTTTTAATAATCCTGATAAAATTAATTACCGATATTGATTATTGAGGGTCAAAGCACGTCTCGATGGCCATTTCGTTGTCGCTTACTTAACTCCTTAGGAAACTTTTGACAAACATTTTAAATAAACTAAAGATTTTTGTGCAAACAATTAAGCAAAGCTTAAAACCAAATTTAAGCAAAAACAACAATAACCAACAGTAATTCTATTTTTCTTTCTCCACTGTATACGGCTGACTTTTTTTTATTCTTTTATTTTTATTTTTTTATTGCCGTATGGGTGTTGAACTCTGGCCAACCAGATTTGTGGTCAACGTGCTTACCACCATGACATCCTTACCCCTGTTTACATTTGACATGCTTTTTGTAAAAAATGCTGACAACTGCTTCTGTAGTGTAGGCGTGTAGACACTAGTTATGACAATTCATTATGAGCAAAAAACCCTCACGTTCTCGTAGAAGTTTCAGAAGGAAGCTTTTTTTCCATTTCTATTTTTATATGTATAGAAAATTTTTGCAATAAAATGATAATTTTATTTAAATATCATTTACATAAAGCAATTACTCGTATAATAAGATTGTCGGCATACGTCAAATCACTGTCTTATTTACTGTTTTCAAAATATTCAAGACAGTAATGCAGACAATTGAAATATGTACAATTATTAGTAAAAAACTGTGGATGTATTGTTATTGTCATGACAGCATTGTCTAATGTAAACTCGGGGTTAAGGTTTTTCAATATCTCGGCTTTAATTTTTCCATATCTTTTTTTTCAACTCTTGTTTGCAGGTGGTTGTCTTTACTACAGTTATCTTAATTTACCTCTTATTATTTCTTCATTACAATTAGTTGGGACAACAACCCTTAGCAAGACTTACGAATTTCCCTGCTTGTAACATGCTCATATGGTGAAGGGTATATAAGATTTGGCATAGCCGAATATAGCACTCTTAAACCTGAAACCTAAAACAATTTAGAAGACAAGTGAACTTTTACAATGTTTTTTTTTTGCTAAAATTTTCAAAATTTAAATTAAAATTTATATATAAATGGAGACAGTAATAGTCAGGCTTCAGATTGGCTCGCTCTTTTGCTCTTCTGCTCTTTGCGTACTCTTTTTATGCTCGCTCCTTTTTAAGCTATGCGCAAAAGAGCAGAGCAGAAAAAAAGAGCCAATCGTTTATGCGCATTGCGTTTGCTCCTTCTTTTCGTGCTCTGCTCTTTGAGCCATGAGCATTTAATTTTATTTTTGGCGCTTTTGCTCTGCGTATTGAGCCAAAAGAGCAGCTCTTTTGCTCGTGCTCCTTTTGGTAGTAACAGTGTTTCGTTTGGCTTTTATTAAGTTTTACAAAAAAAATTCGTAACAATATGTTGTTTAATATTAATTATTATTAATTTAATATTAATTATTTGGATTTATTTTATTTTTATTTGGTTTTATTTTATTTATTTATTTGAAGATTTGCTTATTGTGGGATTTAAAGTTGATATTTATATTAACAGTATAAATTCAACATGATTTCATAATCCATTTAAGGAAATGTAGATGATATACGGTTGAATTTTTGGAAATGTAGTTTCAACTAAAAACATCGGCATCCTACAAGGGTTACTTTAGTTTTGTTTCACTTTACATATTTAATCAGAGAGAAATATATGTATAGCCTTCCTTTACTGCGTTCACTCTTACTAATTGTTAAGTAAAACCTTTTTTTGTTGTCAAGGGTTATTTTTTGTTGTAAACAAATGTATGTTAAAGGGTAAATTTGTTTTGCTTCTGTTTTAGGTATGGGATGTTTACTTGTGAATTTGTTATTGTTTTATTACTATCTTGCATATGTTTTAGGTAGGGGTGGTGCATTTGTTATTGTTTTATTACTTCTTAATTGATGGTAAAGCACCAAATTATTGGCACTAAATAAAGCAAATTTTCATTACCTATTAAATGCGAATGAAAACAATTGTTTTATTAAGTTAAGAAATTTATTTACATATATTTATACCTACAATAAATTACTTATTTTATATTTTTTATTTCGGTTCTGGTATATTAAACATTTACATTTACATTGATTTTTATGTATGTATGAGGAAATAGTAGAAACGATCAAATTTGTTGGCATTAATTTTAGCAAGAAACTTTTTTTTTATTAACAATACTAGGAATTCTATAGTTTTGTTTTTAGTACTAATAATTTGGTGTTTTGCCATAAATTAAGTAATAATAAAACAATAACAAATACACCAGTAAACATCCCCTACCTAAAACATAAGCAAAACAAATTTACCGTTTAACGTACCTAAATTATAAGCAAAACACATCTACATTTTTGAAAAACCGAAACAACAAATAACACATGTAAATTTAAAGCAGGAAAACAATTGGATAAACAAACAAAAAACACAATTGAAAATAATTACTTTATGATACCAGTAAACAACCAAAATTCCTTAATTAGGTAGAATTGCAATAATGTTAAAGATAAGCAAGTTATTACCCTTTATCCTTACTTTTTTATCATCACTTATTGCACATTTTTATTAATGAGCCATTCATATGACCCTCGCTTGAATGTACAAGGAACTCCACTACTTACCAATAATCAAAAACCAACTACAATGGTAGACCACAAAAATACATAACACTATTATTCGTACATATACATACAGACATACATATGTACATATATACATACATACATTTATGTATGCGTACAAATATAAATAAAATAAATATACATACATAAGTATGTATATGTTTCTCCAACCTTCATTTGAATATTACCTATATTTAAAAAACGATAAACAATCTTCTAAACTGTCCCAAACACTTTCCCAAACACATAAATCAAATAATTTATTTATTGTATTGATTTTTACATTATAATCTTGACGTTAAAAAAATATGTTATGTACCACAGTAAAAGAGCCAAGCGCATTTTTGGCTCTTTTTGGCTCTTTTGCGCTTTGCGCACAAAAAAGGAGCAGCGCAAAAAAAGAGCCAAGCATATTGCACTTTTTAATGCGCTGCTCCTTCTTGGCGCAGAGCAAAAATATTGGCGCCGAGCAATGCGCAATAACAAGTTGGCTCTGCTCTTTGCGCAAAAGAGCCAAAAGAGCAGAAAAGAGCTGCTCGGCGCTACGCATTTACTTACTCTGGTAATAGTACCTTCATACGTTTATAAAAAAGAATATAAATATTTAAAATAGCTAACTTTTCCAATTTTTTTAATAGAAGCAATTAAAGAAATTTATTATGTTGAACAGATAAGACAGCAGACAATATATTTAAGAATATTTAACAATTTGTTTAAAGAATTTTATCATTTTAAATGATAAGAATAAATTTAAATTGGGTTTTAAAACAGCGAAAAAACTACAAACGTCGTTAGTGGTGCTTAGGCATTTGAAAAGAAATAATAACCAAATTTCTACTATGAACAAGATAATATTAATTTTATGTGTGGTTTTTACTTTCGTAAAAGGAGATGTAAGTAAATATGTATATCTAAATTGTTAATCTAATTTTTTTTTTAGAGAAAAATTTTTTTTGTTTTAATTCAAAAGTGTCGTTATTATTTTTAAATTATAGATCGATAGTGCTGGCAGTATTTGTATACCCAAAAATTTGGTAGTTCATAAAGATGAATTTATAAAATTAAACAAATTACAGCACCTAAAAATTATACAAGATTACGACAGCAGATTGGAACAGTTTGGAGAACGTTATTTAAAAAGTGTAGCAGAAATAGACTTTCAAAATGATCTTCTTATTGCCAGTATAGTCACAAATCTAGAAAAGATGAATTCTTTAAAACTTTTAAATGATTCCACGAAAAACTGTTTTAGTAAATATAGTTCTTTGACTCCAACTGAAATTCACACAACAACATCTGTCACACAATGCAGTATTGAAGCCCACAATTATGTCAGTAGTCTGTTGAATAGCCTTAATAGCACAAGAAATGCCCTGTGGCACTTTTATAAAAATAACTTTCAAAAAAATATTAAAAACTGTGACCAGAATTATTACAAAACAACAGCAAATTACACCCCTTGCATTACTGCTGTGGTGAGTAGTTTTTATAAGTGCTTACATAAGCTATATTAATACATTACTTTTCATTTCCTTTTCTAGGCTTCCAATTTTATCAACTATGCCTTCAGCAATCAAAAGCTCTTTAACAGCCAACTGGAAGAAGCTAAATTTACTGCAGAGAAATATATTAAAAAAGCAGTTGACTGTAATTATACAGTACAAACCCGTGCTGTTTCTTTGATTACAGAGGCTAAGGTATTGATTAATAATTGTCTTGAGGGTAAGGACCACTTAAAACCGTGCGATGAAGAGTATGCTTGTCCTGACAGTTATAATTTGCATGTGGATTACGAAAAGGAAACAATTTCCAATCCATTTAATGAATATAAAAATCACACGGGCTGCTTAGTGCTTTATGTTAATAGCAGGTGAAAATTAGTTTGAGCTTTTGAGGAAAAATATAGTGAATATAAAAATATTTAAAAATAAGATTCGAAAAAAGTGCACTATCTTTAATTTTTCTTTAAATGTCCAATTTTTTTACTTTCATTTATTGTAAACTCTTAAAAGGTTTTATTTGTTCCTTCTTATTGTACATTTCATCAAGATTTCTCACCATTTGTATTATATTTTAATTTGTATTTCGATTTATAATGCTGTGTTTCTTAAGATGCGCTCAGATACAAATACAACATTATTTTGATATATTTTGCACTAAAAATACTACTGTACTGTTAAAAAGTCATTAAATTATCACAAATAAATTTTATATGACTGATTAAGGCTCTTAAAAGCAAATATAAAAATCGTTAGTTAATGCTAGTTGTCAGTAAATTAATTCGGAAATTTGAAATCTACACAAGAGTATTTATGAAGGAGCACAAGCAGGGGAAGTTTAATCAAATTTGTAGAAGAGTTTAACTTTGTTTGCCTTAACACTTATTGTTCTAAATTAAGATCCTAGGTTTATAATCGTAATAAAAAGCAGAAGTTTCTAAGCCAATTCAAGTCGGTCATAATAAACTATAAAAGTTATTCTGCGGTAAAAATAGTTGTTGTACATTTAGAAAACAAAAGGTGAGGATGATGTAGTCATGGTGGTAAACACGTTGACTACAAATCTACTTGGCCAGAGTTCAAAGCCTGCGGCAGTCGGAAAATAAATTGATTTTGTTTAATGGTATATATTTGAGATGTGCTCAAAAAGTCTTCTTTGCTTCTATTCATACTCTTTACTATTAAATTGTTCTCTTCACACAATGAAAAAACATGATCGAGGTAACCATACTCTTAGAGCAACATATTATGGTTGCTAACAAAACATAGCATTGTTACATTTGCAACCATATTGTTGTCTTGCAAAAAATAACATTCTAAAGTATAAACATAATTATGTTCAAATATAAACATTAACGGTCTTATTCACAAAAATTTCTTATTGTAAGCTTAATGTGTACTTTAGTTATTAAACACTTTTTGTTTTATTAACCATTAATAAGAATTTTTATTCACAAACGTTTAATAATGCAAAATTAACTATTAAACGGTTTTTATAGAATTGTAGTTTTATGTTGGCAACATCATGTAATATTATATGTAAATTTACGTTTACTGATGCATACAACAATGAACCAAATACCTGAATAATGTTTTTTTAATTGAAAGAGAATCATTAAATCAGCAATAATATTATTTGACATAACTTTAATTATCATTATTTTATTATTATTTATTGTTTTATATCAGATAAAACTTTAAAATAATACAAAAAATGGTGTTAAACCTTTTTTATAAAATGATTCGGTGAACGAGTACTGGCATTACTGTTTGTACATCACTATATTATTTCGTTTATTATGATACAAATTTGTGAACTTTTTATTTATTATTTTTATTTTCAAATAAATAAAATGCAATGCTTTAATTATGAAAGAACAATTAATTAAATTATGATATTTTCTCTATTCTAAACATATTTTCTCCAAATATTAATAGTTAATTTGATATTTATTACCTGGAAACGTATCGTTTTCTTTAATTGCAATATTGTGCAAAACAATGCAAAAAGTGATAACTAAATTTTTTGCATTTAAACCCTAATTGTAAGTCCACCTAATAAACCACGAAAACGTTGCTTCCAAGCCCCAAAATAACTTGTATTTGATTTCATTTGCATTTTGTGGTCTTAAATGGTGTAACGAAAATACATATAGTTGTAATTTATACCCGGAGTTACCTAACAAGCGTCCTCTTAAATCTCCATTTTTTAATGTTGCTGACTTATTAAAAATTCGGCAATGATACCTACTGCCTCTCCATCTTGCCACTGAACCTAAAACGTGTTTCGTAAGTATCTAAAACTATTCGCCTCGCCTACTTGCCTCTCTTCGGCCCCAACAACGCACAGCCACAAAAACCTGTAACTTGGCTGAATTTCCACAGCCTCTTTTGTCCAATTCTATCTCATTCTTGGCCATGTTTATAATTTTTTGAGCCGTTTCCTTATTGAACCTGTATCTTGAATTAAATAGATGATTAGGTGGTTGAAACGGATCACTTCTCCTATCAAAAGTTTTAGGATGTTTTGACATTTTGGGCAAGAGTATCTGCAATAATTTTCCATTTTATGAAATATTTGCATTTATATTTAAGTATGATTTAAAAGCTTACCTATTGTAGAAATTAAATTTGTTATATTCGTTGTATTTTTTTATTAATAGTTTTTCACTCTTTTTCAGTAAAAACTTTTACGGGAAAAATGCTTTTCAAAACTTATTAAAGGTTTAAAGAAGGGTACCTGCTACATTAAATATTTGAAATTTATTAATGATTAATAACAGCGTAATATTGCTATTAAGCATTTGTGAATACTACTTTAGCGTTTTTTTCTTATTAACCTCTTATTAAGCAGTTTAAAATTTTTGTGAATAAGACAGTAAATGTTTAAAATTTTCCAAATATAAAAAACTTAATTATGATTGTTTTATTCATTAACGATTTGTCAAAAATTATTTAGAAACATAAATTAAAAAAAAAAAACAATCAATTATTTGTTTATAATAACGCTTAGATCATAAACAACAAGAATCAGTTAGTATATAGGCCCAAAATAAATGATTTCAAAATTGTGTTCTAGTACAAAATAAAGATGTATATGCTTACAATACATACATATTTATTTCAAATTCTTTAAACGTTTTGGTTTCCTTTTTATTTGTTTTCATATTTTGATTTGTTTTCATATTTTGCATATTATTTTCATTATTTATTTTGTACATAAATTTTTATATTTTTCTCTTTCTCCAACATTTAAAAACAATTTCAAGTTTTAGGTACAAGAAAAATTACTAAACTGTCAAGAACAAAAACAAAATATTTTTTAGCGCAAACATTATTCTGTTGCTTTAAACCATTCTTTGATTAATAATAACATATTATGGTTAAATATTTTATATTATTTTTAAAAAGTTATAAACATTTGTTTGTGGTTGAAATTTTTTAAAGTTAAAGCCAACCATTTTACATTTTTGTGCACAGTAACCATATAATCGTTAAAATTTAACAAAAAATGTTTATCGTGACTAAAGTTTTGCTGAAAACAACTATAATTGGTTCTCCGCAACTATATATTTTTACAAAGAACATAATATGGTTATTGTGACCATATCACAGCCATGTTTTGCTTTTGAAATATGAGTACACTAATATTACTGTACTCATTTAACAAAAGCATTCTACACTATTTATTCATTAAAATAATTTCAAACAAAATTGCCTTTAAAAAAATCGAAGTTTCTTCTCGTAACAAATACTAACGCAATTGACAAGTGTAACTCCAAGTATTGTACAATATTTTCGTTGTACTCTTAAGACTATTGCACTATTGCACAACAAACTTGTGTGGGCTTGTTTATTTTTCCCTTATGTTTACTATGTGCACTAAATTTCTCTGACAGGTACAGTCAATATTTGCTTTGGAAAAAGAGACAATATTGTACACTTTTATATGGCTTTCGCTCATCTCTAGTATATATACATATTTAGAATTAATGTTATAATATGTAGCCTCCCTCGTCGGTGCTATGAAGCATAGTCTGCAGGAAACTAATAAAATGGCTACATCTTTCCCTTTTCACCACTTGTCTTATCACCCATCTATCTCTTTCCTAAAGAAGTAGCACGGTTACAAAAATAACTAAATAGGTATTATTGCCTAAAGAAGTAGCACTACTTTAAAAAATATAACAAGTAAGAGTTCTATGTTCGGCTATGTCGAATCTTATATACTCTTCACCATCTATATAAATCTAGTTTTGTGAAAATATCAAAAGAGTAAATATTGGAGTGACAGATTATTAAAAAATAAAAAAAAGACTTGTTACTGCATATATATAATTTTACATAAAAATGCCATCGGCTTCTAATGGGCTAAGAATTTTTTTTTAAATTATAGTATTTCCTTAAAGATCTCTTCAAAACTTTTGAAATGGTACTCATATTGCTATTTTAAAAAATTTTTAAATTTCAGAGCCCCGTAACTCGGAAAATTTGGGCCAGCGCCAATTTATTTACTTGATATTATTTTTTATTTCTTACTTCTCTAACGCCCGATACATTTAGTTTTTTTTTATTGGAGTTACTTTGTTGTTCCAGATGACATGAAAAAATTAGAGGTAGGCGGGGTGTTTTGTCTGTTGCCTCGGAGGACATGGACCGATCATTCTGATTTCCAATTGCACCTCTTTCAACACTATATCTGATAGATTGACATATTTATTTTTTTTTTTATGAAATCAAGTTTGCCTCTGCAAACACTAACACGGAAGAACAGACGGACATTACTCCATCGACTTCGCTATGCATTAGAACTCGAAATATATATACTTTTTAGAGTCGAAAATGGATATTGCAGAAAATACACATGGACTGACAAACTTATATATACTCTTTTTCCACTTTTTGTTAATACATAAATATATAAAAACAAAAACAAAAAAAAAAATACACAGTACTACAAGAAGTTAAATATATGTGTCGATTAATAACGAGAACTAATAAAAAAGCTTTGGCTTGTGAGTGAACTTCGTCTTAACAAATTAATATTAATTGATTATGAATATATCTCGTGCTTTGAGTTATCAAATTAGTTGTTAGATTGATGCAAAGAATGCTGATGACGGAAGAAGCGATCCAGAAAATTTTACATAGCATGCTGTTAGTGTCCAATTTTTCCTGTTTTCTTTAAAAATGAACACAATAAATTAAGATTATTCATATTTTATGTTTTTCCTACTTAAAAAAATGCCTTTCATTGTATGGGATAATTGCATTCCATAATCGAACAACTTTCAACTGAAAAGATTTTTTCATAATCAACAAGTTATAAATAGGAACTCTAAGTGAGGTTGTTCTCATAGAATTTAAAAAGTTCAATCTGGTAGCTAAATATGTAGGAGAGCTAAACTTAACCGTTTTGTTTATAAATATACTTTAATATTATACAGTATCAAGGGCATTAGCAATGCATGTGCGATTTTCTTCCTTATTTTACGCGGAAAATGGTGGCAACTTCCATATAATCTTCTTAAGGTAAATATTACTCTAGAAATAAGATAATGTATATGATTATCGAAACGTAATCTGTAGTCAGTTTAAATTTCTAATACGATACAAAGCACAATAGTTTTCCATTAGCAATAATTCTAGGCGCACGCAGAAAAAAAACATGGTTGTGATATGGGCACAATAACCATATTACATTTTTTGTAACAATGCAAAGTTGCGGAGAACCAATTACAGTTGTTTTCACCAAAACCATAATATATAATACTTAATCAAAGTATGGTTAAAAGCAACAGAATAATGTTTACACTAAAAAATATTTTGTTATAGTTCCTGACAGTTTAATAATTTTTCTGGTAGCTAAAATTTGAAATTGTTTTTTATTGCTAGAGAAAGTAACAAAAAAAATTATGTACAAAATAAATAATAAAAATATTATGCATAGATGAAAACAAATAAAAAAAAGAACCAAAACATTTAAAAAAAAGTAGAAATAAATATATATGTATGTATTGTAACCATATACATTTTTAGTTTTGTGTTTGAAGCACAATTGTGAAATCATTTATTTAGGCTTATAAACTATATTTTTATATAACTGATTCTTGTAGCCTGTAAGCGTTATTATAAGCAAATAATTGATTTTGTTGTGAATTTATGTTTTTAAAAAATTTTTATTAAAAATCGTTAATGAAAAAATCAATAATAACTAAGTCTTTTATACTCGTATCATGAAAATTTTGCTCTTACGAGACTTTATTATCATTTAATTATATAAAACTTGACATTTTAATTTAACCATTCAATGTTTATATTTGAACATAATTATGTTTATACTTTAGAATGTTATTGTTGTGCTAGACAACAATATAGTTGTAAATATAACAATACTATGTTTTGTTAGCAACCATATAATGCAATCATAATATGTTGCTCTTAGATTATGGTTACTTCAACCATGTTTTTTCTTTGCGTACGTTATTGTAGTATCAATAACACCAAATAGCATTGCTTTGGACTTTTGGGTATTTAAAAGAACAAAATTGTCAACACACCAAATTTCTATCTTACTCAAATTCATGTTAATAACAACCTCTAACTCAAGATAAAAATTTATATTTACTAAAAAGTTTGTTTAGTAAAATTTAATGAGATTTAGACTTAAATGCACTACTTAAATTAAGACTAATTAAAGAAACTAGTTTTCTTTGGTCAACGGCTACTCTAACTCCTTCAAACATTTCTAATACTAAAGCAGACGTGCTGTGACGCTTTCAAAAACCAGATTGATATTCCGAAAAAATTTCTTATTTGATATATATTTTATTATCTGCGCATTTATTAAAATCTCTAATATCGATATTAATACCGATACAATATTTATTGGTCGGTAATCCGAATATAGTAAATGATTTTTTACTTTAGCAACTTTAACAAATCTAGAACATTTTCATATATCGGGATGCTCAGAGGTGGTTAAAATTAAATTAAAAATATGAGTCAAATAAGTCGATACCAGAAAAAATTGATATGCCGTCAGCGCCAATGCTTTTATATTCGATACTTGTAAGAGCTTCAAAGACTTCAGTTGTTGTTACATTTCTAATAGTAAAGCCATCGTTTTAATTTTTTCTTTCCATTCGACATTAATACTGTTATAATCCCGTATCATTAATAAATCAGCTCTCTTTGATAGGTTTATATTGTGTGAAATATAAATAGCTGCATGATATGAATTTAGCGCAGGTATTTGAAATTGACCCTTTACAATCACTGATTCCAATTTTGAAACTAAGAAATAATCAATTAAAGAACAAGTTGCATAACGTGTGCTATAGTGTGTTAGTATACTATTGGAACTAGTGATAAATTTTTTGAAGATAAAAAACTTCTTATTATTTTACTACCAGTGTTAAAAAAAACACTAAAAACAGAGTTCTGTACCAAATTTTATTAAGTTCAGTACACAAATGCATTTTGTTAAAAAAAATACAAAATCCATAAATATTTTCTTAACGTTTATGTATGCGTACGCAAACAAAATGCCGGACACAACGATTGTAGGCTGATTATCACAAACACTACGATAACGAACTGATCTTTATTTTAGTGTTCTTTTTTTGTTTGTGTACTGATCCTAAAGAGTTCACTAAATAAACTTTCGTGTTCTTTAAAGTATTTTTTTGTGAACTTTAGCGTACTTTTTAGTGATCTTTAGTGTTTTATATAGTGATCTTGCTTGTAAATTATTTTTGTGTTCTTTGTACACTATTGTCATAGCATGACAACATTGAAAGAAGTTCTAAAGTTTATTTAATTTATATTGTATCAAAATTTCAACATTTAATATGATTTATCGATGAAATTAATTATTTAAAATAAAGAATATGTTAATAAATTGAATTATAAATTCTTTTTTTTATAAAACGAATATAGAAATAGGTATAAATAAAAGCTAAATAAGATAACGAAAAAAATATATTATAAATAGATTGATAGGTATTATTTTTGGTAATTTTAATTTTTTTGCAATGTAAAAATCAGTAAAAAAAAACATTACTGAATGAAAAAGGTTTGGAAAAACCAATTGTCAATTTATGGAGTTTAAAATATGCAAAATGCTTTTACTGCAGTATAAAGAGTGTTGAAACAAATAATTTTAGTAGCAGGTAAACATATTTTTTACATCTGATAATAACCAAGGTTATCTAATGGGCTAATTTAACGAGCTTTTAGTATTTTTTATTCTTTAATGTACAGATTTTTTTTAAGGGGAGACAAATATAACCAGATTAATAAAGCGGTGACTTTGTTACAACACGGTCTAGGACGGTTTGTAATTTGTAAGTTAAAACACCAAAAGTTGGGAGATTTAATTGCCTTCAAGTTAGTAATCTATTTTGAAGGTACTTTTGGTTTCTCTACTCTAAGTCTGGTTTTGAAACGTATTTTTATACCCTTCACCACAGGTTTGTCTAAGTTTGTCATTTCGTTAGTAATTTTTACAATATCTATATCCGGGCCCATAAAGTGTGTATGTTCAGAGTCCTTATAGATAGCGAAGCCGATTCAGCGATGTCTGCCTGTCCGTTCGTGTTACTGGCAAGGCATTAAACGATCTAGAACAAATTTAAGTACGCTAATCGATCAGACATAGTTTCGAAAATTTTGCTGTTGAAAATCAGCACGATCGGACCATGTGTTTCGTGTCAGTGGACTGCCTTTAATTTTTCCATATCATTTGCAACAATAAAGTAACTCCAATCAAAAAAATAAATATATGGGGCGATAGTGATTTAATATTTTTCGAATTATGGGCTTCTAAACTTTTCATAAAAAAGTAAGATTGTGCATCATACTTTTTAAGATATCAATATGGGTATCATTTGAAGGCTTTTAAATAGATCTTCCAGGAAATACTAAAATTAAAAAAAAAAAAACGCTTAGTCCATTAAGAACCGATGACATTTTTATGTATAATTATTTATAGTACTTAATTTTTTTCTTATATGCTCTGTTATCTCAATACTTCTTTTGATGATTTGAGTTACTTCACTAAACTAGATATGCATTATACCCTTCACCACAAAATGTTTGCCATTCCGTGTGTAATTTCTACAATATCCATTTTCGAACCCATAAAGTTTATATATTCTGACTTCTTATGCATAGCGAAGTCGATTGAGCGATGTCCGTATATTCGTCGTGTTAGTGTTTACAAAAAAAAAAAAAAAAAAAAAAATTGTCAATCGATCAGATATATCGTCGAAAGAGGTGCTATTGAAAATCACCATGATTGATCCATGTTCTTCGAGGCAGCAGGCACAACACCACGCGTTCCTCTAATTTTTTCATGTCATTTGGAACAATAAAGTAACTCCAATCAAAAAAATAAATATATGGGGCGATAGAGAATTAAAAAATAAGAAAAAGCGTTAAGTAAAAAAATTGGCACTCACTCATATTTTTCGACCATGGGGGCTCTGAAATTTTCAAATTTTTAAAAATATCAATATGGGTATTATTTTAAGGCTTTTAAAGTTATCTTTAATTACGTACCAAAATTTTTTTTCAAAAATGCTCAATCCATTAGGAGCGTATGTCATTTTTATCTAAAATTATATATATGCAGTACCAATTTTCTTTATTATTTAATTCCATGCCACACCAATATTTGCTTTTTTGATTGGAGTTACTTAACTAAAGTAGATTTACATAGATGATGAAGGGTTTATAAGATTCGGCATACACGAATATATCACTCTTACTTGTTTTAAATAGAATTAAGACATCATTTGTAAAAAAAATTTAACCAAACAGCAACACTGGTGTGTACGTAATGTATTTCGGTCAAATACTACATACAGTTTTGAATTCAATTTGGAAATCGTAAAGTTTTAGTTGCTTTGTGTATTAAGCGAATACGAGATAAGATCCTCGGTGTGAAAATCTAATAAAAATTATTATGAAAACAAACCAGTTCGAAAAATATTTCTTCCGCGTGTTCTTGTTATGTTTTAAACAATGAATGGCAACATATTTTAATACATTTTATTTGGTTTGTGTATTTGATATTGACACCATCTGTTGTCCGGTTGATCATATTAACTCAGGTACGCGAACCTAGCGACAAAAAAATAGCGTCTTTTTCGGGGATTAAAAGAAAAAAACGGGAAGTAAAATTTACCGGGATTGGGTATTTTTAATTAAAAAATATAATTAGTATATTATACCATGTTTCCACGGTTACTTAAAACACTGGTTTTGCTCTCTATTCAAATAACATGTTTCGCCATACAAAATATTGAGAGCAAAATAGCTCAATTTATCTTGTTTTATTTTTAAATACCTCACGAAACACAAAAAAACTACTATCATCTCTAATATTTATCGACCGTTCATCCGCACTAAAATATAAACAAAACGAAAACAAACAAAAGTATAAATTATATTATCATAAAGATCACGCTTTAAAAAAAATTATTATGTCCAGGAGGATGGCCACCAAACTTAAATTTCTTGAGGGGTCGAAGATGTGTTTCGAGGCGCTGAAAGATGTACAAAGGCGACATGGTAATATTTTGAACCAGCTTTATCATCTTAATATGTTTTTCTACTCAGAAAGATTGACATGGAAAATAGTAAGTTTTCTTTTTGAACATTTTTTAAATACTTACGAATGATTTTATAAAACAACTTTAGGACCGAAGTCAATCATTCTGGGAAATTGATTGCCAAAAAGGTGATAATGTTTTCTTTAAGAATAACTTTAGGATGAATCGAAGCACCTTTTATAAATTATGTGGTTTGCTACCTGCAATGCGAAAAATTGATACTAATATGCGAGAGGCCATCCCACTAGAAAAAAGGGATGCAATTAGTTTATACGCATTGGGCTCTTCTGCAGAGTACCGAACAATTGCAAACATGTTCGGCGTAGGAAAAGCGACCGTTTGTAAAATTCTTTTAAATTTTTGTGGAGAAGTGTGGAGAGTTTTGGCGCCAATATATTTGAAAAATTTTCCAATAACGAGAGGAAAAATTGAGGAGTTGACAAAAGAGTTTGATGTTCTTGGATATCCTCAATGCATGGGTGCCCTTGGTAAGTCGCTTCTATCGTCATAAAGATTGTTCAATTTTTGCTTATGTACTTATGTCAATTATTCATAGACGGGTGCTACATTGAAAGTCACCCACATCATGAAGACGCTATAGACTACTACAACTATAAAGGGTGGTATTCAATTGTACTTTTAGCGTTAGGTAAGGTAACAACAGAATAAAATTCAAAACAATTATTTAAATCTCTCTTTCTTAAAGATGTCGTTTCATTTATGTAAATTGTGGCAGCCCACGTCGTTGTAATGATTCCCGAATATTTCAAGAATCTTCTCTGGAAAAAGAGCTGGATCAATGCAAACTTTTGGACGATATGAAAAGGAATATTTCAGGCATAATTGGAGATTCCACATTTCGGCTTAATGAAAAATTAATGAAGCCTTTTCCTTTTCATGTGTCACAAAGCTATCAACAAAAGTGCTTTAATTATGCATTGTCAAGATCGCGAAGGGTGGTGGAAAATGCTTTTGGACACCTGAAAGCTCGGTTTATACGCATTGGAAAAGGCGTAGATAATGCTATTACAAATGCTAATGTCATAATTTTATCTTGCTGTGCTCTCCATAATTTTCTTATTGAAAATAATGATACAATAAATGAAGTTTGGTTGGCTTCTCTAGCAGTTGCAGAACAAAATCGGTCGAATCCCGAATACCTTGTGACTCTGTCGGATCATAACCAAAACTCGGAAAGAAAAAGGCAAGCGTTATCGGAATATTTATGTTAGTTTTATTTCAAAGAAAAACATTTTTAAACTAAACAAAAAATAACATTTCATAATTAATGACAAAAAATATAGCAAAACGAGATAAAAAATCTAAATAAGTCTTATTTTATATCACTTTAATTCAAAATAGATCCAGAAGTAACTGAGTTATGGAGGCACAAATATAAAAAAACCCCAAGATTCACTCGAATTGATAACCTCCTTATTTTTTTGAAGTCGGCTAAAAAGTAGGAATTCATGATATTTGTTTCTACGTTTAATGATCGCATATTAAATATCTCATAGTAGTTTTAAAAGTTTTTGTATTTTGAACATTACCACAGTCATATACAGTTATACATGAATAGTTTTTGATATTATGTGATTGTATCCCAACAAAATTATTACAACAATATAAATGTGATATGGTATCAAAGCAGGTAGAACATGATATCGAAATCTGACCTTATTAATATCTCCAGGAACGTGCAACTACGAGGTCGCCTATATTATGGCTGGATATTGCCGTAGTTCTGGAAGCCTACTATGCATGCAGAGTTACGTTCCAACAGACTTCTTCATACACTCTGCCAAAGCACCTTTAAGTTATTGCCCATATAATCGCAAAGCCATTATAAGACGAACTGTCATCAGAACTGAAAGCAAAGGCAACATGATCTTTCATTTAGCTTATCGGTCATTTTTACCTTAAAGTATACTTTTAATATGGAATAATTACTTATCCGTCCGATAAAATCCTAACTTTAGTTACAGATAATTTATAATAACGGCTGTTTACCTGGATGCTGCTGTCTGCTGGAGGTTGTTTTAAGGAATTAAGACACAAAATGCGTTGTTGGGTAGTTTCTCTTTCAATTTTTATTTGTAAATTTCACTTTAAATTACGTACAAGATATTTTGTTTTACTTAGCGTAGAAATTTGGAGTTTTCTGAAATGGTCCACCTTTGTTGTCCACTTTGTGGATTTGCGGTTGCAATCTTCTTTTTATTTTTAGCTTGGCGGCTTTCACAAAAAAAAAGGGGGATGTTTTTTTTGATTGAGCGTGAGATGAATAAGTAATAAGATCAAGCTTTTTTCCGAGCCAAGCAAAAATAACGCCGATCGAGCACTTGCCGGCTCACCAAATGGAACAAGAAGACCGCAGGTGTGAATTCGCCGCAATTGTGTTCCCACATGCCAGGACATAAAACATGACTGGAACAGACAACGGCCCTTAATATTATTATTAATATTTGAAAAGAGGTCTTAATATATTGTATTTCAAAATCATGGCTTGCACTTGTATTTGGATTAAATATAATAACTTGGAAAGTACGGCAATGCCATACATAGAAAAACTATTGCTTTTGGCATAAAACTGTAAACCAAAAAATTTTAATCTGCCCGATAGAATCCTACTTTAGCTATTAGTTAGTTATGAAAACGGCTTTAAAAAAATTAATCTATAGGAAGAAGTGCTTTATCTGTTTTGTGAATTCGTAACAAAGCTGATTATTATTATTTTTTTTGCTAAAGTATTTAAAAATTATCACGATACATTTACATTTAATCTAATCCATGCGGCTCTAAAGCTAGTTGGTTGAGCGGATTGGTGTATACTTCCTATTAACTAAAAAGTTTTATTCTTGAGGAAAAAGATAAAAAACCCCATGTTTAAAAACCAAAAAGGTAAAAATTTATTTATGCGAATCAATTAAACTTTAAAGCTGATAAAGCAATACACAAAGTTTCTGAAGCAATAAAAAATTCACAAATGATAAGAACAACTTAAAGTTATGATATAAAAAGCGTTAAATAATTAAAACTTTCAGTATTTTTTAGCCAATTTCAAAGAAGTAACGATGGAAAAAATAATTTTATTTTTATGTACTGTTCTGCTTATTGCAAAAGGAGATGTAAGTACAATTTCTATATTGTTACTTTAGTGTCTGTTTAAATCGATTCGAAAAACTGAACTGACAGATTTTAATACGCTGAAATAATACTCTCTACAGATCGACAAAGGAAACGTCACTTTTTTGCCAGCTAATTTAGTAATTCAAGCTGAACATCAATATTTGAAGACATTACAAAACTATGATACACGATTGGAATGCTTAAGGAAAAATTACATGGAAATTGTAGGAAAAAATATTGGTCAAATTGACAGACTTGCTGACAGTATAGCCCTAATAGAAGAAAGTTTAAATCCTAAAAAAAATAAAAACGATTTTAATAAACATTGCTTTACAAAATATAGTTCTTTAATACCAACCAAATACCAGATAACCAAAAATATTACAAATTGTATGCTTGAAGCCAAAACAGAATTTACTGATTTGTTGAACAGCCTTTTTCAAATAAGAAACTCCTTCCATAGCTATTATACAATTGACTTCCAGAATGATATTAAAAATTGTGGCGAAAAATATGTTAATACAACAGCAAATTATTCACTTTGTATTACTTCGGCTGTAAGTACTATACATACATACATACATACATACATACATACATACATACATACATACATATATACATACTATATAAATACTCGTATACATACTTACATACATTTATATATATATATATATGTAAATATTATTTTGCTTTTTAGGCAACCAATTTTAACTCGTATGATATTAGTAATAAAAACACCTTTAACAACCAAATGAAAGAAGCCGAATATGCCACTAGGACAAACATCAAAAGAGTTGGAGATTGCAGTTACACAGTTCAAGCCCGAGTACATTCAACCCTTGCTGAAATTAATTATTTTATAACTAACTGTTTTGAAGGAAGAGATGAATGTAAACCGTGTGCTAAGGGTTTTATTTGCCCATCCATCTATGATATGCAAGTGGATTACGAAACGGAATGGATTTCAAGTTCCCATTTAGGACTTAAAAATTACGATGATTGTTTGATATTAAGAGTCAAAAACCACACATAATTAAAGAATCCAAAGTATTTTTATTAAGAAAAAGAAAATAATTAGAAAATTCGTTAATAAAAGAGATAAACGCGGCGACAAGGCAAAGATTACTTTTTTTTGTTTTTCTCTCGTTAAGTACTTAATGAATATATATGTATATACAGTTCACTCACGGTAACGTGAACACCGCCTAACGTGAATAAACTCGGAAAGCTCTTTACCGTGAAAAATTTTTTTTTGCACTTTATATGTTTTTTAATCTTGTAGATATCACTAAAGTACATTCAGTTAGGGAATCCCTTTATATAAAAAATGTGTGCATCCCTTAAATTAATATTTTTTGTTTGGCAACAAAATTTTTATTTTATTATTTTAAGTTTTTTTTTGTAAGCAAAGTAGTGAATCAGTCGGCATGAGTGTTAAAAAATCGGCCCGGTTCTTACCTCTGATAAGGTGAATTTCTTTTTAGAGAAGAAACTTGCCAATGAAGGCACAATTACTTATCGACAGCGCTCCCTTTCATCCAAGCGAATCTGAATTAAAAACTGAAGATGAAAACATAATTGCCATGTTTATGCCACCAAAAGTCACCTCCCTCAACAAATCAATGGATCAAAATGTTATTAAAATAAAGAAATTATAATAGATTAACAGCTTGTTAGCCTTGATAGCAGCTAAAAACTCTGATTTGCTTGAGTCAATGATAAATCTAAATTTGAAAGATGCTATCACCCTTTTATTTGCCGCATGGGATCGGGCCAGCACATAAACTCTTGCTAATTGCAGGATAAATATTTTAAGTTTAGTTAGAAACCCTAAATATAACATTTGAACAAAACGAAGAAAGTGGCGGCGATTATTATATTGCCGATCCCCTTAAAAAAAATGGCCGTAAGGCAATTGAAATTTTTAACAAAGCATAGAGACATGAGTGTACTTCGAAGCTCAAGGGAGAAAGCATTATTTCAGCTATTTAAAAAAAAAACAGCAAAAAAAGATAACGAATTTCTTAAATGCATAAATGTTACTAATAAGATTTATCTGTAATTTAATTTTATCTCATTGAATATATTCTCGAGATCTCGTTTTGTAATGAATTTTAATTGAAATTTTTTATTTTATTTTAATAATGCAAATAATAATAAAATAATTTCACATTTAAAACAAATACATATTTATTTTGTTCTTAAGATTCGACATTCGCTCGCGTGAATAATTTCGCTAACATGAACTCGCTTGGTTTTTATTAGTTTACGTTACCGCGAGTGCACTGTATATAAATTTAACCAAAAATCGTGAAAGCACAAAACGCTTCTTTCGGTTTGATTTCTTTGAACTATTTATTCTAGAAATTAAGGAACTACAATTTATGAACTACAATTTCTTTAGCTGGCGATTTCAATCGCTTATTTCTCGTATTCATTTTTGGTAAAAAAAATCGTTGTGACAATATGCGTTCTCCTTTTAAAACTGGTTCTGTAAGTTCGTTCATGCTCTTTAGTACTTTTACTTGCAAGGCCTTAGCACAGTTCAAGTGTATTTAACTATGTAATTATTGAGCCTATCTCTGGTAACTTCTTAGTAGTCTAATACAATAAGCTACCGAGAAACTTGAGCTTTCAAAACTCTGTGCCTATTTAAGGTTAAAATATATCGTAATCTGATTTTAAGAGCGTTCAGATATGCAGCTAGCAAATTATTTGAAAAAGCGGAAAATAACACAATAAATACTCATGAATCAAGAAAACAAGATTGCGCACTCAGCCTGCGCATCTACGTCATCATAGAATGAAAACAGGTATTTGTGGTAAGAAGTGTAAAACAAAACTGGAAATAACTACACAACCATTTAGGTTGCATCGACTTAAGTTTGGGCTTAAAGCTATTTAAAAGAAAACTATTTTGGGTTACCAAAGTTTTAATTTTTGGCTTATATAAAAATTCGCATAAAAATGTATTAGTTATTGTAAATTAATGTTTCTATGAAAGAAATATATAATAACTATTACCGACTTTAATACTAAATAACTAAAAGTAAAATAACCTTTTTAATGCAGCAAAATTTGTTTTTCTTAAATAAAATTAAAACTAAAATGTTTAAAATTTAATTTAATTTTTATTTTATAAAATTTTCTTTTTTCTGGATATGCTGTTGTTGTCTTTAAGCTCATAAATATATATTTGCTCTACTTCTTCATCACATTTATTATGATCAGCCTGTTTAATTAAATCTTATTAAGATTTTTTTTTAATGGTTGCCCGTTTTGAAAGAGCTTATTTTACATGCTTTTGAATTGTTTTTATTATCACGTTTATTAACTGTACATTTTATTTTTAATAAAATTGTCGCGGTTTTTATTTCAATTTGTTGCACTTTCGACACATAAATTTACTTTTTTTACAAAAAATATTCTATATCTACGTCACACTGTGTCACGGGGGTGGCCAAAAATGGTTAAAGTCAGAAAATTAGAATTTAAACGATTTTTTTTTATTATTTTTAAAAACACTCTTTCTTCTTAAAATGTTTAAAAGTTTTAAAGTTATAGTGGTTCAAAGTTAAGGTTTATGTACGGCATACGAAATTTACGGGAAAATCACAAATTTTATGTTTATTTGTAGTACTAAGGGCCAGTTTTTGACTTCGTATTTAAATGTCATTTATATTTAAGTTCTATTTAAGTACAAAATTCAGTTTTTCAATGCACACTTAAATGAAACTTAAATGACCAATCTTGCGCATTTAAAGTCCATGTAAATAATACAGTTTTACCATATGGTTATGGCATTTTTTGTTGTTGTTTCACAAAACAACATTTTATAATGAAAATAGTTATCAAAAACTTAAATTAATAAATAAAATAAGTTTAGGTAGTTAATACTTGAGTATTGCTGGTATTTTTTTTTTAAATATTTCAAATATTTTTAACAAAATTTGAAATTCATTGTGTTTGTTAGCAGCTGTTTTGCATAAACAATGGAGATTTATTTTGATATTTCGTAATGCTGCCATATTTTTGTGGTATTTAAACTAGAACTGAAATTAGGACTGAAAAAATTAAACTGCATTTAAATACAACTTAAATTTAAATGAAAATTAACTAAATGCGTATTTAAATACGAACTCAAAAATTGGCCCTAAGTATTTAAGTATTTGAATGTAACGGCTACCAAAATTTGTAACAGGGTTGTAATTAAAATACAGGTTTACAGTTACAGTTATAATTACAATACAGGTTTTGCTTACAAATATTGGTTATATGTCAGATACCGTTAGAAAAAAGATAGCAGTAAGGCATTGTCAAGATTTTTAAGTAACCGCGAACTATCGTAGAGATTTTTTTAATTTTGTAGCTACAAGTACTTATGTATTTTTATATATTTAAAGTTCATCTACCCGATATTGCCCGAATTTTTTTTGTGATTATTTTTTAGTTTCAACCTCGTTACGGATTCGTATTATTTTTTAAACGTGGCTAAAGATAAAGCGAAACAGACCCTGCGAAGTTATGCGTTATGTTAAGGATTTTGTAAAAAATCATTTTAAACGAGTATTATTAGAAAGGGAGCAACAGAAAATAAGGCTTACTTTTTTAAATGTCTAATAATTGGTCTAAATATTATCGCATAGGAGATAAATTTGAAATTGAGTTGGGTGAGTGGCTACATAGCGAATTAGTTGGTGAATTCATTTGTTATGTAAAGTTTTGGTTTTTCAATAAAACTAAATTATGTTACACCATATTAGGAAGCAAATAAAAGTGGTAGAGGCCGACCGAATGTTTTTTATGAGGAGGCGAGGGGAAGAACTTGTTGCTTGCAATTATTTTTTAATTCTCGGAGATACATACTTCGATTAACTAGATTTACATAAATGGTGAAGGGTATATAAGATTCGGCATAGCCGAAGAAAGCACTCTTACTTGTTGTTTTTTCCACTTGGTTCATTCAGTGGGTGTGGCATCAGCGTAAAGTAAATTAATAGTAAAATAAAAATCAATGGAAAATCAAAAGTGGGTTGGTGGCGATAAGTTTTATTTTAATGATAACTTACGCACGCTTTTTAATCAAATACAACAAAAAAAAACTTAACATTCAAAAAGCAATAAAAATAATTTCTTCCATAATATTTAGATAAAATCGGCTGATGTAATTTTATTTGTTTATTTCTCTTTTTTTTTTAATATCCGCTAGATATTATAAACTTTATATTGTACTTAGATAAAAATTTTCTTAATTGGGTCAATAGCACCCCGCTAGTGTGACGTACTAATTAAGAAATCAAATGATTCTGATACAGTTACAGTGACTTCTAAAATTTTTCATAAAAATACACTTTTTTATAGTATGGTTTATACCTCTCTTTATTATTAATTATTTTTTATCTTATTATTTTTTATATTTGTTGTTGCATGCAATTCTTTTATTTAGTATTATTTACAAAAAAAATGTTTTCGTTTTCTTATTATAACTCCCGTTATATTTGAATTTTTATGAATTTTTTTGTAACTCTATTGCAGTTAAGTTTTATCATGACCGCAAGTGTTTCTAACAAAATTAAAATATCTTTAAAAAATCTTAATAAATAATATTAAAATTATAGAAGTGATTTCAATCAATTTTGATTGAAAATTGTTATGTCAAAAGTTATTTCAACTGTGATTAAAAAACGCTAGAAACGATATGGCGTACCTTTTCGTGAAATTGCAAAAAAGCATAATGTATCTCTTGGACTTATGTCAAAGCTCCCAGGCTCACTCGATGGAGTGCTTGAATTTAAAAAATGTGGTCGTTAACCGAAGCTAAATCCCCAAACCAAAAAAAAAGTTGGTTCGACGCCTTATAGTTTTAGGAGCTGCTGTTAACGCTGTGAAGGCCATCAAAGAGCTTTAGGAGTCTCTCCAAATACACGTCAGATCTGACACGAAGATGTCTTAAAGAGTTTGGTATAAAAGCTAAAACAAAAATTTTGTCATCCAAACATCGTGCAGCCCGTTTGAAGTTTGCAACGGAGCATATAAACTGGACTACCGAGCAGTGGAAATTGGTAACACGGTCCGACGAAACTAAAATTAACCGTTTGGGGTCGCATTTGGTCCTAGTATGATCCAAAAGCTAGTATAACAGAACGTAATATTCAAAACACGTTTAAATTGATGGGGTGCAAATAAGCCTTACGATATACGGCCTTAAAGGCTTTATTTCACTTCCAATTGAGAAATAAGGCCTTTATTTCCAAAAAGGTTTTATTGCACTTTGAAAGTAAAATAAATCCGTAAAGGTCTTATTTCACTTAAATTTCTTTTTAAATGACAAAAGCATACACAAATATTAATTAAACTGCAACAATATTGAAAATCTTTGCTTTATAAAGTTTTTCTGCGACCGCTGCCATGGGAAGCGGCAGGTGGCTTCGTTGAATAAAGTTTCCCTGCGCGCGTCACACTACGGAAGATAACAATAAATTGAACAACACACGTGGCTTAGCAAATTACTGATGATCACATACTGTTATTAACAACAACAAAAAACAATAAAGGAGAAATGAAGGTCTTATTTCTCAATTGGAAGTGAAATAAAACCTTAAAGGCCTTACTTCGAAAAATCGACAGAATAATGAGAGCTGAAATTTATACAGACATTTTACGTGATTCCTATCTACCCAGCTTAGAAATTTTTGGATGTGAACCGGGTGATACGTTGTTTATGCAAGACGACCCTAAGCATAAGGCTAGGGTAACTATGAAATGGCTAGAAGACCACAATACCAGATGTATGGATTAGCCACTACAATCACCGATTTCAATTCAATTGAGAACCTATGGAATGTATTGAAAAAAAAAAAAAATTATAACTAAAAGCCAAAGTCCAAAAACCATAGAAGACCTTTGGCCTATAGTAAATAAAGAATGGTTTAAAATTGACCCACTTATTTTGCGAAATTTAATCAATAGCATGAAAAACAGGCTTCAACTTGTCATTAAAGCTAAAGGCGGTTACATTAAATACTGATATACACTTTTAAAAAATCGGATTCTACAAAATATCCGCAAGGTCACAAAAATTTTCATATAAATTAAGTAATTGAGTGTTAATTTTAGTCAATATTAAAAACTGAAAGTTTGTTTTGTTATCAATTTTTTATGTATTAGTATATAATAATTTAATTTTTAAAAGAAAAATCAAGATATGTTGTGTTAATACAAAATTATTCCAAAAAATCTTTAGTCAGTTGTTTTTATGAACAATTTTGGAAGTCACCGTATATACGGAAGTGTCTTAATTTATTTTTTAATTTTATAAGTGAAATTATATTAATTTATATAAATGAATTTAAGTGAAAATAAGTAAGTAATAGATTGAAAGGTAAGTTTTATGAAATTTTGTATGCTTTTATCCAAATCGGAGCAAAGATACGTCTGGCTTAAAAATTTCATTATTAAAAAAATTAAATTTTTTTTACTAAATTCCATTTATTTGCAGTCTTTATTAGCTGATTGTAATAAGTTTATGAGATCAATTCTATCACCTTAATGCATTTGGTTTTGTTTGAGCAGTCCTCATATGTTGTCAATTTGCTTATCAAAGATATTTTGCAAGCCAGTTTATAAAAACCTATAATATCCCTGACTCTACGTGTGTGGATATTATGTACGTGGGCGTTATGCCATGCCACCCCATAATATCTTTGAATCCAAACAAAAAACGTAATTGGGCGTCTTTTATGTACATATGTACGTGGCTTTTTTTTAAACAAAAACACCGCCATTTATTTTTGAAAGTTTTTTATACCCTTCACCACAAAAAGTGGAAAAAGGGTATATATAAGTTTGTCATTCCGTGTTTAATTTATACAATATTCATTTCCGACCCTATGAAGTATATATATTCTGATACCTTATGCATGGCGAAGTCATTAAGCGGTATCCGTCTTTCCGTCCGTGTGCCTCGGCAAACTTGATTTCACAACAAAATAAATACATATGTCAATCGACCAGATATAGTGTCGAAAGAGGTGCTATTGGAAATCAGCATGATCGGTCCATGTCTTTCGAGGCAGCAGGAAAAACACCACGCCTACCTCTAATTTTTTAATGTCATCTGGAACAATAAAGTAACTCTAATTAAAAAAATAAATATGTGGGGCTCGCCCATAATTCCGAGTTACGGGGCTCTGAAATTTCCAAATTTAAAAAAATATCAATATTGGTATCATTTTAAAGCTTTTGAAAAGATCTTTAAGAAAATACTAAAATGTTTTAAAAATGATTAACCCATTAATTTATGTAAAATGATATATGTAGCAAAATTTTTATTACTTTTTGATTCTCTATCACCCAAATATTTGCTTTTTTGTTTAAAGTTACTTCACTAAACTAGATTTACATAGATTGTGAAGGGTATATAAAATTCGGCATAGCCGAATATAGCACTCTTACTTGTTTTTTTGCTGACTGTATTAAGAATAACATAAATATTGAAAAATATAACTAAAAACTAACTATACTCGTAGAACCTTCAGTTTCACAAAAAATAAATCCATTTCAAGGCAATCATGATTGTTAGTTTAACATTTTTGTCTCAATCGATGATTTTTGAGGCAAGATCTGACAATTTTATATTTTAACGGTCTAATTATACCCTTCACCACAGGTGGCAAAGAGTGTATCTAACATTGTCATTCCGTTTGTAATTTCTACAGTATCCTTTTGCGACACCATAAAGTATAGATATTCTTAATTCTTATGCATAGCGAAGTCGATTGTGCAATGTCCGTCCGTCTGTCCGTCCGTTTTTGTGCTGAAATCAACTTTCTCCAGGAACTAAATGAGCTAAAGAAAATTTTAATACGCCAACCAACTAGATATAGTTTCGAAAATTTGCTATTGAAAGTCAGCAAGATCCGTTCAGGTCCTTCGAGGTAGCAGGCAAAAACACCATGCCTGCCTCTTATTTTTCCGCGTCTAGGAATAAAATGATACGTGATACAGTTATGTACGGAAATGTATTTATTTAGCTTTCATTTTATTATTGAAATTATGTTAATTTATAAGGGTAAATTTATATTAAGTGAAAATAAATGCGAGTTTGACGAAATTTTGAATGTTCATTGAGTTTTATCACTAAAAGGTTTGGACAAGTTTTAATCAAAATCGAAGCAAGGATATTTCTAGCTAAAAAATTTCTTTATTAAGTCATAATATCAATGGATATTGTATAGTTCTTGGAATGAACGTAGTTTCACTTATGAAAGTGCCATAATGTTTGAATTTAAAACAACAAGGGCCGGAAGCAAGAATTTTTTTATTAGGTCCAGCACTCAGGGGATGACCCCTACTCAGAACTAGGAAATCAGGATATGAGAAAGGGAAGGGGATGGAAGAAGTACTGCTAGTGGATATTTGATTTGAATCTTTGCACACTAAAAGTGATAGGAAAGACCTCCGCAGGGAGTTAATCTACATACGAACTGTTCGGCAAAAAAAACGAAATTTCTCTGTAATGTGTAGTGCGATTCACTGGCTCTTAATGTAGAGCGCGTTGCGCATATGAAATTACGCTTTTCAGTAATATACTTTTTACACCGTTTCAGAAAACTTAGGCACTTGAATACTTCTTTTGCGACTTGAATAATATGCTTGTTCCAGCGGACATCACATTGAATCTTTATGCCAAGAACATTGAGAGCTTCTGATTCCTTAATATATGTAGCAGCCATAATTACTGATGAGTGCACCAGTGATGAATGCACCAAGCCACAATTCTTTAAAAGCCTTGTAAGTATCTTAAGCCTCTTGGTATAACCAACACCGGCTGCGCTTACCAAAGATTTTTTGCAGCCACGTTATAAAAAGTTACATATTTCTTACATAGAATACCATATATTTTACCTTTAATATCCATGGTCGTTGTGACTCTATGTTGATGGGCATTATGTTCGTGGACGTTATGACATGTCGCTCCCAAAATATCTTTAAATTTAAAAGTAATATAATTGAGCGTCTTTTTAACCGACTTTAAAAAAGAAGTAGGTTTAAAATTCGTCTGAATGTTGCTTTTTTGATGTTTGTGCCCGTAGAACTCAATTATTTCTGAACCGATTTAAAAAATTTTTCCTTTATATGAAGAATTATGCTTAAATATTAGTACCGTTTAAAAAACAGCTAAAAATTTTTAAAATTATATTGACACCATGGAACATACATACATGTTTTTGACAAGACTTAAAGTTTAAACAAATTGAGTATCACTATAGCTTACAATCGCGCAAATTAAAGGGTTTCCCCACAGAAATGTTAATTGACTTATATGTGCCTAGTTTTTGAACCGTTACAGACAAATGCAAAACGTTTTCCAAAGAAAACAAGAAAAATTAGACGCTAGCAGCATACTTCGAATCTATCTACCTTATGTTATGTACGTCGTAAACATCAACTATTTAACCAACTAATCTTAATGTTAATTTGGTGAGACGAAGTTCACACACAACTTTAAGCATTTCTTTTTGTTCTTTTTGTAACTCTTGTACATTTGTAAGAGAATTCATTAAATTGGCGTGTCGTAAATCTAGACTAAGTGTAAAAACATCACATCAAAATTCACCGTGTCATATTAATTACCTCTCTTGTTTCACTACACATCTTGGCAATAAAAACAATAAATTTATGAACTAGTTTCATGAGTAATTTCTTGGTATAAGTTTGCTCTTATTTGAAGTATTACAACAAAAAGTATATACATATAAACAATTTTATTTAAACAACAAATCTGCCATATAACTACTTATTATTATCCCACCTTGCTAGCTGCTTTTACTTAGGAACTCAGCTCTGTCCACGTGATGACTATGTCACGAACTCAAAACTGTGTTTGTTTCAACAAAACCACATATGTCATTTACTATGTAAATCTAGTTTAGTGAAGTATCAATCATAAAAGCAAATATTGGGGTGACAGAGAACTAAAAAAAAAAAAAAATTATTACTGCATTTATATAATTTTATATAAAAATGACATCGCCTCTTAATGGGTTAAGCATTTTTAAACAAATTTTAGTATTTCCTTAAAGATCAATTCAAAAGCTTTAAATTGATACCAATATTGATATTTTAAAAAATTTCAAAATTTTAAAGCCCTATAACTAGGAAAATATAGGCGAGCGCCAATTTTTTTAGTTGATCTTTTTTTTATTTATTTTAATTCTCTATCGCCCCACATTTTTATTTTTTTGATTGGAGTTACTTTATTGTTCAAAATGGCATGAAAAAATTAGAGAAAAGCGTGCCGTTTTGCCTGATGACCCAAAGGACATGGACTGATCATGCTGATTTTCAATAGTACCTCTTTCGACACTATATCTGATTGATTTACATATTTATGTTTTTTTTGTGAAATCAAGTTTGCCGCGGCACTAACACGGACGGACAGACGGACACCGCATAATCGACTTCGCAATGCATAAAAAGTCAGAATATATATACTTTATCGGGTCGTAAATGGATATTGTAAAAATTACTAACGGAATGACAAACTTATATATACCCTTTTCTCACTTTTTGTGGTGAAGGGTATAAAAAGGTGATGGAATTTATTTTATCAACCCCCCACGATGAACTATTAAAAACTAATAATGATTTTGATAAAAACATACAAAATTCTATGAAACTTGCCTTACAATTAAATACTTATTTATTTTCACTAAAAGTCATTGATATAAATTTATATAATTTACTTATCAGAATCATTTGATTTCTAGATTAGTACGTCACCCTAGCGGGGTGTTATTAACCCAATTAAGAAAATTTTTTTTAAGGTACAATATAAAATTTATAATATTTAGCCAATACTTAAAAAAACGAGAAATTTACAAATAAATTTACATCAACCAAATTCTGCTAAATACTATAAAAGAAATTATTTTTATTGGTTTTTAGAATGTAAATTTTTTTTTATTTGATTGAAAAGCATGCGTAAGTTATCATTAAAATAAAATTTATTGCCACCAACCCATTTATGATTTTTCATTCATTATAATTTTATTATTAATTCACTTTAAGTTTCATTTAATTAGAAGTATATTAAATTAATTAACCTGTAGGCTTGAAAATAAGAAATAAATGCCTTTTTCTGATTCCAAGAAACCTTTAACAAAAGTTGTATGTGAAATAGTAGCTATACCCGGTGCGCTTCGCTATTTCAGTCCAGCAGCGTATAACAGTTCCTTAGGTAAAATATAACAAATTTTTACTTTGTATAAGTGGAATCACACCCACTGACTCAATCTAACCTATTTTGCCTCCATAGTCCGGCGAAGGGAGTTATATATTTTTTTTTTAAAGTTAAAGTTTACGTGTGTTATTCTTCTCTAGTCCCTTAATTATTTTTTATTTGTATTGGAGGTAACACGGCTACTATTTCAATTTGGTTTACTTTTACAAATTGGGAACCAACTGGGATAATTAAAGGATGATCAGTCTACCGGTGTAGGCAGCTATAGCTTCCCGAAAAATAAACAAACATTTCTTTATTTTGTGATTTATGTCCACTACTTTTATTTGTTATACTATTTGTTTTACTGTTAACGGTGCTCTTTGCCGTATGCTATAATGCTTAATACACATACAAAAAATATTCTTGAACCATGTCTGGCCTTAACTCCATAACTATATCTCCATCGAGAATTTGAGCAACCTTTCAATTCCAATATTTAAAGATAGGTACCAGTAAGTGTCACTATCCAGGAACAACCATACAGTATATCACTATGAAAATTTCGAATGGTAGAAAAATAAAAGAAAAAACAAAAATAGTTAATCAATGGCTACTGTGAGCTTTTTATTGCCTTGTTGCTTTATTAACTTGAACGAATCTACTAATGAGCTACATGAGAAGTAGCGAAATGGCCATATGAAAATGCTCTTCGTGCAGTAATACATTTTATTTTTTAATTTTAAATAATGAATATTTTATTATAATATTACGAAATATTTATATTAGAAGGAATTAAGCACAATTATATTAATATTCGGCTAAGCCGATTCTTATATACCCTATACCAATAAAAAAAGCAAGGTGTTACAGGGAATTAAAAATAAGAAAAAAAAACATTAAATACTAATTTTATATAAAAATGTCATCGGATCTTAATGGGTTAACATTTTTAACAAGTTTTAGTATTTACTTAAAGATCTCTTCAAACGGTTTTAAATAATATTGTCACGAATAATAAAATCTGGCAACCCCTGTAGTTGTTTCCGTACGAACGTGGTGAATAAGCTAATTCAACTAATGGTGTGTTTATAGAATAAATAAAAAACCACAAGTTAGCCAACAAAAGCTGAGCAGCCTCAATTGTTGCGTTGGAAGAGGTGCGTACTACAAACCAGGGGGTCCGAGTTCGATACCGCATGCGGGCATGCGTGCAACGAAAAAAATAATAATTGTTATAAGCAATTAGAATTAATAAACAGCAGTACAAACCTCCCGAGAGGCAAAAGGCAATTATTGTGTAAAGCCATGGCAGATAATTTAGAGGAAACGTCCAACTTAATATAAGAGCAACAGATAATTGTCAAGAAGCCCTTTATAATAAAAAGGAAGAGCAATAGCGGTTGCGCGGGGAAGTGTAACAGCATAACAACAGTGTATGGCAGACGTGTGTTGTGGCTACTAGATTGAAAGGAGATGACTGGCTTGGATAAAAGGAGTAGTGGAGATGTCTGTGGATGGTTAAGGTTACTAAACAAGGCATCGAGTAGTTCATGTCTCGCCGGAGTAACACAGTAGTGTAGCGTGGATGGCTGCGTTTGTGATGGTAACGCATGTTTAGTAAATACGAGACCAAGGGTTCACAAGACCGGTAGGATCGAGAAGTACAGCCAGAGAAAGCCATAAAGTTCGAAGACAGAATTTAGCCACAGTGGTATTTGCAATCGAAAGAATCCGTACGTTTGCCTGTCTAAAAAAAGGGAAAAACGTAACAATATCAATATGAATATCTTAGTAATTCTTGCAAAAAAAACCGACTTCAAAACAGATTTCATCTGTCGGGCTATATCGGTTCAAGACGCTACATACATTAACTTACATTAACTGTTGGGACACCTCTATATTCCATCTCCAAATTTTATACTTGTTCAACTGTTCAACAGTTAGGGCCATCCTTTAAGATCCATATTTAAATTATATACTTGTAGTAGACTTAGCAGTCAGGTCCTTTGTAAATTTGAATCGTTTATCTATAACGGTTCAACAGTTTGGCTATACATACCAGATTACATCAATATTGTAAAACTCTTTAATTTATAATATCAAATACTTATACCTCTTATTATACCAAACAAAGTGGTGGACATTCTGTCTAATCTTCAGGCGTTTGTTTATAACGGTTCAAAAGATCCGGCCATGTAAAACAAACGAAATTAATTTTGGGAACATCCTTTAATTTCTTAATTCAAATTGTATTTAAAGCGGACTTAGCAATACAGGCCTCTGGTAAGTTTCAGCTGTCCTTCTATAACGGTTAAAAAGTTCAGCCGCATACATCAAATTGCATCAACTATTGGGGTACCATTTTTCCAAATCCAAATGTTTATACTTGTTATCATAGCGTTTGTAGCAATCGAAATTCTTTCCAATTTTCAAGGGTTTGTCTAAAACGGTTCAAAAGATAGGCCCATGTAAGTAAATTTACGTTATCTATGGGGAGACCCTTTAATTTTTATGTTTATTTTGTATTCATTCTGTGCTGTTGGGAGCTACAGTGATACGCAGTTTTTACACTCTTCACCACAAAAAGTGAAAAAGGGTGTATCTAAGTTTATCAATCCGTGTGTAATTTCTACAATATCCATTCTTCTTATACAGACAAAACACGCAGTCATTAGGAACAATAAAGTAACTTCAGAAAAAAAAAAATAAATATATGGGACGATATAGAATGAAAAAATAAGAAACACCATTAAATTGGCGCTCGCCTATATTTTCCGAGTTACGTGGTCCCGATATTTAAGAATTTTTCAGGTATCAATATGAGTATAATTTTAAAGCTTTAAGCCCTTTACGGTTCGTAATACACTTAAAAACATGTATGTTGTATGGGTATACCCTTTCACTTTTAAGATTATGAACTATTTTTATTATTTTCTTAAAATAAAGAAACATTTTTCAAAATCGGTTCAGAAATGACTGAGTTCTATAGGCAAAAACGTTAAAAAAAGTAATATTCAGACGAATTGATAACATCATTCTTTTCTTGAAGTCTGTTGAAAACTATTTACGTTTATATTAAGAAATTATTTTAAGAAATTATAAAAAAAATAATGAAAAAACGTATCCTAATCATCGAATTTTCACTGGTTTTCAGCATTCGGTCAAATGCCTCTAAATTGAAGCAGTTCTTTTTAAGTAGTATAATGCATGAATTATCTGGCTGTTTTGCATGTCTTTTTTAGCTGGGATATGTCGAAATGGATGATAAACGTAAACATATCTATAGCGCTTATATCGAGAAAATTGCATTTCAACCTTTTATATCATTCTCGTTATATAATAATAATATATTACGTTATTTTTAATTAGTTTTACTAAGAACTAAGAACTAAAAACTATTTGAAACTATTTTTGAATAACATCTGATTTGTATTCTTTATTTGTGGTTAAAAAAATTTATCATGATTTATTTTTTAAAAGTTTTAGCATTATACAACCGCTGTGACTTTTACGTTGAAAAAATGGATTAGAAATTATTTCCCTTTCGTAGTCCACATCCAACTGGTACATGTCTGGACAAACAAAACCTCTACCGCATGATTTACATTCGTCCTTTCCCTCAATACATCTGTTAATGAACAACTTTGACCCAGCAGTAAGAGAAAGTACGGGATCTTGAATCTTATAACTGCAATCTTCAGCCCTTTTAATATTTGCATAGGCAGTAATTTCGGCAGCCTCTATTTGGCTATTAAAAACCTTTTCATTGTTTTTTAGATAAGAGTTCAGATTAGAGACCTAAAGTTAAAAATTAATTATCATAAGAAGAATAAATGTATGTATAAGTAGATGTCATAATCACTTACCGCAGCATCAATACAAAGGGTATAATTTGATGTTGTTTGAATAGGTTTCTTGCCACAGTTTTCTATATTCTTTTGAAAAATATTTTCATAATAGTTCCGCAATGAATCTTTTGTGCTAAAAGGGCCTTTTAACAAATTAGTGACTTGATTGCTGGCTCTAACTGCACAGTTTTTTATTAAAAGTTTTGTACGATTTGTGCTTGGAAGTAAACTACGATATTTATTGATGCAATTTTTGTTGTCATCACTTATAACTTTTAATAGATCTAAATGATTTTCCACGTGTGCTAAAGTAGCGGTAAGCCTTTCGATTTGATCATTAATTGTTTCTACATTTTCCATATAATTGTTCCTTAAACATTCCAATACTGTTTCATAATTTTGTAAAGTTTTCAAATAAAGTTGTTGCTCCAATTTAATAAAATCATCGGTATGAACTGCTAATTTTCTGGGAACCGTGCCAGTGTTTACACCATCGATCTGCAAAAAATACATATTTAATCAGCCTTACAAAGCGCTAAATAATAAAGATGAGACATCAATCCGCCAGTTTAGAATTTGTATTCTTTTTGAACAGACACAACTAAAAAAATAGGAAATGCAAAAATTGTACTCACATCTCCTTTTGCAACAACCAAAAAACTACAAAGAACTAAAATTTTTATATTCATCTTTTAGAAAAGGATGTTATTGCTTTGCAAATGCCTAAACACTACTGAGTATTTTTGCTATTATTACAGCTTTTTATACCCTTCACCACAAAATGTGTAAAAAGGTATATTTAAGTTTGTCATTCGGTTTGTAACTTCAACAATATCTAATTTCGATCCCATGTAGTATATATGTATATGTAAATAATTAATCCTGAGTTGTTATGCATAACGAAGTCTGTCCGTCCATGTTCGGGTTGAAATCAACTTTGCTGAGGCCCTAGATAAGCTAGAGAAAATTTAAATATGCCAATTGATCAGACACAGTTTCAAAAAACTTGCTATTGTAAATAAGTAAGATCGTTCTATGTCCTTCGAGGCAGCGCGCAAAATACCAGGTCTGTCTATAATTTTTCCATATCGTTTGGAACAATGAACTCCAATAAAAAAAAAATTATATTGGACAATAGAAGGTTAAAAAAAAAACATTAAGTAAAAAAAATTGGCCTATAATATCCGAAATATGAGTGTCTAAACTTTTCATAGAAAAGTACGATTGTGGACCTTATTATTTAAGATATTCATATAGGTATCATTTTAGAGGTCTTGAAGAGAGCCACTAGAGCCGATTACATTTTTATGTAAGTTTGTATATTGTACTGAACTGTTATTTTAATTTTCTGTCACTTCAATATTTGTTTTTATGATTGGAGTTACTTCACTTAATTAGCATTCCATACATGGTGAAGGGTATAAAAGATTCGGCATTGCTTTAATAGTGGGCACTATTACTTGTTATATCAGAATTTCAAATTATTCTTATCATTTAAAGCTATAAATTTTGACTTTTTGATTAAATGAGATACGTTCTTTTATGGTACTTTATGTGCTGCTTTAATAGTGGGCAAATAATGCGCGTGGCTTGAGGTTTTTGTCGATATTTCATTTCTAATTAAATTGCTATAATAGATCGTTAAAATTATAAAATTATATATAACTGAACCCGGCTAAGTGCCAGAACCTAAAAGAAGGGAATATAAATATTATTTTAATGGTAACACAGGAAGATTTTTGTTATTATTAGAATTACATAGGAATTATTTGAAATAATTACAATAGAAAAAATTTAACCAACATTTTATGCTCTTGATTTTTTAATTATAATTGATTTTACTAATGGTAATGATAATGCTATAAAACTGTAATTGTGTTAATGACAAACAAAGCCTAACAAAAAAAAAAAAAAAAAGCTCAAAGTGCATCATTTTTACTCAGAATAAATAAACATATATGATTTAAAAAATTTTCGTAATGATAATAATGTAATTTAAAACAATGCTATGCCATTTTGAAAAAAAAAATGGAAATATACTTACATATATCATTCAATGCTAATCAAATTGACAGTTGAAGGATCGCCGCGAATAACGTTGCAAATGACAAAATAATAATTTTTCACTGACTGACTCATTGTAATTGCGTTTTGACGGTGATAAAATGCATAATTTTAATGTTTTCTTGTTGGAACAAATGTAAGAGAGTAAAATTAACGGTAATCTGCAAAAAACAGGTTTTGCAAAATTTGTCTTTTACAACGTTATTCGCGGCTTTGCTTCAATTAATGAATCTACCTAATGAAATACCCCTATATGTGATATCGGTTGGTATTTAAATATTGCTATTTATTACAGATATTTATCCATTTATAGTCACAAGAACATTCGATATTAACTGCTGTCGTGATAGTTTATTTTTAGTTTTAAAATTGACAATCCGCGCATTCCGCTGTGACGAATTAAATAACAAGTTGATACTTTTTCGACTGCTTTTTAAACTTTAATGCACCGTTTCTAACATGAGTTTTATCTGCAATTTTGTATATTTGGTGCGCTTACACTAAGTCATTAGCGCTTCTTTTCGTGTATTAATTAGCAAGTCTTTAAAAAAGTAAAAATCTTTATAAGAGCAAATTTGCCTATTAATAAGATAATTTTATAAAAGTTAAAAAAAAATTATACCATTCGTTCAAAAAATTTCAGTTGCAATAAAAAAAAAAAAAGAAAATTGTCTTAAAAACCTGATGTATCTCAAACAATTTTATATAATTAAACCACGGGAATATTAAAGTAAATAAATTAATTTTTAAAAAATATCGTGCTATTTTTAATCCCAGCTTTCTTACACAGTTTAAGGGAAAAACGTCATCAGTTGATAAATATAAATAAAATCATGGGAGATTAATGTTGTTTATTCTTAAACTTTGATTTTTGCGTTTCCTTAATTGTTTGGACAAAAATTTTTATTATAATATAATTATCTGTGAAAAATTTTCGTAGAGCTAACTAAGCGGCAGCGAAATGGCCATCGAGACGTGCTTTCACGAGCTTTCAATAGCACGATATTTGTTAAAAACTAATTAATATTATATAATTCTTAAAAAGTTCAAAACTTTTTAAATATATATATCATACGTGGGAGAAACTAATAAGATGCACTGATTAATTGCAAATTTCATTAGAATTGAATGATCACTAATCCTTATGATTTTTTAGCATTACCATTATATTCACTGATTAGTTAAATACAAAGTGATTATGATTTAGTAATGACTAAATGGTTTCAAAGCATTTCCATTAATTAGCATCGTTCCTGTTCTTTGTATACTAAATAAACACCGTAATCTATTGTAGAGCATTATTTTAAAATGAAGTTTATATTACAAAAATTTGGTATAACATACATATATGTTTTAACATTCCCAGGTAAAATGAGATACTAGAGGAATATATTTTTGTTTTCGGTTAAGTAATAATATATATATATAAGTTTCTCTTTCCGTATATCCATCTCTGACCCATTAAGTATACATATATATTCTTATGAATAGCGAAGTCGATTGAGCGATGACCGTCTGTCCGTCCGTGTTAGTGTTGCCTTGGCAAACTTTTTTTTACATAAAAAAATAAATATGTCAATCGATCAGATATAGTGTCGAAAGAGGTGCTATTGGAAATCAGCATAATCGGTCCATGTCCTTTGAGGCAGCAGGTAAAACACCACGCCTACCTCTAATTTTTTCATGTCATTCGAAACAATAAAGTAACTTCAATCAAAATAATTAATGTATAGGGAGATAGAAAATTAAATTAGGAAAAAGATCAAGTAAAAAACTTGGCGCTGGCCCGTATTTTCCGAGTAACGGGGCTCTGAAACATTCAAATTTTTTAAAATCTCAATATGGGTATCATTTTAAAGCTTTTACAAAGATCTTTACGCATATACTAAAATTTTTTTTAACAATGTTTAAAACAAAAACATTAATATCAGTACCAAAATCTTTTTTATATTTTAGTTCTCTTTCTCTTCAATGAGATTTACATAGATGGTGAAGTGTATATAAGGTTAGGCATTGCCGATTATAGCACTCTTGTTTTTAATGAGTTCTTTTTAATATTTCTTTCATATAGATACTTTACGAATGCTTCCCAATGGCAGCCCTGATGAAGCATAATAATAAGTAAATCAAAATAAAATACAATTTCAATTATTACTTCGTTTTTTTGTTTTGGGATTTTTTTTAAGATTTTGAGTCTTTTTCAGAAATTGATGGTTTAAATTTCTTAATTTTAGTTTTAAGCATATACATGACACTTTGCTAAAAAAATACTTTAGGGGACAAAGTCGGGAAAAAACTTACTTTTCCAATGAACATGCTTTAAATCTTAAAGTGGAGAAAAAGTTTTGAGAATATATAGTAGAGAGTAAAATAAAGCATGCAGAGGTCAATACAACTGGATGCAGAAACAAAATATTGTATTTGCAATAAGCAAATCTTCCGAAAATACTCAATAAAGATGGACGAATATTTGCGAATATTGCTGTGTAAGCGCAAATTAAACTTGCGCTCTTGTAACTTTATAAATTTTTTTTATGATAAAGTTAATAAAACATATATTTTCATAAATATGTGTGTGTGTGTGTGTGTGTATAATTCAGTATAGAATATATCGCTACATCTTTCCTTTGTTCAGAAGCAATTATATATTAAATTAATTATTTGGTAAAACTAATTATTTGGTTATTAACTTGAATATTTATGTAAATTACACAATTCCTAAAAACCATATACAATTTTGTACATACATATCGGTATTTTGAGTACGGATGGTCACCTCAAACGAATTTTTGTTATTAACGCCTCAAGGTATGCTATATCAAAAAATGTTTTTATAGCTATCAGCCTTTTGCTTACATTTTTAAAATTTTTCTTCTCTTTTGAAGGCTTTACGCAAGGTACTTTTATTTTACAGGTAATAGCAGTTCTAAAACAACTACAACAATAATAAAAAAATTTTATTACTTTTTGAAAAACCGACTGACGCACAGTGGTTGGACAACAATTTTTTTTTTTAAATTGGGTATCTTATGAACCACTCAATATATCTCAACGAAACCTTACAGAGGCAGGGTAGAGATGTTTCTCAGTTAATTTACGGACAGTCAAACCACTAGGGTGCAGGGGGGCTTATGTGTTGGGCACCAAATTTGGATACCTCGGACATATCATTTGTTTAAAATGTGATAAAAAGTTTATTTTTAACTCAAATGTTAAGATTTTTAAAATTTTATAAGATCTGAAAATATCTTTAAAAATGTGTTTAAATGTGCAGGGAGGAAATTGGCTTAAATTTTTTTTTGTTTTGTTAATTTTGTCCAACCATAGCTTAATATTTTTGGCGTATGCACTTGTTAATTATCGGATTATTACTTTACTTTATTACTTTGCTTAAAGTAGTACGAGCCTTTGAATTGCGAAAATGTTAAAAATATCTCTTTTTAATGATTTTTCCCAAAAAGGTGATATTTTATTATTTACTTTAAGTATTAGCAAATTGATCTAAACCGTTTTAAAGACAACCTACAGCAAATGCGAATAAAAGAAAAATTAGGTCAACAATTATAACGGGGAACAAAATTTTAAAATTATTGCAAAATTCCTCGGAGTACAAAGCAGTGATTAAATAAAGATAAACGGGCTTTTATGTCCCCGAATTTTGGCTACATACTACAAAAAAGATTTGACAGCCCCGTAATTAACTAAGGCAGGGTAGCCTCTTTTGTAATAAGAAAAAACATTTTTTGCTACATTTTTTTCACGTTCCGGGAATTTATATGCTAAAACAAAAAAATTTAAGTTTTATTTCACAATTTTATTAAAAATTATTTTAGTTATATAACTCTACTATTTTGTAGGAATGCGTTATGATTTTGTGGCAATTTTAAGTCCATATTTAATTAAAAAAAACGCCCTAAGATGATTTTTTCAGTTTTTGAAAATGAAACGCGAAAAAAAATAATTTCAATATTATTAATCTAGATGTCATAAGCTTTCCTTTGATGTTACTTACATGTATATCGAGCATATATTTAAGCTGGAGGAGCTTCCTAAACCTCGCCTCCTCGTGATTTTGTTTGCTTATTTTATATGTAAAAACCAAGAATGTATACAACCACATTTTGTGCCAAACTGAAAACACAAAGAGCTAACAAAATGTGTTTAGACACAATTTTGCTTTTTTCATACAAAATGAGCAAAAAAACAAAAATCATGAGGAGGCGAGGTCTACAATTTTTACATAAAATCCAAATTCAAAAAGTGTGTGAAGCATTTTTGTTTTATGAAAATTTTAAATATATTTCCACAACACACACAGTAGGAAAAAAAATTTTGTAGGAAAATAATAATAAGTGTAAACGAAATTTGACATCTGAAAACGTAAAGAAGAAAGTCAGCTGATCTACTGCCACTTTTATTAATGTGCCTTGATCGATACGTATATTTATTCATTTAAAAACACCATCACATGAAGTCCAAGGTCCTGTAATTTACAGGTGGTCTTAATAGCCAAGCTAATTTTTGTTTATGTTTAACGTTGTTGTCAAAATTCTGAAATAATTTCTAAAATAGGTAATTTTCAAATAATAATTGATAAGGTAAAAAATTTAAAGTAAATTAAACAGCGGGAATTTTTTGTTATAATTATTAATTTTCAAAAAGAAATCATTTTTCGTGCGATTTTCTATTAACCCGATTAATTATTAAAAGCACCGATATGGATTTTTGAGAGTGAAAGCATGTCTCGATAGCTATTTCGCTACCGCTTACTTAGCTCTTCAGGAAACTTCTCACAAATATTTTAAATAAACTAAAGATTTATTGTTTATTTTAATAATTTTCTAAGTGCCCGTGCATATAAATAAATCATCGTAGTGTTTTGTGATATTTTATTTTTAATCATATTTTAACTGTATAAAAGAGTCGATAAAAAGTCAGCCGTATACAGTGGAAAAAAAAAATAAAATCATAGTTGATTATTGTTGTTTTTGCTTAAACTTTGATTTTTTTCTTTACTTTATTGTTTGGACCAAATTAATTAAATATGAGGTATTGCTGCACATGTAGGAGAAAGAAACCAACAATTACAACTTCATTTAAAACACCAAATGATGATAAAAGACTAAATAAATTCCTCTTGTTTAGTGAGATATTTTTGACATCAACGTGATGCTTTGCAACAAAAAAATGACATTAGGTTTTTGTTTTTGTAGCCATGCGGCCACTAGTATTTAAATCGCCTTAAATCGAGTCCATCTGTCTCTGTTGTTTAGTTTGAGTGAGTTGTAAATTCTACGCAATTATAAATTCCCAAATTAAATTTAATCAACAAATAAAAACTTTTTGAAACTATGTACATTTTATAAGATTGCGACACAAGAGATCCAATGTAAGAAAATGCACAACACCACATCACAAGCCGTATCAATGTTTACAGTAGCGGGTAAGAAAAACACGTGCAACGCTTTGAACTTTACTTTGCACACGTACTTTACCCAATGATACGTATGGATGTGTAAATATAAATCATACTCCCATCGATATTGAGAAGATTCATTGCATGCCTTTTGAAAGCAAACCTCCATGCTAATGGCTTAGGCTTAGTTGCCAGGCCAATTCAATGACAAATGAGTGGCGTTTATCACTCGGCTTTGCCGGGTTCAATTCGTCATAGATGATGAATGGGGCCAAACCGGCGATATCAAGCATATTGTAAACCATTGCCAAAAGCCCAAGATTTGTCGAGCGTTTGCACGAATAGCCAGTCAACAAATGGCTTATTATATCTATGCTCGCTTTAAATTTATTGAAGTCCAAAATTTGATCTGGCTTGAATCCTTTTAATGGCCCGGTGTTTTGACGGTAATGGCAGCGGAAAACATGACTATGCCATGTGGGAGCATAGAGCGATGTTATTATTGTATTAACAAAATAAGGTGCTTTTAAAATTACTTTTTGGGTCAAGCAATTCAGGCGAAATGAAGGTCTTTTTATTTCTTACGGACCCACGAAAGCCACTTTACGGTCCATCTACATGTCTGCCAAGTTACATGTTCAAAAAATATTATAAAAAAAATAAAAGTTGTCAGCAAAAGCAGTCCCACAACTGTCGACCCTTTCGCCTTGATTCATTTCTCGCTGGCCACCTGGCAGTTTCCTCGTGTAAATTATACCTTTTAAGCGTAATTTAAAACAGAGGCGCAAATCCACTACACTTTTATGCCATATTTCGCAGGCTTACTCGGAATATATTGAGTTAATCGAGTACGCCCGCGATATGGAAATAACTGTTCATCGATGGTTACATGGCAATCCGGAGTATACGCCTTCTCTAAATTGGCCATCAGCGTGAGCCATGCATCATCCAGGGAGGCAGATTTGCTTTGCTTTAACCGCTCAGCACGAGTACCATTGTTATCGAAACGGATGAAAGTATTTAAACTCTTGAACCGATTCAAGGACATATTAGCCTTATAAATTGGCATTTTATAATTCGCCCACAACTCTTTTGCTGGTTGAGAATTCGCGTGGAACACACTAGTAATTAGCAGCATCACAAGAAAAGCATAAATTTCGTCTTCGTTGGTCATTACCCAATATCGCTGTTTATTATTAGGATGCTTTTTATTCCATAGATGAGCCACTGCAACGGCTTTTTTGTTGGTTTCCCGCACAATAATACTGACGATTTCAGGAGACACTAATGACTGGGTGATGGTCCTCGTAATGACCCTTTACGAGTTAAACTTGTAACATTATGACAGCGAGGCTTTTCAGGTACTGGTGTATTTTAATTCCACATCTCACCTTCTTTTGACCGGTACATAAGGTCCTGAGTGATAGATGTGCTGGATGATTGATTTGTGGTTCGAGCTTAAAGGGCAGTGGCTTTTCTATGCAAATTTCTAATGTCATCATAGTTGTTATCGAGAACGGCATCTAACTCGATTTTCCTGGTCGATGTCTGATGCTGCAACAAAATCTTCATCATCTGGAAAATATTCATCATCTTCTTCATCGCCACTTGTTGCAAATAGATTTGTTCAATTTGTGCCTGAAGTCGCTCACGTTCTCCCGGACTCATTTTTGCTGCACTTAGCTTATAAAGCAAATGCGTCATTATATCACCATATTCCATATCTACTTGTTCCATTTTATTAAAAGTATAATTCCCACTAATGAATTGAAAACATGTCTTTCCTTTGATTTCTAAATATCAACTGAAATAAGTGATCTCTGCCGCTGTGCACATACCAATGTGAGCTTGATTAACAGAAGTACATTAAAATTATTTTGTCTTACAACAATTATACAAAAAATTATAATCTTACCGCTTAACTATGTTTACAACACTATATTTTAGGAAGTAATGGACTAAGGAGCCCAGCTATTTTTTTTAAAGAGATACACATGTTTAAATGTCGTTTGAGTCTGGCCAGACCCGCATGAATATCGGAAGGTAAACAACATGTTTAGTTTTACTTCGCAAAATGATCAGGGGTTTTTTCATAATATTCGTATTCTTTAATGTTTGCTTAAGCAAATACATTTTATATTATTTTCTTAATTCTAATATTATACATTGTTAACAATGATAAAAAACGTATATGAAGTTGTTGTCACGACTTTAACTCTATGTAGTCTTGCTAGCTTATTTCTGTACAGAGAAAAGAGATTCGTCGTGAGAACCGAATTTGTTGCCAATCGAATTTGGTCGGTTGTGGTTATTATCTGAAATTCGGTTAAGAGGACTGAATAAATACGGTACTTCCAATTATTTTAAAAATTAATTCGATAGTCGATAAAAAGTATTATTATGAATTAAATTAAACAACGATATTTTTTACATTTGTCTTTATTTAGGATAAAAAAGAAACAAATAAAACATTTCTTGACTGTAACAATAACTTTTACCTAAGTACTCCCACTTCCTCTCGCTTTCATGCTTTACACTTTTGACTCCATTGTCTTCTGTCTTACATTCCACTCTGCACGCTTTTCCTCTGCAAAGTAAATACAACTTTTGAAAACCTATTTTATTTACACATGTCTTGAACTCACCTCTTAACGTTATTGGAGAAATTTTCGCAACTTTCAGTAAATCTTATTGCATACTTTTTAATAAATTTTAATATTTTTCAAACTTCAATATTTTGTATATAAATTTTATTTTTACTTTTCTAATTTATTAAGCACTAGGTCAGTTTTATAAATAATAAAAATTTTTATTTATATTTTCAATATTTCGCCACACCTTTGGGTGGCATCATCAGGAAACAGGAAACAAAAAATTAGATTTTCTTTTTTTTAAATAACAAAATTAAAATCAAATTATTTTTTCAAACAAAAACAGAAAAATCAAAAACCAAACGACAAAAAACTCAAATATTTAAAATTTACATTCTTATAAATTTAAAACTCAAAAAACATTCCTGAATTACGGAATTGTACCAAAATTTATTGTGAATGCAACAAAGAATATTCCTAATATTTTCAAGATGGAGGGAAAATGGACAATCAAACACAATATGGAAAAATACTTGTGTGATTTAAGGGATAAAATATTAAGATGTTTAATTCTTGAGAAACATAAATTATTAAGGTATTTTCAAAGGGAGCTGATAATGATTGAAAATGATTTGGAAAAACATTTATCCAGAGAAGCAATGGAAAGATTTTTGCAGTTTGAAGACAGAATAGGAGCAGCTTTAAAAGTTAAGGTAAATAAAATACATAAAAAGAAGTTTGAGTGTTTGAGGGAATTACAGAAGAAGGAGTTAGGTATTAAATTAAATAAAAAGTGGTTTGTAAATAAGACTAATTTAGATATTCCAGATGAGGTTCAGTGGGTTCTTTCATTAGGACATAAACATGCATTACCCATTAAACGAGAAGATTTTCCAGTTCTAAAAATGATAACGGATGGAGAGGATTTAGTGCAAACTTTAAAATCAAAAGAAGAACAGGAAATAGCTAGGACTAAATTAACTTCAATAATAGATAATCATTTAAATAAGATAAAATTAAATAACAGGGATAAATTTATGTTAGAAAACGTAAAAAAGGCGGATAGTTTTTTGAGAAGAAATAGGGATATACTTATCTTAAAAGCTGATAAAGGTAACACCACAGTAGCTTTAAACAAGAGTGATTATGTTTTAAGAATTAACAATATTGTAGGGGATGTTGCTAATTATAAGTTAGCAAACAAAGATCCAACAACCAAATTGCAGAAGGTTAATAATGTGTTGGTTGAAGAACTTTTTAAACAAAAAGTTATTACAATTTTAGAGAAAAACAAGCTTAAAACCAATGTTTCTACAGCTCCAAGATTGTATGGGTTACCTACAATTCACAAGGAGGATTTTCCTTTAAGACCGATTTGTTCTTTTATAAATTCTCCATCTTATGAGTTATGTAAATATATTACAATGATTTTAAAAAAGATTACAGAAAATTCAAAATATAATGTTAAAAATTCGTTTGAATTTAAAGAAAGGATAAGGAACATAAATGTTCTAAATGATGAAAAATTAGTATCTTTTGATGTAGTCTCATTATTTCCAAGTTGTGGAGAAATTATTAGACACGTGCATTAATGAAATTAGTATAAAACCAAGAATAATGACAAAATATGTGGATGATTTGTTTTGTATTATTTCTGCATCTGGTAATGAAAATATGTTGGAAACATTTAATAGATTCAATAGTTGTATAAAATTTACAATAGAAATAGAAAATGATTTTAAATTACCGTATTTAGATACGTTAGTAATAAGGAGAGGGAATAAACTAAAAATGGATTGGTACTAAAAGCCAACAGCTTCCGGGAGAATTATTAATTATTATTCAAAGCATAATAAAAGAATAATTATTAATACGGGAAAAAATTTGATAGAAAAAGTACTTAAGCTAAGTGATAAGGAATTTCACAAAAGCAATAAAGATAAAGTTAAAAAGATATTAATTGATAATAATTTTCCAATGAGAGTGATAAATAGTTTGTTTAAACAGTTAAGGTTTAGAAGAGCAAATAATACAAGAGATGTTACAGAAACTAAAGTTTATAAGTCTTTAATTTATGTACCAGAAATAGCAGAAAGGATTGAAAAATCAAAAATTTTTGATGGGGATAAATATAAAATGGCATACAAAACTTATAATACTTTAAATAGATTATTTAGTAAAACAAAAGATAAGATTAAAAAATGGGACATGTCAAATGTAGTTTACAAAATACCTTGTAATGGTAATGATAGTGAGAATTGTAATAAGGAATATGTAGGTACGACAAAAAATAAACTAAAAACTAGAATAGCTGGACATAAGTCTGATCAAAGATACAGGGACGTTAATAATTCACAAAAAACTGCATTATCTTCCCATTGTGCCAGATTTAATCATAATCCTAACTTTGAAGATGCATCTGTTTTAAATATAGAAAATAATTATAAGCGTCGGTATATGTTAGAGATGTTACAAATAATTAAAATACCAGCAACAAAAAGAATAAACTTTAAGGCTGATACTGATAATGTTGCGCAATGTTATAAACATTTAGTCCATAAAAAATAATTAACGTTTGAGAGTATATGATTGCTTGTAATATTTCTATCGTGAAAGTTTATGTTAATGTATTTGAATTAAGTTTTTTAAAATTTTTAAATAATTTAAATGTTTTCTGTTTTTTAAATTTTTATAAGAATGTAAATGTTTAAAATTTTTGAGTTATTTTACTTGAATGTTTTTTGAGTTTTAAATTTATAAGAATGTAAATTTTAAATATTTGATTTTTTTGTCGTTTGGTTTTTGATTTTTCTGTTTTTGTTTGAAAAAATAATTTGATTTTAATTTTGTTATTTAAAAAAAAGAAAATCTAATTTTTTGTTTCCTGTTTCCTGATGATGCCACCCAAAGGTGTGGCGAAATATTGAAAATATAAATAAAAATTTTTATTATTTATAAAACTGACCTAGTGCTTAATAAATTAGAAAAGAAAAACTATTTTAAAAGGTCAAAAAAACATTTATATATAATTTTATTTTGTAAAAAAATTTAGAAGAAGGAACGCAATCGATATTTGTAATTCTAACTTCTAATATTAGGGTTTCGGTACTAAAGTGCTGAATAAGTTTCCTTGCATCACCCAATAACCAGAATAGGTTTTAGTACAGACACAAATTGGGCTGGTAAACTTTGTTAACTGTTGTTGCGACCAACCTTTAAGATCTAATATAGTTTGTTAGTTTATAGTACAAAAAATCTGTCAAGATTATGTTTTATTTATTATACAAATTAAATTATGATGTTAGTAATTGAATTTTGAATATTTTAACTGATTTTTTACTGATCTTTTTTCTGTGTGTGTATAGGGTTTAAGTTATCGTCACTTTTCCCTGCCAGCATTTGGCAGAATAGTTTTAGATAGAAGTCACTTCTTTTTTATTGCTTTAGACTAAAAGCAAATGAAATTATTGTCGAATAAGAATCTTCTAACAAACACTATTTTGTTTCTACCAGAAGTTAATTGGACAGTAAGACGCGTCATATTAATGCAAAAGTACTATTATTAAGCTTTGGTATTCTAAGGGTTACTTTTTCTCAACAAACTCCATAATTATCAAATAGTGATCTTTTGATAGTGTTAATCCCAGAAACAAATGTGATCCGCATAATGGCAGGTCACATTTGGAAAAAACCACCTGCGTGTCAGATTTTTTGCAGTGTTTGCACCTCTTTTTTGGTTTTCTAGCCATCCAAACAGGAAACTGATAGACACCACCGAACCGAATATCAGAAACTTGATGAACTACCCCTTTCACAGCACTTGTGGTAAAGAAGGCTTATCAATATTTTGAGCAGATGGTCGCCCTACCGATCATATACTTTTAAAAGAAACAAGTAAAGCAGCTACTTCCTCACAGAAAGCTTAAAGCTTTAAAAACACTTTTCTATTGTTAACTTTGTTGGAAGAATTGAAATTTAAAAATGCGAACGCCAAACAACCTAATCATGAATTTCGAGTCTTAGTTTAAATATGATATCGACCCATGAGACCATTCAGAAGACCTATTCCACTCATGTGATCATTGTATTCTCAAATAATTTTCGGGCAGTTTTTCTATAAAATAATTTTTTCACAAACAAAATATGAAAATGACAATAAAACACGCGGGAAAATTTTGTATACACAAATCGGCAAAGTCGTCTAGCGACTGCTTTCACTATTTTGATTTGAAAACACATTTTTTTCTATTTTTAACTTTCTTTTAAAACTTTATAACACTCAAATATAATATGGTTACTACCTTCGGTAAAAATATTAGCTTTTTTCCTAAATTTGTATTTTTTTAAGTTGCGTAAAATTAAATATGCGAAATGTTTTTCGAAGCTCACTTGATGACTTTTTGCACTTGATTGATCATAGCTGCCAAACGAACTGTGTGAATCAAAACTAATGTAAAAAAATGTAAAGGCATTTTTTAAATATTTATAGCGAAAAATTCTTTAAAACAGCAGTGGATTCAAAACATGAAGACCGTCTTGAGACGGTCTTACTGGTTAAAGGGTTAGACCATTCTATAAGTGCATTTAGTAATAAAACGGATATACATGAATTCTTGCAAAAAAACCGACTTCAAAACAGATTTCATCTGTCTATCTATACGGGTTAAAAAGTAAATCAAATTACATTTACCATTGGCACATCCTCTAATTAGCAAGTCCAAATTTTTTGTCTAATTTGCGAATCCTCTTGACGTACCACCTGTTCTGTGAGTGTTTGTTTTTTTATACCCTTCATTACAAAAAGTGGAAAAAGTGTATATCTTAGTTTGTCAAGCCGTGTAATTTTATTTTTACAATATCCTTAATGGCCTTAAGTCTACATATATTAAACAAAGTACTAAATTCGAAAAAGAAGATACGAAAAATTTTTAGCAATAGTCGCAAAAATTATATTAAAAATATGTACTTCTTTTTAAACATATAGAAGGGAATTGTCACAGATTCCATTTTAAGAATTTTGATTTTACGTTTATAGATTTGCAATAAACATAAGTTTTAATGTCACTCATGTGAAATTAAACATTTTAGTTATTAAAAAAATCTCCAGTTAAATTTTTTTACTTCTTAGCTCTCAATCTTTATATTAAAAATATACATATACAATAACGAAAAAAGAAAAGCCAAAAATTTAATCGCAAATAAAATTGTTTTTAAATAGAATTATAAACATTTATATATTTAAATATAAAATTATATAATTTTTTTTAGATAACAGAGTTTTTTATTGCAGTTAAAAATTTATTACAGCATAGTTTTACTTAACGGTTTAAAGACCTTTTGTGCGTGTTTTAAAGAATAAAATAAGCCATAACACAAACACCAACAAAAATGTTGAAGAACTTTAAAAACAACTTCATAAAATATTATACAGTTGAACCTCGATTATCGGGTTCACAGAGGACCGTACATAGCATGGATAATCAAAAACACTGATAATAGAGGCTGTTCATGTGCAAAACAGGCCTATTTTAAGCTTAACAAAATTCTCATTTGTTAGTTCTCATCTTTTTAGAAAATTTTAAGGTACATTTTATATATTTTTGTATACTCCGCTTAAGGTACGTTGTATAATTGAATCCCCGCAATTGATTTTAAATTAAATCAATATGTTTTTAAAGAAAAAATTCTACTTCTCGTTTTATTATACCCTTCACCACAAAAAGTGGAAAAAGGGTGTAACTAAGTTTGTCATTCCATTTGTTATTTCTACATATCCATTTCCGACCCCATAAAGTATATATATTCTGAGTCCTTATACATAGCGAAGTCGATTGAGCTATGTCCATCTGTCCGTCCATGTTAAACACCCCAATTGACCAGACATAGTGTCGAAAGAGGTGCTGTTGGAAATAAGCAAGATGGGTGCAGGTCTTTGGAAACAGCGGCCAAAACACGACGACTACATCTAAATTCTCCATTTTATTTAGAAGAATGAAGTAACTCCAATCAAAAAAAAAAAAAAACAAATACTGGTGCGCTAGAGAATTAAAAATACGAAAAAAAACATGAAAACATGAAGTGAAAAAATTGGCGCTCGCCCATATTTTCCGAGTTATGGGCCTCTGAAATTTAAAATTATTTAAATATCATTATGAACATCATTTGAAAGTTTTTGATGAGAGTTTTAAGGATATAATAAGAAAATAAAAAAATGTTTAACCCATTAAGATACGATGACATTTTTATAAGCACTTATTTTTTTTCTTATTTTTTAATACTCTGTCACCCCAATATTTGCTTTTTTGATTGGAGTTACTTCACTTAACTAGATTTACATAGAAGGTGAACGGTATATAAGAAACGGTATAGCCGAATATAGTACTCTAACTTGTTGTTATACTATTATTTTCGGAAATAACTATTTTACTAAGTAACACATTTTGGACCATTCGATCAATCTATGGCTTAAGTTTAAATAGTGTTTTGTACACAGGTCCGATAGTAAAAGCAGATTTAATTATTTCAATTCTCCGCTGGAGGTTTTATCGTTTTATGCTTAATGCTAATACAAAGAAAATGTAAAGGCGAGTTCAAAACAGTTACTTTTGCGCAAATTAAGTGCCGTACCTGGCTTTGATAACTTTACTCCGAATGTCAAAAGATTTCAGTCCTGCTAAATCTGAAATGTAAGATATGTACATCGATGACATATTGACTGGATCTCACGAGCTAGATGACGGCATAAGGATGAGGGATGGTTGAACACTTCTTGGTTCAATGATACGCTCTTCTCGACGATTACCTAAATATCGGATAAATTTTCAATCCCAAAAAGGTTAGCATTCGCACCAAAAATAATATTTGGATTCACAAATTTTTGCTACAGCAATCTATGTTACTGTCTCTTCGTGTTAAATCTATTTGCGTAACGATATAAAGAATGTTTTTAAGATCGATGTATATAAAATAATATATTAACATTATTAAATAAAAAATATTGGCCCATATTCATAGTTATAGAATAAAGTAGACTCTTGCTAAAGTATACTCTAAATTAAAAAGCTCTTATTATCTTTTTTGCTTTCATAGTCAAGAATAAAGTATACTTTAAGTTTAGCCGCCTTCCACTAGGTGTCAACTGTAATTTAATAAATGTTTTCATACAATTTCTAAACAAACATTTGAAAAAAGTAACCTTGTTTTTATTTTGTTCACTTTGGTATAAAAATCAGATAAAGAGTATTGTGTTCTTAAACCAAATAAAATAATTTTGGAAAAATGAGTTAAAAACAGCTTTGGGTAGTTTTAAATTTAGAGTTGACTTTCTCGCCTAAAGTATATTTTAAATTCTCTATGAATGAATTAATGTCGACTCTAAAGTAAAACCGATTTTAGTTCCCCTAAAGTATACTTTATTTTAACTATGAATTTGGGCCATTATTTTTTTCTTTCCTGTTGCTTCTTAAGACACATTAAAATTCAGCGCTATTTTATGAAGAAAAAAAAAACAAATATTCCCCCTAATATAGAGATTTTATTTTGAATAATAAGTAAACAAAATTATTAATTACTATCGCAAACTAAAACTCTTACATAAATATCTGTATTAAAAAAAAAAAACAAAAATTGAATTCCTTGAACTTAACAGATTAAAAAACTTTCAAATATCTGGTGCTGAGTTATTTTAATAAAAATATAGGTGTACCTTTACATATCTTCATGATCATGTCGAAAATTAATGAACAATAGTTGTTTCTCACTTTTATTGTTATTGTACGTCGTAAAAATATAACATTACTGTGACGGTTTAAAAAAGTTGATTCTTTAGATAATATTAAAAATGTGTTAAAAATAAAAAACATTTTACTCGTATGTTGCTCGTATAAAATGAAAATTAAAGCTAATTTAAAAAATTATTCTATCGAACATTCTTACGCTGATTTTATTAAAATCAGTTAATTAATTTCTTACCAAGAGCTAATCACTTACAGCTTAAAATACAAAAAATAATTTTTCCTCTTCAAATGTTTATAGTAAAAATTAATATGTTTTAGAAACAAATATTTTTAACTGATTTTAGTACTCTTATATTCCATCACCTTAGGAGGGACATGAACTTTAATTTCTTTTGCCCGAGTTTTTTATTTTTTTCTTTTAACGTGAGAAGCAAAAGGAAACAATTTAAAAGGAGAAAAATATGCTCTTTTTTAACTTTATTTACTGTATGTTTAAAAAGTAAAAGTTACCACCACGCTCATTAAATTTCTATCCATATTTGTTCCTCGTTTTGACCTATCTTCTCTTTTACACATTACAATTTTTTTTACACTATTCTATTATCTACATTCGACGAAATTTTACACATGTGGGTTGAGGTAAAGCAGCCTTAAATAATTATTTGCTTTTTATTTCAAACATTTGTCGGGGCTACTGTTAGGAAATTCAATTATAAAATATATTGCCGTAAGAACTCCTAGTCTTTATTCCTAAAATAACTCAAAGTACTTCTAAAAACTTCTTCAACTTCAGTTCATTTTTTGTTTTTTTTTTTCCAAAATAACCAACAATATTTATTTGTATTACATACTGCTGTAACTGCTTGGCTAAGAATATCTTATGTTCTTGTTTCTAAATCACGTGTCCTTAAAACATCTAGTAGCCTTTTTCGCCACTTGTCGGCAGCTCCTACTTAATTTTTTAGTTTTTTTTAATTGCTCTTCTTTTAGCTTGACAAAATTTATAAATGTTTTCCTTTAAAATTGTTATATTTCACTAGAATTTCAGTTCAAGTGCCATACAGTTAAAAACATGATATAAAATTTTTGCAAACAAATTTCATCTATCGGTCTACAATGGTTTAAGAATATGGCCACATACATTAAATTTCAAAAATTATTCGGACGCCCTTATATTCCATCTCCAAACTTTATACTTGTTCAACTGTTTGACAGTTTGTCAATGTATATCAAATTAGAGCAACTATAGGGGCACCCTCTAATTTCAAAATTCAAATTTTATACTTGCTGTTGTAGTAGACTTATCAATCAGATTCTTTGTAAATTTCAAACGTCTGTCTATAACAGTTCAACAGTTTGGCCACAGATTACATCAACTATTGTAAAACTCTATAATTTATAATTTAAAATATTTATAATTCTTCTAATACTAAATAAATTAATGGAAAATCTTACTAATTTTCAAGCGTTTGTATTTAACGATTCAAAAGATATGACCGTATAGGTTAAATTATATTAATGTTGGAAACACCCTTTAATTTCCAAATCCAAATTTAATTCCTGTTGTTATAACGAAGTTAGCAATACAGGTTCTTGAAAAATTTCAAGAGTCTGTATACAACTGTTTAAAAGTATGGCCATATATATCAAATTAAGTGAACTATAGGGGCGCCCTTTATTTTATAATTTTAAATATTAATACATTTTACTATAACGGTCTAGCAATCGAAATTCTGACCAATTCGCAAGCATTAGTCTACAACGGCTTAAAAGATAGGCCGATATAAGTGAATTTACATCAATTATTGGAACACCCTTTAATTTCTAAATTCAAATTATAAACTTGTTGTTATAGCAGGCTTAGCAATACAGGTCTCTTATAAGTTTCAGCTGTCTTTCTGCAACGGTTCTTAAGTTTAGCTGCATACACATACACATACACATTTTTTTTAAGTGTATGTGAAGGGCACTACTCCAAAATTTAAAAGAAAAATTTGTATCAATAGCAAAAGGTAGTAGAAAAATAAATCTAAAAAATACAAGGTGTCCACATTGGTGACGCAAGTTGAACTATATGAGCCTATCTTTTGAACCGTTATAGACAAACGCTTGAAAATTGGACAAAATACCGAGTGCTAAGACCGTTATAATAACAACTAAAAATTTTCAAAATTGTTCTCTAAATACTGGAGATCACAAGGCTTTGGTTTTGGCACTCAGAAATCTATTAAAAAAGAAGCGTTCGAAGACAGACTGTAGCGGAATATTTTAAATGGAATTTTACAATACTGTATCATTTCAACACGATATTATGTTTAACATTTCTATGTTATTTTCAAAACTTTTATAATATACGTAAAAAATAACCTTGACTTTTTTTTGTGTTTTTCGTCTGAAGTCTTCAAAGAAATAAATAAATAAATAAAAAAACAAGTGAGTGTGTTATATTCGGCTATGCCGAATCTTATATACCCTTTACCAGATATGCACATTTCCCTGTGAACAGCAGATAAAAACCGTCACACAAATTTCTTTCCTACCATTAAGTTTTTCTGTTCAAAAAAGCTTTTTTCGAAAATTGGGGCTTAGGGTTGTTGTCCCAACTTAATAGATATAAACTTAGCTGTTTTAGATTAAAGCTCACCAATTTTTTATCATAAATAACAACAACCTGCAGGAATACAAACGGTAGTTAAAAAAAAGATGAGGAAAAACAAGAGGCAGGCGGATCGATCTTGCTAATTTTTAGTAGTAAAATTTTTAAAACTATATCTAATCTCATCTCTAGCTCATCTGGTGCCTTGGCAAAATTGAAATTACAAGCGAAATGACAAACTAATATATACCCTCTTCCACCTGTGGTGAAGGGTATAAAAAGATGGTTTATATCTAAATATTAGTGGTTGTAAACTTATAGATTTTATTGCCCCTATTTACTCACAAAGTAGTTTTATTTTTACCTTAAAAAGATAAAAAACAACTACAGACAAAAAGCCAACCATATAAATATTATTACTCTGTTTAATCTAAATGGGACTGACAGACGTGATTTCTTGCACGTGTTACAAGAATTAGTGAAATAAAAATATTAGGCCTCATTTAGATTATAATTATCTTTTATTTATACTTATTTTTTATTTTTTGTTATATTTTAAGGAAAAATGAAAGAAATGTTTTTTTTCGCATAAGCCTTAATATACGTTTAGCCAACCGTTGAAACCGTAAATGTAAAGTAAATGTAGCTGTACAGTAAATGTAAATGTAGTTGTGCTTATAGAATGTGTAAAAACGTGTCATGTATTTTAGACATAAGCAAAAAAGAAATAATAATAAATCACTGGCCTCATGTAGAAAGGCCCTAACTCGTATATATGTAACTTTACAGGAGAAAGTAAAAACATAACAGAAACTGTATTTATCACAATGTAATATTAAAAATGCAAATGCTTAGAAAACTCTTCATCAAAGACAATAAATTTATAAAGATGTTGATTAAAAAATCAAAAATTATGAGCAGTTTCATGGTAGCGGGGGTAAGAGATAAGAGGGAAGAAATTTCTGTGAGCGCAACCAAAACTCAAGAGAGCACAATATTAGTTTTGTAAACATGACAGATTCATACACACATGCGTTTAAAAATGTGTGTGGATGTTCATAAGAAATGTATTGTTAAAGTAAAGTAATGAGAGACAAAAACACACATTTAACATATAGAAACGTACATAATTACTTTCATATCTACATATAAAGAAGAATGTGCTTCATAAAATTTTGTTTCTGAATTCTATTTTTCCTGCTTATATAAAAATTGTTTGTAAAATAAGCTTAAAAACGAAACTATATGAATGCTCTTGTTATTGTAGGGTAACTATATATTTTTATTTGTGTATTTTTAAAAATATGCATAATCGCACCGAACTAAGCGTACCCTAAATTACGTAGTAATTTTTTTTTTTGCATTTATTCTTGTGGATACTTACTTCAAGAAATTTCAAACAATGGTACTTATTTATGTATATTTATTATCAAAAATATTTTGTTAAGTTTATTTAACCTGCATATAGGTTCAATATATATAAACCTCAATATGAGTTTGATAGCTAAATTTAAAAATTAAAATTGCCAAACAAAATAAATTACTGGCGCTTTAAAATTTAGACTTTCCAAGTACTTGTTACTTTGCACTCATGAGCAATGCTTTCTTAGCGACATAAGTATAATTAAAATTAAGACAACAAATAAAATATCTCAACACACCACGATAATTTATTTATGCCTTTTATATGGGCACTTGCAAGTTAATAATTAAAATTAAATTACGGGAATTTTAAATTAAATTTATTATCTTTAAAAAATATTGTGCTAATTATCCCGAGCAAATTATTAAAATCACCAATTTTTTGATTTTTTCAATTTTCCGACTTTTCTGGAGGGATTTTCAAAAATTTTCTTCCGTAAAAACCTTCTACTTGAAAATACGAACAACTGAAAAAAAATGTTACAGTAATCGGCACAGCTGTTCTCATTTTATGAATTACTGTACATTTTTTACACCATTTTTATATATAAGATTGAAGCATTATGTTCACTACAACTGAGACGCTAAACTAGTATTCTTCTTAGAATAGTGATAAATGTTAATAAAATAAATGTTAATAAATGTTATTGAAACAAATTCATTAATGTTAATAATTGTGGTATTTAATTTATATGTATGTAGTAATTAAATTTAGATAATAAATGAATTTAATTTACTTTATTCGTGCTTGATTTCTCTTATGATTTCTCATGAAACATTTTTTATTTAAAAGTAGAAATTGAAAATATTACTGCGTAGAAAGTATATTTATATGGCATTTCACTACTGCTATTTTAGCTCATTAGTGGATTTTGCCCAAATTTTGTATAGAAAACTTGATAGTCTTATATCAAAAGCCAAATTGATTAAATAAGAACTCTATTGAATCAATAAAAGAAAAAGACAGGAACAAAAAGACAGTATACAAAAATACAGCAAACATTCAGTAACTAAAAAAGTAAAGTAAATTAAAATCGAAAAGGTTCCGAAGAATAAATTTGCATATTGATAATAAATGAATTTAATATTCGGTGTAAATCGATGTTATTTCTCTTATACAACAACAAAACACATATTGTTACCATACAAATACACAATCGGTAACATTGGTTTACGTTGAATATTTTATAATGTAAATATATACACATTCGTATGCACGTATCCACAAATGAATTAATGTGAGATGAGAGTAACAAGTTTGCTGAGAATAATAATCTCTCTTTGTGATTTTACTCTTAAGGCCGTGTCAGATAAAACTTTATCGCTTTGCGTGACGTTTCAAACGTTTAAAAAAAAGCGTATAACGCAAGAGGTATGTCACAATAAAAACTTTAACAGCTCCTAATTATTGTTTGTGTTTATAAGTTTTTCTTCCATAATTTTCTAAAAAAAAATAATAAAGGAAGAATATATAATAAAAAAATAATATTTTAAAATTCCTAACTCTTTTACGTTCGATTTTGCCAAAAATAATATACAAATGTATAGCAGCTAATTGTCAAAGCGCGCAAAAAGATGAGTGTTGCCCAACTTTGCGCTTTGCTTTGCGTTAAAAGTGCTTTATGTGACATACTTCATATAAGTTCATGCATTTTATCTTAGATGTCAAAGCGAATTTGCAACGCAACGCAAAGCAAAAGTTTTATCTGACACGGCCTTTAAAGTGGCAGTAGCAGTACGTCCATCGACAAAATATGCACTGGATGTAGAATGTACGGCATTGAAACATCTTAGTATATTTATAGTCTTTGGCATAGTTGGGGACATTCCGTATAATTTTCAAGTGTTTGATATAACGATCAAATTACATTATTTTTGGAACACCCTTTAATTACTAACTTTCATTTAAAAACTTGCTGTTATAGCGGACTTAGAAATACAGGTCCCTTGTAAGTTTTAAGGCCGGGGCACATAGAATCCGTCATACGTTGAACTTTGACATATTCGCCTGAAGTCAAAGTAACGACGGATGAGGTTGGCACAATGAGTACTTTGCCGACGGATTTTAAATCAGCTGTTAATCTTTTCATTAGTGTTGCCATTTCTTCAATAAAAGTTACATTTGGAAATTTTCCTTTAAAAAAATAGTAATTTAATGTAATTTGTGTAAAATCAACGCGAATTAAATATGAGGTGGCCGCACAGCTACAAAAACAAAAACCCAATGTAATTTTGTTGTTGCACAGCACCATGTTGATGTCAAAAGTAGCTGGCTGAACAGAAGGAAGCCGAATTTAATTTATCCTTTTATCATCAATTGATACTTTAAATAAAGTTGTACCAGTTGTTTTCTTTCTCCTGCATATGCAGCAATATTTCATTTTATATTTCACTTTTGGTTTTGAAATTTAGTTTTATAAAATTTTTAAAATTATTTGAAAAATTTTAAATTCTAAAAACGTCGAACATAAACAAAAATTACTTGGGCTATTAAGACCACCTGTAAATTAATGCGCCTTGGTATAAAATATAGTAAAAAGTTTTATTCCATATGTCAGGGAAAATAACAAGGAAACAAATTCATTTACTAAACAAAAACAAAACGAAAACAAAAAAAAATAACGTATGAAATAAAATTTCATACCGATGCTAGTCATGAGAATTTAAATTAGGACCCAATACTCATACTTCGGTGGTGAAAAGTGCATGCTCTCACCGTTTAATAAAATTATTTAAAGTATATTTTTCTTTAAAAGATTGAGCTTCCATGAAATTTACTACACTAAGTATGTTAAAAATGCCGTTATTAAAAATAAATTTGTGACTTATTTTCTTAAAATTTCAGCACAAAATTACTGACAATTTTTCTGTAATATAATCCGGCACTTCCTGAAGGAATCTAAAGAGCAATTTTTTTCTAAATCGAAATACAGCTCATATTATTTCCAAGTTGGGAAAAAACTGTGGTTTCTAAACTTGAAACAGGAAACATTTCGTGATTTCTCACTAACAGAAGAGAGTTAAACTTAAGCAATGCTATTTTTTGTTTATTTCAAACTAATTTTTTATATTGGATTTTGATTGCATTTGCAGGTAACCTTTGTAATTAAAACCGAATTAAAATGTTAACAAAGGTAGATATGTTAAGTGGGATTTTTACATCAAATAATGAAACAAGTAATTTTTCAGTGCTATTACTTAATTCCGTGTTTGTATCAAACGTTACGAAAATTTGGCCTAATATAACAAAATTTTACAATAAATAAATAAATAAATTTTCAAAAGTTACAAGAATGTTAAAATTGTTACCAAATGGCAATACTGCGTTTAATGTATGTACAAAAAAAATATGTGCAAAGAGGGAGTAAAGAGCACAGCAAGACAACAAAGAAGAAGAAGAAGCAATTGATAGCTGTCAAAGTATTCAATATACATGAAAAGTTAAAAGTTGCTCAACTTTCATACTTTGGGTTGAAGGAGACGTACTGATTGTGACAACACTCATAAGAAAACATGTATTTTAACTGAGTTGTCAGTTGAATAAGTTGAAGTTTAACGTATGACGGATTCTATGTGCCCCGGCCTTTAGCTGTCTACAAGTATCTATAACGGTTCAAAATTTGGTAACATACATCAAATTATATCAACTATTGCGATACCCTGTTATTTATAATTTTGTATATTAATACTTTTTAATATAACGGTCCATCCAATTTGCAAGCGTTTGTGTAAACGATTCAAAAGATACGTCCAAATAGCTAAATTTTCATCAATTAGGGGAACACCCTTTAATTTCTAAACTTAAATTATAAACTTGTTGATATAGCGGGCTTAGCAATACAGGTCCTTTATAAGTCTTAGCTGTCTTTTACAGTTCTAAAGTTTGGCTACATACATCTAATACAACTATTTGGACACCCTTCAATTTTTATACTTATTATAGCGAAGTTATCAATAGAGTTTCGTTGTAAATTAAAAGCGTCTATTTACAACTGTCCAAAAGTATGGCCATATACGTCAAACTAAATGAACTATAAGGGCACCCTTTATTTTATTATTTTAAAAACCAATATTGTAACATTCAAACGTTTGTCTATAACGGTTCAAAGGATAGGCCCCTATATGTCAATTTACGTTACCTATGGGGACATCCTTTGATTTTTAGATTTATTTTTCTATTATTTTTTATTATTGGTAGCATTGGCTGAGGTATGTGGGCAATATTTTGAACCGTTATATACACACATCTGAAATGTATAAGGACCCTGTATTGCTGACTCCGCTTTAAGATAAAGTATATAATTTGAATTTAGAAATTAAAGGGTGTTTTTATAATTGATGTTATATGACCTTTAATGGCCTATCTTCTGAGCCGTTATATACAATTACTTGAAATTAAAAAAAATGTCTGCACTTCGTCGGGTGTAAAAGGAAGTAAAAATATTTAAAATTATAAATTAAAGGGTGTTGCATTAGTTGATGCAATTTGATGTATATAGCCAAAACGTTGAACAATTGTAGCCAGATGGTTGAAATATACAGAGAAACTATATTGCTAAGTCCACTATAACAACAAGTTTAATATTTCAATTTAGCAATTAAAGGGTGTCCCAATTGTTAATATAATTTGATGCAAATTGCCAAACTTTTAAGCTGTTATAAATAGATAGCTAAAATCTGGTTTGAATTTGGTTTTTTTGCAAGAATTATTTTAATTTTAAAGCGGTGCCCTTTACAGGTCGTAATACACGTAAAAAACACGTATGTTGTATGGGGACACCTTAAGTTTTTGAAATTATGAACTGTTTTGTAACGGGACCAATCTGTAATCAATACTTTGCAAATAAAGAACATTTTTCAAAATCGGTTACAATATGACTGAGTTATTGAGGCACCAGTATCAAAAAAGCAACATTTAGTCGAATTGATAACTTTTCTTTCTTTCTTTTTTGAGTTCGGTTAAAAAGTCAAAATGATTTACATCTTATCATTTTTAACTTAAAGAACGACAAGTAACCGATAAACTTTGAAGCAAATAAATCCTTTAAATAAAATAGAAAAAACGACGTTCTAGGAATTTGGCTTTTAAACCTTTAAGTAAAAGGATAAATCGATATCTGTACGTTTTATCTGAGGGTGACCTTTAAAAGCCAAATAAGGAATTACATATATACAATATTTTTTGTGCAATTCGAATTCAATGTTAGATATTTAGTATTATTAAAAAGAGATTCTTTTGAGAAGACCATTTTTTCCTATTCACTTTTTAAACAGATAAATAAACAAATTAAAAATTTTGTATGCAATCAAAAGGAAACTGTTTGTTAATAATAATAAAACTTATAAAAATCTTCTAAAGTCTTTTTTAAATGATAGAAAAACTTGTCCTTGGCATTGCTAAAATGCTGAGGATTTAAAAAACTTATATAAACCATACGGATATCATTATAAAACACTTTGAAACACAGTTTGCTTAATTTACTTGTAATGATTAATTAAATACGTTTCTACAATTGTATTTTAATAAGTTATCATAAAAAGCAAATTTTTATTATAAAATCATCTTTATAAAATTGTCTTGTAAGATTCAAAGATTTATTTCTGTGTATTTGTAGAAAATACATTTGAATTTTATTTTAATTCATGTAAGTTTATTAAAAAAATTACGCATATTTTGTAAAATAGGACAATGCCCATTTTGTTGTTTACAATAAATATATTTCAAATAATTCCAAAAAACGTCAAACATTTTTGAAATGGACCAACCTTCTATTGATATATTTTGATGGACACACACTCTATCGCTTAGATGATTAGAACCACTTCAATTTTATATACATATAAGAATTCAGTAATTGAGTAGTCTGTAAAAAATAAGAGCAGATTTTTGCCATGAACTTTGAAATTTTATAAATATTAGTCCCCATTAGGTTTAGGCTTAAGTGAGAGATATGATTGCTAAAGCTTACGTTTTTCCTTAAAATATCATAACAAATTAATAAAATAAGTATAAATAAACGATAATTATAATCTAAATGAGGCCTAATATTTTTTTATTTCACTAATTCTTGTAGTGGCGTCTTACAGCGTCATTTGGATAAAAAAAGGAAATATATTTATATGGTTTGGGCTATGGTGAAGGGTATATAAGATTCGGCATAGCCGAATATAGCACTCTTACTTTTTTTGGTTATATTTTTTATATTTATTTCTTTAAAGTCCCCAGACGAAAAAAGGTTATCTTTTACACAAATTTCCAGCAAAAAAGACATGCAAAAGAAGTAGTGGTTCTACGCACAAAAAAAAAATGAAGGAGTTAATCCTAAGAATTTATTAAGTACTACATACAAGTATGTACATAATTGAATTTTTAAAATATGTTCATACATGAACTTTTATTAAGTCAATATTCTGTGTATTGAAAAAATTAATTTGGTTCAGACGAAATTGGTTTGTGTCTGATGTTTAAATTTCAAAGTTTTGTTTTAAACACATCTTCTGAACAGTGTTGTATTTCAATTTCTAATCAATATAATAACAATTTCGTACTTATTGCGCAATAAATTATTAAGATTTTGTATAGAATATTCAGCTCAATAGTGGCTTTTATTGAGAAAAGCTGAATATTTAGTAATGTCTGAACAGGCTATTGTAGTTCTTTCTTTAAATGAATATTTTTTCTATTTCAATTTCAACATTAAACAATCTGTCTGTTTACTTTTGCCATAGAATGGATTCAATATTGTTCTGTTTTGTTATTCTAGTTTTCAATTGAGAGTGTTTGGACATGAATAATGATAACATGTGTAATATTGTTTTTTTTTTTTACTAAATAGCCCTATATCTTAATATTACTAATTATATTTTTTTTCTCAATGATAAAGAATGTTTTATTTTATTTTAACCGTACAAAATTATTTCTTATTTACTAAATGTCTATAAATCTGGGCTACATTATCTGTGTCTGCCTTAAAATTAATTCTCTGTGCTGTTGGTGTATTAATTATTTGTAACATCTCCAAAATGTAACGTCTTTTATAATTGTTTTCTATGTTTATTACTGAAACCTTTTCAAAATTGGGATAGAGATTTAATCTGGCACAATGAGAAACCAAGGCAGTTTTTTTTTAAATAATATTTCTATATCTTTGATCAGATTTATGACCAGCAATTCTAGTTTTTAGTTTAGTTTTCGTTGTTCCTATATATACTTTATTACAAATGTCATTATCGTTTCCGCTACATGGACTCTTATAGACTAAATTTGATAATTCTTGAATTGGTATTTTATCTTTAGTTTTCCTAAATAACCTTTTTACTGTGTAGTGGGTTTTGTATATTTATTAGAATCAAAACTTTTTGATTTTTTACTTGTTTTTTTTAGTTTAATTTTCTATCAATACAACACGAGTCTCTTTCATAAACCACTCTTACCTCATATTATATATGAAATATTTAAAACAATTAGTATAAGTGGGTTCTTTATTGTACTAATATTATTTTTTTCTTCCAGCAAAACTTTTCATTGTATGGACATCCTCTGCGCTCTTCCTTAACATAGTGTTTTATGGTTATAATTTAATAATAATAAAATCCTGGAGAAATAACAACCAACAGCCAATTAAAACAAAGTGATTTATTTGCATATGCGTGCGAAAATAAATTATAAATAACGGCAATTTACACTACTTATACAATTTACATATACATACACTCATATTTTAAATGCTACTGTATAGTAAATTTATTTAAGCGATTTCCCCCGATAGTAATTTTATAATTATACAATTATACAATTTACATATACATACACTCATATTTTAAATGCTACTGTATAGTAAATGTATTTAAGCCATTTCCCCCGATAGTAATTTTATAAAATTAAACAAGGGCTTGGTTGATTGAGGCAATTAATTTTTTTATTTTAATTAACCCCAGCTACAGCTACACAAGCAAATAAAAGAACAAGAATATTAAGTCTAAACGGTATTAAGCAATTAATGCATGGTTTCATTGTAAAATACACTAAAAATTAATAAATATTTCCTTGTCTCTGCTGTTTTAAACATAATAACAAGAAAATGATATCCTAATTTTCGCACACACCTCATTAATGCAGGCAGCCGAAAGCGTAAGTGCATATTTTCCCATTTTAAAACATAGAAATAAAAATTAAAGGCCTCGTTATGCGAACGTTGATGTAAGAAAAACTTAACGTATTTTAACGTACGACGAATGTCAATAAAATAAACAAAAACAAAACATTGTGCAGCACAATGTGTTTGTAATATTAATTTCAAAAGCCCGAAAAGAATTTAAAAATGGATATTGAGGAATAATTTACTGATGTCCATGAAATAAGTACAATTGTATTGCAAAAAAAAAACTATAAAGCCAAAATATTAAATTACAAAACCTAACACAATTTTCAATTTGCTGCAGCTGTTCAGAACAGTGTTGAGATTTGTGGCATAGTTACGGGCACTGTTCCGTACATGTAAATTTAGAAAAAGTACTAATTTCGCTTCGAAAAATATTTTACATTGCAATATGTGCAATGTATTAACAAATTTAATTATCTGTTTTAAAAAATATTATTATGTATTTAATGTAACTATTTATTTATTATACTTTTATTAAGCAAAATAATAAAAACTGATTAATGATACAATTATTATCAATACTTAAAAAGTACCTAAAAAGGGCAAATATGCCGCTATGGTACTTATCACATATAATTCCAGCACTGTCTTACGAATGTCACGTAACAATGCCGTCAAAACCTATTTTATACAGGTTGAAGCGTTCCGGAAACGTGACAGTTAATTTCGGTAAGCGTTTGCATTGTTTTAGTATATTTAAAAACAAACGGCCGTTAGGTTAGCTTACGTGGACGTTCGCATAATTGTACCTTAAGACGTTCAATTAAACTGCCTATGTGATACACCAAGTAGTATACAGTATTTTTCAAAGGAATAAACAGAATATCAGCTCTACTGAATGTCATTTCTGGATCGATTTTAAAATATTTTAATTTGAAAAGTTATTATTACTCGTACAGATTGGTCCCCTTTTAAAAAAAGAGTTTATAACTTTAAAAACTAAAGGTGTCCTAATACAAAATACATGCTTTTTACGCGTATTATAAGCCGCAAAGGGCGCCACTTTAAAATCTAAAAAAAGGGGTACAATATAATATAAAAAAAATTGTGAAATGACCTATCTTTTAAGTCATTATACACAAACAGTTGGAAATTAGACAGAATATCCTTTGTAGTATGAATATTTAAAACCATAAATTAAAGGGTGTTACAATAGTTGATGATATTTCATGTGTGTTTAGCCATACTGTTGAACCGTTATAGGTAGACGGTTAAAATTTACTAAGAAAGAAACTGTAATGCTAAAACCACTATAATACTAAATAATACAAAACTTCAATTTGGATTTTAAAGAGTGCCCCTATTGTCGATATAATTTGATGCATTTGGACAAACTGTTGAACAGATGTCAAAGAAATTGTATTTCTTAATATTAAATGTAGATTTTAAAGTTAGAGGGTATCTCAATAGTTAATATAATAGATGTATGTGGCCAAACTTTTGAACCGTTCCAGACAGATGGCTAATATTTACAAGGGCCCCGTATTGTTAAAACCGCTATAACAATAAGTTTAAAATTGAGTAAAGAAATTAAAGGGTCTTTCCATAATTGATGCAATTTGACCTACATATATGGCCCTATCATTTAATTCGTTATATATAAACACTTGGAGATAAAATAAAAATAAAATTATAATTTAAATGGTGTTACAATAGTTGATGTAGCTTGACGTATATGGCCAAACTTTTGTAGACAGAGGGTTGAAATTTACAAGCTGTATTGCTAAGTTCGGTTGTACAACTAGTATAAAATTTAAATTTGGAAACTAAAGGTTTTCCGAATAGTTAATATGGGAGTTAATTTGAAGTCAGTTTTTTTTTTGCATGAATTATTAAATTAATTATTAAAAAAAAAATATTTCTTAACTGACATGATGTTTAAGCAAACTGATCTAGTTAAGCAAAATATTTTGACGCCATTGGGATTTTTATAGGTAATTAAAGTACACAGGGCAACTAGCAAAACTTTGTGGTAGCGGTTTGAGCTTCATCATCCTACAAAGTCTTTGTCTAATATTATACGTGTTTGGAAGCAGTTTAAATTGGAACAGTGCGCGTGGGGCTTCAGGCAAAAAGTAAATACAGTACGAGCTCGATTTGCGCAACCGAAAGGAAACCAGGGTTGTTGCTTTTACCGAAAAGTTGTGATAACCGACCACTAAAAATCTTATTTAAAAACTCACCACTGCTTAACTCAAATTCATTAAATATTATTTTTTTAACATGAAAAAATCACTTAAACTGATAAAATTAACGTTTTATACATAAACAAAAAGCAAAACAAAAAGTAATATTCTTACGTATTTTACACGTGTATATACATACATGAGTTCTATATATAAAAATATGTTTAAATCCTTAGTTTAAGGGGAAGAATGGCAAATCGCAGCTTCTTCGATTTCTTGAAAAGCGTTTAATTTTTCATAAGAAATGTCATTTTCTGTTGACCACTTCATACAAATGTCAAGGGACTTAATGACATCATCTACTTTAACTTTTTGTTCAATTTGTAAAGTTTCTAGAATTTCTTCGTCTGAATAGTCTTCTCTGACCCATTCTGCAATTTCACCATCTGTTAAGTTAATATCCGGTAAATTATATGGCAACAATTTTAAAATGGATGGTGTAGTTAAAGCCTATTCTTCTGCTATCTGATCCCGTAACAAAATCAATGGTAGATCTTCTTCGTCAGTCCATTGATAATTTTCTGACATTAAAACGTTCTAACAATTCTTAATGGCGACGCTAGAAATTTTGTCCCATGCATTAACTAAAAGAAGCCATACGAATATTAAAAGCTTTAAGCTTTTTTTTCCAAGTCTGTGCCTTTTGTGCCAATTAAATGTGTCAAAAGGTTTTTTATACTCGGCTGCCTTAAGTGTAATACGACTTCCTGTACCGGATTCAGTGTTTCTAGCAAATTTTAGTATCGCATGCCCATTTTTTAATTCTGCAGACTGTGGACTTGTTAATTTTTTAATCATTACAAGTCTTTTTAACAGATTCACTAAGTTGCAATTTTCTCAAAATTCCCAATTTTTGTTTAATTGTTAGCTTAACCACTTTTTAATTACTCCTACATTTATTGAAATGATGTTTCACCTAGCTCAAAAAAACGCAAAGATTTAAAAACAAAACAAAAAACTAACTGTAAATTAAAAGACAACTTTTTTGTATAAGATATACAGAAAGAGTAAATACAATAAAATAATATGTAAAAGTATCAGTTTCTAAAGATATAAATTCAAAGAGAAAATTCCATTAAATTTTATAAAGCACAAAAAGTTGCACTTATCGAGACTGGTTTTTTGAAAAAGTTGCACTTATAAAGACTGTAATGTAAAAAAATTGCGTGTTGCGCTAATCGGGGTGTTGCAGTTATCGGTAGTTGCGCAAATCGAGCTCGTACTGTATTACATATTTGCATATACGACAGCCTGGGTTTTCAAATTCCGCGTATGTAACTTGTATTCTAATTCGAATATTTGATGTTAAAATATTACGCCATTTACACTATCCAATTTTTCATTAAACCAGCATGAAATTTTTGTTTGTTTGTGAAGCAGGAGAGGTAAGCAATATGGTATTGACTGATTTTTGAGGGGATGTTACTTTTGCTAATGTGTACTTTTAGATAACGTACAACGCGGTAACTTAAATAGAAAACCGAAAAAATGCCTCAAAAAATTGCATAGTGTAAATTTGGACTTAATAATATTATAAAAATGGACTGCGGAAAGAGAACAAAAATGAGAAGAAATTAAATTGTTATGCCTTGGGCGAAAGGATCTATAAGAAACTATAAGCTGCAATATTTTAAAAAATGTAAATAATTAATAGTTAGTTAACAAAACTAACATTTTTGTCTATAGAAGATCATACTATTGCTTAGAGAAATGGTTTAGTTACTAGCTTTAAGCACTTGTGTCTGCGTTAAAGTGTAATCGCAAATCACATTTGTCAAAAGGAATGTTCTAAGAAAATTTATATTAAACTATAATCAACACGAATGTACGAGAATTATTTGGAATCAATGTATTAATGCATTTTATTTGATCTTATCAGTCGAAATAAATTAAATTAAACTTCCCAAAAGTTCAACGTCCAAAGAAGCAGCAGCGGTCAGGTCCACACGTAAACTCTATTTTCTTAAAGTCACCCTTCGAAAAAGGCGAAATTAAATTTATGTACATCCTCTAACCCAACTGTCAAACTTCAATTATAAAAGACTGTCTGTATAATAATTTTTTGTTTGGAGTTTACCAGGATGCCGGCTAAAATTAATAAATTCGCCGCTACCACCACTTGGTACATGATTTCGCCATGAATTTAAAATTATACTTTACTATTAATATACTTAAAAGATGTTAAAGATAGTTGAGAATATTATGAAAGAAATATTAAAATTCCTTTAACTCTAAACAAAAATTAAAAATATTGAGAGTACCGACAATCTTTTCTCTTTCGTCACCAAACTGGTAATAAGTATCTGAACGGTAAAATGGGTCACTGCAAGCTGGGAATACATGAATTTGCCGTGATGGGCAACTACCTCACGAATAGTAATAGCCAGACGAAAGTCGCTACAACAGGCATTGCAGCATGTGCATTGTAGTAAAATATAAGCATAACATTTTTATCCCTTGCAAATCATACACTAAATAAATTGAGTCAAAGTTTTAAATAAAGGTATTTAATTTTTTTTTTTAATTTATTGTTTCTACTTCAAGTGTTTCGAGTTTGCGTTGCTGTGCAAAGTGAGCATATCTAAAAAAAAATTTTCCTCAAGGAACAAAAGCAAAATGTTTATATCAAGCATTAACAATTATATAAATAAGATAAGCAAAAAGCAATTGTGTTTATTTCATTCATTTACTTCATTTGGATAGATGAGCATCAGTTTGTACTCGCATTATTTAGAACAGTAAATACAGAATAGGCACTTTTTAGAATCTGAAATAAAAATTATTAATTTTAATAACAAGTAGGCAATTTTTTGACATTTTTAAAATTTAAAATCATATGAAAATTTTGGTGTGTTTGGTGGTTTTTTTAAAAGTTGAATATTGCACAAGAAAATAAATTGTCATACCGTTGTAAGATTTGGCAACTTTTGTAACCCTTGTTATCAGTTTGGTTTTCCAATTTACCATCATGAGAAGACCAACGCTGGAAAATTGTGCTAGTTAATATTTCGGAAGTTGTGGCCAAACTTGGAATGTTGACATAAAACACCATGTTCATAGTCTAGAGTACCTCACTGGCCTTCATTTCTTCATAAATTAGGCCATGGGAAACGTTTCCGTCAATAGAAAGCGGTAAAGACCCATGATTGCCAATAACACAGTAGCAGATTTTTCAACTTTAAAATCTTAAACTAATTGAGACCTCCTAAATCTAAAAGCTTATGATAGTAGAACAAAAACCCTAGCTGGGTTTTCCGACTAGGGAGTGGGCTTAAGTACAACTTTCCCAAAATATGTGCTGATTCTTAAGTCTATATCTCGTAATCTATTCCAAATTTTGCTTGGGTCTCTTCGACAAATTTTTAGCTCATATTAGAAAACATGAGGATACTCCAAAAGCTTGCTGATTGTTTTTTCGGGCTCGAGCGGTGGATTAGCCAGCACATTGTCAAACGTTTCTGCAGTCCATGCAGTTGCTCTAACTGGACTCAATGGACGTAGTGGTGGGTTGACTTCAGAATGTTCTTGCAGGGAGAAACATGAAGATCAGGAATGTAAACAACATTTGACAATTTTGTTTTCGATTTAATCTAATTTTAAAATTTATGCTTTCATCGTTTCCCTTTGGGTGCGACCATATTGCTAGTGCTCCATAAGTCATTGGACTTTGCTTTCTGTTTATCAAGTTGAATATGTAAAAAAGGGCTGCTATCAGCGAACGATCGAATAAGTCGAATTTTTTTTTTTCATTGAACGTTTGGGCACATAAATACACAAATGTAGCAAAACAAGTTCAGCTTCCAGCCCTTTTCTGTATCAACTTTGTTTTTCTGCAATGTATGCCGTAATATTTAAATTTCCATAATTAATTTAAATCGAATCTGCAAACAAAACAATGCAAATTTTTTGACATGTAGTTATTTTAAATCAATCATTCAAACGGACGGTGTTTACATTGTACAGAGTTCTCTGCGACATTCGTTTGTAGCAATTTTTGAAATAAGTGTGAAAAAAGATAAAAAATTATGACGAAATTTTAGGTTTTTTTGTTTTTGGCAGTTTCGCTGTTTTGAGTAAAAAGTTGTTGTTTTTTTAATTTAATCTTGGGATTAAATTTTTAAATCAGATTAAGATCCAAAAATTTGCCGAAGAGAACCAAGAGTTTAATTCGAATATTTCAGAAGATATAGAATTAAGAATAAGTACATATTTTTTGAAAAATGTACTAAAACCACCCCGCCAGTCGAAAACTCAAAGATGAAAATAAAAAAAACCTGAGCTAGTAACTTAAAACCCAGCTAGGGTTTTTCTTCTACCGTCACAAGCTTTCAGATTTTGGAGGTCTCAATTGATTCCAGATTTTAGTCCTTCACTGTGTAATTTATGGCCCGAATTGGATGGAATAGTTTCTATTCTTTTCGTCTAGTAACAATATTGATATCCGCTTAAGGATCATAAAGCTACTACTGGTAAGTAAATACCTGCTAAACTGGTCATTGAAATGCTTGAATTATATTAAAAATCTCAGATGTGCGAACATAAAAATACACCAAGAAAAAAATTCAAAAGTAACCATTTTGAGGCCGGTGTTGTGCTTTTTTTAGTGATCTGCGCCATATCAAACAACTCATTAAATACACTATATAGGGCAAGTATGTGGTACTTACAAGTAAAGTAAGTAAGTAAGTAAGATGTCTAAAGCTACCTTAATGGGGAGAAAGCAAGAAATCTTCTTCAAAATCCGTAAATGCAGGATTATTGGAGTTCTGATAGGGTACTTAGGGTTACTAGCAGACATGCTCCTTATAGCACTTGAAAGCTTTTGAAACATTTCGTTTAACAATGCAATATGAAGCGGGTTGATTTAAAGCTGCTAATAAACTTTGTACAAAGTGCCTGTATCTTCAGAAGTTTACCTCCTCGTGACAATGCACAACACAGCGCTTTTTACTTAAAGTGATCTAAAAATCTGACAAAAACCTTCTGCACTTCTGCACTCTGTGTAACTAAGGAAAAATTGTTATTAATGAGAAATAATAGAAACTTTTAAGAGAATGGGTAATGTGGTTAACTTCCCGGGTTGATTCTTCACGTTGCACTGTGTTTCAAAGACCTACTTTTTCCGTGCGAAATTCAAATTTCAAAACTATCAATATAGCTTTGTTTTTTTTGCCAAGCAGTTTCTAACACTCCAATTCAAATAAATTGACAATTTTTTTTTAAAAATACAAAACACTATTGTACAGCGCGCAGTCAGTCATTGTTCCCATACGTGTTGAAACATTTTTGTAAAATATTAATTTTACATCAAAAGTTTGAGCATTTATTGTGAAAATTGTGTTAAAATTTTATAAATAATTTGTAATGGAGAATAATCTGTCATGTAAGTACTTAAGTTTTTTCTCATAAATTTTTGAAAATATATAAAATTTGATTTTGAAAAATTAATTTTTTAAAATAACCTTTAAGCAAATGGGTTTTTTCAAAATTTTAATTTCATGTAACCTTTTAAAGAAATGTTAACATTTGGCAAACCAAATGTAAACATATTTGAATAGACTAAAGTTTGGTTCATTTACTAGGATTTATCTCATATTGCTCAAAGTTGCACTATCCGAATAATATCACTTTTTGTAGATTCTTATACTTTGAAAAAAATCGAACTTTTTGAAATTTGGTTAAAAGAACCCTCAAAAAACTCAAAAAACAAAAAAATGATGGACCCGTTTTTTTGAGTTCATTTTACATTTAGGCTACAAATGTAAAGTAGAAAAATGGCAAATACGGTCAGAGGATCACAAACTTAAAGTTTTGAAGCGAAAAGCAGAAATTCAAAGAGCTTTTTGGCGGGAACTGGGTCTTCGTGTAGATATGCCTAAAATTGGTGGCTTTGGAAGCACAAACGACGGAAATACTGCCCGTCGAGCTTTCTCTAATGATGTAATTTTCGCTCAAATCACAGGTGTTAATCATGATCTAATTTTATTGATCTGTTTGTCGTGTAGCTTTCCCATAAATCCAAATAAGTTTGAAACATACTGCTTCCAAACAGCAAAGATGATACAAGATTTATATCGTTGGCTTCCAATGACCTCCACTGTTCACAAGGTTTTAATTCATTCCAAGCAAGTAATAGAGAACACTATTTTGCCAATTGGTGTTTTTAGTGAATCGGCAGCTGAATCGCGCCATAAGATTTATAAATCCGACAGATTGCATCATGCTCGGAAAAACAGCAGAACAAACAATCTTCAAGATGTTTTCAACAGAGCCTTAGATACATCCGATCCAATAATTTCGACAAACATAAGCCTTTAAACCTTCCACGTGAAGTTGTAGAGCTTCTAAGTTCCAATGTTATAAATGCAAATGTGGACGAAGGAAACCACTACGAACAAGGAGAATTTTTACCCGCTACTTCAATAAATCTTTTGAGTCAAATGTGTTTTCCAAACGAATTGCAGTTAACTGATACAATCAAAAAATAAAATAAATAATTTTTTTACATATAATTGGCCACCAATGATTAGATTTATCCAAAACTAAAATAAAACAATTTTTTTATAAAAAAAAAAAATAATAAAATAAATTATTTATTACTGTTTTTTTTTTCATCTTATTGGTCACCAATGGGTTAATTTTTTTTAGATTTATTTAAAAATGCCTGCTTTAGCTCCGCTTTTAATTTTGCTCTAAAAAGTTTAATATGTTAAAAGATATTAATTTCGCACGGAAAAAGTAGGTCTTTGAAACATAGTGCGTTGTAGCAAAAAAAAAAAAAAAAATAATAATTGTTTTTACTTTTTATATATTTCTAATAATACTTTAGATTTAATTCAAATACAATACCTTGACAAAGGTTGGTAATCGCACTGGTATCAAGACTCCCGCTGTTAAAGTGCTCGGCATCTGTGAACGTTGTAAAAGAAACAAAAATGTTTTTTTTAATCTCTTATCACGATCCACCCAATTACAGGCATATATAGACTCGGTTAAATGATCGTTGGCCTGACAATATAAATCTCCATAATAACACAAAATAAATATTTCTGTTGTAATAGCAACAAAAAATATACAAGTGTGAATTAATTGCATTCGATTTGTGGCTGCGTAGAGCACATACACGCCCATAGTACACTGAGATATACAGGTAGCTCCAAATTGAATAAGGCACGCGGTGGATATGGAGTCCTGAACATTAAGAAAAAGGCTACAAAATAAATGGAAAGTAAAGAGTTATCTGAATTTGTTTAAAATGTTGAACTTTTATTAAAGAAAATTGTACTCTAGATATTTTTTTTTTAAATTAATTCCACGAAGCCATTCGACTTGTCTGCAGAAAATAATTAAATAAAAACTAGAATAAAATATGTGTAGATTAAAAAAAAAATTCGAATAAACAATTAAACAACCAATTGAATTTTTATATAAACATAAGTTTATTTAAAATGGAGACTTTTCATTGTGTTTCCATAAAATTCTTTTTAGGAGTGTTTTTCTTTTATGTGGATTATTTATGCCTAACAAATAGACCGATAAACTGTTGAAGACATTTGGTAGTGTTATGTTTAATGCGTTCTGATCATAATTGTTCTTATTGCATTCTACTTTGTATCAGAGAACTGCAAGAGTGTCTGTTTTTAATACTCTAAGTATACTCATCTTAAATGCCACCGCATTTCTTAAGTGCGAGTATTTACTATACCCATTCCATTTGAGTATAAGTGTCTACCATACTCAAGTAAAATGTTTGCGATGCTGGCTTTACTTTATTCGTACTCATACTCACACCAAACACCAAGAGAGAGATTTTAACGTGTGTAGTGAAAGGAAAACAGAGTTATCAGATCAGAATTATTAAATCAAACACAATATCAAAAGTCGCCAATGTCTAAATTAGCTAACATACATACTTCTTTGAAATTATGAAAGTTTATTTAATATATAACAGAAAATAAATTTAATAAAACCCGTAAAATTCACCATATTTTCATTTATTAAAAACACAACAAAAGTTTACTAATAGCTCAAGAATAGTTCATTGTTTATTATATTACGTTTTTGCTAGGGTTTTTTTAAGTCACACAGGAGAGAAATTTAAAAATTTTATTCGTTAAGCAAATAGATTTTTAAAATTAATAAATAGGTATAAAAGCAATAATTATATTTAACAAAATAAAATATATAAACTAAAAACTTTATTTTATTTATTATTATTTATGAGGAATTAATATATTACATCAGCGTATATACAGTTTTGTTAAAACTAAAAAAATTAAGTAATTTTCCTTTTATTCAGGATTCATTTTATCATTTTGTTTTCCTAAATACCGTTAGTACGAGTAGCACGTTTATGACAAAAAGGCGCATAAACTGAAAATAATTATTCATAAAAAACAGCAACAAAATAAGTATACCTTCTTTAAATAGAGTACAAAAGCTGTGCCTTTAAGCGGTTTTTATTGCATTTTATTCATTGAATATGTGTTGTATTTCATACGTATGAAAACGGTTGTTGTCTGTTTTTCTGTTTATAATGTTTAAGCAACAGATTTGATCAAATTTTGTTTTTTTTTTATTGTTTATAAATAGATCTGCATACAATGCAGTATTTCACAAAACGGCAGTAACAAAAACTTTAATATGGTAAAAATGTGGCAACGGTGCTTACAAATAAAGAGAATTAAAAAATTCTCGCGTACGAGTATAAAAAATACTTAAAATTCTGATTGCGATATTTTTGATACTCGTTTTTACAGGAATGGGTAAAATAAAAAACCGCAACTTTTTATTGCGGTGTTTAAAATACTCGAGTATGAAAAGTATAGAGTAAGTATGCGGTGTACTCATGGGTTGGGGTGTACTCGTGCAGTTCTCTGACACAGATTGACTGAATAGACCTCATAAATAATAATAAATAAAATAAAGTTTTTAGTTTACATATTTTATTTTGTTAAATATAATTATTGCTTTTATACCTATTTATTAATTTTAAAAATATATTTGCTTAACGAATAGAATTTATAAATTTCTCTCCTGTGTGACTTAAAAAAAAACCCTAACAAAAATGTAATATAATAAACAATGAACTATTCTTGAGTTATTTGTAAACTTTTGTTGTGTTTTTAATAAATGAAAATATGGCGAATTTTACGGGTTCTATTAAATTTATTTTCTGTTATATATTAAATAAACTTTCATAATTTCACAGAACTATGTATGTTAGCTAATTTAAACGTTGGCGACTTTTGATATTGTGTTTGATTTAATAATTTTGATCTGATAACTCTGTTTTCCTTTCACTACACACGTTAAAATCTCTCTCTTGGTGTTTGGTGTGAGTATGAGTACGAATAAAGTAAAGCCAGCATCGCAAACATTTTACTTGAGTATGGTAGACACTTATACTCAAATGGAATGGGTATAGTAAATACTCGCACAAAAGAAATGCGGTGGCGATCACACCGCAACCGCATTTAAGATGAGTATACTTAGAGTATTAAAAAATTGACACTCTTGCAGTTCTCTGATCTGTGTCAACTTTTTCGGCGTCGTTGCGGTGTTGCTCAGAGAAAAACATATGATGAAACGTCAAAACAAATATAATTAATTAAAATGAGTTCAAATCTCACATTAAATGAGCAGCTTTTAAATGCTGTTCGTGAAAATGAAGTGCTTTATAACAAAGGAGAGGTTTGAAAAAAAAATAGGGACAGCTTTGGGGGATATCAGGTAAAAACATTAATTAACTACTTATTTCAATTATTTACGTTTTATTTGCTTATTTTTTTTAAGAACATGAATGCACCACTAGGTGGAAAACCCTCAGAAATAAGTATATGCGGGAGAAAAAGTCTTCAGGCAGCGCGTTCATTTCAAATCCTGAGATGAATATTTTGTTTGACTTTGTTAAGCCCAGGGAGTAAGTTTATTACATACATATGTTCAATTTTATAATTTTTCTAAATATTTTTGTTCCATATTTCAGGACTACTGGAAATTATACAGAAATTGTGGGTGAAGAAGTGAAGCCTGTACTCCACGAAAGCGATATTTTCGACTTCGGAGAAATTTTCACATCGACGGAAATGATAGATGTGCTTGATGACCACCTGAGCGCATCAAATTCAAATGCATCCTCTGTCCCCAAAAGAAGAAAAGACCCCTGTATGAGCAGTATTGAGAAACATTTAACGCGCACAATGACTGCCCTTAAAACGTTAATGAAATAAAAGGCACAGGACTCGAGGCCCATAGCGGAGAAAAAAATCATAGAATACTTATGTGAATGGCAAACTATTGATTTGAATGCTGGCAATATAGAAAACATAAATATTAATTAAATATTCTATACTGCCATCTTGCAAATCAAAAATTGAAAAGCAAGCTAATAAAAACAATGTAAAATTAATTACAAAAAAGATTTTTATTTAACTTTTCCTTAAAGTGCAAATGCACCTTCATTCATAAAATATGTTTTGAGTGTGTCTCTTAAATTAAAAGCTTGTGGCGTTGCATTATTCGAGCCAAAGGATATTGGTCGAGAATTAGTTATGCTGCAATCGTTTCCAATATCAGCTCGCCATCTGCCAGGTATAATAGTACCACAATTGTCCTAGTAGTTCACATAATTCGTTGCGCAATAAGTTGCATTTGCTTGGTCATTCAACTTAATAAAGTTATGTAGAGCCACACAAGCCAACACCACCTAAAAAAACGTAGAAGAAGTAATAGAATCCACTTAGAATGATTTTTCATAAAAACATACTATTTCAGCATTTTCTGGTCTGCAATTAAGCGTGGTTCTTAATATCCGCCATCTCGCTACCAATATTCCGAATGCGTTTTCTATAACAACACGCGCTCGAGAAATACGATAGTTGAAAACTTTCTTATCCATTGTCAAATATATTCCGGGATATGCTCCATATTTTTTTCGATCTCCAACAAAAAAATATGGAAATGTTTGCGTTGAATTTGGTTAAACTAAATGCGGTGGGAGATCCAATTCACCAGCGAACAGCTTCTTCCCAAAAGTTGATTCAGCTAAAACCCCTGAAATAGGCTTTTGCATAAATTTTTCATTTAATTTCTTCGATTGTATTTACCTCCATCACTTTGGCTTTCATAGCCACCTAAGTCAACCATTGTGAAAATGTGGCTAGTATCACATGCTGGTAATAGCACAATACTAAAAAAGTTTTTGTAGTTATAAAAATTAGAACCACTATGTGCAGGGTTTGTAATCGCTATATGTTTGCCGTCTATAGCACCAAAGCAATTTGGAAGATCCCACTTATTTTTGAAGTCTTTGGAAATTTCCATAAAATCATTTGCTTTGCATTGGTCCAAATAAAAAGGTGCAAGCACTTCCCATATGATTGAGCACGTCTGTAGTATAATAGCTCTGGCAGGTACTCTACCGATTTTAAAACTCCATCCAAGATATTGGTTGGAAACTCCTTGAGATAAATATCTAAAAGGCATACAAATTAATATGACTACCACAAAAAACTAACACAGGTAAAGTACTTACGACAAAGTAATAGCACGTCGAGCTTCTGGGCTAATTGTGTAGCAATCTGCAGCTGCAATTTAAGAAAATTTAACAAAATATTGAAAATAGGCAATGTCATGCGTGTGAATTTGAAAAACTAAAAAATCAGCTTCATAAAATCCAAATATAGCGGTCATTAAATTTCTGGCCTGTGATAGAACCGACTCTTTCTCAATGTTTTGTTTTTTAACAAAAATAAATAACTTAAATAGCAAGTAGTTATTGTTAATCCCACGATTGCTGTGTCATCCATTCTCACAGGTTTTTAATTAGATTGTTAAAAGAATATTTCACTTTAATTTATTAGGAATATTTCACTAAATCACTTTTCTAAATTAACAGCTGTATATTCAATGCAGTAGTACACAGCTGTGTTAACGTCGTCGACGGCGTTTACATTAATAGCAAAATGAAATTTTATGCCCAACATCACAATTTCGGCGTTAAAACGCCGTCAACGACGTTGACATTAACTCTAGCATTACAAACTTAAAAAACTAAACAACAATAACAAAGAACAACAACAAAGTAATAACAAGAATAAAAAAGTAAACACAACAAATTCATATTAAACAAAAAACATGAATTGACAATCGATATAAAAATTTTTTAAACAGAATAAAAAACAAATTCATATTAATATATACTGTAGTGGAGAAATAGTTTTCCCAAGGGGTTATTCTTGATCTTAAGTAGGTTTCTGCTAAAGAGAAGTATGCTTGTTTCAGAACTTCGAACGTGGAACAGTTGCTTAAATGATACACACTGAATGCAGCTTGCCTGACTTTTTTAAAGAGATTTTTTATATGTATGTGTCAGCCATTTAAAATTCTAGTCCACGTACACTGCTAGATATTTTGAATGTGTTCGTTAGATGAGGTGCTTTAATGTGCATTATTTTGGCTTTTGACACATTTATCACTAGTCAGTTGTCATGACACCATTTTGAAACTTTGTTAAGCTGCTGTTGCAAGATTTCATGTGCATTGTGTACATGATGTGCATTCCCCAAAAATACTTAACATATCGTTGGTATATACATATGAGATATAGTGTAGGTCCAAGTTTGAATCCCTGAGGGACACCAAGTTTAGAGAAGGTTCGGTTGCTTAACAGTTGCCCTATTTTACTTAAAATGATGTGAGCTATAAATAGTTTTTAAACCATTGCAACGAGTTACCTCTTACGCCATATCGTTCTTATATACTTGAAAGTATAATGTGGGATAGCGTGTCGAAAGCCTTGCTGAAGTCAATAAACAATCCGATGCAACGTAAGTTCTGTGGCCACAAGGAATAACAGCTAAAGTCGAGTTAGGACAAAGTAGTGTTATTACTACTGTTGTATTCACTGTATTTACATACACTACCACACAAAATTTTATCATCGTAGCTCAAAAAATGAGTATTTTATACCTAAAAAACTAAACAGCTAAAGTCTAAATTTTGCTCGTATGATTTTGGAATAACAGCCTATTGCAATTTGCTTCAATATTAAAAAAAAAAGTTTCTTAAGTAGAATTAGGATTTTATTCCAAACAGTGCCGTGCGTGTATTCAGACGTAAAATGTCTGCCTAACTCGAGTTTAGTCATTATTCCGTATGTTAAATTGATAATTCTTCAAATTAGTAATAACAACCAAACTCGAGTTTAGTAATTATTGAGTTTTTTTCGAGTTTCCAGTAAAAGACAAAGTCGAAATTAGTCGTTATTCCAAATGTGAAGAATAATATGTTCAAGGCCTAACTCTACTTAAGTTATTTTTTACAATTTGAATTGAAAAATCCTTCATGCTAAGTTAAATTTAGTCGTTTTTCCGTAACAGGTTTTCAGTTGAAGCATTTCCAAAGTAAAGTTAAGTTCATTTTCCAAATTTTGTGTGCAGTTCAATAAAATCTTAAATCGAATTTGGTTGTTAAGTGTAAACGTTCATACAGAAAAGGATATCAGGATGTCTAACCGTGCAAAAAAAAATGTTAGAGTTAGCAGTAAAAAAAAATTCAGAAGTGTCATCGAGCGTTCAAGGTAAGTTTTAAATAATATATTTCCTTATGATGAAACGTTAAAATTAATTTTTAAACTTAATCTTTATAGTGGAAACAACCTCGAGTAATTCTTTTCTTATTCAAAATGTTGAAAGGCAGTATCAAATTGATACAGATATTCAAAGTAAGTTTAACTTTTTTAAGTATGGTACGTAGAGTAGAGTCTGGACCATCTTAACAAAAAAGTTTTAAATTTTTTTATAGACGACATGAGGAATAAGGAATTCAGTTTGAAGCAATGGCCTAATATTTCTCTAAGACATCAACCTGATCCCACAACAGTGTTTTTTTTGCAGACGTTTTATGAACCCGTAGTTCAAAATGAGACCAAATCCTCAATCAACGGATTTGATTTTGACTTAAATAATATATTAAAAGGTATAGTTTTATATAAGTTCATATAACATCTGTCTTGTCTCCTATCAAAACTATGTGCAACAAATTATGAAAGCATCTTTTGCAGGTTCAAATTCTGGAAACAAAGAAGAGTTGTTTATAACTGAAATTTTTGAGTCAATTAACAATGATTCATCATTATCTGAAAATTGTGATGACTCCGTCAAAGATCCAGACTATTGTAGTACATCGAGTAATGATAACGCCGTAGTTAAAGAGTTTCAGCTTTCTTCAAGTGACACTGAAGGAAGTGCGTTTGAATCAGACTTTGAAATGAGGTTACTGGGGCAACGAATGGAAAATGAGTTACAAGCGGAATCAGGTAAAAATAAAAATGTCGTAATAGTGGTCAGACGTACAAAACATTATCTGGAAAAGTCATTAAAGAAAGAGTTTGCAAGCCTTTTGATATTTGCCGATTCAATTGACAAACAAAGGTTAATTTTGAGGCCTGCAAGATGTTATTTAATCACTATTGGTGTCTGGGCACATATGATCTTCGAGTTCTGTGTAAAGGATCATTAATGAATATTAATAGCAAGAAATGTGATACTTTACTGAACTCTACTGCCAGAAAAAGGCAACGGGAGAACAGTGTAGAATATTCTTTAAGCGTGGACGGAAAAACAATTAGAGTATGTCGTAGACACTTTACCCAGTGCTTTGGTGAGACTGAAAGTTTCCTGAAAAGTGTAATACGCAAGAAACTTGCATGTCCAACCATGTCAATAAAAAATTATCGTGGGAAATCATCACCACCGAGTAAAATAAATTCAGAAAAACTGGAGGAAATTGCAAACCATATCAATAAATTCCTAGCCTATGAGAGTCATTACAATAGACGAGATACCAGCCAAAAATATCTGACCTCTGACTTAACGATTTCAAAAATATACCAACTCTACACTGATGAAACTCTAGCTCCTGTAAGCCTTTCAAAATACTCGCAAGTATTTAGGAGCATGAATTTAAAATTCAAATCACCGCAGCTGGACACTTGTTCTACTTGTGACAAGTTTGAAATGAAAATTAAGTATGCCACTGAAACAGAAGAAAAAAGTAAGTTTAAGGAACTGAAAATGCAACACGCTGAAAAAACAGATACTGCTTACAATTGCAAACGAGCTGATAAAAGGCTGCAAAGGATAACAAAAATACCAAGGCATTTGCATTTGACTTGCAGCAATGTTTACCTACTCCCTTTCTAAGAAGCTCAATTAGCTTTTACAAGCGTCAACTGTGGACATACAATCTTACAGTTCATGACTTAGAAGACGACTCAGTTCAGTGTTTCATGTGGCATGAAGCTATTGCTCGTAGAGGTGGTAACGAAATCGCGTCTTGTGTTTATAGACAATTAAATATGATTGACAAAAATGTGACTAAAATATGCTTTTATAGCGACTCCTGCACTGGACAAAACAAAAACTCTCATGGGTCTTTAATGTACATTACTTTCGTGCATAATAATCCACATATTGAGTTAATAGATCACAAGTTTTTGGAACTAGGGCATACACATATGGAGTGTGACTCGGATCATGCTCTAATTCAACGCAAGAAGAAAAAATCCAATGTTGAGATTCACATTCCGAGAGACTGGTATCAGTTTGTAAGATCCGTTCATCGAAAAATGAATGTAGTTGAAATGAGAGAAAAACATTTTCTTAATTTCTCGGAATTACTGAAAACGAAGTTTATTTGGAGACGTTCCAATGAAAACGGTGACAGATTCATTTGGAACGAAGTGCGATGGCTTCGTTATACGAAAAAAATGTCTTTTATTTTTTATAAAACCTCTTTAGATGTCGAAGAGCCATTTAAGGTACTCAAAATAGCCAAAAGAGGAGTTTATTCTATCAGCAATAGTGATTCAAAAGCTATAAGAATTATCCCAGCTATATCACATGAAAAAAAGATCTTCTGGATATGCTAAGTCTTATCGATCCAGAATTTCACGCTTTTTATAGAAATCTTAATGAGAATTCAAATGAACCTGATAATATTCATCCAGATTTGGCAGATGAAGAGCAAGAAGTCAATGCTTACCTATTTCTGCATTTTTATAAACATTTCGTATTATAAATTTTATTTTAAGATAATCTTGCAAGTGGTCATTTGTATAACAGATTATTTTATATTTTAAAACCTTTCATTAATTTTTAATCTTATTAACTGATTTTTTTTATATTTTGATTTAAATATGACAAAAATATGGCTCTGACGTATGTATATTTTTATGTTCCTTAATTAATTCTAATTACAGCAACTGAAGTACAAACATACATATAACAATTTTATAATCCTTATAAATAAAAAAATTAAAAAAAACTTGCTATATCTAACTAATAACTTTTTATTCAGCAAAAGTAACAAAATGAAAGTGCATAATAGCTAAAGTCAATTCATTAAGTTTGGTATAACAGCTAAAGTCGAGATAAGACTTAGAAATTTTTAGAAACGAAAAAGGAAAAGAAGCTTAACAATTTGTTTTGCTTACTTCTCTTTAGTTAGCTGCTTTTTCATTATGAATTGAATTGCAAATTAAAATATAAGAAAATTGCTAACATCGAGCTTTCAAATATTACCTTAATCTTAATTCCCTGATTTCAGGCACCAATTTTAAACTTAAAAATGCTCTCCTGAAAACTTTTCAAAATAGAGTTTAGTTGTTATTCCTTGTGGCCACAGAGTTGTCTTCTAAGCATACGTTTTTATGGTTAGAGAAATCTCCAAGCAGTATCTTTATATTTTTTCCCTTTTACAATCCAAGCTGATTAGGGTTGATTATCATGTATTTTTTCAGCAATTCATTAAGCCTGCTCACTATTATGTATTTCCTCTAGGATTTTTTCGATTGCTGGCAAAATTGCAATGGGTCTATAATTATTAAAATTACTTTTTGTGCCATTTTTGTAAATAGATCGTATGGAAGTTATCAGTAAGTCATGCTTACGATTACTGCTGTACGTAATTCATTTTATGTTTTCTGGACGAATGCATTTTATGTGTTCTGCAGCATTATTTACTTTTAAGTTTGGGAGTATATGATATACTTCTTCATCATTCGTAGGAGAAAGAAATATTGAATTGACTCGAGTTTTAGAATGGTATTTCTTTGTTTTAATGTTACACTTGTATAGGATTTAATTTACATTATTCTCAAAATTTTTTCAAAAGTGTTTTTCAAGGTAATCAGGATCTTATTTATATTAAGGCATGGAGTGTTTTTTGTTTTATTCAGTTAATATAATCGAAGAGCCTAATTTATTTAACAGTTACTTTGAGTAGGTTAAATATAATATAAATAACCCTTTTATACTACGTATAAACAATATTTAGTATTATTTAATTTATTATTTACAGTGTTTAAATTGCTTGCTTAAAAATAGCAACAACACTAAAATCTTCGCTTTGCTTACATGTTTATCAGCATATAAAAAACTAGATGTGTCAGCATTTACAAAACATTTCATTATAAACAAGCAACAGCAAATGCAAAAAAAAGAAAAATAAAACGCATTTGCTTCAGCTGACTATGTTTTCTTTCTGCAGCCAAGCAATCAGCAACGCATTTATTTTTAAAACGTTCGCTATTGCTTAAGCAATAAGTTGATATTTGTTTCTTCATTTGCTGTTGCTTTGTAAAGGGTGTTTTTTATAGACGTATAGAACTTTAAGTTGGCATCACTTTTTTAACTGGCGGCCATTTTGTCAGCTGTCAAGTGATTAATATTTAGTTTGGTTTGCCATTTCATCATGAATAGGTTGACAAAAGAACAACGCTTGCAAATCGTGCAAATTTATTTCGAAAATAATGGTTCAGTTCGCGAAGTTTACCGCAAGCTCCGTCCATTTTATGGTCGACATAATCGGCCATCAGAGCAATTAATTCGGTTAACCATGGATCGTTTTCGCACTACGTTTACTCTATGTGATAATACGCATCCGCAGAGACGTCGAACAGTGCGCACCGAAGAAACAATTGCCGCTGTAGAGCAAAGTGTTGAAGAGGACCCGAATGAATCGATTCGCCACCGTGCACAGCAATTAGAGCTTTGTCCATCAACTTTATGGAAGATTTTGCGCAAAGATCTTGGCTTGCGACCTTACAAGATCCAGCTTGTGCAAGAATTAAAGCCGCGAGACCATGCAATGCGTCGTGATTTTGGTGTATGGGCCGAAAATGAGATTGATCTCGATGCTGATTTTCATAGCAAAATTTTGTTCAGTGATGAGGCTCATTTTTGGTTGAATGGCTACGTCAACAAGCAAAATTGCCGCATTTGGAGTGAAGGGAATCCACATGAGACCCTTGAAACGCCATTACATGCACAAAAACTGACTGTTTGGTGTGCTCTATGGGCTGGTGGAGTCATTGGGCCATACTTCTTCCGAAATAATGCTGGAGAGTCAGTTACCGTTAATGGAGACCGGTATAGAGCCATGATAACCGACTATTTTGTTCCCCAATTGGATGGCATAAATGTGCATGAGTTGTGGTTCCAACAAGATGGCGCTACATGCCACACAGCGCACGTTACAATCGATTTATTGAAGGAAACATTCGATGAGCGCATAATTTCGCGGAATGGACCTGTCAATTGGCCACCAAGATCGTGCGATTTGACACCATTGGATTATTTTCTTTGGGGATATGTGAAGTCGCTCGTCTACGCCAACAAACCAGAAACGTTAGGGGACTTGGAAGCCAACATTCGTGGCGTTATTGCCAACATACGGCCCCACATGCTCAAAAAAGTGGTTGAAAATTGGACCTGTAGAATTGACTTTATTCGAGCCAGCCGCGGCGGCCACATGCCCGAAATCATATTTAAACATTAATGGCATAAAATTATCCTTCCAATAAAGCCAAATTGATGGACATTAAAACGATTTTCTTGTGTTTTATTTCAATTCGAAGTTCTATACGTCTATAAAAAACACCCTGTACATATATTCCTACGTATTGTAAGTAATAAACACATAAATACGTTTCCAATGCTAAGAGGGATGAAAGGCAGCGGGTTACAGCAAGTAACAACAATCGTAGTCAGCCAAAACTTCATAACAAAGAGCAAAAGCAAAAATAAAGAAAAACTGATTGCTTTGCTGCAGAAAGAAACACATAGTCACCTAAAACAAATGCGTTTCTTTCTGTTTTTTGCTTTTTCTTTTGCTGCTCATTCTTCCACAGCAACAGTAAGCAACTACATACATATGCATTGAAAATAGTCAAGCATTTTTAATCACTGATTAATTATATACATAATATATTTTTAAACCCTGGGTGGAATCGTTACATCCGTGTTCGTATCGACAATCGTACGAAAAAAAATTACGTGATAAGTTAATCGTATGAACTAAATGGCATTATGACATACGATTGTAAACGGATCGTAATTTTTTGAATGATTCACAATAGTTTTGAAATTAAAAAATTCTAGAGCTAAAGAAAGAGTATTCAGGCTGGTCAGTTTTTCGCATTTTGTTGTTTCCAAAGGTCAAAACCGATTTTTTGCCTATAGCGCTCGATTCATGGACTGCTGCTTCAATTCACACTTCTTCACTTGGTACCAGCAGCTTTTCCTATTTTAGAATTTCCTATTTTAAAATTTTAATATCATTAACTGGTGGTACTATACACTTGGAAAGCTCATCCCATAGTCCGTTAGAAGTAGATTTTAATATGCCCAATTAGGAAGCATGTTTTTTGCCAAATTTTTGTGTTCTTTCATGAATCTTAGATTTAACTTATTGTAATAATAACTTTATCATAAACTAAAATTAAATTTGTTTAATTCGCACTTTTTTTTAGCGAATTTGTTGCATTTTTCATCTTATTCGAACTAAGTTTTGTTAACATATGACAGTTCGTAAAAAATGTACGTTCATGTATACGATAACGTATGTTATAATCTGCGTTATTGTTAATTACCATCCGTTAACGTAGGTCATAATCCGAAATACGTATTTTTACAATACGTGTTGTACGTTCACGGATGTAACGATTTCACCCCCTGTCTGCACGTTGCGCAGTCGTACAAAAATAGCAAAAAGACACCTGCCAACAAAATCCTTACAACAAATTTAAATCCTTTTAGATTATAGAAAAACAAGTAAGAATGCTTCTAAATGATACCTATATTGATATCTTAAAAAATGTGGTGCATATTCGTACTTTTTTATGAGAAGTTCAGAGCCCAATAGCTCGGAAAATATGAAAGCTCCAATTTTTTCACTCGAAGTTTTTTCTTATTTTTAAATTCTCTATCGCCCCATGTAAGAATTGCTCGTACCTGGAATTATTTACCTCATGATCTTAGATTTTTTTCTACCTCTAACAAAATCTTTCGCCTAAAGCTTATGAAGTACTTGGCTAATGATACATGAATGTTCTATATACATACACTTCAAAAGAAAACCACTTGTTTGAGCGTGGATTTGATTTGCTGCTAATAAGGACCATGTTTCTTTTAAATTTGCTATTTAGTATTCTTGTTCTATATATACGAGCTGGGGAGCCAATTTTGGTTAAAATATGTGCTTTGGAATTTGATTCATATACAATTAGATTTAAGGACATATGAATTTAATTACTTTGTAATACAATACTGAACCAATAAAGAAATTAATATATATATATATATATATATACATATATTGGTTTATTTTTTTGATTGGTGTTACTTCACTAAACTAGATTTGTTCCAAATGATATGGAAAAATTAGAATCAGGCGTGGTGTTTTCCACGCTGCAAAACCGACTATTCTGTTTATTTATATAGCCATCCAAATGAAAATGTGCCTCGTCACTCAATTTGATTTTTTCGTTAAAATCGGAGTTGACATGCGCAAGCTGTAACATTATATTTGTATATTTACGACGGCAAAAATGGTCTTGTGGAAAAAGCTCTTGTGTCAACTGCATCTTAAATGGAAACAAATGCAAATCCTTGTACAAAATTCAGGCCAAAGTTGTTCTTTGAAAATCAAGCTCCTGAGCACGGCGTCGAATTGAGGTTGGTGGATTGTTTCGAAAATTTTCTTAAGCAGCAGCAATGTTTTTAGCCGATCTTGCTTTACGTTGTGGTTTATGCTTGAGCGTATCACCTACAGATTCTCTTTCATCGAAAACATTTAATACACTATAAATAGTGCGTTTTGTTGTCATTTTGTTTCTCCCAAAAATAGCACGTGTCTTTCTCATCGTTACCGTAATCGTTGCATAATTTTGATAAAACGTTTTAACAATTAAAAAATGATGGTTTATCGAATATTTTTTGTAATAGATTTGCCACTTGTCTACTTTACGACTGCCAAATATGAACTGTCAAGACTAATGTTTACTTTAATGCCGGCAAAACAAAATAGTTTATACTCCTGGCGGACACCCTCTACAATAGTAGAACATTTTCATGCTGGAGCAAATTGGGTGAATTATAACAGACTTTTTTACTTTATAGTCCCTTCTTGATTCGAATGTCTTCCTAGGATTGAAATTCATAAACAGTATGCAAAGCCGTCTCAGACAATTTCAGTCATAGTCTATTTTAATTTTATAAAATCTAAGCATTATATGATTATTGAATATCCCTTAAAGCTGTTCTGGTTCCGCTCTGTTCTGAACCTCTTTTTTCAAGGGCTGCTACTGCTTATATGTTTTGCCAACATGTCCTTTTACCAATACAATAATATCGTGTTGATTGAAAGTTCTATCATTAGTGTCAAGCTCTCGCTCATTTTCCAAAATGAGAACTTTTCTGTGTTGAACCTGACCCTTCAGCAGATTATGCGTTGAAAGATCTCCGCCTAATAAACTGACTTATACTGCCTCAAAGTAAAATTTCAATATAATTTTAATTCTGCCAAATGGACACATGTCTGCACTACACAAGGACATTTTGGTTTTCCGAATTTGAATTACGGTAGAACCTCAATAAAATGAAAAATTTCTTGAAAACTTTCACATGCAGTGCATACAAGCGTTATCCAATTAATGCAATATTCGTCAGCAGTAGCAGTAACTACTTTACTAATTTACTAATTTTCAAAGTATAGTAGTTTAAAATGCTTCGAGAAAAGTTCTACTTAAATGAGGCAATGATTCTTTGCTTACGATGGCTTTAATAAAAAGACCATCATCGTCCTTTTGATTTACAATAATCCGATGAAATCATGTTGGCTGTTCTCCTATACAACATATAAATAATGTTATATGTGGAAACACTTTTCATAAAAATTAAATATCTTTTATACTTCTTTATAAAGATTTTTTATAGAATAAAGACCTGAGATAAAATTTATTATTCGAGAGCAGCTGCATCGGTAAGATCTTATTAAAAAAACAAGTAAGATTGCTTTATTCGGCTATGCCGAATCTTATATACCCTTCACCATCTATATATATCTAGTTTAGTAAATTAATTCTAATCAATAAAAAAAAAACATTCTGGTGACAGAAATAAAAAAAAAAAAATTGGTACTGCATTTATATTATTTTACATAAAAATGCCGTCGGCTCTCAATGGGTTAAGCATTTTTAAAAAAAATTTAGTATAAAAATTTAGTATTTACTTAAAAACCTCTTCAAAACTTCAAAATGGCGGGGGCCAATTTTTTCACTTGATGTTTTTTTCTTATTTTTTAATTCTCTACGGCCCCATGTTGTTATTTTTTTGATTGGAATTACTTTATTGTCCCCTGCTACCTCGAAGGACATGGACAGATCATGCTGATTTCCAACAGCACCTCTTTCGACACTATATGTGATCGATTGACATACTTTTTTTTCGCCTCGGCAAACTTAATTTCAACACTAACACAGACGGACAGACGAACATCGCTCAATCGACTTCGCTATGCATAAGAAGTCAGAATATATATACTTTGTGGGGTCGGAAATGGATATTGTAGAAATTACAAACGGAATGACAAACTAAGTTATACCCTTTTTCCATTTTTTTGGTGAAGGGATAAAGAAATACATACCTTTGTATCGTATTGTGATCTTTGATACAATCCTTTAATTTCCTATACAATATATCATCGGAACTTTCATCCTTATTTCCTAAGTCCTTGATTCGTGAAGGTAATGCCCTTATTTGTGATGAAAGTATAATTAAATATGCCGCTGGATACGTATCACTTACAACATTTTGTAAGCATTGAAAAGCCGTAACATAAATTATGTATAGTTGTGTTAATACATAACCTCTTTCTGATGTTGTCCAATTCCACGGAATCCATGTTGGATGTGCTAATATCCTTTTCTTCAAAACAAAAGCAGGTACTTGGGAGGTGATTCCAAGGAGCAAACAGAAAAATCCAAAAACAGAGAAAAGTTTTCTAGCTGATGCAATGCCTTCCTCCAATATAGCCACTTCTTTACGCGATTGCGACCTGGCATCTAACTGTGCCAAAATTTTATGCACTTTGATCAGTTTATGTGTCATTAGCAAAAAATTAATACATTTTAAAATGCAAGCCAGTTCCGATGTTGAGTTGAAGATATTTTCACATAATTCCGTCATATTTTTCGACAGTAATAAATAGACAAAAAAACTTGTGGGGAAATATATTATTGATGAGTATAGAACAATTAAATACACAATGTAAGGCTTAAACCATTTAGATGTACGTTCAGGTGAATGTAAGCCGATAGCCCTCCACAGCATCCAGTGGTACTGAACTCCTAGACAAGAGTTTACTTTTTTGTTGTTTAGTTCCATCATATTCGAGAATCGCTTTAAAAACATAATAATAACAAACACAATTATTTACTTATTACTGAGTCTTACAATTTAAATAGCGAAACAAAGCGTGCATTAAACGTGTGTTATATTTTAATTTAAAAACAGATAATAAGTTTGACGTTTAACTAATTATAAAAAGCCCGAAATGGAATCAAATTTTAAGACCAAAAAACGTACAATTTGTTTTTGGTGCCAATTTAAGATGGATCAAAGATAAAAAGTGTAAAACTTTTTTTGTATCAAACATATTTTTATAGTTTCTGATCAACCCCAGAGTACTAAAAGTAAGTCGCAATATATTAATATTTATAGGAAATGAGAGTAATGTGAAACACCCATTTGCTATTTCACTACAATACGAGTATTTATAACTTTGCTCATTTGATTTATTCATTTATTTTTTTTTACAAAAATTTGTTATAAAAAATAGCAACTAAAACTAGCAATATATTAATTAAATACAAATTTTTTACATTTCTGTATACGAGTACAGCCATTTACAATTAAAAAATAAAATTTAAAAAAGAATTCCCCAAAAACAGGTAACAAGGGAGGGAATTGAATTAATTAAAAATGATAAAGTTAAAACTCATTACAGACTAAGAAACGAAACACAATGAAAAAAAAGTAAACAAAACAAATAAAAATAAATAATTAAATAATAACCTTTTGAGCAGTATTATAAACTGTATTAACAATATTCAAGGTATTAACTCTCCTATGGTAAAATAATAGGTCTGCAACCTCGTGAAGAAGTCCAGCTTCCCCAAGGGTCAACAGATCCACTGGAAAGAGGTACTGTGCTATCTGAACGGCCTCCAGCCTCGAGGCTCGAGAAAAACATTCGCTCACTAAACTGTTTTTCACGGTACGCGCACCTTCCATAAATTTCAAAGCTTTTCCGAGCATAAACGAATCTGTTCGACTCAGATCGACTGCACTGTATAAAGAACTGCAAGAGGGCCTACGGAACTCTCCGCTACGCCCTATATACGGCCGCAAGCCAAGGCACGAAACTAAGATCCGTCTCTCCCATTCCTAAGCCTCTTCATCTAAGCTAAGGAAATTCTAAATTAAGCTGAAAAGGCGTAAGAGATGAGAGGACATATGATCTGGCGGTACACCAAAAGGCTCACTTTCCTGTCGAGTCCACCCCTGAGCTTTAGTACGCCCCTGATATGCACAGTAGGCCTTCTTGGTGCTCTCGAGCACATTATTAATGTGCCGATACGGCTCAAAGTTTTCATGGAAGGTGACGCCAAGATTCTTTAATCTATCCGAAGTCCTGGTAACGATCTGCAATTCAAATTCACATAAAATTGATACTAAAATACAGTATTTGTGTTAAGTTTATATTGGGCTTCGTGCGCAAGACTTTGAATCTCTTGTTTGGAAGATATTTATAAATATGTAAAAAATCAAGAAACGTGCATTAACAAAATGGAGTGTGATGTGTCATGGTCTGACAATGTAGTATACTATACCACACCGACTTCAAAAAAAGAAGGAGGTTATCAATTCGACTGAATGTGTCTTTTTTATGTTCGTGCAAACTACGCTGAACTTATTGAATATACATATATAATCATCTTACCAAAAACAAGATTAAAACATGACCCTGAAAATCCACTTTTTATTATATTCTCATTTAAACTTCTTCCCGGATATCTGTGAGACCTTCAGCGATGAACATCGGGAGCGCTTTCACCATGACAGCTAAAAACGTTATCAGGACAAGTGGAAGGTTCAATGATAGCGGAGAATAAGGAAAGCGGAGAAACCACGCTGCAATTCTTCCAACGAAAAGAAGGTGTAATTTTCTGTAACCTTTTGTAACTTATTTTTTACCATAAGTAAAAAAAATATTTTTTTTTCAAAATCAAAATTTGTTATTTTTGTGTCACAAAAAATCTTTGCAGCGAAATATCTTTTGTTCAGATTTTAAGAGACTTAAGATACTTAGTTAGCCTTATCCTCTTTAAAATTTGAATTTTGGTCATTTTGAGAATCAAGTATGCTAAACAGAAAGTAGTACACCGCTACATAAGAGCTACTAATTATTTCCATCTCTCTAATGGATTTGGATAATAATTTATGTGTAAATTACTTAGAAAAGTACATCCTCACTTTTAAATCTGAAATAGTATGAAAAAAATACGATCGCATATATGTTCTTTGGTTGTACAACTTCACTTTAAAAATGTCTCAATATACATTATATTAAAATAAAATTATATTAATGTTTTTGTTGGGAATTTTCAAAAATTTTCATTTTATCAACAAACTATTATTCACAAACAAATTCAAATTTTATATAGAAACGTTAAGCTTAAAATAAAATAAAGTTTAACCAAAAAGAAAACAATCTTACAATTTTGAAACAGATTTTAGCTGTCTGTCTATAACGGTTTAAAAGTTTGGCAACATGCATTAAATTACATTTAATATTGGGACAGCCTTTTATTTCCAAATCCGTATTTTATACCTGTGAATATAGGGGACTTATAAATACAGCTCCTTGTAAATTTAAGCCGTCTGCCTACAACTGTTCAACAGTTTGTTCATACACATCAAATAACAAAACTATAGGGGCACCCTGTAGTATCCAAATCCAAATATAATACTTGTTGTTAAAGCGAACTTAACAATACAGTTTCTTTGTAAATTTCATCTGTCTATACTTGTTCAACAGTTTGTCCATATACATTAAATTACATCAACTAATGTAACACCCTTTAGTTTATAATTTTAAATATTTATACTTCTTATATCATATCAAACGAAGCAGTAATTTTCAGATGGTAGACCCATACAGATTAAATTACATCAACTAATGTAACACCCTTGAGTTTATAATTTTAAATATTTATACTTCTTATATCATATCAAACGAAGCCGTAATTTTCAGATGGTAGACCCATACAGATTAAATTACATCAATTATGGGAATACCGTTTAATTTCTAAATTCAAATTGTATACTTGTTCTTGAAGCGGACTTAGCAATACAGGTTCCTTATAAATTTCAGCTGGCTGTCTATAAGTGTTAAAAAGTTCGGCCACATTCATCGAATAACATCAAGTATTGGGACACCCTTTAATTTTATACTTGCTGTTATGGCGAACACCCTTTAGTTTTTTTGTTTATTTTTTTTTTTACTTTTTGTAATTGAGAGCTGTAGTCATTTTAAATTTAAAAGAAGTGCCTTTTACAGTTCCTAATTCATGTAAAAAATATGTATGTTGTATGGGGTCACCTTTTAATTTTCAAGATGATGAATTGTTTTTAAAACATATTCTATCACATTACAAAAAGTTATCAAAATCGGTTAAAAATGCCTAAGTTATGCAGGTGCAAATTAAAAAATATAACAACATTCAGACAATTTGATAACCTCCTACTTTTTTTGAAGTCGGTTAAAAAATAATAATTTACACTAAACAATGAGATCCCGCAAAAAATCTTTAGTTCAATTTAATTCAATTCAACTGTTATTTTATTAATATTTATTTACCAAAAAAAAAAAAGGAACTTCAACAAATAATGCAAAATGTTAACTAAAAAACTAATATTCGTAAAAAAAACAAAGTTTTCAAAAGGACAATTAAAGTTTTATTCTGAACCAAAAATATGCTAAAAATAAGAAACACGAAAAAAAACCAAACTATTATTTCTGAAAAACTCAAGTTTTCATTTAAAATTTTATGTATGATCTTAATATAGAATCGTCATCGTTTTATCTGCTTAAAAAATCTTTTAAATTTCTTAATACACAAACCTAAAAAAATAAATAGGCACCAAAAATTTCTTTTAAATATTTTTTTCACTTCTCTGGAAAATTGTGATTTTATAAAAACTTTTATTATTTTTTACTTACAAACGAATTCTTCGAATTCTTCGTTAATTGAAATAAAATTAACTTTACAAAAGTATGAAACTTTTATTTTTATTTTCACAACAAATTGAGAAGGAAGTTATTTCCACGGCAATCCAATATAAAAATATTAATGTCGCTGTTAGTTAATGTGACAAAGTTTTATACGTGTGAAAAAATGCTTAAAATCAGTAGTCTCCAAACTTTTACTATTGCAGCACAAAATTAAACTTTTATATTTTCACATACAGCTTAAGATATCATTGCTAATTGATTGAATAAAAATCAAAAATAAATACATACATGGCTCTGTAGAATCTTAAATACCAATTAAAATAGTGACTTTCGTAAAAAAATTTTATATTTTAACTTGGACTCTTCTCTATAATCGTTTTCATTGAAAAATCTATTAATATATAAGCGCGAAAAGCAAGACTATTAGTTAGTCAAGCGTTCGCTGAAAGGAATATTCTAAAGATGCCAGATATTTGATTTTCAGCTTCACTTTTTAAATTATAATAAATAACTTGACTCAATAGTTTTAATGTGTGTTTTTTCGGGAAATTGGAACTGTATAGAAAACCATAAAATTTTTGATAGTTTTTAGTTATTTTTTTTTTGCTAATTTTCCCTTTTGAAATTTCAAAGCTTTAATTGCAAGTACATTTTTTTTTTAAATTAAAACAGCATTACCCAGCAACTTCTCGTTACCGCACAGGAAATATTAGAGAGTTTTCAAATCGCACAACCTTAATCAATTCAAATGATCGTTAGTTGGTTTCACTCCAAATGCACTAATTTTGTTTATTCACATATTAATTAGGTTAAAAACAAGTCTCATTGCTAAAGACAGTTTTAAGATAAGTTTTAGAGTTGCTCCATTTTTAAAAGCTAAATTTTGAAATTTGTTAACGCTGTTCACGTGTCAATCTAATCATGAATCATCTATTCATGATAATATGACAGAATCTATACTGATAATTAATGTCAAAAGTTGAGAGTAGTGTAACAGTTCGTGTGAGAGTTAACTTTTTCGTAACTGACAAACCTAAATTAGCGCATAGAATGCAATCTATCTGTTAGTGGGTTTAATAAAATAAAATGAGTTAACGTTAGTGCCCGAGACGGTGGCATGTCATAACGTCCGTGACATAAATATATAATGTACAAACTACGATGCGACATAATGTCCATCTACGCAGAGTCATCACGTGCATGGATGCAACGTTTTTATAAATTGGCTTGAAAATTTTTCGGAAACGAAGCCGGTGTTGTTTAAGGGCGTACATTACAACACAATAGACATTATGGCGTTTTTGAAACTGAGGCACAAAGTCAACGGATATTATGTCCTTGGACACTATGACATGCCACCGCTCAAGACACAAAGTTTACACTCTTATTTCGGTATGACATTTCAGCGCAAAGGCTATAAACCAGACTGTGTTACACTATACGCGCTTATTAAAGTTTATCTTAAGTTTTATCGGGCGTAAACAAACCCCCTTTATATCTATATATATAAAAATGAATGTCTGTCTGTATGTTTGTGCTTTATAGGAGGCCAAACCCTTGGACCGATCTTCCTGAAATTTTCACAGCATGTTACTGTGACTCTGGAAGGAATAATAGGCTATATGAAGTTTTAATTGGACAACGGGGCGTTACTTTTAATTTTATTTAATAACGAGGGGGGTAGCGAAGCACACCGGGTTCATCTAGTTTATTATAAGAACAATTATTAAAAATAACATGAACACTAAAAAAGTGTTTCCGTAGTAACATGTTTTAAAGCCTGATTATTATATACGAGGGCTTGACTTCTGCTGGAGTGCTACAGGGCTCGCTTCTAGGCCCTGTACTATACATTATATTTGTATCCGACATACCACAACCGCCACGGGAGGGTCTCTTACTTATGTATGCTAATGATATTCTGATTACCTCATCAGGTGTTAGAGCAAGGAATATTAATAAACGACTGAACCGATACTTGGCGTAATTGTATTTACCCAAATTGTAAACCTTACATACCTTGTTTGATTGGGATTGGGACATCGGACAGGCTTTAATACTTTGGTGTTACCTTCCATAAGAACTTGGGTGTTACCTTCCATGAGAACTTTGAGAGCTATCGGCATATTGACGACACTCTTGTGGGAAGCAAGCAAATTTAATCTGCATATCAGGAAGCTCTCAAACGTAAAGGGGGTCTTGATAGGAAAGTGCGTATTTTAGTATACCGCCAAATTATCTGTCCTATCATCTCCTATGACTTTCCGGCTTGGTTCGGTATTTCATCGCACCAGATGGAAAGGCTACGGAGATGGGAGAGATTAGTTTTGGTTGCTTGCCTTGGGCCTAGGCCTTATTTAGGACCAAACGGCGAGACTCGCAGGCCATCATGTAGATCAACTTACAGCGCATTTGATTTTGCGAATGTCTACATGGTGGAAATGGCTGTGAAATTTTTGGAGGGCGCACGATCTTTAGAGAAGTCCTTGGTGCGAGAATTCTTCCCTACGTCGAGAAATCTGGAGGCTGACCGGATGTCAAGGTATCTGTCTCCGGTAGATCTGTTGACCATTAAGGGTGCTAAGATGCTTTACGAGTATGCAGACCTCTTATTTTATCATAGAAGGCTACACTCTCTCAGTATTCAGAGCACTGTTTACAACACACCCCAATACCCAGCAAAAATTAGACATTACCTTTAAAAGTACTTGCCATATAATGACTTACTTTTTAAGGTAATGTCTAATTTTTTGTTTTATTTTTTGTAGTAAATTTTGAGATCTTAAATTTTTTAAATGTCATAAAAGAGTTAATTAGTACAAATATACAATTTTATTTTGTTTAATTCGAAAGTCTTCGAAAAATACTTACGTATGTATGCAAAGAATATTTTTTTATAATTTTGTATTGGTTTTTAAGATTTCACTTTTTTGTAAAAATTTGTTGGGAAAATAAAAAAAATACTTTTTTATATTTAAATTGTGTTTAATAAGCACAAGGTTTTTTTTATCTTTTTACTTTTATTTTTTCAATATTGCGCTACTCCTTTGTATAGCATCATCAGGATTATTAATTAAAATATAATTAATTAAAAGGTCAAATAAAAAAACTATATTTAAAAACTCTTTTTATTTAACTTTTTACATCTATTAAAGCATGTAAAAAAACATGAAGTTTTAATTTAAAGGGTATGTTATACATAACGTTTTCGTTAATTATTATTATTTTTTTTTTTTTTGTACGTTAAGCACTGATAAAAAATAATGTTAGCGTCATAATTGGGATGGCTACTTATAATTTTTATTTCGGAAAACTTGGACGATTCAGCGTTTTCTCTCGGATGCGCATTTTCATTTGTTTTGAAGACAAAATTTTTATTTTTTGTTGTTTTTGTTTTATTTCAGTGAACTCAGCCAAATAAAAGAACTAGCGATTTCTGTTGCAAAGGCTAATTTTTTATTTTATTTAGTTAACCCTTCACTATATGTTTGCAACACTCTGCATAAACATGTTGGTTTAAATTATTAACGTCAAATAAACCGTAGAAATATTTAAAAATATTTAAGAAAAACAGGCCACAAAATAGAACAGACTTGGAAGGGAAGTTAATTTTATACGAAAACTAAACAAGTAAGAGTGCAATATTCGGCTATGCCGAATCTGTTACGCATTTATTGCACATCACATGCATCATTAAAGTAGATATTGAAAATTTGTTTTTTTTTCAACATACACAAAAAAAATTTTTCTTTCAGCAAACCCTCCTATCGATAACGCTCCTGTAGAAAGTAATGTTGAAAATAGTTATCGCACTTCTTCTTTGATTTTGCATTCGCATGTGGTCTCACTACAGTGCCGTTACATTATTCGACCAATCAGAAATGAGACACGTAGGAAGAATTATTACGAAAGCAAACAAAGTTCAAGGTTGATAGGCAGAAGAAAAAGTTATGCGTGGTAATTAAAAAAAAAAAACGAGTGTAGTTTCGAGCACCGCAAACTTTAATAAAGGGTTAATTTAAAAATTATGGTCAAAATCTAAGCCTAAGATGTTTAATTAATATAATATAAAACCTGTGATATAAATCCTAGTTTAACTTGTGGAAAAAATTAAAGAAAAATTTAATAAAGTGAATAAACACTCTCATAAATATTGAATAGAATTTGAACGAATTTATCCGAGACAAATTAAAGTGAAGCCGTAAAATACTTAACCCATTATATACCACTACCCGAAATCGTTGACATATTGGTATGAATTTTTGTATACTTTCTGTTAACAATCACCTGATCACTAAAAATACGGTTTTTAAAAAATTAGATTACAGGGCTGCATGTGGTAGACTGTTGCGAAAACGCAACGTTGGCTAATTACATGCAAATCACTTCTTAAAAAAGGGATAAATTTTTTTTTTGTTTTTTTACTTTTTTAAACAATTATTATTAAATTTGTTTGTGGTATTTAAAATAAAATGTTTATTCATGAAAAAGTAATACATAAATAATATAAAGTATTGCTTGCTTTAAAGGGTTTATGCTAGTTTTAAATGGTATCCTTCAAAACACTTTGGATGCAATGTAATGTTACATTTTTTACATTGGTATACTGTCTGCGAATGACATTCTCTGCATCTCTTTCGTTTATTTTCTTGAATTTTGCATACAACGTGCTCTCGTACATTAGGACGAGGCAAGTGTTGTGAGCCTTCGATCATATCTACATGCTCATCATTTTGTTTTTCTTCATAAAAAAGTAGTTTTGTAGCAATTTCAGCCTTAAAGTTTATTTGTGATAGCTGTTTGGTACCTTCCTTTTTAGCAATAAGGCAATGGATTTTCCATGCATTTACTGTAGTACTGTTAACAGCATTTGTCCATAAGGGCCACCACCACTTTTTTTCCACGGATTGAAATACGATAGTTAGATACAGCATTATCGTGTAAATCAACACCTCCCATATGTTTGTTATAATCATTAATTAAATTTGGTTGTATAACAGAAACCTTAAAAATTTAATAGTTTTTAACGAGTGCAAAAATGTTTTTCAATCAAAACTAACTGTTTTATTTTTTGAATGACGAATAGTATTAATTTCTGGGCTAGCAGCAACAAAATTTGATATAACGGTAACCTCTGCGTTGTCTTGCCAGCGAGCCAAAAATAATTTATTGTTTTTTTCAATACAATAATCATACTCGTGCTTCTTGAGAGATCGGCCACTGGCAAGCATATCATTTGCTCCTCTTAAACGATTTGATCTTACCGTTCCAGTTGCACGAAACTTTCTTTCATTTAACAAACAGAACAAGTAATATGATGAGAAAAAATTGTCAAAATGCGGTGTATTTCGGGACTTGAAACCGACTCCAATAACGTTAAAACTACAGAAGCTCCTAAGCCAACAGTTTTGTCGTATGAAGAACCTGCCCCAGCATATGGATGTGCTTCAAACAGATAGCCTGTGTCAGAACAGAGGCACCAATATTTAAATCCAAAACGAATTGGCTTACCGCGAATAAACATTTTACAGTTATGTCGTCCAAAATATGGGATCATTTACTCATCTATCGACAAATAGGTTGAAAACATACCAAACTGTTGATATTTTCTATTCAAAGTGTCAATCAAAGGACGTACTTTAGCAAACCTATCAGAAACTTCCATTTCGTTGTTATCTATTATATGAAATGCTTGTTTTATTTTTTGAAACATGTTTCGCGATAGAGACTGCTTTACAATGGGAACACCTAATGAAGGTTGAGAAGACCAGTAATGTTGGATATGAGGTACAGTATGATAACCCGATAAAATAAGTATTCCTATAAAACGGTACAAATGCTCTTTGGTAATCACTACTGAAATGTTCTTTTGCTGAGCATAAATATTGGAATTTTTCAAAAGCATATCCATGATTTCATTATCGAAATATTGAAGAAACAGTTCTATGGGTGATTTCCCACCTATGTACACAAATTTTAAAAGTAAAAACACACACGCTAACATAAATATGTACTTGCGACTTACTCATTGATTCCACGATTCTATTTTGAAGTGGTGCCACAGCAGACTCTTCTGGGTGTGTAAAATTTAAATCAATACGTTTTGATTTCTTCCATTTTGGAACACCGAAGTTCGATTCTAGTGAATATTTTCGCTGAGCTAAAGGCAATACTTCTTTACTTGCAGCAGAAGTTCTCGGTGCAGCAAAATCAGATGTATGGGAATCATATTCAATTTCCATTTCGCCACATACTTCCAAATTAGGGGGATTGTCCGTCATAAGCTCCTCATCGTTGATATCTTCTTCGTCGGTAACTTCGCCAACATTAGGTGGTGGTATATAGACGACACAAGTGTTACTATTTAAGGATCCTTGATGCTCCTCTTCACCATCAATGGCATTGAGTTCAGATATGAAATTTTCTATTTCTTTTTGAGTTAAGCACTTCTTTACTGACATATTGATCCAAAGTTCACACAACAAAATTTATTACAAAAATAAAACCCTTCAAATGATTTTTATTTTATTATTTAAAAACGCGGTACAAAAAATGAACAGGTTTCGTTTTTAGGGGATTTACAAATTTTCGTTTTCATTTATAAAAAAAAATGATTTGCATGCAATTAGCCAACGTTGCGTTTTCGCAACAGTAATTAATCTTTTTTAATGTTTTTGCAAACTAAAACTATAATCATAAAAAAAATATATTAATGTGATTACATGAATTTTTTTGTTTTCGTAAAAGCATTTTTTTTAGACTATTTTTACAACTTGAAAAACTTGATAAAATAAATGAAACATTTAAACTTTAAAACTAGTGTTATAATCTTAAAGCTTAGAACTAACATTATATAGATTATATAAATCAAAGTAATAAGTTTTAAATAATTTTTTTTGTGTCAAAACTTGCTGTTGCGAAAACGCAACGATGGTACAAAATGGGTTAAAAAAATTTAAACTATTAAGCACCTAGAAATTCCAAAATTTATAAAAAAAAAAAAAACAGAAAAATTGTACGCTCAAACAGTTTAAAGAATTATTATCCGCAGCAAAATCTTTGAAATTATATCATGATGCCTTAAATTAAATAAATTTTATCAAAACGCAGGATTTCACTGAAATACCAATATAAAAAAAATTATTGTATAATGGTAAATTAGAAACAAATTTAATGCTTTAAATCAAAATACCAAAATGAAATATATACAAACAAAATAGAAATAAAATAAAACTAAACTAGATTTAATAAATTTAAAAAAAAAATTAAACAAACAAAAAATTTCACAATACAAAGGTGTTACATATTATGAATAATACCCATTACATAATCAACGTCTATTGAACAACAAACCCAAAATATGGAAATTAATAGCAAAGTGCATCAAAACTATCAAGAATATAATCCTACCATCAGTCCTAGTACTTAGCGAAGAACCAACAAATAATTTAAAGCGAAGACTTTCACATCACGCATACTCATCTGGCAGCAGATTGGTAGAATCAAGACCGGAAAGATCCTAGTATAAGTATCCTTTATATATATATATATATATATATATATATATATATATATATGTAAAATTTAATGAATTTGTTAATTACTTACGATAATTACTAACCCTTGCATTTAAATTTTTCAAGTGTATGTATTTCTTTACATAGTACTCGTAGGATATAAATTTGGAATTTTTGTTTTATATGTTATTTTCATGTTTTCTTGTTAATAAAGTTACAAATTCAAGTATGTGCTAAATTTTCATTATCCGCGGGAAATGCTAGGTAAGAATGGCCATGAGTAAAATTTAACCCAAGATAGAGTTCGGTATAGATAGAGATGGTATATATGATTTGTAACGTGTCGATTAGTCAGGAATGGTCATTATTCAAGTAATACTAAATTTCTTCTATGTGAATTGTGGTATTTGGGTCCTCAACCCTGGGTTCACGTACGTTTAACAATAGAAATATACATCCTTGCCAAAGAAAAACCACTATGCATATTATCTTAAAAAGTAAATTTCGGCTAAAAACTGGAGACCAATTTCGCTTCGGCGTGGCTTGATGTTTTGCCACTTAGGGTGCAATTTTTCCTTCCCTGTCGACTTAATGTCGAACGCCTTGATTTAACCAAAGGTTGAGTTCGGGATAAGTAAAGCAAAAAGGGCAACACTCAATCGGGTTTAATTTTACTCATGGCCGTTCTTTCGTTCTATATATATATAGATATATATATATTATTTTATATTACATAAAAACAAGTATTCGGCTATGTAATGTTGATCAAAAAATCAAATAAAAGGTTGACAGAGAATCAAAAAGTAAAATGATGGTACTGCACATATATAATTTTACATAAAAATGCCATCGGCTTTTAATGGGTTAAACATTTTTAATAAATGTTAATATATCCTTAAAGATCTCTTCAAAAGTTTTAAAATGACACCCATATTGATATTTAAAAAAATTTTAAAGCACCGTGAATCGGAAAATATGGGCGAGCGCCTATTTTTTCACTGGATGTTTTTTCGTATTTTTTAATTCTCTATCGCCCCATATATTTCTTTTTTTGATTGGAGTAACTTTATTTATTTTATTAGAGGTAGGCGTGTTGTTTTGCCTGCTACCTCAAAGGACATTTACCGATCATGATGATTTCCATTAGCACCTCTTTCGACATGATATCTAATCGATTGACATATTTATTTGTGTTGTGAAATCAACTTGATTTCAACACAAATACGGACGGACAGGTGGATAGACGGACATCGCTCAATCGACTTCGCTATGCGTAAGAAGTCACAATATATATGTATACTTTATGGAGTCGGAAATGGGTATTGTGGAAGTTACACACGGATTGACAAACTTATATATACTCTTCTTCCACTTTTGTGGTAAAGAGTACAATGACATCGGCTCTTAATGGGTTAAGCATTTTTAAAGAATGTAAGTATTTCCTTCAAGATCTCTTAAAAAGCTTTAAAATGATACCCATATTGATACTTAAAAAATTTGAAAATTTCAGAGCCTCTTAACTCGGAAAATATGGGCGAATGCCAATTTTTTTCACTTGATGTGTTTTTTCGTATTTTTAAATTCTCTATCGCCCCATATATTTTTTTTAATAGAGTTACTTTATTGTTTCAAATGACATGATTCTTTCTTCAAAGTTTTTAATCAATTCATGGATTTCGAATTTTAAGGCTGCAGTCGATTTGATTGGCTTCGTATATACTCTGTCTTTAATATAGCCTCACTAAGCGTAATCCAGTGGCGTTAAATCACGCGATGTGGCTGTCCACTTAACAGCTGATTTTTGTGAAATTATGCGATCGGGAAATTTGTTTGCAATAAACTTATCGTTTTACCGGCTGCGTAACAAGTGGGACCATATTGTTGAAACCACGTGTCAGCGATATCCACGACATCAATAATAGGCCAAAATTGAATTGTTTACATCTCACGATAGCTAATTGATCAACTGATCGTTACCGTATTTCCAGCCTCATCTTCGAAAACAAGAGCGGTCTAGTTACGCCTGCTGACCACATAGCGTACCATACAGTGACACGTTAAGCCTGCAAAGGCTTCTCAAAAATCGCTCTAGGCTTTTCAGAAGCCCAAATGTGAAAATTTTGACAGGTGAAAATAGATTTTAATCCGAAAAAATGATTTCTTCAGAAAAACCAGCGAATCTACGGTGAGGTAAACGGTCGGTCGACTTCAATCCCTGCCCGATTTAAACCTTGGAAGGTTTCAAAGCCAAACGCTTACTCAAAATTCGCCATGTGGAGGTTTTTGATAACCAAAGTTGCTAAAAACGTCGAAGAATTGACAACCTTGAATCTGCTTCAACACTGTGGCTCACGGCAACGAAGTTTTTAGTTAAAGATACTTTGGTGTTGAAACCACTTGTATCGTCCTATCGACGCAAATTTAACGACCAAATCATAAATTGCGGTCTCAGAATGAGGATTATGTTTTCCGAAAATATCACGAATTTTACGAAATGTAACTTTAACAAAACAACAACTATGAAGTATTTTAATTATTTTAATGCGATTTTTAAGCGAAATTGAATTCATTGTTACAATTAAGTCAAAAAATTAAATGTCAAAACTATCATGTTGTTGGTGTTACCACAAGTTTTAAAATAAAGTTTTTAAATTTATTTTTTCTTTTTTTAATTTTTATTAATCACAGATTGGTATAAAACGACAAACTGTCATATTATACTACGACTCTGTAGTATATAAAACTTTTCTTACAGCTAGTACTAAAAAGTACCACATATTTTGTTGCCTAAATTTTACCCCTTTACCAGCACAGTAGAAATATTAATGTATGACAATAAAATTATTCTAATTATAAAATTATCTACTTACCAATATTTATAAATCCAGTAGAAGTTTTTTAATTTATTGAATGAAAGTTTTTTACATTTCGCTGTCCTTTGAATAGCGTACAGTGGGATATTTTGGCGAAAAATGGAAGTGTATATTCCAGCTAGATATCTTCAGAACAAGCTGTAAAAGGTTGACTTGTCATTAGGTTACTGTTAAGTGCGATGTACTATGGCAATAAGATGTCGGAAGAATTAGCACGAAAAGAAGAAACTTCGAATACATCTAGCGTGATCTCAATCGCATTTACGTTTACAAGATTCATTTTAGAACCTTTCCTCCAAAATGTAGTTTGAAAACATGCACAGTTGCCAGATTGTTGTAGTATAAAGTACGAACAGTCTTCCCCGCTGACCGCTTGACTGACAATTTCGTTTCTTTCTATTAAGTAACAAATAGTTTACTGAAGTAAATCCAATCAAAAAAGTAAATATTGGGGCTACAGAGCAAAAAAATAACTATGAATAATTTTACACAAAACATTTATTGGCTTTAACGGGTTAAGCATTTTTTAATAATTGAGTATTTCCTTCAAAAAAAAAAAGCTTCTAAATTATACCATATTGATATTTAAAAAAAATTTTAAAAAATTCGGAGGCCAGTAACTCAGAAAATATTGTCGAATATAGTTGTTTTTTTTTTATTGAAGTTACTTCATTGTTCCAAATGATATGGACAAACTAGAGGCAGTCGTGGTGTTCTGCCTAAAAGGACATGGACCGATCTTGCTGATTTCTCAATAGCACCACCTTCGATACTATGTCTGATCTAGTGCCTTGACTTCAACACTAACACGGACGGACAGACGGACATCGCTCAGTCGACTTCACTATGCATAATAACTCAAAATATATATACTTTGTGGAGTCGGAAATGAATATTGTAGAAATTACAAACAGAACGACAAACTTTAATATACCCTTCTTCCACTCTTTGTGGTGAATGTTAAAAAGAAACGTGAAGTTCTATATCAATGGATGTTTAAAGGAATACAGAAGAAAGCAATCGAACTTATGTTTTAGACGGGTCACTAGGATATAGAAAATATATCCAAGTAATTTTGTAACATGTAGGACCAACATTTTTTTTGTATATATATTATAACCACAATTTCATTGATACAACAGCATTGCACTTAAAATTGATAACCTGTTAAGAAACATTGATAATAAAAATATTATATTTATTATTATATCATATTTTTCTTGATTTTCCTTGTCACAAAAAATGTCTTACAAGTTTTTAATAAAAAAAATAAAGCGAAAATAAAACTAAAAAAAATACATAATTTTTTGACGTTTCAAAATTACTGCAGTTTTAAAGATAAACAGACAAAATATTTTTTTTTTTTAATTAAGATCAATACCAAATGAACATGGAACATGTGCATGGAAATAAATAAAAATTTTTGATTTAAATTTTCTGCTAAAGAAATAAATAAATTTATTCCTAAAATATACATATATTTCTATTTCTACCCGTTTTTGAGGCTTTTTTTTTTACCAAATTCGCCACTGTGTGCGTTTTGTAGTCTATAAAATTGCAACAAACTGCTGCATTTCTTCGGGAATTAAAATAATTGTTAACAATTGCACACTTACAATTTCCAACTTATTTAAAACAATTATATTTGTTCGTTTTAAATAATCATACAAAAGTTTCTTAGCGTAAAATAATTGAAAAGCAATTTTTATTTAGCAAAAGTTTTTCAAGTATATAAGTTGCAATTTAAAGTAGTGGAATTTTATTTTATATTTAAAGGAAACTAATTGGTTGGTAAATTATTTTACTTCTTTCATTTTGTAAAAGCTTATTAGGTAAATTATTAATGAATATTCTTGCTTTAGTGTGAAAGTAAAATAAGAACAAAAAAACGGAAGGGTATTATTTTGTTCGTAACGAAAGTTTTGTTTAATACAAACGAGGCAACCGTTAAGGCAACAGTTTGTAACATAGGAACATAAGGCTGGGGAAATCGACTTACCCTCACAATTAAACACTTTGCTCACTTACTAAGAAGGTCTTAATTAAAAAAATAATTTCGAAACAATCCCAGTTTAATTTTTTGACACGTTTCCGTCAATGAGAAAAATATCAGACTGCTTAAGTTCCCACTACAATTAGTAAAATGATTCATAAATTAAAAATCCATTTAAGAAAACTTTCATCAATTATATATTAATGTTCTTATAACGTTATTGCTATAAAAATATATCCAGTAATGTGTCATAAACTGAAATGAAAAGAAGAATGGAGTTCTACTTAATTAATTTTTCATCAACACAGCCGTAATTCAAAAAAAAAAAAAAAAACATAAGCAAAAAGTCGATACATTTAAAAAAGATCAGTTGTACGTTACAAAACGTTTACAAAAGTTCACTCCACAACTCCACAAAAAGTGGAAACAGGGTATATCTAAGTTTGTCATTCCATGTGTATTTTGTACAATATCCATTTCCGACCCCATAAAGTGCCTCGGCAAAATCGCGTAGACATGATGTGAAGGAGGTGCTTTCAGAAATCAGCAAGATCAGTCCATGTCCTTAGAGGCAGAGGGCAAAACACCACGCCTACCTCTAATTTATTCATATTTTTTGAAACAAAGTAATAAGTCTAAATAAAAAAATTTTTGGGGCGATAGAGAATACAAAAATAAGAAAAACCATCCAGTGAAAAATTCGCGCTCAGCCGAGTTACGGTGCTTTGAAATTTAAATTTTTTTTAAAATATCAATATGGGTATTATTTTAAAGTTTTTTAAGAGATCTTTAAGGAAATATAATGTATCTTTTATGTAAAATTATAAATACGCAGTACCTAAATTTTTTTTATTTTTAATTCTCTGTCACCCCAATATTTGTTTTTTTGTTTAGATCTACTGCAGATGGTGAAGGGTATATAAGATTCGGTAAAACCGAATATAGCAATTTTACTTCTTTATACTCGTTTTTATAGCAACTTTAGAACACAGAGCCTGCGTGAATTTATAGTGTCAGCCTATTATGTTAAAATTACGTCGATGCGTGTAAAAAACATGTACTGCTGAGAAGGCCTTCATTTAAACTAATTAACCTACTTAAAAAAAGAAGAAGGTTATCAATTCGACTGAATGTTGCTTTTTTATTTTAGTGCCTGCAGATCTCAGTAATATCTGAACCGATTTTGAAAATTTTTCGTAATTTGATAAATTATGCTGACAAATTGGTCCAGTTTTAAAAACAGTTCAAAATTTTAAAAATTAAAGGGTGTCCCCACACAACATACGTAGTATTTTTTACGTGTATTACACAGCTTTACAAATATTAATTTTGGAAAAATACCAAGAACACCACAAGTTAATTGGGACCTCCTGAACACGAAAAACTCTGTGATTATTTTTTTCTAAGTACCGTTTTTTAGATAACGGTACTTTTGTGTTTTAGGTGTATGGTCCCACTCAAACCTTTGTGGAGTCCGATCGTGATAAATGGCACACCGTTGAAAAGGCAATTGAATGCCTTTTCCGATATAATGCAATTTTCTATCTGCCAAGAAACGGCTGAGTTATGGCACCTTAAAGATCAAAATTTGCCTATTTTTTACGTTTTTTTGAAATTTTTTATTTTCATTTGGTTTTTTTTACGTTATAGTAAATACCTGGGATGTTTTATTCTTTTACTAAATAGTTTATTTTATTACCAATACTTTAAGTGTAATTTAAAACAAATCCGATAAAAAATAGAGTTTTTATTATGGATTTTGTGGAACGACAATATTTTCATTTTATTGCTCACATACTATATTCGGGCTTGTTTTAGTAGGTAGGATCACTGTTTTTAGTTTTTATATTATTTCTAAAACATTCTTTATGACTATATTTGTCCCTTTCACTATTGTATATACGCACGGAGCGTACAACATTAAAAATAGCTATCTTATTCCTCAAGAAAAGCTAATACTTTCTCCATTACATATTAAGCTTAGGTTAATTACAAATATTGTCAAAACGTTGCCGAAAGACAGTCTTAGCATGAGATTTTCGAGGACCACAGTGAGCAAATTGAAGCTGGTATATTTGATCGACCACAAATTCGGGCTCTGTACGGTGACCAAGCAATTAATGAGTGTTTATTTGAAAATTTATTCTTCTTAACTTTTAGGTTCAAATATGTCACCTAAATTACACGTCTTATTCAGTCATTTATATTATTATATTTTTGCCACGAACTTGGGCTCCGAAAGTGATAAACAAGGTGAAAGTTTTCACCATGAAATGGAAGATATCGAGAGATGTTACAAAGGCTGGTGGGATAAACAAATGATGGCGGACTATTGTTGGTTCCTCATTCGCGAAGATCTATCCGAAAAAAACGCAAAACTTTAACAGATTCCAGATCTTGACTATAACGTAAAAAAAACCAAATGAAAATAAAAAATTTAAAAAAAACGTAAAAAATAGGCAAATTTTGATCTTTAAGGTGCCATAACTCAGCCGTTTCTTGGCAGATAGAAAATTGCATTATATCGGAAAAGGACTCCACAAAGGTTTGAGTGGGACCATACACCTAAAAACACAAAAGTACCGTTATCTAAAAAACGGTACTTAGAAAAAAATAATCACAGAGTTTTTAGTGTTCAGGAGGTCCCAATTAACTTGTGGTGTTCTTGGTATTTTTCCAAATTAAATATTTGTAAAGCTGTGTAATACACGTAAAAAATACTACGTATGTTGTGTGGGGACACCCTTTAATTTTTAAAATTTTGAACTGTTTTTAAAACTGGACCAATTTGTCAGCATAATTTATCAAATTACGAAAAATTTTCAAAATCGGTTCAGAAATTACTGAGATCTGCAGGCACTAAAATAAAAAAGCAACATTCGGTCGAATTGATAACCTTCTTCTTTTTTTTAAGTAGGTTAATTAGTTTAAATGAAGGCCTTCTCAGCAGTACATGTTTTTTACACGCATCGACGTAATTTTAACATAATAGGCTGACACTATAAATTCACGCAGGCTCTGTGTTCTAAAGTTGCTATAAAAACGAGTATAAAGAAGTAAAATTGCTATATTCGGTTTTACCGAATCTTATATACCCTTCACCATCTGCAGTAGATCTAAACAAAAAAACAAATATTGGGGTGACAGAGAATTAAAAATAAAAAAAATTTAGGTACTGCGTATTTATAATTTTACATAAAAAATACATTGGCTTTTAATGGGTTAAGCATTTTTTCAAAAATTTGTATATTTCCTTAAAGATCTCTTAAAAAACTTTAAAATAATACCCATTTTTATTTAGACTTATTACTTTGTTTCAAAAAATATGAAAAAATTAGAGGTAGGCGTGGTGTTTTGCCCTCTGCCTCTAAGGACATGGACTGATCTTGCTGATTTCTGAAAGCACCTCCTTCACATCATGTCTACGCGATTGACCCATTTGCTTGTTTTTGTGAAATCAAGTTTGCCGAGGCACTTTATGGGGTCGGAAATGGATATTGTACAAAATACACATGGAATGACAAACTTAGATATACCCTGTTTCCACTTTTTGTGGAGTTGTGGAGTGAACTTTTGTAAACGTTTTGTAACGTACAACTGATCTTTTTTAAATGTATCGACTTTTTGCTTATGTTTTTTTTTTTTTTTTGAATTACGGCTGTGTTGATGAAAAATTAATTAAGTAGAACTCCATTCTTCTTTTCATTTCAGTTTATGACACATTACTGGATATATTTTTATAGCAATAACGTTATAAGAACTTTAATATATAATTGATGAAAGTTTTCTTAAATGGATTTTTAATTTATGAATCATTTTACTAATTGTAGTGGGAACTTAAGCAGTCTGATATTTTTCTCATTGACGAAAACGTGTCAAAAAATTAAACTGCGATTGTTTCGAAATTATTTTTTTAATTATGACCTTCTTAGTAAGTGAGCGAAGTGTTTAATTGTGAGGGTAAGTCGATTTCCCCAGCCTTATGTTCCTATGTTACAAACTGTTGCCTTAACGGTTGCCTCGTTTGTATTAAACAAAACTTTCGTTACGAACAAAATAATACCCTTCCGTTTTTTTGTTGTTATTTTACTTTCACACTAAAGCAAGAATATTCATTCATAATTTACCTAATAAGCTTTTACAAAATGAAAGAAGTAAAATAATTTACCAACCAATTAGTTTCCTTTAAATATAAAATAAAATTCCACTACTTTAAATTGCAACTTATATCCTTGAAAAACTTTTGCTAAATAAAAATTGCTTTTCAATTATTTTACGCTAAGAAACTTTTGTATGATTATTTAAAACGAACAAATATAATTGTTTTAAATAAGTTGGAAATTGTAAGTGTGCAATTGTTAACAATTATTTTAATTCCCGAAGAAATGCAGCAGTTTGTTGCAATTTTATAGACTACAAAACGCACACAGTGGCGAATTTGGTAAAAAAAAGCCTCAAAAACGGGTAGAAATAGAAATATATGTATATATTAGGAATAAATTTATTTATTTCTTTAGCAGAAAATTTAAATCAAAAATTTTTATTTATTTCCATGCACATGTTCCATGTTCATTTGGTATTGATCTTAATTAAAAAAAAAAAATATTTTGTCTGTTTATCTTTAAAACTGCAGTAATTTTGAAACGTCAAAAAATTATGTATTTTTTTTAGTTTTATTTTCGCTTTATTTTTTTTATTAAAAACTTGTAAGACATTTTTTGTGACAAGGAAAATCAAGAAAAATATGATATAATAATAAATATAATATTTTTATTATCAATGTTTCTTAACAGGTTATCAATTTTAAGTGCAACGCTTTTGTATCAATGAAATTGTGGTTATAATATATATACAAAAAAAATGTTGGTCCTACATGTTACAAAATTACTTGGATATATTTTCTATATCCTAGTGACCCGTCTAAGACATAAGTTCGATTGCTTTCTTCTGTATTCCTTTAAACATCCATTGATATAGAACTTCACGTTTCTTTTTAACATTCACCACAAAGAGTGGAAGAAGGGTATATTAAAGTTTGTCGTTCTGTTTGTAATTTCTACAATATTCATTTCCGACTCCACAAAGTACATATATTTTGAGTTATTATGCATAGTGAAGTCGACTGAGCGATGTCCGTCTGTCCGTCCGTGTTAGTGTTGAAGTCAAGTTTGCCAAGGCACTAGATCGACATAGTATCGAAGGTGGTGCTATTGAAAAATCAGCAAGATCGGTCCATGTCCTTTTAGGCAGAACACCACGACTGTCTCTAGTTTGTCCATATCATTTGGAACAATGAAGTAACTTCAATAAAAAAAAAACAACTATATTCGACAATATTTTCTGAGTTACTGGCCTCCGAATTTTTTAAAATTTTTTTTAAATATCAATATGGTATAATTTAGAAGCTTTTTTTTTTTGAAGGAAATACTCAATTATTAAAAAATGCTTAACCCATTAAAGCCGATAAATGTTTTGTGTAAAATTATTCATAGTTATTTTTTGCTCTGTAGCCCCAATATTTACTTTTTTGATTGGATTTACTTCAGTAAACTATTTGTTACTTAATAGAAAGAACCGAAATTGTCAGTCAAGCGGTCAGCGGGGAAGACTGTTCGTACTTTATACTACAACAATCTGGCAACTGTGCATGTATTTAAACTACATTTTGGAGGAAAGGTTCTAAAATGAATCTTGTAAACGTAAATGCGATTGAGATCACGCTAGATGTATTCGAAGTTTCTTCTTTTCGTGCTAATTCTTCCGACATCTTATTGCCATAGTACATCGCACTTAACAGTAACCTAATGACAAGTCAACCTTTTACAGCTTGTTCTGAAGATATCTAGCTGGAATATACACTTCCATTTTTCGCCAAAATATCCCACTGTACGCTATTCAAAGGACAGCGAAATGTAAAAAACTTTCATTCAATAAATTAAAAAACTTCTACTGGATTTATAAATATTGGTAAGTAGATAATTTTATAATTAGAATAATTTTATTGTCATACATTAATATTTCTACTGTGCTGGTAAAGGGGTAAAATTTAGGCAACAAAATATGTGGTACTTTTTAGTACTAGCTGTAAGAAAAGTTTTATATACTACAGAGTCGTAGTATAATATGACAGTTTGTCGTTTTATACCAAAAATTAAAAAAAGAAAAAATAAATTTAAAAACTTTATTTTAAAACTTGTGGTAACACCAACAACATGATAGTTTTGACATTTAATTTTTTGACTTAATTGTAACAATGAATTCAATTTCGCTTAAAAATCGCATTAAAATAATTAAAATACTTCATAGTTGTTGTTTTGTTAAAGTTACATTTCGTAAAATTCGTGATATTTTCGGAAAACATAATCCTCATTCTGAGACCGCAATTTATGATTTGGTCGTTAAATTTGAGTCGATAGGACGATACAAGTGGTTTCAACACCAAAGTATCTTTAACTAAAAACTTCGTTGCCGTGAGCCACATTGATGAACCAGATTCAAGGTTGTCAATTCTTCGACGTTTTTAGCAACTTTGGTTATCAAAAACCTCCACATGGCGAATTTTGTGTAAGCATTTGGCTTTGAAGCCTTCTATGGTTTAAGTCGTGCAGGGATTGAAGCCGACCAACCGTTTACATCACTGTAGATTCGCTCAATTTATTCAGAAACCTTAACCCATTAAGAGCCGATGTCATTGTACTCTTTACCACAAAAGTGGAAGAAGAGTATATATAAGTTTGTCAATCCGTGTGTAACTTCCACAATACCCATTTCCGACTCCATAAAGTATACATATATATTGTGACTTCTTACGCATAGCGAAGTCGATTGAGCGATGTCCGTCTATCCACCTGTCCGTCCGTATTTGTGTTGAAATCAAGTTGATTTCACAACACAAATAAATATGTCAATCGATTAGATATCATGTCGAAAGAGGTGCTAATGGAAATCATCATGATCGGTAAATGTCCTTTGAGGTAGCAGGCAAAACAACACGCCTACCTCTAATAAAATAAATAAAGTTACTCCAATCAAAAAAAGAAATATATGGGGCGATAGAGAATTAAAAAATACGAAAAAACATCCAGTGAAAAAATAGGCGCTCGCCCATATTTTCCGATTCACGGTGCTTTAAAATTTTTTTAAATATCAATATGGGTGTCATTTTAAAACTTTTGAAGAGATCTTTAAGGATATATTAACATTTATTAAAAATGTTTAACCCATTAAAAGCCGATGGCATTTTTATGTAAAATTATATATGTGCAGTACCATCATTTTACTTTTTGATTCTCTGTCAACCTTTTATTTGATTTTTTGATCAACATTACATAGCCGAATACTTGTTTTTATGTAATATAAAATAATATATATATATCTATATATATATAGAACGAAAGAACGGCCATGAGTAAAATTAAACCCGATTGAGTGTTGCCCTTTTTGCTTTACTTATCCCGAACTCAACCTTTGGTTAAATCAAGGCGTTCGACATTAAGTCGACAGGGAAGGAAAAATTGCACCCTAAGTGGCAAAACATCAAGCCACGCCGAAGCGAAATTGGTCTCCAGTTTTTAGCCGAAATTTACTTTTTAAGATAATATGCATAGTGGTTTTTCTTTGGCAAGGATGTATATTTCTATTGTTAAACGTACGTGAACCCAGGGTTGAGGACCCAAATACCACAATTCACATAGAAGAAATTTAGTATTACTTGAATAATGACCATTCCTGACTAATCGACACGTTACAAATCATATATACCATCTCTATCTATACCGAACTCTATCTTGGGTTAAATTTTACTCATGGCCATTCTTACCTAGCATTTCCCGCGGATAATGAAAATTTAGCACATACTTGAATTTGTAACTTTATTAACAAGAAAACATGAAAATAACATATAAAACAAAAATTCCAAATTTATATCCTACGAGTACTATGTAAAGAAATACATACACTTGAAAAATTTAAATGCAAGGGTTAGTAATTATCGTAAGTAATTAACAAATTCATTAAATTTTACATATATATATATATATATATATATATATATATATATATATAAAGGATACTTATACTAGGATCTTTCCGGTCTTGATTCTACCAATCTGCTGCCAGATGAGTATGCGTGATGTGAAAGTCTTCGCTTTAAATTATTTGTTGGTTCTTCGCTAAGTACTAGGACTGATGGTAGGATTATATTCTTGATAGTTTTGATGCACTTTGCTATTAATTTCCATATTTTGGGTTTGTTGTTCAATAGACGTTGATTATGTAATGGGTATTATTCATAATATGTAACACCTTTGTATTGTGAAATTTTTTGTTTGTTTAATTTTTTTTTTAAATTTATTAAATCTAGTTTAGTTTTATTTTATTTCTATTTTGTTTGTATATATTTCATTCTATATTTTTAGTTTTGGTATTTTGATTTAAGGCATTAAATTTGTTTCTAATTTACCATTATACAATAATTTTTTTTATATTGGTATTTCAGTGAAATCCTGCGTTTTGATAAAATTTATTTAATTTAAGGCATCATGATATAATTTCAAAGATTTTGCTGCGGATAATAATTCTTTAAACTGTTTGAGCGTACAATTTTTCTGTTTTTTTTTTTATAAATGTTGGAATTTCTAGGTGCTTAATAGTTTAAATTTTTTTAACCCATTTCGTACCATCGTTGCGTTTTCGCAACAGCAAGTTTTGACACAAAAAAAAATATTTAAAACTTATTACTTTGATTTATATAATCTATATAATGTTAGTTCTAAGCTTTAAGATTATAACACTAGTTTTAAAGTTTAAATGTTTCATTTATTTTATCAAGTTTTTCAAGTTGTAAAAATAGTCTAAAAAAATGCTTTTACAAAAACAAAAAAATTTATGTAATCACATTAATATATTTTTTTTATGATTATAGTTTTAGTTTGCAAAAACATTAAAAAAGATTAATTACTGTTGCGAAAACGCAACGTTGGCTAATTGCATGCAAATCATTTTTTTTTATAAGATTAAATCCTTTTTTTGTTTATTCGTAAATATGTACATACGTACTTTGCTAGAGTTGTTTCAGGTTTTCCGCATTGACCTAAACTGCGTATGGTCAGCTGTTAATTCACTTGAATCTCACTGATTTTTAAAATACACACTAATACAGTGACAATAATATTAAAAATTTGTAAATCCCTTAAAAACGAAACCTGTTCATTTTTTGTACCGCGTTTTTAAATAATAAAATAAAAATCATTTGAAGGGTTTTATTTTTGTAATAAATTTTGTTGTGTGAACTTTGGATCAATATGTCAGTAAAGAAGTGCTTAACTCAAAAAGAAATAGAAAATTTCATATCTGAACTCAATGCCATTGATGGTGAAGAGGAGCATCAAGGATCCTTAAATAGTAACACTTGTGTCGTCTATATACCACCACCTAATGTTGGCGAAGTTACCGACGAAGAAGATATCAACGATGAGGAGCTTATGACGGACAATCCCCCTAATTTGGAAGTATGTGGCGAAATGGAAATTGAATATGATTCCCATACATCTGATTTTGCTGCACCGAGAACTTCTGCTGCAAGTAAAGAAGTATTGCCTTTAGCTCAGCGAAAATATTCACTAGAATCGAACTTCGGTGTTCCAAAATGGAAGAAATCAAAACGTATTGATTTAAATTTTACACACCCAGAAGAGTCTGCTGTGGCACCACTTCAAAATAGAATCGTGGAATCAATGAGTAAGTCGCAAGTACATATTTATGTTAGCGTGTGTGTTTTTACTTTTAAAATTTGTGTACATAGGTGGGAAATCACCCATAGAACTGTTTCTTCAATATTTCGATAATGAAATCATGGATATGCTTTTGAAAAATTCCAATATTTATGCTCAGCAAAAGAACATTTCAGTAGTGATTACCAAAGAGCATTTGTACCGTTTTATAGGAATACTTATTTTATCGGGTTATCATACTGTACCTCATATCCAACATTACTGGTCTTCTCAACCTTCATTAGGTGTTCCCATTGTAAAGCAGTCTCTATCGCGAAACATGTTTCAAAAAATAAAACAAGCATTTCATATAATAGATAACAACGAAATGGAAGTTTCTGATAGGTTTGCTAAAGTACGTCCTTTGATTGACACTTTGAATAGAAAATATCAACAGTTTGGTATGTTTTCAACCTATTTGTCGATAGATGAGTAAATGATCCCATATTTTGGACGACATAACTGTAAAATGTTTATTCGCGGTAAGCCAATTCGTTTTGGATTTAAATATTGGTGCCTCTGTTCTGACACAGGCTATCTGTTTGAAGCACATCCATATGCTGGGGCAGGTTCTTCATACGACAAAACTGTTGGCTTAGGAGCTTCTGTAGTTTTAACGTTATTGGAGTCGGTTTCAAGTCCCGAAAAACACGCGGTGTATTTTGACAATTTTTTCTCATCATATTACTTGTTCTGTTTGTTAAATGAAAGAAAGTTTCGTGCAACTGGAACGGTAAGATCAAATCGTTTAAGGGGAGCAAATGATATGCTTGCCAGTGGCCGATCTCACAAGAAGCACGAGTATGATTATTGTATTGAAAAAAACAATAAATTATTTTTGGCTCGCTGGCAAGACAACGCAGAGGTTACCGTTATATCAAATTTTGTTGCTGCTAGCCCAGAAATTAATACTATTCGTCATTCAAAAAATAAAACAGTAAGTTTTGATTGAAAAACATTTTTGCACTCGTTAAAAACTATTAAATTTTTAAGGTTTCTGTTATACAACCAAATTTAATTAATGATTATAACAAACATATGGGAGGTGTTGATTTGCACGATAATGCTGTATCTAACTATCGTATTTCAATCCGTGGAAAAAAGTGGTGGTGGCCCTTATGGACAAATGCAGTTAACAGTACTACAGTAAATGCATGGAAAATCCATTGCCTTATTGCTAAAAAGGAAGGTACCAAACAGCTATCACAAATAAACTTTAAGGCTGAAATTGCTACAAAACTACTTTTTTATGAAGAAAAACAAAATGATGAGCATGTAGATATGATCGAAGGCTCACAACACTTGCCTCGTCCTAATGTACGAGAGCACGTTGTATGCAAAATTCAAGAAAATAAACGAAAGAGATGCAGAGAATGTCATTCGCAGACAGTATACCAATGTAAAAAATGTAACATTACATTGCATCCAACGTGTTTTGAAGGATACAATTTAAAACTAGCATAAACCCTTTAAAGCAAGCAATACTTTATATTATTTATGTATTACTTTTTCATGAATAAACATTTTATTTTAAATACCACAAACAAATTTAATAATAATTGTTTAAAAAAGTAAAAAAACAAAAAAAAATTTTATCCCTTTTTTAAAAAGTGATTTGCATGTAATTAGCCAACGTTGCGTTTTCGCAACAGTCTACCACATGCAGCCCTGTAATCTAATTTTTTAAAAACCGTATTTTTAGTGATCAGGTGATTGTTAACAGAAAGTATACAAAAATTCATACCGATATGTCAACGATTTCGGGTAGTGGTATATAATGGGTTAAGTATTTTACGGCTTCACTTTAATTTGTCTCGGATAAATTCGTTCAAATTCTATTCAATATTTATGAGAGTGTTTATTCACTTTATTAAATTTTTCTTTAATTTTTTCCACAAGTTAAACTAGGATTTATATCACAGGTTTTATATTATATTAATTAAACATCTTAGGCTTAGATTTTGACCATAATTTTTAAATTAACCCTTTATTAAAGTTTGCGGTGCTCGAAACTACACTCGTTTTTTTTTTTTAATTACCACGCATAACTTTTTCTTCTGCCTATCAACCTTGAACTTTGTTTGCTTTCGTAATAATTCTTCCTACGTGTCTCATTTCTGATTGGTCGAATAATGTAACGGCACTGTAGTGAGACCACATGCGAATGCAAAATCAAAGAAGAAGTGCGATAACTATTTTCAACATTACTTTCTACAGGAGCGTTATCGATAGGAGGGTTTGCTGAAAGAAAAATTTTTTTTGTGTATGTTGAAAAAAAAACAAATTTTCAATATCTACTTTAATGATGCATGTGATGTGCAATAAATGCGTAACAGATTCGGCATAGCCGAATATTGCACTCTTACTTGTTTAGTTTTCGTATAAAATTAACTTCCCTTCCAAGTCTGTTCTATTTTGTGGCCTGTTTTTCTTAAATATTTTTAAATATTTCTACGGTTTATTTGACGTTAATAATTTAAACCAACATGTTTATGCAGAGTGTTGCAAACATATAGTGAAGGGTTAACTAAATAAAATAAAAAATTAGCCTTTGCAACAGCAATCGCTAGTTCTTTTATTTGGCTGAGTTCACTGAAATAAAACAAAAACAACAAAAAATAAAAATTTTGTCTTCAAAACAAATGAAAATGCGCATCCGAGAGAAAACGCTGAATCGTCCAAGTTTTCCGAAATAAAAATTATAAGTAGCCATCCCAATTATGACGCTAACATTATTTTTTATCAGTGCTTAACGTACAAAAAAAAAAAAAAAAAAATAATAATAATTAACGAAAACGTTATGTATAACATACCCTTTAAATTAAAACTTCATGTTTTTCTACATGCTTTAATAGATGTAAAAAGTTAAATAAAAAGAGTTTTTAAATATAGTTTTTTTATTTGACCTTTTAATTAATTATATTTTAATTAATAATCCTGATGATGCTATACAAAGGAGTAGCGCAATATTGAAAAAATAAAAGTAAAAAGATAAAAAAAACCTTGTGCTTATTAAACACAATTTAAATATAAAAAAGTATTTTTTTTATTTTCCCAACAAATTTTTACAAAAAAGTGAAGTCTTAAAAACCAATACAAAATTATAAAAAAATATTCTTTGCATACATACGTAAGTATTTTTCGAAGACTTTCGAATTAAACAAAATAAAATCGTATATTTGTACTAATTAACTCTTTTATGACATTTAAAAAATTTAAGATCTCAAAATTTACTACAAAAAATAAAACAAAAAGTTAGACATTACCTTAAAAAGTACTTGCCATATAATAGCTTACTCTTGTGATTGCCATATTTAGTTACTCGCTTACAAAACACATTACATAAGATTCCAAAAAAGGAAGAAGTAATGGCAACCACAAAAGTAAGTCATTATATGGCAAGTACTTTTAAAGGTAATGTCTAATTTTTGCTGGGTATTGGGGTGTGTTGTAAACAGTGCTCTGAATACTGAGAGAGTGTAGCCTTCTATGATAAAATAAGAGGTCTGCATACTCGTAAAGCATCTTAGCACCCTTAATGGTCAACAGATCTACCGGAGACAGATACCTTGACATCCGGTCAGCCTCCAGATTTCTCGACGCAGGGAAGAATTCTCTCACCAAGGACTTCTCTAAAGATCGTGCGCCCTCCAAAAATTTCACAGCCATTTCCACCATGTAGACATTCGCAAAATCAATTGCGCTGTAAGTTGATCTACATGATGGCCTGCGAGTCTCGCCGTTTGGTCCTAAATAAGGCCTAGGCCCAAGGCAAGCAACTAAAACTAATCTCTCCCATCTCCGTAGCCTTTCCATCTGGTGCGATGAAATACCGAACCAAGCCGGAAAGTCATAGGAGATGATAGGACAGATAATTTGGCGGTATACTAAAATACGCACTTTCCTATCAAGACCCCCTTTACGTTTGAGAGCTTCCTGATATGCAGATTAAATTTGCTTGCTTCCCACAAGAGTGTCGTCAATATGCCGATAGCTCTCAAAGTTCTCATGGAAGGTAACACCCAAGTTCTTATGGAAGGTAACACCAAAGTATTAAAGCCTGTCCGATGTCCCAATCCCAATCAAACAAGGTATGTAAGGTTTACAATTTGGGTAAATATAATTACGCCAAGTATCGGTTCAGTCGTTTATTAATATTCCTTGCTCTAACACCTGATGAGGTAATCAGAATATCATTAGCATACATAAGTAAGAGACCCTCCCGTGGCGGTTGTGGTATGTCGGATACAAATATAATGTATAGTACAGGGCCTAGAAGCGAGCCCTGTAGCACTCCAGCAGAAGTCAAGCCCTCGTATATAATAATCAGGCTTTAAAACATGTTACTACGGAAACACTTTTTTAGTGTTCATGTTATTTTTAATAATTGTTCTTATAATAAACTAGATGAACCCGGTGTGCTTCGCTACCCCCCTCGTTATTAAATAAAATTAAAAGTAACGCCCCGTTGTCCAATTAAAACTTCATATAGCCTATTATTCCTTCCAGAGTCACAGTAACATGCTGTGAAAATTTCAGGAAGATCGGTCCAAGGGTTTGGCCTCCTATAAAGCACAAACATACAGACAGACATTCATTTTTATATATATAGATATAAAGGGGGTTTGTTTACGCCCGATAAAACTTAAGATAAACTTTAATAAGCGCGTATAGTGTAACACAGTCTGGTTTATAGCCTTTGCGCTGAAATGTCATACCGAAATAAGAGTGTAAACTTTGTGTCTTGAACGGTGGCATGTCATAGTGTCCAAGGACATAATATCCGTTGACTTTGTGCCGCAGTTTCAAAAACGCCATAATGTCTATTGTGTTGTAATGTACGCCCTTAAACAACACCGGCTTCGCTTCCGAAAAATTTTCAAGCCAATTTATAAAAACGTTGCATCCATGCACGTGATGACTCTGCGTAGATGGACATTATGTCGCATCGTAGTTTGTACATTATATATTTATGTCACGGACGTTATGACATGCCACCGTCTCGGGCACTAACGTTAACTCATTTTATTTTATTAAACCCACTAACAGATAGATTGCATTCTATGCGCTAATTTAGGTTTGTCAGTTACGAAAAAGTTAACTCTCACACGAACTGTTACACTACTCTCAACTTTTGACATTAATTATCAGTATAGATTCTGTCATATTATCATGAATAGATGATTCATGATTAGATTGACACGTGAACAGCGTTAACAAGTTTCAAAATTTAGCTTTTAAAAATGGAGCAACTCTAAAACTTATCTTAAAACTGTCTTTAGCAATGAGACTTGTTTTTAACCTAATTAATATGTGAATAAACAAAATTAGTGCATTTGGAGTGAAACCAACTAACGATCATTTGAATTGATTAAGGTTGTGCGATTTGAAAACTCTCTAATATTTCCTGTGCGGTAACGAGAAGTTGCTGGGTAATGCTGTTTTAATTTAAAAAAAAATGTACTTGCAATTAAAGCTTTGAAATTTCAAAAGGGAAAATTAGCAAAAAAAAAAAAAAAATAACTAAAAACTATCAAAAATTTTATGGTTTTCTATACAGTTCCAATTTCCCGAAAAAACACACATTAAAACTATTGAGTCAAGTTATTTATTATAATTTAAAAAGTGAAGCTGAAAATCAAATATCTGGCATCTTTAGAATATTCCTTTCAGCGAACGCTTGACTAACTAATAGTCTTGCTTTTCGCGCTTCTATATTAATAGATTTTTCAATGAAAACGATTATAGGGAAGAGTCCAAGTTAAAATATAAAATTTTTTTACGAAAGTCACTATTTTAATTGGTATTTAAGATTCTACAGAGCCATGTATGTATTTATTTTTGATTTTTATTCAATCAATTAGCAATGATATCTTAAGCTGTATGTGAAAATATAAAAGTTTAATTTTGTGCTGCAATAGTAAAAGTTTGGAGACTACTGATTTTAAGCATTTTTTCACACGTATAAAACTTTGTCACATTTACTAACAGCGACATTAATATTTTTATATTGGATTGCCGTGGAAATAACTTCCTTCTCAATTTGTTGTGAAAATAAAAATAAAAGTTTCATACTTTTGTAAAGTTAATTTTATTTCAATTAACGAAGAATTCGAAGAATTCGTTTGTAAGTAAAAAATAATAAAAGTTTTTATAAAATCACAATTTTCAAGAGAAGTGAAAAAAATATTTAAAAGAAATTTTTGGTGCCTATTTATTTTTTTAGGTTTGTGTATTAAGAAATTTAAAAGATTTTTTAAGCAGATAAAACGATGACGATTCTATATTAAGATCATACATAAAATTTTAAATGAAAACTTGAGTTTTTCAGAAATAATAGTTTGGTTTTTTTTCGTGTTTCTTATTTTTAGCATATTTTTGGTTCAGAATAAAACTTTAATTGTCCTTTTGAAAACTTTGTTTTTTTTACGAATATTAGTTTTTTAGTTAACATTTTGCATTATTTGTTGAAGTTCCTTTTTTTTTTTTTGTTAAATAAATATTAATAAAATAACAGTTAAATTGAATTAAATTGAACTAAAGATTTTTTGCGGGATCTCATTGTTTAGTGTAAATTATTATTTTTTAACCGACTTCAAAAAAAGTAGGAGGTTATCAAATTGTCTGAATGTTGTTATATTTTTTAATTTGCACCTGCATAACTTAGGCATTTTTAACCGATTTTGATAACTTTTTGTAATGTGATAGAATATGTTTTAAAAACAATTCATCATCTTGAAAATTAAAAGGTGACCCCATACAACATACATATTTTTTACATGAATTAGGAACTGTAAAAGGCACTTCTTTTAAATTTAAAATGACTACAGCTCTCAATTACAAAAAGCAAAAAAAAAAAATAAACAAAAAAACTAAAGGGTGTTCGCCATAACAGCAAGTATAAAATTAAAGGGTGTCCCAATACTTGATGTTATTCGATGAATGTGGCCGAACTTTTTAACACTTATAGACAGCCAGCTGAAATTTATAAGGAACCTGTATTGCTAAGTCCGCTTCAAGAACAAGTATACAATTTGAATTTAGAAATTAAACGGTATTCCCATCTGAAAATTACTGCTTCGTTTGATATGATATAAGAAGTATAAATATTTAAAATTATAAACTAAAGGGTGTTACATTAGTTGATGTAATTTAATGTATATGGACAAACTGTTGAACAAGTATAGACAGATGAAATTTACAAAGAAACTGTATTTTTAAGTTCGCTTTAACAACAAGTATTATATTTGGATTTGGAAACTACAGGGTGCCCCTATAGTTTTGTTATTTGATGTGTATGAACAAACTGTTGAACAGTTGTAGGCAGACGGCTTAAATTTACAAGGAGCTGTATTTATAAGTCCCCTATATTCACAGGTATAAAATACGGATTTGGAAATAAAAGGCTGTCCCAATATTAAATGTAATTTAATGCATGTTGCCAAACTTTTAAACCGTTATAGACAGACAGCTAAAATCTGTTTCAAAATTGTAAGATTGTTTTCTTTTTGGTTAAACTTTATTTTATTTTAAGCTTAACGTTTCTATATAAAATTTGAATTTGTTTGTGAATAATAGTTTGTTGATAAAATGAAAATTTTTGAAAATTCCCAACAAAAACATTAATATAATTTTATTTTAATATAATGTATATTGAGACATTTTTAAAGTGAAGTTGTACAACCAAAGAACATATATGCGATCGTATTTTTTTCATACTATTTCAGATTTAAAAGTGAGGATGTACTTTTCTAAGTAATTTACACATAAATTATTATCCAAATCCATTAGAGAGATGGAAATAATTAGTAGCTCTTATGTAGCGGTGTACTACTTTCTGTTTAGCATACTTGATTCTCAAAATGACCAAAATTCAAATTTTAAAGAGGATAAGGCTAACTAAGTATCTTAAGTCTCTTAAAATCTGAACAAAAGATATTTCGCTGCAAAGATTTTTTGTGACACAAAAATAACAAATTTTGATTTTGAAAAAAAAATATTTTTTTTACTTATGGTAAAAAATAAGTTACAAAAGGTTACAGAAAATTACACCTTCTTTTCGTTGGAAGAATTGCAGCGTGGTTTCTCCGCTTTCCTTATTCTCCGCTATCATTGAACCTTCCACTTGTCCTGATAACGTTTTTAGCTGTCATGGTGAAAGCGCTCCCGATGTTCATCGCTGAAGGTCTCACAGATATCCGGGAAGAAGTTTAAATGAGAATATAATAAAAAGTGGATTTTCAGGGTCATGTTTTAATCTTGTTTTTGGTAAGATGATTATATATGTATATTCAATAAGTTCAGCGTAGTTTGCACGAACATAAAAAAGACACATTCAGTCGAATTGATAACCTCCTTCTTTTTTTGAAGTCGGTGTGGTATAGTATACTACATTGTCAGACCATGACACATCACACTCCATTTTGTTAATGCACGTTTCTTGATTTTTTACATATTTATAAATATCTTCCAAACAAGAGATTCAAAGTCTTGCGCCCGAAGCCCAATATAAACTTAACACAAATACTGTATTTTAGTATCAATTTTATGTGAATTTGAATTGCAGATCGTTACCAGGACTTCGGATAGATTAAAGAATCTTGGCGTCACCTTCCATGAAAACTTTGAGCCGTATCGGCACATTAATAATGTGCTCGAGAGCACCAAGAAGGCCTACTGTGCATATCAGGGCGTACTAAAGCTCAGGGGTGGACTCGACAGGAAAGTGAGCCTTTTGGTGTACCGCCAGATCATATGTCCTCTCATCTCTTACGCCTTTTCAGCTTAATTTAGAATTTCCTTAGCTTAGATGAAGAGGCTTAGGAATGGGAGAGACGGATCTTAGTTTCGTGCCTTGGCTTGCGGCCGTATATAGGGCGTAGCGGAGAGTTCCGTAGGCCCTCTTGCAGTTCTTTATACAGTGCAGTCGATCTGAGTCGAACAGATTCGTTTATGCTCGGAAAAGCTTTGAAATTTATGGAAGGTGCGCGTACCGTGAAAAACAGTTTAGTGAGCGAATGTTTTTCTCGAGCCTCGAGGCTGGAGGCCGTTCAGATAGCACAGTACCTCTTTCCAGTGGATCTGTTGACCCTTGGGGAAGCTGGACTTCTTCACGAGGTTGCAGACCTATTATTTTACCATAGGAGAGTTAATACCTTGAATATTGTTAATACAGTTTATAATACTGCTCAAAAGGTTATTATTTAATTATTTATTTTTATTTGTTTTGTTTACTTTTTTTTCATTGTGTTTCGTTTCTTAGTCTGTAATGAGTTTTAACTTTATCATTTTTAATTAATTCAATTCCCTCCCTTGTTACCTGTTTTTGGGGAATTCTTTTTTAAATTTTATTTTTTAATTGTAAATGGCTGTACTCGTATACAGAAATGTAAAAAATTTGTATTTAATTAATATATTGCTAGTTTTAGTTGCTATTTTTTATAATAAATTTTTGGAAAAAAAATAAATGAATAAATCAAATGAGCAAAGTTATAAATACTCGTATTGTAGTGAAATAGCAAATGGGTGTTTCACATTACTCTCATTTCCTATAAATATTAATATATTGCGACTTACTTTTAGTACTCTGGGGATGATATGTTTGATACAAAAAAAGTTTTACACTTTTTATCTTTGATTCATCTTAAATTGGCACCAAAAACAAATTGTACGTTTTTTGGTCTTAAAATTTGATTCCATTTCGGGCTTTTTATAATTAGTTAAACGTCAAACTTATTATCTGTTTTTAAATTAAAGTATAACACACGTTTAATGCACGCTTTGTTTCGCTATTTAAATTGTTAGACTCAGTAATAAGTAAATAATTGTGTTTGTTATTATTATGTTTTTAAAGCGATTCTCGAATATGATGGAACTAAACAACAAAAAAGTAAACTCTTGTCTAGGAGTTCAGTACCACTGGATGCTGTGGAGGGCTATCGGCTTACATTCACCTGAACGTACATCTAAATGGTTTAAGCCTTACATTGTGTATTTAATTGTTCTATACTCATCAATAATATATTTCCCCACAAGTTTTTTTGTCTATTTATTACTGTCGAAAAATATGACGGAATTATGTGAAAATATCTTCAACTCAACATCGGAACTGGCTTGCATTTTAAAATGTATTAATTTTTTGCTAATGAAACATAAACTGATCAAAGTGCATAAAATTTTGGCACAGTTAGATGCCAGGTCGCAATCGCGTAAAGAAGTGGCTATATTGGAGGAAGGCATTGCATCAGCTAGAAAACTTTTCTCTGTTTTTGGATTTTTCTGTTTGCTCCTTGGAATCACCTCCCAAGTACCTGCTTTTGTTTTGAAGAAAAGGATATTAGCACATCCAACATGGATTCCGTGGAATTGGACAACATCAGAAAGAGGTTATGTATTAACACAACTATACATAATTTATGTTACGGCTTTTCAATGCCTACAAAATGTTGTAAGTGATACGTATCCAGCGGCATATTTAATTATACTTTCATCACAAATAAGGGCATTAGCTTCACGAATCAAGGACTTAGGAAATAAGGATGAAAGTTCCGATGATATATTGTATAGGAAATTAAAGGATTGTATCAAAGATCACAATACGATACAAAGGTATGTATTTCTTTATCCCTTCACCAAAAAAATGGAAAAAGGGTATAACTTAGTTTGTCATTCCGTTTGTAATTTCTACAATATCCATTTCCGACCCCACAAAGTATATATATTCTGACTTCTTATGCATAGCGAAGTCGATTGAGCGATGTTCGTCTGTCCGTCTGTGTTAGTGTTGAAATTAAGTTTGCCGAGGCGAAAAAAAAGTATGTCAATCGATCACATATAGTGTCGAAAGAGGTGCTGTTGGAAATCAGCATGATCTGTCCATGTCCTTCGAGGTAGCAGGGGACAATAAAGTAATTCCAATCAAAAAAATAAAAACATGGGGCCGTAGAGAATTAAAAAATAAGAAAAAAACATCAAGTAAAAAAATTGGCCCCCGCCATTTTGAAGTTTTGAAGAGGTTTTTAAGTAAATACTAAATTTTTATACTAATTTTTTTTTAAAATGCTTAACCCATTGAGAGCCGATGGCATTTTTATGTAAAATAATATAAATGCAGTACCAAATTTTTTTTTTTTTTTATTTCTGTCACCAGAATGTTTTTTTTTATTGATTAGAGTTAATTTACTAAACTTACTTACTTGTTTTTTTAATAAGATCTTACCGATGCAGCTGCTCTCGAATAATAAATTTTATCTCAGGTCTTTATTCTATAAAAAATCTTTATAAAGAAGTATAAAAGATATTTAATTTTTATGAAAAGTGTTTCCACATATAACATTATTTATATGTTGTATAGGAAAACAGCCAACATGATTTCATCGGATTATTGTAAATCAAAAGGACGATGATGGTCTTTTTATTAAAGCCATCGTAAGCAAAGAATCATTGCCTCATTTAAGTAGAACTTTTCTCGAAGCATTTTAAACTACTATACTTTGAAAATTAGTAAAGTAGTTACTGCTACTGCTGACGAATATTGCATTAATTGGATAACGCTTGTATGCACTGCATGTGAAAGTTTTCAAGAAATTTTTCATTTTATTGAGGTTCTACCGTAATTCAAATTCGGAAAACCAAAATGTCCTTGTGTAGTGCAGACATGTGTCCATTTGGCAGAATTAAAATTATATTGAAATTTTACTTTGAGGCAGTATAAGTCAGTTTATTAGGCGGAGATCTTTCAACGCATAATCTGCTGAAGGGTCAGGTTCAACACAGAAAAGTTCTCATTTTGGAAAATGAGCGAGAGCTTGACACTAATGATAGAACTTTCAATCAACACGATATTATTGTATTGGTAAAAGGACATGTTGGCAAAACATATAAGCAGTAGCAGCCCTTGAAAAAAGAGGTTCAGAACAGAGCGGAACCAGAACAGCTTTAAGGGATATTCAATAATCATATAATGCTTAGATTTTATAAAATTAAAATAGACTATGACTGAAATTGTCTGAGACGGCTTTGCATACTGTTTATGAATTTCAATCCTAGGAAGACATTCGAATCAAGAAGGGACTATAAAGTAAAAAAGTCTGTTATAATTCACCCAATTTGCTCCAGCATGAAAATGTTCTACTATTGTAGAGGGTGTCCGCCAGGAGTATAAACTATTTTGTTTTGCCGGCATTAAAGTAAACATTAGTCTTGACAGTTCATATTTGGCAGTCGTAAAGTAGACAAGTGGCAAATCTATTACAAAAAATATTCGATAAACCATCATTTTTTAATTGTTAAAACGTTTTATCAAAATTATGCAACGATTACGGTAACGATGAGAAAGACACGTGCTATTTTTGGGAGAAACAAAATGACAACAAAACGCACTATTTATAGTGTATTAAATGTTTTCGATGAAAGAGAATCTGTAGGTGATACGCTCAAGCATAAACCACAACGTAAAGCAAGATCGGCTAAAAACATTGCTGCTGCTTAAGAAAATTTTCGAAACAATCCACCAACCTCAATTCGACGCCGTGCTCAGGAGCTTGATTTTGAAAGAACAACTTTGGCCTGAATTTTGTACAAGGATTTGCATTTGTTTCCATTTAAGATGCAGTTGACACAAGAGCTTTTTCCACAAGACCATTTTTGCCGTCGTAAATATACAAATATAATGTTACAGCTTGCGCATGTCAACTCCGATTTTAACGAAAAAATCAAATTGAGTGACGAGGCACATTTTCATTTTAATGGCTATATGAATAAACAGAATAGTCGGTTTTGCAGCGTGGAAAACACCACGCCTGATTCTAATTTTTCCATATCATTTAGAACAAATCTAGTTTAGTGAAGTAACACCAATCAAAAAAATAAACCAATATATGTATATATATATATATATATATATATATATTAATTTCTTTATTGGTTCAGTATTGTATTACAAAGTAATTAAATTCATATGTCCTTAAATCTAATTGTATATGAATCAAATTCCAAAGCACATATTTTAACCAAAATTGGCTCCCCAGCTCGTATATATAGAACAAGAATACTAAATAGCAAATTTAAAAGAAACATGGTCCTTATTAGCAGCAAATCAAATCCACGCTCAAACAAGTGGTTTCCTTTTGAAGTGTATGTATATATGAACATTCATATCAGCCAAGTACTTCATAAGCTTTAGGCGAAAGATTTTGTTAGAGGTAGAAAAAAATCTAAGATCATGAGGTAAAAAATTCCAGGTACGAGCAATTCTTACATGGGGCGATAGAGAATTTAAAAATAAGAAAAAACTTCGAGTGAAAAAATTGGAGCTTTCATATTTTCCGAGCTATTGGGCTCTGAACTTCTCATAAAAAAGTACGAATATGCACCACATTTTTTAAGATATCAATATAGGTATCATTTAGAAGCTTTTGAAGAAATCTTAAAAAAAAAATAAAATTTTTTGAAAATAATTTACCCGTTAAGAGCCGATGACATTTTTATGTAAATTTATATATAGTACTTATTTTTTAGTTCTCTGTCACTCAAATATTTGTTTTTCTTTTTTTTTTGTTGAAGGGTATTTAAGATTCGACAAATCTGAATATAGCATTCTTACTTGTTTTTCAATAATCTAAAAGGATTTAAATTTGTTGTAAGGATTTTGTTGGCAGGTGTCTTTTTGCTATTTTTCTACGCAACGCAACGTGCAGACAGGGGGTGGAATCGTTACATCCGTGAACGTACAACACGTATCGTAAAAATACGTATTTCGGATTATGACCTACGTTAACGGATGGTAATTAACAATAACGCAGATTATAACATACGTTATCGTATACATGAACGTACATTTTTTACAAACTGTCATATGTTAACAAAACTTAGTTCGAATAAGATGAAAAATGCAACAAATTCGCTAAAAAAAGTGCGAATTAAACAAATTTAATTTTAGTTTATGATAAAGTTATTATTACAATAAGTTAAATCTAAGATTCATGAAAGAACACAAAAATTTGGCAAAAAACATGCTTCCTAATTGGGCATATTAAAATCTACTTCTAACGGACTATGGGATGAGCTTTCCAAGTGTATAGTACCACCAGTTAATGATATTAAAATTTTAAAATAGGAAATTCTAAAATAGGAAAAGCTGCTGGTACCAAGTGAAGAAGTGTGAATTGAAGCAGCAGTCCATGAATCGAGCGCTATAGGCAAAAAATCGGTTTTGACCTTTGGAAACAACAAAATTCGAAAAACTGACCAGCCTGAATACTCTTTCTTTAGCTCTAGAATTTTTTAATTTCAAAACTATTGTGAATCATTCAAAAAATTACGATCCGTTTACAATCGTATGTCATAATGCCATTTAGTTCATACGATTAACTTATCACGTATTTTTTTTTTCGTACGATTGTCGATACGAACACGGATGTAACGATTCCACCCAGGGTTTAAAAATATATTATGTATATAAATAATCAGTGATTAAAAATGCTTGACTATTTTCAATGCATATGTATGTAGTTGCTTACAGTTGCTGTGGAAGAATGAGCAGCAAAAGAAAAAGCAAATGCAAAAAACAGAAAGAAACGCATTTGTTTTAGGTGACTATGTGTTTCTTTCTGCAGCAAAGCAATCAGTTTTTCTTTATTTTTGCTTTTGCTCTTTGTTATGAAGTTTTGGCTGACTACGATTGTTGTTACTTGCTGTAACCCGCTGCCTTTCATCCCTCTTAGCATTGGAAACGTATTTATGTGTTTATTACTTACAATACGTAGGAATATATGTACATACAATGCAAATACAAACGTTGGTTTCATTGCACCATTTAACCAATCTACGGTTCAAAAAAAATTCATAATTCTTCCTTTGTATCATATTTGATACACACTGAACAACGAAAGAAAACAACTCTTAAAAAAGTAGAAATGTTTGTTTTTTTTTTATTTTTTTTATTGAGACTTTGTTTAAATTATACAATATTTAATAAAATTTTAATTTATGGACTACTAATGCAATCTGCGCAAATACTTTTAGAGTGCTTCTCATTGCAGCATAGCTTTTTGCACAAGCAGCAGAAATAAGACGTCCATTTATTTTTGTTTTCGCCCGAATGTAACACTTTTGGCATCTTGCACGTTTCTTTTTTGCAGAATCATCAACTTTCCTTTTTTTAGAAAGACCAGCTTCACTGTCATTTGACTCATTAAAATTTTGATTTGAAAGTTTTGAGTATATCATCAAAGAAAATTCACTTCGAGGAAGGTTTTTACGTTTTTCCATATATGGCTTTGCGAGTGAGATTGCCAACTCATAAAGAAAACACTTACGTTTTGTTATTTCTAAGTAGTTTTCCAATTTGTGTCGTTTCGTTTGTTCGTTATAAATAATATAGGCGTTTAAAGCAGAAACATCAATTATGTTCGAAAAAACAGCTATTGTCCAGCGATTGTTTTTACGTTTGCAGCTGTAACTACTTAACAATTTGTCAACAGTGTCAACTCCTCCTTTAGTGGAGTTATAAAACGATATTATTTCGGGTAGTTTCTTTGGACTGTTCAAAACTTTTTGATCATGATGCATTGTGCTCATTGCAATTGTGCTCATTGCAATTGTGCTCATTGCAATTGTGCATTTGTCTTTGTGGCTGATATAACTAACAAGAGTTGTATTAGGGGTAAAAGCGAATAATGACTCATATTTTGGTACTTTTTTGCATACTAACAACTTTGGAGGAATTGATCTTTTATTTTTCCGCATTGTTCCAAACATTGTTAAATTTCGTTGCAAAAGTTTTTGACCAAGACTGTGCGAAGAAAAAAAGTGATCCATTGTAACGTTATGCCCCTTCAGTCCATCAACTAAGTCAACGACGACTCGTTCACCCTGATTTCGCTCTGGAACGCCAGATACATCTTTGCCCAAATACCGCTGTATTTTCCACACATAACATGAACGCGAATCAACAAGCAGCCAGAACTTTAGACCATACCGCTCTGGTTTTGATGGTATATACTGTCGAAACTTACAGCGCCCATGAAAACCTAAAAGTTGCTCATCTACAGTCACACAGTCATTTGGGTTGTACACGCAGAAAAAAAACATGGTTGTGATATGGTCACAATAACCATATTATATTCTTTGTAACAATGTATGGTTGCGGAGAACCAATTATAGTTCTTTTCACCAAAACCTTAGTCACGATAAACATTTTTTGTTAACTTTTAACGATTATATGGTTACTGTGCACCAAAAATGAAACATGGTTGGTTTTATCTTAAAAAAATTTCAACCACAACCAAAGTTTTATAACTTATTAAAAATAATATGAAATATTTAACCATTTATCATTAATCAAAGTATGGTTAAAAGCAACAGAATAATGTTTGCGCTAAAAAATATTTTGTTCTAGTACTTGACAGTTTAGTAATTTTCTGGTAGCTAAATTTGAAATTGTTTTTTATTGTTAAAGAAAGTGAAAAAAAATAAAAATTTATGTGCAAAATAAATAATTAAAAATAATATGAAAACAAATAAAAAGGGAACCGAAACATTTAAAAAAGTTGAAGTAAATATGCATGTATGTATGTATGCTTACAGCATTTAATGATTATATTTGAACATAATTAATGTTTATACTTTGGACAACAATATGGTTACAAATGTAACAATACTATGTTTTGTTAGCAACCATATAATGCAACCATAGTATGTTGCTCTTAGATTATGGTTACCTCAACCATATTTTTTCTTTGCGTGTATATTATATAACTGTGAAAGACTTTCAGACCATTTATCCCAAAGGTTCCTTATTGGCGCAAACTTATCCGAACTTTTCTGAGCACGCCTGGCTAAAACGTTAGCAAACCCTATGATTTTGTGAATGTTCAAGAATGATCTTTCAGACATTATTGAACGAAATATGGGCCGTCCATAACATTCATCAAACATATCATGTAAGGTCTCATTTTTGGATCTATAATGCAAAAGATATAGTTACATTTTCTTTTGAAAAGCTATTATCTTTATTTACTTCTGCACTCCGCTTAATAATAAAACAGCCAAATAAGCATAAAGTCATTCTTCGTCTACATCAATATGGTTGACACCGTTGAGATGTTTTCCATAATTGTTAGTGTTTTCGATTATCATTTTTGTTATTTGTGGCAAAAAATATAATAAAAAGGAGTCCCGAATATTACAAGCATTGGTCTCATATTTGTTCTGTTTTCAAATTACTTTTTATTTACCTGGGCGCATATTGATGATATTTTCCGTTCCCAATCTTCCAGTTGAGCAAGGCTCTCTTTGCCAAGAAGTTCAATCTTTGGCTATATATGATGGATCAGAACTTGCGTTGTGAATTTCGTCATCATCAGAGCTACTTTCCTGATCTTCCAACTCATCATCAGATATATTCCAAATATCAGAGACATCTGATAAATCTCCATCATCTCCACCAGAACTCTCGTTAAGAACATCATTTACAAGTTCTTCCAAAGTCAAAAATCGTGAACTAGACTTTTTAATAAATTAACACAATCAAATAACTTATTTCAAATAATAAAAATTCACAAAATAGCACGAGCGGCAAAAAAATTACACTTGTTCTACACAAAATTCACAAAACTTTAGTATGTATCAAATGTGATACAAAGACAATATTATGTACTTTTTCAATTTCTCATAGCCTACTTACATTTATTTCTTCAAACGATGTTTTAAATACGGGAAATAACAACATTTACAAATTGTGAAAACAGGTGTGCCATATAGTGTTGCCATTCAGAAAATTTTTTAAAATAAAAACGAAATGTATCATTTTTGATACAAAGCGCGATTAACGGTTAATGCTGTTTGTTTTTTTCTTAAAAAGCAACAGCAAATGAAGAAACAAATATCAACTTATTGCTTAAGCAATAGCGAACGTTTTAAAAATAAATGCGTTGCTGATTGCTTGGCTGCAGAAAGAAAACATAGTCGGCTGAAGCAAATGCGTTTTATTTTTCTTTTTTTTGCATTTGCTTTTTGCTGTTGCTTGTTTATAATGAAATGTTTTGTAAATGCTGACACATCTAGTTTTTTGTATGCTGAAAAACATGTAAGCAAAGCAAAGATTTTAGTGATGTTGCTATTTTTAAGCAAGCAATTTAAACACTTTAAAAATTCAATTAAATAATACTAAATATTGTTTATACGTAGTATATAAGGGTTATTAATATTATATTTAACCTACTCAAAGTAAGTGTTAAATAAATTAGGCTCTTCGATTATATTAACTGAATAAAACAAAAAACACTTTATACCTTAATATAAATAAGATCCTGATTACCTTGAAAAACACTTTTGCAAAAAATTTTGAGAATAATGTAAATAAAATCCTACACAAGTGTAACATTAAAGCATAAAAATACCATTCTAAAACTCGACTCAATTCAATATTTCTTTCTCCTACGAATGATGAAGAAGTATATCATATACTCGCAAATTTAAAAGTAAATAATGCTGCAGAAAACATAAAATGCATTCGTCCAGAAAACCTAAAATGAAGTACGTACAGCAGTAATCGTAAGCATGACTTACTGATAACTTCCATACGAGATAGTTACAAAAATGGCACAAAAAGTAATTTAAATAATTATGGACACATTGCAATTTTGCTGTTAACTTGGTGTCCCTCAGGGATTCAAACTTGGACCTACACTATATCTCATATATGCCAACGATATGTTAAGTATTTTTGGGGAATGCACATGAAATCTTGCAACAGCAGCCCAAAGTTTCAAAATGGTGTCATGACAACGGACTAGTGATAAATGTGTCAAAAACCAAAATAATGCACATTAAAGCACCTCATCTAACGAACACATTCAAAATATCTAGGAGTGTACGTGGACGAGAATTTTAAATGGCTGACATATATTTATATAAAAGAATCTCTTTAAAAACGTCAGGCAAGCTGCATTCAGTTTGTATCATTTATGCAACTGTTCAACGTTCGAAGTTCTGAAACAATCATACTTCTCTTTAGCAGAAACCTACTTAAGATCTAGAATCACCCCTTGGGAAAACTGTTTCTCCACTACAGTATATGTATATTAATATGTATTTGTTTTTTATTCTGTTTAAAAAATGTTTATATCGATTGTCAATTCATGTTTTTTGTTTAATATGAATTTGTTGTGTTTACTTTTTTATTCTTGTTATTACTTTGTTGTTGTTCTGTGTTATTGTTGTTTAGTAAAATTTAATTTTGCTGTTAATGTAAACGTCGTCGACGACGTTAACACAGCTGTGTACTACTGCATTGAATATACAGCTGTTCATTTAGAAAAGTGATTTAGTGAAATATTCTTAATAAATTAAAGTGAAATATTATTTTTAAAATCTAATTAAAAACCTGTGAGAATGGATGACACAGCAATCGTGGGATTAACAATAACTACTTGCTATTTAAGTTATTTATTTTTGTTAAAAAAGAAAACATTGAGAGAGAGGTGGTTCTATCACAGGCCAGATAATGATGACCGCTATATTTGGATTTTATGAAGCTGATTTTTTAGTTTTTCAAATTCACACGCATGACATTGCGTATTTTCAATATTTTGTTAAATTTTCAATTAGCCCAGAAGCTCGACGTGCGATTACTTTCTCGTAAGTACTTTACCTGTGTTAGTTTTTTGTGGTAGTCATTTTAATTTGTATGCCTTTTAGATATTTATCTCAAGGAGTTTCCAACCAATATCTTGGATGGAGTTTTAAAATCGGTACAGTACCTGCCAGAGCTATTATACCACAGACGTGCTCAATCATATGGGAAGTGCTTGCACCTTTTTATTTGGACCAATGCAAAGCAAATGATTTTAAGGAAATTTCCAAAGACTTCAAAAATAAGTGGGATCTTCCAAATTGCTTTGGTGCTATAATGGCAAACATATAGCGATTACAAACCCTGCACATAGTGGTTCTAATTTTTATAACTACAAAAACTTTTTTAGTATTGTGCTATTACCAGCATGTGATGTGTTACATTTTCACAATGGTTGACTTAGGTGGCTATGAAAGCCAAAGTGATGGAGGTAAATACAATCGAAGAAATTAAATGAAAAATTTATGCAAAAGCCTATTTCAGGGGTTTTAGCTGAATCAACTTTTGGGAAGAAGCTGTTCGCTGGTGAATTGGATCTCCCACCGCATTTAGTTTAACCAAATTCAACGCAAACATTTCCATATTTTTTTGTTGGAGATCGAAAAAAATATGGAGCATATCCCGGAATATATTTGACAATGGATAAGAAAGTTTTCAACTATCGTATTTCTCGAGCGCGTGTTGTTATAGAAAACGCATTCGGAATATTGGTAGCGAGATGGCGGATATTAAGAACCACGCTTAATTGCAGACCAGAAAATGCTGAAATAGTATGTTTTTATGAAAAATCATTCTAAGTGGATTCTATTACTTCTTCTACGTTTTTTTAGGTGGTGTTGGCTTGTGTGGCTCTACATAACTTTATTAAGTTGAATGACCAAGCAAATGCAACTTATTGCGCAACGAATTATGTGAACTACTAGGACAATTGTGGTACTATTATACCTGGCAGATGGCGAGCTGATATTGGAAACGATTGCAGCATAACTAATTCTCGACCAATATCCTTTGGCTCGAATAATGCAACGCCACAAGCTTTTAATTTAAGAGACACACTCAAAACATATTTTATGAATGAAGGTGCATTTGCACTTTAAGGAAAAGTTAAATAAAAATCTTTTTTGTAATTAATTTTACATTGTTTTTATTAGCTTGCTTTTCAATTTTTGATTTGCAAGATGGCAGTATAGACTATTTAATTAATTATTATGTTTTCTATATTGCCAGCATTCAAGTCAATAGTTTGGCATTCACATAAGTATTCTATGATTTTTTTCTCCGCTATGGCCCTCGAGTCCTGTGCCTTTTATTTCATTAACGTTTTAAGGGCAGTCATTGCGCGCGTTAAATGTTTCTCAATACTGCTCATACAGGGGTCTTTTCTTCTTTTGGGGACAGAGGATGCATCTGAATTTGATGCGCTCAGGTGGTCATCAAGCACATCTATCATTTCCGTCGATGTGAAAATTTCTCCGAAGTCGAAAATATCGCTTTCGTGGAGTACAGGCTTCACTTCTTCACCCACAATTTCTGTATAATTTCCAGTAGTCCTGAAATATGGAACAAAAATATTTAGAAAAATGATAAAATTGAACATATGTATGTAATAAACTTACTCCCTGGGCTTAACAAAGTCAAACAAAATATTCATCTCAGGATTTGACATGAACGCGCTGCCTGAAGACTTTTTCTCCCGCATATACTTATTTCTGAGGCTTTTCAACCTGGTGGTGCATTCATGTTCTTAAAAAAAATAAGCAAATAAAACGTAAATAATTGAAATAAGTAGTTAATTAATGTTTTTACCTGATATCCCCCAAAGCTGTCCCTATTTTTTTTCCAAACCTCTCCTTTGTTATAAAGCACTTCATTTTCACGAACAGCATTTAAAAGCTGCTCATTTAATGTGAGATTTGAACTCATTTTAATTAATTATATTTGTTTTGACGTTTCATCATATGTTTTTGTCTGAGCAACACCGCAACGACGCCGAAAAAGTTGACACAGATCAGAGAACTGCAAGAGTGTCAATTTTTTAATACTCTAAGTATACTCATCTTAAATGCGGTTGCGGTGTGATCGCCACCGCATTTCTTTTGTGCGAGTATTTACTATACCCATTCCATTTGAGTATAAGTGTCTACCATACTCAAGTAAAATGTTTGCGATGCTGGCTTTACTTTATTCGTACTCATACTCACACCAAACACCACGAGAGAGATTTTAACGTGTGTAGTGAAAGGAAAACAGAGTTATCAGATCAAAATTATTAAATCAAACACAATATCAAAAGTCGCCAACGTTTAAATTAGCTAACATACATAGTTCTGTGAAATTATGAAAGTTTATTTAATATATAACAGAAAATAAATTTAATAGAACCCGTAAAATTCGCCATATTTTCATTTATTAAAAACACAACAAAAGTTTACAAATAACTCAAGAATAGTTCATTGTTTATTATATTACATTTTTGTTAGGGTTTTTTTTAAGTCACACAGGAGAGAAATTTATAAATTCTATTCGTTAAGCAAATATATTTTTAAAATTAATAAATAGGTATAAAAGCAATAATTATATTTAACAAAATAAAATATATAAACTAAAAACTTTATTTTATTTATTATTATTTATGAGGTCTATGTCTATTCAGTCAATGCAATATTACATCTGCGTATATACAGTTTTGTTAAAACTAAAAAAATTAAATAATTTTCCTTTTATTCAGGGATTCATTTTATCATTTTGTTTTCCTTAATACCGTTAGTAGCACGTTTTTGACAACAAGGCGCATAAGCTGAAAATATTTGTACATAAAAAACAGCAAACAGAGAATTTTTTAATTCTCTTTATTTGTAAGCACCGTTGCCACATTTTTACCATATTAAAGTTTTTTTACTGCCGTTTTGTGAAATACTGCATTGTATGCAGATCTATTTATAAACAATAAAAAAAAAACAAAATTTGATCAAATCTATTGCTTAAACATTATAAACAGAAAAACAGACAACAACCGTTTTCATACGTATGAAATACAACACATATTTAACTAATAAAATGCAATAAAAACCGCTTAAAGGCACAGCTTTTGTACTCTATTTAAAGAAGGTATACTTATTTTGTTGCTGTTTTTTATGAATAATTATTTTCAGTTTATGCGCCTTGTTGTCATAAACGTGCTACTCGTATTACGGTATTTAGGAAAACAAAATGATAAAATGAATCCTGAATAAAAGGAAAATTACTTAATTTTTTAGTTTTAACAAAACTGTATATACGCTGATGTAATATATTAATTCCTCATAAATAATAATAAATAAAATAAAGTTTTTAGTTTATATATTTTATTTTGTTAAATATAATTATTGCTTTTATACCTATTTATTAATTTTTAAAATCTATTTGCTTAACGAATAGAATTTTTAAATTTCTCTCCTGTGTGACTTAAAAAAACCCTATCAAAAACGTAATATAATAAACAATGAACTATTCTTGAGCTATTAGTAAACTTTTGTTGTGTTTTTAATAAATGAAAATATGGTGAATTTTACGGGTTTTATTAAATTTATTTTCTGTTATATATTAAATAAACTTTCATAATTTCAAAGAAGTATGTATGTTAGCTAATTTAGACATTGGCGACTTTTGATATTGTGTTTGATTTAATAATTCTGATCTGATAACTCTGTTTTCCTTTCACTACACACGTTAAAATCTCTCTCTTGGTGTTTGGTGTGAGTATGAGTACGAATAAAGTAAAGCCAGCATCGCAAACATTTTACATGAGTATGGTAGACACTTATACTCAAATGGAATGGGTATAGTAAATACTCGCACTTAAGAAATGCGGTGGCATTTAAGATGAGTATACTTAGAGTATTAAAAACAGACACTCTTGCAGTTCTCTGATACAAAGTAGAATGCAATAAGAACAATTATGATCAGAACGCATTAAACATAACACTACCAAATGTCTTCAACAGTTTATCGATCTATTTGTTAGGCATAAATAATCCACATAAAAGAAAAACACTCCTAAAAAGAATTTTATGGAAACACAATGAAAAGTCTCCATTTTAAATAAACTTATGTTTATATAAAAATTCAATTGGTTGTTTAATTGTTTATTCGAATTTTTTTTTTTTAATCTACACATATTTTATTCTAGTTTTTATTTAATTATTTTCTGCAGACAAGTCGAATGGCTTCGTGGAATTAATTTAAAAAAAAAATATCTAGAGTACAATTTTCTTTAATAAAAGTTCAACATTTTAAACAAATTCAGATAACTCTTTACTTTCCATTTATTTTGTAGCCTTTTTCTTAATGTTCAGGACTCCATATCCACCGCGTGCCTTATTCAATTTGGAGCTACCTGTATATCTCAGTGTACTATGGGCGTGTATGTGCTCTACGCAGCCACAAATCGAATGCAATTAATTCACACTTGTATATTTTTTGTTGCTATTACAACAGAAATATTTATTTTGTGTTATTATGGAGATTTATATTGTCAGGCCAACGATCATTTAACCGAGTCTATATATGCCTGTAATTGGGTGGATCGTGATAAGAGATTTAAAAAAACATTTTTGTTTCTTTTACAACGTTCACAGATGCCGAGCACTTTAACAGCGGGAGTCTTGATACCAGTGCGATTACCAACCTTTGTCAAGGTATTGTATTTGAATTAAATCTAATGTATTATTAGAAATATATAAAAAGTAAAAACAATTATTAATTTTTTTTTTTTGCTACAACGTGAAGAATCAACCCGGGAAGTTAACCACATTACCCATTCTCTTAAAAGTTTCTATTATTTCTCATTAATAACAATTTTTCCTTAGTTACACAGAGTGCAGAAGTGCAGAAGGTTTTTGTCAGATTTTTAGATCACTTTAAGTAAAAAGCGCTGTGTTGTGCACTGTCACGAGGAGGTAAACTTCTGAAGATACAGGCACTTTGTACAAAGTTTATTAGCAGCTTTAAATCAACCTGCTTCATATTGCATTGTTAAACGAAATGTTTCAAAAGCTTTCAAGTGCTATAAGGAGCATGTCTGCTAGTAACCCTAAGTACCCTATCAGAACTCCAATAATCCTGCATTTACGGATTTTGAAGAAGATTTCTTGCTTTCTCCCGATTAAGGTAGCTTTAGACATCTTACTTACTTACTTACTTTACTTGTAAGTACCACATACTTGCCCTATATAGTGTATTTAATGAGTTGTTTCATATGGCGCAGATCACTAAAAAAAGCACAACGCCGGCCTCAAAATGGTTACTTTTGAATTTTTTTCTTGGTGTATGTGTATGTTCGCACATCTGAGATTTTTAATATAATTCAAGCATTTCAATGACCAGTTTAGCAGGTATTTACCTACCAGTAGTAGCTTTATGATCTTTAAGCGGATATCAATATTGTTACTAGACGAAAAGAATAGAAACTATTCCATCCAATTCGGGCCATATATTACACAGTGAAGCACTAAAATCTGGAATCAATTGAGACCTCCAAAATCTGAAAGCTTGTGACGGTAGAAGAAAAACCCTAGCTGGGTTTTAAGTTACTAGCTCAGGTTTTTTTTATTTTCATCTCTGAGTTTTCGACTGGCGGGGTGGTTTTAGTACAATTTTCAAAAAATATGTACTTATTCTTAATTCTATATCTTCTGAAATATTCGAATTAAACTCTTGGTTCTCTTCGGCAAATTTTTAGATCTTAATCTGATTTAAAAATTTAATCCCAAGATTAAATTAAAAAAACAACAACTTTTTACTCAAAACAGCGAAACTGCCAAAAACAAAAAAAAAACCTAAAATTTCGTCATAATTTTTTATCTTTTTTCACACTTATTTCAAAAATTGCTACAAACGAACGTCGCAGAGAACTCTGTACAATGTAAACACCGTCCGTTTGAATGATTGATTTAAAATAACTACATGTCAAAAAATTTGCATTGTTTTGTTTGCAGATTCGATTTAAATTAATTATGCAAATTTAAATATTACGGCATACATTGCAGAAAAACAAAGTTGATACAGAAAAGGGTTGGAAGCTGAACTTGTTTTGCTACATTTGTGTATCTATGTGCCCAAACGTTCAATGAAAAAAAAAAATTCGACTTATTCGATCGTTCGCTGATAGCAGCCCTTTTTTACATATTCAACTTGATAAACAGAAAGCAAAGTCCAATGACTTATGGAGCACTAGCAATATGGTCGCACCCAAAGGGAAACGATGAAAGCATAAATTTTAAAATTAGATTAAATCGAAAACAAAATTGTCAAATGTTGTTTTCATTCCTGATCTTCATGTTTCTCCCTGCAAGAACATTCTGAAGTCAACCCACCACTACGTCCATTGAGTCCAGTTAGAGCAACTGCATGGACTGCAGAAACGTTTGACAATGTGCTGGCTAATCCACCGCTCGAGCCCGAAAAAACAATCAGCAAGCTTTTGGAGTATCCTCATGTTTTCTAATATGAGCTAAAAATTTGTCGAAGAGACCCAAGCAAAATTTGGAATAGATTACGAGATATAGACTTAAGAATCAGCACATATTTTGGGAAAGTTGTACTTAAGCCCACTCCCTAGTCGGAAAACCCAGCTAGGATTTTTGTTCTACTATCATAAGCTTTTAGATTTAGGAGGTCTCAATTAGTTTCAGATTTTAAAGTTGAAAAATGTGCTACTGTGTTATTGGCAATCATGGGTCTTTACCGCTTTCTATTGACGGAAACGTTTCCCATGGCCTAATTTATGAAGAAATGAAGGCCAGTGAGGTACTCTAGACTATGAACATGGTGTTTTATGTCAACATTCCAAGTTTGGCCACAACTTCCGAAATATTAACTAGCACAATTTTCCTGCGTTGGTCTTCTCATGATGGCAAATTGGAAAACCAAACTGATAACAAGGGTTACAAAAGTTGCCAAATCTTACAACGGTATGACAATTTATTTTCTTGTGCAATATTCAACTTTTAAAAAAACCACCAAACACACCAAAATTTTCATATGATTTTAAATTTTAAAAATGTCAAAAAATTGCCTACTTGTTATTAAAATGAATAATTTTTATTTCAGATTCTAAAAAGTGCCTATTCTGTATTTACTGTTCTAAGTAATGCGAATACAAACTGATGCTCATCTATCCAAATGAAGTAAATGAATGAAATAAACACAATTGCTTTTTGCTTATCTTATTTATATAATTGTTAATGCTTGATATAAACATTTTGCTTTTGTTCCTTGAGGAAATTTTTTTTTTTAGATATGTTCACTTTGCACAGCAACGCAAACTCGAAACACTTGAAGTAGAAACAATAAATTAAAAAAAAAAAAATACCACTATTTAAAACTTTGACTCAATTTATTTAGTGTATGATTTACAAGGGATAAAAATGTTATGCTTATATTTTACTACAATGCACATGCTGCAATGCCTGTTGTAGCGACTTTCGTCTGGCTATTACTATTCGTGAGGTAGTTGCCCATCACGGCAAATTCATGTATTCCCAGCTTGCAGTGACCCATTTTACCGTTCAGATACTTATTACCAGTTTGGTGATGAAAGAGAAAAGATTGTCGGTACTCTCAATATTTTGAATTTTTGTTTAGAGTTAAAGGAATTTTAATATTTTTTTCATAATATTCTCTACTATCTTTAATATTTTTGAAGTATATTAATAGTAAAGTATAATTTCAGGGAAGACTTCATATTTAACAAAGAAGGTTTTAAAGGCCTACAACTTTAAAGTCATGGCGAAATCATGTACCAGGTGGTGGTAGCGGCGAATTCATTAATTTTAGCCGACATCCTGGTAAACTCCAAACATAAAATTATTAAAATTATTAAAATATAAAATAAGCACTATCATTCTAACCCTTTTTAAGAATAACTATTCTTTTACCAAAAACAAAAGATAAAAAACTATATACAAAAAAACAAAAAACAATAGTGTGGCATTTCAACACGATATTATGTTTAACATTTTTATGTTATATTCAAAACTTTTATAATTTACGTAAAAAATAACCTTGACTTTTTTTGTGTTTTTCGTCTGAAGTCTTCAAAGAAATAAATAAATAAATAAAAAAACAAGTGAGTGTGTTATATTCGGCTATGCCGAATCTTATATACCCTTCACCAGATATGCAGATTTCCCTTTGAACAGCAGATAAAAACCGGCACACAAATTTCTTTCCTACCATAAAGTTTTTCTGTTCAAAAAAGCTTTTTTTCGAAAATTGTGGCTTAGGGTTGTTGTCCCAACTTAATAGATATAAACTTAGGTGTTTTAGATTAAAGCTCACCAATTTTTTATCATAAATAACAACAACCTGTAGGAATACAAACGATAGTTAAAAAAAAGATATAGAAAAACAAGAGGCAGGCGGACCGATCTTGCTAATTTTTAATTGTAACATTTTTCAAACTATATCTAATCTCATCTCTAGCTCATCTGGTGCCTTGGCAAAATTGAAATTACAAGCGAAATGACAAACTAATATATACCCTCTTCCACCTGTGGTGAAGGGTATAAAAAGATGGTTTATATGTAAATATTAATGGTTGTAAACTTATAGATTTTATTGCCCATATTTACTCACAAAGTAGTTTTATTTTTACCTTAAAAAGATAAAAAACAACTACAGACAAAAAGCCAACCATATAAATATTATTACTCTGTTTAATCTAAATGGGACTGACAGACGTGATTTCTTGCACGTGTTACAAGAATTAGTGAAATAAAAATATTAGGCCTCATTTAGATTATAATTATCTTTTATTTATACTTATTTTTTATTTTTTGTTATATTTTAAGGAAAAATGAAAGAAATGTTTTTTTTTTCGCATAAGCCTTAATGTACGTTTAGCCAACCGTTGAAACCGTAAATGTAAAGTAAATGTAGCTGTACAGTAAATGTAAATGTAGTTGTGCTTATAGAATGTGTAAAAACGTTTCATGTATTTTAGACATAACCAAAAAAAAAATAATAATAAATCGCTGGTCTCATGTAGAAAGGCCCTAACTCGTATATATGTAACTTTACAGGAGAAAGTAAAAACATAACAGAAACTGTATTTATCACAATGTAATATTAAAAATGCAAATGCTTAGAAAACTGTTGTTATTGATACTACTGCTTTCAAATTTTTGACAAGATGTATCTGTGTGAAATGTACTGGAATCACGAAAAATTGTAATTTGGTAAAAATTCGAATTAGGGCCTTTCCACATGAGACCAGCGAAATAAAACTGTGGCATGACCATCTCTTCTGGCACAATTCTTCTGCAATAATTAATTTGATTTTTTGAAATTTAACACCATTATTAGTCTCACCTGGGTATTATATATTCATAGAAATCTGCTTCCAAATCATCCTTTTCTTCTCTGGATTCGTCATCCATTCTTTTATTTATATTTTTGTTTATCGATAAATAACACAGCTGTTCAAGCTAATGACTTTATGCAAAAAGTACGGAAATATTTTTTTTTTTGTATTATTTATTTATTATTAAATACATGTGAATTGATTTCATATTTGAAGCCTCAGCGCCTTATAGGCTTTACAGAGACTATAGCATGGCATTACATAATACTATAAACCTATATTGACAATATTATGTGTTAAAAGAAGAAATTTAATTAAAGTTAATTAAAAACTAAAAAAAAGAAAAAAAAATAAATAATTTTTTAAAAAAGTAAGCATTTTAAATAGTACTAAAAATTATTTTGTATTGTAATAATGAAAAATATGACGAAGTCTATATCACGAGCTATTTATTGGTCAGATTTGCTTTCAATGCGAATAAAAAACTTATTCCATTTTTTTCCCAACGTTTCGTCGGTTTTTTTCTGACTTCTTCAGGGGAGTGTTTTTATTATTATTTATTATTAAATTGTTTTAGTTTGCATTATTGAATACATGAATAGGTGATGACACATAATTTGAAAAATTAATGTGTAAAAATAATAAATTATGGACAGCACGACACATTGAAACATTTATATAAATTAGTCAACAAAAAAATATAATAGTATCACAGAAAAAATTTTTAGTCAAACAAATATCACAGAACTTTAGTTTTAAATTTTTCTAAATCTGCAAATCTGACCAAAAATAGCTCGTGATATAGACTTCACAACAAACAAAACAAAAAAAAAAACAAAACAAAAAAAGAACAAAAAAAAAAAACAAAATAAACAAACAAAAAATAATAAAAATATGACATTTGCATAAGTTATACTCAGCCTACCAATTTCACAATACATTACACGTTTCTTTAGAAAAGAAAACTCCATAATTTATTTAATATTATATTGTGTGTGATAAAATTTAATAACTTAAAAGTTTAAATGAAAAAGGACATTATTTGGGGGTTTACACCTCATTTCAATTTATGATAATATTTGCCATCACTGGCTACATGTGTCACGTAACCTCATATTGAAATTCTGTTTTCAGCAGGTTAAAACGTTACGACTAAATGACATTTCAGTCGGCTAAGCATTTGCATAGCTCTTCGTATAACAAAAATGACCAGCTGACACATCTTCATTTACATGTCTACATTTACGGTCGGCTAAATGTACCTTAAACATAATAAGGACTGATATTTTAAAAAATTCAAAATTCATGACAAAAATCTGCTCTAATCTTTTACAGAGTACTTAATTACTAAATTCGTATACACGAAATTTAAGTGGTTCTAATCATCTAATCGAGAGTGTATATACATCGTGACGTGTACATACATTTCGACGTTTGCGGGAATCATTTGAAATATGTATGTATATATTTTGCAAACAACTAAATTTGCGTTGTCTGAGTTATAAATAAGAAAAAAAATATATTTTTAATATATTTAACAAAATGTGTATGTGTAATAAATTCGCATGAATAAAACTAAAATTTAAATCTATTTATTACAAATGTAAAATTACACAGAAATAAATCTTTGACTCTTAAAAGGCAATTTAAAAAAAGATGTTTTTATAATAAAAGTTCGCTTCCCTATTGTTCATTCCCCCCCAAAAAAAACTTTATTTAATAATATTATCCAATATTGAATTTGAATTTCACAACAAATTGTGCGTATAGTTGGGATCAAAATATAAGTAACTTCCATTAGTTTAAATTTAGTTTTTCTTATAATTCTATAAATTTCTTGGTTGGCTTATAAAGGCTACCCTCAAAGTATTGAAAATAAGATTCCTTGAATCCCATTTTTAAAATAATATATCCCAAAAAGTTTTCAAGACCATCATATTCTATTTCATTTAGAAAATTTATTTGCTCCTATTTATATGGTAGCACAAATTTTCATAACTCCAGCAAACGTCAGAACTTTAATATTGCAACGAGAAGATAGATTTATATAATGGTATACATTCTAGCTTAGATCCATACTCGAAATTAAATGTAAATTATATTTACACACATCAATTTCTTCTATTCTGGCAGCGAAGCTTGAGTTGGTTTCAAGCAACAAGTTTTGCCTGCTTATCATGAAAACTTAAGGGTTAAGTTACCTTCACTTAAAATACGGTACTTGTTTATATAGCGTTCACTACAAAATGTGAACGATGTCCGTCTGTCCGTCTGTTACTTCACTAAACAAGATTTACATAGATGGTGAAGGATATATAATATATATATATATATATATATCGGTATAGCCGAATATAGCACTCTTACTTCAAAGAGAAAAGAAATTCGTTATACGAACCGAATTTGTTGGCAATCGAATTTTGTCGGTTGTGTGTTATCTTGAATTCTGTTGTAATAACAGAATGAATATAGCACTTACAACTATTTAAAAAAATGATTATTGGGTGACTATAAGTTATTATTGTGAGTTAAATTAAACAGTTAAATATGTTAATATTTACTTTTATTTTAAAAATAATTATTTATATTAAAAATCAAATAGTTATATTAGTAATTAAATTTTGAACATATCAGTTGAATTTTTACCAATCCTTTTTCTGTGTTCTTATTAATAAATGTATATAAATGGTATAACTAAAGTCCGTATAAGGCTATTGCATAGATTTTCATATTCATCAGTTGGCCATGCTGAATCTATATATAATTTTACATTAAAATGCCATCGGCTCTTAGTGGGTTACGCATTTTTAAAAAAGTTTAGTATTTCCTTAAAGATCGCTTCAAAAGCTTTAAATAACCATTTTGATGATTTAAAAAATTTTTTAATTTGGAAGGCTCGGAAAATATGGGCCGCATTTATTTGTTTTTTTAATTGATAAGAACAAATTTGAGGTAGGCGTGGTGTTTTTCCCGCTGCCTCGATGGGCATGGAACGATCATGCTGATTTCCAATAGCACCTCTTTCTATATTATGTCTGGTCGATAGGCGTATGTCTCTAGCTGATCAAGTGCCCTGACAAACTTAATTTCAGCACTATCGACATCGCTATGCATAAGAACTGAGAACATATATACTTTATGGGGTAGAAAATGTTAGTTGTAGTTGTACCCTTTTCCAGTTTTATGGTAAAGGATATACAAATAATAGTTACTTATTTTTATAAAAATAAGAATTATAATGGTTTATGAGATTTACGTTTTATTCTAAAAAATGAAGCGTTTTTCCCGAGTGTATTAATGTGATTTGTATTAAAAATCTAATTAAAAAGTTTAATTAAGTAAAAGATAAATATAATTTATACAAAAAAAAATTCCACTTTTATTATACTTAATTTTGTTGGTTGGTTTTTTGTTCTTGGTTTTGTCTCAGGATCGGATATTATTATGTACATATATTTATATTATTACTTATAGTTTCACATTTATCCCATTTAAAAATATAATTTTATTTATACTCTAACGGGACTTAAACAACAACCCCAAAACTTAAAAACAACTGATAACGAAGAATTTAAAAATTAACAACAAATATTAGCGTCAATAAAATTGACATCAAAATAACTAAGATTTTAAATTTAAGCACTTTCCAATTTATACGAGTATACAAAAAGGGAAAAACTTTTTATTACATAAAAGTAATCGCATTTTAGTTTATTTTGTTTATACAAAACTACTATTTTAAAATGATAAGAGCGCAGTAGCAGAATTCGTATTAGAAATTTTTCTGAGATAAAACATTCAAAAATTTTGATATAAATAGACCGAAATCTAAACGATCTTTAGTAGTTTTTGGGAACTGAAAAAAGATCGCGAACTGATTTTAAGATGAACAAAATAGTTTTATTATTGTGCACAGTTTTTGCTGCAGCAAAAGGAGATGTAAGTAAAAATTTTCCCACAAGTGTGAAAGGGCAACTAGAGATTCCTTTTAAAGGAATTATCAGAAAAAATTTTATATTTTAAAATTAATTTTAATCATTGTTTAATTTTTGTTAAAATTTCTTATAGTTTGAAACTATGCGCTCCATTAGTTTTCCTAATAATTTTGATGCCAACATAGATGATTATGTTGAATTGAATCGACAGCAATATTTAGAAATTTTAAAATATTTTGACACAACGATAGCAAATTTTAATCATCAATATTTGGGTCAGGTAGAGGTAATAACTTTTGATATTGATTCGGTTATTGCAAGCATATTAGAAATGGAAGCGCGGTTAAATCCTTTGGAAGTCCTTAGCGATTTGAGCGAACAATGCGTCAAACGCTATCGTAATATAATTCCTACTGTACACCAAGCACGAGAAAATATCACTAGATGTATTCACGAAGCATCTTATAGAATCGATGTATCGTTGATAAATCCCAAAAGAACTAGAGATTCCTTCAAACAAGATTTCGACAAGTATCTAAATGAGGTTAATAAATGTCCTAAATTAGCAAACTACACCAAATGCGTTGGCGATGCGGTAAGTAATTTTTATGCTGCTAGTGCTTATTGTTTGTTATTTAACTTAATTCTTTTTTTGTGCCGTTTAGACTTCAAAAATGAATTCTTTGGCTTATAATACTCAAAAGAGGTTTAAGAACGACATGGATGCAGCCAGATGTTCCGCAAAGGCATACGTCAAGTCAGCTGTCGACTGCAGTGATAATGTTAAAAAACCAGCAATCACTTCAATTGCTGTGGCCGATTCAATGATTAACAATTGCATTGAGAGTAAGAGGGAATGTACACCATGTTATCCTTCATGTACAGTGCTCGACATGGATATGGATGTTATTAACGAAACAATGAATAATCCACTTTATAATAAAACAGTTACCGATGAGTGTGTAATGTTTAAAGTTAATAATAAATATTTAAACTAAAATAAAAAAAAATTAAAGAGTCCGAAAAAAGTGACAACAATATTTTATGCCTTTTAAATGTTTACTGGATTTTATTTAGTTGTGATTAAAAATTAAAATAGATATTAACAAGTAAAGCAATAAATAATAGCTTAAGCTAAAAGAGACTTAGCGCAAAAGAGCAATGATATTGATTACACATAACAACTGACCTCCACTTTTAACAATTATATGTATATTCGGAAGCGCTAAATAGTAGATGCACTTGATTTACATACATATGTCTTGCCCTAGAGTTAGTTCATCGTACAATTGTTGCCTAATTTCAAAAATTATTGTGTCAAGCAATAAGGTAATTTTTTAGAACTTATGACGGTCTCAAGTAAAGTTTTAATTTAAAATTTAAGTCTGTTTTCATAATCCGAAATTTAAGACAAAAATCTTGAGTTGTTTTTGTGCCTTGCAAAATATAAGAGTCGAAGTTGTCTTTTCGTAGCTGGTTATATGTATCTTAAATGTTTTTCTCTCCTAAAAAAATGAATTCCGTGAAAAAATAATTTCTTTATTTTAAAATTCATTAAAAATCACTTAAATTTTAGCGGTGAAATATAACAAGAAAACAATTAATATTTTAAGTATTAAGTACTAATTTTTTAAGATCTGAGGCAATTATTTATCTTTGTTAAATTTTGTATCTGAAACGATTTACAGGGCAGTGCGCGTTAACGATAAAAATGGCATTAACTATAAGGAACACCGGAATGAAGTTCGTGTGTCTTTTAAACAAAAAAGTGAGAAAAGTTATATGAAGGCAAAAAAGTTCTATGGAATTCAAATCAACTTAGGAGCGTTATTATTTCATATGCCACAACGATCAAAAACATTGAAGGAACACATAACTAAATTTTGTAGAAAAAGCTTCTAGTACGCAATGTTGCCAATTGTTACAGCAGAATAAAAGACAACAAGTGGCAAGTGTACAGCCACTAAATGTTTTAGAATTGGAAAAGTAAAGGAAAAGCTATTTAGGAGATTCTAGCCTTTACTCTGTGAAACTGAGCTACTTGCGAGCTTGTGGAAAGCAACTTAGACACTTCAAGTCATCCGTCTCTGTCTAACCGGATCTAGAGATTATTAAAAACCGCTAACTCCGCTATAACAAGTATAAAATTTGGAACTGAAAATAAAAGGCTGTCCCAGTAGTTGATGCCAAACTGTTGAGCCGTTATAGACAGACGGTTGAGATTTACAAAAGGACCTGATTGCTTAGTCTATTACAACAGCAAATATTTAATTTAAATTTTGAAATTACAGACAGATGAAATCTGTTTTGTAGTTGGTTTTTTTGGAAGAACTATTTAGTTTAGTTTTATTAACAATATCTTTATAAGTCAGTTAAGTAGGATAATACTATGTTGGCTTGCAATGTATGTTTTTTATGTTGCCTAAACTTTCAAAAAATTCTACAACTAGACCACCACAGTAGATTAGAAACGTAAAACCATATTTAACACTTAAGAGATTTCATACACACATTTAAGGGTTTAGCAAAAAAGTTAACAACACTTATTAATAGTAATAAAAAAAGATGAGTTTTTAAAGAAAGTATAGCACTTTTTTGTGCAAAATACTATTTAAAAAAAATATATTTTATTTATGCTCCCGTGTTTCTTTAGAACAGAATAAAAAAATACACAAAGTGCTTAGCGAATTTTCTCCCAAAGCAAACATTTTGAAAAAAAAAATGTATGTATATATACATATCGCACACCTAGTTCAAAAGAGACACAACTCAAAACTTGAACTTTTCAGAAATCAAAAAAAAAAAAAAAAAAAACTGTTTAAGACTATTTAGTAGAAGATCCATACCGATTATGATATAAAAACTTTTTTTATTTATTTAATACTTATATACTAGATAATGAACAATTTAATTAAATTTTGAGTTTAGCCACTTTTAAACTATGTGTGCTATATTCAAGTTTTGGCAAATGTTGAGAGTAATTGGCTTTAAATTGATCTATTCCTTCATTTTTTGTATAAACTATTATGACAGTGTTCAAAATTAAAATAAAATAAAAAGAAAAATTTATATTCGCAATATATTATTGTGTAAATTAAATTATATTTGTTTCAATCATAGCTTTTTCACGCTTAACAATTTTTGGGTTTGTGATCAAAATTTGACCAAGTTTATAATTGAAAACTTTTTTCTTTGTTTATTTTGAGTACACAATCATGTTTTAAATATACATATGTGTATTTTTTGCATAAGTAGTGGTAGCAATTTAAGTGGTCATTTATTTCTTAAATACTGAACCGCCTTTAATGAAATAAAGACGGTGCACTAAAGCTCGATATCTACAAATATGCCAAAGAATAAACAAAATCGGTTGAAAAACAAAAGAGAAAAAGTATTCCAAAATTTTGTGCTTGCCTATTTTTATATAGATTATTAAGCAATTACATTTAACGATAGTTATATTTCTTTTCAGGATGCTCTTGTTAAGGAAATGAAATTTATTTACAAGACCTTTAAATAGCTTCACGCCTTGAAAGAAAAGTTGCAAACAATTAAATAAAGTGTGGGTGTTTTCGTAAGCAAGTGTAAATATATAGCATCCTGAAAGGCAAAACTTGAACCTGTAACTAGGTTTAACCATAAAAGCCTAAACTGTGAAATGTAGCTCGACTATAAAGTGCTTTTATTTGACTCCACAAACTTACACGAGTGTGGAGAGTGAAGAGTATATGAACTTTTTGGTTCGTGAGTGCAAACGGAAATAGGAAACAAATGTAAAAGCAATCGCTTTAATATTTATGTTTGTGAATTCGTAAGCCAGAACACATATAAATACAAGTTTTAAAAAGGGTTTATTAATGTGGATGGGCAGATCTTTTCCAAAAAATTGTTTAACCCTCGCAGATAATGACAACACTAGTGTACTGGTAAGTGACGATTTGTTAATTTATATCTTTAACAACAAAAACAGTTCCCGAGTTTGCCGGCGCTTAATAACGCCACTGGCCAAAAATTAGATTAAAGCAACTTAAATGCCTAAGCAGATGAATGTTTATTTAAATTTAAGTAAAATCCCATTTTAAGGCTTGAAAAAAATAATCTTTATTACAAAAGTTCCTTCTTATATGTAAATAAACTGGTATCCTTAAAAAGTACTTAAACATTATTTGCTGTTGTGAAATATTCAATTGAGGAAATATTGATTGAAAAATAATTCTTGCAAAAAAAAACCGACTTCAAAATCGATTTCATCTGTCTGTCTATAACGGTTCAAAAGTATGGCCACATACATCAAATTATATTAACTATTCGGACACCCTTTTAATTTTCAAATTCATATTATATAGTTGCTGTTGTTGTAGACTCAGAAGTCAGGTTCTTTGCAAATTTCAACCGCCTGTCTACAACAGTTCAACAGGTTGACCATAAACATCAACTTAAATGAACTTTTGGGGCACCCAATGTAACGACACGTTCTACGCTGGTTGCTGGGATAGCTGCAGCGGAGTCCAGGGTCGTTGCAATTTTGATTTATCGTCCTAAGACGAAGATAAAATGAAACAATTCTTGTTCTGAAAACGTTATAAAACTTCACGTTACGTTTTATTCTTCTATTTCTTAAGACTATAGCGTCGGCTAATCAACGGTCGGGAATGAAGCCACAAATGACAACAGCGGTTGGAGTAAGCGAGCTGCGGTAAAACAGTCAGCGACAACGGAATTCAGCCGGTGAATGGCGCAGGATGTGAAGCTGGCAGTTCTGCTAATGGTAGCGTGGCGTAGTTGGTGATAGGGGAAGCGGGCGACGCTACCGGGCGGCAACGGCACGGGTAGCGGCCAAGCAAGCAGCGCGGATAGCGCAGGTGTGGTAGAGCTTAAACAGGCGGCGCAAACAGCGATGGCGTGGATAGCGCTCAAACGGGCGGCGCAAGCAGTGATGACGTAGGCAGCGTTCAAACATCGGAGCAAAACAACGATGGCGCAGATAGCGCTTGAGCAAGCAGCGGCGCTGCCGGGCTGTTTTGCCGCTGCCCGTGCCATTGTCGCCCGGCAGCGTCGCTGCTTGTTCGAGCGCTACCTGCGCCATCACTGTCTGAGCGATGGCGCAGGTAGCGCTCAGAAAGCGATGGCGCAGGTAGCGCTTGAAGACTCGGCGACGCTACCGGGCGGCAATGGCACGGGCAGCGGCGCAAACAGCGATGGCGCAAGTAGCGCTTCAACAGCGATGGCGCAGGTAGCGCCTGAAGACACGGCGACGCTACCGGGCTGCAATGGCACGGGCAGCGGCACGGGCAGCGGCACAAACAGCGATGGCGCAAGTAGCGCTTGAAGACTCGGCGACGCTACCGGGCTGCAATGGCACGGGCAGCGGCACAAACAGCGATGGCGCAAGTAAACCCTTTAATTTATAATTTTAAACGTGAATACTTGTTACTTTAACGGCCATAGCAATCGACATTGTTTCAATTAGTTTTACTTCTTATAATACCAGACAAAGTAGTGGATATTTTTTTTTAATTTTCAATTAATTGTATACAATGTTTCGGAAGATAGGCCCCTATAGGTTATATCACATAAACTATGGGAACACCCTTTAATTTATAAATCCAAATTGTATACTTTTTCTTATAGCGGACTTAGCATTAAAGGTTCCTAATAAATTTCAGCTACCAATCTATTAGGTTTAAAAGTTTTTTTTACATTAACTATTGCGACACCCTTTAATTTCCAATTTTAAATTTTGTATATGCTGTGTCTGTATAAGACATACGTCTAATTTTCAATTGTATACTTGTTGTTGTATTAGCTAACATAGCAATACAGGTTTCATGTTAGTTTCAGCTGTCTGTCGTTAACGGTTTAAAAGTTCAGTCACATACACCAAACTATATCCACTATTGGCACAACCCTTACTTTAAAAATTTCGAACTTTATACTTGTTGTTATTCTTTGTAAATTTCAACCATCTGTCTACAAGTGTCCAAAGGTATGGCCATAAACATAAAATTAATGAACTATTGGGACACCCTTTAATTTATACTTTTGAAAATTTGTACTTGTTATAGTCATAGGCATTTTTTCCAATTTTCAATGGTTCAGAAGATAGGCCCATATAGGTCAATTAACGTCACCTATGGGGACACCCTGTTATTTTTTTATTTATTTTGCTATTCCTTTTTGCTATTGGAAGCCGGAATTATACTCAGTTTTGTTTTTAATTTTCGAGTGGTGCCCTACACGGTTCAAAATAGACTTAAAAAAGAAGTATGTTGTATGGGACCAATCTGTAAGCATAATATATCAACATACAAATCACTTTCACAATCGGTTTAGAAATGACTGAGTTCTGCAGGCACAAACATAAAAAAGCAATATTCAGTCGAATTGATAACCTCCTTCTTTTTTTAAAGTCGGTTAATGATAAACAATAAAAACTCTTTTAGCTACATATATAACTTTCAAGTTTTGTAGGAAAGAGTATTGCTTTTGTGGCAATTTTAAGTCCATATTTATTAAAAAAAAACACCTTAAGATGATTTTTTAAGTTTTTGAAAATGTAAATGTAAATCATTACAATATTGTTAATATAGATGTCATAAGCTTTCCTTTGATGCTACTTACATGGATATCGAGCATATATTTAAGTTAGAGGAGCTTCCTAAACCTCGTTTCCTTGTGATTTTGTTTGCTTATTTTAAAACCAAAAATGTGCACAATGTATGTGGCCAAACTTTTGAACCGTTATAGATAGACAGAAGAAATCTTTTTTGAAGTGGGTTTTTTGAAAGAATTATTGTACATATATCCGTTATATTATCAAACGTACTCATAGAAGAGTCTAACCCTCTTCTAGATAAGACGGTCTCAAGACGGTCTTTGTATTTTGTATTAAAGAGTTTTTCGCTTCAAATTTGTGAAAATGCCTTTACGCAACACTTCACCACAAAAAGTAGAAAAAAGATATATATAACTTTGTCATTCCGTGTGTAATTTCTACAATATCCATTTCCGACCCCATTAAGTATATATAATCTGACTTCTTATACATAGCGAAGTCGATTGAGCGATGTCCGCCTGTCCGTCCGTGTTAGTATTGAAATCAAGTTTGCCTTGGCACAAAAAAATAAACATGTCAATCGATCAGATATAAAGTGCTATTGGAAATTGGCATGATCGGTCCATATCCTTCGAGGCAGCAGGCAAAACACCACGCCTACCTCTAATTTGTTCATGTAATTTGGAACAATACAGTAACTCCAATCAAAAAAATAAATATATGGGGCAATAGATAATTAAAAAATAAGAAAAAAAACATCAAGTGAAAGAACTTACGCTCGCCCATATTTTCCGAGTTACGGGGCTCTGAAATATTAAAATTTTTTAAAATGCTTAACCCACTTTTTTAAATGCTTAACCCATTAAGAGCCGATGTCATTTTTATGTAAAATTATATGTTTGAAGTACCAAAATTTTATTTGTTTTTTTATTCTCTGTCACCCTTTCTTCATTAAACTAGATTTATTTACATGGTGAAGGGCATAAAAGATTCGGCATAGCCGAATAAAGCACTGTTACTTGTTTTTATACAAAATGCTTATAAAATAATTTTCTATTTTCTCGTGTAGCTTCAATGCTTATATTCGTCTACAAAAGAAAGAAAGAACTTTAAGCAAAGAAATCGAGCTACAGCAATACCATCACCGTTAAAGGTATGTGCTGTTCTGGGATTTTCTGCGGAAGACACCCTTCAAAAGTCACACTGTAATAAGTTCTAACCTACGTTGTCCCGGTTAAAAAACAACACATAATTTTAAAGGGTGTCCCCATATAACATATGGGGACATATGTATTATTGTGTATTATGAACCGTTAATAGCCCAAATTTAAAATTTTAAAAAGCTATGCATCACTATAGCTATCAATAGCATTAATGCAATACAAAAATAAATTAAAAAATAAAAGAGTGTACCTATAGTTGACGTAAATTGACCTATATTAGCCCATCTTTTAAACCGTTATATAGACGAACGCTTGAAAATTGGACAGAATGTCTATAACTATGATCGTTACAATAATAAGTGTAAATATTCAAAATTTTAAACTAAAGCGTGCCACAATAGATCATTTTATTTGATGTATACTTTTGAGCAGTTGTAAACAGGTGATTAAAGTTTACAGAGAACCTGTGGTGCTTAGTTCGCTATAACAAATATAAAATTTGAACTTGCAAATTAAAGGGTGCCCCAATACTTAATGAATTTTGTTGTATGTAGCTAAACTTTTGAGCCGTTATAGACAGACAGCTGTCTATAACGAGAAGTATTAAATTTAAATTTGGAAAATAAAGAGTACCCCTATAGTTGATGTAATTTTTGTACATTACCAAGCTGTTGAACCGTTGTAGACAGATGGTTGAAATTTACAAAGAAACTGAAATGCTTTAACAACAAGTATAAAATGTGAGTTTGGAAATTAAAGGGTGTCCCAAAGGTTAATGTAATTTGAAGTTATAAAAAAAACACTAAAATAAGTAACAATTTTTTTCTGGATAGAAATAAACCAAAACAGTGTCAGGGATAATATATGTTTGATATAAAAAAGGACACTAATGTTTCGTATTTGAGTGCATGTGGAGTTTGCAACTTGCTAATGCTTGCACGAAAATTATTTTGACTGCCATTTTTCTAATGTTGCAAAGTGCCTATCTATGTAAAAAACTAGACTTTGAAGAGATTTAGTGTTAGAAGAGTAAGCAGTTGCAAGATGTAGCTTTTTTATTGGCCATAAGTCTACATATATTAAACTAAGTACTAAATTCGAAAAAGAAGATACCAAAAATTTTGAGCAATAGTCACAAAAATTATAGTAAAAATATGTACTTGTTTTTAAACATATAGAAGGGAATTGTCACAGATTCCATTTTAAGAATTTTGATTTTACTCTTATAGACTTGCAATAAACATAAGTTTTAATGTCATGTAAAATGTGAAATTTAACATTTTAGTCATTCAAAAAATCTCCAGTTAAATTTTTTAACTTCTTGACTCTTAATCTTTATTTAAAAAATATATATATACAAAAACGAAAAAAAGAAAAAGACAAAAATTTAATCGCAAATAAAATTGTTTTTAAATAGAATTATAAACATTTATATATTTAAATATAAAATTATATAATTTTTTTTAGATAACAGAGTTTTTTATTGCAGTTAAAAATTTATTACAGCATAGTTTTACTTAACGGTTTAAAGACCTTTTGTGCGTGTTTTAAAGGATAAAATAAGCCATAACACAAACACCAACAAAAATGTTGAAGAATTTTAAAAACAACTTCATAAAATATTATACAGTTGAACCTCGATTATCGGGTTCACAGAGGACCGTACATAGCATGGATAATCAAAAACACTGTTAATAGAGGCTGTTCATGTGCAAAACAGGCCTATTTTAAGCTTAACAAAATTTTCTTTTGTTAGTTCTCATCTTTTTAGAAAATTTTAAGGTACATTTTATATATTTTTGTATACTCCGCTTAAGGTACGTTGTATAATTGAATCCCCGCAATTGATTTTAAATTAAATCAATTTTTTTTTAAAGAAAAAATTCTACTTCTCGTTTTATTATACCCTTCACCACAAAAAGTGGAAAAAGGGTGTAACTAAGTTTGTCATTCCATTTGTAATTTCTACATATCCATTTCCGACCCCATAAAGTAAGTATATTCTGCGTCCTTATGCATAGCGAAGTCGATTGAGCTATGTCCATCTGTCCGTCTATGTTAAACACGCCAATTGACCAGACATAGTGTCGAAAGAGGTGCTGTTGGAAATAAGCAAACAGTGGCCAAAACACGACGACTACATCTAAATTCTCCATTTTATTTAGAAGAATGAAGTAACACCAATCAAAAAAAAAAAAAAAAAAACAAATACTGGTGCGATAGAGAATTAAAAATACGAAAAAAAAACATGAAAACATGAAGTGAAAAAATTGGCGCTCGCCCATATTTTCCGAGTTATGGGCCTCTGGAATTTAAAATTATTTAAATATCATTATGAACATCATTTGAAAGTTTTTTGATGAGAGTTTTAAGGATATAATAAGAAAATAAAAAAATGTTTAACCCATTAAGATACGATGACATTTTTATAAGTACTTATTTTTTTCTTATTTTTTAATACTCTGTCACCCTAATATTTGCTTTTTTGATTAGAGTTACTTCACTTATCTACACTTACATAGAAGGTGAAGGGTATATTAGAAACGGTATAGCCGAATATAGTACTCTAACTTGTTGTTATACTATTATTTTCGGAAATAACTATTTTACTAAGTAACACATTTTGGTCCATTCGATCAATCTATGGCTTAAGTTTAAATAGTGGTTTGTACCCAGGTCCGATAGTAAAAGCAGATTTAATTATTTAAATTCTCCGCTGGAGGTTTTATCGTTTTATGCTTAATGCTAATACAACGAAAATGTAAAGGCGAGTTCAAAACAGTTACTTTTGCTCAAATTAAGTGCCGTACCTGTCTTCGATAACTTTACTCCAATTGTCAAAAGATTTCAGTCCTGCTAAACCTGAAATGTAAGATATGTACGTCGATGACACATTGACTGGATCTCACGAGCTAGATGACGGCATAAGGATGAGGGATGGTTGAACACTTCTTGGTTCAATGATACGCTCTTCTCGACGATTACCTAAATATCGGATAAATTTTCAATCCCAAAAAGGTTAGCATTCGCACCAAAAATAATATTTGGATTCACAAATTTTTGCTACAGCAATCTATTTTAGCACTGTCTCTTCGTGTTAAATCTATTTTCGTAACGATATAAAGAATGTTTTTAAGATCGATGTTGAATCTGCCGTAGCTAGTTGTCTTTACTTCTAGAATAGTAATAAATACACAATATTATTTTTTTCTTTCCTGTTGCTTCTTAAGACACATCAAAATTCAGCGCTATTTTATGAAGAAAAAAAAAAAACCAATATTCCCCCTAATATAGAGATTTTATTTTGAATAATAAGTAAACAAAATTATTAATTACTATCGCAAACTAAAACTCTTACATAAATATCTGTATTAAAAAAAAAAAACAAAAATTGAATTCCTTGAACTTAACAGATTAAAAAACTTTCAAATATCTGGTGCTGAGTTATTTTAATAAAAATGTTTGTGTACATTTACATATCTTCTTGATCATGTCGAAAACGAATGAACAATATTTGTTTCTCACTTTTATTGTTATTGTACGTCGTAAAAATATAACATTACTGTGACGGTTTAAAAAAGTTGATTCTTTAGATAATATTAAAAATGTGTTAAAAATAAAAAACATTTTACTCGTATGTTGCTCGTATAAAATGAAAATTAAAGCTAATTTAAAAAATTTGTCTATCGAACATTTTTACGCTGATTTTAATACTGCTTAAAATACAAAAAATAATTTTTCCTCTTCAAAAGTTTATAGTAAAAATTAATATATTTTAGAAAGAAATATTTATATTTTAACTGATTTTAGTGCTCTTATATTCCATCACCTTAGAAGGGACGTGAACGTTCATTTCTTCTGCCCCTAGGAACAACGAGTTTTTTACTTTTTTTTTTTTAAAAGGTGAAAAGCAAAAGGAAACAATTTAAAAGGAGAGAAATATGCTCTTTTTTAACTTTATTTTCTGTATTATACATAGTTACATTTTAAAATTGTTTAGAGTAGAATTTGTTTTATTGTTTAAAAAAACAATATATGTAAATCCTTTTTATTGGTAACACTGTTTCCATTAAAACTCATCACTGGTCTAATGAAAAATGTTTAAATTTTTCAATTGGTTCAAAAAGTAAAAAATAAAATTTCTATCCATATTTGTTTCTCGTTTTGACCTACCTTCTCTTTTACACATTAAAATTTGTTTTTAGATTATTCTATTTCCTTCATTCGGCGAAATTTTACACATGTGGGTTGAAGTAAAGCAGCCTTAAATAATTATTTCCTTATTATTTCAAACATTTGTAAGAACTCATAGTCTTTATTCCTAAAATAACTCAAAGTACTTCTAAAACTTCTTTAACTTCAGTTCATTTTTTGTTTTTTTTTTTTTCAAAATAACCACCAATATTTATTTGTATTACATACTGCTGTAACTGCTTGGCTAAGAATATCTTATGTTCGTATTTCTAAATCACGTGTCCTTTAAACGTTTGTTAGCCTCTTTCGCAATTTCAATTTTTACCTGTTGTCGGCAGCTCCTACTCAATATTTTAGTGTTTTTAATTGCTTCTCTTATAGCTTGAAAAAATTTATAAATGTTTTCCTTTAAAATTTTTATATTTCACTAGAATTTCAGTTCAAGTGCCACACAGTTAAAAATGTGATATAAAATTTTTTTAAACAAATTTCATCTATCGGTCTAGAATGGTTTAAGAGTATGGCCACATACATCAACTTTCAAAAATTATTCGGACGTCCTTATATTCCATCTCCAAACTTTATACTTGTTCAACTGTTGTTTTTTTTTTTTTAATGTATATCAAATTAGAGCAACTATAGGGGCACCCTCTAATTTCAAAATTCAAATTTTATACTTGCTGTTGTAGTAGACTTATCAATCAGATTCTTTGTAAATTTCAAACGTCTGTCTATAACAGTTCAACAGTTTGGCCACAGATTACATCAACTATTGTAAAACTCTATAATTTATAATTTAAAATATTTATACTTCTTCTTATACTAAATAAATTAATGGAAAATCTTACTAATTTTCAAGCGTTTGTATTTAACGATTCAAAAGATACGACCGTATAGGTTAAATTACATTAATGTTGGAAACACCCTTTAATTTACAAATCCAAATTTAATTCCTGTTGTTATAACGAAGTTAGCAATACAGGTTCTTGAAAAATTTCAAGAGTCTGTATACAACTGTTTAAAAGTATAGCCATATATATCAAATTAAGTGAACTATAGGGGCGCCCTTTATTTTATAATTTTAAATATTAATACATTTTACTATAACGGTCTAGCAATCGAAATTCTGTCCAATTTGCAAGCATTAGTCTACAACGGCTTAAAAGATAGGCCGATATAAGTGAATTTACATCAATTATTGGAACACCCTTTAATTTCTAAATTCAAATTATAAACTTGTTGTTATAGCAGGCTTAGCAATACAGGTCTCTTATAAGTTTTAGCTGTCTTTCTGCAACGGTTCTAAAGTTTGGCTGCATACATCAGATTACATTATCAATTGCGACAGCCTTCAATTTTTATACTTATTGTTATAGCGAAGTTATCAATAAAGCTTCGTTGTAAATTTAAGGCGTCCATTTACAACTATCTAAAAGTATGGCCATATACGTCAAATTAAATGAACTAATGGGCACCCTTTAATTTTTTATTTTGAAAATCAATACTGTAACATTCAAGCGTTTGTCTATACTGATTCAAAGAATAGGCCCCTATATGTCAATTTACGTTATCTATGGGGACACCCTTTAATTTAAAGATTTATTTTTTGTTATTGGCAGCTATAGTGATGCGCGGTTTTTTAACCGACTTCAAAAAAAGAAGAAGACTATCATTTTGTCTGAATGTTGCTTTCTTTAAGGTTTGTGCCGGTAGAACCAAGTCATTTCTGAACTGATTTTGAAAATTGTTTGTAATTTGGTCCTGTTTTAAAAACAGTTCATAATCTTAAAACTTAAAGGGTGTCCCCATGCAACATACACTTTTTTTAAGTGTATATGAACCGTGAAGGGCACTACTCCAAAATTTAAAAAAAATTAGTATCAATAGCAAAAGGTAGTAGAAAAATAAATCTAAAAAATACAGGGTGTCCACATTAGTGACGCAAGTTGAACTATATGAGCCTATCTTTTGAGCCGTTATAGAAAAACGCTTGAAAATTGGACAAAATACCGAGTTCTATGACCGTTATAATAACAACTAAAAATTCTCAAAATTGTTCTCTAAATACTGGAGGTCACAAAACTTTAGCTTTGGCACTCAGAAATCTATTAAAAAAGAAGTGTTCGAAGACAGACTGTAGCGGAATATTTTAAATGGAATTTTACAATACTGTATCATTTCAACACGATATTATGTTTAACATTTCTATGTTATTTTCAAAATTTTATAATTCACGTAAAAATAACCTTGACGTTTTTTATGTTTTTCGTCTAAAGACTTCAAAGAAATAAATAAATAAACAAATGAGTGTGTTATATTCGGCTATGCCGAATCTTATATACCCTTCACCAGATATGTATAACCACATGTACCATAGTGCAGATTTCTCTTTGAACAGCAGATAAAAATCGGCATACAAAATTTGTTCTTACCATAAAGTTTTTCCGTTCAAAAAAGCTTTTTTATTCGATATAAGTTTTGCTTAGGGTTGTTGTCCCAACTTAGTAGATATAAAGTTAGCTGTTTTAGATTAAAACTCACAAATTTTTTATCATAAATAACAACAACCTACAGGAATACAAACGATAGTTAAAAAAAAGATACGGAAAAACAAGAGGCAGGCGGACCGATCTTGCTAATTTTTAGTAGTAAAATTTTTAAAACTATATCTAATCTCATCTCTAGCTCATCTGTTGCCTTGAAAAAATTGAAATTAGAAGCGAAATGACAAACTAAGATATACCCTTTTCCACCTGTGGTGAAGGGTATAAAAAGATGGTTTATATCTAAATATTAGTGGTTGTAAACTTATAGATTTTATTGCCCCTATTTAATAACAAAGTAGTTTTATTTTTACCTTAAAAAGATAAAAAACAATTACAGACAAAAAGCAAACCATATAAATATTATTACTCTGTTTAATCTAAATGGGACTGACAGACGTGATTTCTTGCACGTGTTACAAGAATTAGTGAAATAAAAATATTAGGCCTCATTTAGATTATAATTATCTTTTATTTATACTTATTTTTTATTTTTTGTTATATTTTAAGGAAAAATGAAAGAAATGTTTTTTTCGCATAAGCCTTAATATACGTTTAGCCAACCGTTGAAACCGTAAATGTAAAGTAAATGTAGCTGTACAGTAAATGTAAATGTAATTGTGCTTATAGAATGTGTAAAAACGTGTCATGTATTTTAGACATAACCAAAAAAGAAATAATAATAAATCGCTGGTCTCATGTAGAAAGGCCCTAACTCGTATATATGTAACTTTACAGGAGAAACTGTATTTATCACAATGTAATATTAAAAATGCAAATGCTTAGAAAACTCTTATTATTGATACTACTGCTTTCAAATTTTGTGACAAGATGTATCTGTGTGAAATGTACTGGAATCACGTAAAATTGTAAATTGGTAAAAATTCGAATTAGGGCCTTTCCACATGAGACCAGCGAAATAAAACTGTGGCATGACCATCTCTTCTGGCACAATTCTTCTGCAATTATTAATTTGATTTTTTGAAATTTAACACCATTATTAGTCTCACCTGGGTATTATATATCCATAGAAATCTGCTTCCAAATCATCCTTTTCTTCTCTGGATTCGTCATCCATTCTTTTATTTATATTTTTGTTTATCGATAAATAACACAGCTGTTCAAGCTAATGACTTTATGCAAAAAGTACGGAAATATTTTTTTTTTTGTATTATTTATTTATTATTAAATACATGTGAATTGATTTCATATTTGAAGCCTCAGCGCCTTATGGGCTTTACAGAGACTATAGCATGGCATTACATAATACTATAAACCTATATTGACAATATTATGTGTTAAAAGAAGAAATTTAATTAAAGTTAATTAAAAACTAAAAAAAAGAAAAAAAAAATAAATAATTTTTTAAAAAAGTAAGCATTTTAAATAGTACTAAAAATTATTTTGTATTGTAATAATGAAAAATATGACGAAGACTATATCACGAGCTATTTATTGGTCAGATTTGCTTTCAATGCGAATAAAAAACTTATTCCATTTTTTTCCCAACGTTTCGTCGGTTTTTTTCCGACTTCTTCAGGGGAGTATTTTTATTATTATTTATTATTAAATTATTTTAGTTTGCATTATTGAATACATGAATAGGTGATGACACATAATTTGAAAAATTAATGTGTAAAAATAATAAATTATGGACAGCACGACACATTGAAACATTTATATAAATTAGTCAACAAAAAAATATAATAGTATCACAGAAAAAAATTTTAGTCAAACAAATATCACAGAACTTTAGTTTTAAATTATTCTAAATCTGCAAATCTGACCAAAAATAGCTCGTGATATAGACTTCACAATAACAAAGGTAATTGGTCATAAACAAACAAAAAATAATAAAAATATGACATTTGCATAAGTTATACTCAGCCTAACAATTTCACAATACCTTACATGTTTCTTTAGAAAAGAAAACTCTATAATTTATTTAATATTATATTGTGTGTGATAAAATTTAATAACTTAAAAGTTTAAATGAAAAAGGACATTATTTGGGGGTTTACACTTCATTTCAATTTATGATAATATTTGCCATCACTGGCTACATGTGCCACGTAACCTCATATTGAAATTCTGTTTTCAGCAGGTTAAAACGTTACGACTAAATGACATTTCAGTCGGCTAAGCATTTGCATAGCTCTTCGTATAACAAAAATGACCAGCTGACACATCTTCATTTACATGTCTACATTTACGGTCGGCTAAATGTACCTTAAACATAATAAGGACTGATATTTTAAAAAATTCAAAATTCATGACAAAAATCTGCTCTAATCTTTTACAGAGTACTTAATTACTAAATTCGTATACACGAAATTTAAGTGGTTCTAATCATCTAATCGAGAGTGTATATACATCGTGACGTGTACATACATTTCGACGTTTGCGGGAATCATTTGAAATATGTATGTATATATTTTGCAAACAACTAAATTTGCGTTGTCTGAGTTATAAATAAGAAAAAAATATATTTTTAATATATTTAACAAAATGTGTATGTGTAATAAATTCGCATGAATAAAACTAAAATTTAAATCTATTTATTACAAATGTAAAATTACACAGAAATAAATCTTTGACTCTTAAAAGGCAATTTAAAAAAGATGATTTTATAATAAAAGTTCGCTTCCCTATTGTTCATTCCCCCCCCAAAAAAAACTTTATTTAATAATAATATCCAATATTGAATTTGAATTTCACAACAAATTGTGCGTATAGTTGGGATCAAAATATAAGTAACTTCCATTAGTTTAAATTTAGTTTTTCTTATAATTCTATAAATTTCTTGGTTGGCTTATAAAGGCTACCCTCAAAGTATTGAAAATAAGATTCCTTGAATCCCGTCTATTTCATTTAGAAAATTTATTTGCTCCTATTTATATGGTAGCACAAATTTTCATAACTCCAGCAAACGTCAGAACTTTAATATTGCAACGAGAAGATAGATTTATATAATGGTATACATTCTAGCTTAGATCCATACTCGAAATTAAATGTAAATTATATTTACACACATCAATTTCTTCTATTCTGGCAGCGAAGCTTGAGTTGGTTTCAAGCAACAAGTTTTGCCTGCTTATCATGAAAACTTAAGGGTTAAGTTACCTTCACTTAAAATACGGTACTTGTTTATATAGCGTTCACTACAAAATGTGAACGATGTCCGTCTGTCCGTCTGTTACTTCACTAAACTAGATTTACATAGATGGTGAAGGATATATAATATATATATCGGTATAGCCGAATATAGCACTCTTACTTCACAGAGAAAAGAAATTCGTTATAAGAACCGAATTCGATTGCCAGAATTTTGTCGGTTGTGTGTTATCTTGAATTCTGTTGTAATAACAGAATGAATATAGCACTTACAACTATTTAAAAAAATGATTATTGGGTGACTATAAGTAATTAGTGTGAGTTAAATTAAACAGTTAAATATGTTAATATTTACTTTTATTTTAAAAATAATTATTTATATTAAAAATCAAATAGTTATATTAGTAATTAAATTTTGAACATATCAGTTGAATTTTTACAAATCCTTTTTCTGTGTTCTTATTAATAAATGTATATAAATGGTATAACTAAAGTCCGTATAAGGCTATTGCATAGATTTTCATATTCATCAGTTGGCCATGCTGAATCTATATATAATTTTACATTAAAATGCCATCGGCTCTTAGTGGGTTACGCATTTTTAAAAAAGTTTAGTATTTCCTTAAAGATCGCTTCAAAAGCTTTAAATAACCATTTTGATGATTTAAAAAATTTTTTAATTTGGAAGGCTCGGAAAATATGGGCGAGCGTTAGTTTTTCACTTGATGTTTTTACTTATTTTTTAATTTTCTATCGCCCCATTTATTTGTTTTTTCAATTGTAACTTCGTTGTTCCGAATGATAAGAACAAATTTGAGGTAGGCGTGGTGTTTTTCCCGCTGCTTCAATGTGCATGGAACGATCATGCTGATTTCCAATAGCACCTCTTTCTACATTATGTCTGGTCGATGCATAAGAACTGAGAACATATATACTTTATGGGGTAGAAAATGTTAGTTGTAGTTGTACCCTTTTCCAGTTATGGTAAAGGATATACAAATAATAGTTACTTATTTTTATAAAAATAAGAATTATAATGGTTTATGAGATTTACGTTTTATTCTAAAAAATGAAGCGTTTTTCCCGAGTGTATTAATGTGATTTGTATTAAAAATCTAATTAAAAAGTTTAATTAAGTAAAAGATAAATATAATTTATACAAAAAAAAATTCCACTTTTATTATACTTAATTTTGTTGGTTGGTTTTTTGTTCTTGGTTTTGTCTCAGGATCGGATATTATTATGTACATATATTTATATTATAACTTATAGTTTCACATTTATCCCATTTAAAAATATAATTTTATTTATACTCTAAACGGACTTAAACAACAACCCCAAAACTTAAAAACAACTGATAACGAAGCATTTAAAAATTAACAACAAATATTAGCGTCAATAAAATTGACATCAAAATAACTAAGATTTTAAATTTAAGCACTTTCCAATTTATATACAAAAAGGAAAAAACTTTTTACTACATAAAAGTAATCGCATTTTAGTTTATTTTGTTTATACAAAACTACTATTTTAAAATGATAAGAGCGCAGTAGCAGAATTCGTATTAGAAATTTTTCTGAGATAAAACATTCAAAAATTTTGATATAAATAGACCGAAATCTAAACGATCTTTAGTAGTTTTTGGGAACTGAAAAAAGATCGCGAACTGATTTTAAGATGAACAAGATAGTTTTATTATTGTGCGCAGTTTTTGCTGCAGCAAAAGGAGATGTAAGTAAAAAATTTTCCACAAGTGTGAAAGGGCAACTAGAGATTCCTTTTAAAGGAATTATCAGAAAAAATTTTATATTTTAAAATTAATTTTAATCATTGTTTAATTTTTATTAAAATTTCTTATAGTTTGAAACTATGCGCTCCATTAGTTTTCCTAATAATTTTGATGCCAACATAGATGATTATGTTGAATTGAATCGAAAGCAATATTTAGAAATTTTAAAATATTTTGACACAACGATAGCAAATTTTAATCATCAATATTTGGGTCAGGTAGAGGTAATAACTTTTGATATTGATTCGGTTATTGCAAGCATATTAGAAATGGAAGCGCGGTTAAATCCTTTGGAAGTCCTTAGCGATTTGAGCGAACAATGCGTCAAACGCTATCGTAATATAATTCCTACTGTACACCAAGCACGAGAAAATATCACTAGATGTATTCACGAAGCATCTTATAGAATCGATGTATCGTTGATAAATCCCAATAGAACTAGAGATTCCTTTAAACAAGATTTCGACAATTATCTAAATGAGGTTAATAAATGTCCTAAATTAGCAAACTACACCAAATGCGTTGGCGATGCGGTAAGTAATTTTTATGCTGCTAGTGCTTATTGTTTGTTATTTAACTTAATTATTGTTTGTGTTGTTTAGACTTCGAAAATGAATTCTTTGGCTTATAATACTCAAAAGAGGTTTAGGAACGACATGGATGCAGCCAGATGTTCCGCAAAGGCATACGTCAAGTCAGCTGTCGACTGCAGTGATAATGTTAAAAAACCAGCAATCACTTCAATTGCTGTGGCCGATTCAATGATTAACAATTGCATTGAGAGTAAGAGGGAATGTACACCATGTTATCCTTCATGTACAGTGCTCGACATGGATATGGATGTTATTAACGAAACAATGAATAATCCACTTTATAATAAAACAGTTACCGATGAGTGTGTAATGTTTAAAGTTAATAATAAATATTTAAACTAAAATAAAAAAAAATTAAAGAGTCCGAAAAAAGTGACAACAATATTTTATGCCTTTTAAATGTTTACTGGATTTTATTTAGTTGTGATTAAAAATTAAAATAGATATTAACAAGTAAAGCAATAAATAATAGCTTAAGCTAAAAGAGACTTAGCGCAAAAGAGCAATGATATTGATTACACATAACAACTGACCTCCACTTTTAACAATTATATGTATATTCGGAAGCGCTAAATAGTAGATGCACTTGATTTACATACATATGTCTTGCCCTAGAGTTAGTTCATCGTACAATTGTTGCCTAATTTCAAAAATTATTGTGTCAAGCAATAAGGTAATTTTTTAGAACTTATGACGGTCTCAAGTAAAGTTTTAATTTAAAGTTTAGGTCTGTTTTCATAACCTGAAATTTAAGACAACAATCTTGAGTAGTTTTTGGAGTCAAAGCTCTTTATTCGTAGCTGGTTATATGTATCTTAAATGTTTTTCTCTCTTAAAAAAATGAATTCCGTGAAAAAATAATTTTTTATTTAAAATTTATTAAAATATCACTTAAATTTTAGCGGTGAAGTAGAACAAGCAAACAATTTATATTTTAAGATTACTTATTAATTTAGAAATCTAAAACTATAATTTTTTAAGATCTGAGGCAATTAATTATCTTTGTTCAGTGCTGTTTATGAAACGATTTACTGGGCAGTGCGTGTTAACGGTAAAAATGACATTAACTATAAGGAACACCGGAATGAAGTTCGTGTGTCTATTTTTTTCTAGTCGGAGAACTTTTAAACAAAAGTGAAAAAAGTTATATGAAGGTAAAAAAGTTCTAGGGAATTCAAATCCAATTAGGAGCGTTATTACTTCATATGCCACAAAGATCAAAAGCATTGAAGGAACACATAACAAAATTTTGTAGAAAAAGCTTCTGCTTTGCAATGTTGCCAATTGTTACAGCAGAATTAAAGACAATAGTTTTTTATGTAAGTGTACCGTCACTAAGTGTTTTAGAATTGCAAAAGTTAAGGAAAGGCTATTGAGGAGATACTAGCCTTTACTCTGTGAAACTGAGCTACTTGCGAGCTTGTGGAAAGTAACTTAGACACTTCAAGACATCCGTCTCTGTCTAACCGGATCTAGAGATTATTTAAAACCGCTAACTCCGCTATAACAAGTATAAAATTTGGAACTGAAAATTAAAAGCTGTCCTAATAGTTGAAGACAAACTTTTGAACCGTTATAGACAGACGGTTGAGATTTACAAAATAACCTGATTGCTTAGTCTATTACAACAGCAAATATTGAATTTATATGGCGAAATTAAAGACAGATAAAACCTGTTTTGCAGTTGGTTTTTTTGCAAGAACTATTTACTTTTTTTTACAATACCTTTATAAAGCAATTAAATAGGATAATACTATGTTGGCTTGCAATGTACGTTTTTTATGTCGCCAAAACAATAGATTAAATTCTAGGGAAATAAAGAAATTTAAAAGGAAAACATTTATAAATATTGTCAAGCTAAAAGAGGAGCAATTAAAAAAAAAAAAAATATTAAGTAGAAGCTGATGAGAACAGGTAAAAATTGGAGTGGCGAAAAGGTCTAATAAATGTTTTAAGGACATGTGATGTAGACATAAGAACATACGATATTCTTAGCCAAGCAGTTACAAGCAGTAAAAAATAAATAAATATTATTTGATATTTTGGAAAACAAAAATAAGAAATTGAACTGATTAAAGACTATAAGTTCTTACGGCAATAAGTATTATAATTAAATTTTCTAACAGTAGCCCAGAGATATGTTTGAAATAATAAGGAACTATTTAATTTATTTATTTAAGGCTGCTTTACCTTAAGGTAAATGTGCATATACTAGCTTATGCCAACTTAAACAACTGTGCAAATACATTAAATTATATGTGGTAAACTATAATGTACATAAGATAACTTTTCGTCAAGTTTCGTTAAATTTCATTTCTTTATGCAAGGTACGAAACTGATCGCACTTTCCGTACGGAAACAGCTGATTGTGCTTTGTGTCATACATTTATAAAGAAAAATTTTAATTAAGACCTAAATTGTTAAATTTTTAATTCAATAGAAAATGTAGAAAAAACAACTTTCTTCTTTATGGCCTATTTTTTACAATTATAATATATTTAAATTAAATTTGTATTTATACACACATATGTATACCATAGAAGCCATTAACATCGTTGCATTTTTTAGTACGGTTGGCCACAAAAACAAAACAGAAAATAATTTGTAATAATTTTTTTTTACGTTTTCTTAGAACATAAACCAAAATATGTAAATGTATTTGTGAATGTTTTTAATATATAAAATATTTTCTTTAAAGCCTTTTAGTTTTAAAATTTTGTTGATTTATATACAAATTATTTTTGGCAAAAGTACGAAATAAACATAAATGTGCAACTGTGGCAAATAAGTTACTAAATTTATGTAAGTACATTGTAGCCACATAAATTTCTTTGATAAGTTACCTAAGCATTTGACAGGCTTTTCATTGAATTTTTGACATAAACTAAAGCTAGCTTATGCACATTATAGTTGGGCCTTTAACCCACTTGTGAAAAATTTCGTCGCATGAAGAAAATAGAATAATGTAAAAACAAATTGTAATGTGCAAAAGAGAAGAATGGAGAAAACGCAGAACATGTACGGATTGAAATTTGATAAGTGTAGTGCTAACTTTTACTTTTTGTACCAATTGAAAAATTCGAAACTTTTTGATTAGACCAGAGGTGAGTTTTAATGGAAACAGTGTTAGCAATAAAAAGGATTTATATTTTATTTTAAAACAATAAATAAAATAAATAAAACAGATTTTACTCTAAATAAAATAAAATGTAACTATAATTCAGTAAATAAAATTAAAAAACAAAAACATATTTTGCTGCTTCTACTTGGCCCTTTCTTTTTTTATTTTTATTATAGTTTTCTTTTGTTTTTAAAATTTTTTTAAACATTAAAAACCCATGACGAGAGTTTTTTTTTGGAAATTGGCTTTAATCACTTTTCTAAGAAACTCATTCTTTCTAGGGGCAAAAGGAATTAAAGTTCATGTCCCTCTAAGGCAGTGATGCGCAAGCCATACCACAATTGTGGAAAAATAATTTACACACATTCTTAAGGCCCAACTATAATGTGCATAAACTAGCTTATGCCAACTTATACAACTGTGCAAATACATTAAATTATATGTGGTAAACTATAATGTGATTAAGATAACTTTTCTTCAAGTTTCGTTAAATTTATGCAAGGTACGAAACTGATCGCACTTTCCGTACGGAAACAGCTGATTGTGCTTTGGTTTATACATTAATAAAGAAATTTTCTAATTAAGACCTAAATTGTTACATTTTTTAGTTTTAAATTCAATAAAAAATGTAGAAAAAAACAACATATTTTTTTATGGCTAATTTTTTACAATTATAATATATATTTTTTTTTTTTTTTTTTTGAAATCTTAATTTAATAATGGCAGAGGTATATAACCATATCGCCAGGGTATCCCACAAGTATTTTGATATAACTAGCCTCTCCAGGAACTGCACATCGACCTATACCTTCGTATAGGAAGTGGAAAATCCTGTAGAATAAAAAACGTGCGCGTTGCGACTTCAAATATAACCTCACTTTTTTGAAAAAAGGAAAATCTGCTCGCACGCAGATGTTCCCCCTTCGAGATAAAGTAATAAACTCTTATAATATATTTAAATTAAATTTGTATTTATAGACACATATGTATACCATATAAACGATGAACATCGTTGCATTTTTTAGTACGGTTGGCCACAAAAACAAAACAGAAAATAATTTGTAATAATTTTTTTTTACGTTTTCTTAGAACATAAACCAAAATATGTAAATGTATTTGTGAATGTTTTTAATATATAAAATATTTTCTTTAAAGCCTTTTAGTTTTAAAATTTTGTTGATTTATATACAAATTATTTTTGGCAAAAGTACGAAATAAACATTAATGTGCAACTGTGGCAAATAAGTTACTAAATTTATATATGTACATTGTAGCCACATAAATTTCTTTGATAAGTTACCTAAGCATTTGACAGGCTTTTCGTTGAATTTTTGACATAAGCTAAAGCTAGCTTATGCACATTATTTTCGTACTTTTGCCAAAAATAATTTCTATATAAATCAATAAAATTTTAAAACTAAAAGGCTTTAAAGAAAATATTTTATATATTTAATAACATTCACAAACACATTTACATATTTTGGTTTATGTTCTAAGAAAATGTAAAAAAAAAATTATTACAAATTATTTTCTGTTTTGTGTTTGTGGTCAACCGTACTAAAAAATGCAACGATGTTCATCGTTTATATGGTATACATATGTGTGTATAAATACAAATTTAATTTAAATATATTATAATTGTAAAAAATTTCCCATAAAGAAAAATGTTGTTTTTTCTACATTTTTTATTGAATTAAAAACTAAAAAATTTAACAATTTAGGTCTTAATTAGAAAATTTCTTTATTAATGTATAAACCAAAGCACAATCAGCTGTTTCCGTACGGAAAGTGCGATCAGTTTCGTACCTTGCATAAAGAAATGAAATTTAACGAAACTTGACGAAAAGTTATCTTATTCACATTATAGTTTACCACATATAATTTAATGTATTTGCACAGTTGTATAAGTTGGCATAAGCTAGTTTATGCACATTATAGTTGGGCCTTTAAGGCCCAACTATAATGTGCATAAGCTGGCTTTAGCTTATGTCAAAAATTCAACGAAAATCCTGTCAAATGCTTAGGTAACTTATCAAAGAAATTTATGTGGCTACAATGTACATATATAAATTTAGTAACTTATTTGCCACAGTTGCACATTTATGTTTATTTCGTACTTTTGCCGAAAATACTTTTTATATAAATCAACAAAATTTTAAAACTAAAAGGCTTTAAAGAAAATATTTTATATATTTAATAACATTCACAAACACATTTACATATTTTGGTTTATGTTCTAAGAAAATGTAAAAAAAAATTATTACAAATTATTTTTTGTTTTGTGTTTGTGGCCAACCGTACTAAAAAATGCAACGATGTTCATCGTTTATATGGTATACATATGTGTGTATAAATACAAATTTAATTTAAATATATTATAATTGTAAAAAATTGGCCATAAAGAAAAATGTTGTGTTTTCTACATTTTTTATTGAATTAAAAAATTTAACAATTTAGGTCTTAATTAGAAAATTTCTTTATTAATGTATAAATCAAAGCACAATCAGCTGTTTCCGTACGGAAAGTGCGATCAGTTTCGTACCTTGCATAAAGAAATGAAATTTAACGAAACTTGACGAAAAGTTATCTTATTCACATTATAGTTTACCACATATAATTTAATGTATTTGCACAGTTGTATAAGTTGGCATAAGCTTGTTTATGCACATTATAGTTGGGCCTTTATGCTCTTTTGTTTAGTCGTTGACAGCGTTGCCACACAAGAAATTTACTTCCTACCAATAATTTTCAAAAATCCTACCAAAATCGTTCACAGCCTACCAAAAAATTAAAAATGCATTTCTTGCATATAAACTCTGTTATACTCACTTGGTTTTTTTTTCTTGTAATTGTTGAGATGGAAGTTTGTCTTTTGGTGATTTTTAAGATGGGTGTTATGATATAAAATAGTTTTAGAGAATACTATGCATCTCTCCTGGCGCCAATCAAATTCTTTTGACTGTTTCTTTACATGCAATATTAATAAATATTATGTAATAAATAGGTACATATTTACAATTAAAAAAGTTTACTTCCTTTTCCATTTTGTCTGTTATTTTTTTTAATACATACACTTGAAAATTAACCTTCACTCAAAATTATTGTAAATTTCAATTTCATAATATTGTTCGCGTTTCTTAAACCAGATATGGTTATAGCTTTAATCATCTCTATGCAAAAAAGCAGAGATGTTATTTATTGCACCTAAAACAGTTTTTGAAAACAGTGGTAAGACTATTCAAAGTTATTGTTTATTTAATTCAAAGTTACATTTCTTTTTATTTTATGTTCTGAAATTTTAAGGTGAAAAATTTACTAGTGCTAAAAAATTGCTAGAGGAGGAAAACCTACCAAAAATTAAAAAAAAATGCAACAAACCAACCAAACTACCAAACTGTTTTTTAAAAACGAAAAACTACCAAGTTTGGTCCGATTGGACCAAAGCGGCAACTCTGGTCGTTGATTAAACATCGACGAATGCACATGCGTGAGGATGTATGAATTTTTTCTTTTACCACACTAAAAGAAAAAATTTTTTAAATTTTACAGCAAAAAAGCGAAGTATGGCATTTCAAAAATACTTTAGGATTGAAAATACTTTTGGAGGTATGCAATGCCTTATATGTTATAAAACATTAAAAAAAAGAGAGAAGACGCTTTAAAAAAGCATGTTGAAACTGTTCATAATACATTTAATATTAAAGAAATAAAAAAGAATTTATATTAGATCTTGCAATTTTAGCTGATTTAGCCGCTATTTAAAATAAATTGAGTTTAGAACTTCAAAGCACGAAGGAACAAAGTTAACTCGGTTAACTTAAAAAATATTATGCTCATTCAAAATTAAAAAAAAAAAAAAAAAAAAACATAAAAATAGAAAATTTCATATATAATTTTTATGAGATTTATTATAATTTTTTTAATAAGAATTTTTACTTGTATTTAAAATACTTTAGTTTTTTACTGTTACCAAGTAACATATTTTTTTCATTAAGCAACTTTTCTTACATATAAGAAATAAAATATTTACTCGAATTTAAATTAAACTTTAATTTAAATGATTATGTGCACTATTTTATAATATTACCAAGTAACAGCAATTTATCATTAATCAATTTTTTTACGTTTAAGAGATGAAAATTATTTTATAACATAATTGTGCTAAATTTTGTTTAAACTAAAATTTTTTTATTTAAATTTAAAATACTTTAAATTTATTTTATTTGCTTATGTGCAATTCTTATAATATTTCTAACTAACACCGTTTTTTTATTAAACAACTTTTCTCATAGTGTAACTTTATATTTCTCACCAATACAAATACATTTTTTATTTTGCGCATCACTGCTCTATGGTGACGGAATATTAGAGCTCTGAAATCAGTTAAAAATATTTGTTTCTAAAATATAGTAAATTTTTACTAGAAACATTTCAAGAGGAAAAATTATTTTTGTGCCACGAATGAGGGATCTTCAAGCAATTAGTTTTTAGCTCTTGGTAAGACATTAATTAAACAAATTTAATAAATTCGAAATTAGCTTTAATTTTCATTTGACACAAGCAACATACGAGTAAATGTTTTTTTTTTATTTTTAACACATTTTTAATATTATCTAAAGAATCAGTTTTTATAAACCGTCACAGTAATGTTGTATTTTTACGACGCATAATAACAATAAAAGTTACAAACAAATATTGTTCATTCATTTTCAACATGATCATGAAGATATGTAAAGGTACACATACATTTTTATTATAATAACTCATACGCCAGATATTTGAAAGTTTTTTAATCTGTTAAGTTCAAGAATTTATTTTTATTTAATACAACAAATAAAAAATTTTGTTTTCTTATTATTCAAAATAAAATCTCTGTATTAGAGGGAATAATTGCTTTTGTCCTCATAAAATAACGCCTAATTTTGATGAGTCTTAAAAAGCAAAACGAAATAAAGCAAATAAAATTTGTGTGTAATAATTTATATATATGATATTATAGGTAAAATATATTCTGGAAATATAGACAAATAGCAACGGCGGCTTCAAATCGATCTTAAAAACATATTATATTTAATATATTTAACACACAGAGACAGTGCAACATAGATTGTTGTAGCACATGCTTTTTAGAAGCATCACAAAATTCGTGAATCGTATTATTTTTTGCATGAAAGCTAACCCTTCTGGGAATGAAAATTTATCCGACACTTGGGTCGACGATGAGAATAGTTGAGTATAGTGTGCAATTGAACCAAAACATAAGTGTTTAAGCACTCCTCCCTCATCATTAAACCGTCATCTAGCTCGTGAGATGCAGTCAACATATTACCGACATACATATTGGCTTTTTACATTTTAGATTTAGCAGGACTGAGAGTTTTGCAATCTTTTGCCAATTGGAGTAAAGTTATTAAAGCCAGGTACGGCACTTTATTTACAGCAAAGTCACTGTTTTGAACTCGTAGTTCTTAATTTTGTCATCAGGATTCTTAAGAATATGCCTGTACATTTTCTTTATGTCTGGGTTAAGCATTTTTAAAAAATTTTATTTAATAAGTTTATTTATTATTATTAATATGTTTATTTAAAAAAATTTTAAATTTCAGAGCGCCGTAATATTTTCACTTGATGTTTTTCTTTTTTTTTTAATTCTCTATCGCTCCGTATATTTATTTTTTTTTGATAAGAGTTACTTTATTGTTCCAAATGACATGAAAAAATTAGAGGTAGCCGTGGTGTTTTGCCTAATACCTCGAGGAGTTGATCCGATCATGCTGATTTCCAATAAAACCTTTTTCGGCAGTATATCTGATCGATTGACATATTTTAACATTAAGACGGACGGACAGACGGACAGACGGACCTCCCTCAATCGACTTCGCTCAATACTTTATGGGGTCAGATATCCAATCGTAACGGCTTGGCATTTAAATGAATGCTTAAAACCAGAGAAAATTTGATGATAAGGATACGTTCTTTTATTTAAAATTATTAATTGTACACTTCAAACAATTGAAACTAGTAAATTAGTCTACTTATTTTTGTTACCACAATTAAAGGAAAGAAAAATCGTAATCAGTATTCTAAAAAAAAAAAAATAAATAAATAAAAAATGAAGAATAAAAAAGAAAAGTAAGAAAAGTAAACGCAGCAAAAAACACAATCGTAGCTTATGACAACAACTTGACCATCGGTCACACTTTATAAACTATGAGGACTATAAAAAACGTAAACGTTTGAGAAAGTGCGTATTTTATAAAGAAAAACAAAAAAAAAAAAATTATTCTCCCTAATACGGAGATTTTATTTTGAATAATAAGAAAACAAAATTGTTTATTACTATCGCTAACTAAAACTCGTGCATAAATATTTGTTGTATTAAATAACAATAGTTTCCTTGAACTTAACAGATTAAAAAACTTTAAAATATCTGGTGCTGAGTTATCATAATAAAAATGTATGTCTACATTTACATATCTTTATGATCATGTCGAAAATGAATGAACAATATTTGTTTGTAACTTTTATTGTTATTATGCGTTTTAAAAAAATACAACATTACTGTGACGGTTTATAAAAACTGATTCTTTAGATAATATTAAAAATAAAAAAACATTTACTCGTATGTTGCTTGTGTCAAATGAAAATTAAAATTAATTTAGAAAATGTACCCTGTCGAACATTCTAACGCTGATTTTATTAAAATAGCTTAATTACTTTCTTGCCAAGAGCTAATCACTTATTGCTTAAGAAATGTTATTTGCTTGCGTTTTGAAAAACGCAAAACGTATCGCTGCATGTTCTGAAATCGCTACGATTTACTAGCGCTTTTCTTTTTTCGAAGTTGTGCTCGAACAACAAAAACATGTTTTTGTCATAAAAAAACAAAACAATTAAATCAATTTTAAACAAAAATGCCATCTTACTTTCTATTTTGGCTTTAAAAAAGCTGCAATCAAAAGAAATTATTAATTAATTTAAAAAAAAAAATCTTTTTTTCTTGCTATCTTCCCAATTAATTATTTAAATCACCGATATTGATCATTAACGGTCAAAGCACGTCTCGATGGTCATTTCGTTACCGCTTACTTAACTCTTCAGGAAACTTCTGACAAACATTTTAAATAAACTAAATACGTTGGTTTGTGTGTAAATTTCGTCTAACCACATTAATATTAATATAAATATATCTCGTATTCTTATTTACAAAGTTAGATGGTTAAATAGATGATGTTTATAAATTACACAACTAGAAAGTGCAGCATTTCATTCTGCTAGCGTCTAATTTTTCTTGTTTTCTTTGTAAAACGTCCGATTACATCTGAAAAATAAATTTTCTTCCTAAAATAATTTTTAGAAATTAATAATAAATGAGCTTTTGAGCCAAAATAATTTCAATTCATTTATAATATTCACAGTTCAAATAATAATTTAATAAAAATTGAAAAATAATTTTAAATATTTATACTCTTTATACAAAGCATAGTTGTGGACATTTCGTATGATTTTTAAGTGTTTGAGTATAACGAACAAATTACTTTATTTTGGGAACACCCTTTAATTTCTAAGTTTCATTTAAACACTTGCTGTTATAGCGAACTTAGAAATACATATACCTTGTAAGTTTTAGCTGTCTATCTATAACGATTCAAAAGTTTAGTAACATACATCAAATTACATCAACTATTGAGACACCCTCTATTTATAAATATTAATATTATTACTTGTTAATATAACGGTCCATTCAATTTGCAAGAGTTTGTCTAAATGATTCAAAAGATACGCCCATATATATAAATTTTAATCAATTATAGGAACACCCTTTCTAAAATAAATCTCAAAATTACAGAGTGTCCCCATAGGTGACGCAAGTTGACATATATGAGCCTATCTTTTGAACCGCAATAGACAAACGCTTGAAAATTGGACAATATGCCGATTACTGTGACCGTTATAATAACAAGTACAAATTTTCAAAATTATAAATTGAGGGGTTCCCCATAGTTCATTTAATTTTATGTATGTACATGGCCATACTTTTGAACACTGAAATTCTACGTTCGCTATAACAAGAAGAATAAAGTTTGGATTTGGAAAGTAAAGGGTGTGCCAATAGTGGATATAATTTTGTGTATCTGATAGAACTTTTGAACCGTTATAGACAGACAGTTGAAATTAACAAGAAACCTGTTTTGCTATGTCCGCTATAATAACAATAATATACAAATTGAATTTAGAAATTAAGGAGTATTTCCATAATTGATATAATTATGTAAGTTTTATCTGAGGGTGACCTTTAAAAGCCAAATAATGAAATACATATATACAAACTTTGTTGAGCAATTCAATTTCAATGTTATATAGATATATTTGTTGAAAAGAGATTCTTTTGAGTAGACCATTTTTTCCTATTCACTTTTTAAACAGATAAATAAACAAATTAAAAATTTTGTATGCAATCAAAAGGATAAAGAACACTGTTTGTTAATGATAATAAAACTTATAAAATCTTCTATTGTCTTTTTTAATTGATAGAAAAAACATGTCCTTGGCATTGCTAAAATGCTGAGGATTTAAAAAACTTATATAAACCGTACGGATTTCATTATAAAACACTTTGAAACACAGTTTGCTTAATTCACTTGTAATAACTAATTAAATACGTTTCTATAATTGGATTTTAATTAGTTATTAGAATAAGTGAATTTTTATTATAAATTCATCTCTAAAAAATTGTCTTGTAAGATTCAAAGATTTATTTCCGTGTATTTGTAGTAAATACATTTGAATTTTATTTTAATTCATGTAAGTTTATTAAACGAATATGTATGTTTTGTAAAATATGGTGTATTTTGTAAAATATGTTTAAAAATATTTTTTTCTTATATCTGTAACAATACCCGTTTTGTTATTTACAAAAAATATATTTTAAATAAATCCCACAAACGTCAAAAACTTTTGAAATATATCTACCTGCTATTGTTATATCATGATGTACACAGTGTGTACTACACACACTCTCGATTAGATGATTAGAATCACTTAAATTGTGTATACATACAAATAAGAATTCAGTAATTAAGAAATTGAGTAGTCGATAAAAAATAAGAGCAGATTTTTGTCATAAACTTTGAATTTTTATAAATATTAGTCCCCGTTAGGTTTAGGCTTAAGTGAGAGATATGATTGCTAAAGCTTACGTTTTTCCTTAAAATATCATAACAAAATAACAAAATAAGTATTAATAAGAGATAAGTTTACTCTAAATGAGGCCCAAATTTTTATTTCACTAATTTTTGTAGAACATTGAAGAAGATACGTCTCTTACAGCGCCATTTAAATAAAACAAAGTAAATATATTTATATGGTTGCTTCTTGTTTGTATTTATTTTTTACCTCTTCAAGGTGAAATTAAAATAGATTTGTGCTTAAAAAGACGCAATTAAGTATTTAAGATTACAACCCCTTATATTTAGATACAAGGCACTTAAAGTTTTTTCTTATTTGTTTTTATTCTTTGTAACTCTAATAATTGTTTTTTTTTTTTTATTAGTTACTTCATTAAAGTATATTTATAAGTATATATGGTGAAGGGTATATAAGATTCGGCATAGCCGTATATAGCACTTGTTTATTTTTTTTTTTACCAATTCCTTAAAACTCCCCAGACGAAAAAGATGGGTTCTATGCACCGATATTTCTTTCGCCACAGCGACAAAATAAAAAAAATAAAAAATAACAAAAAGTATTTTTATTTTAAAACTGATTTAGTGCTTGAATTAATTAAAAAAGAAAATTAATTATAAAGTTTAAAGAAACAATAATATCCTGGTTAAGTTGTAATTTTTAAACTCATGAAAAGCACATAAAAATTTATAAAAATTCTGTTATTAAAAACTGATCTTAAAACAAAATAATGATAATAATAGGGGAAAACGTATGATTTTAACATTAGCTTGTCATTGGCGAGCATGGGCTAACTTAAAAAAAACGACTTGGCATTTAAATGAATGCTAAAAACCAGAGAAAATTCGATAATCAGGATACAAAAATTTATAATTTTATTAAAAATAATTGTGCGTGGGTTTTAAAACAATGGAAGTTAGGTAATTAATATATTCTAAAAAAAATTATAAAATAAGAAATTAATGATAAAATAACAACAGCGCTAGTGGCGCTAAACACTTTAAAGGGACAAAAAAGTACACCCAGCAATAAACACAACTGTTGCTTATGACAAACAACTTGACCATTGGTCACACTCTTTAAACTTTGAAAACTCTAAAAATCGGAAACGTTGAAAAAGTGAGTAAAGTTAAATGCAGATTGTATTAGGAAATGAATTATTTTTGGCTTAGAAATGATGTTCCTATTAGAAACCAATAAACAAAATTGATGCTTAACGTTGTTTAAGAGGAAAAGTTCAAGGCAGTGCATAAAAACGATTTAACATATTCATCTTCAATGAGATGCAAAATGATATCAACATAGAGAAAAGAGGAAATAAAATATGTTTCTTTATCTGAATCCTATGAATTTTTTAAACTCTTAATTAAGTACTACAGACAAGAATGTACGTAATTGTCTTTTTATATTTCTTGCTTTAAATGAATATTTTATTCTATTCCAATTTTAACATTAAACAATCTGGCTGTTTACTTTTGCCATAAAATGGATTCAATATTGTTCTGTTTTGTTGATCTAGTTTCCAATTGTAAGTGTTTGGACATGAATAATTATAACATGGTTCACAAACTTCTTCACCCTCCAGGCACTTGTTAATCACCACATTAACCCGGGCAACTTGAAATATTGTGTTTGTTCGAACCACATAACTACAATCGAATGCTTTTTTAATGTATGCTTTTGCTGTACATTCGGCAGCCTCCATTTGTATTTTAAAGTTCTTATTATTTTCAACAATGACAGTATTGGTCTCGGCCACCTAAAAATATTAAAAAATAAAAGTGCATAAATAATAATACTTTAAAAAATAATGGTCAAAAATTTATATAAATAGAAAACTTACCTCGCGTTGAAGACATAAATCATATTCTTTGGTTTTATTAGCAAATTTATGTTCGCATAATGTAATTTTTTCTTCAAATTTATACTTGAAATGGGAATCCAAGGCATTTCTGGTACTCAGAGCATTTTGCAACAAAACTGTGACCTGTCTGCTGGCTCTAGTAGCACAATGCCTCATTTCTTCTTGTATTTTAGTTACGGTTGGAATTTGATTACGATTACTAATGACACAATGTTTGCTTAAATCGCTAAGAACTTCCAAAGGATTTAACAGTGCTTCATTCTGTATTATACTCGCAGTAATTAAATTGCTTTGTTCGTATATTTTTTCAACACGGCCTAAATAAAGTTTTTCAAAGATTTTCAATTGATTGTCATAATCTCTTAAAACTTCCGAATGTTTTTCCCGGATCAACTTAATATACTTATAACGACCTTGTAAAGAGTTGGATTGATTCTGCAAACTATACTTTTTTGTGTCATCGGCCTGTAAGAGTTTATTAAAATCTCCAAATTAAAATAGTTCCTTTAAAGAATATAATTTATTGAAATTGTTTTTGATATTAGAGTTAAAGTTGTACTTACAAGTCCTGTAGCCACAGCGACAATGGCACATAACAGCAATAGAATTTTATTCATCTTTAAAATCTGGTTTTTATTTCTCATCAATTGCCTCCGCACCACTGTAGATTTTATCTGATGTTGGTCTTTTTTATACTCCACTTTGAGAATTTTAGCCTTCAAATTTTAAGTAATTTTTTGACTTCTGCTGCGGGTATTTGTTTATCTTATCTATTGTACACATCTAAATGCGGCCCTAAAATAAACGATTTAAAAACTCTTAATTTCTATTATTTCTGTTGATATTTTACGCACATTGTTAATAGTGTGTGTACATTTAGTACTAACAAGATTAACATTATTACCACCTACTAACACACATAACAACAACACTTATCAGTAGTAAAACCGTTAACTATAAAATCTTAAAATGTGTTTAATACTCTTGGATGGCAACTGTTTTTGAATATCAGTTAAGTCTATTTAAAATTTTATACCAAAAAATATACTTTAGCAAGACTTTAAAGCTTTTTAAAAATGTTTTTTTCTTTACTTTAAATTTAGGTTAAGATTACTGGAAAATGTATTAATTTTTTTCTAAATTATTTCCAGAGATTTAAAAATTCTGTTTTACAAAATGATAGGCTTAATTAAATATTCTCTGGAATTACAGAAAAATAAAAACAAACTTAAAACAAGGAATCCCCAAGAAAAATTTTTAGAGAAGGTTATCGAGTGTGGGATTAATAATTTTTGGCGGATGGACTTCCCATAAAAAGATTACCAACCTATTGATTTTAACAAGGCACTAGAAACTAATACTCTTGCTCTTTCTTTTTTCTTGCGAACTGAGGTAATGTGTTTTGTAAGCGAGTAACAAAATATGCCAATCACAAAAGCAAGACATGGCTAGTACTATTTAAGGTAATGTCTAATTTTTTGCTGGATAACTGTATAAACCAAAATTCTATGTCAGAAAAATTCTATCATCAAAAATGTATAGACATAGAAACAAAATTAAAAATTATAGACAAGGACCCAATTTAAATGAAACTAGTAACCAAACGAGATAGGTAAGCAATATGGCATGTCTAAAATATTAAAGGGATGTAATTGTTTCTTATGTTTTGTTTTATAGAACGCATATCGCTGCCTCTTAAAAAAATAATTGAAAAATTCTGGAAGTCTGGCAATCAAAATCAATTAAAAAATGAGCATGTCTTTCAGTCTGAAAATCGATAGAAGAAAGTAAGACCCTGTTATGAAATTTTAATTTTGTTTCTCTATTAATAGTGTTATTTTGACATTTCAACAGCTATAAATAATTGATTACAGGCAAGTATTAAAAAAGAAAAACATTAACAAATAGATATTGATTTTTAAATGAACACATACTTAATGATCAGTTGCATAGATTAATTTTTTTCACAGAGAAGTAACAAGTGGGCAATAATGCCCACTTATTAATTGTGTTACCTTATTTGGAAACGTATATACTAGAGGATAAAGGTGGTGAACAAGACATTGAATCTTAAGTTTTTACAAGACTGTAATTGCACATTATTTTTATTTTTAAAACAATATTGCAGAGCCTCTGGTATTAAAAGGCGAAGCTCGGTACAGCCATTTTATTCTTTTTTTTTGCTCTGTTAAATATATGTATTAATATAACAAACGTGAATATTTATTTAAAAAAAAAAAACAAAGATGTTAAAATGATCGTGGATGGGTAACGAACTCTGGGTATCAAATCAATAATGTTTTAGTATTCGACTTGCCAACCATCTAAGCTACATTTTTAACAAGGAAATTAAATTATTTATAAGTATGGATTACTGCTTAAATTTTCTAGAATTTCAGTCCTTATTGGTTCTGTATTTGTATTTGTTTTTCAAGCCTCCATTTTTTGAATAAAAATAAAATTATTGGTTTAAAAAAGTAATCTTTCAAGATTATGTTTTTTTTCAGAATTTTAATAATTTTCATGCATCGTAAAAAGGCAGCAATTTTATGATCGTTTACGAAAGCAATTTCTCAAAATAATTTCAAAGCCACCACTGTGTAGGTAATTTCATATTAAAAGTGATGTAATGCTGAAAACACATTTGGGACGAACGATGAATTATTCGTTGCGCATATTCGTCGAAATGCCCACAATCAATGTGTCGACGAAATTCGTCGTGCGTAACGAAATCTTCGATAGGTTTATTTCTATTTTTTACGTCGACGAAATTTAAAATTTTTATTATTTTAATTATCAGTTATAAAATGAATTATTCAGAACAGGCCGCATTATTACCATTTTTTCAATTTTAGCTTAAAATCGTTATTAATTGTTATACATTCCAAAGATAACAGTAAAACTTAGATACCAGCAGAATCAAATGCACTTTCTGGTACACTACAACCTTCGTGAGTATTTTTCGTATATATCTACATGATAGTTATATATTGAAATGAAATATGAGAAAATTTAATATTTTATAATTTATTTTTGAAACATATATTTCTCTACAGAGTTATTATTTTTGATAAGTGTTGGTTGACAGCGATATATTTACCTACACTTGCAGGAACTATACTCTAATATCATAATTCTACACTTTTCTACTGGCTGTACAAAAACTGAATAAAATATTAATTCATTTATAAAAACCATATCAAAATTATTTTTCTTTTTCAAATATATGGTCAAGCAAGTGGCATATGGAAACAAAAATATATTTTAAAGTTAACTTATATGTAAATAATTTTGTCGTCCTAGTTGAGTTTGAGTCGACGAGTTTACGCAACGATGGTTGAATGACTTTTTTCGCAGCGCTGTGCGAAATTCGTCGGTTGTCCCAGTTGTGATTACTCCATAAATTGAGGAAATGTAAAACAAAATGTAAAAAGCAAATTAAGATAGTCACTTATATGCGCCAAAGGCTGCAAAAGTCTTAAACATAATTTAAGGTTGTGAGCGAAATTAGTAAAGTAAAATGATTAAATACCAGCGGAAAAATAATACAAAAATTTCATTATTATTTTTTTTTTTGTAGTGTTTCGATTGTATTTCATATTTTGATTTGTTGATGTTTTCGAACCCAATGGATTACACTATGCAACAAATATTTTTATGATACTCTAACTACAAAACGACTCGATAATTGAAATCCCATGGATGAGATTTGATAAGATTTAAAACAATAGAAACAATAGAAACTTCATATAAAGTTCGTTTGCTAAAAAAAAAAAAACTAAATTTTTTATATGAAATATTTTGGATTCTTTCTTGAATAAATACTTAATTTATTTGTATATACATTTATCTGTATATATAATCGAAATAAGTTAAAAAAGTTAAAGTTTGCTTAATCAGGATGAAAATAATCAAATAAGTTGCAGTCCTTTAGTATTGCCGGTCCATCCGAAGTATATCCAGCGGATCAGACTATTACTACGGACAAGGTTACAACAGCAGTGATAGTAAAAAATACTTCTAGGAATTTAAAATGTTTAAGGTTCCAACCTTGTATCTAAATATCAGTTGCTGTAAACTTAGAGATTTTATTGCCCCTTTTTACGCACAAAGTAGTTTTATTTTTACCGTAAATAAAATAAAAAGATAAATATATACAAAAAGCACTTTCTAAGAAAACCACATAAATATTTTTACTTTGTTTAATCTAAATGGGACTGACAGACACGATTTCTTCCAATTTCTAAAATAAAAAGTGAAATAAAAAAGATTATATTTATCTTTTATTTATACTTATTTTTTTATTTTGTTATGTTATTTTAAAGGAAAAACTAAAACACCCTGCTACTCCAACTCGTATAATCAAATGCAAAACAAACATTGAAAGAAAGGTTTCACCTCTAGTTTAAACAAGTAAGAGTGCTATATTCGGCTATGCCGAATCTTATATACCCTCCGCCATACATGTAAATTTAGTTTAGTGAAGTAACTCTAATCAAAAAAGCATATATTGGGCTGACAGAGAGTTAAAAAAATGCGAAAAAAGAAGAAAAAATTAAGGCTCTTAGTAGGTTAAACATTTTAAAAAATTTAAGTATTTCGTTATAGATCTCTTCAAAAGCATTAAAATGATACCCATATTGATATTTTAAAAATTTGAGGGAGCGTCTATTTTTGCACTTGATGTTTTTTCTCATTTTTTAACTCTGTATCTCCTCAAAAATTTATTTTTTTTATTAGAGTCCCTTTATTGTACCAAATGACAAGAAAAGGTAGAGGTAGGCGTGGTGTTTTGCCTGCTGCCTCGAAGGACATGTACCGATTGTGCAGATTTCCAATAGCACCTCTTACGACACCATATCTGACCGATTGACAGGTATATTTTTATTGTAAAACGCTAACACGGACGGACAGAAGGACATCGCACAATCGACTTTCTATGAATAAGAAGTCAGAATATATACATAATTACATACAGAATGACAAACTTATATATACCCTTTTTCCACTTCATGTGGTTAAGGGTAAAAAAAGTTTTAAAAATGATATTCTCTCATAAGCCTAAACGTAATTGAGACTACTGGCATTTATAAAAATTAAAAACTCATGACGAAAATCTGGTCTTATTTTTGACAGACTACTACTACCTAATTACTGAATTCTTATACACGAAATTTAAGTGGCTCTAATCATCTAATCAAGAGTTAATATCGATCATGATATAACCATAAACAGTAGTTCCATTTCAATAAATTTTGGCGATTTCCAAAATTTTTCGAATTTTTTTGTAAACAACAAAGTTTGCGTTATTACAGATATAAATAAAATATTTGTTATATTGTGGAAATATATAATACAATATTTGTAACTAACATGAAAAAAAAAATCAAATGTGGTTTACCACAAATATTTATAACTTTATAATAAACTTTTTTTAATAATACTATCTAACATTGCATTTGAATTGCACAAAAAATGTTGCATACAGTTGGGACCAAAATATAAATCATTTCTATTCATTTAAATTTAGTTTTTTTATTTTTTCCATAAATTACTTATTTTACTTATAAGACCACACTCAAAGGTTTGAAAACCAAATTCATTGAGCCCCATTTTTTTTAAATTAAATAATATTTCCCGAACAGTTTTCAAGACCTTTATATTCTATTTCTTGTCGTTCTTTAAGCTACTGATGTATATTTTTATTTCCTTTCTTCTTTTAAAATGTTATACAAATCGAAGAAAAGAAAACAGAACAGAAATACAGGATTTTAGAAATTTATATGGTAGGACAAATTTTCATAATTCCCGCAAACATTACAATGTTATTAATGCGAATAAATGATCAAGTGGAACTACCTTCTATTTTTATATCATGGCATACATTCTAGCTTAGATTCACACTCGCATATGGTTCAGTTGTTTGGACAACCCCTAATACCATGTGGATATGTGTTGATCATAATAATTCTACACACATCAATTTTTTCACTTCTGTCAGCCAAGCTTGACTTGGTTTCAAGCAACAAGTTTGCCTTTTTAATATCAAAATTTAGGGTTAAGTTACCTACACTTAAAAGTCAAAGGATTGAGCTAAACGTGATGTGTTTGCTAACAAAGAACATTATGTACGAATTTCAGTAAAATATATCAATTTAAGTGTTTTCCTTAAAGTCTAAATGCCCCTGAATATTAATATTATTTTTTAATTGTAATTTACCGTAACTATTGTTACAAATAAGAAAAAAATTGTACTATTAAATGGATTCATTAAAAATAAATAACAAATTTAAATTTATCTAATTAAATAAATAATCGATTCTATTAAAAATTTCCTTGAGCGTCAATCTTAAAATAAACAAAATTTTTAATAGTTGAAAAACAGTTTTTTGTAATTAATGAATTATAATTTTTTAGTTAGGCTTAAATTCATTATTAGGAGTAAATAACTATAATGTTCCATTTAAACTTATAATGCTGAAGAAGTTTTAAATGAAGCAGGTGCCTTCTGTTGGTGTCTTTTTACAATTAATTACCAGTTCTTAAATTCATTCTTTTGCAATAATTACACTGTACAACACACCAAAAAATTACAAGGTCCGGGCTATAAATTCCGATAGAGGAGACAAAAAAAAGATATACGTGTATCGGCGTTTTGAAAGTTTACATCTGGATTTCATTTGAGAGGGGTTTAAAATTTCCCAGCTCTGGCACATTCTTATTGTTAAACGGCATAAGAAACCATGTGACCCTTACATTTTAGGTATAAAATGTGTTCAGCAAATTTATGTAAAATGTTACGGAGAACATTTTTGTGGAAATGTTAACCCTCTAACTCCTCAAGATATGGGTCTTTTCTGTCCTTCTTTTAAAAAAGAGCAAAAAACACCATTAAAACAGGGTTTTAGAGGGTTAAAATGTTCCACAAAAATGTTACCCGTTAAATTTTACTATAAGTCCCTAAATACACCAAACAGGAAAATTCAACCATAAAGTCAGAAATAAGACGCAACAAAAGAGAGCTTAGGGTTAATTTCGCATTTATTAAGAATTTTGTTTTAAAGCAAATTTGGATAGCATTATTTACATTTTTTTTTTAGCTCTAGGCAATTCCACTTCATTATCATACAATGTCCAGCATATTTCACCGATAAGCGAATGAACGCTTTTACCTTTATCTTACGAAAATTGTTATTACTTATTGCCCTTTTATAAACCACATTTTATTACGTGTGAAAAGGGATAATAATTGTGGTTTTAAAAAATCTGTTATAGAAAAAACCAATTCGAGAATGTCCATAGACCAAAAAAACAAACAGGTAAATATAAAAAAAAATTTCAATTTAATGTTCAATTGGAAAATGTTTCATTTAGAATAACAAATTTGAAAAAGCAATTAAATTTTATGATAAATCAGGTCAATTAGGATGAACAAAATAATGTAATTAGTAATTGTGGTTGTTAAAATTCCACAAATTTGGGAATGTCCCTAAATAAAACCAGGTACTAGAATAACAAACTGTTAAACCATTTTTACAAGTCATATTTTAAATACTTGAAAAAGCTTTAAAATATTTTCTATAAATTATTTTAGTGTTCCATCAACGGGGCCATTCCTTCTATGATTGGCAACTAGAACGATTAACGATGGTGTTAACCATATTCAGCAAAGGCTAATTTTACTAACAGATTAGTAACGATAATTTCTACATACAATTTACATTTAAAACAAAAACCAAAAAAATTTGTTTTCAGTTCCCGTTTTGGATATAAATTATGTAAAGAATACTTAATTCTATGAAGTAGTGGTCCTAGGCATTTATTATATGAGTATTCCCCTTGAATCTGTATTTTTTATAATCGTAAAATAATTGTTTTCAGAATAATGGTTAAAGAACACCTTATTGAGGCCATAAATACATTTTCAATTATTTCGCAAAATTATTTCTCCTCTTAAAGATTGTAAATAACAAGTAAGAGCGCTATATTCGGCTATGCCGAATCTTATATACCCTTCACCATTTAGTATTTGTAAATCTAGTTCAGTTAAGTAATTCCAATAAAAAAGCAAATATTGGGGTGACAGAGAATTAAAAAAATTTGGTACTGCATATATATTATTTTACATAAAAATTTCATCAGCTCTTAATGCTATTTCCTAAAGATCTTTTCAAAAGTTTTAAAATGATATCCATATTGATATTTAAAAAAATTGGAAAATTTCTAAGCTCCGTACCTCAGAAGATATGGGCGAGCTCCAATTTTTTCTCTTGATGTTTTTTTTCTTATTTTTTATTTGTTATAATGGCTTAATTTTGTGGTCTAAAGGTAATAATTTTTTTTTTGTTCTAAAACTATAGTTTTATTTTTGAACTCTCGCTAAAGGTCAACGAAATTCAATGCAGTTTGATATTCCTATGCGGTGGTTAGATCCAGGAGAACATAATGACGCTACGTGCTACGTGTGCCATATTAAAATTGAATAGATATAGGCGAAAGAGTTTTGTATACAAAACTGTGCCATGCTGCCATTTCCGCATTCTGACGAACTCCCAGTACCTGTGCTACAACTTCGAAGTCCTAGTCATTATGTTGATGGAACAATCGCTGAAACAGGAACCTTTTATTGCGTTCATATGTCAACAAAAATTCATTTTTTAAATTCCCATATGTATTACTTTCAGAACCAGTTGTCAACAGAATCTGATGAGCATGGTGAAAAATTTCATCAGACATGCGCACTCATTGAAGAACGCTATAAAGGTAAAAGCATTCATTCGCTTATCTCTGAAATATGCCGGACATTGTATGATAATGAAGTGGAATTGCCTAGAGCTAAAAAAATGTAATTAATGCTATCCAAATTTGATTTAAAACAAAATTCTTAATAAATGAGAAATTAACCCTAAGCTCTCTTTTGTTGCGTCTTATTTCTGACTTTATGGTTGAATTTTCCTTTTTGGTGTATTTAGGGACTTATAGTAAAATTTAACGGGTAACATTTTTGTGGAACATTTTAACCCTCTAAAACCCTGTTTTAATGGTGTTTTTTGCTATTTTTTAAAAGAAGGACAAAAAAGACCCATACCTTGAGGAGTTAGAGGGTTAACATTTCTACAAAAATGTTCTCCGTAACATTTTACATAAATTTGCTGAACACATTTTATACCTAAAATGTAAGGGTCACATGGTTTCTTATGCCGTTTAACAATAAGAATGTGCCAGAGCTGGGAAATTTTAACCCCCTCTCAAATGAAATCCAGATGTAAACTTTCAAAACGCCGATACACGTATATCTTTTTTTTGTCTCCTCTATCAGAATTTATAGCCCGGACCTTGTAATTTTTGAAAAAATTTTATTTTTTTGTACAGTGTTATTTTTTTATATAAATATAAATAAGGGTATTACTAAAATCCGCAGAGGTTTCTGCTTTATATATATATCTGCTTTATATATTTCCATAAAAAAATATATATTTAAAAATTCGGTGAAATTTAACTATTATTCTACTAAATGTAGAGCGCGCTCGAGCGTCCATTAATGTGGGGTTCTGAAAAAATATCGTTGTAGTGTTGTATTAAAAACTTAATTTAAAAAAGTTTAGTTAAGTAAAAGGTAAATATAATTTAAACAACAAGACCTACATTATTTTTATTATACTTTTTTTTGTAGTACGTTGAAGTAATCCCATCAGTCAGTTGGTTGGTTTTTTGTTCTTGGTTTTGTCTCAGGATCTGATATTATTATCAGCGTTGCCACACAAGAAATTGACTGCCTACCAATAATTTTCAAAAATCCTACCAAAATCGTTTACAGCCTACCAAAAATTTTAAAAAGGGGTTTCTTGCACATAAACTCTGTTATACTCACTTGGTTTTTTTCCGTAACTCTTGAGGTGGAAATTTGTCTTTTGGTGATTTTTAAGATGGATGTTATGATTTAAAATAGTTTTAGAGCATACTATGCAGAATGAACACCCATCCCTTTCCTGGAGCCAATCAAATTCGCTCAACCATTCGGTTCTAAAATTTTTTTTTTACTGTTTCTTTAGATGCAATATTAATAAATATTTATGTAATTAATAGGTACATATATACAATTAAAAAAGTTTACTTACTTTTCCATTTTGCCTGTTAATTTTTTTAATACAAACACTTGTAAATAAGCCTTCACTCAAAAATATTGTTAACTTCAATTTCATAATATTGTTCGCGTTTCTTAAACCAGAGATGGCTATAGCTTTAATCATCTTTATGCAAAAAAGCAGAGATGTTTTTATTACACCTAAAACAGTTTTTGAAAACAGTGATAACACTTTTCAAAGTTATTGTTTATTTAATTCAAAGTTACATTTCTTTTTATTTTATGTTCTGAAATTTTAAGGTGAAAAATTTACTATTGCTAAAAAATTGCTCGAGAAGTAAAACCTACCAAAAATTAAAAAAAATGCAACAAACCAACCAAACTACCAAACTGTTTTTTAAAAACGAAAAACTACCATGTTTGGTCCGATTGGACCAAAGCGGCAATGCTGATTATTATATAAATATACAGTGAAAGCTCCCGTGGGCGGACACCGACCGTCAGAGCAGATTTTTCCGTTGTGGAGAGGTGTCCGTCTACGGGAGAGTTGATTAAAAATGGTCGGCATTCACTTCTATTAAATATTCTATTATGTATTGATATGTAAGTAAAACAAATTTGATGCATACTCGGACATCGAAGGGACTGAAGAAATTGTCCGCTCCGTAGAGGTGTCCGTTTGCGGGAGGTGTCCGCAAGTAGAGTTTTCACTGTATTTATATTATTACTTATGGTTTCACACCTATCCCATTTAAAAACATAATTTGATTTATACTCTAAGTGGAATTAAACAACAACCCCAAAACTTAAAAACAACTGATAACGCAATATTTAAAATTAACAACAAAAATAATTGTTATTAAAATTAACATCAAAATAACTAAGATTTTAAATTTAAGCACTTGGGAATTTATCTACAAGAAGGGAAAACATTTTATTACATAAAAGTTATCTTATTTTAGTTTATTTTCTTTATATAAAACTATTATTTTGAAATGATAAGAGCGTAGTAGCAGAATTCGTATTACAAATTTTTCATAGAATTTTGATATAAATAGACCGAAATCTAAAAGATCTTTAGTAGTTTTTGGGCAACTGAAAAGAGATCGCGAACTGATTTTAAGATGAACAAGATAATTTTATTATTGTGCACAGTTTTTGCTGTAGCAAGAGGAGATGTAAGTAAAATTCCTGCACAAGTGTAAAAGAGCAACTAGAGATTCCTTTTAAAGGAATTATCAGAAAAAAAAAATTATTTTTTTAAATTAATTTTAATCTTTGTTTAATTCCTATTCAAAATTTCTTGCAGTTTGAAACTGTGCGCTCCATTAGTTTTCCTAATAATTTAGAGGCCAACATCAGGGAGTATGTTAAATTTAACCAACAGCAATATTTAGAAATTTTAAAACATTTTGACACAACCATCGCAAATTTTAAGCAAGAATATTTGGGAAGAGTAGAGATAACAACCTTTGAAATAGATATGGTTACTGATAGCATATTAGAAATGGAAGCGCGTATAAATCCTTTGGTAGTTCTTAGCGATTTGAGCAAACAATGCGTTGAACAATATCGTCTCTTAATTCCTACTATAAAGCAAGCAAAAGAAAATATCACTATATGTACTCGCCAAGAATCTTATGGAATCGAATTATCTTTGAGAAAATCCAGTGGCACTAGAGCTTTATTTCAACGCTATTTTGACGAGTATGTAAGTGAGGTTAATAAATGTCCCAAATTAGCAAACAATACCAAATGCGTTGGGGATGCGGTGAGTATTTATTATGCTAATAATGTTTGTTGCTTAACTTAATTCTTTTTTCTTTTGTCCTTTAGACTTTAAAAATGAATTCTTTGGCTTATAACACTCAAAAGAGGTTTAAGAATGACATGGACGAAGCCGAATGTTCCGCAAAGGCATACGTTAAGTCAGCTGTGGACTGCAGTCATACGGTTATAAAAACAACAATTTCTTCAATTGCTGTGGCCGATTTGTTGATTAATAGTTGCATTGAGGGTAGGAGGGAATGTACACCATGTTATCCTTCTTGTACAGTACTTGACTTAGATGTGGATAATATTAGCGAAACAATCAATAATCCACTTTATAATACAACAGTTTCCAATGAGTGTGTTATGTTTAAAGTTAATAATAAACATTTAAACTAAAATAAAAAAACTTAACTTTATAATTTAAAAAACCTCCAAAAATGTTTTTCTGTTCAAAAAAAGCTTTTTTTTCGAAAATTGTAAGTTTTGCTTAGAGTTGTTGTTTATGATTAATAAATGGAAAGATCCTGTTTCAAAGGTAATATAATTCAGTGGTAAATAAAAAGTAAGTGGTGAAAAGCTCACCAATTTTACTTACCTTTTTTAATAATTTTTTTATCATAAACACAATTACTTGCAAGAATACAAACGACGGTTGAAACAAGTAAGAGTACTATATTCGGCTATGACGAATCTTATATACCCTTCACCCTCTATGTAAATCTACTATAGTGAAGTAACTCCAATCAAAAAAGCTAATATTGGGGTGACAGAATTAAATTGGTACGGCATATATTTATATAATTTTACATGAAAATTACATCGGATCATAATGGGTTTATCATTAAAAAAAATTGTTATTTCCTTAAAGTTCTCTTCAAAAGCTTTTAAATAATACTTTTAAAATATGGGCGAGGCGCCAATTTTTTCACTTGATTTTTTTTCTTATTTTGAATTCTCTCTCGCCCAATATATTTATTTTTTTGATTGGAGTTATCTTATTGTACCAAATGACATGACCAAATTAGAGGTAGGCGTGCTGTCTTGCCTACTGCTTTAAAAAACATGGACCGATCATTCTGATTTCCAATACCACATCTTTCGACACTATATCTGACCGATTGACATATTTATCTTTTTTTTTTTGTCTTGGCAAGCATAATTTCAACACTAACACAGAGGTGCAGACGAACAGAGTGTTATTAGTTCATGTGACAGAAAGATCAAAAGCATTAAAAGAACACATTGCAAAACTTTATAAAAAAGTTTCTCAATGTACCTGGTACAAGAATTAAGGACAAGTTATTGCGTCTTGCGAGCTTGTGGGAAAGCTCTATAACAACAAGTATAAAATTTGAAACTGGAAATTAAAGGCTGTTCCAATAGTTAATGTAAATTGATGTATGTGGCCAAGCTGTTAAACCGTTATAGACAGACGGTTGAAATTTACAAAGAACCGGGTTGCTTAGTCTACTGCAGCAGCAATAACTTTCTCATCCGTAATTTAAGTACTTTCCTTAAGAGTTCAATATGGCTGGGACTGAGGTGACCATGCCTTATTTTAGTTGGATTCAGTACCAAATTATTTATTCTTGAAAACTCCATTAATAACCGACGCACCTCGTAGATATTTTCAATGCAAGATTGTGTTTGGATGGATTACTTTCTTGGATCGTCAGCAGAATAATAATAAAAATTTAATCGTTAATATATTAAATACAATATTTAGTATAATTCAACTTTTTTATCTTTTAGGATTCTTTGCTTTTAGTTAAGTCTGAGTCAATTAATTAAGGTGCTTGCTTTTTGCGCTTAGGAATTTTTCTTAAATAAAAGAATACCCTTTCTAAACATTTTAAAGAGTTTTGGCTTGACCATCTATCTATCTAGTTAGTGAAGAAAGTCCAATCAAAAAAAAAAAAAAAAAAGACAAATATTGGGGTGACAGAGAATTAAAAAATAATTACTATATTTTTAATTCTTTAATTTTTATAAAATTATTATTCGAACTGTGATTATCATAATTGAATAGAAATTATTTTGGCTTTAGTTCCTTTATTTTTAATTTCTAAAAATCTTTTTTAGAAAGAAAATTTATTTTTACATATGTATACTGACGTTTTCCAAAGAAGAGAACAGTAAAGAAATACGTTGGTTTGTGTGTAAATTTTGTCTCACCAAATTAATGTTGATATGAATATTCTCGTATTCTTATTTACAAACTCAGTTGGTTAAATATATGATGTTTATAAAATATACAACTAAGGTAGATAGATGCGAAGAATGCTGATGAATGTCGTAGCGGTCCAGAAAGTGCAGCATATCATTCTGCTAGCGTCTAATTTTTTCTTGTTTTTTTTAGAAAATGTCAGTATACATTTGTAAAAATAAATTTTCTTTCTAAAAAAGATTTTTAGAAATTAAAAAATAAACGAACTAAAGCCAAAATAATTTCTATTCATTTATATGTATATAATTTAACATAAAACCTAAATGGACTTGTAATGGGTTAAACATTTAAAAAAAAAAATTTAGTATTTCCTCAAAGATCTCTTCAAGAGCTTAACTCATATTGATATTTTAAAAAATTTTAAAACTTCAGAGTTTTTCACGTGATAATTTTTTTCTTAGTTTTTATTCCCTATCGCCCCATGTATTTATTTTACTGATTGGAGTTACTTCACTGTTCCAAATGATATCAACAAATTAGAGGTAGGCGTGGTGTTTTGCCCGCTGCTTCAAAGGACATGAACCGATGTTGCTGATTTCCAATAGCACCGCTTTCGAAACTATGTCTGATTCATTAGTGTATTTAAATTTTCTCTAGCTGATCTAGAGCCTCAGCACACTTGATTTAAATACTAACACCGACGAACATCGCTTAATCGACTTCGCTATTAATAAGAACTCGAAATATATTTACTTTATGGGGTATGAAATGGATATTGTAGAAATTACAAACGGAATGACAAACTTAGTTGTACCCTTTTTTCACTTTCTGTGTTGAAGGGTATAGAAATAATAATTATTTATTTTCATAAAAAATATAAATCATTTTATTATAATAAATTTAGAGTTTCTTTCAATTCTCTGAAAAAAATCCGTTGCAGCATTGTTGTATTAAAAATTTTATTAAAAAAGTTTAATTAAGTAAAAGATAAATAAAGTATATACAAAAAAACTATTGTTCTTATTTTTATATTAAGTAGCTTAAAGTAATCACGTCATCCAGAATTAATAAAAGTATACAAATTTAAATTGTTACATGGATGGCGTTTTTTCTTGCTTTTGCCTTAAGATTTTTAAGTGGATCTGATATTATTCTATATTATGTTGTATTTAAATTTTTACTTACTCTCCCGTATTTATCCCATTTAAGAACATAATTTCATTATAACTATAAACAGAATTAAACAACAAACCCAAAACTTAAAAACAACTGATAACGCAGTATTTAAAAAATAGCGTTAATAAAATTGACATCAAAATAACTGAGATTTTAAATTTAAGCATTTGCCACTTTATCTATGAGAAGGGAAAAATATTTTATTACATTAATGTAATTTCATTTTAATTTATTTTTTTATACAAAACTATTATTTTAAAATGATAAGAGCGCAGTAGCAGAATTCGTGTTAGAAATTTTTCTAAAATAAAACATTCAAAAGTCTAGATATTAATAAACCGAAATCTAAAAGATCTTTAGTAGTTTTTGGGCAACTAAAATGAGATCGTGAACTGATTTTAACCCTTCTGAATCCCTTGGATATGTGCGCTTCTTATGATTTCTTGGGTCAATATGCCCCAACAACAAAAAAAATGTAAACAAAATTTGATATTTAATACAGGAAATTTATCTGTTTTTAGGTTTTTTTATTAAAATAAGGTTAAAATAAATAAGCCCTTCCTATATGTAAAATAGAATTATTTATGAAATTCAGCCTTTTTTTGGTAATCTATAATTAAATTTTTATACCCTTCACCGCAAAAAGTGGAAAAAGTTTATATATAAGTTTGTCATTCCGTGTGTAATTTCTGCAATATCCTTTTCCGACCCCATAAAGTATATAAATTCTGACTGCTTATGCGTCAATCTGTCCGTCCGGTCAATCGATCAGATATAGTGTCGAAAGAGATGTTATTGGAAATCAGCATGATTGGTAAATGTCCGTCGAGGCAGCAGGCAGAACACCATGCTTACCTCTAATTGTTTCATGTCATTTGGAACAATCGAGTAGCTCCAATTAAAAACATAAATATATGGTTAAAAAAAGAGGAAAAAACATCAAGTAAAAAAATTGGCGCTCGCCCATATTTTCCGAGTTATGGGTATCATCTTTAAGAAAATACCAAAATTTCAACAAAATGATTAACCCATTAAGAGCAGTACCAAAATTTCACATTGTAATAAAAGGATATCAAATGTTTGTAGGAAAAAAAAACGTTATTATTTTTTAAAGCATAATTTTCGTCCCTGTTATGGATAAAATAAAGTTTAACGCTCCGAAAACCAAAATTGGGTCGAATTCACCCAAGGAGTGCCGTCGGGTTAAGAGGGACAAGATAATTTTATTCTTGCGCGCAGTTTTTGCTGCAGCAAAAGGAGATATAAGTTAAATTCCTGCACAGGTGTGAAAGAGCAACTAGAGATTCCTTTTAAGGAATCAGACTGTTTTCTTTCTTTATTCATCAGAAAAAAATATATTTTTTTAAATTAATTTTTATCACTTTTGTAATTTACAATTTTCATTAAAAATTTCTTGCAGTTTGAAACTGTACGCTCCATTAGTTTTCCTAATAATTTAGAGGTCTACATCAAAAAATATGTTGAATTTAACCAAAAGCAATATTTAGAAATTTTAATATGTTTTGACACAAACATAGCAAATTTTAAGCAACAATATTTGGGAAGAGTAGAAGTAACAACTTTTGACAAAGATATGGTCTTTAATTCTTACTGTAAATCAATCAAAAGAAAATATCACTATATGTATTCGCAAAGAATCTTTTGGAATCGAATTACCGATGAAAAAATCCAGTGGCACTTAATCTTTATTTCAACGCTATTTTGACGAGTATCTAATTGAAGGTAATAATGTTCCCAAATTAGCAAACAATACCAAATGCGTTGTGGATGCGGTGAATATTATTTATGCTAATAATGTTTGTTGTTTAACTTAATTATTTTTTTTTTTTTGTCCTTTAGACTTTACAAATGAATTCTTTGGCTTATAACCCTCGAAAGAGGTTAAAGAACGACGAAAATGTAGCCGAATGTTCCGCAAAGGCCTACGTTATATCAGCTGTGGACTGCAGTCATAATGTTATAAAAACAACAATTTCTTCAATTGCTGTGGCCGATTCAATGATTAATATTTCCATTGACGGTAGGAGGGAATGTACACCATGTTATCCTTCTTGTACAGTACTCGACTTAGATGTGGATAATATTAGCGAAACAATCAATAATCCACTTTATAATACAACAGTTTCCAATGAGTGTGTTATGTTTAAAGTTAATAATAAACATTTAATTTAAATAATAAATAATAAAAGAGCCCGAAAAAAGAGACATTAATATTTTATGCCTTTTCATAGTTCACTGAATTTTATTAAGTTTTTATTTAAAATCAAAATACATATTAACAAGTAAGATTATATCACATATATATTCTTCATCATTTGATAAAAATACTACCAAAATGTTTTTATGTTAATAAAAAAGCTTTTTTCGAAAATTGTAAGTTTTGCTTAGGGTTTCCAGTCATACGGACGGACGGACAGCCAGACATCTTTCAATCGAATTTGCTATGCGTAAGAATTCAGAATATAAATATATACTTTGTGGGGTCAGTAATGGTTGTCGTAAAAATAACACATGGGATGACAAACTTAGATATAAACTTTTCCACATGTTGTGAATGAAATAAAATAGTCATTAACCGTTTTCCAAAATTCTTTTAAAATTTAACTAAGTTTGTCATACCGTTTGTAATTTCGACAATATTCTAAAACATAAAACATACATTTTCTTACTTCTTATGCATAGCGAAGGCAATTGAGCGATTTCCGTTGAAATCAAGTTGCCGAGGCGCTACATCAGCTAGAGAAAATTATGTCGATCAGACATAATGTCGAAAGAGGTGCTATTGCAAATCAGCATTATCGGTCCATTTGCTTCGAGGCAGCGGGCGGGCCCCTTATTTGTTCATATCATTTGGAACAATGAAGTAACTCCAATAAAAAAAAAAACATATATATGGTCGATAGAGAATTAAAAAAAAAGGAAAAAACATTACGTGGAAAACTGCCGCTCGCCCATATATTCTCTGTCACCCCAATATTTTTTGCTTGGAGTTACTTTACTAAACTAGATTTAACTAGATGGTGAAGGGTATAATTATGCTTATTTATATTGCAATTATTAGTTGTGTATCTTTGTCAAATTTGAATTATTTTTTATAGTTCATTAAGTTGTTATATTGTATTTTCGTTATCAGAACGGAAATGCAATTTATAAAAATATGAAAAGTGCAATATTCAGGCATGTCACAAATTCCGATCGGAATGGTTTTAGTTATTAACAATAACCGTATCAACAATTCCGATCGATTTTGTTTTACCTTCTTCAGATTTCCATCGATTTTGTTTATTTCTAAAAAATTTCTAATCTCCACCTTTTTATTTAAATGGTGCAATACTGGGCACACCTAAGTAAACAACACAGCAAATCTAAATAAGGACATATAATAAAAGTAAAACCGCAAGTAACATATTAAAATTCCTGGATATTTATGGAATTGAGTTCTCTGACATGCCTGATTATTTTAGGTTTAAAGTTTACAATAGTTATTGAACATTTTTCGTTTAATAAACCATTTATAAAAATTTTTATTAAAAAACACACAATAACAGTTATTTAATCAATCTACACTTTAAGCAATCTAACGTTTTTACCTGGCAACTCCTATTAATATTTTATAGTTAGAGCTTTTAAAAACCAATTCTCAAATAACCCGAAAACCGAATATGGGCTTTCCATTTATATTTTTTTACACCAAAAAGGAACCTTTTTAGCAAAATATACGAATAAAATACATTATTAAATTTTTAAATAAATATGTTTTTGTTTATGTTGGTCTCAGGTTAAATGAAAAGTACTCGAATAACGAGATCTATAACGTATTGTTTACATTTTATATACTTCACTATTCAAATATATTTGTATTAATTTATTTTTATATTATGCAACAAATCTATTTTGGCCCAGTATCTGCAAATAAAATGAAAAGTTGTCCGGGGTATAGAAAAAGTAGTTTTGAGGAGAAAAAGAAATGTGCAAACCTCATACTTTCAGAGTTACGTTATATAAAATTTACAATATTTCAAATATTCTTAGGGAGAATGGGCCAATATATGTATGTTTGTAGGTATCATCGGATAGCTTTTAAAATAACTCATCAGGATCCTTACTAAAATATGTAAGCCCATTACAAACCAGTTAAATTTTGTTTAAGTTTTTATGATTAATTTTGCAAATACTTTCACCTTGTTTAACTAACAAAAATATTTTGCTCAATGTACATAACTATATATGTACGTACATACATACATATGTATCTATGGATGTCTTTTGGGGCACTTGCTTAAACTAGGTCTAAGGGCTAGTTTTTCACTTGAGAGTCTTATTGCGCTAAAATTTTGTTTGCGATATGTATGGCGCCTGAAACTAATTTTGATAAGATCTTATATGATATATCAATAGTGTCCCATTCCGCAACAAAGTGTTTAAGATATCACAAAATATTTATATACATATAAGCGATACATAAATTTTAAAATATGGGTCACTTAAGAATTTGCCATTTTAAAATTTTTTCTTAAAATTACTTTTTCTACGTCAGGATAAAGTTTTAAACAACATAACTTAACAAAATTCATTTAATTTTTGGTTTAAAGTAGGGTAGAGGCTACAATAATAAACTGATATTTATTAAAGGTTTATAAATGGTTTAATAGGCTATTAAACTTTATGTCAACTTTTGCTTATTAAAGGCTTATAAACTCTTAATGTACATTTATGAATTTGGCTGTTAAAGTTTTAAATTGTTAATTGTTAATTTGTTTGTATGTAAGTAATTCCTGGAAATTGTTTACTTTTAAACAAAATTAGTTGGAATTTTGTCTGTATAAATGGAAACTTAAAAAACAAAAATATAAAAGTGCAAGTTTTGCATCCGCAATTAATACGACTTCAAAAAAAGAAGGAGATTATACAATTCGGTTGAATGTTGCTTTTTTTTAATTAAATTAATATCGGGTGTATTTGCTAAGTTCCAATATTTTACAAAATTTGCATAAAAACGAAATAATTATTCTATAATCAAATTTTCAATTTCTTTGTTAGTTATTATTATAATTTTATTTTTTCGGTGATTAGTAAACGACTTTCGATTTTTCCCAAAATTGTGTATTCATTATGTGGTTAAATTGTTAATTCAAAAAATACTTTTCTCTATATAATCTCATAAAATAACAAAACTACGTTTAAAATTATTGTTTTACAGCGTTTTCTTGCAATACATGTTTTTATGTTGCCTAAAACCTCAAAAAGTGCTACAACTAGTTCCACCACAGTAGATTAAAAACATAAAACAATATTTAACACTTAAGAGATATCATACACACATTTAAGGGTTTAGCAACAAAAGTTAACAATGATGAGTTGTTTTAAAAAAAAGTATAGCACTTTTTTGTGCAAAATACTATTTGAGAAAGGGCATATATTTTATTTATGCTCTCGTGTTTCTTTAGAACAGAATACAAAAATTCACAAAGTGTTTAAGAAATTCAATGCCATTAATTATCAAAACGTAAGGGCATTTCATTCTAATGTAATCAAGAGTCGGCATATGTTGAGAGTCATTGGTTTTAAATTGCTCTATTCTTTAATTTTTTATATAAACTATTAAGGCAGTTTTCAAAATAAAAATAAAATGTTATAATCACAATATATTATTGTGAAAATTAAATTATATTTGTGTTAATCTTAACTTTTTTCACGCTTAACAATTTCTGGTATTGTAATCAAAATTTGGCCAAGTTTATTATTGAACACGTTTTTCTTTGTTCATTTTAAGTACGCAATCATGTTTTGAATATATGTATGTCTATTTTTTGGATGTGCAGTGGTAGCAATTTATGTGGTCATTTACATCTTAAACACTGAACCGATTAAATGAGATAAAGACGGTGCAGTAAACAACAACGTCAATATCTACAAATAATAGAATGAACTAGATCGGTTGACAAACAAAAGAGAAAATGGAATCCGAAGTATTGTGCTTGCCTGTTATAAAGCAATTACAATTAACGACAGTAAAATTTCTTTTCAGGATGCTCTCGTTAAGAAAATGACGTATGAATAGAAGTTTTAAAAACGGGTTATTGATGCGAACAAGAAAAAGCTTCGTAGATAATAACAACACATTATGACACCAGTAAAGAATCTATGAACAAAATAAGGCAACCGCAGTCATTATGTGTTACATCGTTTTCGAGAAAAATTTCTTTTTCGGAGGCGGGTACATAATGACGTTGTCGAAAATATAACAATATTGCCCATGAAAGTATAAATCCAGAGAGAGAAAATGAGCCAAACGTGGTAAAACCCTTTCGAGTTATTTCCTAGAATAGTGTATTCTTTATCCATACTGGAATCAAAAATATTGTTGCTGTTTTTTTTCTCATTGAAACTATAGTTCTTTCGCCGAAACTAATACATTATGATAGGAAAATATTCCTAAATCTAAATGAAATTTAACAAAAAGTTATAAAAAGGAAACAAAAATTTTATTTTTTGTAATTTCTTAGGCGAGACAAATGTATCCCTAAATGATCAAAGAAATGCGCATATAACTTTCTTCAATTCAATTAGTGTTTGTTGTTAATAATATTTAAAAAGTAAGAGTGCTATGTTCGGCTATGCGGAATCTTATATACTTTTCACCATCTATGTAAATCTAGTTAAGTGAAGTAATCCAAAAAAAACCGAATATGGGCGAGGACCAATTTTTTTCACTTGGTACTTTTTAATAACTTTTAGTTTTGATTGGAGTTACTTTATTGTTCCAAACGACATGATAATATCAAAGATAGGCGTGGTGTTTTCCTGCTGTCTCGAAGGACGAGGACTGATTATGCTGATTCCTAACAGCATCTTTTTCGACACTATATCTGACCGATTGACATATTTATTGTTTTTGTGAAATCAAGTTTGCCGAGGCACTAATGAACGGACAGCCGGACATCGCTCAATCGACTTTGCTATGCATAAGAAGTCAGGAGGCAAATTACTGCACTTGATATTGATCGAAACTTCAATAGAATTTAAACGTAAATTTTGATCGATATCGAATGCGGTAATTTGCCCCCAGAATATATATGCTGTATGGAGTCGGAAATGGATATTGTAGAAATTACAGACGGAATGACAAAATTAAATATAACCTCTTTCGACTTTTTGTGGTGAAGGGTATAAAAATAGAATTATTGATTTCCAAAATAAGGCTGAATTCAAATTTAATTTTATATATGTATGTATGTATGTATATACTTTTTTAAATCATTGCTCAGGAGGGGCTTATTTATTTAAGTTTTATCCTTATTTTATTATACTAAATAAAAAAACTTCAAAACAGATAAATTTCCTGAATTAAATATCAAAGTGTTAAAAAAATTTCTACAACTGCGCTCTTATTATTTTAAAATAGTAGTTTTGTATAAACAAAATAAACAAAACTAAGATTAATTTTATTTAATAAAATGTTTTTCCCTTCTCGTAGATAAATTGGCAAGTGCTTATGTTTAAAATCTAAGTTATTTTGATGTCAATTTTATTGACCCTAATTTTTGTTGTTAATTTTTAAATACTGCGTTATCAGTTGTTTTTAAGTTTTGGGGTTGTTGTTTAATTCCGTTTACAGTTATGTTCTTAAATGGGATAAATGCGAGACAGTAAGTAAAAATTAAATATAATATAATATAGAATAATATCAGATCCACTTAAAACCTTAAGACAAAAACAAGAACAAAACCTAATAAAAGTATAATTATTTAAATTTTTATTATTTTATTAGGTCTGACTGACGTGACCTACTAGATACAAAATAAGAATAAAAGTTTTTTTGTATAAACTTTATTTATCTTTTACCTAAATAAACTTTTTAATTAAATTTTTAATACAACAATGCTGCAACGGAATTTTTTTTTTCAAAGAATTGAAAGAAACTCTAAATTTATTATAATAAAATAATTTATATTTTTTATGAAAATAAATAATTATTTTAATAAAGTTTTTATTTGACCTTTTTAATAATTAATATATTTATTTAATTTTTAAGCACTAGGTCTTTTTTATTTTTATATATATTCTCGATATTTCGCTACTCCATTGTGTAGCATCATCAGGAAAACAATTATTTATTGAATCAACAAAAAACAACAACAAAATGTAATAAAAGTTTTTTCAAACTAACATATTTCAACAAACAAAAAATTATTTTGTCAAAAAAAAAAAAAAAATTATAACAAATACAAAGTACAAAATTATTTCTTATTTACTAAATGTCTATAAATCTGAGCTACATTATCTGTGTCTGCCTTAAAATTAATTCTTTGTGCTGTTGGTGTATTAATAATTTGTAACATCTCCAAAATATAACGTCTTTTATAATTGTTTTCTATGTTTATTACTGAAACATTATCAAAATTGGATTAGTGATTTAATCTGGCACAATGAGACGATAATGCAGTTTATTGTGAATTAATATTCCTATATCTTTGATCAGATTTATGACCAGCAATTCTAGTTTTTAGTTTATTTTTCGTTGTTCATATATATACTTTATTATAAATCTCATTACCGTTTCCGCTACATGGAATCTTATAGACTAAATTTGATAATTCTTGAATTGGTATTTTACCTTTAGTTTTGCTAAATAACCTTTTTAATGTATAGTGGGTTTTGTATGCCATTTTATATATATTACAATCAAAAATTTTTGATTTCACTAAACGTTCTGATATTCCTGATGCGGTGCAGAAATACGGGGGTTGCACCAAAATTAATCAGTAATTCAACTAAAAACGTTTCAAGAATTTTTGAAGATAAGCAGTCACAGGCAGTCCAACTAAGTATTTCTAAGTATACACAACATACTATTTTAAAATAATAAGAGCGCAGTTGTAGAAATTTTTTTAACACTTTGATATTTAATACAGGAAATTTATCTGTTTTGAAGTTTTTTTATTTAGTATAATAAAATAAGGATAAAACTTAAATAAATAAGCCCCTCCTGAGCAATGATTTAAAAAAGTATATACATACATACATACATATATAAAATTAAATTTGAATTCAGCCTTATTTTGGAAATCAATAATTCTATTTTTATACCCTTCACCACAAAAAGTCGAAAGAGGTTATATTTAATTTTGTCATTCCGTCTGTAATTTCTACAATATCCATTTCCGACTCCATACAGCATATATATTCTGGGGCAAATTACCGCATTCAATATCGATCAAAATTTACGTTTAAATTCTATTGAAGTTTCGATCAATATCAAGTGCAGTAATTTGCCTCCTGACTTCTTATGCATAGCAAAGTCGATTGAGCGATGTCCGGCTGTCCGTCCATTAGTGCCTCGGCAAACTTGATTTCACAAAAACAATAAATATGTCAATCGGTCAGATATAGTGTCGAAAAAGATGCTGTTAGGAATCAGCATAATCAACAATATTTTTGATTCCAGTATGGATAAAGAATACACTATTCTAGGAAATAACTCGAAAGGGTTTTACCACGTTTGGCTCATTTTCTCTCTCTGGATTTATACTTTCATGGGCAATATTGTTATATTTTCGACAACGTCATTATGTACCCGCCTCCGAAAAAGAAATTTTTCTCGAAAACGATGTAACACATAATGACTGCGGTTGCCTTATTTTGTTCATAGATTCTTTACTGGTGTCATAATGTGTTGTTATTATCTACGAAGCTTTTTCTTGTTCGCATCAATAACCCGTTTTTAAAACTTCTATTCATATGTCATTTTCTTAACGAGAGCATCCTGAAAAGAAATTTTACTGTCGTTAATTGTAATTGCTTTATAATGTATATATAAATAGGCAATCACAAAACTTCGAATTCCATTTTCTCTTTTGTTTGTCAACCGATCTAGTTCATTCTATTATTTGTAGATATTGACGTTGTTGTTTACTGCACCGTCTTTATCTCATTTAATCGGTTCAGTGTTTAAGATGTAAATGACCACATAAATTGCTACCACTGCACATCCAAAAAATAGACATACATATATTCAAAACATGATTGCGTACTTAAAATGAACAAAGAAAAACGTGTTCAATAATAAACTTGGCCAAATTTTGATTACAATACCAGAAATTGTTAAGCGTGAAAAAAGTTAAGATTAACACAAATATAATTTAATTTTCACAATAATATATTGTGATTATAACATTTTATTTTTATTTTGAAAACTGCCTTAATAGTTTATATAAAAAATTAAAGAATAGAGCAATTTAAAACCAATGACTCTCAACATATGCCGACTCTTGATTACATTAGAATGAAATGCCCTTACGTTTTGATAATTAATGGCATTGAATTTCTTAAACACTTTGTGAATTTTTGTATTCTGTTCTAAAGAAACACGAGAGCATAAATAAAATATATGCCCTTTCTCAAATAGTATTTTGCACAAAAAAGTGCTATACTTTTTTTTAAAACAACTCATCATTGTTAACTTTTGTTGCTAAACCCTTAAATGTGTGTATGATATCTCTTAAGTGTTAAATATTGTTTTATGTTTTTAATCTACTGTGGTGGAACTAGTTGTAGCACTTTTTGAGGTTTTAGGCAACATAAAAACATGTATTGCAAGAAAACGCTGTAAAACAATAATTTTAAACGTAGTTTTGTTATTTTATGAGATTATATAGAGAAAAGTATTTTTTGAATTAACAATTTAACCACATAATGAATACACAATTTTGGGAAAAATCGAAAGTCGTTTACTAATCACCGAAAAAATAAAATTATAATAATAACTAACAAAGAAATTGAAAATTTGATTATAGAATAATTATTTCGTTTTTATGCAAATTTTGTAAAATATTGGAACTTAGCAAATACACCCGATATTAATTTAATTAAAAAAAAGCAACATTCAACCGAATTGTATAATCTCCTTCTTTTTTTGAAGTCGTATTAATTGCGGATGCAAAACTTGCACTTTTATATTTTTGTTTTTTAAGTTTCCATTTATACAGACAAAATTCCAACTAATTTTGTTTAAAAGTAAACAATTTCCAGGAATTACTTACATACAAACAAATTAACAATTAACAATTTAAAACTTTAACAGCCAAATTCATAAATGTACATTAAGAGTTTATAAGCCTTTAATAAGCAAAAGTTGACATAAAGTTTAATAGCCTATTAAACCATTTATAAACCTTTAATAAATATCAGTTTATTATTGTAGCCTCTACCCTACTTTAAACCAAAAATTAAATGAATTTTGTTAAGTTATGTTGTTTAAAACTTTATCCTGACGTAGAAAAAGTAATTTTAAGAAAAAATTTTAAAATGGCAAATTCTTAAGTGACCCATATTTTAAAATTTATGTATCGCTTATATGTATATAAATATTTTGTGATATCTTAAACACTTTGTTGCGGAATGGGACACTATTGATATATCATATAAGATCTTATCAAAATTAGTTTCAGGCGCCATACATATCGCAAACAAAATTTTAGCGCAATAAGACTCTCAAGTGAAAAACTAGCCCTTAGACCTAGTTTAAGCAAGTGCCCCAAAAGACATCCATAGATACATATGTATGTATGTACGTACATATATAGTTATGTACATTGAGCAAAATATTTTTGTTAGTTAAACAAGGTGAAAGTATTTGCAAAATTAATCATAAAAACTTAAACAAAATTTAACTGGTTTGTAATGGGCTTACATATTTTAGTAAGGATCCTGATGAGTTATTTTAAAAGCTATCCGATGATACCTACAAACATACATATATTGGCCCATTCTCCCTAAGAATATTTGAAATATTGTAAATTTTATATAACGTAACTCTGAAAGTATGAGGTTTGCACATTTCTTTTTCTCCTCAAAACTACTTTTTCTATACCCCGGACAACTTTTCATTTTATTTGCAGATACTGGGCCAAAATAGATTTGTTGCATAATATAAAAATAAATTAATACAAATATATTTGAATAGTGAAGTATATAAAATGTAAACAATACGTTATAGATCTCGTTATTCGAGTACTTTTCATTTAACCTGAGACCAACATAAACAAAAACATATTTATTTAAAAATTTAATAATGTATTTTATTCGTATATTTTGCTAAAAAGGTTCCTTTTTGGTGTAAAAAAATATAAATGGAAAGCCCATATTCGGTTTTCGGGTTATTTGAGAATTGGTTTTTAAAAGCTCTAACTATAAAATATTAATAGGAGTTGCCAGGTAAAAACGTTAGATTGCTTAAAGTGTAGATTGATTAAATAACTGTTATTGTGTGTTTTTTAATAAAAATTTTTATAAATGGTTTATTAAACGAAAAATGTTCAATAACTATTGTAAACTTTAAACCTAAAATAATCAGGCATGTCAGAGAACTCAATTCCATAAATATCCAGGAATTTTAATATGTTACTTGCGGTTTTACTTTTATTATATGTCCTTATTTAGATTTGCTGTGTTGTTTACTTAGGTGTGCCCAGTATTGCACCATTTAAATAAAAAGGTGGAGATTAGAAATTTTTTAGAAATAAACAAAATCGATGGAAATCTGAAGAAGGTAAAACAAAATCGATCGGAATTGTTGATACGGTTATTGTTAATAACTAAAACCATTCCGATCGGAATTTGTGACATGCCTGAATATTGCACTTTTCATATTTTTATAAATTGCATTTCCGTTCTGATAACGAAAATACAATATAACAACTTAATGAACTATAAAAAATAATTCAAATTTGACAAAGATACACAACTAATAATTGCAATATAAATAAGCATAATTATACCCTTCACCATCTAGTTAAATCTAGTTTAGTAAAGTAACTCCAAGCAAAAAATATTGGGGTGACAGAGAATATATGGGCGAGCGGCAGTTTTCCACGTAATGTTTTTTCCTTTTTTTTTAATTCTCTATCGACCATATATATGTTTTTTTTTTTATTGGAGTTACTTCATTGTTCCAAATGATATGAACAAATAAGGGGCCCGCCCGCTGCCTCGAAGCAAATGGACCGATAATGCTGATTTGCAATAGCACCTCTTTCGACATTATGTCTGATCGACATAATTTTCTCTAGCTGATGTAGCGCCTCGGCAACTTGATTTCAACGGAAATCGCTCAATTGCCTTCGCTATGCATAAGAAGTAAGAAAATGTATGTTTTATGTTTTAGAATATTGTCGAAATTACAAACGGTATGACAAACTTAGTTAAATTTTAAAAGAATTTTGGAAAACGGTTAATGACTATTTTATTTCATTCACAACATGTGGAAAAGTTTATATCTAAGTTTGTCATCCCATGTGTTATTTCTACGACAACCATTACTGACCCCACAAAGTATATATTTATATTCTGAATTCTTACGCATAGCAAATTCGATTGAAAGATGTCTGGCTGTCCGTCCGTCCGTATGACTGGAAACCCTAAGCAAAACTTACAATTTTCGAAAAAAGCTTTTTTATTAACATAAAAACATTTTGGTAGTATTTTTATCAAATGATGAAGAATATATATGTGATATAATCTTACTTGTTAATATGTATTTTGATTTTAAATAAAAACTTAATAAAATTCAGTGAACTATGAAAAGGCATAAAATATTAATGTCTCTTTTTTCGGGCTCTTTTATTATTTATTATTTAAATTAAATGTTTATTATTAACTTTAAACATAACACACTCATTGGAAACTGTTGTATTATAAAGTGGATTATTGATTGTTTCGCTAATATTATCCACATCTAAGTCGAGTACTGTACAAGAAGGATAACATGGTGTACATTCCCTCCTACCGTCAATGGAAATATTAATCATTGAATCGGCCACAGCAATTGAAGAAATTGTTGTTTTTATAACATTATGACTGCAGTCCACAGCTGATATAACGTAGGCCTTTGCGGAACATTCGGCTACATTTTCGTCGTTCTTTAACCTCTTTCGAGGGTTATAAGCCAAAGAATTCATTTGTAAAGTCTAAAGGACAAAAAAAAAAAAAATAATTAAGTTAAACAACAAACATTATTAGCATAAATAATATTCACCGCATCCACAACGCATTTGGTATTGTTTGCTAATTTGGGAACATTATTACCTTCAATTAGATACTCGTCAAAATAGCGTTGAAATAAAGATTAAGTGCCACTGGATTTTTTCATCGGTAATTCGATTCCAAAAGATTCTTTGCGAATACATATAGTGATATTTTCTTTTGATTGATTTACAGTAAGAATTAAAGACCATATCTTTGTCAAAAGTTGTTACTTCTACTCTTCCCAAATATTGTTGCTTAAAATTTGCTATGTTTGTGTCAAAACATATTAAAATTTCTAAATATTGCTTTTGGTTAAATTCAACATATTTTTTGATGTAGACCTCTAAATTATTAGGAAAACTAATGGAGCGTACAGTTTCAAACTGCAAGAAATTTTTAATGAAAATTGTAAATTACAAAAGTGATAAAAATTAATTTAAAAAAAATATATTTTTTTCTGATGAATAAAGAAAGAAAACAGTCTGATTCCTTAAAAGGAATCTCTAGTTGCTCTTTCACACCTGTGCAGGAATTTAACTTATATCTCCTTTTGCTGCAGCAAAAACTGCGCGCAAGAATAAAATTATCTTGTCCCTCTTAACCCGACGGCACTCCTTGGGTGAATTCGACCCAATTTTGGTTTTCGGAGCGTTAAACTTTATTTTATCCATAACAGGGACGAAAATTATGCTTTAAAAAATAATAACGTTTTTTTTTCCTACAAACATTTGATATCCTTTTATTACAATGTGAAATTTTGGTACTGCTCTTAATGGGTTAATCATTTTGTTGAAATTTTGGTATTTTCTTAAAGATGATACCCATAACTCGGAAAATATGGGCGAGCGCCAATTTTTTTACTTGATGTTTTTTCCTCTTTTTTTAACCATATATTTATGTTTTTAATTGGAGCTACTCGATTGTTCCAAATGACATGAAACAATTAGAGGTAAGCATGGTGTTCTGCCTGCTGCCTCGACGGACATTTACCAATCATGCTGATTTCCAATAACATCTCTTTCGACACTATATCTGATCGATTGACCGGACGGACAGATTGACGCATAAGCAGTCAGAATTTATATACTTTATGGGGTCGGAAAAGGATATTGCAGAAATTACACACGGAATGACAAACTTATATATAAACTTTTTCCACTTTTTGCGGTGAAGGGTATAAAAATATAATTATAGATTACCAAAAAAAGGCTGAATTTCATAAATAATTCTATTTTACATATAGGAAGGGCTTATTTATTTTAACCTTATTTTAATAAAAAAACCTACAAAACAGATAAATTTCCTGTATTAAATATCAAATTTTGTTTACATTTTTTTTGTTGTTGGGGCATATTGACCCAAGAAATCATAAGAAGCGCACATATCCAAGGGATTCAGAAGGGTTAAAATCAGTTCACGATCTCATTTTAGTTGCCCAAAAACTACTAAAGATCTTTTAGATTTCGGTTTATTAATATCTAGACTTTTGAATGTTTTATTTTAGAAAAATTTCTAACACGAATTCTGCTACTGCGCTCTTATCATTTTAAAATAATAGTTTTGTATAAAAAAATAAATTAAAATGAAATTACATTAATGTAATAAAATATTTTTCCCTTCTCATAGATAAAGTGGCAAATGCTTAAATTTAAAATCTCAGTTATTTTGATGTCAATTTTATTAACGCTATTTTTTAAATACTGCGTTATCAGTTGTTTTTAAGTTTTGGGTTTGTTGTTTAATTCTGTTTATAGTTATAATGAAATTATGTTCTTAAATGGGATAAATACGGGAGAGTAAGTAAAAATTTAAATACAACATAATATAGAATAATATCAGATCCACTTAAAAATCTTAAGGCAAAAGCAAGAAAAAACGCCATCCATGTAACAATTTAAATTTGTATACTTTTATTAATTCTGGATGACGTGATTACTTTAAGCTACTTAATATAAAAATAAGAACAATAGTTTTTTTGTATATACTTTATTTATCTTTTACTTAATTAAACTTTTTTAATAAAATTTTTAATACAACAATGCTGCAACGGATTTTTTTCAGAGAATTGAAAGAAACTCTAAATTTATTATAATAAAATGATTTATATTTTTTATGAAAATAAATAATTATTATTTCTATACCCTTCAACACAGAAAGTGAAAAAAGGGTACAACTAAGTTTGTCATTCCGTTTGTAATTTCTACAATATCCATTTCATACCCCATAAAGTAAATATATTTCGAGTTCTTATTAATAGCGAAGTCGATTAAGCGATGTTCGTCGGTGTTAGTATTTAAATCAAGTGTGCTGAGGCTCTAGATCAGCTAGAGAAAATTTAAATACACTAATGAATCAGACATAGTTTCGAAAGCGGTGCTATTGGAAATCAGCAACATCGGTTCATGTCCTTTGAAGCAGCGGGCAAAACACCACGCCTACCTCTAATTTGTTGATATCATTTGGAACAGTGAAGTAACTCCAATCAGTAAAATAAATACATGGGGCGATAGGGAATAAAAACTAAGAAAAAAATTATCACGTGAAAAACTCTGAAGTTTTAAAATTTTTTAAAATATCAATATGAGTTAAGCTCTTGAAGAGATCTTTGAGGAAATACTAAATTTTTTTTTTTAAATGTTTAACCCATTACAAGTCCATTTAGGTTTTATGTTAAATTATATACATATAAATGAATAGAAATTATTTTGGCTTTAGTTCGTTTATTTTTTAATTTCTAAAAATCTTTTTTAGAAAGAAAATTTATTTTTACAAATGTATACTGACATTTTCTAAAAAAAACAAGAAAAAATTAGACGCTAGCAGAATGATATGCTGCACTTTCTGGACCGCTACGACATTCATCAGCATTCTTCGCATCTATCTACCTTAGTTGTATATTTTATAAACATCATATATTTAACCAACTGAGTTTGTAAATAAGAATACGAGAATATTCATATCAACATTAATTTGGTGAGACAAAATTTACACACAAACCAACGTATTTCTTTACTGTTCTCTTCTTTGGAAAACGTCAGTATACATATGTAAAAATAAATTTTCTTTCTAAAAAAGATTTTTAGAAATTAAAAATAAAGGAACTAAAGCCAAAATAATTTCTATTCAATTATGATAATCACAGTTCGAATAATAATTTTATAAAAATTAAAGAATTAAAAATATAGTAATTATTTTTTAATTCTCTGTCACCCCAATATTTGTCTTTTTTTTTTTTTTTTTTGATTGGACTTTCTTCACTAACTAGATAGATAGATGGTCAAGCCAAAACTCTTTAAAATGTTTAGAAAGGGTATTCTTTTATTTAAGAAAAATTCCTAAGCGCAAAAAGCAAGCACCTTAATTAATTGACTCAGACTTAACTAAAAGCAAAGAATCCTAAAAGATAAAAAAGTTGAATTATACTAAATATTGTATTTAATATATTAACAGATTAAATTTTTATTATTATTCTGCTGACGATCCAAGAAAGTAATCCATCCAAACACAATCTTGCATTGAAAATATCTACGAGGTGCGTCGGTTATTAATGGAGTTTTCAAGAATAAATAATTTGGTACTGAATCCAACTAAAATAAGGCATGGTCACCTCAGTCCCAGCCATATTGAACTCTTAAGGAAAGTACTTAAATTACGGATGAGAAAGTTATTGCTGCTGCAGTAGACTAAGCAACCCGGTTCTTTGTAAATTTCAACCGTCTGTCTATAACGGTTTAACAGCTTGGCCACATACATCAATTTACATTAACTATTGGAACAGCCTTTAATTTCCAGTTTCAAATTTTATACTTGTTGTTATAGAGCTTTCCACAAGCTCGCAAGACGCAATAACTTGTCCTTAATTCTTGTACCAGGTACATTGAGAAACTTTTTTATAAAGTTTTGCAATGTGTTCTTTTAATGCTTTTGATCTTTCTGTCACATGAACTAATAACACTCTGTTCGTCTGCACCTCTGTGTTAGTGTTGAAATTATGCTTGCCAAGACAAAAAAAAAAAGATAAATATGTCAATCGGTCAGATATAGTGTCGAAAGATGTGGTATTGGAAATCAGAATGATCGGTCCATGTTTTTTAAAGCAGTAGGCAAGACAGCACGCCTACCTCTAATTTGGTCATGTCATTTGGTACAATAAGATAACTCCAATCAAAAAAATAAATATATTGGGCGAGAGAGAATTCAAAATAAGAAAAAAAATCAAGTGAAAAAATTGGCGCTCGCCCATATTTTAAAAGTATTATTTAAAAGCTTTTGAAGAGAACTTTAAGGAAATAACAATTTTTTTTAATGATAAACCCATTATGATCCGATGTAATTTTCATGTAAAATTATATAAATATATGCCGTACCAATTTAATTCTGTCACCCCAATATTAGCTTTTTTGATTGGAGTTACTTCACTATAGTAGATTTACATAGAGGGTGAAGGGTATATAAGATTCGTCATAGCCGAATATAGTACTCTTACTTGTTTCAACCGTCGTTTGTATTCTTGCAAGTAATTGTGTTTATGATAAAAAAATTATTAAAAAAGGTAAGTAAAATTGGTGAGCTTTTCACCACTTACTTTTTATTTACCACTGAATTATATTACCTTTGAAACAGGATCTTTCCATTTATTAATCATAAACAACAACTCTAAGCAAAACTTACAATTTTCGAAAAAAAAGCTTTTTTTGAACAGAAAAACATTTTTGGAGGTTTTTTAAATTATAAAGTTAAGTTTTTTTATTTTAGTTTAAATGTTTATTATTAACTTTAAACATAACACACTCATTGGAAACTGTTGTATTATAAAGTGGATTATTGATTGTATCGCTAATATTATCCACATCTAAGTCAAGTACTGTACAAGAAGGATAACATGGTGTACATTCCCTCCTACCCTCAATGCAACTATTAATCAACAAATCGGCCACAGCAATTGAAGAAATTGTTGTTTTTATAACCGTATGACTGCAGTCCACAGCTGACTTAACGTATGCCTTTGCGGAACATTCGGCTTCGTCCATGTCATTCTTAAACCTCTTTTGAGTGTTATAAGCCAAAGAATTCATTTTTAAAGTCTAAAGGACAAAAGAAAAAAGAATTAAGTTAAGCAACAAACATTATTAGCATAATAAATACTCACCGCATCCCCAACGCATTTGGTATTGTTTGCTAATTTGGGACATTTATTAACCTCACTTACATACTCGTCAAAATAGCGTTGAAATAAAGCTCTAGTGCCACTGGATTTTCTCAAAGATAATTCGATTCCATAAGATTCTTGGCGAGTACATATAGTGATATTTTCTTTTGCTTGCTTTACAGTAGGAATTAAGAGACGATATTGTTCAACGCATTGTTTGCTCAAATCGCTAAGAACTACCAAAGGATTTATACGCGCTTCCATTTCTAATATGCTATCAGTAACCATATCTATTTCAAAGGTTGTTATCTCTACTCTTCCCAAATATTCTTGCTTAAAATTTGCGATGGTTGTGTCAAAATGTTTTAAAATTTCTAAATATTGCTGTTGGTTAAATTTAACATACTCCCTGATGTTGGCCTCTAAATTATTAGGAAAACTAATGGAGCGCACAGTTTCAAACTGCAAGAAATTTTGAATAGGAATTAAACAAAGATTAAAATTAATTTAAAAAAAATAATTTTTTTTTTCTGATAATTCCTTTAAAAGGAATCTCTAGTTGCTCTTTTACACTTGTGCAGGAATTTTACTTACATCTCCTCTTGCTACAGCAAAAACTGTGCACAATAATAAAATTATCTTGTTCATCTTAAAATCAGTTCGCGATCTCTTTTCAGTTGCCCAAAAACTACTAAAGATCTTTTAGATTTCGGTCTATTTATATCAAAATTCTATGAAAAATTTGTAATACGAATTCTGCTACTACGCTCTTATCATTTCAAAATAATAGTTTTATATAAAGAAAATAAACTAAAATAAGATAACTTTTATGTAATAAAATGTTTTCCCTTCTTGTAGATAAATTCCCAAGTGCTTAAATTTAAAATCTTAGTTATTTTGATGTTAATTTTAATAACAATTATTTTTGTTGTTAATTTTTAAATATTGCGTTATCAGTTGTTTTTAAGTTTTGGGGTTGTTGTTTAATTCCACTTAGAGTATAAATCAAATTATGTTTTTAAATGGGATAGGTGTGAAACCATAAGTAATAATATAAATACAGTGAAAACTCTACTTGCGGACACCTCCCGCAAACGGACACCTCTACGGAGCGGACAATTTCTTCAGTCCCTTCGATGTCCGAGTATGCATCAAATTTGTTTTACTTACATATCAATACATAATAGAATATTTAATAGAAGTGAATGCCGACCATTTTTAATCAACTCTCCCGTAGACGGACACCTCTCCACAACGGAAAAATCTGCTCTGACGGTCGGTGTCCGCCCACGGGAGCTTTCACTGTATATTTATATAATAATCAGCATTGCCGCTTTGGTCCAATCGGACCAAACTTGGTAGTTTTTCGTTTTTAAAAAACAGTTTGGTAGTTTGGTTGGTTTGTTGCATTTTTTTTAAATTTTTGGTAGGTTTTCCTCCTGTAGCAATTTTTTAGCAACAGTAAATTTTTTACCTTAAAATTTCAGAACATAAAATAAAAAGAAATGTAACTTTGAATTAAATAAACAATAACTTTGAAAAGTGTTATCACTGTTTTCAAAAACTGTTTTAGGTGTAATAAAAACATCTCTGCTTTTTTGCATAAAGATGATTAAAGCTATAGCCATCTCTGGTTTAAGAAACGCGAACAATATTATGAAATTGAAGTTAACAATATTTTTGAGTGAAGGCTTATTTACAAGTGTTTGTATTAAAAAAATTAACAGGCAAAATGGAAAAGTAAGTAAACTTTTTTAATTGTATATATGTACCTATTAATTACATAAATATTTATTAATATTGCATCTAAAGAAACAGTAAAAAAAAATTTTAGAACCGAATGGTTGAGCGAATTTGATTGGCTCCAGGAAAGGGATGGGTGTTCATTCTGCATAGTAGCTCTAAAACTATTTTAAATCATAACATCCATCTTAAAAATCACCAAAAGACAAATTTCCACCTCAAGAGTTACGGAAAAAAAACCAAGTGAGTATAACAGAGTTTATGTGCAAGAAACCCCTTTTTAAAATTTTTGGTAGGCTGTAAACGATTTTGGTAGGATTTTTGAAAATTATTGGTAGGCAGTCAATTTCTTGTGTGGCAACGCTGATAATAATATCAGATCCTGAGACAAAACCAAGAACAAAAAACCAACCAACTGACTGATGGGATTACTTCAACGTACTACAAAAAAAAGTATAATAAAAATAATGTAGGTCTTGTTGTTTAAATTATATTTACCTTTTACTTAACTAAACTTTTTTAAATTAAGTTTTTAATACAACACTACAACGATATTTTTTCAGAACCCCACATTAAAGGACGCTCTACATTTAGTAGAATAATAGTTAAATTTCACCGAATTTTTAAATATATATTTTTTTTATGGAAATATATAAAGCAGATCTATATATAAAGCAGAAACCTCTGCGGATTTTAGTAATAACCTTATTTATATTTATATAAAAAAATAATTATTGCAAAAGAATGAATTTAAGAATTGGTAATTAATTGTAAAAAGACACCAACAGAAGGCACCTGCTTCATTTAAAACTTCTTCAGCATTATAAGTTTAAATGGAACATTATAGTTATTTACTCCTAATAATGAATTTAAGCCTAACTAAAAAATTATAATTCATTAATTACAAAAAACTGTTTTTCAACTATTAAAAATTTTGTTTATTTTAAGATTGACGCTCAAGGAAATTTTTAATAGAATCGATTATTTATTTAATTAGATAAATTTAAATTTGTTATTTATTTTTAATGAATCCATTTAATAGTACAATTTTTTTCTTATTTGTAACAATAGTTACGATAAATTACAATTAAAAAATAATATTAATATTCAGGGGCATTTAGACTTTAAGGAAAACACTTAAATTGATATATTTTACTGAAATTCGTACATAATGTTCTTTGTTAGCAAACACATCACGTTTAGCTCAATCCTTTGACTTTTAAGTGTAGGTAACTTAACCCTAAATTTTGATATTAAAAAGGCAAACTTGTTGCTTGAAACCAAGTCAAGCTTGGCTGACAGAAGTGAAAAAATTGATGTGTGTAGAATTATTATGATCAACACATATCCACATGGTATTAGGGGTTGTCCAAACAACTGAACCATATGCGAGTGTGAATCTAAGCTAGAATGTATGCCATGATATAAAAATAGAAGGTAGTTCCACTTGATCATTTATTCGCATTAATAACATTGTAATGTTTGCGGGAATTATGAAAATTTGTCCTACCATATAAATTTCTAAAATCCTGTATTTCTGTTTTGTTTTCTTTTCTTCTATTTGTATAACATTTTAAAAGAAGAAAGGAAATAAAAATATACATCAGTAGCTTAAAGAACGACAAGAAATAGAATATAAAGGTCTTGAAATAGAATATAAAGGTCTTGAAAACTGTTCGGGAAATATTATTTAAAAAAAATGGGGCTCAATGAATTTGGTTTTCAAACCTTTGAGTGTGGTCTTATAAGTAAAATAAGTAATTTATGGAAAAAATAAAAAAACTAAATTTAAATGAATGGAAATGATTTATATTTTGGTCCCAACTGTATGCAACATTTTTTGTGCAATTCAAATGCAATGTTAGATAGTATTATTAAAAAAAGTTTATTATAAAGTTATAAATATTTGTGGTAAACCACATTTGATTTTTTTTTTCATGTTAGTTACAAATATTGTATTATATATTTCCACAATATAACAAATATTTTATTTATATCTGTAATAACGCAAACTTTGTTGTTTACAAAAAAATTCGAAAAATTTTGGAAATCGCCAAAATTTATTGAAATGGAACTACTGTTTATGGTTATATCATGATCGATATTAACTCTTGATTAGATGATTAGAGCCACTTAAATTTCGTGTATAAGAATTCAGTAATTAGGTAGTAGTAGTCTGTCAAAAATAAGACCAGATTTTCGTCATGAGTTTTTAATTTTTATAAATGCCAGTAGTCTCAATTACGTTTAGGCTTATGAGAGAATATCATTTTTAAAACTTTTTTTACCCTTAACCACATGAAGTGGAAAAAGGGTATATATAAGTTTGTCATTCTGTATGTAATTATGTATATATTCTGACTTCTTATTCATAGAAAGTCGATTGTGCGATGTCCTTCTGTCCGTCCGTGTTAGCGTTTTACAATAAAAATATACCTGTCAATCGGTCAGATATGGTGTCGTAAGAGGTGCTATTGGAAATCTGCACAATCGGTACATGTCCTTCGAGGCAGCAGGCAAAACACCACGCCTACCTCTACTTTTTCTTGTCATTTGGTACAATAAAGGGACTCTAATAAAAAAAATAAATTTTTGAGGAGATACAGAGTTAAAAAATGAGAAAAAACATCAAGTGCAAAAATAGACGCTCCCTCAAATTTTTAAAATATCAATATGGGTATCATTTTAATGCTTTTGAAGAGATCTATAACGAAATACTTAAATTTTTTAAAATGTTTAACCTACTAAGAGCCTTAATTTTTTCTTCTTTTTTCGCATTTTTTTAACTCTCTGTCAGCCCAATATATGCTTTTTTGATTAGAGTTACTTCACTAAACTAAATTTACATGTATGGCGGAGGGTATATAAGATTCGGCATAGCCGAATATAGCACTCTTACTTGTTTAAACTAGAGGTGAAACCTTTCTTTCAATGTTTGTTTTGCATTTGATTATACGAGTTGGAGTAGCAGGGTGTTTTAGTTTTTCCTTTAAAATAACATAACAAAATAAAAAAATAAGTATAAATAAAAGATAAATATAATCTTTTTTATTTCACTTTTTATTTTAGAAATTGGAAGAAATCGTGTCTGTCAGTCCCATTTAGATTAAACAAAGTAAAAATATTTATGTGGTTTTCTTAGAAAGTGCTTTTTGTATATATTTATCTTTTTATTTTATTTACGGTAAAAATAAAACTACTTTGTGCGTAAAAAGGGGCAATAAAATCTCTAAGTTTACAGCAACTGATATTTAGATACAAGGTTGGAACCTAAAACATTTTAAATTCCTAGAAGTATTTTTTACTATCACTGCTGTTGTAACCTTGTCCGTAGTAATAGTCTGATCCGCTGGATATACTTCGGATGGACCGGCAATACTAAAGGACTGCAACTTATTTGATTATTTTCATCCTGATTAAGCAAACTTTAACTTTTTTAACTTATTTCGATTATATATACAGATAATAATAATAATATACAGATATACAAATAAATTAAGTGTTTATTCAAGAAAGAATCCAAAATATTTCATATAAAAAATTTAGTTTTTTTTTTTTAGCAAACGAACTTTATATGAAGTTTCTATTGTTTCTATTGTTTTAAATCTTATCAAATCTCATCCATGGGATTTAAATTATCGAGTCGTTTTGTAGTTAGAGTTTCATAAAAATATTTGTTGCATAGTGTAATCCATTGGGTTCGAAAACATCTACAAATCAAAATATGAAATACAATCGAAACACTACAAAAAAAATAATAATGAAATTTTTGTATTATTTTTCCGCTGGTATTTAATCATTTTACTTTACTAATTTCGCTCACAACCTTAAATTAAGTTTGAGACTTTTGCAGCCTTTGGCGCATATAAGTGACTTTCTTAATTTGCTTTTTACATTTTGTTTTACATTTCCTCAATTTATGGAGTAATCACAACTGGGACAACCGACAAATTTCGCACAGCGCTGCGAAAAACGTCATTCAACCATCGTTGCTTAAACTCGTCGACTCAAACTCAACTAGGACGACAAAATTATTTACATATAAGTTAACTTTAAAATATATTTTTGTTTCCATATGTCACTTGCTTGACCATGTATTTGAAAAAGGAAAATAATTTTGATATGGTTTTTATAAATGAATTAATATTTTTTTCAGTTTTTGTACAGCCAGTAGAAAAATGTAGAATTATGATATTAGAGTATAGTTCTTAAGAGATTTCATGCACACATTTAAGCGTTTAGAAACAAAAGTTAACAACACTTATCAGTAGTAATAATAAATGATGAGTTGTTTAAAAAAAGTATAGCACTTTTTTGTGCAAAATACTATTTGAAAAAGGACAAATATTTTATTTATGCTCTGCTGTTTCTTTAGAGCAGAATACAAAAAATTCACAAAGTGTTTAAAAAATGCAATGCCATTAATTATCAAAACGTAGGGCATTTCATTCGAATGTAATCAAGTATTGGCATATGTTGAGAGTCATTGATTTTAAATTGCTCTATTCTTTAATTTTTTATATAAACTATTAAGGCAGTTTTCAAAATAAAAATAAAATGTTATAATCACAATATATTATTGTGAAAATTAAATTATATTTGTGTTAATCTTAACTTTTTTCACGCTTAACAATTTCTGGTATTGTAATCAAAATTTGGCCAAGTTTATTATTGAACACGTTTTTCTTTGTTCATTTTAAGTACGCAATCATGTTTTGAATATATGTATGTCTATTTTTTGGATGTGCAGTGGTAGCAATTTATGTGGTCATTTACATCTTAAACACTGAACCGATTAAATGAGATAAAGACGGTGCAGTAAACAACAACGTCAATATCTACAAATAATAGAATGAACTAGATCGGTTGACAAACAAAAGAGAAAATGGAATTCGAAGTTTTGTGATTGCCTATTTATATATACATTATAAAGCAATTACAATTAACGACAGTAAAATTTCTTTTCAGGATGCTCTCGTTAAGAAAATGACATATGAATAGAAGTTTTAAAAACGGGTTATTGATGCGAACAAGAAAAAGCTTCGTAGATAATAACAACACATTATGACACCAGTAAAGAATCTATGAACAAAATAAGGCAACCGCAGTCATTATGTGTTACATCGTTTTCGAGAAAAATTTCTTTTTCGGAGGCGGGTACATAATGACGTTGTCGAAAATATAACAATATTGCCCATGAAAGTATAAATCCAGAGAGAGAAAATGAGCCAAACGTGGTAAAACCCTTTCGAGTTATTTCCTAGAATAGTGTATTCTTTATCTATACGGGAATCAAAAATATTGTTGCTGTTTTTTTTTCTCATTGAAACTATAGTTCTTTCGCCGAAACTAATACATTATGATAGGAAAATATTCCTAAATCTAAATGAAATTTAACAAAAAGTTATAAAAAGGAAATAAAAATTTTATTTTTTGTAATTTCTTAGGCGAGACAAATGTATCCCTAAATGATCAAAGCGATGCGCATTTAACTGTCTTCAATTCAATTAGTGTTTGTTGTTAATAATTTATTTATTATGGATTATATAATACAATGAATGAAATTATATAAATTAAAAGTACGAGTGCGAGCAACTAGGCGTTCGACTCTGGATTTAATGATTGAGTTTTTAAACTACATGTAAATATTTTACTAATTTCATATTATATTTAGAAGTTTACATTGCTTTAAAAAGGTAATAATTTTGTGAACATGTTCATATGATGATACTCTGAGTAGCAAAGTGGGTGTAATGGATCCAAAAATTGCTAATCTTTCCATGGTAAACAGTTGGCATCTGTCCAGGATATGATTTACAGATTGTAAGGTATTACATGAGCTGCATATTGGTTTGTTTTCCTTTGATAATATATATTGGTGTGTAGTTATGGTATGCCCAAGTCTCAGTCTGGAAAAAAGTTTTGCTTCATTGCAGGAAGCTGTTGATGGGTAGATAGTTCGCTCCCCCTTGGGGTTGAATGCCTTATAGCCGTGATTGTATATTTCCCAATCATTACGTTTAATTGAATGTAGAAGTTTTGATATTTGAGATTGGATGTCTTTAGTCTCCTGTGTATGGAACAGCAGTAACGGCGATCGCTGAGCATCACCTGCAACTCTATCTGCTGTTTCATTCCCTCTTATGCCCGCGTGGCCAGGCACCCACATTAGACGGCGATTTTATTAAATAATTACGAATATCGGATATTAGATAATCTGAGTTCCTTGTATGTGAAATAGCAGATAATGTAGCTTGACTATACGAGAAAATTATGAATTTTCCCTTAAGTTTAAGAGAATGTTCAACAGCTAATTTAATTGCAAAAGCTTCCGCTGAAAAATGTTGCAATGTTTTTCTAGGAGTCCATTGTAAATTGTGAAGAAAACGTTCCAATCGGCGAGGGAATGTCGGATTGCCGTAAAAGCTTTACAATATATATCAGGTGGTGTAGTTTGCTTTTGAAATTGGAGAAGATCAAGTATAAAAGACGAAGATTTTAGATGCCACCAAGGCTCGTATTTAAGGTTAGTTAGTTTGAACGTTAGAGATGGAAATAAGTCTTTTGCATAATTTTAATGTTTAATATTTAAGAGCATTTTTTAAATTTGTATTATTGGAATTGAACATTCTTGGAATAAGGTTCAAATCACTGGCGTAACTAAAGTCGGCAATTGAAGGGAATCCAGCTTCCGTTAACATATTTTTTGTATTGGTTGTAGAAAAAGCTCCGAGGACGTAACGAATGGCTGAGTAATAGGGAGAGTTTAAATACTTTAAATATGATTTAGGACACTGACTGTAAATTTGCAGACCGTAACCAACTTTCGACAAAATCAGCGCTTTGGTAACATTTAACAGTGTATCGGAATGTATAGCACATTTTTTTGAAGAAAGATATTTTATTATGTTAAGACGTTTAGTAAGATCTTTTCTTAGTTGGAGACAATGCTGTTTAAAATTGAATTTGTCATCAAAAATAATTCCTAAAATTTTTAGTTCTGAGACGTTTATAACTGTGATGTTATTGTAGTTGAGAGTTGGTGGATTGCAATTATGTTTTTTACATATATGTAGGATCTTGCATTTATCTAATTATAGCATGGCTCCTGATGATTTAGACCATTCGTATATATCTCTGAGGAGGTTTGAGAATGCAGTGTGTACTCTTGAGGACGTATTATCGCATCATCTGCATACAGAGAGTGATCAAGAATTTTGTAACTGTTTGCAATTATACTAATATCGTTAAATGCTATTAAAAATAAGATGACTGAAAGAGGTGAACCCTATGGGATGCCATTGTAGAGACAGAAGTTGTCGGAAAGATTATTGTTGATGCGTACTCTTATTTTGCGGTTTATCAAAAATGCTTTTATAATATTATAGATTTTGCTTCCAACTTTCCAATTAATTAATGTCTGCAACACAATATGAATTCCAATCCGGTCAAATGCACGTTCGAAATCTGTTGACATAATTGATATATGATTTTTGTGTGAGAGGGCTTGAGTAAGGTGTCTAAAATGCCCTGTTTAGCTTTAAAGGCGGCCTGCTTAGTATTTATTAAGTTGTTTCTATGGGCATACCACATTAGTCTCATTCCAATAATTTTTTCAAATACTTGTCGTACACAAGGAAGTAATGATATGGGTCTGTAGCTGCTCAAGTTTTCCACTGGCTTGTTTGGTTTTTGTAGGGGTAAAATAGTAGCGATGCGTCAGTTTTGGGGATAAATACCGGTATCCAGAATGTTGTTGAAAAGAGCTAAAATTCTTACTTTAACATACATTGGCAAATTTTTTAATAAGAGGTATGATATCCTATCATATCCTGGTGTTTTTCCTTTAGCATAAGCTAACACGTTTGACAATTCAATTAGGTTTTAGGATTTATTCCACCATGGGTTAGATCTTTTATATAAGAGTGTTTTTTTTTTTGTGGAATCGAAGTACTGGCAGCAAAGTGGATAATTTTGATTATTTTGGTTGCTTCAGAATTATTATTTTGAGAGGAACTGCATTTATTATTTTGTTTAATACAGTTTAATTGAAATTTCTTCCAGTTAGCAGCGTCAAATTTGTATTTTGGTAGAGGTTTATAATTATTTTGATTTGAACCACTGCCTATCTTTATGAGAATAGCGAAGTGGTCACTTCCATATATTGAAGAGGTAACGTTCCATGAAACGAATGGGACTAGCTGTGTATTAAATTTGGATGAGTCAACGTTTGTAAGAGAGTTATGGGTTGATAAATGTGTGCTGATACCAACATTAAGAACTATCAGATTTTCGTTGTGGATTAGATTTTCTATAATTTTGTCCCTTTCATTAGTTGTGTGGGAAACCCATAGGCCACTCCAAGCATTAAAGTCACCTACTATTATATAAGATTGGTGGTTGCTGTTTGATATGTCTTTTAAATCTGACAGTGTGAATGTCTTGTTTAGTGAAGGGGAAAGGGGAAATTGCTATTTTTGTGTTGCGGAAGATTATTTTGTGTGGCAAATGTTTTTTAACTAAGAAACCAATACCTTGTTTTGCATAAGTGTTGTTAGGTAAGTTATAAAAATAACCCTCGTATTGTTTATGCTTGAAAATGTTTTTTCTACTGTATGGTATATGTATCTCTTGGATTGCAATAACGTCAGGATTTTTATCATATATGAGAAGAGACAATTCGGCGAAGTTGTTATTGTATCGATTCATATTCCACTGTATTACATTGATCATTTGTTTATAAAATAATTGTTAAGAGTTTGGCGGACAGAAGAGATTTTACTCTTCATCACTAATTATTGCTTCATAATTAGTATTGTCTTTCAGCTTCGTATCAATTACCGTTTCGTTGCTCTTATTTGTTGTTGTTCTTATTTCATTCAAAATGTTGTAGGTGCTTAAGTTCGGACTATTAGATTGTTTTGTTGTGGTGAGAGTTTCTTGTTTTTCAATAGGGGGAGATGTAACAGATTTTGAAGTTGATGATATATTTTGAGGGTTTTGTAAATTATTTTCTGTTTAACTTGTTAATTCTATTTCTTTTCCGTTTTCGATTATTTGTTGTTTAGTGTTAGAGTTTTGTGAGGCAACAGCCGAGTATGTTGTATTTGGAGAAATTTTTGATATATTTTTTCTTATGATTTGCCAAGCTTCTTTAATTGTGCATTTGTTTTTAATTTATATTTTTAAGTTATTTTTGTTGTGTGAACTTAGTCCATGTATTTGATGAGGATGGATGTTCACCAAGACAATTTACACATTCTATGCGTGTGCATTGGTTTGGGATGTGGGGAGGAAGATTACATTGTGGACAAGTTGAAAGATTTTTGCAATGATTTTTTGTGTGGCCAAGTTTTTGACAAGTTTTACAACGCATAGGGTTTGGGAAATATTCACGGAAATTTACCAAATTCCATGAGATTTTTAATTTTGTTGGTATGTTGTAAAGGTCGAATGTAGTTAATAAAATTCCAGTGTTTTTTTTGATATTACCTTCCATTTTTTTAATTTGTAGACATCTACATCGCCCTGATCGGTGAGTTCTTTTATTATTTCTTCCTCAGGGATATCGTTCAGATATAGAAAAACACGGTTCCTTTTGTGTGGTTTAATTCTTTATGTAGTCTACATTTTATAAGGCAGAGTCCAACTAATTCTTTTGAATTTATAAATTTATCTGCAACTTGTTGGCTGTTGACAAGAATGAGGAGGCTGCCATCACGCAATTGCGATAAGGATGTGATATCTTTACTAAAAAAAAACCAAATATGGGCGAGCACCAATTATTTTCATTTGATGTTTTTTAATAACTTTTAGTTTTGATTGGAGTTACTTTATTGTTCCAAACGACATGATAATATTAAAGATAGGCGTGGTGTTTTACCTGCTGTCTCGAAGGACGAGGACTGATTATGCTGATTTCTAACAGCACCTTTTTCGACACTATATCTGACCGATTGACATATTTATTGTTTTTGTGAAATAAAGTTTGCCGAGGCACTAACGGACCGACATCCGGACATCGCTGAATCGACTTCGCTATGCATAAGAAGTCAGGGGGGGAAATTACGGCACTTGATATCGATCGAAACTTCAATAGAATTTAAATGTCAATTTCTAATGCGGTAATTTGCCCCCATAGTATATTTGTTGTATGCGGTCGGAAATGGATATTGTAGAAATTACAAACGGAGTGACAAACTTAAATATAACCTTTTTCGACTTTTTGTGGTGAAGGGTATAAAAATAGATTTATTCATTTCCAAAATAAGGCTGCATTTCAAATTTAATTTTATTTTATATCTGTGTGCATTTATGTACTTTTTTAAATCATTGCTCATGAGGGGCTTATTTATTTTAATTGTAACCTTGTTTTATTTTTAATAAAAAAAAATATTACAAAACGGATAAATTTCATATATTAAATATCAAAATTCTGTTTACATTTTGTTGTTGGGTCATATTGACCCAAAGGATCATAGGAAGGGCACATATCCAAGGGATGCAGTAGGGTTAAAATCAGTTCACGATCTATTTTCTGTTGCCCAAAAACTACTAAAGGTCTTAAAGATTGTGGTCTATTAATATTAAAATTTTTGAATGTTTTATCTTAGAAAAATTTTTAATACGAATTCTGCTATATTGCTCTCTTATCATTTTAGAATAGTAGTTTTTTATAAACAAAAATAAGATTACTTTAATGTAATAAAATGTTTTTGCTTGTTTAAAATCTAAGTTATTTTGATGTCAATTTTATTGACCCTAATTTTTGTTGTTAATTTTTAAATACTGCGTTATCAGTTGTTTTTAAGTTTTGTTGTTGTTGTTTAATTCCGTTTACAGTTTAAATGAAATTATGTTCTTAAATGAGATAAATGCGAGACAGTAAGGTAAAACATAAATATAATATAATATAAAATAATATCAGATCCACTTAAAAACCTTAAGACAAAAACAAGAACAAAACTCCATCCATATACGAGCGCTGCTATATATATTTCTGGCCTGGCAACACTGAGTGCTGCCAAGTGCAATCTGACATTTCCATTGGAAGGTGTGTCATTTTTAAGCATAATCGTACTAAAAAAGTTTTGACGTACGACCATTATTTGTGTTGTTTACAGTGAGTTGAAAAAATTAATATAGAAAAAAATGGAATTAATTCGTGAACATTTTCGTGCCATCATTTTTCACAACTTTCGACGTGGATTATCACGACAAGAGTGCATTGATGAACTTAAATCTTTGTATGGCGATGAAGCACCATCCTATAGCACTGTGAAAAAATGGTATAATGAATTTAATCGTGGCCGAAGCTCGTTCAAAGACCAAATCCGTGAAGGTCGTCCAAAAACGGCTATTGTGCCAGAGAACATTGATGCCGTGCGTGAACTCATAATGCAAGATCGACATGCGACATACCGAGAGATAGAGACATCCTTGGACATTTCTTCCACCAGCATACATTCGATACTGCATGAACACCTGGCCGTAAAAAAGGTTTGTTCTCGTTGGATCCCGCACAATTTAAAAGTCGCTCAAAAAAAGGCTCGTGTATATTGGTGCAAAGAAATGTTGCAAAAATACGATTGCGGTGATTCAAAAGACGTTTATAAGAACGTCACAGGTGACGAATCATGGATCTATGCGTATGAGCCCGAAACGAAACAACAATCGACCTTGTGGGTCTTCAAAGACGAGCAAAATCCAACGAAAGTTGTTCGTGGAAGAAGCACTTTGAAGCAAATGGTCGCCTGTTTCTTCGGCAAAACTGGTCATGTGGCGACTGTTCCGCTTAAGCAACGTAGGACGGTCACTTCTGAGTGGTACACTACAATATGTTTGCCTGAAGTCATCGGAGAAAATCGAAAAACCAACAAGAGAAGACGAATCATTGTTCACCATGACAATGCGGGCTTTCACACATCGGCTCAAACCAGAGCGTTTTTGACCGGCCAAAACTTCGAATTAATGAGCCATCCGCCGTACAGCCCTGACTTGGCACCTAATGATTTCTTCTTGTTTCCGCACATCAAGAAAAAAAGGCGTGGTCAACGAGTTTCGTCGCCAGAAGAAGCTGTTGAAGTGTTCAAAAACCATGTTTTAGAGGTGTCTCAATCGGAGTGGAGAAAGTGCTTCGACAACTGGTTTGAGCGCATGCAAAAGTGTATAAATCATGCTGGAGAATACTTTGAAAAACAATAAAACCATTTTTGATTATAAATATTCGCATTTTCACTATTAGGCCAGAAATATATAGAGCAGCCCTCGTACCTATTTCAATTAGTAATAACGGATTTTTTTTTCAGAAAATTGAAAGAAACTCTAAATTTAGTAGAATAAAATAATTTATGTTTTTTATGAAAATAAATAATTATTATTTCTAAACCCTTCACCACAAAAAGTGGAAAAGGGTACAACTAAGTTTGTCATTCCGTTTGTAATTTCTGCAATATCCATTTCCTACCCGATGAAGTAAATATGTTCCGAGTTCTTATTTTAACGAAGTCGATTAAGCGATGAAGTGTGCCGAGGCACTAGATCATCTCAAGAAAATTTAAATACAATTATCAATCAGACATAATGTCGAAAGAGGTGCTATTGGAAATCAGGATGATCGCTTCATGTCCTTCGAGGCAGCGGAAAAAACACCACGCCTACTTCTAATTTGTTCATATCATTTGGAACAATGAAGTAACTGCAATAAAAAAAAACGAATAAATGGGGCAATAGGGAATAAAAAATAAGAAAAAAACATCACGTGAAAAAATTTGAAGTTTTCAAAATTTTTCAAATATCAATATCGGTAAAGCTTTCGATGAGATTTTTAAGGAAATACTAAAATTTTTTAAAAACGCTTAACCCATTAAGAGCTGATTTTTAGGTAAAATTATATATAGTAATTATTTTTTATTTCTCTGTCAGCCCAATATTTGTTTTTTTGATAGGACTTACTTCACTAACTAGATCGATAGATGGTCAAGCCCAAACTATTTGAAAGATTGAGAAAGGGTATTTTTTTATTTAAAAAAAAATCCTTAAGCGTAAAAAGCAAGCACCTTAATTAATTGACTCAGACTTAAATAAAAGCAAATAAGCCTGAAAGTAATTGATAAAAAATGTTTAATATACTAATTGTTAGTCAGTAAAAACCTATCATATAAAATATCCAATACATTAACAGATTAAAGTGTTATTCTGCAGACGATCTAAGAAATCAATCCATCCAAACACAATCTTGCATTGAAAATATCTGCTGAACAAGATACATCGCTTATTTATGGAGTTTTCAAGAGTAAATAAATTGGTTCTGAATCCAACTAAAATAAGACATGGTCTTCTCATTCTCAGCCGTATTGAACTGTCAAGGAATGCACTTAATTTACGGATGGGAAAGATATTGTCTCTGCAGATGTATTTAACATGGCAAAATCATATGAAATATGGCTGTCCTAAAATCTCTAAGCACGAGGTATTTTATTTAACTTAAACATTAACTTTATCAAAATACAACATTTCTAATTTTTTAATCTCTTATTTATTTATTTATTTATTAATCCATAGTAACATAAAAGCCTTCTAAGGCCAATTAAACTATATTACAAAGTAAAATCCCTGAATATAAGATACTTATAAACTAGAATTGAAATTAAAATCATTTTCTAGTCTCATTGGTTCCCAACCAAAAATGAATTAAGAAAAGAAAATAATTTTATATACATATTTTCACTTAAATGAGAAATATGTGTATATATGTAACGCAAAGTCAACTGCAGTTATCCCAATATAATGCAAGTGGTGTAAAAGCAAGGAATAAAACGTGATGAGGCGATTAAAAATTAATCCAAACCGGCAAAAAATTAAAATCATAATAGAAATCCTAGCTACAAAGTAGAAAAAAATAAATACAGTTTAAGACGAAACGCATTATTAGATTGAGAAAAGACTCGAAGTTCTATGGGTAAATAATTCCAACGACGTGCAACTCTTACCAGAAAAGATTATTCAAACAACGAATTATTAATTCTAGGAATCAAAATCTAAGGGTTTCTCATTGAATGAGAAAAACGAAATTTAGAATAAAGTTGTGCAGGGACTCCTCTTTTAAGAACCCTATAGAAAAGCAACAAATTACGCAAGGTAATAAAGTTAAGAAAAGAATAGCCTAGAAAACGCTTTACAAACTCAGAAGTATGGTCCCGTCTCCGAACCCCATAAACATATCTTACAATCATATTCATAATACGTCTTAATCTGGCAATAACATAACCCATAGAGCCAGAAAAAATTTCAATACCATACAAAATTTGAGGCATTAATACTGCATCTGCCAAGCGAATGTTAATGCGAAGTGGTAAAAATATATTCATGGAATATAGTCTACGTAATAGTACAGAAACTTTTCCACTAATATAATCAATGTGGCTATCAAAACACAACCACCTATCCAAAAAAATGCCTAGTTATTTCAACCTATTAACAAATTCTACATTAGTTCCACCTACAGAAATATTAATGCAATGTTGAAGCTGGTCACTCATTCCAAAACTAAGCGCCTTAGTTTTTGAAAAATTGATAGTTAAATAGTTTTTAGAAGACCAATTAAGAAACCGCTGAAGGATATCATTTATATCAAACTGGAATGTATAGTCATCTGATTTACCAAAGAATTTTTATTTGGATTAAACATTGCAAACTATCTAAAATAAATCATGAAGGCCGTACTGAATGTTCCCAAGTGATAACCTACTTTATCGCTTTATAAAGGTATTGTTCATAAATGTACATAGTTCTTGCATAAAAAAACCGCATCAACTATAGAGGCATACTTTTATTTCGAAATTCAAATTCTAAACTTGCTGCTGTAGTAGACTAAGGCAAAGGTCTGTCTATAACGGTTCAACAGTTTAGCATCAACTATTGGGACAGCCTTTAATTTCCAGTTCTAAATTTTTTACTTGTTATAGCGTCTAAATAACTTTCCAAAAGCTCGCACGTAGCTCAGTTCCAAAGAGTAAAGACTAGAATCTCCTCAATAACTTGCCCTTAACTTTTGCAATTCTAAAACATTAAGTGGCTGCACACTTGCGTAAAAAATTGTTGTCTTTTATTCTGCTATAATAATTGGCAACATTGCGAACCAGATACATTTAGAAACTTTTTCTATAAAATTTTGCTATGTGTTCTTTCAATGCTTTTGATCTTACTGGCATATGAACCAATAACACTCTGTCCGTCGGTGTTAGTATTGAAATCAAATATTTAAGTTTTTAAAAATGATTAATGATTTGATGTAATTTTCATGTAAAATTATATACATATACGCAGTACCAATTTAATTCTGTCACCCCAATATTTGCTTTTTTGATTGGAGTTACGTTACTAAACTAGATTTACATAGAGGGTGAAGGGTATATAAGATTCGTCATAGCCGAATATAGTACTCTTACTTGTTTAAACCATCGTTTGTATTCTTGCAAGTAATTGTGTTTATGATAAAAAAATTATTAAAAAAGGTAAGTAAAATTGGTGAGCTTTTCACCACTTTCTTTTTATTTACCACTGAATTATATTACCTTTGAAACAGGATCTTTCCATTTATTAAGCTTAAACAACAACTCTAAGCAAAACTTACAATTTTCGAAAAAAAAGCTTTTTTTGAACAGAAAAACATTTTTGGAGGTTTTTTAAATTATAAAGTTAAGTTTTTTTATTTTAGTTTAAATGTTTATTATTAACTTTAAACATAACACACTCATTGGAAACTGTTGTATTATAAAGTGGATTATTGATTGTTTCGCTAATATTATCCACATCTAAGTCAAGTACTGTACAAGAAGGATAACATGGTGTGCATTCCTTCTTACCCTCAATGCAATTATTAATCATTAAATCGGCCACAGCAATTGAAGAAATTGTTGTTTTTATAACAAAATGACTGCAGTCCACAGCTGACTTCACATATGCCTTTGCGGAACATTCGGCTTCATCCATGTCGTTCTTAAACCTCTTTTGAGTTTTATAAGCCAAAGAATTCATTTTTAATGTCTAAAGGATACAAACAAAGAATTAAGTTAAACAACAAACATTATCAGCATAAAAAATACTCACTGCATCCCCAACGCATTTGGTATTGTTTGTTAATTTGGGACATTTATTAACCTCACTTAGATACTCGTCAAAATAGCGTTGAAATAAAGCTTTAGTGCCACTGGATTTTCTCAAAGATAATTCGATTCCATAAGATTCTTGGCGAGTACATATAGTGATATTTTCTTTTGCTTGCTTTACAGTAGGAATTAAGAGACGATATTGTTCGACGCATTGTTTGCTCAAATCGCTAAGAACTACCAAAGGATTTATACGCGCTTCCATTTCTAATATGTTATCAGTAACCATATCTTTGTCAAAAGTTGTTACCTCTACCTTTCCCAAATATTGTTGCTTAAAATTTGCTATGGTTGTGTCAAAATATTTTAAAATTTCTAAATATTGGTTTTGGTTAAATTCAACATACTCCTTGATGTTGGCCTCCAAATTATTAGGAAAACTAATGGAGCGTACAGTTTCAAACTGCAAGAAATTTTTAGTAGGAATTAAACAATGATTAAAATTTATTTTAAAAAATAATTTTTTTTCTGATGATTCCTTGAAAAGGAATCTCTGGTTACACTTTCACATTTGTGCAGGAATTTTACTTACATCTCCTTTTGCAGCAGCAAAAACGGCACACAATAATAAAATTATCTTGTACATCTTAAAATCAGTTCACGATCTCTTTTCAGCTGCCCAAAAACTACTAAAGATCTTTTAGATTTCGGTCTATTTATATCAAAATTTTATGAAAAATTTGTAATACGAATTCTGCTACTATGTTCTTATCATTTTAAAATAATAGTTTTATATAAACAAAATAAAACAAAATAAGATAACTTTTATGTAATAAAATGTTTTTCCCTTCTCGTAGATAAATTAGCAAGTGCTTAAATTTAAAATCTTAGTTATTTTGATGTCAATTTTATTGGCGCTAATTTTTGTTGTTAATTTTTAAATACTGCGTTATCAGTTGTTTTTAAGTTTTGGGGTTTTTGTTTAATTCCGTTTAGAGTATAAATAAAATTATGTTTTTATATGGGATAGATGTGGAACCATAAGTAATAATATAAATATATGTATATAATAATATTAGATCCTGACTGATGGGATTACTTCAACGTACTACAAAAATAAGTATAATAAAAATAATGTAGGTCTTGTTGTTTAAATTATATTTACCTTTTACTTAACTAAAGTTTTTTAAATTAAGTTTTTAATACAACACTACAACGATATTTTTTCAGAACCCCACATTAATGGACGCTCTACATTTAGTAGAATAATAGTTAAATTTCACCGAATTTTTAAATATATATATATTTTTTTTATGAAAATAAATAAAGCATTTTTTTTATTTCAATATGAATGTTAAAATCTATACAAAAACTTCTACGAATTGTAGTAATACCCTTAATTATATTAAAAAAATTAAAATAATTGCAAAAGAATGAATTTAACAAATGGCAATTAATTGTAAAAAAACACCAAAAGAATGAAATGCACTTTCTGCTTCATTTCAAACTTTTTCTTCTGTTCTATTTGTAATTAATTATTCCAATAATGAATTTAATCCTAACTAAAAATTTATAATTCAATAATTACAAAAAACTATTGAAAATTTTTCTTATTTTAAGATTGACATTTAAATAAATTTTTAATAGAATCGATTAAATATTTAAATAGATAAATTTTAAGTTGTTACTTATTTTTAATTAATCTTTTAAATAGTCAAAAACTTTTTTTGTATTGTAAGATTGATTCAGATAAAATACAATTAAAAAATAATAAGAATATTTAGCGGCATTTAGACTTTAAGGAAAACACTTAAACTGATATATTTTACTGAAATTCGCACAAAATGTTCTCGTCAGCAAATTAGTATTAGTTCGTGGTACATATCGCCATTAGCATACCACTGAACAAACACATCGCGTTTAGCTCAATCCTTCGAATTTTAAGTGAAGGTAACTTTACCCCTATATTTTGATAATAAACAGGCAAACTTGTTGCTTGAAACCAGAGAATTAAAAAATAAGAGAAAACATCAAATAAAAAAAAAATGTTTAAAATTTTTTAAAATACCAATATGGGTATCATTTTAAAGTTTTTGTAGAGAGCTATAGGGAAATTAAAAATGCTTAACCTATTAAGAACCGATGGTATTTTTATGTAAAATAATATAGATGCAGTACTACTTTCATTATTTTTTTGATTCTCTATCACCCTAATATTTGGTTTTTCGATTAAAGTTACTTTAGTAAACTAGATTTATACAGATAGTGAAGGGTAAATAGATTTGGAATAGTCGAATATAGCACTCTTAATCAATTAATTATTAATTTAATTATTATCATTATTTATTATACACATATATTTTTTTAATTAAACTTCATTACTTATTACTAAAAATAATATAAATTAAAAACAAATTAATATTCAATAAAAAAAAAAAAAAATTCCCTAAAGAAGAGGGAAAAAAGCTGACGAAACGTAAAAAAAAGACTACCATATTGATCCACAGGAAAAGCCGAATCTCGTAGGGCGAGTTGTTTTGGAGAATCAATATCTACATAAGATCGTCAAAGGCCACTACAGCTTTGTATGTGTATAGGACACCAATCGGTGAAACTTTGGGTATCAACCCAATAGGTGTAAATTGGCTTTTCGAAGCGGTAATCAGACCGTTTTTATCATATGGAACTGTTGTATGGTGGAATAAAGAAGTTGCTGCGAGTTATGGCGGTCTTGAAGACGGGGACCATTAGATCTACGTCTACAAGTGCTCTTTTGCCATGCTCAACTTGTTGCTTGGGGATGTAATGGGCAAAGGGGTAGTGCTGAGAATGGCCGTTACATTGAATATCGTAGGTATATTGAATTACAGATCATGGTAACATGCAAGCGTACTACGGATCACGGGTGTTATTCCGGATCTGGTTGATTATTGCAATTTAAAAACAAGGAGATTTTTCTTTCACTTGACGGGGGCCACTCTCTCTCGTCTCATACACTGTGTATATACACGGATTACTACAGGAGAAAGACAAGAGTTGGAGGTGGAGTCTACATCGAGGAATTCGGGATACGAATAATTGTCAGGCTACCAAATGAGGGAAATATTTTGCAAGCAAAAATTTTTGCTATTAGAAGGGTGGCGTGCTGGTTGAGGTACCATAAAATATCCCACATGTATATTTTGTTCTGTACCGACAGTAAAGCCACTACTATGTCTCCTAAAGTTGTGCTTAACACATCTAAACTTGTCTTTGAATGCCGGGAATGCCTGCATGGGGTGGTGGATTTTTCAGCAGTCATTCTTAAATGGGTGAGTGGACATGGGACTTTAACTGACAAAAACAGGGAAAATGCTTGAAGAGATTACCATTGACAGTTTTTGTGTCATAACCCTTTCTGCTTGTGGACAGCATATTGCCGCTGCTCTATACTGTCTGGCTTAGGTCAGATAGTCTAAAGTGACGAAATGTTTAATCGCTAGAAAAACCTCTTTGGATCGGGGCAGGGTGGTTATACTACTACAGTAAGCGACTTGGTAGCTACGATTATTGGGAAGTGCCTGTTAAAAGACTATGCTAGGAGAATGTGTCTCCTATTTATTGCTTTCTGCAAAAGTCATCAGGACGGGGAGGAGTAGATACCTCGGTCAACGGTACTACGCGAGCCAGTTTCTTTTTGAGGTGCAGCGGGTGGTTCAGTGGTCCACAATCGCACATTGTGACTTAGTCAATGGATTGAGCGTACTCTTTGGCCAACGGTCCCTATCTGATGACATGAAATTTTTGTTTGTTTGAAAGCAAGAGGAGTAATCAATATGGTATTGCTTTAGTTTTAAGGGGATGTTACTGTTGCTAATGTTTACTTTTAGCTAACGCATAACGCTGTAACTTAAATAGAAAATGGAGAAGAAAATGCATCACAAATTGGCATAGCATAAATCTGGACTATGAGTCAAATTTTCCAGTTGAAAATTGCTAGTTAAGTGTACTGTTTGAAATTTGCTTGCAATAATTGAATGAAAATATATCTGGAATTACATTAAAAAAATTGTTTAGAAATTCACCATATGACATTATTTTAATTTACATAAAAAACTTTGTACTCGTATTTTATATTTAATGTTATTAAAACTTTATATAAAAGGAATATCTTGTTTATTAATATAACTTTCTCCTTAGGTAAATCAAACTCACCACTATTGTCAACTGGTTTCTCGTTTTCATCCTAATTCCTATTTGTTTTCTATAAAGTTCACAAATACATAATGGCTTGTCAAGCTAAATAAATAAAATGTTTTAAAATAATTTTTAGTAATATGTTAGTTTTATTATAAATATATATGTATGTATGTAAGTAATACGTATAAATTTTATTCAGAGACAAACAATATAAAAGAAATATAATTTCCTATTATAAGCTATAAATAATAAAGTTTTTCCTATCCGATAGATAACTAATATTCGAATTAATAAAATCTCTGCCAGCTTTCCTATCGCGCACAGGGATGTCACATATGGCGATTTTCAAACTCGTTTGGCAACCGACCTAATTTTTAATTTGGCTCCGTGGCGATTTTTTGGCGATTCATACATTATTTGGCGATTTTTATATGTCTTGATGAGTATATAATTTGTCTGTACAAATTAAAGACGTGCACAGACATGAATCAAGAAAACAAGATTGCGCATTCAGCCATTCAAAAAATATTTCTACTGCGCATCTACGTCACAATAGACCTATAACGTGTGTTTGTTGTAAAATTATAAGAGATTTTTGGCTCTCTTACTATAACTTTCCATACAAATAGTCTATTTCTACGTCACACAAAAGAGACAACAAACTAACGGACCTGCGCAATGCGCAATCTTGTTTTCTTGATTCATGGTGCACAGATATATCTGTTTGTATCAGTTTTTGCGTGTCTACTCTTATGAGTGCGTATAGATGAGTACTTTTGTGTTTCTGATATAAGTTGATATTGTTACTTTTTCTCTTTGGATGGATACGAATGAGTAAAGAGAGAATGAGAGTAACATATCTGTTCTCCTATGTTTTGCACAAACGGGTATAAACAGATATTGATGGTTGTACTATAAGTACTTATTGTGTGCTGCGAATTAATATCCATTCATATGTACATATGTTTCTAAACATGATCAATATTTTTAATTGTTTTATTGTGTTTTATTGAAGTTGAATATAGAAAACAGAATTCTTTAACAAAAATTTATGAATCTTATGCGTATAATTGTATTTAAATTACTTTTATGTTTTTTAACCACTTTTATCAACAATTACAACAGTTCTAAGGATACAATCATTAAATAAATACATGTATGCATGTTTCTATATTTAGAAAGACGAAAAGCCTAATAATTTAAAATCAATTAAAAAATATTTTTATGTTAAGTTTTAAAATTTTAAAATGAAGTATGAATATTTAAACATTTTTAGCAAAAATAAAAATAATATTTTATATTTACCGTTGTTAAGCTGACTATCCTTTGGTAAGCAGTTACAACGAGCTTGTCCATTGTACTCTTTTATTTTTTGTTTTTTTTTTCAATAATTTTTTAATTTCGAATAATTTTTACTCTCTATTTATTTAAGCTGTAGGACTTTTCTTTAATGCAGAAAAGAGGTTTTTTTTTAGTAAATGTTAGAAATTTTAGAAATTTTTATTGCACAAATAACATAACTATAATATACTTCTAAGTGTATAGAAAATAAAAATTGCGTTATTTAATACGTACATATATAAAAGGGACAATATTATTACTGGGTGTATTCTAGAAATGTAAATGTTTTCCCTATTTTTTTTTTTTATTGAAAATTTTGGAACTCCTATTTTTATGTACATATGTTTGTACAGATGTATGTAATAAACCTATTTTTATATATTAATTTTAACTATTTACTAGTTTTTATCAAAGAGGAATTAATATTTTTAAATAAACATACAATAAAATTTCTTAATTGAATTAATTCTATCCTTATAACTCAACGCGCAACTAGACAACAATTTATTAATTTTCCATTTGTTTTTATAAAATAAAATTATTATTAATATTATAAATATTTCTAATTCTACATTTAAAATCATATAAACTAATTACTAAAGCTATAATAATTACAATTCGGGTTATTACTACGAAGTTAAAATACTGCTTACTAATTCTCGCCTCTATCATAAGCAGCACACAAGTATCAAAAATATCTGTTTCATAAACAGATATATCCAAATATTCATGGCACAACAGATATTTGAGAGTAAAAAACTGATAATTTGCTTACTCTATGCAACACCATAAACAACTGTATGTGGTTATATCCATAGTGTGAGTACGCACAAGCGAAAGCATACAATATCAACTACACTCATGCGTTCTTGTGTATCTGTTTTACTTGTTATGTATATGATATATCTGTTTTTGCCATACTGTTGGATATACTGGTGCACGTCTTTAGTACAAATGTCGATATTAAAAATTGCTATGAACCCCAATACAGTGTTTGATGTGTATAAAACTGAAAGAATGGAAAAACTATTTTAATGTTGATATTCTCACGAACTTATATTAAATTTGGGCAAAGATTTACAGTTATAAGGCCGTACTTTATATGATCGTAATTCCAACTAATAATGTTTGCCTGCCTGAAAGAGTACTTTCGATAATGAGTTCTACTAAGACTCGTCTGCGAAATAGAATGCGGTATTTACTTCTTGATGCTTTATTCTAAGTTAAAAATTCTGTTCAGAATATGCAATGCTGATTCGAACGAATTACATACAATTCTTTTTCTTAATTGTTTTACTTGTCAATTACTAAAAATTACTTATATTTTTTTGAACTTCACGCAGTTAATGAATACTTGTGTGAAGTTAAAATGAAAAAAACCCAAATTTTTTTAACAGCACAAAATCAATAATACTTTTTAACTTCTGAATTGCAACTCACGAGTCTTTAAATAAAATTTTCTTTCGCAAAGCAAAGGTTTGTCAAACTTCTCTATCAAGTTCTATGAATGCAGATGGCAGTAACGAGTTTGGCGATTTTTGACATCGTTTTTGGCGAACTTCGTCAAATAGAATCTGATAACCCTGTCAAGGCCTATAAAAGTCTACATATCTGAATGTTTGTAAGTGTTTTATCATATTTGAAGCAATCGCTCGCCCAAAAATATGCAAAAGAAATTCATCGCATGAGGGTCGTTTAATAACTCGATTATATATGACAACCGAACTTGAGTTGCGTTGACTACTGACAACACAACTGATAAAAAAATTATATTATGCTTTACAACTTTGTTCAGTTGCCAAGAAGTTTTCGAAAATGTTATTTTGACAGGTCGGCAACTGAAAATAATTGTAAACTAGCAAACAATACTATAAAAAACAAAGTGGAAAAAAAAACAGATAAGAGTGCTGTATTCGTCTATTTCGAATCTTTTATACCGTATAAGTATAACCACATGTGCCATACTTCAGATTTTTCTACAGAACTTTGAAGTAAATATTTAAAAACATATTTTTCTTAATTTGAAATTTAGTAAAGTTCGAATTGACACGCAGACGAAGTCGTTGGCACTGCTAGTATAATTTTCTATTATAATTTCTTTCTTAACTGCTGGGAGTGATTTTTACAATTTTGTAATCTGTCAGCAAAAAATTTTGTGCTGAGCTTATGTCCAAATTAACCTCGGAATGCCGTATAAGATTATACTCCGCTAGGAGTTATACTAGGCTAGTAAGGAAGGGAGTAAATACACTTATAATTGGACCGGAACTACTTTCTAAATTAACCAGTAAGGGAAAGAAAATCTGGTGGCTAAGAACATGAGGAGGTATGCTGCGCAGTCCGGATTAAGACATGCGAAGATGGCATTTAGGACGTATAGGCAAAAGTGCTTAAGCCTTTCATAGCTTTAGATGAAATTAACTTAAGAATCGTCACCGGTTTTCTCATAGGCCATTTCGGTTGTAGGGATCACCTGAACAAGCTGGACATTGAAGACAACAGCCGGTGTTGACTCTGTGATTATCACGATGAGACTCCAGAGCAGACATAACCAGCTGGGAAAACACCTACTAGAACTTGGAGATCTGACGACGCTAGTAACAACTTCAATCTTTGGATTCCTTTCGAGCGTCCTGTTTATACCTCCTTATTATCATTTTATGCTATTCTGAAACTGTAATCTAAGAGTGTTTTGCTGCCATCAGAAGTCATCAGCATTAAATTCTGATAACTCTCTCTCGCTTCACGTTTGTTAAACGAATCGTAAACTTTTTACTATGCCGTGGAAAACGCTTCGTACATTTTAGTGTTTAGGGCTCTCCTTCTACTCAGAAGATTCAGTATCAAGAGCTTATGAATACCCAAATGTCTTTTTACTTTATTTCATATGTATTGCCAAAATTCTCAGACTCTATGTAAAGCTACTCAATGTAAAGCTAATTAATTGTATTAAATAGATGCGAGAAGGGATTGCTCATATCATTTTTTCATTACTCGTCTTCTAAAAAATTAAACGGTCACTAATATGTTTTTATAGAAAAGTCGAAAACTGTTGGGTGTCATGTAAACGTTAATATATACGTTATTTAAAAAATTCAACCCTTCAGCTAGCCTAAGAAGCTGATTTTCGAGGTATGTAAAAGCCTGAAAAAACTTTACTTATCTGAGGTGCAACAAGATTTTGCAAATAGGGTTTTTCATAAACAAGCAGTTTGAAGTTGCAAAATATCAAAATAAAGCAATAGTTATTTAATTTTAGTAATATTCAAATATATTTATAAATAATTCATTTAGTTTATTTACAATTTTTGAATTCGAAATTTGTTAACATTACATAATCTTTATGCAAATAATAGCAAGAGTATCAAGGGTTATCGCTTACGTCTTTCAAAAATGCCTTGCCAATTTGTTGTAATTTCGTAACAGCATTAACTTATAGAAAAATTGCATTTCGCTATTAAAATAATAAAATGAGGTTAGAAATACAGACAGGACCACACCTAAATTTTCCTAGGGGTAAAACAAAGCATTTTATTGTTTTTTCAAATCAAAGCAACCAAACGCTAAATAATTAAGTTTCTTTGACAAAAAGAAAATAGCACCGTCAATACTTAAATCAATAAAAAACAAGTAAGAGTGCAATATTCGGCTAAGCCAAATCTTATATAACCTTCACTATCTATGTAAATCTAGTTTAGTGAAGTAACTCCAATCAAAATAGCAAATATTGGGGTGACAGACAAATAAAAAATAAAAAAAATTTTGGTACTGTATATATATAACATTGTCACGTTTTTCCCTCTTAGAACTGTTAGATTATTTTGATTGCAAATACCACTGTGGCTTATTATTCTGGCTTTCTCTGGCTATACTTCTTGATCCTACCGGACTTGTGAACCCTTGGTCTCGTATTTTACTAAACATGCGTTTTTACTACAAACGCAGCCATCCACGCTACACTACTGTCTTACTCCGGCGATACATGAATTACTCGATGCCTTGGTTCATTATCCTTACCATCCACAGATATCTCCAGTAGTCCTTTTATCCAAGCCAGTCATCTCCTTTAATCCAGTATTCACAACACACGTCTCTCATAAATATAAAAAAATAAATATGTCAAGCGATCAAATATAGTGTCGAAAGAAGTGGTATTGAAAATCAGCATGATCGGTCAATGTCCTTCAAGACAGTAGGCAAAACACCACGCCTAACTCTAATTTTTGAATGTAATTTGGAACAATCAAGTAACTCCAATCAAAAAAATTAATATATGGGGCAAAAGGGAATTAAAAATAAGAAAAAAACATCAAGTGAAAAAAATGGCGCTCCGAGTTACGAGGCTCCGAAATTTAAAAGTTTTTTAAAATATCAATATGGGTATTATTTTAAAGCTTTTAAAGAGGTATTTAAGGAAATACTAAAATGTTTAAAAAATGCTTAACCCATTAAGAGCCGATGGCGTTTTTATGTAATATTATATATATGCAGTACCAATTTTATTTTTTTTATTTTTTAAGTCTCGGTCACACCAAGATGATTTTTTATTGCAGTTACTTCACTAAACTAGATTTACATAGATGATGAAGTGTATATTACGTTTGACATAGACGAATATAGCATTCTTACTTGTTTTATTTAAAATGAATAATCTTTTATTATTTAATAAAGTTGTTAAATGTTGTTCTTTGTTGAACAAACTTGTAGTGATGGGATTAAAATTATTAAAATATTTCAGTTTTTTCTTAATATGATGCATATTACAGGGCGAAGATATAAAAAAACTCTAAACGTGATTATCAAAACTTATTTGATATAGAGAAAAAATTTTAAATTTTCAATTTTTTTTTTATAGAAAAAAAATAGTCTTAAGGAATATACAAGAATTTAAAATTTTTGTGTGTGTAGATTTTAACTATTTGCCCTATAAAATTGATCATCCTTGCGGAAGATGGAGGTCATTCAATTTGACCTATTTGCATCGAAATTTTGAATGTACGCTATATGTTTTAAAATCACAAAGCTGGAAATAGGAAATAAAGACTGCTGTAAAAAAGATATATATATATATATATCGAGACTAAATTTTCATACAAAAATTACAATTTACTTATTGCCAATTAAGAGATAATTGTTTTAATAATGAGTAAAATTTATAATGCAACACTGTCAGAAGTGTGTTTAGTAAAAAGAACAATACTAACTGAACATACTTTTACAACAACAGTACCAAGGCGAATAAATACAGGTGACTGCACGGCTACAACAATCCAACAACACAAAAAACAACAGGCAATTTGTTGCTACAAAATTTAGGTATGTTGTCAAAAAATATTGTTAAAAAAAATAAAATAAAAAAATATATTTGATGAAAAAAAGTGGTTTTAATTTTCAGAATAAGAAAATTATAAAAATTAAGTTACTTAAAAATGAAAATCCATGAAAAGTGTGACCAGAATTCTATTGTACCACTAGTTTGCCCAAATCACATGCATCGTTCCATTCTTGCACGTTGACCATTTGAAGACTAACATAATCTTCCACAAAAAAACCAAGAAATTAGAAATGTGTTAACAATAATTTTTACTATCTTTTTACGTATGTTTTGATTATACACATCAGGAACTGCAAATGCGGTTCCATGTTGTGGTAGTTTTCTCTAGGAATTTCAATAATTATTTTGTTTGCTATTAGCAATCAAAAAAATTTAAAATTAAAATTAAAAATTTAACAAATAATTTATTTTTTACAAATTTTTTTGACAACTGCAATGTATACAGCTGAAGGGCTTTTTCGCCCGTGCGTTCACCTGTATTATTTCGCTATGAACAGTACTTAACAAACGTCAACAAAAATAAACAAACAAAAAAAAAATGGACAAACAAATTAAGGGTGGAAAACTTATTAAAATCAAATTTATTAGCAAATTATTTATTGTTAATAACTTTTTTATTCATCAACAGGCGTGAAATCAAAAAAGAAGAGGATTCTGTGAAATGACGTATGATCTTTCCTCTTATATTGAAAAAAGCAAGAACTGCTGCTTCCTCCAACTCCAACAGGATTTCCAAATTTTATTCTTTTTTTTTAAGATATTTAATTTGAAATATAAACTGGAAAGCACTGCTTAAAAAATTTGTATTTTTCTATTGCAATAAAGAATCGCTTTTTTTTAAACAAAATGTTTTTTCCATTTAGTATGATAAAAACCACAAACACAAAAAGTAAAAATTTAAACAATTTTTTTCAGTTGTCAATTGCTAATTGTCGTATCAATATTGAGTATGTATGAACACTAAAAATATATTAACAATTAACTGAATATTGTTTCAATTAAAAACGCATGTATGAACACCATATAAAGCTGTTTTTAGCTCATTTTTCCATAAATATTTTATTTGGTTTAAGAACACAATACTCTTTATCTGATTTTAATACCAAAGTGAACAAAATAAAAACAAGTTTACTTTTTTCTAATGTTTGTTTAGAAATTGTATGAAAACATATATCAAATTACAGTCGACACCCAGTGGAAGGTGGCTAAACTTAAAGCATGCTTTATTTTTGACTATGAAAGCAAAAAAGATAAAAAGAGCTTTTTATTTTAGAGTATACTTTAGCAAGAGTCGACTTTAGTCTATAACTATGAATATGGGCCTTTGTTTTTAAATATTTAAGTTGCAATATGTATCTCACGTTTATAAATTTATGCAACGAAAGACAAAAATTAGTACGGGCATGTAAAAAATTCTATTAAAAAAATAATTATACTTATTGCCGACTCTAAAATCATATGAAAATTATATAGAACAATTATTACCCCCTATATTTGTCGGAATTTACTATATGATATAAATTTTGTCCACAAATATTCTCTGGTTGCGCGAGCAAAATGCCTACCGCAGACAAATAATTTGTGTTTAAACAATTAACTTTATTTTTACTAGATACCAACTCTTGGATTACAAAAACTTTCTTTTCGATAATTCTTTTCATCATATTAAGTTTGCATTTATAAACTGGTGATATCCAGGCCTTGTCGTCAATAAAATTATTTTAAAATCTTTTCAGCTCCGCGATCAGTTGAGACAATGAAAATATCCTTCTTTGTGTGGAACACAGTAAAAACTTTCTTAGTGAGAAAATAACAAATGATGTAAGAATTTGTATACGTGTGATGCCTGTAGTTAACAGAGTTACTGTTGACTTTAAAAAAAATACGAATGCAAATTTTGCCTGATCTTTGGAGCAAAAGTTTTTTCATGAGAATATCTTGAAATATTTATATATGGAGGAATCAAGCGCGATGAAAGTAAATTAACAAAAGAAAAATTCCGAATAATAAGTTTTCATTTTAACAAGAACATTTAAAATAAGCAATAAAAAAAACAAAATTTCTTAAATACTAAAGTAAAAAAAAAGGAGGCACTCAATATTCTACTTAAAATTAAAGAAGAGTAATAAAAACAAAACAAAACCAAAGAAATTCATAATATAAAAAAAAGAATAAAATACGAATAACAATTACACATAAAAAACAACAAAAAAAAGGAAAAAAATTAATATTAACATATAAAACATGAATTAACCAATATATATAAATAAATGCAAAATAAATTATTGAACAGTGCTATAGACAGTGTTCCCTATAATTAATGAACGCAGCCGCCTGTGGTAAAACAAGAAGTCTGCATTCTCATAGAGAAGGCCAGCTCCCCTAAGAGTCAACAGGTGCACAGGGGACAAATATTTCGAAATCTGAACAGTCTGCAAACTCCTTACTCTCCCTAATCAGGGAGTTCTCTGAGGATTGCATGCCTTTCACGAATTTTACAGCCAGTTACACCATGTAGGCGTCTATGCTCGCAAAGTCAATTGCGCCGTAAATTGACCTCCATGATGGCCTGCGAATCTCTTCAGTTAGTCCCAAATAGGGTTTCAAGCCGAGGCAAGCAACTAAAATCATTCTCTGGAAAGGCATAGGCGATGGCACGGCGAATGACTTGGCGATAGACCAAAAGACGCACTCTCCTATCAAGACCTCCCCTACGTTTCAAAGAACCCTGACATGAAGAGTAGATACGCTTGGCGCTTTCGCGAATATCGTCAATGTGCCGATAGTTCTCAAAATTCTCTTGGAAGGTGACACCTAGGTATTTAAGCCTGTCCGATTTCCAAACCAGTTTTCGTCCGATAGTCAAACAAGCTATGTAAGGTCTACAATTTGGGTAAATATATTTCCGCCTTCTCTTTTTTTTAATTTTTTTATTAGGACCAGCACTCAGGTGATGACCCCTACATATGCAATGCATTGTGCCAGAACTATGAAAGTAGGTTTTGGGAAGGGAGATAGAGGGGATAGTGCTTGTGGACATTTGATTTAAATCTTTACACATTAAAAGTGGAAGGAAAGACCTCTGCAGGGAGTTTATTCCACAAACGAACTGTTCGGCTAAAAAACGAATTCTCTTTGTAATCGTACTGCGTTTCACTGGCCAGTCGACCACAAAGGAATGCGCTCTTGATGCGAAGCGCGTTACGCGTACGAAATTACGGTTTTCAGGAACAAGTTCCCTGATTTCATAAGAGCACATACCGTTGTAGTAACGATAAAACAGTGAAACACACCCCACATTGCGTCAATGCTCCAGTGAGTCAATAGAGCTAGACACCCTACTGTCACCGATGAGCTTCTTTGCTCTCTCCTGCACGCGGTCGAGTGACTCCAAAATAGACTTTGAAGCACCGGTCTGATAAAAGTAACGTAGATAGTAAGGAGATCAGTTGGAGTGAAGTATTACACCGTTTCAGAAAACCTAGGCACTTGCATGCTTCTTTTGTTACATAAAAAATATGCTGGTTCTAACGAACATCACATTGAATTTTCATGTCAAGATAATCGAGCGCTTCTTATTCCTGAATATATATATATCACCCATAATTACAGATGAGGTAGCATATTCAGCCGCACGCTTGTGCGAAAGCACACAGCACTGGGTTTTATGAGAGTTAAATTGAACCCTATTCGCAAGGCCCTATTCGGTGATTACCAAAAGGTCGCGATTCAGGGTATCGTCCATGCGCTTTCGCATATCCCCAATTTTCCGAATTCTCGGTCTATTGCGAAAAGACAATGAATGACATATGCTACTGTCATCTGCGAAAGAATAGATAGTGTTAGAAGTCTGACGTAGAAGGTCGGCAAAGAACGGAACCTTGCGGTACCGCTGAATTTACCTTGAACTCGTTTGATAAGATCCCATCTATAACAATTCGTATAGTGCGATCCCTAAGAAAGCTGGATATAGGTCGAGAAAAACTATTACCGACACCAAAAGCAATAAGTTTTAATATGAGTGCATCATGCCTAACTCTATCAATTACCTTGAAAATATCTAGAGCCACCACCTTACTTTCGCCGAAATGCTGAATGAATTAACACCAATTTTTTTTGAAAGGAAGGCCAGTAAGTCACCTACGGAAGTCGTACTGCTGGTCACTAAGTAAGCTGTTGGACTCCAGATATTTCACAGGATGAAAATTAAGCATATTCTCCATAACTTTGGAGAGTGCATAGTAAATTGCGATTGGGCGGTAATTTCAAGGGATGCTAGCCTCTCCCTTTTTAGGGATTGGTGATACATTAGCAATCTTCCAACATGTTGGAAACTCACCAACATGGTACAAAATGTTAGAAATTTTTCCTAATGGACGCGTTAACGTCGAAGAGTACTGCTTCAAGACCAGTGCTGGAATTCCATCCGGACCGGGGGACTTGTTTATGTTGAGACCCTTAAACATTACAGCCAAGGTCTTAGCAATGTTCCAGGTAAGACCCGATTTTGTAAAATAGTCCGTTACTACCGTGAAGTATCGGTTCAGTCATTTATTAATATTCCTCGCTCTATCACCTGATGAGGCAATCAGTATATCATCGGCATACATAAGTAAAAGATCCTCCCGTGGCGGTTGTGGTATGTTGGAAACAAAGATATGGTATAGCACAGGGCCCAATAATTAGCCCTGGAGTGCCACAGCAGAAATCAAGCTCTCGTCAGACCTTATGTCATCAACACGTACCCTAAAAGATCGGTTACTTAGAAAATTGTCCACTATACGGCAAATGTCGACACCAAATCCCATGCTTATCATTTTGAATACAAGACCATCATGCCAAACCGTATCAAAATGCCTCAAAATCTATAATTCATTTAATTCAGTAGCATTAAACTTTGTATTGGATATTTTAGTTTTTAAAATATACCAGGGTAAACGTCATCATTTTTTAGAGGCAGCAATAAAATTTTTTGTTTTACAACAAAAATTTGTTCATATAGTTAATCAAGCAACTTAATCAAAAAAAAATTTCTGGTAAAAGATCTTCAAACCTTAATTTGATTAAAAAATCTTTAAAATTAAGGTAAAATCTTCATTCTGATATCGCTGATGTTTAGTGTCTTAAATTTTTCTAAAGCATATTTTAAATATGCCAAAACCTTTTTCCTGGCCTAGCACGTTTAATAAAATATCGCACTAAAATGGCGTGCCTTAGTAACGTAAAGTATTCATTTGTTCACAAATTTCTCAATCGAAAAAAGAAGTAGAAATAATAGGATTTTGTCATAATAAGTTTTATCAGTAGTAAAATATATGTAGATAGACAGTTTTGAAAATTCTGGTAATGAAAGTCCTTTTTAAGCTGTCTTTACGAGGGCTGCTATATATATTTCTGGCCTGGCAACACTGAGTGCTGCCAAGTGCAATCTGACATTTCCATTAGAAAGTTTGTCATTTTTAAGCATAATCGTACTCAAAACGTTTTGACGTACGTCCATTATTTGTGTTGTTTACAGTGACTTGAAAAAATTAATATAGAAAAAAAATGGAATTAACTCGTGAACATTTTCGTGCCATCATTTTTCAGAACTTTCGACGTGGATTATCACGACAAAAGTGCATTGATGAACTTAAATCTTTGTATGGCGATGAAGTACCATTCTATAGCACTGTGAAAAATTGGTATAATGAATTTAATCGTGGCCGAAGCTCGCTCAAAGACGAATTCCGTGAAGGTCGTCTAAAAACGGCTGTTGTGCCAGAGAACATTGATGACGTGCGTGAACTCATAATGCAAGATCGACATGCGACATACCGAGAGATAGAGACATCCTTGGACATTTCTTCCACCAGCATACATTCGATACTGTATAAACACCTGGCCGTAAAAAAGTTTTGTTCTCGTTGGATCCCGCACAATTTGAAATTCGTTCAAAAAAAGGCTCGTGTCAATTGGTGCAAAGAAATGTTGCAAAAATACGATTGCGGTGCTTCAAAAAACGTTTATAAGATCGTCACAGGTGACGAATCATGGATCTATGCGTATGAGCCCGAAACGAAACAACAATCGACCGTGTGGGTCTTCAAAGACGAGCAAAACGTCGAATTAATGGCTCATCCGCCGTACAGCCCTGACCTGGCACCTAATGACTTCTTCTTGTTTCCGCACATCAAGAAAAAATTGCGTGGTCAACGATTTTCGTCGCCAGAAGAAGCTGAAGTGTTCAAAAACCATGTTTTAGAGGTGTCTCAATCGGAGTGGAAAAAGTGCTTCGACAACTGGTTTGAGCGCATGCAAAAGTGTTTAAATCATGCTGGAGAATACTTTGAAAAACAATAAAACCATTTTTGATTATAAATATTCGCATTTTCACTATAAGGCCAGAAATATATAGAGCAACCCTCGTATTGGTTACAAATTTACTAAGCTCTCTATAATCTATGATAACCTACATTTTTGTAAATTTTCGGTTGTGAATGCGATTTAACCTCTTATTTTCTTAAAAATACAATATTTTGTAAAATTAAAATTTTTTTTTTGGACAATTTAGAGCTTTTTTGTTACGTTTCCTATTTTTATTGAAATTTCCAGTTTTATTTAATGTAAAAGCAATATTTTAGCACAGTTTAATATTTTTGGTAAAATGTTGGTGAAAATGAAATATTTTTGTGAAATTTGGATTGTTTAGTGATAAAAATAAATAGATTCTTAAAAAATACGATTACAAAATCTATTCTGTTTACATTTTGATTATAAAGGGAAATATACTTATGACATAATTTTAGTTCACAATCTCAAAAACTTTTTTCATATTAACAAATACTGCAGTTACCTGATAAATGAAAGTACTCAGTTTTTAAAAACAACGCACTCTTTTAATTATAATTTTATTTGGCTAAAATTTACTGAAAGTCTTATTTGCTAACTTCATTGAAATAATAAAATCAAAATTTTTATTTTGTTAATACCCAGGACACATTTTAGAAAAGGTAATCGAGTTTGGAATAAATTAGTTTTGGCGGAGGGACTTCCCAACTATAAGGCCAACTAATGATCTCAACAAGGCATAAGATTATATAACAATTACAGTCGAAGCCCGGTATAACGAATGATATAATGTCAGACCCATTCGTTATTGTGAAAAATGCGTTATATAGCAAAGTTTTTTATTTTATTTATTTATTCCATACACATACGTATACTTATTTAAATTGAATGTTAAAAATAACTTTAATGCAAAATTATTCAAAGTTAATTGTTTCTGCACTATTTGCAAACTTTTTTTTGTATTTCTCTCAAAACTTATGATTTCGGAAAAGAAGTATTGTTTTGCTGAATGCATTGTCTAAACATTTTATTTCTTTAACGTGTTTTTTTTTGTTGTTGTTTGTTTCATAATCGGTCACTAGAACTACAATTTCGTCCCTATTTTTTTCATTCTCACCGTTTTCTTGATCTGACCTAAAATATTAATTTTGGTTAAATACATTTAATTCTTCTGCGGTAAAAGGGATCTGCAAAAAAAAAACATTCGAATAAGTGTAAATAGAAAACAATGAAAACTAGGTGCTAGATAGTCTAACACTTGGAAAAACTGTGCTCAGTAGTATAACACCACGTCGAATAGAAACGAATTCATCTCCTTCCAAAGTTCTTGCCAAATGTATGACATCCTCCTCATCAAATTCTGAATCTTTGTAAATTGAAACTTTTCTCCAGCATTTTGCTGGCGAATATTGATCGACATTTTTCTAGGCGAGTGCAATCATACACGATGCATATAAAGGATTAGATATTTTAAAAAACTAACGACATCATCAACTTAAGAGGTTATAAGTTTCGAAAGCAGCTCTTCTGCAGGTAGATGGCTAGAAGCATTGACGAGAACTAACAAAGCTTTAAGCCACATATACTCTGTATGAAAGAGTTGAAGTTGTTACTTCCTTTTTTTGCTAACTAATGTAATGTGTTTTGTAAGCGAGTAACAAAATATGGCAATCACAAAAGTAAGTCATTATATGCCAAGTACTTTTTAATGTAATGTCAAAATGTTTGCTGGGTTGTTTTTTTTGCTTCAGTAAATTAGCAAGTTTTGCGAAGGAAATATCTAGTTTTGGTTATAAAAAGTTTACAATGCTGCATGCTATCACTTGTTTTTTAATTCCCTTGGGTTCTAACCAACTTAATACCCTGTTCAGACATACGTTTTAATTGCGCAGTAAAGGAATTTACGCAATTAAGTCCCTAATTGAATTTAATTTACCATATAAGAAATTAATTAAAAAAATTTTCAATTAGTACTTAATTGAGTCGATAATTGATTAAGTTTTCTCATACAACCCTTGTGAAGTGTGTTCAGTTAGAGAAAATATTATACAATGACAAAACTAAATGCCATAAAAATAAAAAATAAAATATTTTCAAATTATATGAAATGAAAAATTTTTGAAAATTTAATGGAAATTCAAAGCTAACTTGCAGTCAAAACTTGATCGTAAAAACTGGAAGAGTTCCATATTTCAAATAAAAACAAGCAAACTTTCTTTTAAAGTCTAACTTTTCTTTATTCTTCCAAATTTACAAGCACAAATTTCTAATGTAAAAATTAGGTCTGTTCAATAAATTTCCGGCAGAAACTAGCAACGATAGAGTAAAATAAAAATTTACAACATTACTATTCCAAATAAAAAAAAGGAATAAATGCATTTTTGGAAAAAAAAAAATAGCAAAGTAAAGGCGAACTGACGATAAGAACAAAAAACCATAAAAATAAATATGTACATATCTAAAACAGCAAAAAAAAAGCGGTGTTCGATGCTTAAATCATTTTGTATTGCAACAGTTAGCATTTGCAAGAGCTTTGTCATCGATTGTATGCAAATTGCCAAAAATTTTCTGTCCTTTTTGTAAAACTTTTAGTTTATTTCATTCTATTTCTTTTGTTTATTGTTTTATTAACCTGGCGTTTACTTGTACATAGTTTCCTCAGCTTTCTTCTAACTAATATACAAACATCAGCTTCAATTCAAATATTTTGTATTTAAAACCGAAAACTATAAATATTTGCCCTATTCACAAGCCCCCTAGTAAGTGCTAAGTGCTAACAAAATACAACGGTGCTAGCTGTGTTGTTTGTAATTTTCATGCAAACATGTGATACAACACTTAGTACTTTTTTTCATATGTTTTTCAAACGTTTTTGTTTTATGTTTTTTTTATGTTTAAATAAATTATTATTTTTCTGTTCATGTGTGAATTATATTAAATTAAATTGAATTAAAAGATAGTTTTATTTATTTAATTTATTGATTTGACTGATTTATTAGAAAGTGGAATAAGTAATTACTGTTGTATATAGTAGGAGTGGGTATATTGGAAACATATCTTAACGTTTGTTCTCTGCCACCTTGTTCTAAACTATATTTAATAAAAATGTTATGAAGAATGCAGCAAGCCATTCCCCATTCATTGCATCTTTTCTTATTTTGTGCTGATAGCATTCTAAACTTAAGATCTTTTAAGCTTCCAAATTTTTCCTTCAGTAATATAACTTACTTGAGTCAACCATTAATATATCGAAACTATATTTTTCACAAAAAATTTATTAATTTACTCTTTTCTGTTTTCTCCCCCATTTGGCTTATAAATAACAAATGATGAATAGCACTTTTCTTCTTTTTATTCAGTTTTTGACGTATGAAGTACAATCTACAATGGCACATTGATACAATGGTTGTTCACAAAGAAGTAAACAAAAGGTAGTATGCAATACTACCTACACCTTAGCAGAGCTTGTGAATACGGCAATTATGTATATGTTTTGCTGTGTGGTTGTAAAAAATTTCAGCTCTAGATATTCGGTTTTGAAATCACCCTACAAATTATGGCAAAAAAGCCACAACGATGTGATGTAAATATTTTCGTGGAGAGTGCTAATAAACATTTTCAGTTCAAAGTTAATATTTATTAACTTATTTTGTAAAACAGAACAAGAATTGTTGCGTGCGACCTACATACCTTATGATAGCAGAATTTTTATATATTATTTCTTTTTTTTTAGTCCCTCGCCAATAAAATTTTATGCCAAGTCGATGGCGAAAAAAAATTTTTCGTGGCGGATCCTAGGAGAAGCGTCGGGAGGGGGCCAAATATGCCTAGAACCTCGAGTCCCTTATTCACTTAAAAGAGGGGGGTCTCTTGTAATTTGGAGGAACCACCTCCGACCCAAGTCCCGGTTTTAAAAAGGTTTTTCTTTAACGTGTTGTGTTTGTATGTTCATGATTATGTTCCATCTTTGTGTATTTGCGGATGGCCAACCGCGATGGAAACATTAGCCATTGAATGTTGCTGGCGGCTGAGCAAAACCGCCTATATTACAATGCTCAATTGGAAGTAACCTGAAAGAAAAGTAAAAAAGTTTAAAGTTTTGTGTTATTAACAGAGAGAAACGATACATTACCTTTTACCAATACACCAGTTGTCCACAGAGCAAGCCTGAAAAGAAAAGAAAGAAAATGTTATAATTAGAAAAATTTTAAATCAATTTAGTTTAATTTTTGCAGTTTTACTTCCCTCGTGTGTTAATTTTCTGGTAGTAAAATCTCCTGTCATTGTTTGTTGACATTGTATGAGTTTTGTAAAAGTATGAGTGTCAGATTTGTCAATGAAAATAGAGAGAAGCATTGTGCTGTAGAATACTGGGTAAGGCAGTCTATGTTTCAATTTGATTTGGACACATTGACATTTTCAATCATAAAAGCTCATATTATCAATGTCGTCTATAGAACTTTACCCACCTGATGTAGTGTTTATGAACTTTTGAATAAAGCTCAGGGGTCCATTGCACAGAGAACATAATAGAAATTATGGAAAAAGCTGGCAGAAAGAGATCGAACGATATTCTTAGAAATTTCTAGAATTATGGAAGAGTAACGGGTTGTAACAAAAATTGAAAAGGGTATAAAAGCAGAAGATAAGTAGGAAAAAGGGCTTTTTTGTGGTGTTTCGTTTGAAGAGAAAACTGTCATAAGTGTTTAATGAAGTTTGTGGTGACTAGAAAAAAAAAGTAAAAAAAAAAGAGTTTTTTGTTTGTTGTGGACTTGGCCAAAAGAAAATTTCTTAAAGTTATTAAAAGCAAAACTTAAAATTTTTGAACTGGGAAAAACTAACATTTTTGTGAAATAACAAAACGGCATCTGAAGTGCAAAAAAATAAAAAACTAAGTATTTTGTTAAAACAAAACTGCATTTAAAGCGCCGAAAATTAAAACAAATTTGTAAAAGAAATTATTTCAACCACATACCTACCTGATATTGAACAATTTAAGAGTGCACAAGATTAGTGTTAAAATTGTTAAAATTTAAAATGCATTAATTGTGCGAACTTATAGACAATTAATAAAATAATATACTTTGGCATAGAAGTTTCGATCATTGTATATAAAGAAATAATCGAGAAATAAATCACCAGAACTTTTTTTTATTGAGAAAACAAAATTTCAACAAATACCAATACAAAGTTTCAACAAATACCAGAAATTTTCAAAGCCTTATGTGTGTGGTCATCAAATCATCGAGTTGCTGAACTGTCCGGAAGAGTATCTCGGGGAGAATCCGTATTAAAGCCCAGAGGAAAACGTATGGTGTCCAACGGAGCTTTTGAGAAGTTTGCTGAAAAAAAAGCTAAGTTAAAATTATTGAAACTGAATATGTGTATTTATTATTAGTGTTGTTAGTATTCTTATTGTTAATTGTAATACATAATTATTTGTCTTCATAGTTATTAAAGATAAGTTTATATCAGATCTAGTTTTTTTTTCTTTCAAAGAGCAATTTTTGTTTAACAAGATAAAATAAAGCATTAAATTAAAGGGATTCCTTATCAAAAAAAAAATAAAATGAAGTGTAGAATTTACCGAGGTTTCTAAGAGACGGAGTTTTAGGGTTGGTTTTTTTAAGGTGATGAATAGCGTCATACTGACCTTAGGGAGCTCCTTCAGGCAGGAAAAGTAGTACTGAAAGAAAGTTAAAATATAATTGAAGTCTTACCCTAAAATTTTGCGTCCCGAGGAAATAAATAAATAACGTCTTTTTTTTTTGTAAATTTGTTGGTATTCGGTTTAAAATAAGTGAAAGCCGAGTTTGTCCCTTTCTTTTTGTATTTTGTTTTATCTGCTAAAATAAAGTTTTGTCAAATATTGTATAAAAAAAAAAAAATATAAAATTTGTAATGTTAATTTAAGTTTTATATATTAATAAAAGGAAATGGTTGTAAACTTTAAAAGGAAAAGAAATATGGGCCGTTAGATTTATCATTTTGAGGGGGATGTGTTAAGACGGTAAGTGTGTGCATATCCGGTTTTGTGGGGTCATTAAAATTTTGCCGGAAATGGAGATGGCCATGGTTGGGATTTGGGCGGCTGGAAGAAAGACCTAACTTCCCTAGGTGAAGTGTTCAGTTTTAGTAGTGTTGTCAAGATTTTTTTTTGTTAGTATGGAATAATTGCTGCTTGTCCTAGGCCTGAACGAGGGTTGAGATCACACGTCCCGTAAATCTCCGAATATTCTGAGCTAACCGTAATAAATCGTTTAGGTGCGTTAGGACATGTAACAATATGGCGCCCAAAATAAAAAAAAAATGATCGAACATTTTTCTTGCATTAAAAAGTGAGAATTATAAAATGGTTGCGTAGAAGATCAAAACGCAGTACAATAGCCCAATTAAAGTAAACCCATAGACCAAAGCATATCCAACAGTAATCTGATAGAATTTTTCGGGATAACTTGTAGCCGTTTCATTCCCTAGGATGAAAGTCAGTTGTACAAGGGAAACCGCAATTTCTTTAGAGGACAGTAGGATAGTGCTACCGGTTCATAATGAGGTGAAGGGATTGTCCTTAGGAGTACTGTGGATTTCCTAATAGAACGCCCCAGCCCTCTAATAGAATATTATAGAAGATTAATGTTGTATGAATATGTTTGTGGAGCAATATTGAGTAGTATCAGCTGCCTCACGGGTGAAAGCCTGTGTCAGTGAAAGCCGAAAAATCTCACTTTGCCTCTAGTGATTCAGTAGATGACTGCTGGATGAAAATGGAGCACAAATATATGTATTAGCGTCAATAGTTTTTTTTGTATTTTGATTTTGAACACATCAACTTAGCTCAGCATAGAGAGTCGATTGAGTATTAGTTTTGATATGCACACACACCCGTAGTAACAAAACCCCTTAAATTGCACTGAAAATAATTGAATAGAGAAATTAATTATATAAAAGTTAAAATTGTTATATTTTCTAAAAACATTATAAACTTTAAAGATTAATTAAATTTTAATGAATTTATAAACAGAGTACGCTGTTGAATTATTTAAAATTTAGTTCGGGAAAAGTTAAATATATTACATTTTTCTATTCCTAAGTTTAGTGATTCTTTTTTTTTATTTACAGTTTAGTAAATTATTATTGTTAAACATTTTTTTGGCTTTAAACTTTTTTTTTATCGTTTTAGTTATTTACCGTATAAATACATCCATTTAATATATCTGTTAATAATTATTTTTTTTGCAATTAATTTATAGGTATCTTTTATTTGTTATATTTATTTTGATTTATTTTCAACTTAGCTCCTTTGCCATTTACATTTTTAAATTTTAATTTTTTTTTGATTTGGCATTAAATATTTTATTGTTAGTTTCTTAAACTGTTCATCTATTAACTAATCAGTCAGTAGGTTCATGCTTATGTTGGAATAATTTCGGTTGCAAAATTAACCGTGATTAAATCGACCATAGGTAGGGCCAGTGAGGTATGAATAGAACTACTAGGTCGCAAAGTGTTAACAGAAAAAGACCCGTACCCTCTAGTTTGAATAGCTCACACCAGGTACTGCCAAAGCAAAGAAAAATAGGCGAGGTAGAAATGGCTAACAATAATGAAAATTCTAATATTATAGATATGTCTGACACGATTAATGCTAGGACGCAAAGAGTAGGTATTTCTGAGTCAGGAACACCGCCTATTTCAAATTTTACACAGGGAACAGCTAGTGCTGCTACCACAAGTAATGAGCAGAATGTCAGAGATGTCGCTCTAGGCGGGAATGTGATAGACCAAAGGGCATTAGAAAATAATATGAAAAGAATGATGAAAGATGAATTGGCAGAAATAAGAAAAGCAGTGAGTGATCTGTCTAGAGTCGTGCGAGAATTGTCGGTTGGAAGAGCTCAAAATACAGAGTTTGCTCATGAGGGCAATCGATCGGCGCAAAACATCAATCACAACTCTTCAGTTCACATGTCGGGTTCAGAAATTAATAGAAATCAAAATGTTCAAAATTTAGGGAGTAATAATCCTGGAATAGTATCAGATCGTTCGTCTGAGCCTTTTGTCTTTGCTTCGCCAAGTCCGGCGATTCACACTGTCGATACATCAGGGACAGAAAACCAACGAGGGGCTCACTCAAATAGCCATGTTAGAACTGCTGACAAAATAATGATAAGGGTTGATAAATGGGGCTTAACATACGACGGAAACAATAATCACATGACCGTAGAAGATTTTATCTTTCGATTAGAGACGTTACAAGCCCATTACGATATTCTGTGGGAGGAAATTCTAAGGGACTTCCACCTATTAGTAACAGGTCCGGTAAAAGATTGGTATTGGCTTCGTATCCGCACACATGGGATGATGAAGTGGCCAACCTTGCGATGCGAGCTCCTGAACCAGTATAAAAATCATACTTCAAATTTTGAAATTATGCGTGATCTTGTAGAGAGGAAGCAGCAAGTAAATGAAACCATCGATAATTTCTTTCATGAAATGAACAAATTACGTTCTAGATTAATGCAACCGATACCGGAATTCGACATGGTAAAAATAATGAAAAGAAATGTCAAAGAAAATATAGCCAGAATCGTTTACCCGATTGCAGTTTCTTCAGTGGAACAATTACGCATAGAATGCATTGAAGCTGAACGCAATTTTCCAAGAAGGGAGATGAGAAACCCCACCTATACTCAACGCCCTGTGAGAACTGTCAATGAAGTCTGTTTCGAAATGGCGGATAGTAATGAAGTAAAAGATGATCAACAGTCATATGAAGAAATTGCAGCAATTAGAGAAAATTTGCAGAAGAAAACTCTAATTTGTTGGAACTGCCAAACTGAGGGGCACGGGTTCAGAGACTGCGAATCAATGGAACGGAAAATATTTTGTTATCGTTGTGGAAGAGCCAACGTCGTAGCTCCGAAGTGTCCTAACTGTAAACAGGAAAACCGCAAGATAGGCGTGGGAACTGCTGGGGGCTCACGTCAGTCGCAAAACCCCAGGACATAAAAATGTTTAATAAACAAAACGTTATAAACACCCTAAAATTTTTAAACAACAACTTTTCAAAATTAAGACATTATATTCCAATAGATGTTAGAGAGCAAAATTATAAAAAAATTAGGTCTAGCATTTTTAATTCAAATAATCGAGTCAAAAATATACCTGAGCATATTTTGCAACTGAGAAAGAAATTTGCCGAACGTCGGAAAAGGAAAAGATGCATTTTAGAATCTATAAACAGAGCGAAGAACAATAAGAACGATCCTAGAATCTTTATAAAAATTAAAGTTCATGATAATGAAGTTACCGGCTTGTTAGATACTGGAGCGACAGTAAGCATATTAGGCAAAAATTGTAGGGAATTTTTTTTGGACACAGGTCTTGAAATGACGCCAATGTGGACCAGTTTAAATACAGCCGGGGGTCAACAACACAGAATTTTGGGCAAAATAAACGTCTCTGTAGAATTTAAAAAGAAGAAACAACAAATATGTTTGTATTTATGTCCGGATTTAGAGCAAGAGCTATATCTGGGCATGGATTTTTTTCAAAAGTTTAATTTAGCTCCGGAATTGTTTGATCTGTCGGAAATAAATGTAGAAAAATTGCAACAGGATTTTGTTCATAAGGATAAGGAATATGCTTTGAAACCTCACATTCTCAGCGAAACACAACAAAGGCAACTAGAGGACGTAATAAAATGCTTTGATTCATTCGAAGAAAAAGGCTTAGGGAGGACCCATTTAGAAAAGCATGTAATAAAACTGGTAAAAGATGCGGTCCCAGTGAAAGATAGGTATTATCCTATATCTCCAGCAATACAGGAAATAACATATAAAGAGTTAGATAACATGATAAAACTAGGAGTAATCGAAGAAAGCGAAAGCCCTTGGAGCAATCGTACAACTGTTGTACGTAAACCAGGAAAAAACCGGTTCTGTCTAGATGCTCGAAAATTAAATGCACTCACAATCAAGGACGCCTACCCGTTGCAAAATATAAATGGTATTTTAAGTCGGATTGATGATACCAACTTTATCAGTAGTGTAGACTTAAAATATGCATTCTGGCAAATCGAGCTGGACGAAGAGAGCAAGCCTTATACAGCATTCACCGTCGCTGGTCGCCCATTATATCAATTTAAAGTTATGCCATTCGGACTTTGCAATGCGGCGCAAAGATTATGTAGACTCATGGACAAGGTAATCCCAAGTAGGCTGAAGAACAACGTATTTGTTTATTTAGATGAGTTATTGGTAATATCAAAAGATTTTGATGAGCATTTGAATATACTGCGAGAAGTTGCAAAATGTCTAAGTGAGGCTAGATTAACGATAGGACTAAAGAAATCACAGTTTTGTTTTCAAGAACTCAAATACTTAGGGTTTATAATAGGTGGTGGCGTTTTGAAAACTGACCCAGAAAAGGTGCTAGCTATACAAAGCATTAAATTGCCCAAAAATACTAGGGAGGTTCGAAGTTTTTTAGGGACTGCAGGGTGGTACAGGCGGTTCGTTAAGGACTTTGCCACAATTTCAGCTCCGCTGACCGAAACCTTAAAAAAATCACAAAAGTTTTGTATGACCCCAGAAGCTATACAAGCTTTCGAAAATCTTAAAAAGGCCTTAACGTCTTCACCTGTTTTAAAACACGCAGACTTTTCAAAACATTTTTTTATTCAGTGCGACGCCTCTGATTATGGTATAGGTGCAGTTTTGTTCCAATATAATGATGAGCGAGTAGAAAACCCTATAGCTTATTATTCTCAAAAGTTGAATGCTCATCAGAGGAATTACAGCGTTACGGAGAAGGAATGCTTCGCTGCTGTAATGGCCATAAAAAAGTTTAGACCTTATGTCGAGTTAATGCCATTTACAGTTATAACAGATCACGCCAGCCTTAAGTGGCTGATGAATCTTAAAGATCTCAGCGGGAGACTTGCACGATGGTCATTGCAACTGCAGGCATATAATTTTAACATTGAACATCGTAAAGGTTCGCAAAATGTCGTCGCAGACATGCTATCAAGATTTCCAACAGAAGCCTCAATCAACGAAATAACTATAGAACAACTTCTCGATATTGAAACCGACGAATTTGAAAACAGTGAGTACTCAGACTTAAAAAAACAAATCATTGAAAATCAATCAAAATTGCCTGATATACAGATCAAAGATGGGCTGATTTTTAAAAGATTAAATTTTCAATCGGATTTTGACGATCAAGTAAAATGGAAGTTGTGGATCCCATCAACACTAACAACAAAAGTAATTGAAAAAGCACACGATACTCATTGTGGTACGGCAAAGACCATCGAGAAAGTTAAGCGTTTTTTTTACTGGCCAAGGATGACAATCCAAATTAGAGAATTCGTAAAATCATGTAGAGTCTGTAAGGAAACAAAATCCTCTAACCAAAATCTTATGCCTGAAATCGGTCAAGAGGTAGTTACAGAAAGACCATTTCAAAAGCTTTATATCGATTTTCTAGGAAAATATCCGAGGTCGAAAGGCGGAAACTGTTATATTTTTATAGTGGTGGATCACTTCACCAAATTTACTTTTTTAAAGGCTATGCGCGAAGCAACAACAAATAACGTGATACAATTCCTGATACAAGAAATTTTCCACAAGTTCGGAGTCCCTGAAACAATCCATAGTGATAACGGTGCACAGTTCGTCTCAGCAAGTTTCGCAAAAATGATTCAAACATACAAGATTACACATATTAAAACTGCTTTTTACTCTCCACAAGCCAACGCGGCCGAAAGGGTCAATCAGTCAGTCCTGTCGGCAATTAGAACATATCTTGAGGAGGATCACAGAGATTGGGACCTATATATTTCTGAGATAGAATGCGCTCTACGAAATTCGGTACACTCGGCGACTGGAGTCACCCCATTTTTTGCTTTATTTGGGTATCATATGTACACCAGCGGAAATGATTACAAGATAGCTAGGAAATTATTATCATTAGCAGATCATGAAGTTAATAGTCTACAAAATAGTGACAAACTTACGTTGTTAAGGGAGAAGATCCGTAATAACATGCATGAGGCTTATAATCGCTCAGCACAACGCTATAATAGGAGAGCTAGAAAAATCAAGTTTATACCTGGTCAAGAAGTGTATCGAAGAAATGTGGTACGTAGTGATTTTGAAAAAAACAAGAATGCGAAGTTTTTTAAAAAATTTTTAAAATGTCGGGTATTGCGGCCTGTGGGAAATAATATGGTCGAACTAGAGGACCTTCAAGGGAAACCAATTGGAATTTACCATGCCAAAGATATAAAAATGTAAAGCGTGCAATAGTGAAAATTTTCTTACCTGTGATACAATCAGATTGAAGTGCAATATTAGGATTAGCAACCGTGTAGGGATAGAACATAAGGGATACAAGTTTTACATACAGTATGTTTCATTTTATATGTGTTGTCCGAATATTTCACGTAGTACCTGATTGTATAGCAATAAATAAAAATAGGTGTATATATTTATAAATACAAAAGGCTAGACATTGGCATGGAATAGTTACCTGTCTTTCAGTGCAATATCTCATAAATCCAAGTGAAGAGAGCGTAAGTGAAGGCGAACATGTTCAAAACATGCCCGGCTTATATCTCAGGGTGTGGGAGTTCCCCACGTTGGATACTAGTTTCGCTCAGATCACCGAAATCGGAAATAAAACCCACGCACACCATGCATGCCTCCAATCGTCTTCATACCTGGTGTTTTGTTGCGTGCGACCTACATACCTTATGATAGCAGAATTTTTATATATTATTTCTTTTTTTTTAGTCCCTCGCCAATAAAATTTTATGCCAAGTCGATGGCGAAAAAAAATTTTTCGTGGCGGATCCTAGGAGAAGCGTCGGGAGGGGGCCAAATATGCCTAGAACCTCGAGTCCCTTATTCACTTAAAAGAGGGGGGTCTCTTGTAATTTGGAGGAACCACCTCCGACCCAAGTCCCGGTTTTAAAAAGGTTTTTCTTTAACGTGTTGTGTTTGTATGTTCATGATTATGTTCCATCTTTGTGTATTTGCGGATGGCCAACCGCGATGGAAACATTAGCCATTGAATGTTGCTGGCGGCTGAGCAAAACCGCCTATATTACAATGCTCAATTGGAAGTAACCTGAAAGAAAAGTAAAAAAGTTTAAAGTTTTGTGTTATTAACAGAGAGAAACGATACATTACCTTTTACCAATACACCAGTTGTCCACAGAGCAAGGCTGAAAAGAAAAGAAAGAAAATGTTATAATTAGAAAAATTTTAAATCAATTTAGTTTAATTTTTGCAGTTTTACTTCCCTCGTGTGTTAATTTTCTGGTAGTAAAATCTCCTGTCATTGTTTGTTGACATTGTATGAGTTTTGTAAAAGTATGAGTGTCAGATTTGTCAATGAAAATAGAGAGAAGCATTGTGCTGTAGAATACTGGGTAAGGCAGTCTATGTTTCAATTTGATTTGGACACATTGACATTTTCAATCATAAAAGCTCATATTATCAATGTCGTCTATAGAACTTTACCCACCTGATGTAGTGTTTATGAACTTTTGAATAAAGCTCAGGGGTCCATTGCACAGAGAACATAATAGAAATTATGGAAAAAGCTGGCAGAAAGAGATCGAACGATATTCTTAGAAATTTCTAGAATTATGGAAGAGTAACGGGTTGTAACAAAAATTGAAAAGGGTATAAAAGCAGAAGATAAGTAGGAAAAAGGGCTTTTTTGTGGTGTTTCGTTTGAAGAGAAAACTGTCATAAGTGTTTAATGAAGTTTGTGGTGACTAGAAAAAAAAAGTAAAAAAAAAAGAGTTTTTTGTTTGTTGTGGACTTGGCCAAAAGAAAATTTCTTAAAGTTATTAAAAGCAAAACTTAAAATTTTTGAACTGGGAAAAACTAACATTTTTGTGAAATAACAAAACGGCATCTGAAGTGCAAAAAAATAAAAAACTAAGTATTTTGTTAAAACAAAACTGCATTTAAAGCGCCGAAAATTAAAACAAATTTGTAAAAGAAATTATTTCAACCACATACCTACCTGATATTGAACAATTTAAGAGTGCACAAGATTAGTGTTAAAATTGTTAAAATTTAAAATGCATTAATTGTGCGAACTTATAGACAATTAATAAAATAATATACTTTGGCATAGAAGTTTCGATCATTGTATATAAAGAAATAATCGAGAAATAAATCACCAGAACTTTTTTTTATTGAGAAAACAAAATTTCAACAAATACCAATACAAAGTTTCAACAAATACCAGAAATTTTCAAAGCCTTATGTGTGTGGTCATCAAATCATCGAGTTGCTGAACTGTCCGGAAGAGTATCTCGGGGAGAATCCGTATTAAAGCCCAGAGGAAAACGTATGGTGTCCAACGGAGCTTTTGAGAAGTTTGCTGAAAAAAAAGCTAAGTTAAAATTATTGAAACTGAATATGTGTATTTATTATTAGTGTTGTTAGTATTCTTATTGTTAATTGTAATACATAATTATTTGTCTTCATAGTTATTAAAGATAAGTTTATATCAGATCTAGTTTTTTTTTCTTTCAAAGAGCAATTTTTGTTTAACAAGATAAAATAAAGCATTAAATTAAAGGGATTCCTTATCAAAAAAAAAATAAAATGAAGTGTAGAATTTACCGAGGTTTCTAAGAGACGGAGTTTTAGGGTTGGTTTTTTTAAGGTGATGAATAGCGTCATACTGACCTTAGGGAGCTCCTTCAGGCAGGAAAAGTAGTACTGAAAGAAAGTTAAAATATAATTGAAGTCTTACCCTAAAATTTTGCGTCCCGAGGAAATAAATAAATAACGTCTTTTTTTTTTGTAAATTTGTTGGTATTCGGTTTAAAATAAGTGAAAGCCGAGTTTGTCCCTTTCTTTTTGTATTTTGTTTTATCTGCTAAAATAAAGTTTTGTCAAATATTGTATAAAAAAAAAAAAATATAAAATTTGTAATCTTAATTTAAGTTTTATATATTAATAAAAGGAAATGGTTGTAAACTTTAAAAGGAAAAGAAATATGGGCCGTTAGATTTATCATTTTGAGGGGGATGTGTTAAGACGGTAAGTGTGTGCATATCCGGTTTTGTGGGGTCATTAAAATTTTGCCGGAAATGGAGATGGCCATGGTTGGGATTTGGGCGGCTGGAAGAAAGACCTAACTTCCCTAGGTGAAGTGTTCAGTTTTAGTAGTGTTGTCAAGATTTTTTTTTGTTAGTATGGAATAATTGCTGCTTGTCCTAGGCCTGAACGAGGGTTGAGATCACACGTCCCGTAAATCTCCGAATATTCTGAGCTAACCGTAATAAATCGTTTAGGTGCGTTAGGACATGTAACAGAATCAGCTGTTCTGTTCTTGACAGTAACAAAAGTAGTAACAAATTTAGTAACATTCACATCTTATATTCTTTTGCTGCTTCTTTTGAGGTACTGAAGTAAACACTTTCCAATAACAATTAGCAAAAATTTCTTGTTATTGAACAGAACTATATTCTACTGTCAAATTTTAATTAAGTAAATTAAATTGGATGTGTGTGAATACCAAAATTAATTACTCAATTAAAATTTTAATTGTATAAATTAAAACGTATGTCTGAACAGGGTATAAAAGTGATTAAGTATGAATATTCCTGCTATTATTATAATTAAATTGATTGGATAAACAGATGATACACAACCTAAGGTAGATAAATGCAAAGTATGGTTATGGTGAATGTAACGACCCAGAAACTACTGCATTATAATTTGCTACTCTCAAATTTTTCCTTTTTTCGTTAAAAAATAACATAAAATTTTGGTTAGTAAGTTTTCTTTCTTAATAAATTAATGAATTTTTATTAAATTTATAATATATAAAAAATTGTTGCAAGTGACTTTATAACTCACGAAATATTCAAACCAAATTCGATTAAGTTTTTAGGGTTTGTTTGTATGGTCGTTTAATTGTTTGCTGTTGCGTACGTCAACAACGGTTAAACGACTGAACCAATTTCATGAAATTTGAAACACGGGTTCTCATGGTAAAATAGGGCAGTTATATTTTTTGTTTGTCTTTTTTTCCATTACTATTTTTTTTTTTTTATTTAACATCGGAAGATGTCGTTCAACATAGAAAAATTGTTATCTCAATGAAAATTTCACACCGTGATATATTAAATTGTTGCTGTATTATGGGTCCAAGTCTCATGTTAACATTGTTTAGAATCATGGATAAAATTGTGTACTGTTTGTTTTTTTTTAATAATATAAATTCATTCCACTTAATAGTGGGTAACATTTTTAAAGTATTATTTTAACACATTTCTCAAAGCAATTCAAAATATTTGAACATTTGAAATAAAAATGACAAAACTGTACCCTGTTTTATTAAAAACAAACAATTAAAGGTTCAATTAGACGTGCTATACCATCAAGCCATAGCCGTAACCATGGCCATAACCGTAATCATATTTATTGCCAGCGATAAGTGGTGCCATAGCCATAAGCAACTTTTATTTGTCTCGCCGTTTAGTAAAAAGGTGCGCACCGATAAATATAAATTAAAACATACCAATACAATGCAGTGAACGTCAAAAATAAGAACAAAATAAAAAACAAACATTTTATACTAAAATTCAAAAGTCAATTGTATACGGTTATGGTAAAAAATCAAAAAATAATTTATGGCGATGGCATTATAGCATGTCACCAATAATCAAATACAGTGTCTTCCATAAGGTCGGTTTGAACAACTGTTTTATATGGTTATGGCACCTCTAATTGAACCTTATGGACCACAAATTACTATATTTAAAATTTTCAACATATTTATACTTATTGCGGTAAAGTTTTACATTATTAAATATTTGTTAAACTAATTGCACCATTATGCATGTTGTGGCATTGTAACGCTTGTAGAAAGGATTCCTTAATTCTGGACTGTCAGAACCTACATCCGAATACTTTATTTGGACTTGTTCGGAGCACGTGTGGACTTTAGTATTGTCCGGAAAATCATATTGAGCCAACATGCACTTGTTAATTAAGGTATTAGCTCGAACAATGGAGGTTATTACCTCAATTTCAATTCCATAACTGCAATTCAAGGCCTCTTTAACATAAATGTCACGGTTGCCCAAGAGTACTTCCATTTGTTTATTAAACCTTTTTTTACCATTTGTGATATAATCAGTAGCACGTTTTATCTTAAATTATAAAAAAAAATAAAGCTAAGAAAAAAATACTTATTGCCCATTATTATAACCTACCGCATCTTCAACACAATCTGAGTGTTTATGTGCCGTTGGTGTACTTAATGCACAATTCTTAACTTCCTTTTCAAAAACGTTTTCGTAGTAGTTTGCCAAATTATTTCTGATTTTCATAGGGACAGTCATATTAATTGATTCCTTGTATGTATTGACACACTGATTTATTCTGCTTTCCGTACTGGCGATAGAGTGTATCGATTTACTGTGTTTTTTAACACATGTTCTGCTTAAACTGCTTAAAACTTTTAATTGACTGAATTTCTCTTCCGTTTGAAGAAGACTATGTAACAGCATATCCAGCTTAATATTTATTGTTGCAAGTCTCGCAGCACTGTTTTCTTGAAATTTTTGTATTTGCTGATCAAAGTATTGGATAGCTTCTATATGCCTTATAAAGTATTCTGTCTCAGCGTTTTGGCTAAAGCTGCTTCTTTTTGCCTTAAATGAAAAATAATAATAATAATAATAAATTCAGATTTTTCCAAACAGCCCTATTCGTTACCAGTCCATTTGCTATAACCGCAAAAAGAAATAAAACCTTAATCAATCTGTTCATCATAACAATCAAATATTTGGATTTTGTTCTTTTTCCTTGTGTCTCAAAAAGTGAACTAATTTTGAACCAGTTTTCGTCAGCATTTATATCGAAATAACTGCTGTAAAATTTTTATGAATATTAATTATTTGTTGGTTTTTATTTTGGTAACATTCTTTTTTCTTATCTTCTTATCTTGAGCAAATAACTAATTTCTGATTTCTTATTTGATTTTATTAAAATATGTGTCTTGAGCACTTGACTCGTGATATAAAACTATTGCGTAGTTTAAATTTATAAATGTCTCTAATAGTTTTTTAAAGAAGTAGAAATTTCAGACGAAGTAATTAAAATCAAAAATTTTAATTTAATTTTAATTGCTGTATAAAAGATAAAGTGACAACTTTTATAAATCATAAACATTTTATTAATCAAAATTTTGAATGGTAATAAATTGTTAATTATTTTAAATAAAAGATTGTCTGAATTAATGAAATACGTAGAAGTGCGTGCATATTCGGTTGCGCTTCACACTTCACAACATAAATTCAAATATATATTCCTACAGTCTTTATGCTAAATAAAAAAAAATAATGTAGGGAAATAGAAAAATCAGTTTAATTTTAGAACTTTATGCGCAAAGGATAAAAAAAAGGTTATGGGCAGGTACTTGAAATTAACACCGAATACAAAGCACTGCGCAAGCTTAAAAATTTAAATTAATGCTTTCGCTACGAGAGCATAATCATTCACAAAACGTCTCAAACAACCTGTAAAACTCTCTCTGGGAAGTAACTCCAATAAAAAAAATATATGGGCGATAGAGAATAAAAAAATAAGAAAAAAAAAACACCAGGTAAAAAAATTGGCGCTCACCCATATTTTCCGAGTTATGGGGGGGGGGGGGGGGGGGGGGCTCTGAAATTTTCAAATTTTTAGAAATACCAATATGGGTATAATTCTAAGGCTTTGAAGAGATCTTTAAAGAAATACTAAAATTTTCTAAAAAATGCTTAACCCATTAAGAGCCGATGGCATTTTAATTTAAAAAAGTATTTATTTTAATTTTTTAATTCTCTGTCACCCCAATATTTGCTTTTTTGATTGGAGTTACTTCACTAAACTAGATTTAATTATATGGTGAAGGGTATGTTAAATTCAGCATAGCCAAATATAGTACTCTCACTTATTTTTACATCTACAACGAAAAAAAAAAAATCATGAGGAGGCGTGGTTAAGGAAGCTCCTATAGCCTTAATAAATGCTCGATATACATGTAAGTAGCATCAAAGGAAAGTTAAGGACTTCTAGATTAATAATATTGTAATGATTTTTTTCGCGCTACATTTTTGAAATGATATAGACCTCAAAAACTGTTAAGAGGTTTTTAAGAAATTAAATATGGAATTAAAATTGCCACAAAATCATTTGGCACTGATCTATTCTTAAAAAGTTTTACAGTTATATGTGCAGATAAACGAGCTTTTAATAAAAGGGTAAAATAAAAATTTTTTTTTTCCCGGAACGGAAAATGAGAAAAAAGTTTAGAAATTACTTTGTACAAAAATGCACACGGAAATATCATCGAGATAAAATTCACTTTTTAAATAGAACAGCCACATTATGGCATCGACTTGTTTAAGAACGATTAATTTCTTTTCCTGTTTTTGCTTATCACGGAGGGTATCTCAATGGCAAAATCTACTGTACTGTCTTTAGTTGCATCGTGAGGAAAACGCTCTAAGCAAGGAAATAAATTAGTATATTTTGAACCTTGATTTAAGGATAGCTTTTTTATACTCAACATAGATAACTTAGCCCAGCTATATACCAATGCCATAAGCTGGCACACGCTATTCACTTGCCTTTCACACGATTTAATACTCGCATCGACAAAATTTAAAGGCTTTCGAAAGAAAAACGAAAAAGTTGTATCATTTAGAATAGGCAACAAAAATTAAATTTTTATAAGTACTTTTATATTTTTTAAGGCTACTTCTTCCAAATTCTTAAAGTACTTTTACGAAAAAGGAATAATTTTAAAGATACTATGAAATGAAAGTTTTTTTGAGGGCTCGAACTATATAAAATTACAAATTAAACTTCTTGCTTTTAAGTTTTTTTTTCTGAAAAAAGTACTTTTTTCAAATTCTTAAAGTACTTTTTTAAAAAGTATTATTTTAAAAGATAATTTCCAACGAAGCTTTTTTGAATCCAAAATTTTTAAAAATTTATTTTTAGAGGGTTCGAAGTAGATAAAACTACAAACTGAATTTCTTTTAAAAGTACTTTTCTACAATGGTCACGTTTCAAAAGACGCCTTTTTAAGGAGTATTATAAAAAAAAAAACAAAGAAGGTGTTTAAAAAGATAGTTTTGAAATAGAGCGTATACCAAAAAAAAAACCTTTTTAATTATTATTTTTTGAATAGGTCTTCAAAAATGTACTTTGTTAATTATTATCGCTTTCGTTTTTTTGAGAACACTGTTATTGAAAAAGATAATTTTTTACAAGGAATTATTTTGGAATAGTTTGGTATATTAGGGAGTGTTTTTCGATTATTTTAAAATTTGTTTTTTGAAACGGAACTTTTTTAAAAATGTACTTTCGTAAGAGGAACTTTTTCAAAATAGTACTTTTTGTAAACAAGAATTTTTTTTACATAAGAGGCTATTCACAGATTAAAGCCAGTTTCCTTCTTGGACGCATAGTTAGCCATATAAATGGGTTTTAAGTTTTTCATATAAAAATATCAAGTTTGGCGACAAAAATTAAAACTTTGGGCCCAAAATCAAGTTTGGTTAAATAGACGATCTTAACAACGTACATAACATAAGGTAGATAGATGCGAAGAATGCTGATGAAGGATGTGGCGGCCCAGAAAATGCTGCATTTCAATCTGCTAGCGTCTGAATTTACTTGTTTTCTTTGGAAAACATCTGCATACATTTGTAAATAATTTTTCTTTTTAAAAATGCTTATAATTTAAATTAAAAAATGAACCAAAGCCGAAAACAAGTCAATTGAAATTCATTTATAAGATCCACGGTTAAAATCCTGATTGGGGAAAAAATTAAAAATCAATTATTTTATTATTATATTTATTAATAACAAAAAGATAAAAAATCATTTAGAATATTGAATAAATTTAGTAATATCAGTTTTATAAACTATTTCAAAAATACCAAGTGCGTAATTAGGGTCTCTAACTCTTTTAAAAACTGCTTCAACTGCAGAAAATTTAGTTTGAAAATTAACAATCAACTTAAAAAATAGACAACTTTTCATGGAAGCCATACAAGTATTTCTTTTAACACCTCTTTAAATATAAAAAACAACTTTTTTATAATATTCACACGGTTATATTAAAATATTTAAAATTTTGTGTAAAAGTCAATCCTGTCTTTACTCAAAAACCGAATTTTGTAAATAGTTTTTTTTTTTTTTTAATTTATATGAATTCATCGCTATTTTCTTGATAACAACTTATATTGTTGTCGATGTAATATCTCATATAATTTAAACAACTTTGATTTTTTGTCTCACTGCCTTTTTCTTTAAGTGCCTTTACCATTTGACTTTTAATTCTGAAATTAATATATATTTGTGTATACAAGGCAGATAAAATGTAGTAGTCAGATCGAATTTGGTTAATATCCCAGTATACATGCATTTTTAGTCAACTTTAAACATATAAAATAAAGCTACCAGGTTTTTTATCTTTTTTTTTAATGTAGTGTTATCGTATAGAAAGTCAAAAATTTCCACAAATTTCGCCAAGCATTTTTAATGCCGCCAAGAATCTTTCCTCTCCCCATTTTAAAGTTTTTATCACCAAGAGAGATTTTTTATCGCCTCGCTTGGCAAGAAATCGTCATAACTGACAACACTGGTGTGAACAGCTGTGTTGTGTAGAGTTGTTTTCTTTCACACTTGAGTAATACTTCGACATACAGGCAGCGCTACGTTCTACCTGGGCCGTTAATTTTAAAATTAACAAGTAATTCATTATAAATAACTGAAAACTAAAAAATCAAAAAATAATACAATATATAATATTAAAAAAAATTAGTTAGATTAAATAAAAAATAATAAAATGAACGGACAATTAAGTAAGCAAAAAAGGGGGCAACGACTTTTGGCGTCACAATACTAAGCACAACAAAATTTCAATAGACCCAGAAAAGATAAAAACAATTGAAAATCTCCTTTAATACAAAATCTTAAATGATCTTCGTAGTTTTTTGGGATTAACAGGTTATTATAGATGTTTTGTGAAATCTCTTAAAACCATACAAAGTCAATAAAAACGTATACGATTTACTTAACGTACTTACTTAAATTTTTACACTTTTCGAAATTATTTTTTGGCTTAAAGTCCGGCTAGATTGGCAATATACGCTTCTGTGCAGCTGTAGGATAAAGCAAAATGATTTCACACAGCGACTGCATTTATCAGCATAAACTAAGGTAAACATCATTAAATATTGTTAATAAATAAATTAATAAACAAATATCGTTGTAGATTTTTAAAGCGATAAACTGATGGACAAAACTTAGTTTGTTTTATTTTTAACACTAAGTGTCTAATTTATGCCAATGAACCTTATCATTTTTGCTCTTTTTAACAGTGTTTAGAAAAGTACACGCACTGTACAAAATTCTCGTACATACATGAAAAACACACAACTTAAACCAACCCCAAAATATTTTTCTTTTCATAACAATTATATGTGTCTGTCAGTTTTGATATTTTTCGTACACATCCATGAATGTGTTTTATGAAAATATATATTTACACGTTCGTTAATGTACGACTGTAGCTATTCATTGTGTACGTGTTCGGCTAGAATCGTACATGAAATATAGAGAAGTTTGAGTGTACTTTATTTTTAGTGTGTGTACGAAAAAAAATTACATAAAAAAATTAAAATAACTTCGTGTACGGAAAAAATTAAATAACTTCGTGTACGGACAACAAAAAAGTACATCACGATAGACAACAAATTAACCATTATCGATTAGAAAAACCTCCTAAAAGCAAATGAAAAAAATTGTTTAATTTACTTTAAAAAATTTATATATATTTACTTATATTTATATAAAAATGTACTAATTGTAATAATTTATTAATAGTTATACAATATTAATAAAAATAAAATAAGAACAGGTTAGTTTATAAACAAAATATGTATATAAATTTCTCCGTTTATGACAAAATTGATCTCTTGTTACTTACTGTTTTCTATTTTAAGGTTTGACCAGTCGAGCGTGTGAAACTTTAATTTTGTTATTAATATATTATAAATATACTTTTTTGATAACTTAGATCGTAACTTGGTCAAGACTGTTGTAGCTTGTGCACTAAATGCAAGTTCTACAGATACTTGTGTTGCAGGTACAGCAAGTACCAATTCGAAAGCTGAATCAATTTCGAAGGGCGTTGACCATTTTGTTTAGAATTTTCCATTACGTTAATATTAAAGGGTTGGATTGGTTTTTCACATAAAGCAAGTAGTTCTGCTTTTATAGCCTTTTCCAGAAAAAGTGGAAAAAGGGTATAACTTATTTTTTCATTCCGTTTGTATTTTCTACAATATCCATTTCCGACTCCATAAAGTATATATATTCTGACTTCTAACGCATAACGAAATCGATTGAGTGATGTCCGTCTGTCCGACCGCTTATGTATTAATATTAAGAATTATAAATTAAAGGGTGCACAATAATTCATTTAATGTGGTATATGGCCATACGTTTAAACAGTTGTAGACAGACGATTTAAAGTTACAAAGAACCTGTATTACTAACTCCTAACAAGTATAAAATTTGGATTTGGAAATAAACGCGTGTCCCAATAGTTGATATAATATGGTGTATGTGGCCGGACTTTTGAACCGTTGACAGACAGCTGAAATTTAAAAGGAAAATGTTTCGGTAAGTCCGCTATAACAAGAAGATTATAGTTTGAATTTAGAAAGTCAAGGGTGTTCCCAAAATTAATGTATTTTGTTCTATAAGGCCGTATTTTTTGAACCGTTGTATATAAACACCTTAATTTTAAACAGAATGTCCACTACTTTATTTGGTCTAATAAGAAGTATAAAAATGTTTTATTATAAATTAAATAGTTAATAAATTCGGATGTATATGGGAAAACTGTTGAACCGTTACAGACAGTCGGTTGAAATTTACACAGAACCTGATTGCTTATTTTACTGCAACAGCAAGTATATAATTTTAATTTGGAAATTAAGGAGTGACCCTATAGTTGCTGCAATTTGATGTATATTGCCAAACTATTGAACAGTTAAAAAGGGTAAAATTTGGAGATATAAGTGTGTCCCAATAGTTAATGTAACCTAATTTATGTGGCCATACACTTGAGCTGTTATAGGCAGACAGATGAAGTCTGTTTTGAAGTCGGTTTTTTCGCAAGAATTTTTTTCTTCATTTTCTATTAATTAAAAACTAAACATTTAATACCGTAGGTCTCAATTACAATTTTTCTTTATAACTGTATAACACAATCAGCACAATCAGCTGTTTCCGTACGGAAAGTGCAATCAGTTTCGTACCTTGCTTAATGAAATGACATTTAACGAAACTTGAGCAAAAGTTATCTTATGTACATTATAGTTTACCATATAATTTAATGTATTTACACAGTTGTTTAAGTTTGCTTAAGTTATTAAATGCACATTATAGTTGGGCCTTTATCAATGCAAATGAAATGCGAGCGAAAAAAACTAAATAATCTTATTATTTCGCGACTGATAACAAGATAAACACTACACGTCGTCTTTTTGTATTTGATACTGAGAACCATTTACGGTTTTTGATTGATAGTGGGGCGGAAATTTTAGTAATACCATCATTAAAATTTAAGGAATATATGCGTAAATCAGATATTACTTTCATTGCAGTGAATGCAAGTTCCATCAAAACATTTGGTACAAAAATCTTAATCATAAATTTGGGTCTAAGAAGAGATTTTACATTCGTTTTTACTATAGCTAACATTGCCAGGTCAATTATAGGTGCAGATTTTTTGCCAAAGTTTGGGCTTTTAATTGATCTTAAAAATAAGAAATTAATTGATCCACTTACAAATTTAAATACATTTTTCGCTTTGCTGCCAAATCTCTAGTGAAAATTTATTGAATTGTTCACACATTGCAGAAGTTACCTTTACTAAATATTATAACTATGTCCATGTTTGAATAATTTTGTGGCTGTTGGCTTGGATCTATGCTATATATTTCCCTCTTATTTGATACTTTCCATATATTATCCGCTAATTTCAATAAATCATCAGTATTGACAACATTGGAACCAACTAAGGCTATATTAAGTGAATTAGGAAGTTTCCTGAGCCAAAACTTTTTAAGAAACTCAGAATCAACATTTTGACCGGCTAACTGTAAAAGACACCTAAAAAATTCTGAAGGTTTACAATCTCCTATTGCTGAATCAGAAAGAAGTTTGTCAAGTTTCTTTTGCTCACTAAGAAAGTGTCTTTCTAAAAGATTATTTTTTAAAAATACATAGCGATTTTATAATGGTGGATTTTGTACTATATCAATAACTGATATTATTACATATTGAGGAGGAGATATAATAATGTGTTCAAACTTTGTGTTATAATTTTGAATACGTTTTGCTTCTAAACATAGCTTCTACATGTATAAACCATGCTTTTGGATGTTCATTCCAAAATGATCGTAATTTAACCGATGTAGCACAAACCTCTTTTTCAAGATTTTTCTATTCCTAGATTACTACTATCATTTACAGTATTCCTATTATTCTCTTCCTGTGTTTCTTCCGAAGATGTTCTAGCTAGAGATCTAAACATATTTAAGTTCTGTAGTGACGTTTACAATTATCCAATAATATAACTATTTTAATAAAGTAATTAAGTAACAATAAAACGATGCTATGAAATAAAGTTAATAAAAAAAAACAAATAAATAAACTAAACTAAACTAAACTTATCTTGAAGAATTCTTGACTATTGAAGAAATTGATTTTATTGTGTCCCAAGGTATAACAGCACATAAACAAAACTTCCACCAGATTTGATTTTAGCTGATCCAAAATCGGTATGTATTTTCAATTAAAATTGTTAGGATGACCTGCGTTCTTTATTTCGCAAGGTTTGCTCGTTCTGTGCAATTATAATAAATTTTTAAGCTTCTGAACATGAAATTTTTTAAATTTATCCAATGTAAAAATGACTTTTATTTCCGCAAACGTTTCTTAATTATTTGTCGAAAGCAAACTCTTCTTGGTTAAAGGTTAAAAAACCGGGCAGGATCGCCAATGTAGTTTTCTTATAAAGTCTTTTAATGTTGTGCAGGCGAAAGTTTACAATTTAATAATCCAAACGAATAAGTTTTTATGAGTACAAAAATATGATTTACAAAAACATGTTTCCTTGATTTGAATTATAAAATAACTTAAAAACTAAAACAACAAGTATTTTTAAAATAATTATGTCACTACAGGTACATAGAAGATTACTTAAAAGCAATTTTTGCCCCGAAGGAAAGTGCGCCCGGTAATCTATTTACGGAATCCGTCAAGTTTAACAATTTCACCACTCTCTTCTCTAAGGGAAACAGTGGATTGTGTATTAATGAGAAACCGCCAATGTCGATTTTATTTCGTATAAGCTTCTGTTTGGTCTGTTCTTTAAAATCGGTCTAAACCTATTAAAATTATTTTTGAACCGACGTGGATTTGGTGTTTTCAAAAGGCATATTGCAAAATGGCTGTGCTTATTTATAAATTCTATTTTTATTTCAAATTAACGCGGTTTTGTGGCCTTATTGTTGCTTCCTTGTATTAAATAAATGTATGATGAATAAATAAATAAAATATTATCCTGTTTGTACCTTGCGAATGCTATTTTGTTGTCGAATAAATTTTGCAAATTTGACATTCGTTTTTGCAATTTAGAATACCGACTTACAAATTTTTTGCATTTGAAAAGCGATTAACAAAGAACTATGCGAATATCGCAATGCAGAATAGCAATTGTTCGCATTTATGTATTTTCGCATCGCATTCACTTTCGCATCTGAATTCAGAATATGCCTCCTGTTTTTTAAATACTAACACGTTTGAAATAAAATTTCTTGTTTATTGTTGTGGTCAGAAAAAACAATGTAAGTTTGAGTTTTCAACCATTCCAGTTGAAACTAAGGTAAAAAAAATTACGTAATTTTATTTACGTTCGCCAAGACAGCGACAACGAAATATCATCGATACTGGGTATTAAAAAAGCGGGGAAAAACCAGGAAGTAAATTTTCCGCGGGAGTGAGTATTTTCAATTAACAACAGAACAAAATTTATTCAAGTAAATTATAAATAAATAAACAAATAAATAAAACTAAAGTCTATTTAGAAGATAATTATAAAAAATCGTTTTTAATGATCACACAGAAAAGGTTGCTCATTTTTCAATGGTAACTGTAATACTGCAATACATTATGAAAGTAGAGAACGAGATGAACAAATTTTGTCAAGTATTTTTTTTTTACAAATTTTTACAAACAATTAGAAAAATTATTTTGTCGCATGTGTAAAAGTCTCTCTAAATATTTTCAAGTTACATAAATTTAACTTGAGAATAGTAATGCGTATTATAAATGTGATGTGTTTAGCATTGATAAACGTTAAAGTTTTTTGCTGGTAATGCAAATTTAGTCTTAGTAAAATTGCTTAATTACAGAAAAAATAATTATGATTTAAAATAACTGGTAACTAAACTAACTGTAACTGCACTCAATTAAAAAAATACAATTTTAATAGCACTGCAAAGCATTACCAACCATAAACGTCGTGGAAACAATTCAATTCATCTACAAAAGGGAAATTTTGCTATTAAAAATTAGCAAGGTCGGCCCATGTCCTTCGAGGCAGCGAACAAAACACCACGTCTGTTTTTAATTTTTCCATATCAGTTGGAAAAACTCTAGTTAAGTAAAGTAACTTCAAACAAAACAAAAAAACAAATATATGGTGCGACAGAAAAAACAGGTTCGTTGTAAGTTTCAAGCGTGTGTCTACAACTATTCAAAAGCAAAAAGACAAAAATTTTGAAATTCTGTTCAGAAATGAATAAGGAGGAACATATATAAAAAAGCAACATTCAGTCTAATTGATAATCTCCTTTTGTTAAAGTCGGTTAAAACAAAAATTATACAGCTTAGTGAACATATAATTATTTTCAAAGCTAGTGGCATAGAATTCGACTCTTGTACGATTGTTGAAAGCATTTTTATATCCGTCACCAAAAAAATTGGAAAAAGGATATACATATATAAGATTGCCATTCCGTGTGCAATTTTTACAATATCCTTTTCCGAACTCATTAAGTATAAATACTCTGAGTTCTTATGCATAGCGAAGTGTTAGTGTTGAAATCAAGTTTGCCGCGGCAAAAAATAAAATAAATATGTTAATCGATCAGACATAGTGGCGAGAGAGATGCTATTGGAAACCAGCAAGATCGGTCATATCCTTAGACGCAGCAGTCAAAACACCACGCCTACCTCTAATTTTTTCAAGTCATTTGGAACAATAACATAACGGCAATCAAAAAAATTACTATATGGGGAGGAAGAGAATTAAAAAAATTAAAAAAATATCACGTGAAAAAAATTGGCTCTCGCCCATGTTTTCCGAGTTACGGGGCTCTGAAATTTTCAAGTTTTTTCAAATATCAATATGGGTATCATTTTAAAGCTTTTGAAGAGATCTTTAACGAAATACTTAAAAATGCTTAACCCAAAGATTAGGAGTTTCTGAGATTTTTGGATCCGGAATAATCTCAGGATTTTAGGATTGGAATTAACATAATCCCGAACCAGAAAATTTTGGCATCCCCAAAGTCAAAATACTATAAATTGCTTTTGTTATAAACAATTTGGTAACCAATAAATTTCGGCGATTATTAAAGAGGTTTTAGTAACACAGCAATGATTTTAGATTGTATTTATATCTCAATTATAGACGTAATATAATTTTCGTACGTTCTACAATTATCATTTTATTTTTATGTTTTTCTTTTGTTTTTTGGCACTCAAATAATATAAGAACAAAAAAATGTTGGGTGATATAAAATTATGTCTTATTGCGTTTTAATTTTTTAACGTTTTGTTTTTCTTACAAAATTTAACAGTTAGCTTTCGATCTAATATTTATATGTCTGTATGCATCAGGAGTAGTGTTTGACGAAAACCAGTTCTCCTGTATTCTTTTCTATTCCTCTTCTGATGTGACATTGAAGTGAAGTACTACCGTTTACTTTTGAGGACAAATATTTTATTTCACACACAACAAATTTATTTAGTTTTAAAATAATAACGTCGTATTGAATGAAACTTTACACGTTCATAAATTTCATGAGTACACATAGTCACACAAAAAGTGGTCCAAATATCAGATTATCGTGCCAGATTTTTTTTTTTAATCAATGATAATAAATGATATTGTAGTTATGTTTATATTATGTTTTGTTAACACACAATATGTTAAAGTTTTAATCTCTATTTTAAATAGTAATAAGATATAATGTAATTAGAAATAATGTGACATTATTTTGAAAATCTTTCTAAATCTGGTCGAATTTCTGAATTGAGGTGAGACTATGGCATTGACGCATTTGGAAACAACGCCAGAACTTCTCCTAAGGTCTTTGTACTGCGAAAATGAATAGAAGACTTTGTGAGAAAAAAAGATGTTATAGGGTCGAAAAAAGATAATGAAAAGATCATGCATTGTTTGTAAAGCTCTGTACAGATTGTTGTCAGATCTTACAATATTTTTAGATATATTTACAGAAAACGCCTAATAATCGTGTGAACTAAAGGGCTGCATCAAGACATTCATTTATGCATCTCCGCATTTGTTTTATTTCATTGCACTCTATTACGTAGTACTTTTTGCAATGACTAATAAGAGAATGAGTATTCTAACAAGAAAACCAAGCACGATACTCCACTTGATATGTAGCAAACCAACATAATACTCTACCTGCTATTTCGCAATGAATTATAAACACTGTTTGTTTTCTGAAAATGTTTTGAAGTACACCAAGTACACCAAGCCAAATATATTTATTATTTATTTCATTGCGTCGTCACTGCATAGTCATTGTTCAAACGGCAACCATAATACATCGTAACTTTTTTTTCTTTTGAGATAAAAAAAAACTTTTATTAGGGCAGTACACAAAAATTGCGTTACCTTGCACATGTATAATATGTATTTATTTGAACAGGTATCAATAAACCGTTCTACTGACACGGATGAATCAAATGTATGCTTGTTTAGTAATTCCACTATTAAATCTAGGCTTTTGACTGGTGAGAGTAAATTTAATAACAAAAGAGGGAGGAGCAATGTGTGGAACATTTTTGGGTAAATTGAAAACTAATTAGGAGTTAATTTATATAGATGGTATTTAATTCTGTTTTTCTTCATGGATATATTTTACATTTATATAGATGATTTATTGAAAAATAATTTTTTTTTTGTTGCAAAAAGTTTAATTAATTTCTTTTGCTTCTGGCCAGTTAATATAATTCATATCAAAAAAAATTTAAAGGTTTTCTAAAATTTGTGCTACAGATCCATGTAGACCTAAGTACTTTCAATTTGTGTGAGGCGCCCTATTGTATGTACGCAACTAGCCTATTCACACACAAACATAACCAAAGAGTTTTTTTCATTTGAAGCAGCAATGAGTACTCATTTCAGTATACTCTGAAAGGTAGTACTTTTGTTTTGCTTATAAAATGTTTTGATGTCTTGATGTTTTGTTTGGAAATGAATGAACGTAGAAGTACTAGTTTGTTTTATTGGTAGTGAATGTAATATTTTACGCATTCACTATTAAAGTGAATGTCTTGGTATGCCATTCAAGACATTCATTGCAGATGTCTAGTGTGAACTTACAATAGTTTTATGACAATATTGTCAAAAAAAGCCGACTTCTAAATGTCAATAATATTGTCAAATTTTTTAAGACCCAACTATAATGTGCATAAAGAACAATATATGCAGCTATAGAGAATTTAAAAATTAGAAAAAACGTCACGTGAAAAAATTAGCGCCCGGCAATATTTTTCGAGTTACGGGGATCTGAAATTTTTAAATTTTTTGAAATATCAATATGTGTATCATTTTAAGCTTCTTATGAGATATTTAAGGCAATACTAAATTTTTTTTAAATGCTTAACCCATTAAGAATCGATGGCATTTCTATGTAAAATTATATATAGGCAGTACCAATTTTTTTTTTATTTTTTAACGCTCTGTCACCCCAATATTTGCTTTTTGATTAAAGTTAGATAGTGAAGGGTACATAAGATTTAGCAATGCCGATTATAATCATTTTCATTTTTGAAGGTTTTGACTGGGGGTGGTTTTTAGTACATGTTTCTAAAAACATATACTAATTCGTAGGTCCATATGTCGTGAACTATTCGAAATATTGCTCGTCTTTTTTTGCAATTTTTTAGCTCTTATTTAGATCCAGAAATTTTACCTTAACAAAAAATTAAAAAAAAGAATTAAAAAGGAATGAAAGGTAATGACACCTAAAATTTTTTTTAAATAAGCTTAGGTCGTTGCTTTCGGTGCTAGCTATATTTTCGTATAAATTTACTTTTTGGCTAGACCTGCTTACCGCTTTTGTATTCGGACGGTTACTTGGTGGGAGCTCTCATCTTGTTCATTAGATTGTGTTGGCAATTGTTTTTATTATTATATAAAAAGTCACCCCGATTGCTTGGAAGGACTGAAGCGTACTTTTTACAAAAACTTTCTATTTTTCGTCTCGGTTGTTTCATAAAACTCTGTCTTTAATTGGATATCTGGTCCATGAAGTACACCTGTTTTAGGAAGAAAATATAAAAAAATAATAAAAATGGGAGTGAATAAATAGATTGGGTAATTTTTATTCATTGCCATTATTTTTAACAATGGTAATGCTTTTTAATGAAAAGATATCATTGTCAATTAGTTAAAAAAGAAAGTCGTTAGCATTGGATAATGACTGAATTATTTCAAAACATAAGCATTACCAAACGCCATTTCTGGTCTTTGTACAATAAAAAAAAATGTCCTAAGGTATACGAGCAATTAAGCATTTTTTTAAATAGCATTCATATAACAAAATTGTTGTTCAACATTGATATTAAAACATTTTCAGGAAAAGTAAGAGACAATGACAAGATACTCCTGTACACCAACAAGCAGGCATTTCTGCTAGCTAGGGAGATATGTGCCTTACATCCAGTAGCGTACACAGGGGCTGCTCCTCTTTGATATGGCAGGATATTTAAGTGGCGACAAATTAATAATAATGATTAATACTATACAACAACAAGTTTATTTATTTTTGATGATCGTAAGATTTGAAAAGCTTCTCTCATACCTGAAACTGGAGTTCGGAATAGAAAAAAATCGAAAACTACTTTATAAAAGATGGTATACGTGATTTTTCTGTTAACATTATTCAACCATATTAGCCATTTGTGAGTACTTGTTAGTGGACATTAGTTTTCGTTATGGTATTTAAGACGATTGATCTTCGCCCTTATCTCTGAAAAGTCGATCCTAAATTGCTTTGAAACAATTCTGTAGTCATAATCGCTAACTTTGATATGGATTATTAATAACAGCTCAAAAAAAAAAATAATTTGTAAAACAAAATTTATTTATTTTGCGCTCTTTATAGGCTAAACGAACTATTTGCACGAGAATAGACCACAAAAAATTTCACAGCGTGATAATAGCCGAATTCCTTTTGAAAAAGTAGTCAGGCCAGTACTAGAAATGTTAACCGCACTGCTTGGAAAAAATGCATTTTTTGTTTAGATAAGTTGGGTATGACCTGCCTGGCTAAAATTGTAGTTTATAGTATTTTTTTCATCAATTATAATTAGTAATTGCACAGTTTCATAACATTCTCTTTACCATTTGTAAAAATAGTCGTTATTGAAAAAATCACAAGTATTGAATGGTAGGGAAATTTTTTTTATTGTAATTATTTTTAATAACGCCAATGAATATTAATATTAATAATTAATATTAATGAAGATCCCAAGTATGGTATGTATACAGAGAAAAGAAATTCGTTATAAGAACCGGATTTGTTGCCAATCGAATTTTGTCGGTTGTCTGTATTATCTTGCATTCGGTTGTAGAAACTGAATAAATATAGCAGTCACAACTATTAAAAAAAATGATTCTTGGGTGATTATAAAATATTATTGTGAATTAAAGAAAACAAAATACTTTTTTAATATTTACTTTTATTCTAATAATAAATTATAGGAATTAGTTTATACTTTATAAATTAATTATGATTCGCACGATTGAATTTAGCTTTTTTCTTCCTTTACCTTATGATTTCTTCTTTTTCACATAGTTTCTTCAGCTTGCCATACCATACCGCACGTTTTACGCTGCAAAATGTATTAAATATTGTAAAATTATTTTTATATATAAATATCTTTCTGAGATAATTTTGAACTTACCATTTACCAACATTGAAGAACTTTTTACCAATTTTAATAAATCTTTTTATTTTTAAACTAAAATATTCTTGATTTTTGTAATCTGTACAAATTTCATATTTATTGAGTCGAACATTTTTCTATTTCAGAATATACAATCGAGTTTTATGATTCTTACTACCAAAATTTAATTTCCAACAGTAATTTACTGAATAAGTTTAGTTGCATCTTCCATTTAATAGAATAGATTTTAGTAGAGACACAAATCGCTCATGATAACTTTTCTAGAAGGTGTTACAACTAACATTTAGAAGAAAATATCATTTGTTAGCTTTTAAAATAAAAAATAAATCAAGACTATAAATTAATAATGATAAAAATCAAATTATTATATTAGTAATTGAATTTTTAACGTATCAAGCGAATTGTTACCAATATTTTTTCTGTGTGCATGTATTCGTATGTATATGCATATACAAAAAATTTTAAACAACAAATTATTCAAAGTACGATATTAGAATCGAAATATTTAGTGATGGTTTGGCAACTAAAGAGTTATAGCTATAGCTAAAGAAGGGTGAAAAAAACTTAGAAATCAAGTCAAATTAGAGTAAACAAATTTCGTTTCAGAACAGACGAGTTATTTGTTTTAAGGAAATTATCTAACCGGTTTTTTAATAACTAAAAAAATTTGCTGGGAAGCTACTCCTGACTATGGAGATAACATGTTAATATGATGACATTAAAATAGAAAAATTTTTCTAAAGGTGTTTATGTTTCAATTACAAATTAAAAAAGTGAGAGTTCTATATTCGACATTGCCGAATCTTATATACCCTTCAAAATCGATGTAAATCTAGTTTAGCGAAGTAACTACAATCAAAAAAGCAAAATGTTTTCTCTCTCGGATACAGAGGGGGTACGCAGAAAATCTCCCCCATTGCACATCGGCCTGAGTGCATGCACTCTTACACCTAAAGAGGGACTAACCTCCTTTACTACTTTATCAACTACCTTCTTAGAAGTAGTACCCTCCTTCCTTCTTACAACCACCGACCAAGTTTCTACCGGTCTGTTTGTCACTGTAGCAATAGCGGCGGCCACCGAGGTGGCAGGAGCACCCATAGCCGATGCTGTACAGAAACCACGGGCGATAAACACCACAGCAATAAATTTGCGAATGTACAATGCACACAGAAGCAGCAACAACCCTCACACAAGCAATACAACTGTAAAGGAATAACAACATAATTATTAAATTTAACCCTTAAAAGGACTATTTAGCCATAAAGTTAAGCAATAAAAATACAGCAAATCACACACGAGATACCAGCAGCAACCCTCATTGCGTCAGTAAAAAACACACAAACAATTTTACAATGCAAGTGCAAAGCAAAATCTTCAAAATATTCGCCAAAAAATAAATTAAATACAGCCGTGAACACGTTCGCACACTTCAACTATTAAACAGCGAACCCATGGGAAAGTACAGATGGCAAAACCACAACGGACTTAATTGTCGTACCAAGATGTAAATCAAACGAGATAATGAGGCAGTTCCATAATGGTCCCAAATGCGTTCATCTAGATATAACAAAAACTCTGGAAGAGATAAAACAGAGATTTTACTGGGTAGGATGCCGACAATTCGCAGTCGATTGGATAGCTAATTGTGAATAGTGCATTGCGTCCAAGGATTCTACAAGAATAAGTCGTGGCAAACTTCAACAATACAACGCAGGTGCTCTCTTCGAGCGAATAGCTATTAATATAACAGGTCCATTCCCGGTCAGTGACGCTGGAAACCGATATGGCCCGAAGTGTATGCCCTTCCAAACCAAAACGCCCTTGTGAACAGTTGGGTGTGTCGATACGGTGTACCGCTTGAACTACATTCAGAGCAGGGACGAAATTTTGAATCGGCCATATTCAAAGAGATTTGTGACGTATATGGTATCAAAAGGATGAGAACGATACCGCTGCATCCACAGTGTAATGGCATGGTGGAAAGATTTAATCGTACCCTAGAGGAAGATCTCAGAAAACTGGCCAGTATACACGAAAAGGATTGGGATGAGCATTTACCCAAGTTTTTATTGGCAATCCGGTCAGCTGTACAAGATTTAACCTCACGTAGTCCATCAAAAATCTTCTTTGGGACAGAACTAAAACTGACAGCGGACTTAGAATTTGGTGGTAAACCGCGACCAGAAGACTGTATGAGCCCCACGAGTTGTCCATAATCGCATTAAAATGACCAGCGATAAAATGAAATGGTTCTACTATTTAACCCGCAACGCAGGAAAGTATTATCCCCTAAACTGCAAACCCACTGGGAGGGACCGTACAAGGTGATCAAGAAATTGAATGACGTTGTTTACTGGATTTAGAGATATCATACTCCGAGGTCTAAAATGAAAGTGGTTCACCTGGAGCGACTGGCCAAATATGGGAGAGGTATATAGAGCCTATTCGGGATGAAAAGGCCTTAGTGGGTGGCAGTGTTATAAAGATGCTTTAATTAAAATAAGTAAAAATAGTTGTGAACAAGAAAGTGAAACAAATAGTTTATTGTGTCTGTTTTCAAAGCAAGAAGTTTCTACAAAACTTCATGATTGCAAAACAAAAACTAACACATAGCGAGAAATAAACACAATACACAAACATACACACACCTGCATTGTATAACAACTAAATAAGAATCATGAGTCTCAAATAATAATGGAAGGTTCTACCAAAAAATAACAATGCTCATATTATATATCTGACATAATGGAAATTTCTACATTTAGTAAATTCCCAAACCCCTTAACAGTGGGTATACTCGTATAAAAGCAATGAAAACACAAGCAGATTCATTCCGATTGTGAACGTCACCTACCGAAGATCTTATGGTACAACAGTTTGTCCGTTACAGAAATAGTAAAGTTGCAATCGTGTACTTTTGGTGTATTAATCGCGAATAAGTAATAATTACCTAAATAACTTTTTAATTTTTCCCTGACCAGTACCTCGTTTCTGTATTTCTCGCATCGTAAAATTTTTCGCATGAAACAAGTGAATTTTTAGAAAAACGATGTAAATTGAAACAAAAAATGGGTTTTCTCACACAAGTGTTTCTGTATCTTTAAAATGCGAGAACTATATGTCATTTAAGTTATTTTCCAACAGTTATTGGAAGTATGCGAGAAAAAGTGTTTCTGTACCAATATTTTGTGAAAAGTTTTACGCAAGAACTGTCAAAATAACTCACATTTCAAAACAGCGCGAGAACAAGTAAGATTTAAAATATATTTTTAAATTTGTGTAAACATGGAGTCTAAATCAGCCGAACGGTAAAAAGCAATTTAAATTAATAATAAAAAAGTATTATCAATATGTATTTATGCATTTGTTTATGTTTTATATCTTTTTATTTAGAAAATAGAAAGAATTTCCAAACAGCAAAAGCTAATTGATTACATGTCCTCCACACTGTATTATACATTTTTTTCGCTATATTATTTAAAACTTATTTTATTTATTAACTCTTTTCTACACTTTCACTATTTTTCTATATTGGTTGATAATTTATTTCTTTATTTTGACGTTTTGTTTTTATTTGACACTAGTACTGGAATTATTCCAGTAAAAACATAATCAGTGCTGTCTGTTTTCGCATTAAGAACCAGAAACACTTTTTACTCGCAAATCGAGAAACGATGAAATTTTTTGTTTCACTCTTGATGTGAAAACTTTTACGATGCGAGAAATACAGAAACGAGGTACAGGATTCGAACCATCGATTTTATAAATTAATGAAATTTTAGATTTATTTTCGACTTTTTGGTTCTTTTTAATTAATTTTCTAAACATTTTTAGAAAGAAAAATTATTTAAAAATGTATGCGGACGTATTCCAAAGAAAAAAGCATTTTCTGGACCGCCACATCCTTCATCAGCATTCTTTGCATCTATCTACCTTATGTTATGTACATCGTAAACATCATCTATTTAACCAACTAATCTTAATGTTAATTTGGTGAGACGAAGTTCACACACAACTTAAAGCTTTAACATAACATAAGGTAGATAGATTTCTAAACTATAATTATTTTCTAACTCTATTTGTGACTTCACATGCCGCAGGGAAGAAATAAGTGGATCGGAAGATGCTGCCAACATGTTGAAGAGGTCCTCATTTTGCCTTACCCTTGATGTTTCGAATGTGTTCTGCAATCTATATTTTTTATAAAATTTGTTAAGAGACTCATGTGCTTCTTCAGAAAGCTCTCCAATTGGCAAAGACTGGAACTCAATTATATCTTTGCCATTCGCCAATATTTTATGGACGGTCGGGGTCAACTTCTTCTATGGACACATTTCTGCTAAAAGAGATGCAGTTTTCGACGCATATTCTCAATATTTTGTAGAATTGATATTTTCTTTGCAGTTTAAAACATCCAAGATCGTTCCCAATCTTTTCGCGATTTGATTGTCCATTCCAGTGATTCTAGTTACTGCCTCATCACTATCAAAAAATCTCAAAGGAACAACAGATGCCATAAACATATTTCCGTCCGATATTGTAGCGTCATCGGAAGATATCCTTTGCTTATAAACGCTTTGTCCGGATGATCCATAGCAGCCTCATTTGCTGATCAATGTCAACTTCTCAGGAAGAATTTTCACCTCATTTTCAGGAAGACTCTCCAACAACCGTTTTTCTGTATGGCCCATAAGATCCTGCAAATTGGCTTTCGCAGAGAGAATTTATTTTGGCTTGCGTAATATGCTTGTATACGGGTAAAACGTCAGCGCCGTGTCGCGTTAAAGATGCCCGTAGTTTCTCATATTTCTCTTTGAAAAGTTCTAAGTCCATAAACAAGGCCAAAGCTTCTATGGAACCATACTTTTTAATGTGTGCGTTTGTGGGCGTGGGAATGCTTTCCTTAATCCTTTTTAGTCGCAGTGGGCTTGCATCAGCAACAGATTTGGTTATCTGAGACCTAACTCTTTCACTATCCTTTGTATATTTAATAGCTAGCGCGTCCGCTAAATGCTTCGTGGTCAAGTCAGTGGTGGCATCTGCAAGTTTCCTCTTTCTTGTGAAAATTGAACACTCCTTAATACTTTTTTTGGCCTTCCTTTTGCTCCTCTGGTTGATGTGGTGGGTTTATCTACTGCCAATATAGCCAGGATTGTGTCTTCATTAAGCCAGTCCTCGTATTTGGAGTTGAAGTTCTGAATGGTTCGATTAGATTTCACCCATTTTGCTTTAATATTTGCATATATCAGATAATGTTTTTTTTATAATTTCGCTTCTTTCAATATTTCCGTATAAGCTATCAAGTTCTTCTAAAGCAGCTTCAGTGAAAAACTTTGGTGTGGTTGACATTCTAAACAGTTCAAATAATTTTAAATTGTTCAACTGAATACATGCAGTACTTAAATTTTTTAATGGTTTCAGTAATTGTTGCGCCAACTTTCAGTCGTAGACTAATCCAGGCATTGTGCTTATTTTGCAATATATAGGCTTATGCTAATATCCCTAAAAATTTACTACTACAAAAAAAATTTAAACAAAAATTTACTACTAAAAAAAACTACTGTCATTCAAAACATATAAGGGACGGACGCCATACAATTTCTGCAACCATGTCTTTTTAACCCTTTTTACCTCTAGAAGCCAAACGGGCACGTACAGGCAGATAAAAGCTTTTGAATTATGTAAAGCAATAATCAAAAAATAGGTTTTGCAAATATGGCAAATATAGAAAAATATAGACTTTTTTATTTTCCGTCAAAGTTAAAAAATAGTGAAAAAACGGATAGTTTTTAAACAGAGATTTACCAGGAGAAACACAAAGCAAACAGTTAATTTTTTTATCATTATACATTTAATAAATACATCAATCAATACAAATAAAATATATGGCGATTTGTTACCTATTTTTCGTGATATTATACCTGAAATCTCAACAAATTGACTAAAAATGTGTGTTTTTTTGAAAAACGAAAGTCGGTCACCTTTGAACGGTTATATCTTCTAAACTAAAAATGTGATTTTATTAAGAGTGGCATATTTGAAATCGTTGAAAAGTTTCCTATAACATGGGTTTATTCAAAACTTCGTGGGCGCTCATAAAAATTTTGGATTTTGCAACCTTGTTTGCTCTACGGGCGCCACTGTGCGTTGTATACAAACACCATAATTTTAGACAGAATGTCCGCTACTTTATTTGGTATAATAAGAAGTATAAAATGTTATATTATAAATTAAATAGTTGATATAATCTGAAGTATATGTGCAAACTGTTGAGCCGTTAAAGACAGACAGTTGAAATTTACACAGAACCTGATTGCTAAATCTACTACAACAGCACGTATATAATTTGAATTTGGAAATTAAAGAGTGACCTTATAGTTGCTGCAATTTGGTATATATCGCCAAACTATTGAACAGTTGAAAAGGTATGGAGATGTAAGTGTGTCGCAATAGTTAATGTAACCTAATTAATGTGGCCATACACTTGAGCTGTTATAGGCAGACAGATGAAATCTATTTTGAAGCCGGTTTTTTTCGCAAGAATTTTTTAAACCATTTTTATATATAAAGATTTAACGATTTTATTAAAATTTTATTACCACTAGTAAAAGGAATTATAATTAAAATAAAATCATTAGCCCATTACTTACCTGCGTGTGTTTGAACACACGTTTATCACTTTCCCACTTTGAGTTAATATAAAATACAGAAGAGCTTATATAAATACATATTTGGGGTATTTATATTAAAGTTTGAGGTGTTACAAATAACAAATTGTTTTCGGTAAATTTTCGCAAGGTTCCCATCCCTCCATTGGATGTGATTTATAAAGTGTCCAAAAGTAGACTTTTTTTAAATTAATTTTATAAAATGTAAATAAAAATCAGAATCACTATATATGTGTTACCCTGTATTATCAAACCATCAAAAAGTTATCTGATATCATTTTACCACCCCACAGGCCGATATATTTGGCACTAGGGGGCAGTAAAGAACACCGTGTGTTTCAACACACGCTGATACTGTTGTTGCATTTAGTACTTTTGGCGCGCTTTTTTGTTGAACAGGTGTTTTCTTTGTGCAACAACACAAATAATCACATTTCTATTGTAATTAAGAGTGAAACTGTGCAAAATGTCTCGTCGGGAGTATCTTTCAAATGCAGAATTAGAATATATCATCGATAACTGAAGCGATGATGACACTGACCAATAGGAAAGCGCTTCCGCGATTGAATCTGTGATTTGTTTGCCTCCCGATAATACTGCTGGTGATTCCGATTGTGAAGCATTTGATGATGATATTATATCAACGAATATTACATGCGATGAAAATCCTTTCTCCGAGGTATCAGGTATTATTTTTCTTCAATTTCTTTTTGAATCAGGTTGGTAATTGCGTGCTTTTGTAGGCACAATTGAAGTCACTTACACATCTGCCTCTAAAGACTATGGTTCTCCATATGTTGAAAACCAACAGGAGAGAGCTACACAATCAACGTCAAAGGAGCAACCCAAATATACATATCGTCCAGTGACTGATTTCAAACCGGGTTGGAAAAAAAACTAAACAAACTTTCTACAAATTTCAGCCCGAACACGAGCCATTGAAAAAGAAAAAGCAAGAGCCACTGCTCCAAACTATAAGCGAGAAATCCATATTTGAAATATTTAGATTGTTCTTTGACGATGAAATAATGACATTGCTTGTAGATGAAACAAATCGATATGCTGCTCAAAATAATATCAGCCAAATATGTGACAAACATCATATGCTACGTTTCATTGGAATTCTTTTATTTTTTGGATATCACAATGTCCCCCACACCAATTTATATTGGAGCATAGATCCAGCGTTCGGTATTCCATTGATTCGACAAACAATGTCGCGGAATAAGTTTACGAAATTGAAAGCGAACTTCCATATCGCTAATAATGACACTTTGGATGTCGCTGATAAGTTTGCGAAGGTGCGGCCTTTGTTTGACATGCTCAATAAACGTTTTATGCAGTTTGGTATTTTTGTGGAACATTTATCCGTTGACGAGACGATACTTCGGCCACCATTCGGCGAAAATGTTTATACGTGGAAAGCCCATACGTTTTGGATACAAACTGTGGGCGCTTTGCTTTGACAAGGGCTACATGTTTCAGTTTATCCCATATTTAGGTGCATCCAGCATTTACAATAAGAGCTTGGGACTCGGTGCTTCCGTCGTACTGGATCTATTAACATTGTGAGCATCCATTACAACACACCATACACTTTGACAACTTTTTTACCTCCCATTATTTACTTTGCCTTCAACAATTATAATAAGTATATGGGCGGTGTGGACTTACACGACAATGCTGTTTCCAATTACCGCATTGGCATTCGAGGCAAAAAGTGGTGGTGGCCGCTCTGGGTTCAATGTTTAGATAGCGCTGTCGTCAATGCTTGGAAGCTGCATTGTTTTTTTGAAACTTCGAAAAATGCGAAGCCTTTGTCACAGCTTGACTTCAAAAATTCTTTAACAAAATCTCTATTGCTTTCGTCGAATGATGCAATGGACGAACTATCACCTAATGAGGACTCAGACACAGATTATCAGCAAGACAATCTTCCGAGAGTAGATGGCTTGCATGTTCCTCTAAAAAGCAGTGATCGTCGTCGTTGCATTGTTTGCACACCAAAAGCCACAATATTTAAGTGTGAAAAGTGTAATGTCCACCTTCACTCAGAGAATTGCTTCAAAGTATTTCACGAAGACAAACCATTTTATTTAAATCGACGTGCCACACGTTCTACCAAGAATTGAATAATTTCATAAATTACTTTTTTTATAACAATTAATTGAAATATAAAAAATATTAACTTGCTTTTTTTTACTAATGTTGTTTTATTTATAACTAAGCAGCAAATATGAGAAACTATTAACAGTACCAGCGTGTGGTCAGACACACGTCAATTTTTAACAAAACTACTCTTCGAAAAAAAATATTTGTCTTAGTAAAATGTTTAATATGTTTCTATTAAACGTTTCTGAAAATTTTATTAAAAAATTCCAAAGTTAAAATTTCTGGTAAGTAATGGGTTAGCATTAGTTAAATTTTTTTCATTGTCATTATTTCAAACAATGCCAATAAAATTTCAATGGTGATGAAAAAATCCATGTATGATAGGTATATACATAAGTAAGAAATAAAGTTGAACTTTTTGAATAGAACGACTCAATTTAAATATATTATTTTGTTGATTTATCCGGCTTGAGTTGATCGAAATGGTGAGGGGTGCATGGGTAATATTATAAAAAATACACATTGTGTGTGGAATAAATTTTGGGAATAATATTTTTAATAAAAAATTGGAGGTTTGAATAAAACACGTACCTTCGAGTGTTTTTTTTTTATTTATGAAATTTCAACTTAACCATTCACAATATATAAAAACTAAGTTTTACTAGTGTAAACACACGTTATTCAATCAAAATACGTATAAAAAATCGAATTTATTTTTTAAAAATCAACAAAACGAAATGTTGCTTCAGAACTTTAAAAAGTTATAGTTTAAGACTTCTGGTTTAGTAAGCATATTGTTTTTTGATTCACTCACTTTAGTAATTTAATGATAAGTTTTAGATAAAAAGTAGGTATTTTTTTAATTGAATTCATATTTTTTTAAAATTTTTATCAATGTTAATCTATGTGGGTTACTAAAAAAATACTTTTTTATGATAGTAATTGTTTATCTTTCTTTATTAAAAGTAGAAGATAGGTCTCGCTTTTTTTCAGTTGAGGTGAACGTACCACCAGTACACTGAGACAAAAAATTGAGAAATAACCAGATGCGAATAAACAACTTCGGCTCCTTTGTTTTGCAAGACACATAAACAACAAGATTGTTGTTTTAAATTTCAAATAAAAAAGTATTTAGTTTGGCAATTAACTGAAAAAACTGATAACAGAGAAAAATTAAAGTAGTGAACCAAGGCACATTAATTTTACAGGTAAAAACAGTTCTTAAACAACTATAACAATAAGTAGTGGTTGGAAAACGATTTTTTTTTTAAGAAAGTTCGGTATCTTATGACCCACTTAATGTATCTTAACAAAATTTTAAAAAAGCAGGGCAGAGGTGTTTCTCAGTGAATCTGCGGACGTTCAGACCCCTAGGATGAAACGGGGCCTCTGGGGAGGGCACCAAATTCAGGTACCTCAGACATATAATTTTTTGAATATGTCATAGAAAGTTAAATAACACTGTACAACACACTAAAAAATTACAAGGTCCGGGCTATAAATTCTGATAGAGGAGACAAAAAAAAGAGATACGTGTATCGGCGTTTTGAAAGTTTACGTATGAATTTCATTTGAGAGGGGGTTAAAATTTCCCAGCTCTGGCACATTCTTATTGTTAAACGGCATAAGAAACCATGTGACTCTTACATTTTAGGTATAAAATGTGTTCAGCAAATTTATGTAAAATGTTACGGAGAACATTTTTGTGGAAATGTTAACCCTCTAATTCCTCAAGATATGGGTCATTTCTCTTCTTATTTTAAAAAAGAGAAAAAAACACCATTAAAACAGGGTTTTAGAGGGTTAAAATGTTCCACAAAAATGTTACCCGTTAAATTTTACCATAATTCCCTAACTACACCAAAAAGGAAAGTTTAACCATAAAGTCAGAAATAAGAGGCAACAAAAGAGAGCTTAGGGTTAATTTCGCATTTATTAAGAATTTTGTTTTAAAGAAAATTTGAATAGCATTATTTACATACATTTTTTTTAGCTCTAGGCAATTCCACTTCATTATCATACAATGTCCAGCATATTTCAGCGATAAGCGAATGAATGCTTTTACCTTTATAGCGTTCTTCAATGGGTGCGCATGTCTGATGAAATTGTTCACCATGCTCATCAGATTCTGTTGACAACTGGTTCTCAAAGTAATCCATATGGGAATTTAAAAAATGAATTTTTGTTGACATATAAACGCCTAGTTTTTCAAAAGCTCTAAGCATGGTGTCTACGTATATTTGAGCAGTAGGAGAATGATTTTTGCCTAAGACATTGTTTATCACTTCCTTAATGCTTTTCCACGCATCAAGCTCAATTGATGAGAGCGTTTCGTCGAAGTTAGCGCTTAGCATTAGCTTTCTTATATCTGGACCAACAAAAACACCTGTTGGTATGAAACCAATTTTAAGAATTTTAACAATAACAACGACTTGAAGAACATATACATACCTTCCTTAATCTTTGCTTCACTTAATTTTGGAAACATTTTTTTCAGAAAATTAAATGCTGATCCATATATATCCAGACATTTAATAAAGTTTTTTACCACACCAAGTTTGATATGCAATGGGGGTAAGTTGGTACCAATGCTTGACGTACAATATTGTGCTCTCCTAATGTTCCCTCAGCTCTCAACTTCCATTTTTTTTTTTTTTGGAATATTGGTCACCCTTCTATCTGCTATCCCAAGTGCATAAAAAGCATCCGTACTTAACGTATCCGGCCTGCATACCTGAAAGAAAACTAGCGACTTTTAAGTCACAGCAGATCCGCCACTTATGGTCTTCATATTTTACGGAGTCCAGTATTAGTTTTATAGAATCATAGCTTTCTTTAATGTTCATTCCGTAGGTGTTGAATACTCCTACTTAACAAAAATATCATTATGCAACACTATTTTATGAATTACTTATAACACACTTTTGAGTTCATCCTGTGCCTTATTTTTCTTTATTCTTCTTTATCTTTTGTGAATTGTGCATGTGGCGTCGGTGTTGCGATCAAGAGCTTAAATTAAATAAATATATAAAATAAATAAAACTAATAACCAAACAAGGTGCTTCTTATTTCTTAAACTAATTTCTCAGTTTTATTCAACAGGTTATGGGCCCAGTCCATGCCTAATAGAAAGTTTTATTAAAAGTTAAATTGTGAAATTAAGATCATATAGCTGTGTGTCTGTGTATTGAGTACAATGTAAAAGGCAAAGCGAAATATAAAGCCTTTTGATGGAGGGAGGTTTTCCGTCTGGAAATTTAGAATCAGAGCCCTCTTTGCAGAGTTGGACGTATTAAAGGTTGTTGATGGCCCCATGCCCGAGAAGGTGGATGACGCTTGGATGCGAGCGGAGCGTTGTGCAAAAAGCACACTAATAGAGTATTTAAGTGATCCATTTTTGAATTTTGCAACAAGCGACATCTCGGCATGCCAAATTCTTAAGAATTTGGACGCCATATATGAGCGTAAGAGTTTGGCTTCGCAATTAGCGGTGCGCAAACGTTTACTCTCACTTAAGTTGATGAGTGAGATGTCACTATTGAGTCATTTTACCATTTTCGATGAGTTAGTGAGTGAGTTGTTAGCTGCGGGTGCAAAACTAGAAGAAATGGATAAAATTTCTCATTTGCTGCTGACCTTGCCTTCATCTTTTGATGGAGTGGTCACAGCAATAGAAACTTTATTCGAAGAAAACCTGACACTAGTGTTTGTGAAAAATAGGTTGCTAGATCATGAAATTAAAATTAAAAATGATAATAATGATACTAGCAGAAAAGTTATGGGGGCATTTGTGCAGAATGACTCAAATAACTATAAAAATAATTTTTTAAAAAAAAGGGTGACCAAGCCTCAGAAATCGTTCAAGGGCAAATCTAAAATAAATTTTAAATGCCATCACTGTGGTAAGGAGGGGCATATAAAAAAGGATTGTTATCATTATAAAAGAATTATAAATGAAAAAAATAAGCAAGCTCAAATCGCAACATCAAAACAAATCGCAACATCACAACACGGTTTCGCATTTATGTTAAAAACAGGCAATTCAATGACGGATAAACTTGGATTTATCCTTGATTCTGGCGCGACTGACCATCTAATAAACGATGAGTCGTTATATGCTGACAGTGTAGAATTGAAGCATCCAATTAAGATCGCTGTGGCCAAGGAAGGGGAATTTATCTACGCCACTAAGCGTGGTATAGTGCGGTTGCACAACGGACATCAAATAACATTAGAGGATGTTCTCTACTGTAAGGAGGCTGCCGGAAACTTAATATCCGTGAAGCGACTGCAAGAGGCAGGAATGAAAATCGAGTTTGACAGTAACGGCGTCACTATTTCAAAAAATGGATTGATAGTTGTCAAAAATACAGGTATGTTGAATAATATACCTATTGTTAAATTTCAAGCATACACTGTTAATGCACAAAATAAAAATAATTATCAATTATGGCATGAGAGGTTTGGTCATATAAGCAAAGGTAAATTGTTAGAAATAAAAAGAAATAACCTATTCAGCGACAACAGTCTTCTAAATAATTTAGAGTTGTCAGATGAAATATGCGAACCCTGTTTAAATGGAAAGCAAGCTAGGCTGCCATTCAAACAATCTAAAGATAAAAGCCATATTAAAAGACCCCTGTTTGTAGTTCATTCAGATGTGTGTGGCCCAATTACACCAGTAACGTTAAATGACAAAAATTACTATGTAATCTTTGTAGATCAGTTTACACATTACTGTGTAACTTATTTAATGAAACACAAGTCAGACGTGTTCAATATGTTTAAAGATTTTGTAGCGAAGACTGAAGCACATTTTAATCTAAAGATTGTTAATTTGTATATCGACAATGGTCGAGAATACTTGTCCAATGAGATGCGTGAGTTTTGTGTTAATAAAGGGATAACCTATCATTTGACAGTGCCATACACACCTCAATTAAATGGTGTTTCTGAACGGATGATAAGAACCATTACTGAAAAAGCTCGTGCCATGGTTAATGGTGCAAAATTAGATAAAAGTTTTTGGGGTGAAGCTGTGTTAACTGCAACATATTTAGTTAACAAAATACCAAGCAGAGCACTTGGTGATAGAACGACCCCATACGAGATGTGGCACAATAGAAAGCCCAATTTAAAACATTTAAGAGTGTTTGGTTCGACTGTGTATGTACACAATAAAAATAAAAAAGGAAAATTTGATGATAAATCATACAAAAGTATTCTTGTTGGTTATGAACAAAATGGTTTAAAATTATGGGACTCCGTTAATGAAAAAATTTATTGTTGCAAGGGACGTTGTTGTCGATGAAACCAATATGGTTAATTCTAGAGCTGTCAAATATGGAACAAACTTTCCAAAAGATAGTAAGCAGAATGATAATGAACATTTCCCGAATGAAAGTAAGGAAAGAGAGCAAACAGAATTCCAAAATGAGAGTATAGAGTTCGATGAAACTCAATTCCTGAAAGACAGTAAGGAATGTGATCATGTAAATTTTCCGAATGATAGTAAGAAAAGAAAGCAAACCGTTCTCCTGAATGAAAGTAAGGAATCAAATTTCCCGAATGAGAGTACGGAATGTAAAACAGCTGAACAGCCAAGTGAAATTGTAATTGATAAGAATCCAATTACAATTGATAGCATCGACAACAGTAATAAGAATATTGAAGTAATTACTAGAAGAAGTGAGCGATTAAAGACCAAGCCACAGATAGACTATAATATTTTGAATGATTTAATATTTACTGCTCATACTATTTTTAGTGACGTCCCAAATACATTTGATGAGATTAAATATAGAAATGATAAATCACTTTGGGAGGAAGCCATAAAGGCAGAGTTGAATGCTCATGAAATAAATAACACCTGGACAATTACAAAGAAGCCAGAAAGCAAAAATATTGTTGATAGTAGATGGGTATTTTCTGTTAAATATAATGAACTAGGAAATCCAATAAAATACAAAGCAAGACTAGTTGCACGAGGGTTTACTCAAAAATACCAAGTCGATTATGATGAAACATTTGCCCCTGTTGCTAGAATCTCAAGTTTTCGATTCATATTATCATTAGCAGTTCAATATAATTTGAAAATCCATCAAATGGATGTAAAAACAGCTTTCTTGAATGGCACATTGAATGAGGAAATATATATGCAACTTCCTCAAGGTGTATCATGCAATGGTGAAAATGTATGTAAATTGAATAAGGCAATTTACGGGCTCAAGCAAGCAGCTAGATGCTGGTTTGAAGTATTTGAGCAAGCACTGAAGGAATGTGAGTTCGCAAACTCTCCAGTAGATCGCTGTATATATATCCTTGACAGAGGCGATATCAAGGAAAACATATATGTATTGTTATATGTGGATGATGTGGTAATAGCAACAGGGGACATGAAAAGAATGAACAGTTTCAAAAAGTATTTAATGGAAAAGTTTAGATTGACCGACTTAAAAGAAATACGACATTTTATTGGCATAAGAATAGAAATGTATGATGATAAAATTTGTTTAAGCCAGGCCGCATATGTTAAAAGGGTATTAAATAAATTTAATATGGATGATTGCAATGCAGTCAGCACCCCTCTACCTAACAAACTAAATTATGAGTCGCTTAACTCGGATGAAAATTGTAATGCGCCATGTCGTAACCTTATTGGTTGTTTAATGTACGTAATGCTATGTACACGTCCGGATTTAGCTACTGCAGTAAATATCTTAAGCAGATATAGTAGCAAAAATAATTCTGAGTTATGGCAATGTTTAAAAAGAGTCCTTAGATATTTGAAAGGAAGCATTAATATGAAATTGATTTATAAGAAGAATGCAGCATTTGAAAATATATTCGTTGGCTATGTAGATTCTGACTGGGGTGGTAATGAGATTGATAGGAAAAGTACAACGGGCTATTTATTTAAAATGTTCGGTTCAAACCTAATTTGTTGGAACACAAAAAGACAGGCAGCCTCATCAACTGAAGCTGAGTATATGGCCCTATTTAAAGCTGTAAGAGAAGCTCTATGGTTAAAATCCCTTCTCAACAGTGTAAATATAAAGCTTGAAAGACCCATTAAAATTTATGAAGATAACCAAGGCTGTATCAGCATAGCAAACAACCACTCATGTCATAAAAGATCTTAACATATTGATATTAAGTATCATTTTTCTAGAGAGCAAGTGGAGAATAATTTTATTTGCCTTGAGTATATTTCTACAGAGATTCAACTTGCTGACATTTTAACTAAGCCGTTACCTGCTGCCAGATTTGCGGAACTACGAGACAAGATGGGATTACTTCAAGATGACTGATCCATTTGTACGTCGATGCTGAATATTAATATATATATATTTTTAATGACAAAGATTTGTCCAACGAATTTATGAAATGAATTAATTTTATTTTTATTTTAAACAAAGAGCAATATTGTATTGTTCAGCTGTTAAAGCTAAGTAACTGAAATTTTTAAAACCAATCTAATTTTAAGATATTGGAAAGTGATCTGATCGGGTTTTTCTGGGTTTTCCCCGTATCCATGCAGCGAATGCTGGATCACATTGTACCTCCCAGAATGCACACTAGCCACATTAGAATAAGTCAATGATAATTATTAATAACAATTTAATTTTCAAGTTCTCTTTAATAATTATAAATGTTATTTTTGAGGGGGCGTGTTGAATACTCCTACTTAACAAAAATATCATTATGCAACACTATTTTATGAATTACTTATAACACACTTTTGAGTTCATCCTGTGCCTTATTTTTCTTTATTCTTCTTTATCTTTTATGAATTGTGCATGTGGCGTCGGTGTTGCGATCAAGAGCTTAAATTAAATAAATATATAAAATAAATAAAACTAATAACCAAACAAGGTGCTTCTTATTTCTTAAACTAATTTCTCAGTTTTATTCAACAGTAGGCAATTGGAATTGGATTTTTGGTATTATCGTAATACAGAAGTACAGCTTTTAGACTCTTCTTAGATGAATCAATAAATATACGCTAGTCCTCGTGGTTATACTCAAAATTCATTGCATTCATTACTCCTTTAATATCGTTGCAATAAGCAAACGTGTTATCATCGTTTACTGAAAAGAACGGCAGAAAGCTGTCTTGATGCTTACGAAAGCTGGTAACATTGACACCAGGTTCAAGTAGACCTTTTAAGTCTGCAGCTAAAATTTCTGATTTGTTTTTAGACAGATTCAGTCTCCGAACCAATGCATTTAAATGCTCTTGAGACATTAATATTGGTCTTGGGCTAACGTCAATTCCTGTGTAATCACTATCTGCGCAATAAAAGGTTCCTGTTTCAGCGATGGTTCCATCAACATAATGACTAGGACTTCGAAGTTGTAGCACAGGTACTGGGAGCTCGTCAGAATGCGGAAATGGCAGCATGGCTGATGGTACAGTTTTGTATACAAAACTCTTTCGCCTATACCTATTCAACTTTAATATGGAGATATTTTGGTAGACGTAGCACGTAGCGTCATTACGTTCACCTGGATCTAACCACCGCATAGGAATACCAAACTGCATTGAATTTCGTTGACCTTCAGCGAGAGTTCAAAAATAAAACTATAGTTTTAGAACAAAAAAAAAAAAATTAATTACCGCAATTATTACTCTTTTCACATCATATTTGAAAACATTTTCAGTTTCAACTGAAATTATTTACCTATTGCAATACCACTGATAAATATTGTAGTACCTGGTTTTATTTAGGGACATTCCCAAATTTGTGGAATTTTAACAACCACAACCACAATTACTAATTACATTATTTTGTACATTCAAATTGACCTGATTTATCATAAAATTTGCTTGCTTTTTCAAATTTGTTATTCTGAATGAAACGTTTTCCTTTCCTTTTAATCTTCAGTTGAAATTTTTTTATATTTACCTGTTTTTTTTTTTGGTCTATGGACATTCTCGAATTGGTTTTTTCTAAAACAGATTTTTTAAAACCACAATTATTATCCCTTTTCACACGTAATAAAATCTGATTTATAAAAGAGGCAGTAAGAAAAACAATTTTCGTAAGATAAAGGTAAAAGCCTTTATTCGCTTATCGCTGAAATATGCTGGACATTGTATGATAATGAAGTGGAATTGCCTAGAGCTAAAAAAAAATTTAAATAATGCTATCCAAATTTGCTTTAAAACAAAATTCTTAATAAATGCAAAATTAACCCTCTCTTTTGTTGTGTCTTATTTCTGACTTTATGGTTAAACTTTCCTTTTTGGTGTAGTTAGGGACTTATGGTAAAATTTAACGGGTAACATTTTTGTGGAACATTTTAACCCTCTAAAACCCTGTTTTAATGGTGTTTTTTTCTCTTTTTTAAAATAAGAAGAGAAATGACCCATATCTTGAGGTATTAGAGGGTTAACATTTCCACAAAAATGTTCTCCGTAACATTTTACATAAATTTGCTGAACACATTTTATACCTAAAATGTAAGGGTCACATGGTTTCTTATGCAGTTTAACAATAAGAATGTGCCAGAGCTGGGAAATTTTAACCCCCTCTCAAATGAAATTCAGACGTAAACTTTCAAAACGCCGATACACGTATCTCTATTTTTTGTCTCCTCTATCAGAATTTATAGCCCGGACCTTGTAATTTTGGAAAAAATTTGATTTTGTTGTACAGTGTAATTAGAGTTTTTTAATTTAATGAGACCTTGAAAATATCTATAAAAATGTGTTTAATTGTGCATGGAGAAAATTGGCTTACATTTATTTTTTAGTCCCCAAAATTTTGGGTATAAACTCCAAAACGCAATTGACAGCCCCGTGATTAATTAAGACAGGGTAGCCTCTTTGTTAAAAAAAAAACTATTTTTTGGGACATTTTTCCCCATTCCGGGAAAATTAAAATTTTGTAAGAATAGCTCAATGCGTCGTTTTTGTGTGTGAATCAATATTTAATTAAAAAAACACACCTCAACATGAATTTTTCAGTTTTTGAAAATGTAGGGAAAAAAATAATAACAATATTGTTTACACATATATTGAGCATATATATAAGCTCGAGGAGCTTAATAAACATGGCCTCCTCGTGATTTTATTTGCTTAGTTTATATAATTGAAAAACACAAACAGCTAACAAAATGTGTTTATACACATTTGTATACCCTTTACCACAAAAAGTGGAAATAGGGTATATATAAGTTTGTTATTCCGGGTGTAATTTCTATAAATATATATATATATATATTGAGGAATGTCCGTCTGTCCGTCCGTGTTAGTATTGAAATCAAGTTTGCCTCACACAAATATATACAAATATATATGTATATCAATCGATTAACTTTTTTATGTCATTTGGAACAATAAAAGTAACTCCGATAAAAAAAATTAATATATAGGGCGACACAGAATTAAAAAATGTGAAAAAAACATCAAGCGAAAAAATTGGCGCATTTTCCATATTTTCCGAGTTACTGGGTTCTGAAATTTTCAAATTTTTTAAAATATCAATATGGGTATCATTTTAAAGCTTTTGAAGAGATCTTTTAGAAAATACAATTTTTTTTTAAATTGCATAGCCCATTAAGAGCCGATGGCATTTTTTGTGAAATTATATTAATGCAATACCAATTCTTTTTTTTTTTTTATTTAAGTCGCGGTCACCCCCAATATTTATTTATTTGATTGAAGTTATTTTTAATAAACTAGATTTACGTAGATGGTGAAGGGTATATAAGAATTGGCATAGCCGAATATAGAACTCTTACTTCGTTAATTGGTTTTAAATATAAAATGAGTAAAAAACATGAGGAGGCGAAGCCTATAATTTTTAAATAAAATCCAGTTTAAAAAAGGGTGTTGTGAAACTTTTTTGTTTTATAAAACTTTCAAAAATATTTCCACAACACACACTGTAAGAAAAAAATTTTGTTGAAAAAAAAATAATAAGTGTAAACAAAATTTGACATCTGAAAACGTAAACAACAAAGTCAGCTGATCTGCTGCCACTAGCTAGTATACTAATTTGCCTTGTAGTGATCTAAGGTTAAAGTTCACTTTACTGGATGGTTATGAAAACGGATCTAAATTTCAAAATGAAACTTTACTTGTACTAAGTTCTGAAAGAAAGTGTTAATTGACTCTGTAATCTTTTAAATTAGGCAATGTAAGGACGATCAATTGTATCAAGTGCAAGGTATGGGTGAATCAAGTTCATCTACTACAGATATATAAGTATTAAAAGTGAGGTCCGTTGTTATGCGTGGTCAGCATCATTGCTCTTGTGTGTTATGTCTTCTTTAGCTTAAGCTACTATTTGTTGCCGTCAGGCTAAAGAGCAATAATTAGTTTTAAAAAAGCTGGAAATAGCAATGACTATTTTTCAGAGTTCAGAAAGTATACACATGGTACGCACAATGTTCTGTTCACAAGTAACCAAATCATATTTTTCGTTTCATAACAATTATGTGTGTCTCTAAATTTTAAAATTTTCCGTATACATCCATAAATGTCCCAGTAAAAAGTAATATCAGTCAATGTTAGCGAACTGCATCTTATTATCATTCAAAATAGCTTATATACATTATTTAGACTTTGTAAGCTATTTTTAAAATGTTTTTTTAAAGAACATGTTGAACTACTTCTTAGATTTACATTTTTCCTTTCATAACGACAATATTTTTAAACAGAACTTAAGTTCAGGTCTTTCATAGCAAAACAAAATAAAGAAGTCCATTAAAATTGACAAGGTGTTTAGTGCAGTTTATTATACATACGAGGGCTGCTATATATATTTCTGTCCTGGCAACACTGGGTGCTGCCAACTGCAATCTGACATTTCCATTGGAAAGTTTGTCATTTTTAAGCATAATCGTACTCAAAACGTTTTGACGTACCACCATTATTTGTGTTATTAACAGTGACAAGGCAGATTTATTTTACCAGGTAATAGCGGCTCTACAACAAATACAACATTGACAAAAACAACATGACTTTTTATTGTTGTTTTGTGCGTTGGAAACGTCAAAAACACAAAGAAAAATAAAAGATAATTGCTCTCAATATACATGCTTGCTTTGTCTCGCAAACGCTTGTTGTTAGTGTTTTTTGAAATTCGTAAACAAACAAAGGAAAATACAAACAACTTTTGACCCTTCCAACTACAAGCCAGCTGGGCGGACGACACTACCTAGTAAAATAAATCTGCCATGAACAGTGACTTGAAAAAATTAATATAGAAAAAAAATGAAATTAACTCGTGAACATTTTCGTGCCATAATTTTTCACAACTTTCGACGTGGATTATCACGACAAGAGTGCATTGATGAACTTAAATCTTTGTATGGCGATGAAGCACCATCCTATAGCACTTTGAAAAATTGGTATAATGAATTTAATCGTGACCGAAGCTCGCTCAAAGACGAATTCCGTGAAGGTCGTCCAAAAACGGCTGTTGTGCCAGAGAACATTGATGCCATGCGTGAACTCATAATGCAAGATCGACATGCGACATACCGAGAGATAGATACATCCTTGGACATTTCTTCCGCCAGCATACAATTGATACTGCATGAAAACCTGGCCGTAAAAAAGGTTTGTTCTCGTTGGATCCCGCACAATTTGAAAGTCGCTCAAAAAAAGGCTCGTGTCAATTGGTGCAAAGAAATGTTGCAAAAATACGATTGCGGTGCTTCAAAAGACGTTTATAAGATCGTCACAGGAGACGAATCATGGATCTATGCGTATGAGCCCGAAACGCAACAACAATCGACTGTGTGGGTCTTCAAAGACGAGCAAAATCCAACGAAAGTTGTTCGTGGAAGAAGCACTTCGAAGCAAATGGTCGCCTGTTTCTTCGGCAAAACTGGTCATGTGGCGACTGTTCCGCTTGAGCAACGTAGGACGGTCACTTCTGAGTGGTACACTACAATTTGTTTGCCTGAATTCACCGGAGAAATTCGAAAAACCAACAAGAGAAGACGAATCATTGTTCACCATGACAATGCGAGCTCTCACACATCGGCTCAAACCAGAGCGTTTTTGACCGGCCAAAACGTTGAATTAATGGGTCATCCGCCGTACAACCCTGACTTGGCACCTAATGACTTCTTCTTGTTTCCGCACATCAAGAAAATAATGCGTGGTCAATGATTTTCGTCGCCAGAAGAAGCTGTTGAAGTGTTTAAAAACCATGTTTTAGAGGTGTCTCAATCGGAGTGGAAAAAGTGCTTCGACAACTGGTTTGAGCGCATGCAAAAGTGTATAAATCATGCTGGAGAATACTTTCAAAAACAATAAAACCATTTTTGATTATAAATATTCGCATTTTCACTATTAGGTCAGAAATATATAGAGCAGCCCTCGTATAAGTAGTAATTATGTTTTACTGGTATGGAGCGATATATTATTGAATTTTTCTTAATTATTTGTTTAAGTATGCAAATTTGTTTAAATTTAATGTCAATTACAAGGATGTTAATACTATAAATAAATGGGTATTCTGGCAACTGAAATATATACATACATACAATAAAATATATAATATATATTTTTAAATTCTTTTTTTTTGTTAATATTAGGTCTGTTTCTTTACTCTACTTTAGGATCCGATGGGATCCCAATTTACACGAAAATTGTTTTCCTACTTCAAAATGGTTAAATGAGAGTGGTTTTGTGAGAATAAAGATCTTCTTCTTGCACGAAACAGCCCAAACTTTTTCTTTGTGCAAGTTATTTAAACTTGTGCAACTGCCTTAAAACACAAATAAAGTATAAAATATGAGTGCTTTTCAAACAAATTTTTCAGACGTGTTGATCGCCTGTAATACAGAAACAGCACAAAAATGTTTTTTCTTTTTGTTGCTTTTCTGAAATTATTTTTTCTTATTAAAACAGTCAAAATATTTTGAATTTTTATTTTGTGTTTAAAATTTAGATTTTGTGTTCCTGTACTTTTATAAAATTTTGTGTCTTAATGTAGAAAACAATGCTTGCTCTCATTTTCACGAACTTTACCCGAAAAGTAAAGAAACAGACTTATTTTTTTATTTTCAACCGCAATTACATATAATCAAGGCAAATTGAATACAATCATATCTGTTTATTTATGTACATCTGTTCTGATGTTCGAGTTTTCATATTGACGCAATAAAGTAATTAAAAAATTTAAATAAAAAATTGAATTAAATTGTATTGAGCAATTATTAATATGCACATTGCATTGCGGAATAAAACAATGTGTTCGTTTACGTGTAAATTAATGTGCTTGACTTTTGTCACTATTTATTATAATTTTCATTCTTGTTTAATCCTAATTGCATGTAATATGCGGTGTGTGACAGGATGTTTGAGAAAAGAGGATATTTAGTTCTTTGTTTTTTTGTCTTGTTATTACTGAGCGACTAAGACACGCAAATCTGTTTGGCGGCGAGCGTCTAATATCTCTATATTTATCCGGCGGAGATATGCCAATTGGTCAGCGTTTAGCGTTTATTTACCTTTATATTTATACGGCCAACGTCTGCCAATTTTGTTTAAGCTTTCAGAAAATAAACGCAGTGATTGCGAGCAAGGTTTTCCAAAAACTAAAGTTTTTGTCAAACTGCTTTCTTTATTTATACAAAAAAATTTTCAGCTAAAAAATAAAAACTAAAAGTAATTATTGCTAATGAAGCATTTCTTTTCATTCAACTGCTGTCTAATTTAACACTTTTGTTGACAAAGAATCCAATGATCGATAGGAAAAGAACGTACCTGTGTATTATTGCAATGTATGTATGTATGTAAAAGTATGATGTTTGCTATATTCTAAACTTATAGTATATCTAAATATGTAATTTATATGCGACGTTTATAGTGTATTAAAATATGTAATATACATATATATATGCTACACCCTCACCCTTTAGAGCAACAAAAATTATAATTTAATTTTTTTTTGTTTTTAACTTACTACCGGCTTGTAAAATTTCTTGTTTTATTTATGGACTATCTTATTAATTTTAGGTTGTTATTATGTACATGTTTTCTTCTGTTTTTATATTCTATTATTGAATTAACATCTTGGCGTTCTAGTATTTTATAAGGACCTTAGTACGGGCTATTTAGTTTAGTTCCTGTATGGTTTCTTAAATAAACTAAGTCTCCTACGTTAAAATCTGATAAAAATCATCTATTTATCGATATATTTTTTATTTCTTATTTTTGACTCAACTAAAATTTTTTTGCCATTTTTATGCGCGTTTTTAATCTTATTTGGAGCTCATTTTTGAAATCATAAAAATTATAAATTGGTTTAATAACATATTTATCATTCGGTATATTCGGTATTTTACCAAATATTAATTCAAATGGCGTATATTTTGTGTTGTATGAGAATGTGTAATATGGTAAGCTTTTATGCCATTCTGTGTCTTCAGTGCAGCACAACAGGTTTTCCTTTAAGACTCTGTGATTTCTTTCTATTCCACCTAAAGATTCGTGATAGTACGGGGTTGATGTAATTTGTTCGATATTTAATAGCGTACAGATTTCTGAAATCGTTTGATTAACAAACTCTGCACCCATATCTGTTTTCATTGTTTTAAAGTGGCCATATTTAAGAACGAATTTTTCTACTAGGGCCCTTGCAACCTCTGATGTTTCTTTAGAAGTCATCGGAAAACCTTCAATATATTAGTCAAATCACATTGCTATTTATTGTTTTTTTTATATTTCGCATTTTCGTATAAACTTTTAAACCATTTTGTTGATGCCTTTCCAGACATAACGTTGTTTTAATTTGCATTCGGTGGATGTAAAGATGCTAGAGCAAAGAACTACAGTTTCATCGGCGAACATTGACAATGTACAGTTGTCAAGCCGTCGGATGTCAGAAGTGTAAATATTGTAAAGTAAAGGAGATAAACATGGTCCTTACGGGCAACCTGCTGGAAAGTTATATAGTTTTAAACTTTTCTGTTCAATACAGACTCTCAAGGATCTATAAAGATAAAAAACTCTGTATAATACGGACTAATTTTAATGGAAAATTCATTTTAATTAACTTATCAGTTAAGACATCGTGCCACACTGAATCAAATGCCGATTTCACATCCAAGAGAACTATACCGGTAGATTTTTGCGAATTAAAATTGGATCTAACTGAATTCCTAATTTTTATTTTTAGATGAAAGGTGTTATAGCTCCTTTTAGAAGCCGTGCTGTTGGGGAGCAAATATGTTATTCATATTTATAAAATTTGTTATTTTATCCCTAATTATTTTTTCAAGCACCTAACTGACGGAAGAGAGAAGACTAATTGGGCGGTAAGACAAAGAACTGTTTGGATTTTTTAAAATGTTGAGTCAAGAAATTAACAACATAGTTACGAATTTGGTGCCCTTATGTGGCAGGGCTTTAAGGCAACTATTGTTAATCCCATCAATTCCAGAAGAATTCTTAGAGCTAAGACGTGATAATAACGCTAAAACAGTTGAAGTTGACACTAAAAGTTAGTAGAATTGAAAAATAAAACGGAATTCGTTTAAGGGTTAAAGGCAAAAAATTTGCGGGTATTTCGTTTTTTCTTAGCATGTGGTATATCGAGAATCATTGTGCAGTAGCGGCGAAATGTAATTTATACAACATCTATTTCCGATCCGTATTTTCAAAGTTACGGGTCTCTGAAATTTTCAAATTTTTTAAAATATCAATGTGGATAGAGATCTTTAAGGAAATATTAAATTTTTATATATGCAGTACCAAATCTGTTTTTTTTTCTTTTTTAATTCTATGTCACCCCAATATTTGCTTTTTTGATCAAAGTTATTTCACTGCACTAGATTTATATAAATGGTGAAATGTAGGAATCTTGCTTGTTTTTTATTAGTTATTAACTGATTTTATTAAAATATCATTACCATTAGTAAAACCAATTATAGTTAAAATAAAATCATTAGCATTAAATAGATGTTAAATTTTTTTCATTGTCATTATTTCATACAATGCCAATTACTTTTCAATGGTAATAAAACAATCCCAAGTATGATAAGTATATACGAAAATAAGAAATTAAGGTGAGCTTTCTGAAAAAAAAACTCAAATAAAATATATTATTTTGTTAACTGTTCTGGCTCCAATGGATCGAAATGATAAGAAGTGTACGGGGAAAATTATAAAAAATCTCCATCGAGTGGTGAATAAATTTTGGAAATTAGATTTCTCTAATTTTTAATAAAAAATTTTGGGTTTAATAAAACAAGTACATTCGAGTGTTATTTATTTATGAAATTTCAACTTAATCATTCACAATATACAAAAATAAGTTTTACCAGCGTAGACACACGTTATTGAATCAAAATACGTAAAAAAAATTAAATTTATTGCAAACACCAGCAAAAAGAAATTTTTCTTCAGATCTTAAAAAAGTTATAGCTTAAGACTTCTAGTTTAGTAAGGAAATTGTTTTCGGTTTCACTCATTTAAGTAATTTAATTATAAATTTTAGGTAAAAAGTAGGTTTTTTTTAATTGAATTCATATTTTTTTTTTAATTTTTATCAATGTTAATCTATGTGGGTTGCTAAAAAATACTTTTTTATGACAGTAATTGTTTATCTTTTATTAAAAGTAAAAGATAGTTCTCGCTGTTTTTCAACTGAGGTGAAAGTATCATCAGTACACTGAGACAAAAAATTGAAGAAAAAACCAGCTACGAATAGACAACTTCGGCTCCTTTGTTTTGCAAGACACATAAACATCTAAAGATTGTTGTTTTAAATTTCAAATAAAAAGTATTTAGTTTGGCAATTAACTGAACAAACTGATAACAGAGAAAAATGAAAGTAGTGAACTAAATCTAAAGTTCTCGTTATAGGCAGGTAATAAAAACGGATCTAAATTGTAAAAATAATTTACTTGTACTAAGTTCTGAAAAAAGAAACATTTTGATTGACCCTTTAAACTTATAAATTAGGCAATGTACGGACGATCAGTTGAATTAAGTTTAGGACATAGGTGAATCAAGTCTATCAGCTACAGATTCCGAACAAATATATAAGTATTAAAAGTGAGGTCAGTTGTTATGCATAGTCAACATCATTTCTCTTCTGTGTTATGGCTTCTGAAGCTTAAGCTGTTATTTACTGCCGTCAGTGCTAAGGAGCAATAATTAATTTAAAAAAAATTAAAAACAATAAATGACAATTTTTATACCTTTCACCGCAGGTTGGAAAGGGTATGTCCAAGTTTGTCATTCCATTAGTAATTTCTATATACTAGATAAGCTAGAAAAATTTTTAATACATATGTCAATCGTTCAGATATAGCTTTAAAAATTTTGCTATTGAAAATCAGCAAGATAGGCTCATGTCCTTCAAGGCAGCGAGTAAAACACCAAGCCTACCTCTAATTTTTCTAGCAGGGTCTATGATAAAAATAATAAATTGCTATTAAAAGGAATTCATTTAATATTTATTTATTTATTTTTGTATTTTAGTTTAAAAGTTTATCATTTACTTTAAATATTATACACTCATCACCAACTATTCTATTATAAAGTGGATTATACATTGTTTGGTTCTTATAATCCACATCTATGTCGAGCACTGTACAAGAAGGATAACATGGTGTGCATTCCTTCTTACCCTCAATGCAATTATTAATCATTAAATCGGCCACAGCAATTGAAGAAATTGTTGTTTTTATAACATTATGACTGCAGTCCAAAGCCGACTTGACATATGCCTTTGCGGAACATTCGGCTGCATCCATGTCGTTTTTAAACATCTTCTGAGTGTTGTAGGCCAAAGAATTCATTTTTAAAGTCTAAAAGGCCCAAAAAAGAATTACTTTTACAAAAAACATGACCAGCATAAAAAATACTCACCGCATCCCCAACGCATTTCGTATTGTTTGCTAATTTGGGACAATTATTAACCTCATTTAGATACTCGTCAAAATAGCGTTGAAATAAAGCTCTGGTGCCACTGGATTTTCTTAAAGATAATTCGATTCCATAAGATTCTTCGCGAATACATATAGTGATATTTTCTTTTGCTTGCTTTACAGTAGGAATTAAGAGACGATATTGTTCGACGCATTGTCTGCTCAAATCGCTTAGAACTACCAAAGGATTTATGCGCGCTTCCATGTCTAATATGCTCTCAGTAACCATATCTATGTCAAAAGTTGTTACCTCTACCTTTCCCAAATATTGTTGCTTAAAATTTGCTATGGTTGTGTCAAAATATTTTACAATTTCTAAATATTGCTTTTGGTTAAATTCAAAATATTCCTTGATGTTGGCCTCTAAATTATTAGGAAAACTTATGGAGCGTACTGTTTCAAACTGCAAGATAGTTTTAATAGGAATTGTAAATTATAAATTTTTATTAAAATTAACTTAAAAAATATCTTTTTTTCTGATAATTTAGGAAACAAAACAGTCGGATTCCTTAAAAAGGAATCTTTAGTTGCTCTTTCACACTTGTGCAGGAATTCAACTTACATCTCCTTTTGCTGCAGCAAAAACTGCACACAATAATAAAATTATTTTGTTCATCTTAAAATCAGTACACGATCTATTTTCAGTTGGCCAAAAACTACTAAAGATCTTAAAGATTTTAGTCTATTTATATCAAAATTTTTAAATGTTTTATCTTAGAAAAATTGATAATACTAATTCTGCTACTGCGCTCTTATGATTTTATAATAGTAAAATAAAAAAAGAAATGGAATTACTTTTTATGTAACGAAATGTTTTCCCTTCTCATAGATAAATTGAAAGAATGTCAATTTTATTGTCGTAAATGTTTATTATTTTACTTTTAAATACTGCGTTATCAGTTGTTTTTAAGTTTTGGGAATATTGTTTAAACAAAATTATATATGTTTAAAGTGGGATTCTTTACACATAGAGAAAATATCGCTACGAAACAGGTTTAATCTAATAAAAGACTCTGTTGTTAAGCAGAAATCGTAACAACGTTCCAACATCATTAAAATAACTTCTATATTTAACTAATTTTGGGAAATTAAAAATAGATTAGTTGTTTTTATTTTAAATACGCCCTAAGTCTGCATTTACATAATTTTTATCAAATAACTAAAAGTAATTTCTGATTTTCGTCTTATAAAATTTTATCCGCAGCCGGCTAATGCTACCGCCAATGGTCAACCGCCGTTGAATGTTTTCATACGGCATAGGTTTTTGGCAATACTTTTATGTTGTCTACAGACAACACAATTTGTTTCTGCAACACGTTTCACTTGCAGGTTTCATGTTTTGACAAAAATACTGAAACCAACAGTGAAAATTGTTTTTGTGTCCTGTTTTTAAGTCTTTCAATGCTTGCGTTTATGTCAATATTTTTATATTCAATTACTAATTTTTTAAATGCTGCAGCTTTTATAATTTTATTTTTATATTTATCACTTTACACATCCCATTTTGTTCTTTCTTAATTACTTAGATGTTTACAGCCTGCCTGTTGTCAATATACCAAACATATAAAATAATGAAACAGCGATACAAACAATGCAATCTGTTTCAATGCAACCAAAAAATATCAAAACATTTTGATGTTAATAAAACCTGGATAGCAACACGAATTCAGACGACGCAATCTGTAATGAAATGAAACAGATTTGAGAAACACATTGCGTTGTCTGTAGCCAGCTTTAGATTTACAAAAACAACTGGTATCAGATGGTTTGTCAGATCAAAATAGAACACGTTCTTAACGAAATTTTGCCAGATGACTTTTCACATGTATTTTACAGAAGCAATGTTTCAACAGCTCTACGGGACATGTATGTGTTTGGGCAATTTGACACGTCAGATGTAAAAAAACATGTCGTGTATGAGCAGCTTCAGTATAAGATGCAATTTTAATATCTTTATGTAAAAAATAAAAAATATGTATTCAATAAATAAAAGTCCGCGAAAGTCAATATTTTAAATAAAAAAAAAAAATATGTTTTCCATTAAAAATAATAAAAACAATATAAATTAAGAACAAATAATAGAGTACGTATCAAGTGATTGTAAAATGTCACAAAATTTACATGTTTAGAAATTTACATAGATTATCGAAAGCGAATTTTGGCATATACATATGTATGTTTAATTCTGCAGCAACATCAGCAGTATTATAAAAATCTACTATATCATATAAAAACTTTAAATAATGTGTCCCTAAATAATGCTTCAGTGGTTAGGCGCATGAACTATTGTAATAATTGCATCATCTAAAGTTGCTCAATTTTCTTTTCCTTCTTTAGAACTGGGCTATATAAATACTAAAGCATCTAATAATAATCAGATCAATTCACAAAGGATGATTAAGATAAAACCAAGAAAAAAAAAGTCAACCATGAAACTATTCCAATTTATATACTTTTATTTGGTCTGGCTGATGTGATTACTTCAACGTACTAAATACAAAAATAAGTATAATAAAAATTTATGTCTTGTTGTATAATTTATATTTATCGTTTACTTTATTATAATTTTTGAATTAAATTTTTAATATAATAACACTATAATGGAATTTTTTTCAGAACTCCACATTAATGCACTTGAGGCTCATTCACACTATTACACAAGTCTTAAGACTTGCATTAGATATTGCATGAAAGAAATCTATTGAGAATTGTTGTAGTTGTCGAAAAATCTAACATTTTGTTTCTACATTGTCACACTTCAAGTAGAATTAACATCCCCAGCAAAACGTAAGAATCCAAAAGGAAACTTTAGTAAATCATTTCTCGTAGCTTATGCATTCACAAAGAGTACAAAAAATAATCATTTACCATACAGAAAAGGTACCAAGACTTCTTTCTTACATGCAACATCTTCGTTGAGACCAATTGATACGCCGCAAACCCCTTACACCAAACGCGAAATGCCACATAGCCGTACTATGGCCTCCTCTGTTGTTGTTAGGTGAGCTTTGCAAATGCTCCACCGCCAGTTGCCCTAGACTCTGTCCTATTTTAAGCTCGCTACTCAATACAAATAAAAAGACATTACATTAAACAATACAATTTGTTCTGTGGAAAAAATTTTGTTTACCCTTTTCCACCTTTTCACATCAAATTGTGTTGACCCGGCACTATTCAGTGAATCAGCCAGTTCTTTCCACTGTTGGTTTATCGTGCTTCGTGAAGTCTTAGCTAAATCCGGATATTTTTCCATGAATTTCATGATTATAGTTTGTTGTGTACTGTTTTTATGTTTTCCTCTAGAAAATAAAAAGTTGAATGCAAAAATTTTGATTTTCATAGCCCAAATATTAAATTAAGTTACATACATTTCTAAAAAATATCCCACTGCACAAAAATAAAACTTAAAGCGCGCAAAAATGAAAACTGACAGCAGTTAGCTGCTTGGTTTATTTCCAATAAAAAGCCGATAACATTGGTTTCTGTGACTCCTAAAAAAGGCATTAATTTTAGTTCGAACATATGACCCCAAAACATTTTTTCTTCTTTCACACTATTAGAGTTTTTCCTAATTCTTAGGTATTTGACAAATCTTTATACTCAGTATTAAAATGTGAAACGGACTTTAATGTAAACACTACAATATAGTAACATATATTTTTTTATGCAAATTAGTAATAAATATTTTTTTTTTATTTCAGTATGGATGTTAAAATCTTTACAATATAACCTTTACGGTCTTTTGTAATAAATCAATAAATTATTATATTACTTCTCTTTTATTACCTTGACAAACCTAATCAAATTAAAATCAAAAGTGTAATGTTTTTCAAATCTTTCATTATAAATAAATAAAAGAATATATTCTCCATTTGTAGAAAATCAAATTAAATTTATACCCCCAAAAGTAAATTTCATTAACTAATATTATCTATACTAGAGAGCTCTTGCACGGGACATTGTATAAATTTAAATTAATATTGTTAACTATTGTTTATGTGGTTTAAAAGTTTTATGAAAAAATGAAAATAAATAAACGAAAAAAAGGTCTTTTGTAATACCATTTATGTAAATTTTTATTGAAAAAAGAGTAATAAAATGCAATTGGAAAAACAATGAATTTAACATATGATAATTATTTGTATAAAGACATCAGGAGGATGAAATGTACTTTCTGCTTCATTTCAAACTTCTTTATCATTATATTGTTTTATTTATAATAAATTACTCCTGTTAATGAATTTATTACAGAAAACAGTTTGTCAACTATTGAACATTTTGCTTATTTTAAGATTGAAGTTTGGATCAATTTTTAATGGAATCGTTTAATTATTTCACTAGAAAAATTTTAATTTATTTTTTTCCAATTAAATATATAATTGAGACAATAAAAAATCGAATTAAAGTACAATCTGAAAAAAAATAAATCCTTAAATTTTTACACTTTTTTTATTAACAAGAATAGCTCAGATAAAATACAATATAAGAATATTCAGTGACATTTACACGTTAAGGGTTAATTAATATATTTTACTGAAATTCGAACATAATGTAGATTAGTTTAGGATTATTTGTTAAGCAAATATTTAAGTAGAAGAAATTCATGATAATACTGCCAATAGCAAGCCACTTAACAAACGTATGACTTATAGCTAAAACCTTCGGGTAACTTAACTTCTCAGTTTTATTGATAAGACGGCAAACTTTTTGCTTGAAATGAAGTCAAGCTTTGCTGACAGAAAAGCATAAATTGATGCGCTTATAATTAATATGATCAATATCACACTGCATTAAGGGTTGTCCAAACATCTAAATCATATTTAAGTATGGATCTATGCAGGAATGTCAACACACTCTTGACCAGATACTTAGAAATAAATTTCGTGTATAAGAGTTCAGTAGTTGAGTAGTCAGTTAATAAATAGAAACAGCATTCTTTAATGAATTTTTTATTTTTATAAATATCAGTACCCTTAATATGATATGATATTTGTTTAAAGTTTCTTAAACTAAAAAGAAAACATTTCTTTCAATGTTTTTATTATACGAGTTGTAGTAGCAGAGTCTTTTTTTTTCCTTGAAATATCATAAAAAATAAAAAATAAATTTTATTAAAAGTTAAGTATTATCTAATTTCACGTGGAGGAAGTCGCGTCTTTCAGTCCCATTCACATTAAACAAATTAAAAAAATTTTATGGTTGGCTTAGAAACTGCTTTTTATTCGTGTTTTTTTTTTATTATTCTTTCCAGGTAAAATTAAAACTATTTTGTGCGTCAATATGCGCAATTAAGTATTACGTTTTACAGCCACTGATTATTTAGATAGGGTTTTTATTTGAGCAGATTTTAACTAAGGTATATATTTAGTTAGAATCTGCTCAAATTAAAACCTTTAGTACTGGGTATCTAAATATTCAGTGGCAGGTAAACTTGTATTCTTAATTGCGCCTATTGACGCACAAAGTAGTTTTACTTTTACTTGGAAAGAATTAATGGGATTCAAGTCTGGCGATTGAGGTGGCCAATCCAAAACTTGAACCCCATTAACTGATAAACAATCCTTAACGATGAGTGTTTTGGGTCATTGTCATGTTGAAACACCCATCGAAGTGGCATTTCCCACTTACCATAGTTAAGCATGTGAGTTGCTAAAATGTCTCTGTAAACAAAAGGGTCCATTTTTGTTTGAATTTCTACAAACGGACCAACATCACTTGTCGAAAAACAAGTACAAGCCATCACATTTACCCCCCATGCTTTATTGTGGCTTTTGAGTACCGAGGATGTAGCCGCTTTGCTTTTAGTATTCTCACGTGGCAAACTCCATCTGAATTTAGTAAGTTAAATTTAGATTCATCACTAAACAAACCAGTTCTCCATTTGGATATAGTCCAATCCATATGTGCTCTAGCAAAATCCAATCTAAAACAACCAAAAAGCTGAGAAAATCAGGGACTACGTTGCAATCAATTAAATAAACCTCTTTTTTAAATGCTTCTTAGTCAGCATAGGCTTCTTAGATGGCATGAAGCTCCTTAACATTTGTTCCAATAAACATTTTCTTATTGTGGAAGAACTAATCTGAAGTTCAAGCTCATTCAGTATGTCTTTCGACGAAATAAATCGATTTTTTTAACTAGGCGGAAAATTTTCTGTTCTGTTCGCTCAGAAGTTGGTCGAGGTCGCCCACGGCTATTGGCTTCCTCTACTTTCCCAGTTAAAGACGTGCACTAGTATATGCAACAGTATGGCAAAAACAGATATATCATATACATAACAAGTAAAACAGATACAAAAGAACGCATGAGTGTAGTTGATATTGTATGCTTTCGCTTGTGCGTACTCACACTATGGATATAAACACATACAGTTGTTTATGGTATTGCATAGAGTGAGAAAATTATCAGTGTTTTACTCTCAAATATCTGTTGTACCATGAGTATTTGGATATATCTGTTTATGAAACAGATATTTTTGATACTTGTGTGCTGCTTATGATAGAGGCGTAAATAGTAAGCAGTATTTTAACTTCGTAGTAATAACCCGAATTGTAATTATTTTTGTTTAGCTTTAGTAATTAGTTTTTATGATTTTAAATGTAGAATAGCAATATTTATAATATTAATGATAATTTTATTTTATAAAAACAAATGGAAAATTAATAAATTGTTGTCTAGTTGTGCGTTGAGTAATAAGGATAGAATTAATTCAATTAAGAAATTTTATTGTATGTTAAAAATATTAATTCCTCTTTGATAAAAACTAGTAAATAGTTAAAATTAATATATAAAAATAGGTTTATTACATACATCTGTACAAACATATGTACATAAAAATAGGAGTTCCAAAAATTTCAGTAAAAAAAAATTAGGGAAAACATTTACACTTCTAGAATACACCCAGTAATAATATTGCCCCTTTTATATATGTACGTATTAAATAATGCAATTTTTATTTTCTATACACTTAGAAGGATATTATAGTTATGTTATTTGTGCATTAAAAATTTCTAACATTTACTAAAAAAAAACTCTTTTCTGCATTAATAAAAAGTCCTACAGCTTAAATAAATAGAGAGTAAAAGTTATTCGAAATTAAAAAATTATTGAAAAGTTTTAAAGAAAAAAAAAAATAAATAAATAAAAGAGTACAATGGACAAGCTCGTTGTAACTGCTTACCAAAGGATAGTCAGCTTAACAACGGTAAATATAAAATATAACAGTATAGTATATCTCTTACTAGTGTGCGTAAATAAGTGGCTGTCAACCACTAATTTGAATATATAATAAATTGATTGAAAAATAAATTGTTAAAAAATGCAAGTTTCTTACTATAAACGGGAGCAATTAATTAGATGGACTAGCTCGTTGACAATTTTATAAATGCTTATGATGTTGCTATTATTTTCACTATTTTCACTAGCGGCAATTTTATGAAAAAGTTTGATCGATAATTAGTTAAATGGCTTTAAAACATACGTTTTCTTTTCTTTGTACACTAAGTAAACGCCACAAAGCATATTAAAACAATCAGGTATGTCACAAATTCCGATCGGAATAGTTTTAATTCCGTATTAACAATTCCGATCGTTCTTGTTTGATCTTCTTCAAATTCCGATCGATTTTGCTTATGTACAAAAAAATGCTTAAGCTCCACATTTTTATTTAAATGTTACAATATTGCGCACATTTAAGTAAACAACAAAGCTAATCTAAATAAGGACACATAATAAAAGTAAATTTGAAAACCGTTAGTAACAAATTTTCAAAGAATGTTAATTCCACTTTGAAATTTAAAAGTGGTTTCATTCCGAAAAAATTTTTCGTTGTTTTCTTAAGAAACAATTTAAGGAATTGAAACCACTTTCGATCGGAATTGAGTTCTGTGACATGCCTGAATATTTTAAAGTGACATTTTTATTACAAAATTCTGGTGAAATATGTACGTTTTAACATTAGGCACTATAAGAATATATTTAGTTTTCGAGTAAGTAATAAGATTTGCTAGCTGGGGTTTGAATTAAATTTAGATATCAAACATCAAGTTTTATTCCAATCTCGTTTAAATTTGATAAGTTATTAAAATTTTTGAATGCATATCCATCAACGAAAGGGTTAAGGTTGTAATTCCTTTCATTACCATTATTAAAACAATTATAATTAAAATAAAATTATTAGCATGATATCGTAGTTATTTTTTTCCTATTTCATTATTTCAACTAATGCCAATGCAATTTTAATGGTAATAAAAGTTTATTTTTATTTTTGCTAAAAGTGTTTAAATATTCATACTTCATTTTAAAATTTTAAAAATAATTTGGATTCAAAAGGTATTTTAAAGCAAACTTAACATAAAAATATTTTTTAATTGATTTTAAATTATCAGGCTTTTCGTCTCTCTAAATATAGAAACATGCGTACATATATTTATTTAGTTATTGTATCCTTAGAACTGTTGTAATTGTTGGTAAAAGTTGTTAAAAAAACATTAAAGTAATTTAAATACAATTATACGCATTAGATTCATAAATTTTTGTTAAAGAATTCTGTTTTGTATATTCAACTTCAATAAAACACAATAAAACAATTAAAAATATTGATCATGTTTAGAAACAATAATTTTATTTTTTAATTTTAATAAACCAATGCATATGTACATATGAATGGATATTAATTCGCAGCAACAATAAGTACTTATGGTACAACCATCAATATCTGTTTATACCCGTTTATGCAAAACATAGGAGAACAGATATGTTACTCTCATTCTCTCTTTACTCATTCGTATCCATCCAAAGAGAAAAAGTAACAATATCAACTTATATCAGAAACACAAAAGTACTCTTATAAGTGCTTTATTCCCAGTAGCTTTATACTTTTTTATAAGTCGGATAACTATTGATTTATAAATATTCAATTGGTTTGCTATAGCAATTTGGAATTTATCGTTATTAAAAAGTTCAATAATCTTTAGCTAAAAAGCTGAGCCATAACGTGTTCGCGTCATAGTTGCACTGCTAAAGAATTGGTACTACTTAAATGCATAAAATCAACCAAAATTATTTTTTTCAATAGCAATCATAACGGGACTAAAATTTTTGTTGTTGTTTTAGTTAATATTTCCCAACAAATGCAACAATGTAAAAGTTACTTAGGTTTCGAACAGAGAATTAAATTGCATTTTTATTTAAAAATGTTATGAGATATTAGCATAATATAATAAATAATAATATAAAAATTCCCAAAATAATTTTTAAAATAAAATTTATATGCAATTGCTTGTGCAAACTGTTGGCATCACTGTTGTTTTTTTCTTTCTCTTGAGAAATAAAAAAATAACTGTGTTGTTTTTATTTTTAATACGCCTTACGTCTGCATTAAGTGCTGGCATATAACCAACCTAACGCAGAAGGGAATGTAAGCAAAAATAAAAACGTGGTTTGTTTGTTGGTAATTTTTGTTAAAGCCTTAACATTTCTGTATTCACTTCTTAAATAACTCTCATGTTGTTTTTGAAGTTATTATACTTAAAGGAAATGTTTTTGGTTTTTCTAAAAATGTGGATAAAGGTTTCCTGATGAGCTGGCTTAAGCAACCGGCGAAATACGTATAGATACCTGCTTTTCCAACCAACAAATAAATTTCATTTTTATTTAAAAATGTTATGGGATATTAGCATAATATAATAAATAATATTATAAAAATTCCCAAAATAATTTTTAAAATGAATTTTCAAGTTAATTTTGTTTTATAATTTCTTCCAAAGACATAAAATGTATTTTTTGTTCTTATTATTAGTATGTAAACTATATGTATAATAATAAATAAAAGGATAATATTTCATTAATCTTCTTAAAGAGAACATATACGACCATGAGTATTTACTGGGGAAAAGTTGCTTAGGTTTCGAACAATACTGTATATATATACATTCAAAACAAAAGCAAATTCTTAATAATTGTTGTTGATTTAAATGTAATTTGCGAACGAAAAAATGCTTGCGACATCATGGGACTTATATATCCTGAGTACTTATGCATAGCGCTGTCAATTAAGCGATGTCTGTTTATCCGTCCGTGTTAGTGGTAAATCAAAGCAAACTTGATTTTAATAAAATTTAAATACGCCAATCTATCAGATATAGTGTCAAAAGAGGTGCTATTGGAAATCAGCATATTCGGTCCATATATAATCTAATTAAAAAAAAAAAAAAAGAAATTGGGTTTGAATAACACACGTACATTCGAGTGTTATTTATTTATAAAATTTCAACTTACAGCCTGTTTATAGAACACGTCAAGAGCGAAACGAAACCGGATGGCATATAGACGAATACGTAATAATTAGCGTCCGTGTAACACGTTCCGGCTTTTTCGTTTAATTTACGATGTGTTTCGTATAAATAAATCTTGTGTCAAATCGTAGTATTGTCAATGTATTAATTAATGTTTTTTATTTACTTTTTTCTTTTACAATTTTTGTTTTTCCTTAATGCAGGTAACTCTGCTTCGGCGCTTAAAAAGAAACAGCTGAGTTAAATAAACAAAATTATCAAACAATCAATCTGTGAAACAAAAATTTGTGAAAATAAAAAAGTTTAAGCAATTTTTATAAAATTAAACATAAATTTTTAAATTGTTATTTTCTGATTATATGTATGTATAATACTAATAGATGTTTTTATTAGTTAAAGTGTTATGATGGGTAGTTGCCCAACAATATTAACTCCTGACGAATGGTTTTTTTTCTTCGCTCAGTTTTGACGTGTCTGACACTACGTTGTGTAAGTTAAACGAAAAAACCGGAACGTGTTACATGGACGCTAATTATTACGTATTTGTCCATGTGCCATCCGGGTTCGTTTCGCTCTTGATGTGTTCTATAAACAAGCTGCTAAAGTTAAAGTTCACTTTGTAGGCAGGTTATAAAAACGAATCTTAATTGTAAACTGAAACTTTACTCTTACTAAGTTCTGAAAAAAGAAACGTTTTGATTGACACTTTAGTCTTTTAAATTAAGCAATGTAAGGAATCAAGTCGATCTGCTACAGATGCCAAACAAATGTATAAGTATTAAAAGTGAAGTCAGTTGTTATGCATAGTCAGCATCATTTCTCTTAAGCTATTATTTATTGCCATTAGTGCTAAAAAGCATTGATTAATAAAAAAAAATGAAAACAATAAATAACAATTTTTAAACCCTTTACCACAGGTTGACATACCCTTGTCTAAGTTTCCATTAGTAATTTATACAATATTCTTTCCGGTCCCGTAAATTATAATTATTCTGAGCTCTTATGTATAGTCGAAGACGATTGAGCGATGTCCGCCTGTCCGCTCGTCTTTATGTTAAAATCAACTTTGCAACAAAGCACTAGATGAGCTGGAGAAAATTTTAATACATATGTATGCCAATTGTTCAGACATAGCTTTAAAAATCATCAAGATAAGCTCATGTCCTTCGAGGCAACGGGTAAAGCACACAGCCTACCTCTAATTTTTTACGCAGGGTCTAAGATAAAAATAATAAATCACAACTAAATAGAATTCATTACTATTAAGGGGCATCAAATATTAATGCCTCCATTTTCAGACTCTTTTATTTATTTTTGTATTTTAGTTTAAAAGTTTATCATTAACTTTAAATATTATACACTCATCACCAACTATTCTATTATAAAGTGGATTATACATTGTTTGGTTCTTATAATCCACATCTATGTCGAGCACTGTACAAGAAGGATAACATGGTGTGCATTCCTTCTTACCCTCAATGCAATTATTAATCATTAAATCGGCCACAGCAATTGAAGAAATTGTTGTTTTTATAACATTATGACTGCAGTCCAAAGCCGACTTGACATATGCCTTTGCGGAACATTCGGCTGCATCCATGTCGTTTTTAAACATCTTCTGAGTGTTGTAGGCCAAAGAATTCATTTTTAAAGTCTAAAAGGCCCAAAAAAGAATTACTTTTACAAAAAACATGACCAGCATAAAAAATACTCACCGCATCCCCAACGCATTTCGTATTGTTTGCTAATTTGGGACAATTATTAACCTCATTTAGATACTCGTCAAAATAGCGTTGAAATAAAGCTCTGGTGCCACTGGATTTTCTTAAAGATAATTCGATTCCATAAGATTCTTCGCGAATACATATAGTGATATTTTCTTTTGCTTGCTTTACAGTAGGAATTAAGAGACGATATTGTTCGACGCATTGTCTGCTCAAATCGCTTAGAACTACCAAAGGATTTATGCGCGCTTCCATGTCTAATATGCTCTCAGTAACCATATCTATGTCAAAAGTTGTTACCTCTACCTTTCCCAAATATTGTTGCTTAAAATTTGCTATGGTTGTGTCAAAATATTTTACAATTTCTAAATATTGCTTTTGGTTAAATTCAAAATATTCCTTGATGTTGGCCTCTAAATTATTAGGAAAACTTATGGAGCGTACTGTTTCAAACTGCAAGATAGTTTTAATAGGAATTGTAAATTATAAATTTTTATTAAAATTAACTTAAAAAATATCTTTTTTTCTGATAATTTAGGAAACAAAACAGTCGGATTCCTTAAAAAGGAATCTTTAGTTGCTCTTTCACACTTGTGCAGGAATTCAACTTACATCTCCTTTTGCTGCAGCAAAAACTGCACACAATAATAAAATTATTTTGTTCATCTTAAAATCAGTACACGATCTATTTTCAGTTGGCCAAAAACTACTAAAGATCTTAAAGATTTTAGTCTATTTATATCAAAATTTTTAAATGTTTTATCTTAGAAAAATTGATAATACTAATTCTGCTACTGCGCTCTTATGATTTTATAATAGTAAAATAAAAAAAGAAATGGAATTACTTTTTATGTAACGAAATGTTTTCCCTTCTCATAGATAAATTGAAAGAATGTCAATTTTATTGTCGTAAATGTTTATTATTTTACTTTTAAATACTGCGTTATCAGTTGTTTTTAAGTTTTGGGAATATTGTTTAAACAAAATTATATATGTTTAAAGTGGGATTCTTTACACATAGAGAAAATATCGCTACGAAACAGGTTTAATCTAATAAAAGACTCTGTTGTTAAGCAGAAATCGTAACAACGTTCCAACATCATTAAAATAACTTCTATATTTAACTAATTTTGGGAAATTAAAAATAGATTAGTTGTTTTTATTTTAAATACGCCCTAAGTCTGCATTTACATAATTGTTATCAAATAACTAAAAGTAATTTCTGATTTTCGTCTTATAAAATTTTATCCGCAGCCGGCTAATGCTACCGCCAATGGTCAACCGCCGTTGAATGTTTTCATACGGCATAGGTTTTTGGCAATACTTTTATGTTGTCTACAGACAACACAATTTGTTTCTGCAACACGTTTCACTTGCAGGTTTCATGTTTTGACAAAAATACTGAAACCAACAGTGAAAATTGTTTTTGTGTCCTGTTTTTAAGTCTTTCAATGCTTGCGTTTATGTCAATATTTTTATATTCAATTACTAATTTTTTAAATGCTGCAGCTTTTATAATTTTATTTTTATATTTATCACTTTACACATCCCATTTTGTTCTTTCTTAATTACTTAGATGTTTACAGCCTGCCTGTTGTCAATATACCAAACATATAAAATAATGAAACAGCGATACAAACAATGCAATCTGTTTCAATGCAACCAAAAAATATCAAAACATTTTGATGTTAATAAAACCTGGATAGCAACACGAATTCAGACGACGCAATCTGTAATGAAATGAAACAGATTTGAGAAACACATTGCGTTGTCTGTAGCCAGCTTTAGATTTACAAAAACAACTGGTATCAGATGGTTTGTCAGATCAAAATAGAACACGTTCTTAACGAAATTTTGCCAGATGACTTTTCACATGTATTTTACAGAAGCAATGTTTCAACAGCTCTACGGGACATGTATGTGTTTGGGCAATTTGACACGTCAGATGTAAAAAAACATGTCGTGTATGAGCAGCTTCAGTATAAGATGCAATTTTAATATCTTTATGTAAAAAATAAAAAATATGTATTCAATAAATAAAAGTCCGCGAAAGTCAATATTTTAAATAAAAAAAAAAAAATATGTTTTCCATTAAAAATAATAAAAACAATATAAATTAAGAACAAATAATAGAGTACGTATCAAGTGATTGTAAAATGTCACAAAATTTACATGTTTAGAAATCTACATAGATTATCGAAAGCGAATTTTGGCATATACATATGTATGTTTAATTCTGCAGCAACATCAGCAGTATTATAAAAATCTACTATATCATATAAAAACTTTAAATAATGTGTCCCTAAATAATGCTTCAGTGGTTAGGCGCATGAACTATTGTAATAATTGCATCATCTAAAGTTGCTCAATTTTCTTTTCCTTCTTTAGAACTGGGCTATATAAATACTAAAGCATCTAATAATAATCAGATCAATTCACAAAGGATGATTAAGATAAAACCAAGAAAAAAAAAGTCAACCATGAAACTATTCCAATTTATATACTTTTATTTGGTCTGGCTGATGTGATTACTTCAACGTAATAAATACAAAAATAAGTATAATAAAAATTTATGTCTTGTTGTATAATTTATATTTATCGTTTACTTTATTATAATTTTTGAATTAAATTTTTAATATAATAACACTATAATGGAATTTTTTTCAGAACTCCACATTAATGCACTTGAGGCTCATTCACACTATTACACAAGTCTTAAGACTTGCATTAGATATTGCATGAAAGAAATCTATTGAGAATTGTTGTAGTTGTCGAAAAATCTAACATTTTGTTTCTACATTGTCACACTTCAAGTAGAATTAACATCCCCAGCAAAACGTAAGAATCCAAAAGGAAACTTTAGTAAATCATTTCTCGTAGCTTATGCATTCACAAAGAGTACAAAAAATAATCATTTACCATACAGAAAAGGTACCAAGACTTCTTTCTTACATGCAACATCTTCGTTGAGACCAATTGATACGCCGCAAACCCCTTACACCAAACGCGAAATGCCACATAGCCGTACTATGGCCTCCTCTGTTGTTGTTAGGTGAGCTTTGCAAATGCTCCACCGCCAGTTGCCCTAGACTCTGTCCTATTTTAAGCTCGCTACTCAATACAAATAAAAAGACATTACATTAAACAATACAATTTGTTCTGTGGAAAAAATTTTGTTTACCCTTTTCCACCTTTTCACATCAAATTGTGTTGACCCGGCACTATTCAGTGAATCAGCCAGTTCTTTCCACTGTTGGTTTATCGTGCTTCGTGAAGTCTTAGCTAAATCCGGATATTTTTCCATGAATTTCATGATTATGGTTTTTTGTGTACTGTTTTTATGTTTTCCTCTAGAAAATGAAAAGTTGAATGCAAAAATTTTGATTTTCATAGCCCAAATATTAAATTAAGTTACATACATTTCTAAAAAATATCCCACTGCACAAAAATAAAACTTAAAGCGCGCAAAAATGAAAACTGACAGCAGTTAGCTGCTTGGTTTATTTCCAATAAAAAGCCGATAACATTGGTTTCTGTGACTCCTAAAAAAGGCATTAATTTTAGTTCGAACATATGACCCCAAAACATTTTTTCTTCTTTCACACTATTAGAGTTTTTCCTAATTCTTAGGTATTTGACAAATCTTTATACTCAGTATTAAAATGTGAAACGGACTTTAATGTAAACACTACAATATAGTAACATATATTTTTTTATGCAAATTAGTAATAAATATTTTTTTTTTTTTTTATTTCAGTATGGATGTTAAAATCTTTACAATATAACCTTTACGGTCTTTTGTAATAAATCAATAAATTATTATATTACTTCTCTTTTATTACCTTGACAAACCTAATCAAATTAAAATCAAAAGTGTAATGTTTTTCAAATCTTTCATTATAAATAAATAAAAGAATATATTCTCCATTTGTAGAAAATCAAATTAAATTTATACCCCCAAAAGTAAATTTCATTAACTAATATTATCTATACTAGAGAGCTCTTGCACGGGACATTGTATAAATTTAAATTTATATTGTTAACTATTGTTTATGTGGTTTAAAAGTTTTATGAAAAAATGAAAATAAATAAACGAAAAAAAGGTCTTTTGTAATACCATTTATGTAAATTTTTATTGAAAAAAGAGTAATAAAATGCAATTGGAAAAACAATGAATTTAACATATGATAATTATTTGTATAAAGACATCAGGAGGATGAAATGTACTTTCTGCTTCATTTCAAACTTCTTTATCATTATATTGTTTTATTTATAATAAATTACTCCTGTTAATGAATTTATTACAGAAAACAGTTTGTCAACTATTGAACATTTTGCTTATTTTAAGATTGAAGTTTGGAACAATTTTTAATGGAATCGTTTAATTATTTCACTAGAAAAATTTTAATTTATTTTTTTCCAATTAAATATATAATTGAGACAATAAAAAATCGAATTAAAGTACAATCTGAAAAAAAATAAATCCTTAAATTTTTACACTTTTTTTTATTAACAAGAATAGCTCAGATAAAATACAATATAAGAATATTCAGTGACATTTACACGTTAAGGGTTAATTAATATATTTTACTGAAATTCGAACATAATGTAGATTAGTTTAGGATTATTTGTTAAGCAAATATTTAAGTAGAAGAAATTCATGATACATACTGCCAATAGCAAGCCACTTAACAAACGTATGACTTATAGCTAAAACCTTCGGGTAACTTAACTTCTCAGTTTTATTGATAAGACGGCAAACTTTTTGCTTGAAATGAAGTCAAGCTTTGCTGACAGAAAAGCATAAATTGATGCGCTTATAATTAATATGATCAATATCACACTGCATTAAGGGTTGTCCAAACATCTAAATCATATTTAAGTATGGATCTATGCAGGAATGTCAACACACTCTTGACCAGATAGTTAGAAATAAATTTCGTGTATAAGAGTTCAGTAGTTGAGTAGTCAGTTAATAAATAGAAACAGCATTCTTTAATGAATTTTTTATTTTTATAAATATCAGTACCCTTAATATGATATGATATTTGTTTAAAGTTTCTTAAACTAAAAAGAAAACATTTCTTTCAATGTTTTTATTATACGAGTTGTAGTAGCAGAGTCTTTTTTTTTCCTTGAAATATCATAAAAAATAAAAAATAAATTTTATTAAAAGTTAAGTATTATCTAATTTCACGTGGAGGAAGTCGCGTCTTTCAGTCCCATTCACATTAAACAAATTAAAAAAATTTTATGGTTGGCTTAGAAACTGCTTTTTATTCGTGTTTTTTTTTTTATTATTCTTTCCAGGTAAAATTAAAACTATTTTGTGCGTCAATATGCGCAATTAAGTATTACGTTTTACAGCCACTGATTATTTAGATAGGGTTTTTATTTGAGCAGATTTTAACTAAGGTATATATTTAGTTAGAATCTGCTCAAATTAAAACCTTTAGTACTGGGTATCTAAATATTCAGTGGCTCTAAACTTGTATTCTTAATTGCGCCTATTGACGCACAAAGTAGTTTTACTTGGAAAGAATTAATGGGATTCAAGTCTGGCGATTGAGGTGGCCAATCCCAAAACTTGAACCCCATTAGCTGATAACCAATCCTTGACTAACTTCGATGAGTGTTTTGGGTCATTGTCATGTTGAAACACCCATCGAAGTGGCATTTCCCACTTACCATAGTTAAGCATGTGAGTTGCTAAAATGTCTCTGTAAACAAAAGGATCCATTTTTGTTTGAATTTCTACAAACGGACCAACATCACTTGTCGAAAAACAAGTACAAGCCATCACATTTCCCGCCCCCCCCCCCCCATGCTTTATTGTGGCTTTTGAGTTCCGAGGATGTAGCCGCTTTGCTTTTAGTATTCTCACGTGACAAACTCCATCTGAATTTACTAAGTTAAATTTAGATTCATCACTAAACAAACCAGTTCTCCATTTGGATATAGTCCAATCCATATGTGCTCTAGCAAAATCCAATCTAAAACAACCAAAAAGCTGAGAAAATCAGGGACTACGTTGCAATCAATTAAATAAACCTCTTTTTTAAATGCTTCTTAGTCAGCATAGGCTTCTTAGATGGCATGAAGCTCCTTAACATGTGTTCCAATAAACGTTTTCTTATTGTGGAAGAACTAATCTGAAGTTCAAGCTCATTCAGTATGTCTTTCGACGAAATAAATGGATTTTTTTAACTAGGTGGAAAATTTTCTGTTCTGTTCGCTCAGAAGTTGGTCGCCTACGGCTATTGGCTTCCTCTACTTTCCCAGTTAAAGACGTGCACTAGTATATCCAACAGTATGGCAAAAACAGATATATCATATACATAACAAGTAAAACAGATACAAAAGAACGCATGAGTGTAGTTGATATTGTATGCTTTCGCTTGTGCGTACTCACACTATGGATATAAACACATACAGTTGTTTATGGTATTGCATAGAGTGAGAAAATTATCAGTGTTTTACTCTCAAATATCTGTTGTACCATGAGTATTTGGATATATCTGTTTATGAAACAGATATTTTTGATACATGTGTGCTGCTTATGATAGAGGCGAGAATAAGTAAGCAGTATTTTAACTTCGTAGTAATAACCCGAATTGTAATTATTATTGTTTAGCTTTAGTAATTAGTTTATATGATTTTAAATGTAGAATAGCAATATTTATAATATTAATGATAATTTTATTTTATAAAAACAAATGGAAAATTAATAAATTGTTGTCTAGTTGTGCGTTGAGTAATAAGGATAGAATTAATTCAATTAAGAAATTTTATTGTATGTTAAAAATGTTAATTCCTCTTTGATAAAAACTAGTAAATAGTTAAAATTAATATATAAAAATAGGTTTATTACATACATCTGTACAAACATATGTACATAAAAATAGGAGTTCCAAAAATTTCAGTAAAAAAAAATTAGGGAAAACATTTACACTTCTAGAATACACCCAGTAATAATATTGCCCCTTTTATATATGTACGTATTAAATAATGCAATTTTTATTTTCTATACACTTAGAAGGATATTATAGTTATGTTATTTGTGCATTAAAAATTTCTAAAATTTCTAACATTTACTAAAAAAAACTCTTTTCTGCATTAATAAAAAGTCCTACAGCTTAAATAAATAGAGAGTAAAAGTTATTCGAAATTAAAAAATTATTGAAAAGTTTTAAAGAAAAAAAAAAAAAAATAAATAAAAGAGTACAATGGACAAGCTCGTTGTAACTGCTTACCAAAGGATAGTCAGCTTGACAACGGTAAATATAAAATATAACAGTATAGTATATCTCTTACTAGTGTGCGTAAATAAGTGGCTGTCAACCACTAATTAGAATATATAATAAATTGATTGAAAAATAAATTGTTAAAAAATGCAAGTTTCTTACTATAAATGGGAGCAATTAATTAGATGGACTAGCTCGTTGACAATTTTATAAATGCTGATGATGTTGCTATTATTTTCACTAGCGGCAATTTTATGAAAAAGGTTGATCGATAATTAGTTAAATGGCTTTAAAACATACGTTTTCTTTTCTTTGTACACTAAGTAAACGCCACAAAGCATATTAAAACAATCAGGCATGTCACAAATTCCGATCGGAATAGTTTTAATTCCGTATTAACAATTCCGATCGTTCTTGTTTGATCTTCTTCAAATTCCGATCGATTTTGCTTATGTACAAAAAAATGCTTAAGCTCCACATTTTTATTTAAATGTTACAATATTGCGCACACCTAAGTAAACAACAAAGCTAATCTAAATAAGGACACATAATAAAAGTAAATTTGAAAACCGTTAATAACAAATTTTCAAAGAATCTTAATTCCACTTTGAAATTTAAAAGTGGTTTCATTCCGAAAAAATTTTTCGTTGTTTTCTTAAGAAACAATTTACGGAATTGAAACCACTTTCGATCGGAATTGAGTTCTGTGACATGCCTGAATATTTTAAAGTGACATTTTTATTACAAAATTCTGGTGAAATATGTACGTTTCAACATTAGGCACTATAAGAATATATTTAGTTTTCGAGTAAGTAATAAGATTTGCTAGCTGGGGTTTGAATTAAATTTAGATATCAAACATCAAGTTTTATTCCTATCTCGTTTAAATTTGATAAGTTATTAAAATTTTTGAATGCATATCCATCAACGAAAGGGTTAAGGTTGTAATTCCATTTCATTACCATTATTAAAACAATTATAATTAAAATAAAATTATTAGCATGATATCGTAGTTATTTTTTTCCTATTTCATTATTTCAACTAATGCCAATGCAATTTTAATGGTAATAAAAGTTTATTTTTATTTTTGGTTAAAAATGTTTAAATATTCATACTTCATTTTAAAATTTTAAAAATAATTTGGATTCAAAAGGTATTTTAAAGCAAACTTAACATAAAAATATTTTTTAATTGATTTTAAATTATCAGGCTTTTCGTCTCTCTAAATATAGAAACATGCATACAAGTTAAATTAGTGTTTATTTATTTAATTAAAAAAAACACAATTTTTATTTTTGTTTTCTAAGTATATTTTATTTATTATGTTATGCCTTCACAGGGACCCGCTTTTGGCTGGTGTATGATCCGGCTATTTTAGTGTGTGATTTAGGACTGTTTGTTACAATTTTGAAAGGTAGCTTAAATACTAATGTTGTCATTACAATCACTGGCTTATTTCTTAAGAATTATAATAGAATTAAAAACAATTATTAAAAGTAAATCTTAAGTGGTAATCGGAAATGGGTTTAATGTTACAATTTTGTTTACTTATTATTCTTTATTATTTTTATATGTAACCCGTGTTATTTAAAAGTCGAAAACAAAAGTTTAGAGTTACAAACTCAAAAATAATTTTAGCAGACGCAATGTCAGCATAAAGCGTGTGAAGTTATTTTTAAAATATAATTTTAAGGGATGTTACCTCATACCTTAACTCCTCCCCTTCTAAGATCAATCGTCCCGATTGTTAAAAAGTTGGTAATTCATTAATGCTACAGAATCTTCTATTGGATTCTTGAAAACTTGGATTATCAGTTGTTGAATCATTTTGTTCGACTTCTTCCTTAAACATTGTTATGACATTTATATCAGGATTTGGTTTTGATTTTAGTTTGAAGAATATTAAACAAATAACAGCTACTACCAAAATAGACAGACTGATATTTGTGGAAAACATTAGAAAACTTTTAGTTGATATTGAATTAATTTCGTCTATGTTATCTACTTGAAGATCTTTTATCATTTCTAAGGACAAGACCTGCTCAACTACTGACTTATTAGATGATAGCTGTAGTACAGCTGGAAGTGGTTTCAAGTTTGAAACTTCTTTTGATGTGAATATTTGGTTTTCAATACCAATTGTTTCGTTATGAAACTGGATTAAATAAGTTCCCGATAATTGATAAGTTTTATTCTCAAATATATTCAAAGTTCCGTTAAATTGATTTAAAAGTATTGTGCCTTCATTTATTTCCTGTATAGTAGGAACATGTTGATTATTTACAAACGTGCAATTGTGAATCTTGCTATTTAAGATTAATGGTATACAATTCGTATTACTTATATCTATTAAATTTTCATTGTTGCAAATACATAAATTATTAAATTGGTTACAATCATTTTTAATTTCAAAAATTTTATCCTTACATCTAATTACATTTTCGGAATTTATTTTTATAATTTTTTCATTCTGTTTTACTGGTTTTAATAAAATTTTTTCACAGTTTATTTTATTAATTGCGGGTAGATTTATTATATAAATTAAAGAAGAATAATCCGTGGCTATCTTAACTGTAGCAAAACCTAAAGCTTCTTCTAAATTATTGTACGGAAATTCCTCAAGATCTAAAAATTGTTTGGCTTCATTGATTTCTTTTTCCGAAAGTATAAATGAATTAATTACTCCTACCTTTGCCCATTGTAAGGCATATTCTATATTAATGATTTCTGCTTTTACAACATTAACTCTATTTCTAATGGAGTCTTCTATTATTCTTTGGGTTTCTTCAGAAGACTGAATCGTCTTTAAAATATTGTTAGTTGCGTTCGTCAACAAGTCTATCCTGTGGATGAATTTCTCATTGATAATTTTCTGTCGTTCATTGTTCGTAAGTAGTCCATTAATTTTGTTCACTACAATGTTATGATCCTCGTGATCAGGTGAACCAGCTATCCATTTCCAAACTGTCCCAATAATGTCAATTGAGCGTTTCACTCTAGGCTTCATTCGTTTTATTTGATTTCTTATCTGGTTGATATCATGAAACAGAAAAGGCAGCGATGTGCTATTCTTAAACATTTTACTTTGAACTTCATTTTCCAGATTGTTAACAGTTCGTTCATAATCGTCAAGTTCCAAAACATGAATCAATTTAAAATTTCCGTTCTGTAGTCTTGCTTGTCCTTGGTGTATTGAAATCAATTGTGAGTTCGTATAGTCCAGTATTTGAACTTCTGTCTTGTAAGTCCCAAACAATGCAAAAAGTATCAACAAAAACTTCATTTTCTAGAAAGCAATAAAAACCAAAAAATTAAAAATTCCTTTCAAATTCTCAAGTCTAAATATTGTCCTTATGTATAATTCTATCTCGAAACTTAATTTTAATCTTATTACCTAAGTCTTCTTTTACTTTCTGTTTTTTGAATCTAGGCAGTAGCTTATTTCTCTGCCCTATTATTTTTTCATATATTATGTCACCTGGTTGGTAAGTTTTTATGTGGCTTGGGTTATTCCTCGAAATCATTTTACTCTGAGCCTTTTCCAATACGTCTAATAATTTGTGTGTGACCCTATTAAAAAGTATGTCTACTGGTTTGTTCTGTGTAACCGAGTGTATTGTATTATTATATTGTTGAGCTGCTCTATAAAAAACCTCAGTATCCTCTATAAGATTAAATTCTTCCTTGATACATCTAGCTATTTCTATTCAAGTGGAATGGACTCTCTCGATCTGACCATTCGTTGTGCTATACCGTGGTGTACAATAATAAAGTTCGATGCCTAAACGTTGCATCAAGGATTTAAATTGCGCAGTCAAAAAACCTGGTTCGTTGTCAAGTGTCAACTTTTTAGCATTAGGAAAATTCTGAAGAACATCCAAAACCTTCTCTCCAATGTTAGTTTTATCCTCAATATTTTTAATAACGAGAAATTTTGAATAGGCATCAACGCATGTTATGAATTTAAGGCCCTCGGCATAAAAGATATCTATATTAAGGAACTCCCCCTCTCTGTTAGGAATTGGAGCCTCTCCAATTGGAACCTTTTGTGGGTGTCTATTATATTTATTTCGGTTACAAATTGTACAATGCCTGATATATTCCTTAAACTGTTTTATAATTTTTGGCCAATAATATTGTTTATATATTTGTTTGTAATTTTCCTTACAGTTTCTATGTGCTCGAGAATGAGTATCCCGAATAATGTTCTGTTGATCGTCAACATTTGTGATGTCCAGTGGAAATATTTTGCTATATACAAATTTATTTGTGAAGACCCCTTTCACTGTTTCTTTAAAATCGTGAAGATCTTCTGGTGTGCAATGAACACAAGTAACTAAGTTTGGTTTAATGAATTCCAAAAGAATAGTTTTAAGATTTTCTCTTGTATCATATTCTATAATATGTCTCGTTCTTCCAAATGTCACGATCATTTCGTGAATCGTAAAATTCGCTTTGCACAAAAGTATTTGTTGTTTAAACTCATTTAAGGGTTTCGAAATCTCTGGAATATTGAAATCGTCACTACTTTCAGTGGAATGTTGAGTACTGTGTAGAGATTCTTCGTCTGATATGTTGTTTAAATATTGACGAGAAAGAGCATCTGCTACTACATTGTTAACACCTGGTTTGTAAATCATTTTCGGTGAAAATTCTTCTATAAACGATCGCCATCTTTTAATTTTTGAATTAGGGTTTCGTGTAGAAACTGCGAATGTTAATGGCTGATGATCCGTATGAATCTCGAGATTTGAACTACCATATAAATAATTTCTCAAATTTTTCAAGGCCCATACAATAGCATAAAGTTCTTTTTCATTAGTTGCATAATTTTTCTCCGTGGAATTCAGAGTTTTTGAAATAAATGTTATGGGTTTACCATCCTGACTAAGGACAGCGCCTATCGTGTCATCAGAAGCATCGGTGGTAAGGATGAATTTTTTATAGAAATCAGGCTGAGTCAGTTCAATTTGTTCAGACAATAATTTTTTTAATTTATCATAAGTAAGTATACCCTGTTCATCTAATTTTATTTCTATCTTCTTTGACATGTACTGTGAAACTTTACCGTTTTCACCTGCTAGATACTTCGACAATGGTTTCGATATTTGAGCGTAATTTTTCATAAATTTTCGGTAGTATCCTACCATTCCAAGAAAACTCCTTAATTGCCTTAAAGTCTTTGGCAAAGGATAGTTATTTATAGTTTCCAATTTTTTTGGGTCCGTTTTTATCACATTATGTCAAACTACATATCCGAGGAATTCGACTTCTCTCTCATAAAATCTAGATTTCTCCAATGAGATTTTCATATTCGACTCCCTTAATCTATCAATTATTAATCGCAAATGTTTATGATGGTCTTGTACATTTTTTGAGTAGACAATTATATCGTCTATATAAACATGACATATTTTACCTATAAATTCTCGTAAAATGTCATCCATGGCCCGTTGAAAAATGCTTGGGCTATTTTTAAGACCAAATGGTAATCTCATGAACTCATATTTTCCATTATTAACGGAAAATGCGGTTTTCTCAATATCTTCTTCTTTCATAAGAATCTGATGAAAACCAGACTCCAAATCGATAGTCGAAAAGTATTTTGCTGTTCCCAGATTGGATAATATAACATTCATATCCGGGATGGGGTACTTATCGCATACCGTGTTTTCATTTAATTTTTTGTAGTCAATAACCATACGCAATTTTGCAGTACCATCCTCATTTATTCCTTTTTTTTGGAACAACCCATATTGGGGAATTGTAAGGACTTTTACTAGGTCGAATTATTCCGTCCTCCAGTAATTTTTTTAATTCATTATTTACAAAGCTATTTGCAGAAAATGGGTAAGGATATTGCTTGCTCCATATAGGGGCTTCAGCCTAATTTCTGCTTTAATATCCGTTCTAAACGGCAGATTCATATCTATATTAGAATGAATGTTTTGAATATATTTTATAACATTTTCCTTTAAAATGTTCAAATTTTCTTTGCTTTCATTATCGAAATTAAATATGTCCTCATTATTCAATTTGTTCAAAAGGATTTTTTCTACCTTTTGATTTTTCAATTTTTTATTTTCGCTCGAATCCTCTGATTCGATATTTATTAATTTTTCGCAGTGTTTACCGCAAATCAATTTCCCTTCCTTAAAATCGAAAATTATATTAGCTCTTTTCATAAAGTTGTACCCTATAAGGAGGTCTGCCTCCAGATTCTCAATTTCATAAAATCTTACTTTAAAGCCGAAAATACTGGCTTCATAAAAATATTTAATGATGGTAAAACCATTAATGGTTTTTACCCTCTTCTTAATTACTAATTCCTGTCTGTTCGTTAGAACTCCAGGACTACAATAACAGCTTGTCGCACCGCTGTCAATCAAAATTTTATATTTTCTTCCTCTTGTGGATGCCTTGATGATGTAGGGCAGTCCGTTCCTTGATCTAAAAAAGAACTATCGTTCAAATTGTTTATTCGCTGATGTTTTTGTTGAGGTTGTCGGCTTATTTGGGTACTGTTATTAAATTGTCTCTTGAGACCATGTTGGGGGTTGTTAAGTTGTCCTGTCTGTTGAAAGTTGTTGAAAGGACGTGTTTCGTTATAATTAAAATTCTGTGGTTTTCTTTGTCCGAAGTTGGGTGTTGGCCTAGCAACAGCATATGTCGAATCTTCTACTTCCATCGGTTCTGGTTTTGTCTGGTATTGTCTGTTATAATGTTCTTTAGGACGTGAGTCCCTATAATTGCGATTAGGAAAACGCAGGACGTTATTTGTTTTATGAAAGTTAGTCATTTGTGGTCTGTTAAAATTAGTCATTTGTGGTTTATTAAAATGTAAAGCAAAATTAGCACGCTATTTATTTGCTTCTAATTCTTGAGCTTTTGCTAGCGCGTCTGGCAAACTATTAGGTGATATCGAAAATAAGATATCGGCCAAAGGAGGGTTTAACCCTGTCATAAAAACCCTAAGTGCGTATTGTCTATTCCTATTGTTTAGTTCCTTTGTAATGTCCGAATTTGTTCCGTGGGTCATTATTGTCTTATTTATCAAGTCCGTCAATTTCTTATTAACCTCATTATAGTATGTCATTATTGTCCGTGGTCCCTGACGCATTACGCTGAGCTCCTGCTCAATTATGTGCAAGGGACGTTTGTCAGCGTATGCAAAATCTAAGCGACTGATAATCGCGTCAAAGTTCAGAACAGTGCCATGATTAGTCAAGGTATCATTGGCGTCGTCAACAATCTTGTTTCTCAAAATAGTTAAAGCAGAAAAATAGCGTTTGCTGCCTTTCGCATATATTTTCATTGAATTTGTAGCGGCCTCACGCCAACTGACATACGAATGTTTGCCATCAAAAACCGCCAAAGACCTTATTACGTCCATCACAACGTATTGCAATACTAATCTTTTCCTCTTCAAATTCTCCCACTGAATTACAAGTAGTTAGTGCGCCCAAATCCCTACTCAATTCTTCTATTCTAGGTATTAATGGAGCCGTCTGCGCCTCCAACAGAGCCCTTACTTGATCTAAGCTAGCCATTTCGCTCTCAATATTTGTTCCCAAATTCCTAAACGAATCCGATAAAGCGTCTATTTCCGAATCCAGTTTACTGATCTTCCTAAAACCTATCTATATTCTATTCAAGATAGCCATCGAAAAATTATTCTGAATTTTGCACAAATCACCAAATAATTTTTTTTAAAAGTATTTGTTAAGTGTTGAGGTTTATTCATTAGTATTGATCAATTCAAACGCATAAATTTGAATTGTACTAATTTTGATTAATGTTATGTGCTTAACAATATTTTTATTTCAATTTTAATAAATATAATTCTCTTTTTATATAAAGTAAAATATTATTTTAATTTTTTATGTAATTCTTTTTTTTTAAATATAAAGTACAATACAGCAATTTTAAGAATTTTAATTCTTAAATTTCAAATTTTATTATAATTCCCTTTTATACAATCCTTTTTCATTTATAGTTTTCAATATATCAAGAATTTTTTAAATTGATTTTCTTTTATTAATTCTTCTTTTTTTCCTCCCAATATTCGGTTTTAATTTAATTAAAAAAAAATTTTATATTTTACATAATTAACAAACTTAATTTTAACTTACTAACTGCTGATGATGAAGTTGTTCTTGTTGTTGTTTTTGTTGATTATTCCTTTTATCCCTTTCTTGTTGTTGTTGTTGTTTCAGTCTGTTATTTGGATGATGTTGTTTTTGTTGTCGTTGTTGATTATTTTTTGTTGATATTTTATATTTTATCTTTTTCTTGTTGTTAGTTTTCCTCTTTATTTGTATTATTTTTATTGTTTTTTCATTAATTTTTTCAAACACATACTTTTCCTTTTGCGTTAATTCGTACTAAAATTTCTTGTAAAATTCAGAAATGGCACTATTTTGTTCTTTACTAAAAATTTATATTCAATAAAATGTTATTATTTTTATGTAAATCGGAAAGGTTTTGTTTATTATTAAAAATTTTTGTTAATCTTTTTTTTGTAAAAACACAAGAAGGAAAAAAATTTTTTCAAAGTTATTTTTATTTCATTAGTTATTATTTCCTTTTATTATAAAATTTATTTATTATTCATTTTTGTTTATTGTTCACTAAAAATCACAACACTCTTAAAAGGATTAGTCTGCTTTCCTGTTCCTTTTATATTTTTATATATTTTTTATAAATATATTTTTTCGTCACTTAAATTGTTTTTTTTATTTTTTCTCCTTTTAAAAAGGATACTTTTTTTTTGATCACTCAAATTGTTTTTTTATTTTTTCTCCTTTTAAAAAGAATACTTATTTTTTTGATCACTCGACCGAATCCTTTGTTTTCAGGATTTATACGATGGAGGATCCCGGTTGAGCCCCCAGTTAAATTAGTGTTTATTTATTTAATTAAAAAAAACACAATTTTTATTTTTGTTTTCTAAGTATATTTTATTTATTATGTTATGCCTTCACAGGGACCCGCTTTTGGCTGGTGTATGATCCGGCTATTTTAGTGTGTGATTTAGGACTGTTTGTTACAATTTTGAAAGGTAGCTTAAATACTAATTTTGTCATTACAATCACTGGCTTATTTCTTAAGAATTATAATAGAATTTAAAAACAATTATTAAAAGTAAATCTTAAGTGGTAATCGGAAATGGGTTTAATGTTACAATTTTGTTTACTTATTATTCTTTATTATTTTTATATGTAACCCGTGTTATTTAAAAGTCGAAAACAAAAGTTTAGAGTTACAAACTCAAAAATAATTTTAGCAGACGCAATGTCAGCATAAAGCGTGTGAAGTTATTTTTAAAATATAATTTTAAGGGATGTTACCTCATACCTTAACTTAAATATATTTATTTAGTTATTGTATCCTTAGAACTGTTGTAATTGTTGGTAAAAGTTGTTAAAAAAACATTAAAGTAATTTAAATACAATTATACGCATTAGATTCATAAATTTTTGTTAAAGAATTCTGTTTTGTATATTCAACTTCAATAAAACACAATAAAACAATTAAAAATATTGATCATGTTTAGAAACAATAATTTTATTTTTTAATTTTAATAAACCAATGCATATGTACGTATGAATGGATATTAATTTGCAGCACACAATAAGTACTTATGGTACAACCATCAATATCTGTTTATACCCGTTTGTGCAAAACATAGGAGAACAGATATGTTACTCTCATTCTCTCTTTACTCATTCGTATCCATCCAAAGAGAAAAAGTAACAATATCAACTTATATCAGAAACACAAAAGTACTCATCTATACGCACTTATAAGAGTAGACACACACAAACTGATATAAGCAGATATATTTGTGCACGTCTTTATTCTCAGTAGCTTTATACTTTTTTATAAGTCGGATAACTATTGATTTATAAATATTCAATTGGAATTTACCGTTATTAAGAAGTTCAATAATCTTTAGCTAAAAAGCTGAGCCATAACGTGTTCGCGTCATAGTTGCACTGCTAAAGAATTGGTACTACTTAAATGCATAAAATCAACCAAAATTATTTTTTTCAATAGCAATCATAACGGGACTAAAATTTTTGTTGTTGTTTTAGTTAATATTTCCCAACAAATGCAACAATGTAAAAGTTGCTTAGGTTTCGAACAGAGAATTTTCAAGTTAATTTTGTTTTATAATTTCTTCCAAAGACATAAAATGTATTTTTTGTTCTTATTATTAGTATGTAAACTATATGTATAATAATAAATAAAAGGATAATATTTCATTAATCTACTTAAAGAGAACATATACGACCATGAGTATTTACTGGGGAAAAGTTGCTTAGGTTTCGAACAATACTGTATATATATATACATTCAAAACAAAAGCAAATTCTTAATAATTGTTGTTGATTTAAATGTAATTTGCGAACGAAAAAATGCTTGCGACATCATGGGACTTATATATCCTGAGTACTTATGCATAGCGCAGTCAATTAAGCGATGTCTGTTTATCCGTCCGTGTTAGTGGTAAATCAAAGCAAACTTGATTTTAATAAAATTTAAATACGCCAATCTATCAGATATAGTGTCAAAAGAGGTGCTATTGGAAATCAGCATATTCGGTCCATATATAATCTAATTAAAAAAAAAAAAAAGAAATTGGGTTTGAATAACACACGTACATTCGAGTGTTATTTATTTATAAAATTTCAACTTACAGCCTGTTTATAGAACACGTCAAGAGCGAAACGAAACCGGATGGCATATAGACGAATACGTAATAATTAGCGTCCGTGTAACACGTTCCGGCTTTTTCGTTTAATTTACGATGTGTTTCGTATAAATAAATCTTGTGTCAAATCGTAGTATTGTCAATGTATTAATTAATGTTTTTTATTTACTTTTTTCTTTTACAATTTTTGTTTTTCCTTAATGCAGGTAACTCTGCTTCGGCGCTTAAAAAGAAACAGCTGAGTTAAATAAACAAAATTATCAAACAATCAATCTGTGAAACAAAAATTTGTGAAAATAAAAAAGTTTAAGCAATTTTTATAAAATTAAACATAAATTTTTAAATTGTTATTTTCTGATTATATGTATGTATAATACTAATAGATGTTTTTATTAGTTAAAGTGTTATGATGGGTAGTTGCCCAACAATATTAACTCCTGACGAATGGTTTTTTTTCTTCGCTCAGTTTTGACGTGTCTGACACTACGTTGTGTAAGTTAAACGAAAAAACCGGAACGTGTTACATGGACGCTAATTATTACGTATTTGTCCATGTGCCAACTGGGTTCGTTTCGCTCTTGATGTGTTCTATAAACAAGCTGCTAAAGTTAAAGTTCACTTTGTAGGCAGGTTATAAAAACGAATCTTAATTGTAAACTGAAACTTTACTCTTACTAAGTTCTGAAAAAAGAAACGTTTTGATTGACACTTTAGTCTTTTAAATTAGGCAATGTAAGGAAACAAGTCGATCTGCTACAGATGCCAAACAAATGTATAAGTATTAAAAGTGAAGTCAGTTGTTATGCATAGTCAGCATCATTTCTCTTAAGCTAGTATTTATTGCCATCAGTGCTAAAAAGCAATGATTAATAAAAAAAAAATGAAAACAATAAATAACAATTTTTAAACCCTTTACCACAGGTTGACATACCCTTGTCTAAGTTTCCATTAGTAATTTATACAATATTCTTTCCGGTCCCGTAAATTATAATTATTCTGAGCTCTTATGTATAGTCGAAGACGATTGAGCGATGTCCGCCTGTCCGCTCGTCTTTATGTTAAAATCAACTTTGCAACAAAGCACTAGATGAGCTGGAGAAAATTTTAATACATATGTATGCCAATTGTTTAGACATAGCTTTAAAAATCATCAAGATAAGCTCATGTCCTTCGAGGCAACGGGTAAAGCACACAGCCTACCTCTAATTTTTTACGCAGGGTCTATGATAAAAATAATAAATCACAACTAAATAGAATTCATTACTATTAAGGGGCATCAAACATAATGCTTTTCCAACCAACAAATAAATTGCATTTTTATTTAAAAATGTTATGGGATATTAGCATAATATAATAAATAATATTATACAAATTCCCAAAATAATTTTTAAAATAAATTTTATATGCAATTGCTTGTGCAAACTGTTGGCATCACTGTTGTTTTTTTCTTTCTCTTCAGAAATTAAAAAATAACTGTGTTGTTTTTATTTTTAATACGCCTTACGTCTGCATTAAGAGTTGGCATATAACCAACCTACCGCAGAAGGGAATGTAAGCAAAAATAAAAACGTGGTTTGTTTGTTGGTAATTTTTGTTAAAGCCTTAACATTTCTGTATTGGCTTCTTAAATAACTCTCATGTTGTTTTTGAAGTTTTTATACTTAAAAGAAATGTTTTTGGTTTTTCTAAAAATTTGGATAAAGGTTTCCTGATCAGCTGGCTTAAGCAACCGGCGAAATACGTATAGATACCTGCTTTTCCAACCAACAAATAAATTGCATTTTTATTTAAAAATGTTATGGGATATTAGCATAATATAATAAATAATATTATAAAAATTCCCAAAATAATTTTTAAAATTAATGCCTCCATTTTCAGACTCTTTTATTTATTTTTGTATTTTAGTTTAAAACTTTATCATTAACTTTAAATATTATACACTCATCACCAACTATTCTATTATAAAGTGGATTATACATTGTTTGGTTCTTATAATCCACATCTATGTCGAGCACTGTACAAGAAGGATAACATGGTGTGCATTCCTTCTTACCCTCAATGCAATTATTAATCATTAAATCGGCCACAGCAATTGAAGAAATTGTTGTTTTTATAACATTATGACTGCAGTCCAAAGCCGACTTGACATATGCCTTTGCGGAACATTCGGCTGCATCCATGTCGTTTTTAAACATCTTCTGAGTGTTGTAGGCCAAAGAATTCATTTTTAAAGTCTAAAAGGCCCAAAAAAGAATGACTTTTACAAAAAACATGACCAGCATAAAAAATACTCACCGCATCCCCAACGCATTTCGTATTGTTTGCTAATTTGGGACAATTATTAACCTCATTGAGATACTCGTCAAAATAGCGTTGAAATAAAGCTCTGGTGCCACTGGATTTTCTTAAAGATAATTCGATTCCATAAGATTCTTCGCGAATACATATAGTGATATTTTCTTTTGCTTGCTTTACAGTAGGAATTAAGAGACGATATTGTTCGACGCATTGTCTGCTCAAATCGCTTAGAACTACCAAAGGATTTATGCGCGCTTCCATGTCTAATATGCTCTCAGTAACCATATCTATGTCAAAAGTTGTTACCTCTACCTTTCCCAAATATTGTTGCTTAAAATTTGCTATGGTTGTGTCAAAATATTTTACAATTTCTAAATATTGCTTTTGGTTAAATTCAAAATATTCCTTGATGTTGGCCTCTAAATTATTAGGAAAACTTATGGAGCGTACTGTTTCAAACTGCAAGATAGTTTTAATAGGAATTGTAAATTATAAATTTTTATTAAAATTAACTTAAAAAATATCTTTTTTTCTGATAATTTAGGAAACAAAACAGTCGGATTCCTTAAAAAGGAATCTTTAGTTGCTCTTTCACACTTGTGCAGGAATTCAACTTACATCTCCTTTTGCTGCAGCAAAAACTGCACACAATAATAAAATTATTTTGTTCATCTTAAAATCAGTACACGATCTATTTTCAGTTGGCCAAAAACTACTAAAGATCTTAAAGATTTTAGTCTATTTATATCAAAATTTTTAAATGTTTTATCTTAGAAAAATTGATAATACTAATTCTGCTACTGCGCTCTTATGATTTTATAATAGTAAAATAATAAAAAAATGGGATTACTTTTTATGTAAGGAAATGTTTTCCCTTCTCATAGATAAATTGAAAGAATGTCAATTTTATTGTCGTAAATGTTTATTATTTTACTTTTAAATACTGCGTTATCAGTTGTTTTCAAGTTTTGGGAATATTGTTTAAACAAAATTATATATGTTTAAAGTGGGATTCTTTACACATAGAGAAAATATCGCTACGAAACAGGTTTAATCTAATAAAAGACTCTGTTGTTAAGCAGAAATCGTAACAACGTTCCAACATCATTAAAATAACTTCTATATTTAACTAATTTTGGGAAATTAAAAATAGATTAGTTGTTTTTATTTTAAATACGCCCTAAGTCTGCATTTACATAATTGTTATCAAATAACTAAAAGTAATTTCTGATTTTCGTCTTATAAAATTTTATCCGCAGCCGGCTAATGCTACCGCCAATGGTCAACCGCCGTTGAATGTTTTCATACGGCATAGGTTTATGGCAATACTTTTATGTTGTCTACAGACAACACAATTTGTTTCTGCAACACGTTTCACTTGCAGGTTTCATGTTTTGACAAAAATACTGAAACCAACAGTGAAAATTGTTTTTGTGTCCTGTTTTTAAGTCTTTCAATGCTTGCGTTTATGTCAATATTTTTATATTCAATTACTAATTTTTTAAATGCTGCAGCTTTTATAATTTTATTTTTATATTTATCACTTTACACATCCCATTTTGTTCTTTCTTAATTACTTAGATGTTTACAGCCTGCCTGTTGTCAATATACTAAACATATAAAATAATGAAACAGCGATACAAACAATGCAATCTGTTTCAATGCAACCAAAAAATATCAAAACATTTTGATGTTAATAAAACCTGTACCTCGTTTCTGTATTTCTCGCATCGTAAAAGTTTTCGCATGGAACAAGTGAATTTTTAGAAAAACGATGTAAACTGAAACAAAAACTGGGTTTTCTCACACAAGTGTTTCTGTATCTTTAAAATGCGAGAACTATATGTCATTTAAGTTATTTTCCAACAGTTATTGGAAGTATGCGAGAAAAAGTGTTTCTGTACCAATATTATGTGAAAAGTTTTACGCAAGAACTGTCAAAACAACTCACATTTTAAAACAGCGCGAAAACAAAAAAGATTAAAAATATATTTTTAAATTTGTGTAAACATCTAAATCAGCCGAAAAGGTAAAAAGCAAATTAACTTTATAATAAAAAAGTATAATCAATAAGTATTTATGCATTTATTTATGTTTATGTTTTTATTTAGAAAACAGAAAGAATTTCCAAACAGCAAAAGCAGAAGCTAATTGATTACATGTCCTCCAACTTGGAATTCGCTAGAGGCCAATTTGGCGGGATAAATTCAAATTGCAGATACAAAGAACAATGGGAGTCGCTTAGAGTTTCTTTGAACTCGTTAGGTGGGAGTGAAAAATCGGCAGATCAATGGAAGAAGGTAAAAAAAATTTATACATACGTTCTTAAAATGTAGGTAACTTTGTTCTTTTTTTTAGTGCTGGATAGATCTAAAATCAGGCGTTAAAAAGACCATTAATGTAAGACGAAAATTTATGAATAAAACCGGTGGTGGGAGCTGGGCGGACGCACCACGAGACTTAAGTCCGCAAGAAGAACAAATTCTTCAAATCATGACTGTGGATGCTGTTGATGGTGACTCATGCACTCCAGAATCGGGAGTTAAATTGGAAGAATCAGTTGAGGTACTTATTTATAATTTAATAATGTGACATTCCGTTATAAATTTTTTTTTAGGATTTCGAATCCGTAGAATATTTAGAATGCGACGAAATGTGTGCCCCGCCAGCTAAAAAAGCATTGCTACAACCCACTTCATCAAACTCCTTGCAATTGAGAAAACGACCGCCATCACCGACACCAAAGCGTTCATCAAAATACGTTGATGCTTTGGATGAAGCTAGGAGAATGCAAAAGGCTGTGGTAGATCAATTAAATAGAATTGAAAATCAAAATAAGGAAATATTACAAAAACTTGACAAACTTTTAGGTGCGAATACTACTCTTCCTAAATATTACTTACATTTTTTTTTTATTATTATTTTAAGTGTTGAATTGCTTTTTTTATTCTTAATTAATAACTTTTAAAAAATATTTTTAAATTACTACGTTGTACCTTGAAGACCATTTTGTTAAAATTGAAATTAATTTGTTTTGTTTTGTTATACTATATTAAATTTATTTTATTTATGTATGTATGTATATAACAATAAATACATATGTTGTTAAACTGTATTGAAAAGTTCTTTTTTTTAAATAAAAAATAAGTCAATAAAACACATTTAAAACTAGCTACAAATTCTAACTTTTAGTATATCGCGAAGGCGATAAGCTTCACGTAGAGGTGCTTCAATCTCATCATTATTATTTATGATATTTTCATCTACTTGTGGAACTATTACAAAGTCTTCTCTTACTAAACCATGCTCCGTCTTAAAATTATGGAGTACTGTGCAACTATTGATGATTTTTCCTGCCATTTGTGTTGTGGTGTGCAATCCAACCTGTAAACATCTGAAAACGCCCTTTAACACACCATTTGGACTTTCCACACAATTTCTGGCTTTAGCATGGACTGCGTTAAATCGCCTTTCATCCTCATTTGAGGACCTATATGGTGTTATTAGCCATGGGCGCAAAGGATAGCCAGAATCGCCTGATTGAATGGATACAAAATTATAAATTGTTTATAAAAATAAAAGTTAAAACTTAAACTTTAATTATTCTATTCGTGATTAATTAAAAAAGTTATTTTTTAAAATAATTTGTTAAGGGAATTAATCACGAATAGAGCAATTAAAGTAAAAAATAGATTCCGAATAACTTTTTTAGTTAAAACTTAAATTTAATAAAAATAATAAAATTAACTTTAATTTTTAACTGAAATAACAAAAAATATTTACATATGTATGCATGTACATTTGTACGTACCTAGCAGCCAAGAATGATTGCTTCCGTCGCTTTCATACCGCTGTTGCAACAAAACGTTAATGCGCGAAGCTTCCCAAATATAAGAATCGTGCGCAGCTCCTCCAAACCTCGCAAAATCCCCAAGAATTTTTAAACTGTAGTCGCAAATCTAAAAATATGTGTTTTTGATATAATTCTTACAGAAATAATAATGTTTACAATAAACTTACTAGCTGAACATTTTTCGAGTGATAGCCTTTTCTATTTAAATAGCAACCCTCAAACTCTTGTTTTGGCTTTTTAATACTCACATGTGTGCAGTCTATGGCCCCCATCACTCCGGGAAAACCAGTCTCTTCATAAAATCTGGAAATTGATTGAATTAAATTGTTTATATTTTATTTACAATATGTATGTATGTAAAAACTACTTACTTTTGTTTTATAGATTCATATTCGGAAACTTCTGGAAACCTAATCCATTTAGCCATCAGTTTTCGTTCCAAAATATCAGATACTTCATGAACGCAGCGACAGACAACACTTTTGCTTATAGAAGCAGTAAAGTCCTGTCCAATGTTTCTGTAAAAAGAACCGATCGCAAAATAATGCAAGGCTGTACACATTCGGAGGGGTTGGGGTATAAATGTTTTTTTTACACCCTTTGAAATATACGGACTTATTTCATTGAATAGAACAAGAGCTGCGTCCCTACTCAAACGATACAGATCCCTGAATCGCTGCTCCGGAATACTGAAAGGGCCAGTTGTATCCCTTAGCTGTCGACGATAATGCCGCAACATATTTCGCCGATCATTTTGCTCAGCTGTTATTAAGGCCGCACTATACATTTTTTTTCGCTTTTTTATTAAAGACTTATGTTATTGATTAACTTTTTTCTACACTTTTACTATTTTTCTATGTATATTGTTTGATAATTTATTTCTTTATTTTGACGTTTTGTTTTTGACACTAGTACTGGAATTATTCCAGTAAAAACAGAATCAGTGTTGCCTGTTTTCGCATTAAGAACCAGAAACACTTTTTACTCGCAAATCGAGAAACTATGAAATTTTTTGTTTCACACTTGATGTGAAAACTTTTACGATGCGAGAAATACAGAAACGAGGTACTGGATTGCAACACGAAGTGAAAGATGAAACACGAATTCAGACGACGCAATCTGTAATGAAATGAAACAGATTTGAGAAACACATTGCGTTGTCTGTAACCAGCTTTAGATTTACAAAAACAACTGGTATCAGATGGTTTGTCAGATCAAAATAGAACACGTTCTTAACGAAATTTTGCCAGATGACTTTTCACATGTATTTTACAGAAGCAATGTTTCAACAGCTCTACGGGACATGTATGTGTTTGGGCAATTTGACACGTCAGATGTAAAAAAACATGTCGTGTATGAGCAGCTTCAGTAGTATAAGATGCAATTTTAATATCTTTATGTAAAAAATAAAAAATATGTATTCAATAAATAAAAGTCCGCGAAAGTCAATATTTTAAATGACAAAAAAAATATGTTTTCCATTAAAAATAATAAAAACAATATAAATTAAGAACAAATAATAGAGTACGTATCAAGTGATTGTAAAATGTCACAAAATTTACATATTTAGAAATTTACATAGATTATCGAAAGCGAATTTTGGCATATACATATGTATGTTTAATTCTGCAGCAACATCAGCAGTATTATAAAAATCTACTATATCATATAAAAACTTTAAATAATGTGTCGCTAAATAAAAAAAAAATTTTGTTTACCCTTTTCCACCTTTTCACATCAAATTGTGTTGACCCGGCACTATTCAGTGAATCAGCCAGTTCTTTCCACTGTTGGTTTATCGTGCTTCGTGAAGTCTTAGCTGAATCCGGATATTTTTCCATGAATTTAATGATTATGGTTTTTTGTGTACTGTTTTTATGTTTTCCTCTAGAAAATAAAAAGTTTAATGCAAAAATTTTGATTTTCATAGCCCAAATATTAAATTAAGTTACATACATTTCTAAAAAATATCCCACTGCACAAAAATAAAACTTAAAGCGCGCAAAAATGAAAACTGACAGCAGTTAGCTGCTTGGTTTATTTCCCATAAAAATCCGATAACATTGGTTTCTGTGACACCTAAAAAAGGCATTAATTTTAGTTCGAACATATGGGGTCATATTTTCATTTTTTCTTCTTTCACACTATTAGAGTTTTTCCTAATTCTTAGGTATTTGACAAATCTTTATACTCAGTATTAAAATGTGAAACGGACTTTAATGTAAACACTACAATATAGTAACATATATTTTTTTATGCAAATTAGTAATAAATATTTTTTTTTTTTTATTTCAGTATGGATGTTAAAATCTTTACAATATAACCTTTACGGTCTTTTGTAATGAATCAATAAATTATTATATTACTTCTCTTTTATTACCTTGACAAACCTAATCAAATTAAAATCAAAAGTGTAATGTTTTTCAAATCTTTCATTATAAATAAATAAAAGAATATATTCTCCATTTGTAGAAAATCAAATTAAATTTATACCCCCAAAAGTAAATTTCATTAACTAATATTATCTATACTAGAGAGCTCTTGCACGGGACATTGTATAAATTTAAATTTATATTGTTAACTATGGTTTATGTAGTTTAAAAGTTTTATGAAAAAATGAAAATAAATTAACGAAAAAAAGGTCTTTTGTAATACCATTTATGTAAATTTTTATTGAAAAAAGAGTAATAAAATGCAATTGGAAAAACAATGAATTAAACATATGATAATTATTTGTATAAAGACATCAGCAGGATGAAATGTACTTTCTGTTTCATTTTAAACTTCTTTATCATTATACTGTTTTATTTATAATAAATTACTGCTGTAAATGAATTTGTTACAGAAAATAGTTTGTCAACTATTGAAAATTTTGCTTATGTTAAGATTGAAGTTTGAATCAATTTTTAATGGAATTGATTAATTATTTCACTAGAAAAATTTTAATTTATTTTTTTCCAATTAAATATATAATTGAGACAATAAAAAATCGAATTAAAGTACAATCTGAAAAAAAATAAATCCTTTAATTTCTACACTTTTTTTTATTTACAAGAATAGCTCAGATAAAATACAATATAAGAATATTCAGTGACATTTACACGTTAAGGAAAACCCTTAAATTAATATATTTTACTGAATTACAAAAATAAGATTCTATTGTAATATTATTATATGGCCAGAAGAAGGCTTTTGTTATTACAAAATTAAGCAAATAAATGAAATGAAATGAAAATGAAATTCGAACATAATGTAGATTAGTTTAGGATTACTTGTTATGAAAGTATTTAATTAAAAAAAAATCATGGTACATACTGCCAATAGCAAACCACTTACCAAACGTATAACGTTTAGCTAAAACCTTCGGGTAACTTAACTCCTCAGTTTTATTGATAAGACGGCAAACTTGTTGCTTGAAATGAAGTCAAGCTTTGCTGACAGAAAAGCATAAATTGATGCGCTTATAATTAATATGATCAATATCACACTGCATTAAGGGTTGTCCAAACATCTAAATCATATTTAAGTATGGATCTATGCAGGAATGTTAACACACTCTTGACCAGGTAGTTAGAATTAAATTTCGCGTATAAGACTTCAGTAGTTGAGTAGTCAGTTAATAAATAGAAACAGCATTCTTTAATGAAATTTTTATTTTTATAAATATCAGTACCCTTAATATGATATGATATTTGTTTAAAGTTTCTTAAACTAAAAAGAAAACATTTCTTTCAATGTTTTTATTATACGAGTTGTAGTAGCAGAGTCTTTTTTTTCCTTGAAATATCATAAAAAATAAAAAATAAATTTTATTAAAAGTTAAGTATTATCTAATTTCACGTGGAGGAAGTCGCGTCTGTCAGTTCCATTTAGGTTAAACAAAGTAAAAAAATTTTATGGTTGGCTTAGAAACTGCTTTTTTCCTGTTTTTTATTATTCTTTCCAGAATTATATATATTATATATATATACTTATATATTTCTACAAATTTGTTGTATTACGATAGCTAAGTATAATTAACAATAAGTTATAAAATCTATTAATAACAATATTCGTAGCTTGCGTAACCCTTCACCACGAAAACTGGAAAAAGAGTATATCCAAGTTTGTCATTCTGTTTGTAATTTCTACAATATCCATTTCCGACCCCATAAAAAAAATATCTGCCAGGCCCACGATGTCGCAATCGTTCGTTCGTTCTCACAATTACATTCAAAACAAAAACAAATTCTTAATAATTGTTTGTGATTTAAATGTAATATGCGGACGAACGGACGTTTGCAACATCGTGGGACTGGCGGTATGTATTCTGAGTTCTTATGCATAGCAAAGTCGATTGAGCGATGACCGTCTATCCGTCCCTCTTTAAATACGCACATCTATCAGACATAGTGTCAAAAGAGGTGCTATGGAAAATTAGCAAGATCGGTTAATGTCCTTCGACGCAGCGGGTAAAACACCATGCCTACCTCTAATTTTTAAATATTATTTGGAACAATGAAGTAACTCTAATTAAAAAAACAAATATATGGGGCGATATAGAATTAAAAAAATATGAAAAAAAATCAAGTGAAAAAATTGGTGCTCACCCATATTTTCCAAGTTACTGGCCTCTGAAATTTAAAAATTTTTTAAATATCAATATGGGTATCATTTAGAAGCTTTGGATGACATCTTTAAGGAAATGCTAAAAAATTTTAAAAATGCTTAACCCATTAAGAGCCGATGACATTTTATGTAAAATTATGTAGTACTTAATTTTTTCATTTAGCTCAGTTCTAAAGAAGGCAAATCAAAATAAATAACTTACTTATTACACTAATTCATACGTCAAACCACTAATAAGGGACTCATTATTTAAAGTTTGTATATGCTATAAGACAAAGTATATATTTTTTTAGACCTTTGATGTTGCTGCAAATTTAAATTTTTGTACAAAGACTCATAAAATATGATACCATACAATAACTTTTATATCTACTACAGTTTAAAAATCTAAGAAAATTTCTGAAAAGGGCAAAGGCCATTTTTACACAAAATCAGAGTTAATTTGATCTATTTGTAGCTTTAAATAGTGGTGATAGACCCAAAAAGACAACGAGGTCTTAACGAAATAAAACATGTGGTAGAAACCGATACTTATTCCATCTTATGTACATTCCATTTATATGTACATTTTGTGTCATTTTACAATCATTAGATAACTACTCTAATTTTTGCTGTTTTTATAATTTTTAATTGAAAACATGGTTTGTTCTTTATTTGAAATATTGATTTATATTATTACATATTTTTCCATCATTAAAACAAGTTATTCAGCCATGTTCTGAATTCCACACGAAATTTTCTTTCTGTATTTTCCAAAGCATTGTTGATATAAAATAACTTTTGACAAAAGCAATGCCTTGAAAAATACAAAGTAAAGATTTCATGTGGAATTCAGAACATGCCCGAATAACCGATTTTATAACAATATTTTTTGTTTGAGTAGAGAATCCCATATACCAACATAATTTTATTTAAACGCTAAACAGAATTCAAAAACAACCCTAAAACTTAAAAACAACTGATAACTAAATAAACAACAAAAATTAGCGTCAATAAAATTTACATTCTTAACTGTGATTTTGATAACTAAGTTTTTAAATTTAAGCACTTGCTAATTTATCTACGAGAAGGGAAAAACATCTTATTACACAAAAACAATTTTAAGGTTTAATGTAGTTTATTTTATTTATAAAAAACACTTATTTTTAAATGATAAGAGTGCAGTAGCAGAATTCGTATAAAATATTTTTCATAGATAAAACGTTCAAAAATTATGATATAAACAGACCAAATTGTAAAAAATCTTTAGTAATATTTGGGTAACTAAAAACAGACCGTAAACTAATTTATGCGAGAGATACGATTGTTTAAAGTTTTTTTTTTTAACTAAAGAGAAAGCATTTCTTTCAATGCTTTTATTATAATAGTTGGAGTAGCAGGGTTTTTTATGTTTTTCATTGAAATATAATGAAAAATAAAAAATAAATTTTATTCAAAGTTAAGTATTATCTAATTCACGAGAAAGAAATCGCGTCTGTCAGTCCCATTCACATTAAACAAATTAAAAAAATTTTATGGTTGGCTTAGAAACTGATTTTTATTCGTATTTTTTTTTATTATTCTTTCCAGGTAAAATTAAAACTATTTTGTGCGTCAATATGCGCAATTAAGTATTAAGTTTTACAGCCACTGATTATTTAGATAGGGTTTTTATTTGAGCAGATTTTAACTAAGGTATATATTTAGTTAGAATCTGCTCAAATTAAAACCTTTAGTACTGGGTATCTAAATATTCAGTGGCTCTAAACTTGTATTCTTAATTGCGCCTATTGACGCACAAAGTAGTTTTACTTGGAAAGAATTAATGGGATTCAAGTCTGGCGATTGAGGTGGCCAATCCCAAAACTTGAACCCCATTAGCTGATAACCAATCCTTGACTAACTTCGATGAGTGTTTTGGGTCATTGTCATGTTGAAACACCCATCGAAGTGGCATTTCCCACTTACCATAGTTAAGCATGTGAGTTGCTAAAATGTCTCTGTAAACAAAAGGATCCATTTTTGTTTGAATTTCTACAAACGGACCAACATCACTTGTCGAAAAACAAGTACAAGCCATCACATTTCCCGCCCCCCCCCCCCCCATGCTTTATTGTGGCTTTGGAGTTCCGAGGATGTAGCCGCTTTGCTTTTAGTATTCTCACGTGACAAACTCCATCTGAATTTACTAAGTTAAATTTAGATTCATCACTAAACAAACCAGTTCTCCATTTGGATATAGTCCAATCCATATGTGCTCTAGCAAAATCCAATCTAAAACAACCAAAAAGCTGAGAAAATCAGGGACTACGTTGCAATCAATTAAATAAACCTCTTTTTTAAATGCTTCTTAGTCAGCATAGGCTTCTTAGATGGCATGAAGCTCCTTAACATTTGTTCCAATAAACGTTTTCTTATTGTGGAAGAACTAATCTGAAGTTCAAGCTCATTCAGTATGTCTTTCGACGAAATAAATGGATTTTTTTAACTAGGTGGAAAATTTTCTGTTCTGTTCGCTCAGAAGTTGGTCGCCTACGGCTATTGGCTTCCTCTACTTTCCCAGTTAAAGACGTGCACTAGTATATCCAACAGTATGGCAAAAACAGATATATCATATACATAACAAGTAAAACAGATACAAAAGAACGCATGAGTGTAGTTGATATTGTATGCTTTCGCTTGTGCGTACTCACACTATGGATATAAACACATACAGTTGTTTATGGTATTGCATAGAGTGAGAAAATTATCAGTGTTTTACTCTCAAATATCTGTTGTACCATGAGTATTTGGATATATCTGTTTATGAAACAGATATTTTTGATACTTGTGTGCTGCTTATGATAGAGGCGTAAATAGTAAGCAGTATTTTAACTTCGTAGTAATAACCCGAATTGTAATTATTTTTGTTTAGCTTTAGTAATTAGTTTTTATGATTTTAAATGTAGAATAGCAATATTTATAATATTAATGATAATTTTATTTTATAAAAACAAATGGAAAATTAATAAATTGTTGTCTAGTTGTGCGTTGAGTAATAAGGATAGAATTAATTCAATTAAGAAATTTTATTGTATGTTAAAAATGTTAATTCCTCTTTGATAAAAACTAGTAAATAGTTAAAATTAATATATAAAAATAGGTTTATTACATACATCTGTACAAACATATGTACATAAAAATAGGAGTTCCAAAAATTTCAGTAAAAAAAAATTAGGGAAAACATTTACACTTCTAGAATACACCCAGTAATAATATTGCCCCTTTTATATATGTACGTATTAAATAATGCAATTTTTATTTTCTATACACTTAGAAGGATATTATAGTTATGTTATTTGTGCATTAAAAATTTCTAAAATTTCTAACATTTACTAAAAAAAACTCTTTTCTGCATTAATAAAAAGTCCTACAGCTTAAATAAATAGAGAGTAAAAGTTATTCGAAATTAAAAAATTATTGAAAAGTTTTAAAGAAAAAAAAAAAAAAATAAATAAAAGAGTACAATGGACAAGCTCGTTGTAACTGCTTACCAAAGGATAGTCAGCTTAACAACGGTAAATATAAAATATAACAGTATAGTATATCTCTTACTAGTGTGCGTAAATAAGTGGCTGTCAACCACTAATTAGAATATATAATAAATTGATTGAAAAATAAATTGTTAAAAAATGCAAGTTTCTTACTATAAATGGGAGCAATTAATTAGATGGACTAGCTCGTTGACAATTTTATAAATGCTGATGATGTTGCTATTATTTTCACTAGCGGCAATTTTATGAAAAAGGTTGATCGATAATTAGTTAAATGGCTTTAAAACATACGTTTTCTTTTCTTTGTACACTAAGTAAACGCCACAAAGCATATTAAAACAATCAGGCATGTCACAAATTCCGATCGGAATAGTTTTAATTCCGTATTAACAATTCCGATCGTTCTTGTTTGATCTTCTTCAAATTCCGATCGATTTTGCTTATGTACAAAAAAATGCTTAAGCTCCACATTTTTATTTAAATTTTACAATATTGCGCACACCTAAGTAAACAACAAAGCTAATCTAAATAAGGACAAATAATAAAAGTAAATTTGAAAACCGTTAGTAACAAATTTTCAAAGAATCTTAATTCCACTTTGAAATTTAAAAGTGGTTTCATTCCGAAAAAATTTTTCGTTGTTTTCTTAAGAAACAATTTAAGGAATTGAAACCACTTTCGATCGGAATTGAGTTCTGTGACATGCCTGAATATTTTAAAGTGACATTTTTATTACAAAATTCTGGTGAAATATGTACGTTTTAACATTAGGCACTATAAGAATATATTTAGTTTTCGAGTAAGTAATAAGATTTGCTAGCTGGGGTTTGAATTAAATTTAGATATCAAACATCAAGTTTTATTCCAATCTCGTTTAAATTTGATAAGTTATTAAAATTTTTGAATGCATATCCATCAACGAAAGGGTTAAGGTTGTAATTCCTTTCATTACCATTATTAAAACAATTATAATTAAAATAAAATTATTAGCATGATATCGTAGTTATTTTTTTCCTATTTCATTATTTCAACTAATGCCAATGCAATTTTAATGGTAATAAAAGTTTATTTTTATTTTTGCTAAAAATGTTTAAATCTTCATACTTCATTTTAAAATTTTAAAAGTAATTTGGATTCAAAAGGTATTTTAAAGCAAACTTAACATAAAAATATTTTTTAATTGATTTTAAATTATCAGGCTTTTCGTCTCTCTAAATATAGAAACATGCGTACATATATTTATTTAGTTATTGTATCCTTAGAACTGTTGTAATTGTTGGTAAAAGTTGTTAAAAAAACATTAAAGTAATTTAAATACAATTATACGCATTAGATTCATAAATTTTTGTTAAAGAATTCTGTTTTGTATATTCAACTTCAATAAAACACTAAAACAATTAAAAATATTGATCATGTTTAGAAACAATAATTTTATTTTTTAATTTTAATAAACCAATGCATATGTACATATGAATGGATATTAATTTGCAGCACACAATAAGTACTTATGGTACAACCATCAATATCTGTTTATACCCGTTTGTGCAAAACATATGAGAACAGATATGTTACTCTCATTCTCTCTTTACTCATTCGTATCCATCCAAAGAGAAAAAGTAACAATATCAACTTATATCAGAAACACAAAAGTACTCATCTATACGCACTTATAAGAGTAGACACACACAAACTGATATAAGCAGATATATTTGTGCACGGCTTTATTCCCAGTAGCTTTATACTTTTTTATAAGTCGGATAACTATTGATTTATAAATATTCAATTGGTTTGCTATAGCAATTTGGAATTTACCGTTATTAAAAAGTTCAATAATCTTTAGCTAAAAAGCTGAGCCATAACGTGTTCGCGTCATAGTTGCACTGCTAAAGAATTGGTACTACTTAAATGCATAAAATCAACCAAAATTATTTTTTTCAATAGCAATCATAACAGGACTAAAATTTTTGTTGTTGTTTTAGTTAATATTTCCCAACAAATGCAACAATGTAAAAGTTGCTTAGGTTTCGAACAGAGAATTTTCAAGTTAATTTTGTTTTATAATTTCTTTCAAAGACATAAAATGTATTTTTTGTTCTTATTATTTGTATGTAAACTATATGTATAATAATAAATAAAAAGAAAAAAATTTCATTAATCTACTTAAAGAGAACATATACGACCATGAGTATTTACTGGGGAAAAGTTGCTTATGTTTCGAACAATACTGTATACGAGGGCTGCTCTATATATTTCTGGCCTAATAGTGAAAATGCGAATATTTATAATCAAAAATGGTTTTATTGTTTTTCAAAGTATTCTCCAGCATGATTTATACACTTTTGCATGCGCTCAAACCGGTTGTCGAAGCACTTTTTTCACTCCGATTGAGACACCTCTAAAACATGGTTTTTGAACACTTCTAAAGCTTCTTCTGGCGACGAAAATCGTTGACCACGCATTTTTTTTCTTGATGTGCGGAAAGAAGAAGAAGTCAGGGCTGTACGGCGGATGACCCATTAATTCGACGTTTTGGCCGGTCAAAAACGCTCTGGTTTGAGCCGATTTGTGAGAGCTCGCATTGTCATGGTGAACAATGATTCGTCTTCTCTTGTTGGTTTTTCGAATTTCTCCGATGACTTCAGGCAAACAAATTGTAGTGTACCACTCAGACGTGACCGTCCTACGTTGCTCAAGCGGAGCAGTCGCCACATGGCCAGTTTTGCCGAAGAAACAGGCGACCATTTGCTTCGAAGTGCTTCTTCCACGAACAACTTTCGTTGGATTTTCCTCGTCTTTGAAGACCCACACGGTCGATTGTTGTTTCGTTTCGGGCTCGTACGCATAGATCCATGATTTGTCACCTGTGACAATCTTATAAACGTCTTTTGAAGCACCGCAATCGTAATTTTGTAACATTTCTTTGCACCAATCGACACGAGCCTTTTTTTGAGCGACTTTCAAATTGTGCGGGATCCAACGAGAACAAACCTTTTTTACGGCCAGGTGTTCATGCAGTATCGAATGTATGCTGGTGGAAGAAATGTCCCAGGATTTCTCTATCTCTCGGTATGTCGCATGTCGATCTTGCATTTTGAGTTCACGAACGGCATCAATGTTCTCTGGCACAACAGCCGTTTGTGGACGTCCTTCACGGAATTCGTCTTTGAGCGAGCTTCGGCCACGATTAAATTCATTATACCAATTTTTCACAGTGCTATAGGATGGTGCTTCATCGCCATACAAAGATTTAAGTTCATCAATGCACTCTTGTCGTGATAATCCACGTCGAAAGTTGTGAAAAATGATGGAACGAAAATGTTCACGAGTTAATTCCATTTTTTTCTATATTAATTTTTTCAAGTCACTGTAAACAACACAAATAATGGTCGTACGTCAAAACGCTTTGAGTACGATTATGCTTAAAAATGACAAACTTTCCAATGGAAATATCAGATTGCACTTGGCAGCACTCAGTGTTGCCAGGCCAGAAATATAAATAGCAACCCTCGTATATATACATTCAAAACAAAAGCAAATTCTTAATAATTGTTGTTGATTTAAATGTAATTTGCGAACGAAAAAATGCTTGCGACATCATGGGACTTATATATCCTGAGTACTTATGCATAGCGCAGTCAATTAAGCGATGTCTGTCTATCCGTCCGTGTTAGTGGTAAATCAAAGCAAACTTGATTTTAATAAAATTTAAATACGCCAATCTATCAGATATATTTGGTCCATATTTGGTCCATATATAATCTAATTAAAAAAAAAAAAAAAAAAAGAAATTGGGTTTGAATAACACACGTACATTCGAGTGTTATTTATTTATAAAATTTCAACTTACAGTCTGTTTATAGAACACGTCAAGAGCGAAACGAAACCGGATGGCATATAGACGAATACTTAATAATTAGCGTCCGTGTAACACGTTCCGGCTTTTTCGTTTAATTTACGATGTGTTTCGTATAAATAAATCTTGTGTCAAATCGTAGTATTGTCAATGTATTAATTAATGTTTTTTTTTTTACTTTTTTTTTCTTTTACATTTTTTGTTTTTCCTTAATGCAGGTAACTCTGCTTCGGCGCTTAAAAAGAAACAGCTGAGTTAAATAAACAAAATTATCAAACAATCAATCTGTGAAACAAAAATTTGTGAAAATAAAAAAGTTTAAGCAATTTTTATAAAATTAAACATAAATTTTTAAATTGTTATATTCTGATTATATGTATGTATAATATTAATAGATGTATTTATTAGTGAAAATGTTATAATGGGTAGTTGCCCAACAATATTAACTCCTGACGAATGGTTTTTTTTCTTCGCTCAGTTTTGACGTGTCTGACACTACGTTGTGTAAGTTAAACGAAAAAACCGGAACGTGTTACATGGACGCTATATTATTACGTATTTGTCCATGTGCCATCCGGGTTCGTTTCGCTCTTGATGTGTTCTATAAACAAGCTGCTAAAGTTAAAGTTCACTTTGTAGGCAGGTTATAAAAACGAATCTTAATTGTAAACTAAAACTTTACTCTTACTAAGTTCTGAAAAAAGAAATGTTTTGATTGACTCTTTAGTCTTTTAAATTAGGCAATGTAAGGACGATCAGATTAATTAAGTGCAAGGCATAGGTGAATCAAGTCGATCTGCTACAGATGCCGAACAAATGTATAAGTATTAAAAGTGAAGTCAGTTGTTATGCATAGTCAGCATCATTTCTCTTAAGCTATTATTTATTGCCATCAGTGCTAAAAAGCAATGATTAATAAAAAAAATGAAAACAATAAATAACAATTTTTAAACCCTTTACCACAGGTTGACATACCCTTGTCTAAGTTTCCATTAGTAATTTATACAATATTCTTTCCGGTCCCGTAAATTATAATTATTCTGAGCTCTTATGTATAGTCGAAGACGATTGAGCGATGTCCGCCTGTCCGCTCGTCTTTATGTTAAAATCAACTTTGCAACAAAGCACTAGATGAGCTAGAGAAAATTTTAATACATATGTATGCCAATTGTTCAGACATAGCTTTAAAAATCATCAAGATAAGCTCATGTCCTTCGAGGCAGCGGGTAAAGCACACAGCCTACCTCTAATTTTTTACGCAGGGTCTATGATAAAAATAATAAATCACAACTAAATAGAATTCATTACTATTAAGGGGCATCAAATATTAATGCCTCCATTTTCAGACTCTTTTATTTATTTTTGTATTTTAGTTTAAGAGTTTATCATTTACTTTAAATATTATACACTCATCACCAACTATTCTATTATAAAGTGGATTATACATTGTTTGGTTCTTATAATCCACATCTATGTCGAGCACCGTACAAGAAGGATAACATGGTGTGCATTCCTTCTTACCCTCAATGCAATTATTAATCATTAAATCGGCCACAGCAATTGAAGAAATTGTTGTTTTTATAACATTATGACTGCAGTCCAAAGCCGACTTGACATATGCCTTTGCGGAACATTCGGCTGCATCCATGTCGTTTTTAAACATCTTCTGAGTGTTGTAAGCCAAAGAATTCATTTTTAAAGTCTAAAGGACAAAACAAAAAAAAAAAAAAAGAATAAAGTTAAACAACAAACATTATCAACATAAAAAATACTCACCGCATCCCCAACGCATTTGGTATTGTTTGCTAATTTGGGACAATTATTAACCTCATTTAGATACTCGTCAAAATAGCGTTGAAATAAAGCTCTGGTGCCACTGGATTTTCTTAAAGATAATTCGATTCCATAAGATTCTTGACGAGTACATATAGTGATATTTTCCTTTGCTTGATTTACAGTAGGAATTAAGAGACGATTTTGTTCGACGCATTGTCTGCTCAAATCGCTAAGGACTTCTAAAGGAATTATACGCGCTTCCATGTCTAATATGCTCTCATTAACCATATCTATGTCAAAAGTTGTTACCTCTACCTTTCCCAAATATTGTTGCTTAAAATTTGTAAAAATATTTTACAAATTCTAAATATTGCTTTTGGTTAAATTCAAAATATTCCTTGATGTTGGCCTCTAAATTATTAGGAAAACTAATGGAGCGTACAATTTCAAACTGCAAGATAGTTTTAATAGGAGTTGTAAATTATGAATTTTTATTAAAATTAACTTAAAAAATATCATTTTTTTCTGATAATTAAAGAAACAAGACACTCCGATTCCTTAAAGAGGAATCTCTACTTGCTCTTTCACACTTGTGCAGGAATTCAACTTACATCTCCTTTTGCAGCAGCAAAAACTGCACACAATAATAAAATTATCTTGTTCATCTTAAAATCAGTTCGCGATCTTTTTTCAATTCCCAAAAACTACTAAAGATCTTTTAGATTTCAGTCGATTTATATCAAAATTTTTAAATGTTTTATCTTAGAAAAATTGCTAATACAAATTCTGCTACTGCGCTCTTATCCCTTTAAAATAGTTAAATAAACAAACATGGGATTACTTTTATGTAAGAAAATGTTTTTCACTTCTCATAGATAAATTGAAAGAATGTCAACTTTATTGTCGTAAATGTTTATTATTTTACTTTTAAATACTGCGTTATCTGTTGTTTTTAAGTTTTGGGAATGTTATTTAAACAAAATTATATATGTTTAAAGTGGGATTCTTTAAACAAGGTTAAATTTAATAAAAGTCTCTGTTGTTAAGTTGAAATCGTAACAACGTTCCAACATCATTAAAATAACTTTAATATTTTACTAATTTTATATTTAATTGCTAATGAATAACTGTGCGAACTGTTGGTATCGTTGTTATTTTTGCTTTCTCCTGGGAAATTAAAAATTGGTTTGTTGTTTTTACACCTCCCGTCTGCATTTACATAATTTTTTTCAAATAGCTTAAAGCAATTTAAGATGTTGTTCATATAATATTACCCTCAGCTGGCTAATGCTACCGCTAATGGTCAACGCCATTGAATGTTTTCGTACGGCATAGGTTTTTGGCAATACTTTTTAGTTTTATAAAAACAGCTGGTATCAGATGGTTTGTCAGATCAAAATGGAACACGTTCTTAACAAAATTTTGCCAGATGACATTTCACATGTATGTTACAGAAGCACTGTTTCAGCAGCCCTACAGGACATGTATGTGTTTGATAGTGGGCAATTTGACATGTCAGCTGTAATAAACATGTCGTGTATGAGCAGCTTAAGTAGTAAAAGATGCAATTTTAATATCTTTATGTAAAAATAAAAAAAAAAAAAATTATCCAATAAAAAAAAGTCCGCGATAGTCAATATATTAAATTAAAAAAATATATGTTTTCCATTAAAAATTATAAAAACAAAAAAAATTAAGAACAAATACTAGAGTACGTATCAAATGATTGTAAAATGTCACAAAACTTATATATGAATGTAACATGTGGATTTTGTGTGGCAATATGTAGATTTGCCATTTTCAGAAATTTACATAGATTATCGAATTACGAATTTTGCCATATACTCGTATGTATGTTTAATGTTGCAGCAACATCAACAGCATAACAAACCATCTAATAATAATCAGATTAATTCACAAAGGAAGATCAAGATAAAACCAAGAACAAAAAGCCAACCATAAAAATATTCCAATTTTGGTCTGGCTGATGTGATTACTTCAACGTACTAAATACAAAAATAAGTATAATAAAAATGTACGTCTTGTTAAATAAATTATATTTATCATTTACTTTTTAAAAAAATTTTGAATTAAATTTTTAATATAATAACACTATAATGGAATTTTTTTCAGAACTCCACATTAATGCACTTAAAGCCCATTCACGCTATTACACAAGTCTTAAGGCTTGTATTAGATATTGTACGAAAAAAATCTAATGAGAATTGTTGTAATTGTCAAAAAATCAAAAATTTTGTTTCTACATTAACACATTTCAAGTAGAATAAACATTCCCAGCAATACGTAAAAATCGAAAAGGAAACTTTACTAACATATTTCTCGTAGCTTCTGCAATGAAAAAAATAGTAAAAAAATAATCATTTACCATCCAGAAAAAATATGAGGGATTTTATACCCTTCAACGCAAAATGTGAAAAAAGGGTATAACTAAGTTTGTCAAAAATTTATATGCGCCAATCGATCATACAAAGTGTCAAAAGAGATGCTATTAGAAATCAGCAAGGTCGGTCGTAACAATGAAGTTATTCCAATCATAAAAAAATATATGAGCAATACAGAATTAAAAAATGAAAAAAAAAACATCAAGTTAAAAAAATGGCGCTCGCCCATATTTTCCGGGCATCTGAAATTTTTAAATTTTAAAAAATATCAATATTGATTAGTATTATTTGAAAGCTTTCGAACAGATCTCTAAGGAAACACAAAAATTATTTAAAAATTCTTAATCCGTTAAGAGCCGATGACATTTTTATATAAAATTTTATGTTGTACTTAATGTTTTTTTTTTTTTTCTTTGAAATGAGATTCAGCATAGCCGAGTATAACATTCTTACTTGTTTGTTCAAAACTTGTTCAGCTGAAATTATTTCAGCTTTTTTGTCTCATAAAGAGCTCTTAAACTTATAGCTCTAAAGATACACATATTTGAGTGTCATATAGAAGTCATGGAGTGAACAATTTTAAGGCATACTCACAAATATCTCTAAGAGTGATTTTCGAAGTGCGATGTCAAAATTCTCTCAATATTACTTGACATACACATTATAAGAGATGTTATAGATGCTAATTGACTGATAACCAATATTGGTTTCAATTGGTGTCACGAAACCAAGTTTCGAATGCAAATAAAACCGATATCGAAACATCTGTTGTTTACATTTTTATTATTTTTTTTCTTTAATTTTTTTGCAGAAAATTGACAAAATATTATATTTTTCTCATTTTTTGTGAAAATAATTGATATCAAATAATTAAAAGGTGATAAGTGCTTGTAAATAAAATAAAATGAGAGCGCATTTCTTTTCCCATGCAGCATCAACATCAATCCCTTCCACATAGCCGTACTATAACCTCTTCTGTTGTTGTCAGGTGATGCTTTGCAAGCCACCGCCAGTTTTCCTAGACTAACTGGCAGCAGTTAGCTTATTACCAATAAAAACCGATAACATTGATTTCTGTGACCCCAAATCATTTTTTATTGTTAATTCTGACAATATTGGTTTCTTTGACAACCCTGTGTATCTGCTTTCGCACTATTACAGTTTTTCATCATTCTTAGGTATTTGAGAAATCTTTATACTCAGTATTAAAGTGTGAAACGGAAAGTAATATATATTTTTTTATGCAAATTAGTAATAAATATTTTTTTATTTCAATATGGATGTTTAAATCTATACAATATACCTTTACGTTCTTTTTTAATACCATTTATGTAAATTTTTATTGAAAAAAAAGTAATAACGTAATTTGAAAAAAAAAAAATGAATATACTATATGATAATTATTCAAACTTCTTTACCATTATACTCTTTTTATTTATTATTAATTACTCCTATTAATGACTTTATTGCTGAAAACAATTTTAACTATTGAAAAAAAATTAAGTTTGTTATTTATTTCCAATTAAATATGCAACTGAGATTAAAAAAAAATAAATAAATGTTTAATTGCAAAATTTTTTTTATTTATAAAAATAGTTCAGATAAAATACAATTTGATAATATTAGAATATTCAGTGACATTTACACTTTAAGGAAAACCCTTTAATTGATATATTTTACTGAAATTCGAACATAATGTTCTTGTCAGTAGATTAGTTTAGGATTACTTGTTAAAAAATCTTTGACTAGAAGAAATTCATGGTACATACCAGAGAACTGCAAGAGTGTCTGTTTTTAATACTCTAAGTATACTCATCTTAAATGCGGTTGCGGTGTGATCGCCACCGCATTTCTTAAGTGCGAGTATTTACTATACCCATTCCATTTGAGTATAAGTGTCTACCATACTCAAGTAGAATGTTTGCGATGCTTGCTTTACTTTATTCGTACTCATACTCACAACCAGCGTTACCACACAAGAAATTTACTTTCTACCAATAATTTTCAAAAATCCTACCAAAATCGTTCACAGCCTACCAAAAATTTAAAAATGCATTTCTTGCACATAAACTCTGTTATACTCACTTGGTTTTTTCCCCCGTAGTTGTTGAGATGGTAGTTTGTCTTTTGGTGACTTTTGAGCAGTTTTTGAAAACAGTGATAACACTATTCAAAGTTATTATTTATTCAATTTAAAGTTACATTTCTTTTTATTTTATGTTCTGAAATTTTAAGGTGAAAAATTTACTATTGCTAAAAAATTGCTCGAGAAGGAAAACCTACCAAAAATTAAAAAAAAAAAATGCAACAAACCAACCAAACTACCAAACTGTTTTTTAAAAACGAAAAACTACCAAGTTTGGTCCGATTGGACCAAAGCGGCAACGCTGCTCACAACAAACACCAAGAGAGAGATTTTAACGTGTGTAGTGAGAGGAAAACAGAGTTATCAGATCAGAATTATTAAATCAAACACAATATCAAAAGTCGCCAATGTCTAAATTAGCTAACATACATACTTCTTTGAAATTATGAAAGTTTATTTAATATATGTATAACAGAAAATAAATTTAATAGAACCCGTAAAATTCGCCATATTTTCATTTGTTAAAAACACAACAAAAGTTTACTGATAACTCAAGAATAGTTCATTGTTTATTATATTACGTTTTTGTTAGGGTTTTTTTTAAAGTTACACAGGATAGAAATTTAAAAATTCTATTCGTTAAGCAAATAGATTTTTAAAATGAACAAATAGTTATATATAAGCAATAATTAAATTTAACAAGATAAAATATGTAAACTAAAAACTTTATTTTATTTATTATTGTTTATGAGGTCTATGTCTATTCAATTAAAACTAAAAAATTAAGTAATTTTCCTTTTATTCACGGATTTATTTTATCATTTTGTTTTCCTAAATACCGTTAGTAGCACGTTTATGACAACAAGGCGTATAAACTGAAAATATTTGTACATAAAAAGCAGCAATAAAATAAGTATACCTGCTTTAAATAGTGTACAAAAGCTGTGCCTTTAAGCGGTTTTTATTGTATTTTATTCATTAAATATGTGTTGTATTTCATACCTATGAAAACGGTTGTTGTCTGTTTTTCTGCTTAGAATGTTTAAGCAATAGATTTGATCAAATTTTGTTTTTTTATTGCTTATAAGTAGATCTGCATTAAATGCAGTATTTCATAAAACGGCAGTAAAAAACTTTAATAGGGTAAAAATGTGGCAACGTTGCTTACAAATAAAGAGAATTAAAAAATTCTGGCGTACGAGTATAAAAAATACTTAAAATTCTGATTGCGATATTTTTGATACTCGTTTTTACAAGAATGGGTAAAATAAACACCGCAACTTTTTATTGCGGTGTTTATAATACTAGAGTATGAAAAGTATAGAGTATGTATTGAGTAACTATGCGGTGTACTCATGAGTTGCGGTGTACTCGTGCAGTTCTCTGGTACATACTGCCAATAGCAAACCACTTAAAAAACGTATGACGTTTAGCTTCGGGTAACTTAACTCCTAAGTTTGAATGATAAGAACGCAAACTTGTTGCTTGAAATGAAGTCAAGCTTTGATGACAGAAAAGCAGAAATTGATGCGCGTATAATTAGTATGACCAATATCACACTTTATAAAGAGTTGACCAAACATCTAAATCATATTTAAGTATGGAAATAAGCAGGAATGTATACACACTTTTGACTAGATAGTTAGAATTAAATTTCATTTATTAGAGTTCAGTAATTGAGTAGTCTGTTATTAAATAAAAGCAGCATCGTTTTAAGGAAATTTTAATTTTTATATATATCAGTACTCTTAAGGTTTATGCTTATGCGAGCGATATTATTGTTTAATGTTTTTAAACTAAAGAGAAAACATTTCTTTAACTGTTGTTATTATACGAGTTGGAGTAGCATAGTCTTTTATTTTTTTTCTTGAAATATCACAAAAAATTAATTTTTATTAAAAATTAAGTATTATCTAATTCACTTGAAAGAAGTCGCGTCTGTCAGTCCCATTTAGGTTAAACAAAGTAAATAATTTTTATGGTTGGCTTGGTAGAAACTGCTTTTTATTCGTGTTTTTTAATTAATCTTTCCCGGTAAAACTAAAACTACTTTCTGCGTCAATGGGCGCAATTGAGTATTAACGTTTACAGCCACTGATAGTTATAAAATCTCTCTCGTAGCTTGCTAAATCCTTCACAACGAAAAATGGGTATATTTATGTTTATCATTCGCTTTGTAATTTCTACAGTATCTATTTCCGACCCCATTAAGAATATCTGCCAGTTCCACGATGCCGGAATCGTTCGTTCGTTCGCACAATTACATTCAAAACAGAAACAAATTCTTAAAAATTGTTTTTGATTTAAATGTAATATGTGGACGAACAAACGCTTGCGACATCGTGGGTCTGGCAGTATATATTCTACCCTCGACGCAGCGAAAGTGAAAAAATTGGCGCTCGTCCATATTTTTCAAGTTACGGGCTTCTGAAATTTAAAAATATTATAAAACATCATTTAGAAGCTTTTGATGAGATCTTTAAGGAAATACTAAAAATATTTAAAAATGTTTAACCCATTAAGAGCCGATGACATTTTATGTTAAATTATGTATATGTAGTATTTAGTTTTTTGTACTGAATATTTGATTTTTTTAATGGAGTAACTTTACTAAACTAGATTCACATAGATGGTGAAGGATATAAAAGATTCGGCATACCCGAATATAGCACTCTTACTTGTTGTTCTTGGTTTTGTGTTAACCTTTAAATCACCCTTGTGTGAAAAACCACACAATACAAATCGTTTCATGCGATAAACTAAAACAAAGCTAAGGTATACTAAAGATATTTCTTGACTTTGCTTACTATATCTATTCACCAAAGAGAACATATTTTTTGAGAAAAAATAATTTCGTAGTAATTAAATATTTTAAAACTTGCGTAAGTTACCCTCGTGTGTGGTTTTCCACACATATGTGGTGTCTATGTATTTTTCATAATATTTGTTGTTGCCAAGTGTTAATATTTTTTATATTTTTTCGAATATATGTTTTAAAAAGTAAATGCTTATATAAACATAACACTGAAACAATGTTGGATTTGTTCGACGGTAAATATAGGCGTCCTATATTCAGAGCGATAATGTAAAAAAAAACATTTCAATACTTGAATCCTGTTCTTTATTTTGATGACGTTACATGTAGACGTCAAAACATCTCCTCTGACTTATTTTCTCAAATTTGGAATATATCCGAAAAATGGGCTGTGTTGTTACCTCATTGTTTCAATCCGTTTGTTTGTGTAACAGTTGACGAAAAATTGCTTGCATTTTGTGAAAAATGCAAGTTTAAGCAATATATGCCTTCTAAGCCTGAAAGATATGGCATTAAGTTTTAGCCTTTGATTTGCTCCGAAACATGATATGTTTTGAAAATCCATCCATATTTTGGTAAACCTGTTGGTAGTCTACCTGCAAAAAATCAAGGGGTACGTGTTGTTTTGGATTTAGTTTGCGGACTGAAGGGTCAAAATATAACAATGGACAACTTTTTCTCAACCTACCAACTTGAACAAAAATTGCTATCTTAAAAGCGAATCGAATTTCTAAGCCAGATAGAGCAACGAGTTTATAGTTTGAATTTAGAAATTAAAGGGTGTCCCATAATTTATCTAGATTTACTAATACGAGCCTATCTTTTGAACCGTTATAGGCAAACGCTTGCAAATTGGTCAGAATGTCGATTGCTATGGCTGTTATAGTAACAAGTATTAATATTAAAAATTATAAATAAAAGAGTGCCCCAATAGTTCATTTAATTGAATGTATATGGTCATACTTCTAAACAGTTGTAGACAGATGATTGAGATTTACAAAGAACCTGTATTACTAACTCCGCTATAACAAATAAATAAACGGGTTCCCAATAGCTGATGTAATTTGGTGTGTATGTCCGAACTTTTGAACCGTTATAGACAGACAGCTAAGATTTACAAGGGACCTGTTTTGCTAAGTCCACCATAACAAGAAGCTTATAATTTAAATTTAGAAACTAAAGGGTGTTTCTAAAATTACTGTAATTTGTTCCATATTGCCGGATTTCAAAACCGTTAAATACAAACACCTGCATTTTAGACAGAATATACACTACTTTGTTTCGCATATTTAATACATAGTTAATGTAATTTAATTTATTTGGCCATACTCTTTAACCGTTATCGGCAGACAGATGAGTTCTGTTTTGAAGGCGGTTTTTTTGCAAGAATTATTACACCTTTAATGTTGCTGCAGATTTGAATTTTTGTGCAAAAATTCAGAAAGTATGATACCTTAAATTTTATATCCTACTACAATTTAAAAATCTAAGAACATTTCTGAAAAGGGCAAAGCTACTTGTACGCAAAAACAAAGACATGTGGGAGGAGCCGATACTTATTCCAACTTATGTAAACGCATCTATCTGTTACATTTATATGTACATTTTGTGTCATTTTACAATCATTAGATAACTACTCTAATTTTTGCTGTTTTTATAATTTTTAATTGAAAACTTATTTTTTACTTCTTTATTTCAAATATTTATATTAATAACATTACATATTTTTCCAACATAATAAAACAAGTTATTCAGGTATGTTCTGAATTCCACACGATCTTTTCTTTCTTTGCAAAGTAAAAATTTATCGTTGAATTCAAAAAATGCTTGAATAACATGTTTTAATGATGTTAGAAAATTGTAATAATTCCTGCACTACAAAGGAGGTATTTTTTCAATTTAACATATATTTACATTTTTTGTATGAATAGGGAGTACAATATACCAACATAATTTCATCTGAACGCTAAACAGAATTCAAAAACAACCCTAAAACTTAAAAACAACTGATAACTAAATAAAAAACAAAAATTAGCGTCAATAAAATTTACATTCTTAACTGTGATTTTGATAACTAAGTTTTTAAATTTAAGCACTTGCTAATTTATCTACAAGAAGGGAAAAACATCTTATTACACAAAAACAATCTTAAGGTTTAATGTAGTTTATTTTATTTATAAAAAACACATATTTTTAAATGATAAGAGTGCAGTAGCAGAATTCGTATAAAATATTTTTCATAGATAAAACGTTCAAAAATTATGATATAAACAGACCGAATTCTAAAAAATCTTTAGTTACATTTGGGCAACTAAAAACAGACCGTGAACTGATTTAAGATGAACAAGATAATTTTATTGTTGTGTGCAGTTTTGGCTGTAGCAAAAGGAGATGTAAGTAAAATTCTTCCGCAAATTTCAACGAGCATCTGGAGATTCCTTTTAAAGGAATATGATTGATTTAATTCTTATTAAAAAATTTCTTTCAGTTCGAAACTAAGCACTCCATTAGTTTTCTTAATAATATTGAGGCCAACATCAATGATTATATTGAATTTAACCGAAAGCAATATTTAGAAATTTTAAAATATTTTGACACAACGATGACAAATTTTAAGCATCAATATTTGGGTGAGGTAGAGGTAACAACCTTTGAAATGGATATGGTTGCTGAGAGCATATTAGACATGGAAGCGCGTATAAATCCTTTAGAAGTTCTTAGCGATTTGAGCAAACAATGCGTCCAACAATATCGTCCTTTAATTCCTACTGTAAATCAAGCGAAAGAAAATATTACAAAATGTATTCGCGAAGAATCTTATAGGATCGAATTATCGTTGAGAAAATCCAGTGGCACTAGAGCTTCCCTCCAACGCTATTTCGACGAGTATCTAAAGGAGGTTAATGATTGTTCTAAAATAGCAAACCACACTAAGTGTGTTAGTGATGCAGTGAGTATTTATTATGCGCTTGTTGCTAGCGTTTCTTGTTTGTTTTTTTAATTTATTTTTTATTTTTTTGTTTTGTTTAGACTCTAAAAATTAATTCTTTGGCTTATAACATTCAAAAGATGTTTAAGAACGACATGGATGCAGCCGAATGTTCCGCAAAGGCATATGTAACATCAGCTTTGGACTGCAGTAATGCAGTTATAACAACTATAATTTCCTTAATTGGAGAGACCGATTTTTTGATTAATGATTGTATTGAGGGTAAAAAGGAATGCACACCATGTAATTCGTCTTGTACATTAGTTGGCTTGGAACTGGATTATAAGAGGCAAACAATGTACAATCCATTTTATAATCAAACGGTTGATCCTCAGTGTGTAATTTTAAACATTTATCATAAGAATTAATCATAAGAAAATGAAAAAAAAAACACTCCAAAAGAATTTAAAAAAAAATCTTTTATTTATTAAATTATTACTATTCATCTGAGAAGGAATGCGAGTATTTCCCAGTTTGCAAAGAAAATTTTTATTGTCTCTTTCGATAGCATCTTTAGATGCAGTTTGTGTTTTCTGCATAAAAGATTATACACTAAGGAAGCTGACCATCTCTTTAAGAAATAAGCATTTGCAAGGTCAACGAGAATAAAGATAATTTTCCATACCCGATACCATAATCAAATGTCCGAACGACAATTTTTCACATATAACGTGGCATACACTTTCCTATAATATTCAAAGCAGAAATAACACAATACATGTAAAAAAAAGTATTTATATTCTATACTATAACACTGTACAACAAAATCAAATTTTTTTCCAAAATTACAAGGTCCGGGCTATAAATTCTGATAGAGGAGACAAAAAAAAAGAGATACGTGTATCGGCGTTTTGAAAGTTTACATCTGAATTTCATTTGAGAGGGGGTTAAAATTTCCCATCTCTGGCACATTCTTATTGTTAAACGGCATAAGAAACCATGTGACCCTTACATTTTAGGTATAAAATGTGTTCAGCAAATTTATGTAAAATGTTACGGAGAACATTTTTGTGGAAATGTTAACCCTCTAACTCCTCAAGATATGGGTCTTTTTTGTCCTTCTTTCAAAAAAGAGCAAAAAACACCATTAAAACAGGGTTTTAGAGGGTTTAAATGTTCCACAAAAATGTTACCCGTTAAATTTTACTATAAGTCCTTGAATATACCAAAAAGGAAAATTCAACCACAAAGTCAGAAATAAGACGCAACAAAAGATAGCTTAGGGTTAATTTCGCATTTATTAAGAATTTTGTTTTAAAGCAAATTTGGATAGCATTATTTACATTTTTTTTAGCTCTAGGCAATTCCACTTCATTATCATGCAATGTCCAGCATATTTCAGCGATAAGCGAATGAAGGCTTTTACCTTTATCTTACGAAAATTGTTATTCTTACTGCCCTTTTATAAACCAGATTTTATTACGTGTGAAAAGGGATAATAATTGTGGTTTTAAAAAATCTGTTTTAGAAAAAACCAATTCGAGAATGTCCATAGACCAAAAAAAAAAACAGGTAAATATAAAAAAATTTCAATTGAACATTAAAAGGAAGGGAAAATGTTTCATTCAGAATAACAAATTTGAAAAAGCAATTAAATTTTATGATAAATCAGGTCAATTTTGATGTATAAAATAATGTAATTAGTAATTGTGGTTGTTAAAATATCACAAATTTGGGAATGCCCCTAAATGAAACCAGGTACCAGAATAGTTATCAGTGGTGTTGCAATAGGTAAATAATTTCAGTTGAAACTGAAAATGTTTTCAAATGTGATGTGAAAAGGGTAATAATTGCGATTGTAAAAAATCTGTTAAAATTGCATTTGGGAATTTTAAAAAACGTTAAATAATACTTATGTATGTATATATGAATTACTGCAATAATAAATATCGATGTTTTCCATATTATAAATAGAACTAGGTAGTTATTGAACACTAAAAATTAAAATGTTTTAGTTAAAAACTCCTCTTCTACGCAAATTGAGTCCATTTCTGTGTGTTTTCTTACCCGTTTAAATATTCAAGTAATTTTGTTAACAGCATCAGTTGCATTCAAGTTTCAATAGATTGACTATCTCATAGTAATACTAAATTAATTAAGAAAGAAACTCAGTTTACGTGTTAGATTTGTTCTGGCAAAAATGTCCAATTGTTTGAAAAAATTAGATTTGTTTTGCTATATCTGCGGTAAACATACTATACCGGAATATAAAGTTACGTTTTTCAATAGTAAAGTTGAAGGCATCTATAAAAGGTATTTTGAGCTAGAAGTTTTTCGGGATGAACTGTGGACGCCGAAGCAATGCTGTCGCATTTGTTATAATGGCTTAATTTTGTGGTCCAAAGGTAATTATATTTTTTTTTTGTTCTAAAACTAGAGTTTTATTTTTAAACTCTCGCTGAAGGTCAACGAAATTCAATTCAGTTTGGTATTCATATGCGGTGGTTAGATCCAGGTGAACATAATGACGCTACGTGCTACGTCTGCCAAAATATCTCCATATTAAAATTGAATAGATATAGGCGAAAGAGTTCCATCAGCCATGCTGCCAATTCCGCATTCTGACGAACTCCCAGTACCTGTGCTACAACTTCGAAGTCCTAGTCATTATGTTGATGGAACCATCGCTGAAACAGGAACCTTTTATTGCGCGGATAGTGATTACACAGGAATTGACGTTATCCCAAGACCAATATTAATGTCTCAAGAGCATTTAAATGCATTGGGTCGGAGACTGAATCTGTCTAAAAACAAATCAGAAATTTTAGCTGCAGACTTAAAAGGTCTTCATCTACTTGAACCTGGTGTCAATGTTACCAGCTTTCGTAAGCATCAAGACAGCTTTCTGCCGTTCTTTTCAGTAAACGATGATAACACGTTTGCTTATTGCAACGATATTAAAGGAATAATGAATGCAATGAATTTTGAGTATAACCACGAGGACTGGCGTATATTTATTGATTCATCTAAGAAGAGTCTAAAAGCTGTACTTCTGTATTACGATAATACCAAAAATCCAATTCCAATTGCCTACGGAATGAACATTAAAGAAAGCTATGATTCTATAAAACTAATACTGGACTCCGTAAAATATGAAGACCATAAGTGACGGATCTGCTGTGACTTAAAAGTCGCTAGTTTTCTTTCAGGTATGCAGGCCGGATACGTTAAGTACGGATGCTTTTTATGCACTTGGGATAGCAGATGGAAGGGTGACCAATATTCAAAAAAAAAAAAAAAAAAAAAATGGAAGTTGAGAGCTGAGGGAACATTAGGAGAGCACAATATTGTACGTCAAGCATTGGTACCAACTGAAAAAATTCTCTTACCCCCATTGCATATCAAACTTGGTGTGGTAAAAAACTTTATTAAATGTCTGGATATAAATGGATTAGCATTTAATTTTCTGAAAACAATGTTTCCAAAATTAAGCGAAGCAAAGATTAAGGAAGGTATGTATATGTTCTTCAAGTCGTTGTTGTTGTTAAAATTCTTAAAATTGGTTTCATACTAACAGGTGTTTTAGTTGGTCCAGATATAAGAAAGCTAATGCTTAACGCTAACTTCGACGAAACGCTCTCACCAATTGAGCTTGATGCGTGGAAAAGCATTAAGGAAGTGATAAACAATGTCTTAGGCAAAAATCGTTCTCCTACTGCTCAAATATACGTAGACACCATGCTTAGAGCTTTTGAAAAACTAGGCGTTCATATGTCAACAAAAATTCATTTTTTAAATTCCCATATGGATTAGTTTGAGAACCAGTTGTCAACAGAATCTGATGAGCATAGTGAAAAATTTCATCAGACATGCGCACCCATTGAAGAACGCTATAAAGGTAAAAGCATTCATTCGCTTATCGCTGAAATATGCTGGACATTGTATGATAATGAAGTGGAATTGCCTAGAGCTAAAAAAATGTATGTAAATAATGCTATCCAAATTTGCTTTAAAACAAAATTCTTAATAAATGTGAAATTAACCCTAAGCTCTCTTTTGTTGTGTCTTATTTCTGACTTTGTGGTTGAATTTTCCTTTTTGGTATATTCAAGGACTTATAGTAAAATTTAACGGGTAACATTTTTGTGGAACATTTTAACCCTCTAAAACCCTGTTTCAATAGTGTTTTTTGCTCTTTATTAAAAGAAGGACAGAAAAGACCCATATCTTGAGGAGTTAGAGGGTTAACATTTCCACAAAAATGTTTTCCCTAACATTTTACATAAATTTGCTGAACACATTTTATACCTAAAATGTAAGGGTCACATGGTTTCTTATGCCGTTTAACAATAAGAATGTGCCAGAGCTGGGAAATTTTAGCCCCCTCTCAAATGAAATTCAGATGTAAACTTTCAAAACGCCGATACACGTATCTCTTTTTTTTGTCTCCTCTGTCAGAATTTATAGCCCGGACCTTGTAATTTTTTGGTGTGTTGTACAGTGTAATTATAAGTTTTCGATTGCTATGCATAAATATAAATACACACATGTACATCGTCGTTCCGAAGTTATCTTGATGTACATATGTAACTCCAAAAAATATTTTTTTGGAAAATGGAATTTAAAGTTTTCACAGCCTATAGAAAAAAATTAGTCGAAAAGAGGGGATCAATATTTTTGTCAGATATAATTTCAGTTATTCTTTATCGAGTAGTGAAAAAGTTTTTTAAGTTTTAGACATTTTAAGTTCTAAAAAAATAGTAACATATTGCCGTAAAAGCCACCTTTTGGGAAAGATATTTCAATAATGGCGCATACATCCAAATGACGCCGATAGAAATTTTAATTTGTTTTTTTCCCGAAATTATATTGACGTACATATATAATACATACAAAAGCAAAATTCATACAAATACTATTTACTTAATAATATTAATTAAATAGAAAGTACATACAAAAAACATTTCACTCATTGCTTTTTCATATTTTTCTTTGTTAACGATTCATTATGTAATTTTTTTTTTCAAGGTTATACTTTAATACAGTGACGTAGGTAAAACTATTGCCGTGTTATTTCAATACGTTTTTTTAGTTATCGCCCCCACCATATAAACGACGCTGCCAACTTAAATACTTTATTTGAAAATGTTTACCGCTAGCAAAATCAAAAAGGAGAAAAAAACTGGATGATTTGAACACTTGATTAGTGATCACATTAAATTTAAATTGTTATTTTTATACATTTGGTGGCATTTTTTACATTAATTTGGCTACATTTTTTATTTTTCAAGTAAACTTTAAAATTAAGTAAAATGGCTAAAAATAAATTAATTAATCTAGTGGAAGTCGAGGATTCGTATTTAATAGGTATTTATAAAAAATTATAAAGATGAATATAAAAAAACAAAACTTGACTCTTCTTTTTAAATTTAGAATCTGATCCGTTTGACTCAGACGACTCAGGACGAGATCCAGACTATAACCCTAAAAATGATATACTCTTCGTGCAAAATAATGGTATTTTGTGTTTAATTTAATTAAAAGTTCACGCTTAGAAATGTCTTCTATTTATGGAAAAACCCAAAACTTCCCGCAAAAGAAAAATTTGTGCCGACCAATGGAAACAAAATGAACGTAAAAAGAAAAGACAGCAGTATTAATATCCGTTTTGCAAACTTTTAATAATAAAAATTTTATCATTTTTATATTACCTGTTTTTTTTTTCTTCTGAAAAATTCTTAGAATATATTTTTTTTATACATATACCTCAAGATAACGCAACATTTTTATATTTCAAAAATTTCATACATTTCTTGACGTATATGCACAAAAGTGTCGCATACGTCCTTATAACATAATATTTTTTGGCAAACATGGATATACGGCAAAATAGCTTTTAAATATCATAGAAAATACAGAAGATAAAAACTTAGGTATTAAACACATCGATAGATCTAATAATTTTATGTTCAATAATAGTTGTAATCATTTTTTGTGATTTATTGATATACGCCAAGATAACTTCGGAACGACGGACATGTATAACAATAGGACTTGTTGCGTGCGGCCTACATCCTTTATAATAATAAAATTTTTATAGGTATTATTTTCTATTTTCTTAAGCTTTGGGTCCTTATATTTTTTAATAATATTTTATTTCAATATTTCGGTACTTTCTGCGTACCTTCTTCAGGAAACAAAATTAATATATAACCAAAATAACAAAATTAATTAACAATTGAAAAAATTTTTTGTCATAATCAATTGTTAATTAATTTTGTTATTTTGGTTATATATTAATTTTGTTTCCTGAAGAAGGTACGCAGAAAGTACCGAAATATTGAAATAAAATATTATTAAAAAATATAAGGACCCAAAGCTTAAGAAAATAGAAAATAATTTAATAAAAAAGGGTCAAATAATCATTATTAAACTAATTTTTATAGGTATTTTTTTTATTTAATTCCTCGTCCACAAATTTTAATGCCAAGTCAATGGCGAAAAAAATTTTTGCGTGGCGGATCCTAGGAGAAGCGTCGGGATGGGGCCAAATATGCCTATAACCACAAGTCCCTTATCCAATTAAAAGAGGGGGGGGGGGGGTCTTTTGTAATTTGGAGGAACCACATCCGACCCAAGCCCCGGTTTTAGTATTTTTTTTTGTGTCTTTTTTTTGTCCATAATTTTGTTCCATCTTTTCGTATCTGCGGATGGCCAACCGCGATGGAAATATTAGCCATTGAATGTCGCTGGCGGCTGAGCAAAACCGCCTATATTACAATGCTCAGTTGAAAGTAACCTGAACGAAAGGTAAAAAGTTTAAAGTTAAGGTTATTAACAGAGAGAAACGATACATCAGCTTCTACCTATACACCAGTTGTCCACAGATCAATGCTGAAAAGGAAAAAAAAAGGTTATCATTAGATAAATTTTAAATCAATTTAATTTAATTTTTCTGTTTTAATTTCCTCGTGTGTTAATTTTGTGATAGTAAAATCTCCTGTCATTGTTTGTTTACATTGTGAGTTTTGTAAAAGTATGAGTGTCAGATTTTTCAATGAAAATAGAGAGAAGCATTGTGCTGTAGAATACTGGGTAAGGCAGTATATGTTTCAATTTGATTTGGACACGTTGACATTTTCAATCATTAAAGCTCATAGTGTCAATGGTCGTCTATAAAACTCTACCCACCTGATGTAGTGTTAATGAACTTTAAAATAAAGCTCAAGGGTCCATTGTACAGAGAATATAATAGAACTTAGGAAAAAAGCTGGCAAAAGGAGATCGAACGATATTCTTAGAAATTTCTAGAATTGTGGAAAAGTAACGGGTTGTAACCAAAATTGAAAAGGGTATAAAAGCAAAAGATAAGGAGGAAAAAGGGCTTTTTTGTGGTGTTTAGTTTGAAAAGATTATTTGGTGTAACGAAAACTGTCTTAAGTGTTTAACACGTTAACTGCCGTGTCACCCGTATTTGGGTGACAGCAAAAGTTCTCATCAGGTCACGTCACCCGTATTCGGGTGACAGCAAGAGTTCTCATCAGGCCACGTCGGGTGACTCCTTCCAAAGGATTTCCGAACATATTTAGATAAATATATGACAGGAGATAATAATACTGTTGAAGTTTTTTAAAAATCGTTTATTAACAAAATTATTTACAGTGCAAAATATTGAAGCATTCACTGCAAAGTTGCGGTTGAGATATTAGTTGGGCAGAGATATTAGTTGTACTACTCAGTACACGGCAAAGATTACAACTGCTCGTGCAGAGTAATAACGTGATAAATGAGGATCGTAATAGATATCGGGGTGAGAGTACCGAAAGAAATGTAAACAGACATGCGGTAGCAGAGCACGCATCTTACAGTGGCACGGGTGGCCTGACGGGGATTTTGTTGTAAACACGCGTGGCAGTCAACATGTTAATGAAGTTTTTATTTATGTGGTGATTAGTAAAAGTAAAAAAGAAGAGCTTTTTTATTATTGTTTGTGGTGGACTTGGCCAAACGAAAATTAATAAAATTAATAAAAGCAAAGAAACTTAAAATTTTTGAACTTGAAAAAAAACTAATTATTTTGTTAAAAAACAAATTTGCATTTGAAGTGCCAAAAATTAAAACAAACGGATTCATAAAGTTTCAACCACATACCTACATGATATTGAACAGTTTAAGAAAGTGCACAATATTAGTGTTAAAATTTTTCTTTAAAAAACTAAAATGCATAGACTGTGCAAACTTATAGACAGTTAATAATATAATATACTTTGGCATATGAGATTAAAGCCGTATAAAAAGAAATAATCAAAACATAAAACACCAGAACCTTTTTTATTGGGAAAACAAAAATTCAACAAATACCAGAGATTTTTCCAAGCTTTGTGTGTGTGGTCATCAAATCATCAAGTTGCAGAACTGTCCGGAAGAGTATCTCGGGGAGAATCCGTCTTTAAACCCAGAGGAAGATGTATGGTGTCCAACGGAGCTTTTGAGGAGTTTGCTGAAAGAAAAGCTAAGTTATTATTATTAAAAACAGAATACTTGTGTTAATTATTAGTGTTGTTAGTATTCTTATTGTTAATTGTAATACATAATTATTTGGTGTAGCATTTACCGAGGTTTCTAAGAGACGGAGTTTTAGGGTTGTTTTTTTAAGGTGATGAATAGCGTCATATCGACCTTAGGGAGCTCATTCAGGCAGGAAAAGTAGTGCTGAAAGTTAAAGTATAATTGAAGTCTTACCCCTAAAATTTTGCGTCCCGACGAAATAAATAAATAACGTTTTTTTTTGTAAAATTTTTGGTATTCGGTTTGAAAGTGAGTGAATGCCGAGTTTGGCCCTTTCTTTTTGTATTTTGTTTTATCTGCTAAATTAAAGTTTTGTTAAATATTGTATAAAGAAAAGCAAAATTTGTAATGTTAATTTAAGTTTTAAATATTAATAAAAGGAAATGGTTGTAAATTTTAAAAGGAAAAGAAATATGGACCGTTAGAATTTATAATTTTGAGGGGGATGTGTTAAGACGGTAAGTGTGTGCATATTCGGTTTTATGAGGTCATTAAAATTTTTGCCGGAAATGGAGATGGCCATGGTTGGGATTTGGGCGGCTGGAAGAAAGACCTAACTTCTCTAGGTGTTCAGTTGTAGTAGTGTTAAGTTTTTTTATTTAGTATGGAATAATTGCTGCTTGTCCTAGGCCTGAACGAGGGTTGAGATCACACGTCCCGTAAATCTCCGAGTATATTCTGAGCTAACCGAAATAAATCGTTTAGGTGCGTTAGGACATGTAACAGACTTTGATGTCATATAAAGTTAGAAAATTTAATATTTTAAATTGTTAGAAAATAAATTTACATTAATTCCCATCATTGATGTGTAGTGCTATTTCTTATTGCATATGTCACATTTCTAATAAAAGCAAATAAATAAACCGCTAAACCGATTTTTATGACTATTTACAATTTATTACAGGTCTAGAAGGAAAGAATAGGTAGAAGATTTCCTACGCATTGTTATGCGTCTGAAGCGATTCTAACAAAATCACGGACAAATTAATTTTAATGGAATTCAAAGCATCTATGATCTCTAGTATGAGATAAACGGAGAAAAACAGAAATTTGCAGTACTTCCGAGAATTGGGTAGATTTTTCCATATTTACCTGAGAACATATCACATCCATGTTATTTCTCTGCGTGTAACGAAACTTCGTTACGGTTTCAGACCGGTGATTGAGATTTATGAAATTGAAAAAGATGCCACAATTATACGATGGAAAACGTTCGCATGCATTTGTAAATAATTTTTATTTCTAAAAATGTTTAGAAAAATAAGTGAAATAAGTGAATTTTCAATTATTTATAAGATCGATGGTTCAAATCCTGATTGGGAAAAAATTAAAAATTAATCTTTGATCTTGTAGATTTCAACACGCTTGAGTTTGTATTTAAAATTTGTTTCAGACCTGAGAAATTGAAAAATGGTATTATTAAGTTAATCGCACATTGTTATAATTGAAATTTCAAATTTTTTATTACAAGTGCAATTTTTTGGAAAAATCAAAATATTTTGTGAGATTTTTGTGATAATAAATATTTGGGTGAATTTTACATCGTTTAGTAAAATTCATATTTCTTTTGGCAAATCTAGAGTTATATTGCTGAAAGTTTGGTTTTTAATGAAATTTTCAATTTTTCATTCGAAAAACAATTTTTGTAGCAAGTTTAAGATTTTCGGTAAAATATTAGTAAAAATGTAACGTTTAATTAATTAAATGAAAAAACCCTTATCTAACAAAAAAAAAAAAAAAAAAAAGCTATGCATGCAAGGCAATCTTTAGAAAGCAAAGTTATTGTTGACCATAGCATAGAGGAGAAAATCTTTGTGTCCAGTCGAAGGCCGTCTACGCAGGAAATCTAGAAAGCGAAGCCGCGCATTATTACATGACATATGTTGCTTAAAATTATAATTTACACTCTCTAGGTAACTTTTTTTATAAAGTATTCCAATTAAACTTAATGATTTTGAGTAAAGTTATGTTTATATGAACAAAATTGTTTTTTGGACCTTACCAGATTTTTTAATTTTTTTAAATAACCTTTCCAATAATACCATATTGTCCCATTCTGCAATCAAATACTGGATATATGCCAAATTATATATAAAAAATTCGGTAATCCGTAACTCCGAAACTAGGGGTTGCCGTCAATTTTTTCATTTTAAAATTGTTGGGTAAAATTGCATTTCTCACCCCATAGGGAACTTTTTTATTTTGGAACGTTGCCCCTAAACTACGTTGTTCCACATCTGTGGTGAAGGGTATAATAAAACTTGTAAGCAGTTTTGTGTTATTCACACATTTTCCATTTATTACTCTAGACGTAATAATTTTGGCTGCCGGTTTTTTTTTTTAATATTTATTTACATAAACATTTCTAATTAACTTTTTATGGTTACATCGATTGCTAAAACAATAAAAAATCTTTATTTCGTTTTCTATAGAGGCATGTTGCTATATCCTGTTCCAAGCATCCAGCTTATGGTAATAAAACTAAGTTACTAACTGAAAGTGCTTTTAAAAAACTTTATACATGAAAGCATAAAAAATTTTTTATCTTAAGCTCTTTCACAGTTCGTTCACACGTGTCTTTGGTTCTGACTGTTTGATGAGATTTAACATGTTTGGCTATTTTCTTTTTGCGGCTGCATACGCTATTCATTTTATCTTTCGTCAGGCATTAATTAAAGATATAAATGTGTAATTAAAGGTTCTGTGTAATCTTTTGATCTTTTTTTATTTGCTGTTTATTATTTTTTAGGTAATAAAATTTATAGTTATGTTTAATTTGTATGTGCTGTAAAAGTTTCACATTTACACTGGGTGGTCACGTATGCTAAGTTAATACTGCTAAAATATAAAAAGAAGAGGTTTAAGTATGTGAATGTTTATTTTTTCCCCTTTAATGTCAGTTAGTTGGACATGGTTTTTAATTTTGTAATCGTCTTTTCAACTGCGGGTTTTTCAAAAGATCTAAGCGACATGAGAACATTGCCTTTTAATAACACTTAATATCTAAGGAAGTAATCAGAGACACAAATGTTACGATCATTGCAATAATTACTTACATATTAACCATTAAACACATTCGAGACAGCAGCTACCGACTGCTAAATATCAAAAATAGAATACATGTGTTTATATGAGAATCATTATTTTGACGACAGCAAGGCAACAAGGCGGCAGGTTGTTGTCTAGGCTGTAAAAAAAAATAAGTGCTTTTTTATTATAAATGAAGAAGCTAACAATAAAAATTTAAAATAAAAATGATTTATTTGAAGACTTAAGACTTACATGAAATATTTTGAGAAAATTTTGTTCTTGCTGAATATAGTAATAGATTTGCTATACAAAACTACTATTTTTGGAATTTTTGTCTGCCTGGTTTCGCACCACGTAAAAACTGCTGGATAGATTTGAATAAAATTTTGTAAGGAGATCCTTTAATATATTTTTTTTTCGTAGAAAAATAGAGAAACAAATGTAAAATCACTTAATTAAAATCATTGTACTTAGACAGTTGTCAGCAGGTTTTATTTTTAATTATAGAACAATTTTAACACTTTTTAGATAGTTTGCAATAAAGACTTAAAACACATTTTTTTATTCTTTTTTTTAATAAAAAAATTAGGAATGCCACACGAAAGAAGTAGTGGGCACTGCTGGTATTTTATAAAATATAAATATTGCAGTTTCGATTTGATTGATATAAACACCAAATAAAAAATTTTTTTTAACAATATAAATCTTATAAGCGACTTATAACCGACTATACGAAATGCCAACGCCTTTGGAACGGGTGTAAAATCTTTTAAGGTTTAAAATCTAATAAACTTTGTATTTTATCAACTTGGTTATAATGTTTTGAGCTGTTCCACAAATAATTGTATACGTCTCTAGCTAGCGTCTCCACAGCAGATAGAAGTTTAATTTGTGCATACGGCGAACATAATACCAGTGAGTGACATATGCATTTTATAATAAATAAATCTGATATTTTACTTTTTGAAATTTGGGCAACGGAATGTTTTTGCCTGTCATGACAGCAGGTTCATCTGCTTATACTCAACGTTTTTGTCAATAAAATATTTACTGCCGTACGAGGGCTGCTATATATATTTCTGGCCTGGCAACACTGAGTGCTGCCAAGAGCAATCTGACATTTCCATTGGAAAGTTTGTCATTTTTAAGCATAATCGTACTCAAAACGTTTTGACTTACGACCATTATTTGTGTTGTTTACAGTGACTTGAAAAAGTTGATATAGAAAAAAATGGAATTAACTCGTGAACATTTTCGTTCCATCATTTTTCACAAATTTCGACGTGGATTATCACGACAAGAGTGCATTGATGAACTTAAATCTTTGTATGGTGATGAAGCACCATCCTATAGCACTGTGAAAAATTGGTATAATGAATTTAATCGTGGCCGAAGCTCGCTCAAAAACGAATTCCGTAAAGGTCGTCCAAAAACGGCTGTTGTGCCAGAGAAAATTGATGCCGTGCGTGAACTCATAATGCAAGATCGACATGCGACATACCGAGAGATAGAGACAGCCTTGGACATTTCTTCCACCAGCATACATTCGATACTGCATGAACACCTGGCCGTAAAAAAGGTTTGTTCTCGTTGGATCCCGCACAATTTGAAAGTCGCTCAAAAAAAGGCTCGTGTCGATTGGTGCAAAGAAATGTTGCAAAAATACGATTGCGGTGCTTCAAAAGACGTTTATAAGATGAACTTAAATCTTTGTATGGTGATGAAGCACCATCCTATAGCACTGTGAAAAATTGGTATAATGAATTTAATCGTGGCCGAAGCTCGCTCAAAAACGAATTCCGTAAAGGTCGTCCAAAAACGGCTGTTGTGCCAGAGAAAATTGATGCCGTGCGTGAACTCATAATGCAAGATCGACATGCGACATACCGAGAGATAGAGACAGCCTTGGACATTTCTTCCACCAGCATACATTCGATACTGCATGAACACCTGGCCGTAAAAAAGGTTTGTTCTCGTTGGATCCCGCACAATTTGAAAGTCGCTCAAAAAAAGGCTCGTGTCGATTGGTGCAAAGAAATGTTGCAAAAATACGATTGCGGTGCTTCAAAAGACGTTTATAAGATGGATCTATGCGTATGAGCCCGATACGAAACAACGATCGACCGTGTGCGTCTTAAAAGACAAGCAAAATCCAACGAAAGTTGTTCGTAGAAGAAGCACTTCCAAGCAAATGGTCGCCTGTTTCTTCGGCAAAACTGGTCATGTGGCGACTGTTCCGCTCGAGCAACGTAGGACGGTCACTGCTGAGTGGTACACTAAAATTTGTTTGCCTGAAGTCATCGGAAAAATTCGAAAAACCAACAAGAGAAGACGAATCATTGTTCACCATGACAATGCGAACTCTCACACATCGGCTCAAACCAGAGCGTTTTTGACCGGCCAAAACGTTCAATTAATAGGTCATCCGCCGTACAGCCCTGACTTGGCACCTAATGACTTCTTCTTGTTTCCGCACATCAAGAAAAAAATGCGTGGTCAACGATTTTCGTCGCCAGAAGAAGCTGTTGAAGTGTTCAAAAACCATGTTTTAGAGGTGTCTTAATCGGAGTGGAAAAAGTGCTTCGACAACTGGTTTGAGCGCATGCAAAAGTGTATAAATCATGCTGGAGAATACCTTGAAAAACAATAAAACCATTTTTGATTATAAATATTCGCATTTTCACTATTAGGCCAGAAATATATAGAGCAGCCCTCGTATTCATAGAAAATCAAAACAGATTTGCAACATATTTTAGAAAAAATTTGTATGAAAAATTTGTCTTAAAACACATTTAAATGTTATTTAATGTTTAAGGCGTCGCATTGGAATACTTCTATAGATTTTAAAATCTATGCATGAGGATTTTTTATTTAAAAGGTTGTTTTTGATTTAGTGAACTGTGATTTACTATAATAAAATAAAATTGGTTTTAGTTTAAGTTAATTTTTTAATTTCTTAAATTTTTTTTTAGAAAGATTAATTATTTTACAACGGACGTTTTCCAAAGAAAACAATAAAAATAAGTCAACTTAATAGAAGTTGCCACACAAATCATAAAAAAATCTGCGATTTTAGGCCAAAAATCTTCAAATCTGATTTTGGCAATTTGAGAGGCCAAAATCTGCAAAATGCGTCTGGGGTTGTCTACGAGTTACTTGGTTCCATATGTTTCATTTGCAGCTGCAAAATGAATAAAGCGGAGCTAAGATATCCGTTGCACCATAGGAATAAACAAATTTTAAGGTTGATTGCGATTTTTTTTTAATTATTATTAGTTTTAAAAATGCTTATGCCTTAAGCTTTCTAATATTATACATAAACTTTAAATATTACAAAATATATACATTTTCATTTTTCATATTATTTGGTAGTGCATTTTAGTTAGTAGCCTTTATAAAATAGCAATCTCTTTATTTGTCTTGACATAAATCTGTTTGCAAGAAAATCGTTTACATTTCTTAGTCCGTACGGTTGGCTTTCTCCTAAATATCTTATTTGCTCACTAAGGTATCTCGATGCATCGCTTTGTTTCATCTTTATTATAAATCTGAGGGTGTTGAATTAAAATATTCGTTTCACGTTTAACCATTTCAGGCTATTCAGCTTTGTATCTATGTCAGCATATCTATCACATTTAAATATTATTCGCATTGCTTTATTTTGAAGTTTCTACATTCTTACTAAGTGGAATGTGTTGCTGTATCTAGTGCCACAGCGCGTCACAATAGGCAACCTCTAATTTAAAAAATGTTTCAGAGCTTATAACTTTATCCAAAGTGAACCGATTTCAAAATTTTTTATTATTATTATTATTATTATTATTATTATTATTATTATTTCTATTAATCTCCATAGACAGATAAAGGAAAAATTTGTTTGCGATTTGAGGTATCTTTAATGCTTTTAGAGAAAAAAATTTTAATTTAAAATAAGGTATTTTTCATAAATAACGACACATTTAGTTTATGACACAGTAGTGGGTATATTTTTACAGCAATAACGTCATAACTTAAATTTGCCCAAGGCATCCCCTTTAATATGTAATTGATAAAAGTTTTCTTAAATGGATTTTTTATTTATGAATCATTTTACTTATTGTACCCGGAACTTAAGCAGTCTAATATTTTTCTACACAAAAAAATTTACTGCGATTATCTCTAAAAATATGACGTGCTAGCTTTTAATAAATGAGCGATATGCGTTTAAATGTTTACGAGTATCATTAATATTACTTTTTGTTTTATCAATTATAAAGCCCAAATATCTTATATTCTATTATAAAGTTTTTGATTTTAAATTTTATGTTTGATTTGATGTTAGTTTCTTATATCTTTATTTTGTTTTCATTGAGTTTAAGTTCATTCGTTTTTAGCCAGTTATTTATTTTATCTATGTTATATCTCATAGTTTCTTGACATTCTTCTTCCTTGTTTGCAATGGTGTATATTAAGGTATCATCCGCGTTATGTTACATCTTTCTAACAGCAGTACACCTAATATCGAGCCACTTTACATAAATTCATAGTTGTTTAATATGTGCACGGAAAATCTAAAATGCATACGAAGGTATTTGTCTATGAAAGCCTTTCATTTTTATGCTGTTTCGTTTATATCATCTGCGACCAAATTTGGTATTTTGTAAGGAAATGTGATGTTGATATTGCCTTGAATTTCTTTAAATATTGTCATCTTTGATTTTGGTGTATAAAAATAGTAAAGATAAAATTGAAAATGGAGAAAATAAAGATTACCAACTCACCCCAACCAATTTGAAAAATTCGGAAAAAAAAATCCATCACTTTCCAGAATCACTTTTCGAAAATCCACTGTTACTTCTAATTTTAAGAAAAAGTGGAAAACTAATGTGACCGCTCAAAACCCCTTTGGTCCACCAAATAGAAGGTGTGATCGATCGCAAAAGGTATAGTTCATAGCTACAAACAAAATATAATATAAAGCTACTGCAGAGGGTATATATAACAGCGGGTAGTAAGCGCCTTTGCGGAAACCATGAAAAATCAGCTGCAGTTCCAGAAGCAAGTCAACCCAAGTCCCAAGTGAATGGGAACTTCTTGCAGTCATAAACAACGCTTATTTAGGGCCAGTTTCACAGTGTCGCAATCGTTTGTTCGTTCGCATAATTGTAGCACAAATTAAAGTTCAGCAAGAAAATGTTGTTTAACGCTTTTTATAGATTTTTCTTAAAAAAAACTTTTAAAATCAATTAGATGGTAATACTGTATATCGCTGTTTATAATAGTGTATATATATCGTGTAGAAAGGCCCTAACACGAATTTTTAAGAAATTGAGGTTTTTCGTTATTCCAATACATTTCACACAGATACTTCTCGTCACAAAGGAATGCAGTTGTATCAAAAATAACGGTTTTATTAGCATTTGCATTTTCTCTTTTTCTCCTGTAAAGTTTTAAATATACGAATTAGCGGCTCCACACGCGATATGCAAGTCGGTGCCTTATTGACTTAATGTGTTTCCTTTTAGCTGGACTGTCCAACAGCTATTTGAACTCCCAGAGTTACTACCCATGAACTTTTTTACTTTCTTTCAAGTATTCTCATCTAATCTATTTCTTCGATAAGGAATCTTTTGGATAAATATCTATTCTCTATGAAGTTTTCTATGTGGCCATGGGAAACAGGTACAGCAGGCTATTTAATACATAATTAAACAGGTTTGATCATTATTCCTCTTGTGAAGTTTCCTTATATCTCTCCTTTGCCCGACCATGCAAAATTTTGTTAAAATCTTGGTGGCTGACTTAATGGGATAGCAATACTGGTGGATTCTTAAAAAGGTGAGTGTCGAACTTCAAGCAAATATTTTACATTATCCCGATTAATAATTTAAATCACCGATATTGATTATTGAGGCTCAAGGCACGTTTCGATGGCCAATTCGCTACCGCTTACTTAACTCTTCAGGAAACTACTGACAAAACTTTTAAATAAACTAAAAATTTTGGTCCAAACAATAAAGCAAAGACAAAAATCATAGTTTAAGCAAAAACAACGGTAACCAACAGTAATTTTATTTTTCTTTCTCCACTGTATACGGCTGACTTTTTTCGGCTCTTTTATACAGTTGAGAGAGGATAAAAAATAAAATATCATAAAACACTACGATAATTTATTTATATGCACTGACACTTTGCAAATATTAAATTAAAGTAAACAACGGGAATTTTTTTATTATATTAATTAATTTTAAAAATAAAATCTTTTTTTTTTTTGATGATTAAAAAACAAAAAGATTATTCATCTCGTTTTTTTTACACTGTTAATCCTCGTGTGTTCAACTAGCTATAATTTAACGGTAATTAATAGTTATCTAAGTAGTAAGCATTTCTCTAAAACATTTACCGTTTTTAATCATTTACTTGTATGTGAAACATTCCTAAATCATTTTTTTAATTATCTTCAGCATTATTTAGAAAAAAATTGTATATTTTTATTAATCTCTTCCTGCATTTGCTGTATTATACATTTTGAATCAATGTAAGGAAACTTTGCAAACAAGCAAGTCTATACAAACAGGTAACTTCTTCTTTTTCCTAAATAAATATGGATGTATAATAAAACAACACCATAAACTTAAACAAAAACAACAAAATAATGTAAGTTTTTAAAAATCTTTTTTTACCCAGACGACTAATGTTTTATCTTCTTTCAATTGGTAAGAAATTTTGTGTTTTTTTCATTTGGTGGCTGCCGAAATAAATGAGGAAAAAAGGTTATTTGCAGGTTTTAAAAGCTTTTGTCGGCATATATTTGCCGTATTCACAAGTTCTGCTAAGGTGTAGGTAGTATTGCATACTACCTTTTGTTTACTTCTTTGTGAACAACCATTGTATCAGTGTGCCATTGTACATTGTACTTCATACATCAAAAAGTAAATAAGAAGAAGAACAGTGCTATTCATCATTTGTTATTTATAAGCCAAATGGGGGAGAAAACAGAAAAAAGTAAATTAATAAATTTTTTGTGTGAGGATGAAATTCAAGACATTTTTAGGATGAACCTAATCTACTTGCTCTCCAGTCGCAGAATTATACATTTAGGGCTACCAAACTCATCATTATGGCGTAATCGGGTTTTAAGATATTTTGATGAAAACAGATTTCTTCATATGATACGACTACGGCCAGAGGAATTTGCCTATATATTCAACCTTATAAAAAATGACGATGTTTTTACACAGTTGGCGAAAGGCTCCAACTACGCATTGACTTGCAGCTTAAAATTGTACTTTACTGCTTGAGATCTTCAGGAAATGGTGCTTGTGTTCGTAAGGTAGCATCTCTTTTTGGTATAGGTGATGGCGGTACCATACAAAATATTAGAAATAGAGTCATTAAAGCAATATTAAATCTTAAAGAACAGTTTTTATATTAGCAACTTTCAACTTTCAACTTCAACTTTCTAATAAATCGGTCAAATCAATAAATTAAATAAATAAAACTAATAAAAATATCTTTTAATTCAATTTAATTTAATATAATTCACACATGAACACAAAATAAATAAATAAATAAAAATAATAATTCATTTAAACAAATACAACGTTTGAAAAACATATGAAAAAAGTACTAAGTGTTGTATCGCATGTTTGCATGAAAATTACCAACAACACAGCTAGCACCGTTGTATTTTGTTAGCACTTAGCACGTACTAGGGGGCTTGTGAATAGGGCAATTGTATTTTTAATCTTGTGTTAAATTGGTTGTACATACAGTGTTACCAAGTGTGTAAATACATGTTGAAAAGTAACATTGTTGTAAAATGAATAATAACTTTTTGTAATTGCTGTAGTGGCTGTTGCAAGTACATCCGTATTTTATACAGCACACATGTATGATTATACCTGAAGACATTAATAACAATATACGAGTTTTAATAAAACATGTCGTAACAATAAAAATATTTCCTTGTAATATTTTGTTGGTAGACTTCATCCTTGCTGTTTGTAGCTGTTTATAAGAATGCACATTGTATGGACAAGAGGTGTTTTTTAAGCCCGATAGAACTTTAAATTGTAAAGCAATAATAAAAAAAAATAATAAAAATTTGTGTATTCTGTAGAACAATAAATTTTACAATGAATTCGGACTTATAGGTTACAGGGAACATAAACAATTTTGGAACTCAAAGCGTAAATTGTTGCTAGTTCATCACTTGGTCGCACAAGAAATAACTGAGATGCGTCAAATAGCAGAAGCATGGAGGTCAATTGATAGGGTTATTTACCGAAATTGAATTATCAGTAATTTTAGATTTTAAAAATTCGAGGGTTATGGTCACGTCGTTAGAGACAAAACACATAATTGATCAGAGTGCAACTACGATCTCCATCAACTGTACCCGTAGCTTAATTTTTGACGAAATAAATTCCAGTGATACCACCAGCGCTTAACATGGTATCTATTAGTCGGCTCTGTTCTGTAAAACGAAGCTTTTTAAGAAACGAGCGATCTTTAAAACCGAAGAAATTACTATTTGGTGTTCTGCAAATCACTATTTTTGGCATTATTCGAAATTAAGTTTGAACTTTTACTTAAACGCCAAAGTCACCTATTGATTGAAAAAGTAAACAAATTTATTATTTTAAGGCAAGAATTGAAAAATGCCCGAGGCATTTGTATTAAGTTACAATTATAAATAATATAAATAAACTGTGATCGCCATATTAAAAATATTCCGAAATTTTGTGATTTGGTTAAAATTTTGTTTTTAAATTAGATTTGTTAAAATTAAACATTTATTGTTAATTTGCGTATGTGTGTTTAAAACTTTTACCAAAAAAAGTGTTTTTATTGATGCACCTAATTTTCATCAAGCTTGAGGCAAGAATACGAAACGATTTAAGAGTGTTTTTAAACTAACTGTTTTATAATATATTACGGTTGTCGTTCTCGTGTCGAAAATCCTACGTTTTTTTTTAAATGGTACTACGCACGTTGAAATTTATGTACACGACAAACAATTTTTTTTCGTAAATTTTTAAAACGAACGCTAACAAAAGATAAGATTACTTTTTAATTTTTACATTATGCTTATTTTAATTTATTTTTTGCATGCTGTTTTTATACCACCACAAAAAGTGGAAAAAGGGTAAGTTTGTCATTCTGGGTGTAATTTGTACAATATCCATTTCTGACCCCATAAAGTATATATGTATATTCTGACTTCTTATGCATAGCGAAGTCAATTGAGCGATGTCCGCCTGTCCGTCCGTGTTGGTGTTGAAATCAACTTTGCAAAAAAAAATATGTCAATCGATCAGATATAGAGTCGAAAGAGCTACTATGATGATGAGCATGATGTATCCATGTCCTTCGAGACAGCAGGCAGAACACCACGCCTACATCTAATTTTTTCATGTCATTTCGAAAAATAAAGTAACTCCAATCAAAAAATAAATATATAAGGAGATAGCGAATTAAAAATATAAGAAAAAAAACATCAATTAAAAAATTGGAGCTCGGACATATTTTCTGAGTTACGGAACTCTGAAATTCTAAAATTTTTTAAAATATCAATATAGGTATCATTTAAAAGCTTTTGAAGAGGTCTTTAAGGAAATACAAAAATTTTTTAAAAACGCTTAACCCAATAAGAGCTGATGGTCACCCCAATATTTGCTTTTTTGATTGGAGGAACATCAGACTTAACTAGAGGCCTAAGTTCCAATGTCAATAAAATTGAAGCTAAAGAAGAGTGAAAAAATTAGGAACAAAATTAAGCATTCAAACAGAACTGTATACTAAAGTTATGAAGACGTTAAAAGAAATTGAAAGATTTAATAGAAAAAGATACATATCAAAGGAAGAAACTTAAAAAAAGAAGAGCATAAAAAACATCATCTAAAACTTACGTCCTATGAAATCGAATTAAAAAACGTAAAATTAAATTAGAAGAACTGAAAGGCAGAGTACATTTTATTCTACACTAACTTCGAGTTTTTTCTTAATTTTACAAATTTCAAATTTTTTCTTAACCTATACATATAATAAAACTGTAACGGATCCATTTCTGTACATGAAATATTTTTTAAAACATTTTGATATTGGTGTATCAATTACAAAACACCTATTTTTGGAATTTTTTGTGTCTGTGTTCACATCATGTAAAAACTGCTGTATGGATTTGCACAAAATTTTGTAAAAAGGTCCTTTAGAACCTTGATTCCCATATAGAATACATTTTTTTCATAAAAAAAATATTTTGTATAGAAAAAAGAGATACAAGTACAATAGCACCAAATTTTGCCGGTATAATCGCACTAAAACTGTTGTCTGCACATTTTATTTTTGTAAATGGTAAATTTTTTTTAATTAAAAACACATCTTTCTAAATTTGAATTTTAAGAAAATTGCAAATGAAATACAAAAGTTTTCAAATTGAATTATAAGCTAGTCGTTTTGTTTTTTATTGTTATTTTTAAGTGTTAATTTATCGCCTAAAATGGTACTGCAAAAAATTTTTATTAAAATTTTATGTTTTGATCTATTACAAAATATTTTATTGTCGAAAATTTTACATAGTACCAAAAAAACTAACTATCGACAGCGACTACGACTATTCTCGAATGTCGTTTTCGACAACCGTAATAAGGCCGAATATAATTTATAATATAAAATATTAAAATATATTTAACTATGATTAATAATAAAAACTTAAAATTTTTTATTCCAATGATTTTTTACTTGTGTTTTCAGTCATTTTTAACCGACTTCAAAAAAAGAAGGAGGTTAAACGAGTACAATTCGGCTGAATGTTGCATTTTTTATATTTGTGCCTCCAGAACTCAGTCATTTCTGATCCGAATTTCAAAAGTTTTTGACGCAATATCGATTGCTATGGCCGTTATAGTAACAACTGATAATATTTAAAATTATAAATTAAAGGGTGCACCAATATTTCATTTAATTTGGTATATGGCCATACTTTTAAACAGTTGTAGACTGACGATTGAAATTTACAAAGAACCTGTATTACTAACTCTCTATAACAACAAGAATAAAATTTGGATTTGGAAATAAACCGGTGTCCCAATAGTTGATATAATATGGTGTATGTAGCCGGAATTTTGAACTGTTATAGACAGACAGCTGAAATTTTAAAAGGACATGTTTTGCTTAGTCCGCAATAACAAGAAGCTTATAATTTCAATTAAAAATAAAAAATAAATGTAATTTGTTCTATATGGCCGTATTTTTTGAACCGTTGTACACAAACAACTTAATTTTAGACAGAATAGAATGTGCAGTACTTTATTTTGTATAATAAGAAATATAATAATGTTATATTTCGAGTATAAATTAAATAGTTGATACGAGGGCTGCTCTATATATTTCTGGCCTAATAGTGAAAATGCGAATATTTATAATCAAAAATGGTTTTATTGTTTTTCAAAGTATTCTCCAGCATGATTTATACACTTTTGCATGCGCTCAAACCAGTTGTCGAAGCACTTTTGCCACTTCGATTGAGACACCTCTTGGTTTTGGTTTTTGAACACTTCAACAGCTTCTTCTGGCGACGAAAATCGTTGACCACGCATTTTTTTCTTGATGTGCAGAAACAAGAAGAAGTCATTAGGCTTCAAGTCAGGGCTGTACGGCGGATGACCCATTAATTCGACGTTTTGGCCGGTCAAAAACGCTCTGGTTTGAGCCAATGAGTGAGAGCTCGCATTGTCATGGTAAACAATGATTCGTCTTCTCTTGTTGGTTTTTCGAATTACTCCGGTGACTTTAGGCAAACAAATTGTAGTGTACCACTCAGAAGTGACCGTCCTACGTTTCTCAAGCGGAACAGTCGCCACATGACCAGTTTTGCCGAAGAAACAAGCGACCATTTGCTTCGTAGTGCTTCTTCCACGAACAACTTTCGTTGGATTTTGCTCGTCTTTGAAGACCCACACGGTCGATTGTTGTTTCGTTTCGGGCTTATACGAATAGATCCATGATTCGTCACCTGTGACGATCTTATAAACGTCTTTTGAAGCACCGCAATCGTATTTTTGCAACATTTCTTTGCACCAATCGACACGAACCTTTTTTTGAGCGACTTTAAAATTGTGCGGGATCCAACGAGAACAAACCTTTTTTACGGCCAGGTGTTCATGCAGTATCGAATGTATGCTAGTGGAAGAAATGTCCGAGGATGTCTCTATCTCTCGGTATGTCGCATGTCGATCTTGGATTATGAGTTCACGCACGGCATCAATGTTCTCTGGCACAACAGCCGTTTTTGGACGACCTTCACGGAATTCGTCTTTGAGCGAGCTTCGGCCCCGATTAAATTCATTATACCAATTTTTCACAGTGCTATAGGAGGGTGCTTCATCGCCATTACAAAGATTTAAGTTTATCAATGCACTCTTGTCGTGATAATCCACGTCGAAAGTTGGGAAAAATGATGGCACGAAAATGTTCACGAGTTAATTCCATTTTTTTCTATATTAATTTTTTCAAGTCACTGTAAACAACACAAATAATGGTCGTACGTCAAAACGTTTTGAGTACGATTATGCTTAAAAATGACAAACTTTCCAATGGAAATGTCAGATTGCACTTGGCAGCACTCAGTGTTACCAGGCCAGAAATATAAATAGCAGCCCTCGTATAATCTGATGTATTTGGACAAACTGTTGAACCGTTATATACAGACGGTTGAAATTTACACAGAACCTGATTGCTAAATCTACTACAACAGCATGTATATCATTTGAATTTGGAAATTAAAGAGTGACCCTATAGTTGCTGTAATTTAATGTATATTGCCAAACTATTAACCTGTTGAAATAGTATAAAATTTGGAGATATAAGGTGTTCCAATTGTTAACGTAATATAATTTATGTGGCCATACTCTTGAACTGTTAGAGGCAGACAGATGAAATCTGTTTTGAAGTCGGTTTTTTTTCGCAAGAATTATTAAAAATAAAATTGCATCTACTTTCGACGAGTAAAATTGTGCGAATTCAGTTTAGAGAACTGCAGGAAAATGTGTATTCGTTTTAAATTGAAAAATTTACTCGGATTCCTTTTACAGAACAGGGCCGAGTATTAATCGCTGAACACAGACTATAACCCTCTATCACATATATAACTTCTGTACAATCCGGATTTTATATGGGTGTAGAGCAAGATCTTTGCGCAAAAATTTTCTCGTAGTGTACATTCAGAGCGCAATTCCTGCAACCGATAATAAATCTATAAATTTTGATCTCTTTTCATATTTAATTAAACAACGCCGGTATTCTCTTCAGTATACACATTTCTTCATTTAGGAGCACGTGGTACGAATGATTATGTGCAGGTAAGCGTTATCATAATACATATCAAGAAGTTAGAACAGTCTGACAATTCATTTATCAGTTAACCTTTTCGTAAGTTCTGTCGGGCTTAAAAACACCTGATATACTGATGTCTACCAAACATTTCAAATAAAATATAATTTGATTAGAACAAATTTTGTAAACATTCTTCACATTAACATTAAATGTCGCTTTTATATGTTTTTTCCGGCAATAACACAACGGTTTGCATAATCTTCTTCATAGTCCTTAGCATCTGCACAATTTAAGTTATATGTATGACTTTCAGTCCATGCAAGACATGACAGAAGGCAAATGATTACAAAGAGTAATAAAAATTTGTTAAGGTACATGTAAAGGTTATTTATAGAATAAAATAGTAAATCGTATAATAAACGAACGAAAAGAATAAAAGAAAGAGATAGCAGATATTAAATTAGAGCTTAAAAAAGGTTCTGCTTTTAATATGAAATTTTGATTTTCATTTTACTTAGTAACTTTTTTATTATTGTGATTAAAACTATCATTAAAAAATAGTTTAAGAAGAAGAAGAACATTTTTCCTCGTCCCTTAGGAACTGTTTGATAATTTCTCCAAAAAATATTTTGTATTAGGCAATATTCCAGTATTAGAGAATATTAGAACAAATAACCCTTTAACGAAATCAATTTATCTTTTAGAAATCTAATTAATCGTTATACACAAAAAAAAACTCTTTTTTACTCTAATAAAAAAAAATACCTAACGATCTCAAAGACATTACTTGTCAAAGACAAAATGTGCGTAAAATATGGCAACACCATATAAATATAAGTGATATCTACCAAATTAAGTTACTTAACCATAAAATTGCTGTTGAGTTAAATACTGTACGTAACAGTGATTGCGAAAAACTGCTTTATTCATTAGATAAATCTCTACATTTTGGAAGCTAACAAAAATTTTAAGAAATTTTAAGGAACCAATATTACAATCCTTAAACAAAATTATTCACGCTTTACAACTAATTCAGAGAAATACGAAGTATTAAATAATAATTTCTTCTCCAACCATCAAAGACTTTTTTGCGTCGTAGACATCTTTCATTATTAAAAATTTGATAATGAAGAAAGCTCCAGGAATTTTTTTTTTTAAGTAAGAGAAGTAGCACTTCAGGCAATAATACCTACTTAAGGCCCAACAATAATGTGCATAAAACAACTTAAGCAAGCTTATACAACTGTGCAAATATATTAAATTATATGTGGTAAACTATAATGTACATAAGATAACTTTTCCTCAAGTTTCGTTAAATTTCATTTCTTTATGCAAGGTACGAAACTGATCGCACTTTTCGTACGGAAACAGCGGATTGTGCTTTGTGTAATACATTGATAAAGAAAAATTTAAATTCAGACCTAAGTTGTTAAATTTTTAGTTTTTAATTCAACAGAAAATGTAGAAAAAACAACATTTTTTACAAATATAATCTATTTAAATTAAATTTGTATTTATACACACATATGTATATTTACGATATAAGCGATGAACATCGTTGCATTTTTTAGAACGGTTAGCCACAAACACAAAACAGAAAATGACTTGTAATAATTTTTTTTTTATATTTTCTTAGAAAATAAACCAAAATATGTAAATATGTGTGTGAATGTTTTTAAATATATAAAATATCTTCTTTAAAGCCTTTTTCATTTTAAAATTTTGTTGATTTATATAGAAATTATTTTTGGCAAAAGCACGAATTAAACATAAATGTGCAACTGTGGCAAATATGTTACTAAATTTATGTGAGTACATTGTAGCCACTTAAATTTCTTTGATAAGTTACCTAAGCATTTGACAGGCTTTTCGTTGTATTTTTGACATAAGGTAAAGCTAGCTTATGCACATTATAGTTGGGCCTTTAGTTTGTAACCGTGCTACATTCTTTAGGAAAGGGATAGATGAGAGAGAAGACAGGTGGTGAAAGGAAATAGATATATCAATTTTATTAATTATTTTACTTCGCCGGCGAATATGTTATGAAGAAATACCGAAGAAGGAGGCTGCATGTTTTAATGTTAGATCTGAACCATTAAACAGAAAAAAACATTTTTTTTATTTTATGACTGCAGCAAGGGTTGAACACAGGTGTTAAAAGCACTGCCCAGAGAAGGAATAAAATTTCTAATAATTTAAATTATTGCATGTTCAAAACTTTGCCGATAGTCCCAGATCGTACCGATCTATAAGTCTATTGAGTTCTATTAGCAAAATTACTGAAAAAAATTGTTAAAGTTAAACTGACGGTGTTTATCGAAACAAATGATGTTATTCCGCTGCACAAGTTCGGTTTTAGAAAAAAGCATAATACAGTTCATCCTTTAGTAAGAATACTTACCTTTTTGTTTAAAAAATAATACAGTCATTTTAAATAAATCGTACACATTGTTCAATAATGGTCACATTCTTCTACAAATTTTGAAATATAAGCAGGTTGCCCACAAGGCTCAATTTTATATAATATATACATTGTGGATTTTCCTATTATAGATTACTATACCATGTCCATTTTCGTTGATGACACTGCAATTATATTCTCTGGTAATCTTGCTAATGACGTTATAATTAAACTGCAAATTACTTCAGATGAAGTAACACGCTAATCTCAATAAACTGTACCAAATCTCAGTTATTATTCTTTTTTTACAGGAAGCGTAAAGAATGATATGTCCCTCAACTTAGTATGAACATACAACAAACGACAGTCCAGTGGGAGAATAACTTTAAGTACCTTGATGAAGTTCTAGACACCAGGTTGAAATTAAAAGATTATATAACTTACATCATACATATAATAAATCTACTGACACGTATCTTATACCCACTCATAAATAGAAATTCTAAACTTAATATTGCCCAATAAACCCTCGAACTTATCATATATGTATGTATGTATATAAAATTGTAAGCTAAAATGTAAATATTATTGTTGTTAATAAATTGAATAATTTAAGGGGAAATATTGAATATTTTGTGTTGCAAAATTTCCCGGTCTTGATTTTTTTACTACAAAACTTTTTCCTCTGTAGTTTTGCGGTCAAATAATTTCTTTGTTGGAAATAATTCAAGTTGTTTCTGTATAAAATATTTTTCTCTATAAAAGTTTCTTAGCGAAAAATATCTCTAGAAAAAGGGTTCAAAGCGCATTATTTTTAGGTTATTGTCTTGTTAAAAAAATTTTTGTGAAAAATTATTTAAACATATGCTTTAAGAAACTTTACTTTTTTATTACAGTGGACTCGGGAAAACGTCAACACTAGTTTACGCCAACATCCAAAAACGTCAAACGTCAACCCATAATTTTTTACATTGTCTACTCTAAAACGTCAATCAAACCACAAAGTTCAAAAACGTCAACTTTAAATAAACCAATATTTTGAATTTAAAATACATAGTTTTTATCACAAACACATTTACTTTGTGAAATTAGTTCAGAAATTTGGGTATTCCCCTTACAAGTATGTAGAATAGAAAAGAAATAGCATTTCTATGTGTTGTCTTTTTATACCCTTCACCCAAAAAGTGGAAAGAGGGTATAACTAATTTTGTCATTCCGTATGTAATTTCTACAATATCCATTTCCGAACTCATAAAGTATATATTCCGACTCCTAATGCATAGCGAAGTAGATTGAGCAGTGTCCGTCTGTGTTAAAAAAAATAAATATGTATGTCAATCGATCAGATATAGTGTCGAAAGAGGTGCTATTGAAAATCAGCATAATCGGTCCATATTCTTCGAGGCAGCAAGCGAAACATCACGGCTACCTCTAATTTTTTCATATCATTTGGAAGAATAAAGTAACTCCAATCAAAAAATAAATATATGGGGCGATAAAAAATGAAAAAAAAGAAGAAAAAAACATGAAGTGAAGATATTAGCGCTCGCCCATATTTTCCAAGTTACGGGGCTCTGAAATTTCTAAATTTTTTAAAATATCAATATGAATATCATTTTGAAGCTTCTACAGAGATCTTTAAGGAAAAACTAAAATTTGCTTAACCCATTAATAGCCGGTGTTACTTTTATGCAAAATTATATATATGCAGTGCCGATTTTTTTTATTTTTTAATTCTCTGTCACCCCAATATTTGCTTTTTTCAATGGAGTTACTTCACTAAACTAGATTTACATAGTTTTAGGTAGGCTGAAATCGTTTTTTGTTCCTTTTTTGTATGTTATGTTTCGTTTTATGTTTCGTTATGTTATGTTTTAGTTTATAGTTAATAAAAACTTTTTAAGGGACACTATTTATATGTTATTTATTAAAAGTTTCTACATTCTTAAACGTCACCAATTTGTTAGAGGTCAACACCCGCGGATTTAATTAGTAGACGTTTTCCCGAGCGCACTGTATCATTATTTTTGTTAATTTTATAGAAAATTTTATTTTGGAAGTTATATTATTTTTTTACGAAATAACAGGCTTTTAAAGCATTTTTTTCTTTAAAAATTTTTTCTATAAAAGATACGTCTAATTTTCCACAAAGAAAATTTAATAAACGTAAAATATTCTTAGGATTGTTTTTTATAGAAAATTTTACAGAAATTACGTGTAGGCATTTTTTGTGGAATAATAAATTTTGTTTCAAATTTTATACCATAAAAATTGCTTTACTGTCTTTTTAAAAAGGTTTGTTTTTAAAGAAATTGCGGATTTAGAATTTATCTATTTATTTAACCACTTAACTTTAACCATTATAACAAAACTTAAGTTTTTTAAAAAGTAGAAGCACAAATTTTGTCATTTAGTTAACATCTTTGAAGACAATAATTATAAATTTTAATAACATGAATAATAAATGAACTATAACAATTAAACATGAAATGGAAATAAAAATTTCTTTGTCACAGTTAAAGTACTAAAAATTTTCATTTCTACAAACTTTCTCTATAGTTATGTATCTCGGTAGCTTAAGTACGATTAAAGGTGCTATGGGCCAAAGCTTACCACTACCGGTAAACAAAATTGCTGAGGGTTTAAACTTTCCCAAAATAATAAGTTTCTTTGAGTTTTTCTAGAAATATAATAAAATAAAGTCTGCTGTAGCCGTAACTCTTACACTTTTAAGGAAATTATATTTAAAGTTAAGTTTAAGTTTTTAACTCATCATTCAATTTTGAACTTAATTCTTGTTCTAAGTAAAAAAAAGTAAAAAATCCAAACTGACTTGAAGAACACGGTTTTTTGAAAAAAAAATAATAAAATAATGTATTTATTACATACAAAGACATTTCATTGGCTGATGCCAATTATTTCGTATTTCGTACAATCGTACATAGGGTACAACGTTCAGCTCGACCACTGCTGTATGTATTCTAAAAAATTTTAAGGTTTTTGAGAAAATAAAGATTTTTTTTTATAACCTGTTGTTGTTGTTGTAATAGCTCTACTGCTTTTCCCTGAAAGATATAAAAAAATATATAAGTGTCACCAGATGGTATTTGGAGCTAGAAAAATTGCGCAACTTCAAACGGTCGTACCCATAGGTCTATAGGACGTAAGTTCGTAGACTTATTAGGACAGTTAGATAAATGCACTGTGTCGCGAGAGCTTTGAAAGCAGGCTGGGGAACTGTTTAAAGTGCCAAGAATGGTTCGTTTACAGTATTTGTACACGACGACAATTCGATGAAATATCAACGTCGTAATTACTTACAAAATACCAAATTTAAAATCGATAAATGGCAATATGGACAACGAGAACACCGATCGGCGTCACCTTGTATTGCCGACACTATACAGAATGAGGGTGATTAAAAAGTTATTTGTATTAAAAAAATAAACCATTTGAAGGAATCGAGTACGATTAACAATTATATTGTAAATAGTTCCAAATTAAAATTCCTAATTATTTATTATTTTTGTGTTTGTAGCTTGATAGGCCACTATGAACGAAAAAAATTATTTGTCTTGTTTATAACATTTTATTTAAAATTTCAACATTTCATTAAATTTGTGGGCAAAGATATTTTAAACTCGATTAATAAATTGTTATATTCTTAGGAGACCGTCTAACTAAAATATTCTTTTTTTTTCAAATAAAACAAACACACTGATCAACCTTTAAAACAACCTTTATTTAATGAATAATGAAAAAATTTAACTTAAATAACTCTTTTAGTTATTTGATAATAATTCCTTTTAAATTAATATGCCAGATTTGGGAATTAGATTTGTTCTCTTCTGGCAGTTTTGGCATCGGCATCGTAGTCAAAAGATAAAAAATTTACGGTTTTTTTGTATGCTGCGTATAAAATTTTAAGCCGGCTTAATTTACTTTTTAGGCGCCAATATTGATGATGGCGATTTGATAAAGAAACTTTTATAGCAATGGAAGGAGGAAAAAGCAATATCGACAGTTAGACAAACAGATAGACAACTACAGAGATATTTGCATTAATACGCAATTGTTGCATCTAACATTTGTTTAAACTCGCAAATAGATTGCCAGTATAGCTACAACGCAAGCAAAAGAATAAAAAAAAAGAAAAACAAATAAAAATAAATTTATAAAGATAACAAGTTGACGCAGTTATTTTCGCTGGTATTCACTACCTTTGATTAATAAATAATTATTAAATTTAACCGATAGTTTGGCTTAATTGTATTACACAAAATTAATTTAACTTTTGAAATAAAAGTGAGTATTAAATTTAACCGAACAAAATTTGGCGGAAATGAAATGTCATATAGGGTTGTTTTGGAGTCTTGAGTCGCTTTGCAACACTGTCCTTAGGGATGAGAATTTCACTTGACGGAATGATGGCAGTAATAAAGTAGTGTATAGAACTTGTGCAGACAACTTAAAAATGAACATGATTTTGATGACTCGAGTATGCGAAGCAATCTTATCAAAAACTTTTCCTCTTTGAATGTTACGTTTAAAGACCTACAAAACTTGATTTAATACGCAATAATTATTTTTTACAATGAGTTTTTACCTTTGTCACTTACCTTAAGATACATCATTCTGGAAACGTACTGATACATAAACATGTTATAAATGTACATACATACATATATTTACATAAGTATTTATCTTTATATTTTTTTCTAATTTCAAGAAGCCGCCAAAGGTTTATAAAACGAAAACGGACAATCCTTGTTAAATAGTACCCATAAACCAAACCAGCAATTAACGAACATTTTATCTAAGATCGTGAAAACGGTCGTTACACACTGAGCACAAGATTAAAAAAGAAGTAAAAAAGAATACAAATCATGCAAATAAAAAAAGAAGAAAGAGTGCTATATTAGGTTATGCCGAATTTTATATGCCCTTCACCATTTATGTAAATCTAGTTTATTGAAGTAACTCCAATCAAAAAAGCTTATACCCAGCAAAAAATTATACATTACCTTAAAAAGTACTTGCCATATAATGATTTACTTTTGTGATTGCCATATTTTGTTACTCGCTTACAAAACACATTACATTAGTTTCCAAAAAAGGAAGTAGTAATGGAACTAGTTCGTTATGTTAAAGGAGACTACCGTACTAATAGAACTCATTATTGCCTAAAATAATTAATGTAATCGATTCTCAGTAATTGATTATAAAAGTCTCATGCCTTGTTAAAATCATTAAGTTGGCAATCTAGTTGGGAAGTACTTCTGCCAAAAATGCTTAATTTCACACTCGATTACTTTTCCAAAAAATTTTTGCAGGGTATTGGGGAGGCAGAGAATTAAAACTTAAAAAAATTTGGTACTGCAGATATAAAAATTTACATAAAAAGTACATCGGTTTCTTAAAAATCTCTTAGAAAGCTTTAAAATAATACCCGTATTGATATTTTAAAAAACTTGAAAATTTCAGAGCCTCGTAACTTGGAAAATATGTGCGAGCGCCAATTTTTTTCACTTGTTATTTTTTTCTTAGTTTTTAATTCTCTATCGCTCCGTATATTTATTTTTTTGATTGGAGTTACGTTATTGTGTCAAATGACAAAAAAATCAGAGGTAAGCATGGTGTTTTACCTGCTGCCTCTAAGGTAATGGACCGATCATACTGATTTCCAATAGCACCTCTTTCGACTCTATATCTGAATGATTAACATTTTTTTTTTGTGAAATCGAGTTTGCCTCGTTAAACGGACGGAAAGACGGACATCGCTCAATCGACTTCGCTATGCATAAGAAGTCAAAATATATTTACTTTATGGTGTCAGAAATGGATATTGAAGAAATTACACACGGAATGACAAACTTAGATATAGCCTTTATATATATATAAAATAATACAAATCATGCCAATAAAAAATAAAGAAAAAACAAAAATTCAATCGAAAATTTGTTTACGTACTAAAATTAAAATTTTGCTTTAGATGTGCATCGTATATTCGCATAAATGTATTCAAAGTCCAGACATATAAATAATAATAAATAAATAAATCTACATCTATACCGAAACTTATTATCCTACTGAAGAATACAAGTGTGTGGATTATTTAAGTTTTCTGTTATTTTATATATTAACTTGTTTCTCTTTTTAACACTTCGCGTCTTTATACAAGTTTTCTGTAATTTGGATACTATTTTCTTCGTGTTCTTTCCCTTTAGCTAAGATATTCAAGTTTTGTGACAAGTAGAAGTGTCGTATAATTCATTTTTGTTGACATCGCAGCCAGCTAGAAAGATTAGAGTAAAAGTGTTGCATTTATACTTGATACGAGTTTACATAGTTGTACAGTAGCCAAATTAAAACATGTAACTTTAACCAGTTCACATTTGTTGTGGCATGATACGATATGGAGAAAGTGTTGCAAGTAAAGTATCCAAATGAAAATCTATATGTAAATAAAAAAGAAAATGTCAATTAAAATTAATTATTTAAACAGAAAAAGAAATTGAAAGTTATTTTGTCTGAAATTTCAAAAGATTATTTTTATGTTTTTTTTACTCTTTGCAAGACTAACAACTTGTTTTTTGATAAGAAGTAGAAAAAGACAAGAAGGGTATGTTTTTTTTTTGCTCTTAATAGCAGCTTAAAACAAGTGAGAGGGCTATATTCGGCTATGCCAATTCTTATATACCCTTCACCGTCTATGTACATCTAGTTGAGTGAAGTAATGCTAATCAAAAAAGCAAATATTGTGGTGACAGAGGATTAAAAATAAGAAAAAAAATTAAGTATTATAAAAAAAAAATTAAGTATTAAAAAAATAAGTGACTTGAAAAAATTAATATAGAAAAAAATGGAATTAACTCGTGAACATTTTCGTGCCATCATTTTACACAACTTTCGACGTGGATTATCACGACAAGAGTGCATTGATGAACTTAAATCTTTATATGGCGATGAAGCACCATCCTATAGCACTGTGAAAAATTGGTATAATGATTTTAATCGTGGCCGAACGGCTGTTGTGCCAGAGAACATTGATGCCGTGCGTGAACTCATAATGCAAGATCGACATGCGACATACCGAGAGATAGGGACATCCTTGGACATTTCTCCCACCAGCATACATTCGATACTGCATGAACACCTGGCCGAAAAAAAGATTTGTTCTCGTTGGATCCCGCACAATTTGAAAGTCGCTCAAAAAAAGGCTCGTGTCGATTGGTGCAAAGAAATGTTGCAAAAATACGATTGCGGTGCTTCAAAAGACGTTTATAAGATCGTCACAGGTGACGAATCATGGATCCCCAGCAAAAAATTAGACATTACTTAAAAAAGTACTTGCTACATAATGACATACTTTTGTAATTACCATATTTTGTTACTCGCTCGCAAAACACATTACATTAGTTCCGAAAAAAGGAAGTAGCAATGGAACTAGTTCTTTATGTTAAAAGAGACTACTGTACTAATGGTACTCATTATTTCCTACAATAATTAATGTAATCGATTCTCAGTAATTGATTATAAAAATCTCATGCCTTGTTAAAATCATTAAGTTGGCAATCTAGTTGGGAAGTACTTCTGCCAAAAATGCTTAATTCCACACTAGATTACCTTTTCAAAAATTTTGTTGCTGGCTCTATGCGCATGAGCCCGAAACGAAACAACAATCGACCGTGTGGGTCTTCAAAGACGAGCAAAATCCAACGAAAGTTGTTCGTGAAAGAAGCACTTCGAAGCAAATGGTCGCCTGTTTCTTCTGCAAAACTGGTCATGTGGCGATTTGTTTGCCTGAAGTCATCGGAGAAATTCGAAAACCAACAAGAGAAGACGAATCATTGTTCACCATGAAAATGCGAGCACACATCAGCTCAAACCAGAGCGTTTTTGACCGGCCAAAACGTCGAATTAATGGGTCATCCGCCGTACAGCCCTGACTTGGCACCTAATGACTTCTTCTTGTTTCCGCACATCAAGAAAAAAATGCGTGGTCAACGATTTTCGTCGTCAGAAGAAGCTGTTGAAGTGTTCAAAAACCATGTTTTAGAGGTGTCTCAATCGGAGTGGAAAAAGTGCTTCGACAACTGGTTTGAGCGCATGCAAAAGTGTATAAATCATGCTGGAGAATACTTTGAAAAACAATGAAACCATTTTTGATTATAAATATTCCCATTTTCTCTATTAGGCCAGAAATATATAGAGCAGCCCTCGTATTTTATATAAAAAACATCGGCTCTTAATGAATAAAATTATTTTTAGAAGTCTTAGTATTTCGTTCAAGATCTCTGCGAAAACTTAAAAATTATAGCCATATTGATATTTTAAAGAATTTGAAAATTTCAGAGCTCCGTTACTCGGAAAATATGGGCGATCGCTATTTTTTTTTAAATTTTTTGATTGGATGTACTTTATTGTTTCAAATGACATGAAAAAAACAGTTTTTGTTGGTGTTTTGCCTGCTATCTCGGAGGACACAGACCGATCATGATTGACATATTTACGGACGGACAGACGAACATCGCTCAATCAACTTCGCTTTGCATAAGAAGTCAGAATATATATACTTTATGTGGTCGGAAATGATTATTGTAGATATTACACATGGAATGAAAAACTTAGATATACGGAAAACTTAGATATACCCTTTTTCCACTTTTGATAATTAAAAAATTATTTCAAATTCGAATATTTTGCTTCTGCTATAATCTGTAGTACATGAGTTAAATAGGCGAAAGGGTGCTGAATTTTATTTACCAATTGAGAAGAATCGTTGAAAATCAAATGCTTGGAAAATAAGCAATACGGTCCTTCTTACAATAGTAATGCATTTATATAACGAAAAAATAACCTTTTTTAGCTGAAGTATACACGCAGAGAAAAAACATGCTTGTGATAGGGTTCCAATAACTATGTTATGTTATCTGTAAGTTACAGTTTTTTCCTACAATACATCAATTACGATAAAAAATTTTTTGTTAACATTTAATTATTATAAGATTAGTATGCACAACAAATTCAACGTAGTTAGTTTTAAGTAAAAAAGTTTAAACTTTAGTCTAAGTTTTATAACTTATAAACAAATAACGTTTACTTTTAAAAATGTTTTTTTTTTCTCAGCTTGGTAATTTATTTGTTAGCTATCAGTTCATGTAAAAACTGTCTAAATTCCAATAGTTGTTTATTGTTGGAGAAAACGAAAAAGATAAAAAATAAAAAATTAATATACAAATAAACAAATATAATACACAAAATATTATACTGTCAATAAGTCCCTAGAATTTGTAGTGCGATTCTTTTTCAGTGCATTAATGTAAGCACTGAACAGTCCAGAAGCTGTCATCTGAAAGAGTTTAGTATAGTTTGTGTTCACGAAAAGTAATACTATCGATATTGCAAACGTGTTTTTGTCCATTTCACAGCCTTGATGAAATCAATAGAATTTGCATTGCTTACACCACAGAGATGACAAAAAAATGTTTAGAAAAGTTAAAAAGCAACATTTTTTTGTAATTAACTTTTACGTGTTGAAAATAAAATGTATTGTCTTGTTTTTCTCTTGAGTGACAAGACGCAGATGCCTGTTGTGCAGATTAGCAAAGAATAAAAAACTTCTTATATTCTTAGGAATGTGCTTAACCTACTTTTTAGGCGATAGGAATAACGCTAGATTTGCTCATAGTTAAAATATAACTAGATATTTTTCTTCAGTTTTCGTTAAATTTATAAATAAATCTTTATTTCGTTGATTTTATACATAAATCTTTATTTGGCTTAATCGATGTCATTCACGATTATCAAGTAAAGACAAAAATCTCAGCAATAAATTATTTTTTAACAAGTTCTTGACAGGTTTACTTAACGTGTTTATATACTCCAAGGCTAAAAACCTTCAGCGGTCAGCGAGTAAAGTAAACATTTGTTTAAATTATGGAACGTGCAACCTTAAATTGTGTTGTTAAAAAATCAGAATGCATTTAAAATTGTGCAGTGGGTGTCAACTCCAAGACTTCAGTAAATGTTTGGCAAAATTATATCAACGATTAAATGCACATTTAAATTTGATTTTTTATCTTAAAAAAATAAAAGTCATATCAGAGTAAAATATTTAGGTTAAATTTATTACATTATAAGCATTACACACACCACACTTGTTTGTAAGTCACTGGAAGAAAAAAATAAAATAATAATAAAGTAACAAAGAAATAATTTCATTTGCAATGTTTGTAGTGAAATATTATCATTAAAAAAATAAATAAATAAATAACATGCTTATAATATTTCTTTTATTAAGCCTATCACCACAAAAAATGGAAAAAGGATATGTCATTCCTTGTGTAATTTATACAATATCCATTTTCGGCCCCATAAAGTATATATTTTAATTTCTTATTCATAGCGAAGTCGATTGAGCGATGTCCGTTTGTCCGAGGCAAACTTGATTACAAAAATAAAATCAGTATATATAAAGAATTACAGATTACCACAAACAAAGTATAATGAGATAAAAAACCAAGTACAACAATTACTACAATATGATAGAAACATCAAATAGTCAATACAATTCACCTTTATTGTAGTTCATAAAAAGAGTGAAAACGGAAAAGAAAACAGGAGATTAGTAGTGAATTTTCGACAACTGAACAAAACGATAGTAAATGATAAATTTATAATTACAGGGTTAGGAGATGTTTTGGAACGTCTTGGAAGAGCCAAATATTTTTCAACTTTGGATATGACTAGCTAAATTCATCAAATAAACTTAGACGAAGATTCTAAGCATTTAACAGCATTTTCCACTAGTAATGATCATTATCAATTTTAAATATTGTCATTTGGTTTAAAAATTTCTTTTAATAGTTTACAAAGAATATTCACAAGAGTACTAAAGCTGTGCTTAGACGGCCTGTACAAGTCATATGGAATGTCAGATTTTTCATATGTAAACCAACACACACCGTATAAACCTCATAAAATATTACATATGCTATTTTCCTCTGTGTTATAACATGTGTTAGTTTTTTATTTAGAGCACGCTCTATTTTAAGTAAAAGTATATGACAACAGATGTTTTCAGTGATGCTAACTTCCACTTTTAAAATTTCCGCTCAATATATTTTACGATAAAAGTTAAATTTCTGAAAATAAAATAAAATTTTTTGAACTTTTGTAGGGAATATATATAAATTGATCGTAGGCTAAAAAATATAGAAAAAAAAAAACAGAAATCCTTAACCTTTTTTTAATATGTTTGTAAAAGCAAATTAGAATATTTTTTTTCTGGAAATAATTAGTTTTTATGAGTTTGTAAAAAATATAAATGCTAGGGTTTTTTAAAGATAAAGGCGTATGTGCCCCTTACAGGTAGCGAAAAGTTGAAAAATACGGTACATATCAATTTGCTTTCAACAATTTTTTTTTTCAATGTACATATTTAAAATGTTCGTCTCTTTTACAGCTTATAATAACACTTGCAAACATTTTATTATTTTGCGTGTACATTAAGCAAAGACTTGTATGTTAACTGTTGTATTAGGGCAACTAACAACTTCAAATGTAAAAATAAACTAGAAAAATTGTGCCGAGTACCGTAATTTAAAGTTTGTAAGATGTACTTCATGCGAACTACGCCAAATACCTGAATTTAATATGCAGCTTTGAGCTTGTGACGTGTTCTTATAACGGACGCAGCCTAATGGCCAGTTTTTGACTTAATATTTAAATACCCATTTAGTTAATTTGCAATTAAATTTAAGTACAATTTAAAAATACAGTTTCAGTTTTTCAGTCATTTATGATGGATGGTTCTTATTTAACTACGATAAAAATATGGCAGTATTACGAAATATCAAAATAAATCTCCATTATTTTCAAAGAACAACTGCCAACAAACACAATGAATTGCAAATTTTGTTAAAAATCTTTAAAATATATTAAAAAAACGCTAGCTATACTTATGTATTCTCTATAAAAAATTATAAGTAAAAGCAGTACTGTGCTTGCCGTTGTTCTTTTTTTAATTGTTATTGCTTAAAAAATGAACCGTTGATATCACTGTATTAAGCATTTTAGTTTTCTCTTCAACAATTATGTCGTATGTAGGTAACATATGCAAGTTTGAACAGGATAATTCGAATCGTATGTTAAACACAGATTTTGACATACACAACAATTTACGTGTGGATAGTAATTTTGACATTCCATATGACTTGTATACGCTGTCTAAACACAGATAAGAGTATTTGAACGTTTCTCCAAACATAATTTTAAATTTGTATTTCTAAAATCAGAAGTAATCTATTTAGGACACCAAATAACAAAAGATTACATACGAACGGATTTTTTAAAACAAAAAGCATTTGCACAGTATTCAATTCCAAAAGACAGATGAAGAAGTTGAAAAATTTCGCGGAGATAACAAAATGTTTAAATGATCTAACTACAAAAGATAGGAATTTCAGTGGACAAAAGAATGTTAAGAGACTTTTGATAATTTAAAGACAAAATTAGCACCAATATTAAGAAATCCATTTATATTAACTACTTACACATTTAACTTTGCATTAGGCGCTATTTTAACACAAGGAGAAATATTAAAAGATTTAAAAAATTCTCATGCAAGTAAGACCTTAGGAAAAAATGATCTAAACTAACCATGATCTAACAAACGACACTATGGTGATCATAAAATTTATGTAGCTCATCCGAGGCTTGGCAAAACTGATTTCAACACTATTAGGGACAGACGGGCATCGCTTAAGGATCAAGAATGTATGTACTTTATGTGGTCGGCAATGTATATTGGTAAAGGGTATAAGAAACTAGAACCCAAGTGAACTTGTTACCATCAACTCACACATTTAATAAAATATTTCTCCCACGGTGTTAGGAGTTATTTGTATGCTTAAGGAATTAGTTAATACACGGCTTGTCAAACAAATCGACTTATGTTGAAAATTTTTTGTGTTAAATTGTTTTCAAAATAAAAAGTATGCTGGGAATTATTTTTAATGCTGTGGAGTTTAATGAGTGGAATAAATAATAAATTTTACTCAAAACATACAGGTTGATAGCAAATAAAAATTTTATTTTTTTTAATTTATTTCTATTTTTAAAAATTTTGTAACCAGATCCTACACACCAGGAGGTTAACTCTAGGTAAGATATTTTATATTTTTTTCAAATACCTGCAGACATGTTGTATTTTATCATTGTAAATTGCATAATGTTTTTTTTTTAATATTTCGAGGTACTAATTATAGGAGAAACAAGAAAAAAATTTCAATTGGTATATTTTAATATGTAATAACATCAATATGAAAATTTATTATTTGGAATCTTTTTTACGTTAATCTAGGTTATATATTAATTATTATATTTGAGGGAATCAAGCACAATTAATGCTCATTTAATTATTTAATACGAGGGCTGCTATATATATTTCTGGCCCGGCAACACTGAGTGCTGCCAAGTGCAATCTGACATTTCCCTTGGAAAGTTTGTCATTTTTAAACATAATCGTACTCAAAACGTTTTGACGTACGACCATTATTTGTGTTGTTAACAGTGACTTGAAAAAATTAATATAGAAAAAAATGGAATTAACTCGTGAACATTTTCGTGCCATCATTTTTTACAACTTTCGCCGTGAGTGCATTGATAAACTTAAATCTTTGTATGGCGATGAAGCACCATCCTATAGCACTGTGAAAAATTGGTATAATGAATAAAATCTTGGCCGAAGCTCGCTCAAAGACGAATTCCGTGAAGGTCGTCCAAAAACGGCTGTTGTGCCACAGAGAACATTGATGCCGTGCGTGAACTCATAATGCAAGATCGACATGCGACATACCGAGAGATAGAGACATCCTTGGACATTTCTTCCACCAGCATACATTCGATACTGCATGAACACCTGGCCGTAAAAAAGGTTTGTTCTCATTGGATCCCGCACAATTTGAAAGTCGCTAAAAAAAGGCTCGTGTCGATTGGTGCAAAGAAATGTTGCAAAAATACGATTGCGGTGCTTCAAAAGACGTTTATAAGATGGTCACAGGTGCCGAATCATGGATCTATGCGTATGAGCTCGAAACGAAACAACAATCGACCGTGTGGGTCTTCAAAGACGAGCAAAATCCAACGAAAGTTGTTCGTGGATGAAGCACTTCGAAGCAAATGGTCGCCTGTTTCTTCGGCAAAACTGGTCATGTGACGAAGGTTCCGCTTGAGCAACGTAGAACGGAGACTTCTGAGTGGTACACTACAATTTGTTTGTCTGAAGTCATCGGAGAAATTCGAAAAACCAACAAGAGAAGACGAATCATTGTTCACCATGGCAATGCGAGCTCTCACACATCGGCTCAAGCCAGAGCGTTTTTGACCGGCCAAATTTCGAATTAATGGGTCATTCGCCGTACAGCCCTGACTTGGCACCTAATGACTTCTTCTTGTTTCCACACATCAAGAAAAAAATGAGTGGTCAACGATTTTCGTCGCCAGAAGAAGCTGTTGAAGTGTTCAAAAACCATGTTTTAGAGGTGTCTCAATCGGAGTGGAAAAAGTGCTTCGACAACTGGTTTAAGCGCATGCAAAAGTGTATAAATCATGCTGGAGAATACTTTGAAAAACAATAAAACCATTTTTGATTATAAATATTCGCATTTTCACTATTAGGCCAGAAATATATAGAGCAGCCCTCGTACTAGTTTATTTCACTTGGTGTTAGGGATGAAACGATACGAGTAAGTACAAGTACATATTCGATATATCCCTCTCGATACTAAGTACTTTTAGCATCGATACTTGACCACCGAGTACCAAGTAGGTATCGGTAAAAAGATACTCGTATCGGTCAAAAATACTCGTTGTATATTGACTTGAAGTTTATGTTGAACGTGACGCCATTACAGTCTTTATGAAATGTGTAAAAACTAATAGGCCAGAACTTGTATAGACTTTTTGGTACTTTATTATCGAAATATTAAGTCTTAATTGTGTTTTATAAGTGCTAAGAGGGTCCCTAAATCTTTAAAAAGCTTCTTAATATGCGATACAGAGTTACGGCATTTTGAAATTAAAAATTGACAATAAACTTCGAAAATAGACATGTTTTCTGGAAGTCGGTCAAGTAGTTCTATTACAACTTTTTTAAATATAGAAAACAACTGTCTTGTAAAATTAACGTATCAGTTATATTTAAAACAGTCTTCTTCAATTCAGTTTAAAATTTTGTGCAAAAATCAATGCTGTCTATATTCAAAAACCAATTTTGTAAATGTTTTTCCTATTTAAATTTTTTGTTCATTAGTCGATATTTTCTTAATTAAAATTTTGTTTTTGTCGATGCCATATCTCATTTAATTTTAACAATTTTGATTTTTTATATATGGAAATTGACATTTCCTACAACGACGGCAATGAATAAATTCGCCACTGCCACCACTTGGTACACGATTTTGCCATGGTACGACCCAGTTTTTTTGCTTTGTATCATTTCATTTGGAACAATAAAATATCTCCAATGAAAAATATTAATATATGGGACGATAGAGAATTAAAAAATAAGAAAAGTGAAAAAATTGGCGCTCGATTATATTTTCCGACTTTCGGGGCTCTGAAATTTACCAATTTTTTTTTAAATACCAATGGGTATCATTTTAAAGCTTTTGAAGAGAGTTGTAATGATGGTAAACCCATCAGGAGCCGAAGGCATTTAAATGTAAAGTTTTTTTTTTAATTCTCTGCCACCTCAATATTTCCTGTTCCTAAACTACATTTATGTAAATGGTGAAGAGTATATAAGATTAGGCATAGCCGGATATAGCACTCGTACTTGTTTTTTATAAAATATTAATATTTTAATATCAATTATAAAAAATTTAGAAAACTCTTCTGCACATACATATTACACTTTTAGCTTCATAACCTATATGTATATATGTTACCAATATCCTTAAACTACAAAATATTAAGAAAGTCTGTTTTTTATTTTTGAGTTACTTATATATTCTTTTTTGGAACCTTTTTAAAAAATTCTAGTAAAATCTTTGTATAGAATTGGGAATTATTGAGAGAGTTGTATTAAATTAATCAATAATTAGGGTTGAAAAGTAGAACAATAATTATTCAATGTCGAATAATTATTATAGTTTGAGTAAAGATAAAATATAAAGGCAATTAGTTTTCTTTTCAATATATGTATGTACATATGTAATTATTTAAATTTATTGTACAATTCAGAAATTCGGTTGCTTACCAAGCTAAGTGCAATATTTCAATAATAAAGGTGTAGATTTGTTGTATGTAGATTTTAATAAAAAATGTGTAAATGTTGAATTTTTCAGGAATAAAATATGTGAGCAATGTTGAGTTGCTACACGAGTTGTTGAAAAAGTGAGTAGTAAAAGGGAAGTGAATTAATTTTGTTTTCAGGAACCCTCGGTTTCTCTTTTGAAGAAAAAATGAAGATATTTACATTTGACAATTGGAAAGTACTAAATTTGCACATATAATTAGTTATGTTACATTTCATGGCAATAGTTTGAAACTTATAAAAATTCTTAATAATTTTTTTAAATGTCTAATCTTTGTTTAGACAATATTATTATTAAAATTTTCTTGTTTTTTCTGACCGTTTTTGTTTTTATTTAATTTCTGTTGTTTTAAGTTCTTTTTGAACTTTCGGGCTTTCAAGGTCGATGTTAGAAAATAAAAGATTTATTTATTTATTCCGACGTTTTGTTTTTATTTTATATAACACCTTAATTTTTACACATCAAAAAATTATCCACTATATTTAACACTCAAAAAGACAAAATTTTTTTTTAAATAAACAAAATTTAAACATCAAATCTTAAAGTTAATATCACAGTATACTCCAGTAAAATCTTTTTCGTGGAGGAAACAAGATATATATGATCTAAGACTCGCACTTTGAAAATTTGTCTTGAATTTGTTCATGCTTTTAAGACAAAACAACAAAAATTTAAATAAATTTTATTTAAAAGAGATAAACCTTCATGAATGATACGTATTTTTTCTATATTGTAACATTTTTTTTCTTCGAAATGTGTAGAAACAAAAAACTGTTACAAAATTCACCACTTCTCCAATGTTCTTCTTCAAACAGACTCAAAATACGACCATCTAAATTGAAAATCAAACAAAAAGTGCCATATAACAAAAAAAAAGGGCAAAAATGGGTAAAATATATCAAAAAGTGGCAACTTTAGCTCTTTTTAAAAAGGGTGCACTAAAAAGTTCACGCATTCGAAAACATAGCAATTTGCTACTTTAGTAGCAAAAGCGGTCACGCTGCATGATACCAGCGATATGTTTTTTTCTTTATCTTTGGCTTAATTTTATGAAATAATTGACCGGCACGAGTAGGTATCGATACTTTTTGTTCGATATTTGCTATGGGGACCTACTTCAAACACGTGAAAAATCTATTACATTGGTTCGAATCTTGCAAATCTGGATAAGTCTAAATTTTAAATATCTTTAGAATCTGATTTTACTAAGATATATTAATATTCCTAAAATTGTTTGTCCGTTACTCCCCCTCCTAGTCCGATTTTGCAAAATAGATATTTCGTTGTAATTGGTGCAGATGGAAATGCCCGTTTTTCACCTTTTTCTGTCATATAGGTTTTATTAAAATGGATTAGCCGAGATACTGATAAATTTGATTACCCGTTTTCTGCCCTTCTGGACTGGTACGAGTAGCTTAAAATATAAATACCCTTTTTTACCACGAGTTAGCCGTGATTGACACACGCACAAACAAACAAATAAATGTAAATGTAAGGCTTTAATAGTAGTAAAAATCATACTAAATACAATGAATGAAAAAAATCTTCGCTTAGGAAAGAGCGGTATCATTTTATTGCTTTTTTGGTTTGAAAAATTTAAAGATGATTTAAGGCAGAAAGAAGTTACGTTGAATTTATTTTTTATGGTTAGTATTTCATTGCTAATGTGCCATGATTACTAGGAGCATAAAGCCCAGAAATAAGTATGTAGTACAAACAGTTTTGTTTGAGTTATTACATTTCTTATTAGTAAGGACGTTCAATTTATATTGAATTTTTAAATAGGGTTTTTTTAATACTTAAAAGTATTTTTTCCTTTTATACTACTTTTATACCCTTCACCACTGGGTGTATCTAAAAGTTTGTAACTCCGTGTGTAATTTCTGCAATATCTATTTCTTACCCCATAAAGTATATAAATTCTGACTTCTTATGCATAGCGAAGTCGATTGAGTAATGTCCGTCTGTCCGTTCATGTCAGATATGGTGTCGAAAGAAAATGAAAATAAAATTTCAAATTTTTTTAAATATCAATATGGGTATCATTTTAAAGGTTTTGAAGAGGCTTTTAGGAAATACTAAAATTGCTTAAAAATGCTTAACCCATTACGAGCCGATGTCATTTTTATGTAAAATTTTTTAATTGTCTGGCACCCCAATATTTGATTTTTTTTTTGATTCAAGTTACTGCACTAAATTAAATTTACATAGATTGTGAGGGGTATATAAGACTTGGCATACCCGAATAAAGAACTCTTACATGTTTTCTTTAATATAAAAATGTTAGAAATTCAAGATTTTTATTTTGTCTAGTCGTTGTATTATTTTCAGGAGTTTTTTAAACTGTGTTGCAATATTAAAAATATAATTACGAACTGCTTTAAGATGTTGGTTGTAGCTTTTGTGCTTAACTACTTTGTATATCCCAGCAAAACATTAAAAAAAAGGTAATCGAGTGTGGAATTACTACTTTTTGGTGGAAGGACTTCCCAACTAGATTAACAACATAATGATTTAAACAAGGCATAAGACTTTTATAATCAATTACTGAGAATCGATTACATCGACAATTGCAGAAAATAATGATGATCTATAACAGGTATTTTAAGGTGTTATCTTTTAACTTAAAGAACAAGTTCAATTACTTATTTCTTTTTTGCGAAAAATATGGCAATAACAAAAGTAAGTCATTATATGGCAAATACTTTTTAAGGTATTGTCTGGCACAACACAAAAAATTAGAACCATTATTCAACAAAATACTATCTCTTTAAGTTTAATTTAAATTTGAGTAACCATAAAATTTTGTTTAAAACTTAGATTTCTATGAATAATTGGCATAGGAAAATGTAAAAGTCAAACATTTTAATATAGTGATAGGTGCTGCTACCATTTAGAACTCACAGCTCTGGTGTTTAACCACTATTCTTTTGAAGATGTTGTGGAATTGCGCATTCGCATGTCTCGCGGTTTTAAGTTTAACTACTGAAACGTAAATATGCAAGAAATTATTTTTTATACCAATTGGTTGGCTGCATTTATCGTTTTTGCCATTTTTCATATGAGTAGTTTTTTGAAGAGAAGTAGTACTTTAGGCAATAATACCTATTTAGTTATTTTCTGTAACCGTGCTACATTCTTAAGGAAAGTGATAGATGAGCGATAAGACAGGTGGTGAAAGGAGAAAGACATAGCTATTTTATTAGTTATTTTACTTCGCTGGCGAATATATGCAACGAAGAAATACCGAAGTAGAACGCTGCATGTTGTAATCTATTTATACCGTTAAAAGGAAAAAACATTTTTATTTTTTGATTACCGCGGGGGTTGAACCCTGGACAACCAGATTTGTAGTCAACGTACTTAGCACTATGACTATAGCAGCCGTTAATTTTGAAAGTGGCATAAGTCACTTTGTTTTTACGTCTATACAAATGGAAATGCAAATTCTAAAAGGTCTGATTTACTTCAGCAGCAAATCGTATGGTATAGAATCTCAAATAAAAAAATTATACATTGTTTACAATGGACTTACCACATAAGGTAAGGTAAGATGCGAAAACTGCTGATAACAGATGTAGAAATCTCAAAAATGACATATTACATTCTGTTTGTAGCTAATTATTCCTGTTTTCTTTGAAAAACATCAACTATTTTTCTTCTTTAAATCTTCTTAGAAATTAATATGAAACTAAACTTAAGGCGAAACTATTTTTTTTCATTTGTTATAGTGATAAACTGTTAAACTACAAATTTTATAAAAAAAATTATATATCAATATGAAAATTTATTAATCGAAACTTTTTTTATGTTAATTTACTTTAAAAGTGCTTGACTTCTTCAAATATAAATATTTCATGATATTCTCAAGAAATATTTATTACTTAAAACTAAAAATGAAATGTATTAGTGCAAGTAATATGGCCATTTCGCTACTGCCTATTTAGCTCATTGGTGAATTCTAACCAAATTTTATATCGAAAGTTTAAGAGTCTTATATTTCAAGCCCAATGATTGAATGAGAAAACGTAAAGACAATAAAAACTCACAATTTATAATTAAAGCTCAATTTCAAAGTTATCAACTTAAAAGGGTTGTTGATTGAAACTGATTTATTGAAATTGTTTTTTACTGTAGCAGTTTTAAGACGATATAATATTTAGAACTCCACAGGGTTTTCTTTCATTTGTCAAGTTCTAAACTTCTTTTTATGAGCAACAACAGCGATGGTAAAATAGTTGTAATTGATTGATGGTTTTAAGTATGGGACTTTACTTTCAACTTTGCATTTATAAATTGAAATGTTACATGTTGCGTTTATTTTCCATGTTTTATTTGCTTTTTAAGTAAGTTATTAATCACGTCGTTTTTTGTTTTAAACTATCACATGAGATTTATTGATAAAAGTTTAAAACGAATTTGTTTGTAAATATAAAAAAATAAACTCTTATACGAGTATAGGCAAGGCACAATATATGTTTGTTTGTTGGGTAGCTATAAGCCAATCTTGTAATATTCGCAGTTTTTTATAAGATATGTGTTTGGCGAAATAAGGTACTTATTTTCTTATGTTTCATGTGGGCGTGGAACTTCCCATAAAAAGTAAATATCTATTATCGTGCTATTTGGAAACTCTAACCTTAAAATTTTGTTTAAAAAAAACTATCCAAAAACTGGCTGTTTTAGTATAATGAGCGTGATACCCTTCATGCAAAGTAAATATTTTTGGCTTTTTGGTTCTTTTTAATTAATTTTCTAAACATTTTTAGAAAGAAAAATTATTTACAAATGTATGCGGACGTTTTCCAAAGAAAACAAGAAAAATTAGACGCTAGCAGAATGAAATGCAGCATTTTCTGGACCGCCACATCCTTCGTATTTACATTCATACTTAACTCATAAAAGTCAATATGATACTGAAACAGTGTCTATAATGTTGTGAGCAAACAAGTATGAATAATTAAAAATATAATAAAAAAAAAAGTTGCATTTGTGGCTATCAAATTGCTAGCACAAAAAGCAACAACAAATGTTAAAGACGAGTTACAAAGAGAACGACAAAGAAAAAAGCTTTAAGTTGTGTGTGAACTTCGTCTCACCAAATTAACATTAAGCTTAGTTGGTTAAATAGATGATGTTTACGATGTACATAACATAAGGTAGATAGATGCAAAGAATGCTGATGAAGGATGTGGCGGTCCAGAAAATGCTGCATTTCATTCTGCTAGCGTCTAATTTTTCTTGTTTTCTTTGGAAAACGTCCGCATACATTTGTAAATAATTTTTCTTTCTAAAAATGTTTAGAAAATTAATTAAAAAGAACCAAAAAGCCGAAAATAAAGTAAAATTTCATTAATTTATAAAATTGATGGTTCGAATCCTGGTCAGGGTAAAAATTAAAAAGTAAATAACTATTATTGTATACCTAAAGAACTACAATAAGTAGAATCGTAAAATTTTGTACAAATAACTCAGATATAAGTTTTTATTCACGGGCGAAAGACAGAATTAATTGTAACAGTGGGCGTGATACCTACCATAAAAGGTGTGAAATTATTATCATACACGTAGAGAACCCTTATAGGCATATTTTTGCAATTCTTATGATAGTGAAAACCAATTAATTTTTCTTGTTTTCTTTGGAAAACGTCCGCATACATTTGTTAAATAATTTTTTCTTCTAAGAAAACAAGATTTTTAGAAATTAAAATAAAATGAACTAAAGCCAAAATAATTTCGATTCTAGTTGTCGATGTCGTCACATATCAATGTTGACATGTGTCGACGTATTCGATTTGTTATTCTACTTGTCGTTATTGAAACTTATCGATTACTGCTCCAAGTTTTTTTGTATTCTATAACAAAAGTGTCGAAGATATTGTATTGACGTGACTCCATTTTTTGTCGGCGACTTTTTGAATAACGACTGGAAGTAATTTAAACCAAATATAACATGGAAAATGTAAAAAAGTGAAAGTTACAAATGCAAATCAATTTGAAAAATTTAAAAATTTTCGCAGAGACACTGATTCATGCAGTTTTAAAGAAAAATGTAAAGAAATTGGAAAAATTCTATATTCTCTTGGTTCGTCTAGAAAATTAGCAGACGAATGGCAAAAGGTAACAAATTAAAGCACTGAAGAGTTATTTATAAAAAAGTTTGTAAAAATTACTTTTAAGGTATGGCGAAATTAAAAATTAAAAAAAGATGGTTTCTAATAAAGCGGAATGTTAAGCCACTGGCGACGGAATGTTTAAACAATTTTCACTCAGTCCGCTGGAAGAAGCATTTTAAGGAGTTCAAATGGTTGACATGAAAAACGATTCTAATGACATGGAACTTGTTGAAGTCGAATTTGTCTTTAAAGGCACAGCTAAGAGCAGGCAAAACATATGTAAAATATTACCATTCTGCCTAAGAAGTTTTCTTTCCAACACAAGTTCTTGTTTTTTCAAGCTCTCAACCTCAATTAAATCAAATTTTTCTTCATTTATAGAAAACATTTTACTATAAAAGTATCAAACACAAATAAGATTTAACATAAAAATCGGTAAACTGTCCACGTCATTGCAGGAATCTTATAGAATGCAAAATGTTTATTGAATTGACGCCGACATTGATACGAAGTGATATTGATACTAAAACGAAGACGACGACAACTAGAATAAGGATGAATATTTATTTAAAGCGGAATACAATTTTTGAATTAAGTAAACAGGTGTTTTTAAAACTAAAATCTTAATAACAGCCTTGCTTCGTTTTGGATTAGTTAGCTTCGTATCTGGTACAACTCTCAGCAATTGGTTATAAAAGTTCTATGCCCTGTTAAATACAATAGGATGGTAATTAAGTTAGGAAGTCTTTCCCCCAAAAATGCTTGACCGTTCATAATTTAAAAACTTAAGGGAAGTCCCCGTAAAGGACACCGCTTTAAAATTAAAAAAATGAGTATCACTAAAGCTACCAATAGCAAAAATTAACACAAAAATAAATCTTAAAATTAAAGGGTGTCCCCATAAGTGACGTAATGTCCAAGCTGTTAAACGATTTCATACAGACGTAGAAACTTACAAAGAAACTGCATTGATAAGTCTGCTGCAACAATACGTATAAAATTTCGATTGAGAAATCAAAGGGTGCCCCTGTAGTTAATGGAATTTGATGAATATGAGCAAAGAATTGCATTAATAAGTCCGCTATAACAACAAGTATAAACTTTACATCTTGATTTTAAAATTAATTCCATAATTGATGTTATTTAAACTATATCGCTCCATATATGGAACCGTTATGTACAAACACTTAAAAATTAGACAGAATGTGTTGTGAATTCTTATATTTCAAGCATTTATGATCTGGAAGTTTTTTTTACCGCTGAATTTTATAAAAATATGCTTCTTAAAACCAATTCCTGCAAACATTGCTTAAGATAAAAATTTTAATAAAGAATTAGTTTCATATTAAATTCGCGCATCACAAATAATTAAACATAAAGTCTAAAGGAATAAACACAGTAAATTTAATAATAAACCTGCAATAGCGTTTACTTTAAGTCATGTATTTTTTCTCAAGTTTTTATTCTTGTTTGTTGTTATATAAAAAATTTATCTAAAGAAATCAGTTTTAGGAAAAATAATAAAATTATAAAAAAATAACTTGGTAACATTTCCATTTTTTAAATAACATTGAAAGAAAAGGAAACACTTTGCACGCAAGCAGAATGTTTAACAATAAATTTCATTTAACACATTTAATTTCTCTATTTATTATACAAGAACCGGAAAGTTTTCTCTGTAATTGTGTTCTATCAGTGCTCTAAAATCGTGCAGTAGTAGCGTTTTTTCTAAGTAATTTAGTTTACAAAAACCCAATCACATGTTATTTGTTAAAAAACCCAGCAAACACGCAAAGGCAATTAAAACTATTTAATTGACATGCGAAAGAACAACTATTCAAGAATCTGCAAATAATATAAACCACACAAAACACCTAGGACTTAAGGTACGGTCACATTAGTCAAACATTTGACTGAAATCGGCAAATATTTATTTGCCGTAGTCTGACCACAAAATATTTATTAGAAGCAAATAACATCACAGCTGATTTTGGGCAAATAAAATTATTTGCCAGTAAACAAAAATGCTTCTAATGTGAACATAGTGTGACCACTCGACGTCAAATATTTGACTCATTTTTAGGCAAATAAATATTTGTTCTTACAAAGTTTTTGTAAGAACAAACAGAGACAAATAACAGCTGTATCAACAATGTTGCCCAGTATTTAAACTAAATTATTAAGTTTCGGAAAAACTCGCTGATAATTTTAAACTTATATGTGTATTAAATAAAAACAAAATACTGTAAGCAATTAATAATAAAATTATAGATAAAAAATAATAAAGTGCAATTTTTGGAAGAAATAGTAAATTAAAAAAGTTGTCGGGCCACATATTTTTCGAGTTATATATCATCAAAGTATTTTATATATAATTTGGTATATTTCGACATTTTCGCTTCAGAATGGTGCAAAGTTTCGAAATTGTATATAAAAAATATATTATTGGAGATTATTAAATGTTCTTTTATAAATTTTTAGTTAAGTATTGATTTAAAGTAAAGTCGCAAGAAATTATATAACTTGAAAAATATGCGTTGGCGCTAAATTATTTACTCAACATTTTGTTCTTGAAATAGTCATTCCTACAACGTAAGTAACTTTTGTTTTCATTTTGGAATTTTATATTAAACTAGACTGGAGCAAATATATCTTTACTTATGCTGAGGGCAAGTAATATTGCCGGAAGCTATAATTCGGGAATTATAGAATTTTAAAGTTATAAATTATATACTATTATGTATCTGAACATAAGCCCATGATAAGGTTGAGATGCATTTTGTTTTAAAATGCTTATAGATAACTTTTAAATGAAGTTATATATGACAACAAGCAACATGCTTTCACTTCAAGAATCAATATCAATTAATTTATATTAAACAAGACTTAAGCACGCTTAAATTTAACCAACATAAATTAAACTTTAATTAAGATTTGCATAGTGCCCACGCATTTTAACGGCTTAAAGAGACGAAAAAAGTCGGCTATGTGCAGAACAAAACCAAAATAATTCTTCAGCCCCACTCGAAGCGTCTGAATAGAGCTAAGAGTCATTAGTGAATATCCATTTTAAGCACCTAAAGTGTTCTTTCATAACTTTTGATTTGCAATCAAAAGAGATATGTTCTGTAAGTACTAAGCTGAAAGATTATTTTTGCAGTTAATGTAAACCGTTTTTTTTTTCATTATATATATATTCGTTTGACGGTATGTTATAATGTAACAATTTTTAAAAACTATATATGTACAAGAGTTTTTCCTCTATTTTCCGAAATCTGAAACATTAAAATTTCTTTAAAATTGTAGAACTTTGTATCCCAATTAAAATCTTGCATATTTGCAGTTTTATTCTTTGCGAAATTTGCTTTTTAATTTAAGCGACTTTTTACTTCAACATATAATTTGTCTACACTTATATCAAGTAAACAAATAAACAGCTGTAGTTTGAAAAATATATTAAATAAATTAAAAGTTTTTAGAAATTTTAACCAAACAAATGTAATGAATGAATATTAAAATTTATTGTTAAGAAGTGGAATCTAATTCCTATTTAGCTTCATCCTCTTATTGTGCTCCTTCTTTAGAACACCTTTTGTAGTTTCTTTATTGTAACTTTCATACATGGGAGTTATTCATTATAAACTTTCATCTCACATTGCCATTATGTGTAGTAGTTATTTTAATGGAATCTGTATTCATAATACATGCGGGTACATAGATATAATATTAGCCATCATTATTTGACCAACTTTTATAGTCTATGGCTATCAGCGGTGGATATTTTATTTTTATATTAAAACCTGGGATTTAAATTCTCGTACAAGGTATAGGAAAAGTATATTATAGGAAGAGAATAAAAACTTAATTTGAGACTTTTAAAAAGATGCGCCTAGAGTCTGCCTAGATGAAAAAAATTTTTCTACAGTTGTATATTTTTGTTCCATCTACAAATGGTTATTACTTGCTTGCTTTGAACTTATGTATGTATATTATACTGCAATTAAATATTTAAGCGTAGCAACTACTTTTCATCATTTATAATTAGCATTTAATAATATTTTAAACATTTTCTTTGCAATTACTTCGAAATAATGCCGAAGAAATTGAATGGCAATAAAGACATCCCATGCGCAGCAGTTTGTGAGCAAATAAATTTACGTTTTTTTACAGTTTGATCAAATATATTTTTAAGGAAAATATTATTTTAAATGTGACCGCACATAAAACATGTTTGTCAGTATTTTATTTCACATTATTTCATAGCTGTTTGAACAAATAAAAATAGGCAAATAAATGTGCGTAGTGTGACCACAAAACAAATTTTGTATTGTTTTGAAAAAATTTAAGCCAAACAAAAGCAAACAAATTTTAGGCAAATATTTGTTATATGTGACCGTACCTTTAGTCGTATAGTGTAAGTTAAAGAAGTTTGAATAGAAACAGAACATAAATTTTTTTAAAAATTAAAAAAAACTTGTAAGACCATAAATCTGGTATAATTTGTTTTTTTATATTCGTAAATATGTAGTTTGTAGCTAAAGATTGATAGTGAAAGCAAACCTGATACTTTTATTTCTAATCAGACATTGTTTTCATCAATTTGAAAAGTAAGCAAAAACTGAAATCTTATTGCGTGGTAGCAACCATAAAAGACATTTTCTTAGAAGGTGTAATTGTTTCACTTCTTTTTTATTGTTTATGGATGGAGAGCTAAGAAAAAATATTATAAAAACTCGCGTGTGTGCTTAGGTTTTGTAAATCATTAAAAATATTATTAGCTTAATTAACGCTTATCACTTTTTTTCTATTTCACTTTTAAAAAAATTTCTTAAATCTATTTGCATTTAGGTGGCTGTAAAAGTATTTAACTTTCTAAAGGGTCCGCAAAAATAACTTTTTTTTTTTTTTTGAAAATGCTACATATAAAAAAACTACTGAAAATTTTTCAAATTTCTTTATTTATTTGAAAGTACAATCCTTCCGGTTAATAATGTAAAATAATTTCATTCAAATGGCTGCCTCGGCTGGCCATGCAGTAGCCTACAAAATCGGTACAATTTTTAAGCACATTATGGATTGTGTGCAACTGTATTTCATCAATGGCTTCACGAATATTGTCCTTTAAAGCGTCAATTGTGTCTGGCTTGTCGCCGTAACACTTATCTTTGACGGCACCCCACAAATAATAGTCTAACGGTGTCAAATCGCAGCTCCGAGGTAGCCAAACAACATCAGCTCTGCGGCTGATAATGCGATCTTTAAAAACAGGGCGAAAAATATCGAGTGTAGCTTCGGCTGTGTGGCACATAGTGCCGTCCTGTTGAAACCAAATGTTGCCAATATTCTTCTCTTCAATTTTTGTGAACAATTATTCGTTCAACATGGCCTGGTAATGATCAGCATTGACTGTAACAGCCAATCTTTGCGCATGTTCAAAGAAAAATGGCCCATTTATGATTTTTTTTTTGGGAAAAATCGGCATTTTCTGTAAGTCGATCGCAGGCCTACTTAGCGAAGCGAAAACGCTTTGGATGGTCATTTGGCTTCTTTATGCAAAATTCGTCTCAATGATGTCTCCGAAATGTTCAATTGAATGAATTGATGTTGATGGTAGCAATATTTTCGGGTGTACATCACTGTTTTTGGATTTTCACACTTTCGTTTATCGATGAGGATGCCAGTTTCTTTCACTTTTTTCACAAGATAATGAACATACGGGGCTGATGGTGCTTCTCTTCTTCCAAAATCCGTACGCAATTTTTGCACACATTCTACAACATTACCATGATTTTCAAAGTAATGTATCTTAATTATCTTGTATGAATTTTTTGTATTGCACTATACTAAATTGACGCCCACTTTATTTGCTCCAGGGCTCTTTTCAGTATAAAATTGACAATCTGGGAGTGATCATTAGGTTTAATTTGATTTGTTTGTTTGTTTGTTTGTTTAATTTGTGTTTATTAAAACTGAAGAGATAGTGTTAAAATAGATAGTGTTAAGAATAAAATGTGGTGGGTTTAGATAATTTTTGTCTGTTTAAATGGTATTATGCAGGTAGATTGCCTGATATCTGTCCTGTTTATTGGGGTAAATAGTTTAATATTTGCGTCTTTTATTATTGGATAGGTAAGTGTGACCATCTGTGAGTGTTTTTCGTTTGTAAGAGTGCTCCAGAAAATTCAGTGGTGTCAAAATCGTGTCAGAGGTTGTGTTTACCTGTTCGTTAATAATATCTCTTTTAAACGTTCATGTTTTGTAAATTTCCATGTTTTCAAGAATATCTAGTCTTCGTCCTTTTTTACTTGGGTGTAATATTGTCATATATTTATCTATTTCCCTTGGTTCGTGTCCATGTGTGTTAAGGTGTATTGCGAAATTGGGGTCTTCCCTTTTCCTTTTATATGATCGTATGTGTTCTGTAAACCTTGTTTTTAATGTTCGTCCAGTTTGTCCGATGTATGTATGGTTGCAGGTGCAAGTAAGTCTGTATCTGTTGTTATTGTCGATGTCCTGAGATTGTTGCTTAGAGTGTTACTCGTTTTTAGTGTTGTGTGTAAACCTTCTTTCTGGAAAAGCTTAGTCAATCTATATATTTCTGGTCCTGTGTAAGTAAATTGTGCCGTCGGTTGTATCGATTGTCTGAGTAGTTTATCGATGGTTGTGTGGTTGTAACCATTATTTTTAGCTATAGTGTAAATTGTATCGAGTTCTTTGTTGTATTTATCTGGAGCGAGTGGGACTATTTTATGTCTGTGAATCATATGTCTAAATGCTGCGAGTTTTTGTTGAGTAGGATGGTTTGACGAGCTGTGGATAGTTGTGTCTGTCATGGTTGGTTTTCTATAAATGTCAAAGTTTAAGGTATCAATTCCTCGTGTTATTGATATGTCAAGATAATGTAAAGTTCTGTTTTGCTCTTTTTCCATTGTGTATGTGATTTAAGTCTATAAGCAGAAGTCTATAAGAAAAGTTTAAGTCTATAAAAAATCGATTTTCAAATTTTTATGTTGTTACGCCCTGTTGCATTTTAAGTGACGATATATCTTTGACTATACTATCATACTCGTTATAGGCTCATTTTTCATATTACTTTGAAGGTTCCTGATAAAATTACAACATTTTACATGAAATTTACATTGGTGATGTATCTTTAGTTTTAAAACGTATGTATATAAATATAAAAAAAAAATTTTTTTAAGTATATCAAAAAATTACATATAGAAACAGATTTCACGGAAAAAAATTGTAGATTTTTAAAACTAATATTAAAGTTGCTAGAAAGTTTTCTTTGATTAACTCAAAACTACGGAAATGTTATTTAACACGTTTTAAAAATGCAGCGTTAAAATATCTAAACCGCAATAAAATATAAATTCTTAAAAAATATTTTAACCGATTTGTTGCTTATAATTAAAAAGTCTCATTTATTATCCTTTTTCATTTGCTTAAATTGCCTTATGTAATAGTTTTATACACTTATTCTAGCTGGTCAATGACATTATTGATAAAAATATTGAATTTTGCTTACTTTGTCAATCTTTTCAATCATGTCTAAAACTTTATTTATGTTTGCTTTTAATAGACGATCTTTTTTATTAAATAACAAGCTCGGCTTATTGCTTTAACTTTTTTTATTTACTTTTAGAAATAAAAAATCAATTTACTTTCTATGTATATGAAAAAACATCATTCACTTTAAAGACGCATTTGGTAGTGTGAATAAGGAAAAATGCTGCAGAAATTTATTGTTTTATTTTATTATTTCACCTGAAACCACATGATGACCAACAAACAACTATTTGTTACCTGTCATCTTAAACACATGTTGATAAAAACGCAAAAAATATCAATAGCCAGGTTCAATAGTAGCAAACGGTAGAGTAAAAGAAATGCTAAAAGCTTAAACAAATTGCCAAAGACTCTGTAGACTTCGTATATCGAGAATGCATAAAAACAGCTGCTATAATATGTGAAACAAGATGGGCATTGTAGGCATAAACATGGATATTTTACTATAAGTTTTTGGAGCTACAATGACAAGCTTATTTTTACTAAGAAATTTTACAAATTAGACATCATATAACAGACGTAAAAAGATGTTATGTTCATACCATGGATAAAAATGCAATCTCTGTCAGAATAACAAGCACAAATATTTGCTTTTTCTTTAAAAGCAAGATATGGAAACAGGAATAGAATTTAATAAAAAACAAGTGAGAGTTCTATATTCTGCTATGCCGAATCTTATATACCCTTCAACATCTATGCAAATCTAGTTTAGTGAAGTAGCTCCAACCAAAAAAGCAAATATTGGGGTGACAGAGAATTGAAAAATTATTATTATTATTATTTTACATAAAAATGCCATCGGCTCTTAATGGGTTAAATATTTTTTTTTATTTAAGTATTACCTGAAAGATTTCTTCAAAAGCTTGAAAACGATATCCATATTGATATTTTAAAAAATTTGAAAATTCAGAGCCCCGCCCCGTTACTCGGAAAATATGGGCGAGCCCCAATTTTTTCACTTAATGTTTTTTTTTCTTATTATTTAATTCTATATCGCTCTATATATTTATCTTTTTGATTAGAGTTACTGTACCGTTCCAAATGACATGAAGAAAATAGAGATAGGCGTTTTGTTTTGCCTGCTACATGGACTGGTCATGCTGATTTTCAATAGTACGTCTTTCGACACTATATCTGATCGATTGATATATTTACTTTTTATGTGAAATCAAGTTCTCCTCTTCAAACTTGATTTTAATACTAACACGGACGGACAGACGGACATCGCTCAATTGACTTCGCTATGCATAAGAAGTAAGAATATAATTACTTTATGGGGTCGGAACTGAATATTGTGAAATTATGGACGGAATGACAAACTTAGATAAACCCTTTTTCCACTTCTTGTGGTGTAGGGTATAATTATGAAAGGAAAAAGAATACTTGTAACAGATTTCAAATAAAATAAAAAAAAGCATTTGAGAAGAATTTCTTCGAATGGATTTCTCTTATTTATAAACTGATGGGGTTTTATTTCTAAAATGCTTGCATTTAGACATTTAATGGAGAGTGAACAGTAGAGCCGAAGACATAATTAGTAAAATATTTTTTTTGTTTGGAATAGCAGTGCTTGTAAAAATATCTTACAGAAATGCTTCCATAGAAATTGGCCAACTATTTTCGCACATGGGCAATTTCATGAATATGTCAAGCACGGCCAAAATACCTTAAAACAAAATGAGCTGATGAAGACAGCCATATTATGTGGAATTGCTTTGGATGTTATTATAGTGGAACACACGTTATGTTAATTATTATTAGTCTACGTCACTTTTATGTCATCAGTGACAAGTGTGCCGAAATTATAATTTAAAGGCGAAAGTAAATTTATTTTATGATGCACGATATATCTTTGTTATGCTCGATATCTTAGACCACAGTGCATCAAATGTGCTTACTTTCTTTTCAAATAGGGAACAATTTGCATGGAAAGAAAATTCATACCACTCTAGAAGCGTACAATTGTTACATACGATTTTAGGGAACTGCACACATGGATGTCACACAAATTTTTTAATTTTTCGAATTAACAGGTTAGACTATGCCGAACCTTAGATACCCTTAACCATATACGTATAAACATATTTACATATAAATCACCATAAGAAATTCTTTTTACTATTAAGTTTTTCTCTTCAAATCAAGCAGCGAAAATTGGAAGTTTTCCTTAGGTTTGTTATACCAAATAATAAAAAAGTGGTGAAACAAACAGTTGGACAGTTGCAAATGACAGTTGAAAAAAGATATGGAAAAATTAGAGTCAGGCGTAGTGTTTCGCTCATGGCCTTAAAGGCCATGGATCAATCTTGCTAATTTTAAAGAGCAAAATTTTGCGAAACTATGTCTAATCGATTAGATTATTCTTTAGCTCATTTAGTGTCTTGGCAATGTTGATTTTAACATGAACACATACGCATAGACAAATAGACGGAAAGACGGCATCGCTCAATCGACTTCGCTATGGATTAGAACTCAGAATATTGTAGAAATTACAAACGGAATGACAAACTTAGATATACCATTTTTCCACCTGGACCGAAGGGTATAAGAAAAGGATGACGTTAATTAAAAAGCACAATTGTCGGGTATTTAATACTACCGTAGATTATATTGTAAATATATTTATACTCAGGCATGTTCTGACAATCGCAAATCGCTTAAAACTAGCGATGCGAGTTAAAATCGCATGAAAGGTGTTCTGTAGTTCACAATCGCAAGAAATTTGGCGACTTCAAATCGCAAGCACATACTGAAGTGAAGTTGCGAATTTTACTTAAAATAAACTTTAACGCAACAATAAAATTATACACAAATGAAAATTTATATGTTTTCTTTAATTTTAAACAGCAATTATTTTAATTTTTACACAATTAAATTCGCAAATAATTAATTTAAAATATGTTATTTATTCTATCAATTGTTTGTTTTGATTGTTTTCTTGAGTACTGGCAATTTCATAGTAACAGCTGTTTTAATTGATGTTCGAAAATATACTTGTATTAGTGCGGTTGAACGTATAGTCGGTAGTAAAAAAATATGTGGTTATTTTAACTTTTAATTCTTATAAAATATTCGGTGCTTATTAAATGTACGATTCAAGTGTTAAGGGACCTTAAAAAAATTTATTTAAATTACTTTTTGGGCAATATATATTCCGAACGTGCATTTTATAATTAACAAAATAAACATAAATACTTCTTAAGTACTGATTACTTACAACCAATATATGCAATATCACTAATAGAAAATCCATTTGTCGCCAAAATATTTCTTGGCTTGGGTTATTTTTTAAATAATTAAATATACATTGGATTGAAGTATCCATTGAATTGTTACAATCTCTAAGCGTCCGTTTTTTAATTCGTTCTTTTTTTAATAGCTTGTTTTTTTAAAGAAATTAAACTAAGTTAGGCAGCTGCAGGCATTATGTTGTAATTTTTTTTGTTTATTTGTGTTTTACACCGTAAAAACATATGTTCTTCTTTTCGAACATAAGTTTGAAAAAGAGCAAATCGCAAGCAAAACGCGTGAGTTTCAGAACATGTAAAACAAAAGTTGGCGTTTTGAAATCACATGCGATTTCAAAAACATGCGAGTGTCAGAACATGCCTGACTGACTGAAAAAATCAGATGAACTCAGTTTATAGTTTTAAACTGGTTATTGAATTTATCAGTAGCCAGATTAGCGTTCTTAAGATCATTATAGAGTTTTTGCATTAAAATAACTATCACTTGGCATATATTTTCTTCATTTCTTAATTTAATGTTTAACGGTATTCTTATGTTAATTTCCTAATGCTAGACTTTAATAAATAAACTTGTGAAAACAAATCATTTAATATGCATTAAGGAGTTTTAAATACATTTTTTTCAATTTAAATAAATCAAAAAATTTTACAGGCGTAGCTAAAACTGACTTGCCATACAAGAATTTGGTTTGTTAAAAAAATACAAAACGATAATAAGTAGAGATGGGAATAGAGGAGATACTGATTGGCAAGACGAGTTGTTGTTTGCTTGCAATATAGAAACAGCACATTAAATGTATTTAAAATTCTTACATACATATATTATTGACAAAATATAATTTCTTTAAATATGACTTAAATCACTACAAATCCTATTAAAGCAAAAAAAAATTATCTTGGTTGGTTTTACACATTGACCGAAAGCGCATACTAGTATCATGTTGGATGATTTGGAATATTAAAGATGATATTATCGATTACAAAAATCTGAGTAAATATTGCTGTTGATAAAAAATCAAAAGATCAACGTTGCCAGCTATTTATTTTCACTAAATGATCATTCAGTAGAGCTGAAAATATAAAGAGTAGTCAATATATGAAACCATGTTTAATTACGTTGATGTGCAAATACTCTTGTAACAAGAAGAAGAATGCTTAGCACATTAATCTTCTGATATTTTATCGATATAAGGTTTACAATTAAATGCATACTTTTTTCATATTTTTAATTCAATTATTATTGCCATAAGAGGCATTTAAAAAAATAAAAAAATAAATTCCCAAAAATGTAATTTACCCGATTTATACCTTATATATATAATGAATACCAGCTGGACTCATTAAGAAAACAAAAAAGGTACCAAAAAAATTTAAAAAAGCTATAATAATGAATATAGATAATATTATTTTATGTGCTGTGTCTGTATCACAGGCTATTAATCCGACGTATGAAACGCACTTAGTTTTTAGAGTTATTTCCATACAAATTCTCCAGACCAGTTGATATCCTGTAATACACACACTGCACATTAGTCTCCTAAGCTTTAGTAACCAAAACGCAAAAGCTTTTAGATTAGAAATTAACAAATAAAGTAAAGACAATAATTAAAGTTTAAGCAAAAAGAACAATAACCAACAATGAATATATTTTTCTTTCTCCACTGGATACGGCCGTCTTTTTTTGCCTCTTTTATACAGTTGAAAGATGATGAATAATAAAAAATCACAAAACACTACGATATTTATTTCTATGCACGGAAACTTAGGAAATTTTTAAATTAACTTAAAGAACGGGAATTTTACATATTGTTACGTTTTGGTTTTTTTTTTTAGAAAAACGTACGGATTCTTTTGATTGCAAATACAGCAATCTTTTTATTTACTAAATTGGAACAACAACCCTAAGCAAAACTTACAATTTTCGGAAAAAAAGAATTGATTAATTCACAAAACCCCTTGTATCCGTGTATACTGTGTATTGTTCAATTAAAATACAATAGTGTGTGCTTGTTGTTGGAAATTTTCATATAAAATTTCAATACACCAATACACTTTTATTTTGCATGTTTTTGAAAAGTTGTATTGGTAATCGTGTTATCAACTACATGTAAATTCCATATCACATTCAGAAGAAGAAAACAAAAAAAAAAAAATAAGCATATCAAAAGTATACTTTTCGCATAAAAAATTTAAAATTTTGCTTTTTTCAGTCCTATTGTCCATTTAACTTTCTGAAAATCTTCTTCTGAATACTTATTTTCTTCTTCTTATTTGTTTCTTGACGTTTAATATACAAAATCAATTGATACAATAATACATTGCGTGTTCACATGCATATAAACAGAAAGGGTATTCAATACAAAATACACCATGCAAGATTTTGTGAATTAAGCAAATATTTTTGGTCACAAAAACTTTATGGTAAGAAAGACTTGGGTAAATCTGCAGCATGGTACATGTAGTTATGCATGAATGGTAAAAGGTACTCTTACTTGTTAATATTATAATTGTTCTAGCGAAAACCAAATATCTTATATCCTGAGAATATTTCTTTTAGCGAAATCACGGCTTACTTTTCGTAATTATATTTCAGTAGGGTCTTTAGGAAGGAGAATGCAATGCAGTTCCCAAAATGGAAAATAAAGAAGTCAAGTTCACCACGAACATCTTCATTATGTTGAACCCAAAAAGTACATTTTAAGAAAATAAATTCCATTTGTGAAGGCTAAATTAGATTAGTCAAAGAAAAATAGCAATTTTAATTATTTTTATTTTAAATATGCCTTATTTTGGGCTACTGGTAAGTAAAATTTATCTTAACTTGATTCTTGAACTACAACCAATTACCACATAGTTTCATAGAAATAGATTCATGATTTAAGGTACCGGACCATTATGGGTTATAGAAACAAGATGCAAAAATTCCAAATCTCATGTTTAACATTATGTAAACGATCACGTTGTAAATATATATTTAAAATAATTTATGACCATTTATGAAAATGGCAAAAATTTTGTTATAAATTCAATTGTATGTATGCGATATTAATTGTAAGAATTATGTGGCTTTATTTAACAAAACATCAAAAAAATAAAAATGTTTTGAGTTGTTTTTCAAATCAAATAAAACTTTGAAATTTTTAAAAATTTGGTTGTCATTTACATAAAAAATGTATAATTGATGCATCACGCACGTATTATACAGATTCGAAGATGAAATTGCTTGTTGCTGCAAGTATCTGTATAAAAAGTTTGATGTTTAAAAATTTTTGAACGCCTAGTAAAAAGTATTGATGAATTGAAGTCTCTTTTACAAATATAATTATTGAAGCGTTTTTTATTTCAATACTTAGTAAAGTATAATTAAAGGGAAGTCCAAACATGACATTGCTAAAACAGCCGTCATCATTTTCATTAAATGGAATCCTGTTAGCAAGACAAGATTCGGAGATTGCCAAAAGATCGCGATTTAGGATATCGACCATGTGCTTTCGCATACCCGCAATTTCCAGAAGGCTTGGTCTAGTGCAAAATGAATATGAAAAGCATATGCTACTGTCATCTTCAAAACAATGGGTAGGGTTAGAAGTTTGACGAGGGGATCATTAAGAAAAATAAGAAATAGGATAGGAGAAAGAATGGAACCCTGTGGTACACCTAAATTAACCATGAACGCATTTGATGAGATCCCATCTGTAACAGCCTATGAATTCTTCAAAACACAAAAACGTAATTAAATTTAATTATTTATTTTAACACTTTTATTGTATTATTCAAACACATAAAATAATATCGATTGCCTCAGAAAAGTTAATAATAAAATTCAATTCATATAGCATGACAGTATTCTCGCAGGCTGCTACCTTAGCCGGGTTGCCACATCCCTCCTATATTTTTTAGCTTCAACGTCACTTTAGGCCTTGGTCCGTTCGGATCTGTATTCTGTGATGTTGATTTTAGTTCCGGTGACAGCTCATTACCGGGAAGCCCCTCGTTGTTGGAATCTACGTTTTGTTGAAGTTCAAGATGTTCTGGATTTACAACCGAAGTCCTAGTAGGTTTGGCTAACGATGGTAGCGATGAGTCAACTGGAATTTTCTTAACATGAGTAATGTTTCTACGATACACTCTGCCTTCTCCTGATATTACGACATCATTTCCCTTCCGATCTGTTACTTCATATTCAGTTTTCCCAAAAGTCGTAGATAATTTATTAGAAAAAACAGTATTTCGAAGCAGTACCTTATCCCCAACTTTGATATCACAATCGATCGCGTGTCTGTCCGAATCGGCACTTTGTTTCCCTTTTTCTTTATTAGCAATGTCATTGTCTCTGGCCTCAGAGTCGATAACATTATCCTCAACGTCATTCAGCGATGGAATCTTGTCTCTAATGACTCGATTAAAAATAAGTTCCGATGGAGCTTTCCCAGTTGTACCATGAGGGGTGGCGTTGTACATGAGTGTAAACCTGCGAATCTCTTTTTTATAGTCCAAACCTTGCGAGTGAGCAATTTGAAGACGTTTTACCAGAGAACGGTTCAAGTTTTCGACCTCTCCATTGGCTTGGGGCCAATAAGGTGGCGATGTCATCAATTCAATATTATTGGTGTTGCAAAATGCCTTGAATTCTTCGCTAACGAATTGGCGACCATTATCAGCTGTTATCGATTTCGGATATCCGTGTCGGGCAAATATCTCCTCGAGAAAATCAATAATTTCTGTTGATGTTATCTTCTTGATAAATTTAAGTTCATAGTATCGCGAATAATAATCAATTATTACACATACAAAATCGTGATTTGGCAAGGGGCCTAATAAGTCTATTGCTACACAAGCCCAGGGACTATTTGGCATGGTTCGTCTACACATGGGCGCAGGTGGTATCGGTCGAGATACCAACATACATTCCCGACAGCTCTTAACATATTTTTCTATATCTCGATTGACCAACGGCCACCAAATCTTTGCTCGAATTCTGCGCTTCATTACGGTTTCGCCTGGATGGCCTTCGTGCGCTAAATCTAGCACTTGTTTTCTCAGGCCTCCTGGAATCACGAGCTTCGTACCTCTGAGCAACAAATTTCCAAAAATACTGAGCTCGAATCGAAATGGATAATACCTGTTCTTAGTTGCTGCACTCCAGTTGTCGGTATTTATACATTCTACTGCCATCATCAGTTCCTCATCTTCGCTATTATGGTGTACAATTTCCAAAACCGTTACTGCCCGCGGAACTGAATTTTCTATGATAGAACAAATGCTTAATTCGCATGGCTTGTCAAAGGTAACAGCTGTATTCATACTGCAGAGTCTGGATAACGAGTCTGCCATATTTTGCTTTCCTGCTTTGTAAATAATTTTGTAGTTAAACGACTGCAGTCGTAACACCCAACGTTCGATACGAGCCGGTGGCTTCGATGTTGGCTTAAAAATAGCTTCGAGGGGCTTATGATCTGTTTCTAGCTCAAACTGAATCCCTGCTAAGTAGTAGTAGAACCTCTCTACAGCCCACACCAGAGCGAGACTCTCTTTTTCCGTTTGCGAATAGCGACGTTCAACTTCAGAAAGTGCTTTACTGGCAAAAGACACAACATACGGAGTATCTTTGATGAATTGAATGAGGACCGCCCCCAAAGCTACAGGGCTTGCGTCAGCAATCAATCGTGTTCGTCTGTTTGGTGAGAAATAAGTTAGTGTTGGAAGCTCCGCCAACTTTTCCTTGAGTTTTACAAATGCATCATTTTGTCTTGTGGACCATACAAATTTTTCATTGGCTTTTGTGGCCGTTCTTAAAGGTTCAACCAGATCACTTAGATCTGGTATGAATTTACCTAAATAGGTTACTAGACCTAGAAAACTTCGAGTTTCCTCACGGGTGTTTGGAGCTCGAAAATTTAAAACACTATCGATTTTGTTCGGGTCGGCACTTATACCATCTGGTGATAGAATATGGCCCAAAAATTTTAAATTTTGTACCTTCCATAAACATTTGTCCTTATTTATGGCTACATTAAAGTCTTTAAATGTGGTAAGAACATCTTCCAAGTGTTTATCATGTTCCTCTTCAGTGGCGCCGAAAACTATTATGTCATCCAAATAGTTTAATGCATTTTTACATAAAGCCAAAATATTTTCCATAGTCTTTTGGAATATTTCTGGAGCTGAATTCACACCAAATAGCAGTCTTTTATATCTAAATAAGCCTTTTGAAGTTATAAATGTTGTTATATACTTTCCTCTTCCAGCTCCAATTGATGATAGGCATTTTTCAGATCAAGCCTTGAAAAGAATTTAGCTTCATGCAATCTCGTCATAAAACTTTCAAAAGTTGGCAAGGGATAATTTTCTCTTAAAATTGCCGTATTTGCACGTCTTATGTCAATACATATCCGAATGTCTCCGTTTCCTTTGAAGACAACGACCACTAGAGATATCCAAGCACTCGGTCCAACAACCGGTTCGATTATATCCAGGGCTAATGCCTCATTTAGTTTCGCTTCAACCTTATCCTCAATAGCAACTGGCACTCTACGCAACGGTTGTTGAATAGGTTTTATGGAGGTATCGATGGATAAGCTTACTTTAATTCCAGCAATTTTATTAAAAGGTTCCAATTTCTCCACATGGTTTATGCCTATACCCAACTTTAATACGCCCAGTTTTATGGCAGTGTCTTTACCCAGCAATGATTGCTCGCCACGCTCAATAACATAAAATGTTGAAATCAAATTAGAACTGCTTTCAATCCCAATAACAGCTTCAAAAACTACTTTTATCTTAAGCGGCACGTTACCAGCGTATGCTTTGAATTGGTGATCTGATTCAAATCGAATATTCCACATGACTGCTTTCCCGGTGTTCAACATATTCCAATCATCTTCACAAAGGAGGTTGTATTTTGATCCTGAATCTATCAACATTCTTATCTTTGTACCGCCTACAAAACACGGTATTATCTCGATCGCAGATGCTTCGTTATCAAATATTTTAAAACAGCAGTTATCATTTGAATTGGATTGGCCATCAATACATCTTATCTTGGAATAACCAAAATCTCGACGCTTCGGATTTCTGCTATCGAATGTAGAAACTTTCCGTTTGTTTAAACCAGTACGGCATTTCCGGGCAAAGTGTCCCAACAAGCCACATTTGTTGCATTTCACTTTCCTGGCTGGACAATCCACACTGATTCCGTCGTGACTGTTTTGTCCGCATCTAAAACATTCGCAGTTATTTGCAATTTTATTGATTTCAACAGTTGTACTTAGAGCCTCCATTGACTTTGATTGAGCATTAATTTGCTCATGGACTTGACAAATTTCAATAATTTCTTTCAAGGAGTGCTCTTTTTCCAATAACCTCTTTTTCAAATCTGCAGATGCCCAGGAGTCAATAAGTTTGTCTTTAATGCTGATTTCCAGAATTTCATTCTTTGTTTCACCAAATATACACCTCGAAGCCTGTTGCCGCGTCCTCAATAAGAATTTATTAAAGGTTTCACCATGTTCTGCCTTAAGTGATCGAAACAAATGCCTCTCAAATGTTAAATTTCTTTCCGGGGAAAAATAGTCAGTCAGTTTGTCAACTAATGTTTTATAAGCATCTTCTTTTTCCCCACAAGTAAGTGCACCTGGAATGTTATATGCAACTTCCTGCAATTCAGTTCCTCCATAATGCAAAAGCTTATTCTTCTTTTTGACAGAATCTGATATTTCTTCCGCCTGAATGTAGAAAGTAAATGCTCGTAGAAATGGCCTAATTCCATTTGTTTCATTCATGTTTGGAATCAACGTTACTATTTCCTAACCAAACAACCTGTGTTAATACAATCACTGTCAGTTCGACATAATATTGAAACTTACGACTTATCGTCTTGTATTTTTATTTGTATTTTATTTGCCCAACTGGCCCAGATCTTATTCCAAATTGGGAAACAGATTTGTACACCTCACTCGTGCTTGTTCTTATTTTAGTTCCTTGAACTAAAACACGGAATTTATTTGCCTAACTGGCTATCTGAAATCAATAATGATATCATTTGCGTAAATCGATTTGTCTTCTTTCCAAAGATTTTCTTTAATGCGTGCAAACGCCAGCTTTTATTTCTTCCGTATTTACCTCGTCGCCAATGTAACAGCCTATGAATTCTTCAAAACACAAAAACGTAATTAAACTTAATTATTTATTTTAACACTTTTATTGTATTATTCAAACACATAAAATAATATCGATTGCCTCAGAAAAGTTAATAATAAAATTCAATTCATATAGCATGACAGTATTCTCGCAGGCTGCTACCTTAGCCGGGTTGCCACACCATCCATAGCAACACGTATAATGCGATCACTAAGAAAGCTCGATATAAATCGAAAGAAGCTACTGCTACTTGCTGCCGTTCAATTAGTTAGCTGTTGAACTCCAGATATTTCACAAGATGAAAATTAAGCATTACTTTGGAAAGTGCAGGACAAATTACAATTGGGAGGTAATTTTTAGGGGTGCTAGCCTTCTCGTTTTTGGAATTGGTATTACATTAGCAACCTTTCGATATAATAAGAATTCACCAAACTTTAGTCCACAATCTTTTTACTATACTATTACAAGGTCCTCAACCCTGCTGTCACCTGCTACTCTAGTATAAAGACCTTTCACCAGCTTATCAACACAGAATCCAGAAGCGTCGAAGTGTTGTCAACCGATTTTGTTTATTTTTTTAGACATTGTCGAGCTTTAGCGCATCGTCTTTATCTCATTTAAAATAAATGATCAAAAGATGAGTGTGTAATTTACATAAAGTAAACAAAGAAAAAATGTTCAATGATAAACTTAGTCAAATTTTGACCTCATGGCAAATTCTAGTTGTACTTAAAATACCTTTAAATGTTTTATGATTTAAAATATCAAAATATAAGTTTTTTTTTAATTCAAGCAGATATTAATTATGATTATATGCTACATTTTTTTTTTGAATCAGCGATTTTTTTTTTAATTTAATCTAATTTTATAGTTAACAAATAAATTGAAAATGATTTTGAGTTAATTTAATTATAATTTCTAAAAACTTATTTTTAGAAAGAAAAATTACTTTACAAATGTTTGCGAAAGTTCTCGAAAGAAAACAAGGAAAATAAACGCCAGCAGAATGTAATGCTTTACTTTGTGGACCGCTACGTCCTTCATCAGCATTCTTCAAATATACCTTAGTTGTGTAATTATAAACATCATATATTTAACCAACTAACTTTGTAAATCAGAATACGAGATATATTCATATCAATATTAATTTGCTTAGACGAAATTTACACACAAACCAAAGTATTTCTTTAATGTTCTTTCTGTATTTCGTCTTGAACATTTTTTTATACCCTTTTACCACAAAAAGTGAAAAAAAGGGTATAACTATAAAAAGGGTATAACTGACTTTTGTCTTTTCTTTATTATTTGGACAAAAAATTTTAGCTTATTTAAAATGTTTTTCATTAGTTTCCTAAAGAGTTTAGAAAGCGGTATCAAAATGGCCATCGAGACGTACTTTGACCCTCAATATCTAATATCGGTGATTAATTTAATCGGGATAATTTTAAAAAATAGCACAAAGTGTTTTTGAAAATTTTTTCGCTTTTTAATAATTTTTTTTAAGCTACAAAACAACTACTGTATCCCCCAAACTTATTTTATTTATTATTGTTATTTGTTAATGGTAGATCGTGATTAAAAATTTTCTTTTGCCTTTGTTACCATCTACTTCATTTTTACAAGCATAAATCATCACGCCTACTGTTGGAACAAGCAATAAACATTTAATTAAAATTTGTTGTTAAAATTATAAAAACAAAATAATGGAAAAACCATGATCCGTACTAAATGTGTAAGGAAAATATGTAATAATTAAATAACAACATAAGATGTACCAACAGCAGCTATTAGATGCAACAAAATACTTCTAAACTAACAACTGACTATTACAGCCTTGACAAAATAAATACTTATATTAAATACATTTATGATTTGTTTTTTTTTGAAATCTCTACTAATTAATATTGATGAATTTAATACTGAATACTAGCTAAAGTGTGGTAATGAACCAATTCATGTGAGTTTAAAATTCATATTTTAACAATAAATTAAACATATAAATGATATAAAATAAAGCAAATCTTAGCGTTCTTAGCATTCTTTACACATATCTAAGGACCTGTTCGTAAATGCATCAGTGCACTCCATATGATGTGCAGTACGTTTGTGAGTGCAAAAAGTGGCACCACTGCAAATGTCATCTTAGAAGCAAATAAATTCAAACTTATCGTAAAAATAACTGTGCAAAGAACATATTTTTCTGTTTGTTTTTATTGTTTAATCTTCTTTTTTTAGTATGTTACACAAAATTTTATTATTTTTATATCATCTAGTTCACATAACGAGTTTATTATTAATTTTTCTATTTTCACAGTATTTCTTCGTTCGTTAATGCAAACACTAATAGCCAATTTAACAATAACGAAAGAAAACTTAAGCGAAAGAAAGTCACTCACTTTCGAGTCTTTTTGGCTTTCTGTGTATCACTCACTTTTATTCGCTTACACTTACGTTTATAAATTTTTCTTTTTTACGTCTTAAGAAACCAAGGTGGTACCAGATCGTAAGTTTCTGTAAATTATAGCGATTTTCTTTAAAAGTATAAAAAATACTACGTAATTATTTGAATGCAAACACAACCGTGCGTAGCAGTGATCAGCTGCTTACAAATAAAAATAAAAGATACACCAATGGTTTTGTGTTATTATTTGTATTAAGCAATTAAAAAAAACAAACAAACAAAAAACAAATTAATTATAAAAATTAAATTATATAAAAGTGTTATTCGATTCCTTAACCTACTCCAATTTAGAAATTATAATCGTGAGTATCATCTTATTTCTTAAAAGCAAGTGTTTGTATTATCATTTTCTTCGTCAGCACAGATGGATATAACAGTCGCTATTAATTTTTTGGACACTTCAGAGGATGAAGCAAACTGCAATAAAAACAATTTCCATTTAAAATGAAATCAATTATTGTATTTATTTTTACACTTACCATTTGTTATCCATTATTAATTTATAATTTTAAGTTAATTTTTAATACAAAAGTATTGTTTTTTATAATGTTATTATTTACACGAACATAAAATAGCAGGTGACCGATTTTGACATTTGCGTTCGCAGTGTTGACAACACCTTCTTTACACAGAAATCGGTTTTTGCATGAAAACACTTCCGTTTTCTTTCGAGTTGTCGTTCGAGCCATCGTTCGCATAGGAGTAAGATTGTGAAACTCAAATCAGTTTTCTTTCGCTTAGAACACGAAAGAACATATTCTTTCGTTACTGTGAAATTGGCTATAAAATTAGCAAAACAAAGCATACGCAACAGCTGATTAGCAGTGGCAGTGCAGAATAATCATATTATGCAGCAGAATAGGCCCTAACTTACGTTGTGGGCATTGTAAACATTATCTAGTTAACCAATTCTGCGCACAAACAAATCTTTTTATTTCGTTTTACTTCTAATAAATCATCACATATATATATTCTTGTCGGTTTAGCCAAGAATGTATTTTTTTAATTTCTTTATATTCTTTCAATTCCTAATATTTCTAACTATCACTCTTTTCTGTACATTTCGGTTTGGATCGTAACCATGAAATTGTGGCAACAGAAAATTATAAATTATTATGAAATTATCGGAAATAAAATAGCTACCGAAGACTTCCAAACTTTTAACTCTCAGTTTATTCTTTAAATATTCGACGGTACCTCGGAAACGAAAGAAACTCAAAAAAGAACTTTCTTTTATAAGTAAAAACAAGAACGAATTCAAAATAAACAGAAAATATAAAATTTTCGAAAAACAAAAAAAAAAAAAAGAGGGGCCACGTAAAACAAAGCCTTTTATGTGTCGTTCTACTTGTTTTGTCACTAAAGTAATTTTTCGAAGAAGTCTGATGATGGACACAATTTTATATGTTTTTTTTTAATATCATAAGTAATTTTTCTTTCTTAGTATACATTTAAAAATTAAAATAAAATTAACTTAAGCCAAGCTAATAAATTCACTTCTTATAATATTAAATAGTTCACTAATTTCAACAATTAAAAACAAATTAAGAATTAATTATTTATTTGTATGTTAATAATAAATCTAAATAATAAATTGTCTGTATCTATATCCAAAATAACAACAACGATTTAAATTAAAGGTTTTTCCAAAAGTTACCTAATTTTTATAAAAAGTGTTTTTTTAATTGTGATTGGAATTGTGATATACACTTAAAATTTGCATACTACAAGATTTTGAAAAAAAGTATATGTAAAGGACGTTCCTACAGTGACGCTATTTAAAAATATTTGTTTTGGTGAAATTTAACCATGTTGTGAAACTTTAATTTTTTGCTCTTTCTTTTATCTGAATTTTTGGTTTGTAAAGAAATTTTCGAATTTGCATTACATTTGTTAAAATATTGGTGAAAATATATTATATTGAGAAATTTAGATGGTTTACCTTTTCATTAATTATTTTTTTAGAAGATTCTGTTTCTAATAAAGCAAAGCAAAAAAACTCCCAGCTGGCATTTTTAATCGCAAACGTCTCATGCTCGATTGGAGCAGACAAAGAAATTAAGAGTCTCTATGTCTCATTTCGAGAAACTCTGCCCGAAAGCGACTCTTCGGTAAGAGTCGCCTAAAATTCGCCAAAGTAGATTCTTTAATTTCTACTTCAAACGAGTCAAAACACAATCGCTTTTATGAGTCTGTAATGGTTTACTAAGATTCCAAAAAGTATTTCTCAAAGTACGGGTGATTTTTGGGAGTTTAATACCGTTATTATTATTATTTTTTGTAATATAGAAGTCTTAACTATAAATTTTATGTATAGTTAACAATAATTATGAATTCAATCAGAAAAAAATGATCTTTAAGAAAAATATAAACTTAAAAATGTAAAAAATTAGTTTTTAGTCAAATTCTTCATTCCGGCTCCGCCCCAATTTTTTTTAAATTAAAGCGGCAATACAAAAAAATAATGAATTTTCAAAACTGTCGCAAAGCCGCGTTTAACTGCATTGCCAAGTTTAATTAAATTAATAATATTTATTAATATTTTTTTAGATGATATTGTTGCCGCATGCTGGTTTTATTGGCCTCTCAGAAATATGCTGCTGCCATGTTAAAAATCATTATGCAGCTGCCTAAAAGGCGGTGTTTGCTGTCGTGTGTTCGTGTAGCCTGCTTTGTCGAATGTATTTAATGCGTCAATGGTAAAAAGAAAATTTTATCGGATAAACTTTTATTGAATATCATGTAAATATCGTATTGCTACATTTTTTATTTTATTATGTTTATTTTATTAATAACTTTAAATATTTATTCACAAATTCTTAATCTCTTTGAAGTGAGAGAAGAAGAAAGTGAATAAAGTTGGAATTTGCATCGAAACAAGAGAGAATAAACATATAGGCTTCTGAACTAATATTTTAATAGTCAAATTTATTCATTTTATAAGAACCTTATTCATAGTCAAAAGATGGAAAAATTTAATTATGGATTTAAATAATAAAATTTAAAAAATCATTATAGTAAATATTATATGTGAGAGATAAAATTTATAAAAAATCAGAAATGTAACTTTTGAATGAAAGAAGAATAACTTGCTTTAGTTTCATAATCAATCGGAACTAAAAATTTGTTAAAAACTTTACTGCTGATCAAATAATTACATGAGAAAAAAAGTTATGTACGAATAGAATAAACCGAATAGACCGGACAACTTTTCAGCTTTGCAAAAGTGTTCATAATACACAACCATTGTGTACAATGCTACAGCCTACAAAGCATATGTTATGTCAGCTGAAAAAATGCCTCACAATTTGTACGTATAACTTTCCTTTACTTAAGCAGGAAACTGAATATTACAAAAACTTTATAATTGCTATCATAAGCCAACATTCATGATTGATGTACAAAAATTATGAATTTAAGCAGTAAAATCGTCAGTCGCATTTACCTCTGTTTCTCTCTTACAGATAAAACCACAAAACACACTATGTTGCTATTATTGTCAAGATGTTATTTGGTTAAAGATTATTTGGTTAAATAGATGATGTTGACGACGTACATAACATAAGGTAGATAGATAGATAGATAGTAAAGGATGTAGCGGTCCAGAAAATGCTGCGTTTCATTCTGTTAGCGTCTAATTTTTCTTGTTTTCTTTGGAAAACGTCAGCATACATTTGTGAACAATTTTTATTTTTAAAAATGTTTAGAAATTAAATTAAAAATGAACCAATAAGCCGAAAATTAGTCAACTTTAATTAATTTGCAACAATAAAATTATACACAAATGAAAATTAATACGTTTTCTTTTATTTTTAACAAAATTTATTTTAATTTTTAGACAATTAAAGTCACAAGTAATTAATTTAAAATATGTTATTTGTTTTATCAATTGTTTTTTTTTATTGTTTTCTTGAGTACTGACCAAGGCGATTTGAATACTAGGTAATCGCATGAGAACAAAAACAAACAACGCCTGTATTTTGTTAGTGTAAATTTACTTTTACTTGTCAACAAAAAATAAGGAAAGATATAAAAAACAGAGAAGAAAAGGAAATTTCATAAAAGAAACAAATAATTTTCACGCTATAGACTCAATTAATGGAAAAATATGCAGGAAAGTTGTTCACTATCATCAGCATTGACTTTTTTTTTCTTGCCGCACAATAAACTTTTCAAATATTTTTTTTCATGTATATATAATTTGTTTAAAAAATTAACAACTTTAATTAAATGTTTCTCAAAGACACGTTTTCTTTTTTAATAAATGTTGTTTTTTGTTTGTTAAATTTTATATTTATCTACAATTCTTGGGCACACACACTCTTATTACTTTTTACACAACGTTTTATTCGCACATTAACTGTTTCATTAAAAAATTTATTGTATTTTACGATTTTAAAATTGAAAATTTTTTCATTTTATTTAAATGGTGTGTCACCAAATGTAAACAAATTTTGACGTTAGCTCGGAGAAATGTGTAAAGCGAATTAGACCACCTGCGTTATTAGTTTTACCTAGTATTCAATTTACCTTGGTACTGACGATTTCATAGAAACAGCTGTTCTAATAGATGTTCGAAAATAGACTAGTATTAGTGTGGTTGAACGTATAGTCGGTAGTCAAACAAATATGTGGTTATTTTAATTTTCTATTCTTATAAAATATTTGGTGCTTATTAAATGTGCGATTTAAGTGTAAAGGGACCTTAAAAATTCATTTAAATTACTTTTTGGACAATATGAGTTCCGAACGTGCATGTTATAATTAACAAAATAAACAAAAATACTTTTTAAGTACTGATTACTTAATACGTAAGTAACCTTTTACATCAAAGATGCTAAATGCAATATCACTAATAGAAAACCCATTTGTCATCAAAATATTTCTTGGCTTGCGTTATTTATTTAAATGAATAAATATACATTGGATTGAAGTATCCATTGAATTGTCACAATCTCTACGCCTCCGTTTTGTAATTCGGTCTTTTTTTAATTGCATGTTTTTAAGAATTAAAAAAATAAACAAGGCAGCTGCAGGCATTTTTTTGAAATTTTCGTTTGTTATGTTTTGCACCGTAAAATCATATATTTTCCTTTTCGAACATAAGTTTGAAAAAGAGCAAATCGCAAGCAAAACGCCTGAGTTTCAGAACATGTAAAACAAAAGTTGGCGTTTTTGAAATCATATGCGATTTCAAAATATGCCAGAATATGACTGAATACATGGTCCGCAGATAATTATCTACTCATACACTGTTACCTATTGGCCATTTAAAGGAGGAAGCATAGAAAGCTCGCAATAAAGATTTTAAATCATAGAGAGAAAATTTTGCAAGGACATGCAGTCGTGAAAAGTCCAATAAAAATTTTGTCAATAGTTTTTTAATAAGCTCTGATCCTATACTTAGTAATATATGCAAACATTACAAAAAAAAAAATAATTAGCGTGTTGCCACAGCAGGTAATGGACCTTCTATTATTACCTGAAGGTTCCAGAAAAAATACTTAAGATAATATTTATTTTAGTGACAGCGAATAAGAAGACCAATAGTATTAAACATAAAATGTAAATTTATGTTAACAACAACTTTTCAATAAATATAGGTTAGTATGGCCTATTTCCGGCAAAATTTTGTATGGGGCTATAAGAAAATCAACATAAAATCGTTGAGTTGCTGAACCAAAAAAAATCAAATTGAAAAATTTCATTTATTTATCTTTAAAATAGGAGCTTCCAAAGCAATTTAAATATTCATACGAGCTGACAAACGAACACCCCTGGCGTTTAAAAAACAAATTTTTTTCAAAATGATTTTTTTAAATAGTAATAATGCACTTAATACTACGAAACGAAAAAATAAGTGCTACGTCTAACGCCTGAATCAACAGCTGTTTTAAGCAATTTCAACCCAATGTGCTCTGCGTCTAAGGACATGCACTGATCTTGCTGATTTCCAATAGGGCCTCTTCCGAAACTATGTCTGATCGATTGGTGTATTTAAATTTACGCTAACACGGACGGACATCGCTCAATCGACTTCGCTATGCATAAGAACTCAGATTATATATATTTTATGAGATCGGAAATGGATACTGCAGAAATTAGAAAAGTTTTACACTTTTTCTGGTGAAGGCTATAATAAATCGAAAAATTAGAGGGTGTCAGCATAGGTGACGTAAATTGACCGAAATGGTCTTATCTTTTAAACCTTTATACACAAACTCTTGAAAACTAGACATACCTAACTTTTAAATAGACGGACAGCTAAAATCTGTTTTAATGTCGTTTTTTTTGCATGTGTTATTTCATTATTTTTTTTTTTAAGAATTTTTTAAAATAAATGCAAGCAAATCGTAAATATTTTAAATCAAAATAGTTTTCAGTAATATTTATTTATTGTTATAAAATGGAACTAAATCAAAACGTTTTTATTGGGATGGTTAATATACATTTCATATTTTATCGTATTTAGTTTTAAACTCAGCTTTTAATGACAAAATTTTCATGAGTTCAAAAATTCTAACTTAACAAGAATCAAAAAACTTATTAAAAATACATTATAGACAATAACTATGATTTTTGAACTAATTCATGTATTTGCTGGGTATTTTTTTTTGTTTGTTTTTTTTTTTTTTTTTTTTGTTCTATAAAATGTTTTTTCTTTTTTATATATGAAGTTTGACATTCGTTTCTACCAGCAAAAAATAATAAATTCTCCAACGCTGCCACCTGCTAATTGATTCGCCTTGGTTTGCATCATACTTTTTAATGTAAATTTTAATTTTATTCGCCTCAACCATTTATTGTTGTCATAACCTCAAACCAAAAAGGTGCTTTCAAGGCGAATCAATTACCAGGTGGCAGCGTTAGAAAATTTATTATTTTTGCTGGTAGAAATGAATGTCAAACTTCATATATAAAAAATAGTACACAGATTTTTTATATATGGAGTTTGACAGTAGTGTTCACGGCGTAAATTAATAAATTCGCCTACGCTGCCACCTGGTAATTGATTCGCCTTGAGTGCTTTTTTGTACCCAAGGCGAATTAATAAACGTGACAGCACGGCTACAACAATCCAACAGCACAAAAAACAACAACAATTATTGCTACAAAATTTAGATACGTTATCAAATAATATTGTTAAAAAAAAGCAATATAAAAAATATATATTTTATGAAAAAGAGCGTATGACTAAAAAAAAAAAATTATAAAAAATTAAGTTAAATAAAAATTCAAATCCAGACAGTGTTACCAAAATTATTTAAAATTTATTGTACCACTAGTTTGCCCAAGTCACATGCATCGTTCCATTCTTGTATATTGACCATTTAAAGACTAATACAATCTTCCACAAAAAACAACCAAAAAAATTATAAATGTGTTAGTAATAATTTCATTATCTTTTTACGCATATTCTGATTATACACATCAACTTCAAATAAGGTTCCCTATTGTACTAGTCTTCTCTAGGAATTTCAATACTTATTTTGTTTTCTATTAGCAATTAAAACAAATTAAATTAAAAAACAAAAATTTTAAAAAATATTTTATTTTTGACAAATTTTTTTGACAACTGCAACGTATACAGCTGAAGGGCTTTTTCAGCCGTGCGTTTACTTGTATTATTTCACCATGGTTGCACCGATTCGCCAATGAATATACCAAGACGAATTCATACAGCAGGTGATAAGAGAGGAATTGATTCATTTTCGACGCCAATGAAAATTTAAAACTCCAAATGTAAAAATTCAATTGCTTTTATATTTTACAATACAAATTTCCAAATTGTGAAGTTGAATATTTATTTTTTCAACGTCAATTACCAACAACAAACTTTAAGCATTATTTATACATTTATTTAATATGTAAAAATTCCTTTTAAAAGCTTCAGAAGTAAACGAAGAAAAAGAAACGACAATGACAACTCAATTCCATTGAAATTTCTTTCAACCAACATGTTGCATGTTGCATTTCTTAATTGCTTTTTATGTCAAGTGATTTATCTTACTTTTTTTTTAAATTCTTTCGTATAAATACAAATGTCCAAGTGTTTGTCTTACAAAGCTTAAAAACCTGATGTGTGTGCCCTTGTTGCACATCTTGGGCAGTTAAATGTTACAGGATTTGGATGTTACTGTAGATTCCGCTGTCATGATAATTCATACAAGCTTAAAAGTGAAGCATTAAAGAGTGCTTCTATTACATTTTTGTTTTTTCAATCACACCAGTGCAACATGATAGCATTTTATCTTTGTTTGTTCCTAATGTGAGTCTTTAAATACAATTTAATTTCGAACTTGTAGTTCCTTGTGTTGTTATGTTTAAATGTGAATGTTCAGACAGAAAAATTCTTACACATTCTCAGAATATATTCGTTTGCATCAAGCGAACTATTTCTTCTGTACTCGTATTGTTAAAAGCTTAAATGATAATGGAGGTAATATTTATTTTCAAAACTTTATATTGCAATTACCATCTCTAATGTGTTTTTCACAATGAGGCAAGAAAATCGAGTTCATGAAAAAGGAGATCGTTTTGCGCCCACACTTACCAAATTGTGAACGCAAAGTATTTTCAATGTAAGCAATTAGCAATATACCAATATTTGTCTTTTCGTTTTGTAGAGTTTCTTTTTAAACTTGAAAAAAAACTACTTTACTGGACCTTCGAGTTTTTATATACTTTTTTTTATTTCAAGTTACGACTAATTAAGATAATTCAAGAAAAAGGTGATTATTGACCAAATTATCATTATTTCGCTTAAAAATCCAAAAAATTATTTAATTCGGGAAAAGGTCAGGCTTTATTTTTAAGTCTCCTTAAATTGTAGTGTTCCACCAGCTTCACCAACTTCACAATTTTCAGTTTTATAAAATGGCATTCCACAATGCACAAGTAAATATCCCATACCTACCTAAACTAACTAAAGCTCATTTATTGTTCTGAAAACCCACAGTTTAATGGTATATTAAACATTTACATTTATTTTACATCCATATGCAAGGATCGCTCCATAAAATTATATTCTAAATATTTTTAAAATCATCAAAAATGTTTTCTAAAATTTTAAAAACAGTACTAGCAATATTATTCCCAGATCGAGCACTTTGTGTTTTGATCCAAATTGAACAGTAAGTTACACGTGCAACTTAGACTGCACTTAGACACGTCAATTTTACTATGACAAAGTTTTGTTAATATCTTTTAAACTATAGTGTTCAGACACAAAAAGTTTTCTTTTACAAATTTCGTTTCATTCTGTTTGATTGTATCTTATTTTTTTACGTTTTTTATGTGGTGCTTATAATACAAAAATATGTGTGTGTATGTACATACATACAACTGTGTATGAGCAACGAAAGAAAAACACAGCAACTTTGCGAGTACATCAAATTCTGCACTGTCTAAGGCGAATTAATTATAAGGTGATAGCGGTGGCGAACTCATTAATTTTCGAGTTTGACAGATAGGATATCGGCGAAAATTAATGAATTCGCCACTGCTATCACCAAGGCGAATCAATACCAGGTGGCAGCGTAGGCGAATTCATTATTTTTCGCCGTGAACACTACTATCAAACTCCATTTATAAAAAATCTATGTATTAATTTTTATATATGAAGTTTGACATTCGTTTCTACCAGCAAAAAATAATAAATTCTCCAACGCTGCCACCTGGTAATTGATTCGCCTTAGCTATCACCTTATAATTAATTCGCCTTGGCACTGTTCATAATTCTTTCTCCCTCTCTTTTACATAAAATTAAAACTTTGCAAAGTAGAATTTGCGTGTCTAAATTGGTGTGTTTACCGATTGTAACAAATTTCACGTACATATGTACCATAAAGTAGAAAAATGTTTCCCAAGATCTGGCATATTCTTTTTGTTGGGATTTAAAAATAGCACTGACTAAATATTTTTTTCAATGACTTCAGATATTTTTATATAAATCGATAAATAACTTCAAACATAATGTCTTAAGAATATATTGGAAGACTTTTTTCACGTAATTTTTTTTTTTTTTTATGTATATAATTATGAAACTTTGTATTCAATTTTGCCAAAAAAAACTTTTTTTGAGAGGCGAAAAGATAACTTTGGAACGACGACATGTGAAATTTAAATAATGTAAAGGTTAACTAATAGATAATCTTAAGTATATAAAATACCCTTTAATGTGACGCTCGACAGTCCATATTTGCATTTCGTTGTATTTTAGTTTACTTTTAAAAATATCCGTTCATTTTTGCAGATGAAAAAGAGAGACATATCAAATTTATTGCAAGCTTCCACAAAGTTGAAAACGTTAACTTACTATCCGCTTTAGAAATATTTGAGATTGTGTGCCAAAACTCTTCCATAAAATCTTTTATTATTTTTAAAATATTTATTAAAGTCTATGTGGCGGATTTCCCTAAATACGTCATCTAAATTTCGTACACCACTGTCTAGAGCTGCTAGTAAAGAAACTATTTTGTTAATAACGCTTTGGAAGTCGGAACAAGACAGTTTTTGAAGGGCAACAACAACATTTTTTACATATGTATTTATCCATTAGCGGCAGTGATAACATTTTTTTAAAGTAATTATTTATAATAAAATTGTTACACCGGATAATAAACGCCAGCACATTTGTTTGTTTATTAAGCTAATGTTAGTTACAGAAAATATCTTCACATCATATTTTGATTAAAAAAAATTTTTTAAGCGCCCTCGATAATATCTATATAGCAAAACTTAGATCACAAAAATTTGAAATGCAATAAAATTTTGTTTAGTTGATTTTCTTCTCTTTGTTAACGATAAATCTTTCATATTTATTGTAGAGTTTTAGTAAAAGAATAATGGTCTGCTTCAAACTTGTCGTGTATTAAAATAACCTAAATGTTCTTGCATTGCAAAACAGTATAAATGGATTTGGGAGAGTAAAACACAGTTAACCGATTCACTTAATCACTTGTTTATAACAGTTTTCTGATAATTAACTTATTATTCTCGCTCTTGCTCTCTTCTCTCAATTCACCATTTTCATTTCGCTCAGTATTACACCTGTAATCAGGGCTGCCAGAATATTTTGATCGAAAATCTGCACTTTATGGCAAAAAAATCTGCATTTTCGGCACTGTAGTTTAAAAAATCGGCAAGAAAATCGGCATAAATAAAAATGAGTATTTGTAAGGTTTTAATTCATTTTTATTAATAAAAAAATAATACATAGCAGTTTTATAAACATAACTTAAAAATAAAGTTTCCAGAATTCTTATGTTTTATAAACGTGGACAAATAATTAAAAAAAAAAGTTATTTATCAAGATGGTTTAAATTAATTTTACAAGCTTAAATACACAATTCATATCAAGTTATGAACACATTTAAAAGAAAAGCTTAAATATACAATTATGAATACATTTCAGAAAAGTTGAAAAGTTTTATTAATTTTCTTTCGACTTGAAATGGACTTTAAAGCGGTGATGTGTTTTTTTTTTACTCAGCATGGGTCAATAGATCATTTTTTCCAGACGATGCCATCAGCTGCACATGGTACAATTTGCAATGGAACTTTTTGTTTTTTTTTCTGCCCAATCTTTTATTGGAGGGTCCATGAACCATTCTTCTTTCTGCTTACTTTTTTTCAGCCTTATAAAAGTAATTCTATATAATTACAAATTTTCTTATTGTACAAATCTGAAAACTTACAAAAAGTTTGTTGTTAGATGTACTACATTTTTCGCCAACACATTCATTATCGTCACCATTTTCTCCTTCTAGAAAAAGAAGTTGAATTAAACAATATATGTACATGTTTAGCAAAACATTTCCATACTAACCAATATATTTTCCTTGCAAATATTTTAAAATTTCTGTAAATAAATATGAACGCTCTAAAATTATCAGAAACAACCAGTGTGTTTGTTTTTATAAACGATTAAATTATTCCGTTACCTTTTTGTCATTTTTTTTAACTAGAAAAATTAATAGATATGTATAAGATTCCATCTCTTTTTCTCTTATTAAAACATAACCGAAAATTTGTTAAATTTATTCATTTAGCATTCTAGCAGAGCATTTCCAGATCACAATAATATGCTTTTAAATAGAAGTTATCGCGTTGTCAACAGATTTAATTTTCGAGTTTGACAGATAGGATATCGGCGAAAATTAATGAATTCGCCACTGCTATCACCAAGGCGAATCAATACCAGGTGGCAGCGTAGGCGAATTCATTATTTTTCGCCGTGAACACTACTATCAAACTCCATTTATAAAAAATCTATGTATTAATTTTTATATATGAAGTTTGACATTCGTTTCTACCAGCAAAAAATAATAAATTCTCCAACGCTGCCACCTGGTAATTGATTCGCCTTAGCTATCACCTTATAATTAATTCGCCTTGGCACTGTTCATAATTCTTTCTCCCTCTCTTTTACATAAAATTAAAACTTTGCAAAGTAGAATTTGCGTGTCTAAATTGGTGTGTTTACCGATTGTAACAAATTTCACGTACATATGTACCATAAAGTAGAAAAATGTTTCCCAAGATCTGGCATATTCTTTTTGTTGGGATTTAAAAATAGCACTGACTAAATATTTTTTTCAATGACTTCAGATATTTTTATATAAATCGATAAATAACTTCAAACATAATGTCTTAAGAATATATTGGAAGACTTTTTTCACGTAATTTTTTTTTTTTTTTTATGTATATAATTATGAAACTTTGTATTCAATTTTGCCAAAAAAAACTTTTTTTGAGAGGCGAAAAGATAACTTTGGAACGACGACATGTGAAATTTAAATAATGTAAAAGTTAACTAATAGATAATCTTAAGTATATAAAATACCCTTTAATGTGACGCTCGACAGTCCATATTTGCATTTCGTTGTATTTTAGTTTACTTTTAAAAATATCCGTTCATTTTTGCAGATGAAAAAGAGAGACATATCAAATTTATTGCAAGCTTCCACAAAGTTGAAAACGTTAACTTACTATCCGCTTTAGAAATATTTGAGATTGTGTGCCAAAACTCTTCCATAAAATCTTTTATTATTTTTAAAATATTTATTAAAGTCTATGTGGCGGATTTCCCTAAATACGTCATCTAAATTTCGTACACCACTGTCTAGAGCTGCTAGTAAAGAAACTATTTTGTTAATAACGCTTTGGAAGTCGGAACAAGACAGTTTTTGAAGGGCAACAACAACATTTTTTACATATGTATTTATCCATTAGCGGCAGTGATAACATTTTTTTAAAGTAATTATTTATAATAAAATTGTTACACCGGATAATAAACGCCAGCACATTTGTTTGTTTATTAAGCTAATGTTAGTTTCAGAAAATATCTTCACATCATATTTTGATTAAAAAAAATTTTTTAAGCGCCCTCGATAATATCTATATAGCAAAACTTAGATCACAAAAATTTGAAATGCAATAAAATTTTGTTTAGTTGATTTTCTTCTCTTTGTTAACGATAAATCTTTCATATTTATTGTAGAGTTTTAGTAAAAGAATAATGGTCTGCTTCAAACTTGTCGTGTATTAAAATAACCTAAATGTTCTTGCATTGCAAAACAGTATAAATGGATTTGGGAGAGTAAAACACAGTTAACCGATTCACTTAATCACTTGTTTATAACAGTTTTCTGATAATTAACTTATTATTCTCGCTCTTGCTCTCTTCTCTCAATTCACCATTTTCATTTCGCTCAGTATTACACCTGTAATCAGGGCTGCCAGAATATTTTGATCGAAAATCTGCACTTTATGGCAAAAAAATCTGCATTTTCGGCACTGTAGTTTAAAAAATCGGCAAGAAAATCGGCATAAATAAAAATGAGTATTTGTAAGGTTTTAATTCATTTTTATTAATAAAAAAATAATACATAGCAGTTTTATAAACATAACTTAAAAATAAAGTTTCCAGAATTCTTATGTTTTATAAACGTGGACAAATAATTAAAAAAAAAAGTTATTTATCAAGATGGTTTAAATTAATTTTACAAGCTTAAATACACAATTCATATCAAGTTATGAACACATTTAAAAGAAAAGCTTAAATATACAATTATGAATACATTTCAGAAAAGTTGAAAAGTTTTATTAATTTTCTTTCGACTTGAAATGGACTTTAAAGCGGTGATGTGTTTTTTTTTTACTCAGCATGGGTCAATAGATCATTTTTTCCAGACGATGCCATCAGCTGCACATGGTACAATTTGCAATGGAACTTTTTGTTTTTTTTTCTGCCCAATCTTTTATTGGAGGGTCCATGAACCATTCTTCTTTCTGCTTACTTTTTTTCAGCCTTATAAAAGTAATTCTATATAATTACAAATTTTCTTATTGTACAAATCTGAAAACTTACAAAAAGTTTGTTGTTAGATGTACTACATTTTTCGCCAACACATTCATTATCGTCACCATTTTCTCCTTCTAGAAAAAGAAGTTGAATTAAACAATATATGTACATGTTTAGCAAAACATTTCCATACTAACCAATATATTTTCCTTGCAAATATTTTAAAATTTCTGTAAATAAATATGAACGCTCTAAAATTATCAGAAACAACCAGTGTGTTTGTTTTTATAAACGATTAAATTATTCCGTTACCTTTTTGTCATTTTTTTTAACTAGAAAAATTAATAGATATGTATAAGATTCCATCTCTTTTTCTCTTATTAAAACATAACCGAAAATTTGTTAAATTTATTCATTTAGCATTCTAGCAGAGCATTTCCAGATCACAATAATATGCTTTTAAATAGAAGTTATCGCGTTGTCAACAGATTTAATAAAAATCTGCATTTTTTGGTCAAAAATCGGCAATCGGCATTTAGTAAATTTTTAAGGAAAAAATCGGCAAAATGCCGAAAAATCGTCACTTTTGGCAGCCCTGCCTGTAATCTGATGATAAACAATATTAGTGTTGAATTAAAGCCGGTTTGAAATTTGTTGGAAGTTTGTTTGCTGTGTTCGATATTGGCTGATTTTACTTTGCGTTTTTTGTGATTATGCATTTCTCCATTCTGATGGAAAAATTACGATATGTCGCTAATATTGGGCTCCCAATTGTTTTTCAGTTGTGGCTCGTATTTAGTTGCAAGAGGGTCTCTAAATGCTTTGCCGCATCTGTAAGTAAGAAACGATCGCCGACGGTTTACGTTAACGTGTTTTGTATAAGTTTTAGAATAGTAATTATTTTAGATTATAACGGGTCAAGTTGTAAAATAACGTCACGACTTTGTTAGACATCGTGTTACTTATTTGATAAGTGCATTTTAATTAAGATTTAAAAATGTTGTTGCAAAGAATTTTTATATAACAACAGAAAAATCTCTTTTTTAACTGTTATTTTTTTTTTTTTGACATCATTATTTTGCTTTTTGACATACATATAAAAATGAGTTAAGAAGTATAAATAGAGTTGTAATTATTATGAAAATAAAATTTAAAATATTTTAATTTACAAAAAATGTCAGCTCATCACTTGAACTTGATTATTTAAGAAAGCCACTTTACATTCATTGATAAAGTGTAAATCACGGCATTAAAATAAAAACAAGTCGAAACGTGCAATATTGTTTGTTGTTTTTTGAAGTGAATTTAAAATAAGAATATAAGAGTTTATTAAATACACACAAAAATTAAAATAATAAATTCGTAACCCATTTTGGTAATTTATGGAAAAGCCTTAACACATCTATATTGGCTTCTAAAATAAGCTTAATACTAAAATGAAATGTTTTTGTCTTTTCTTAAAATTTGGATAAAGTTTTTCTGATGAGCTGGCTTAAGTAACTGACTAAATACGTATAGATACCTATTTTTTCAAACCAACAAATAAATTGCATTTTTGTTTGAAAAAATTATGGGATGTTAGTATAATATAATAAATAATATTATAAAAATTCCCAAAATAATTTTACAAATAAATATTATATGCAATTGCTTGTGCAAACGGTTTGCATCACTGTTGTGTTTTTTTTCTTTCTCTAAAGAAATTAAATAAAAACCGTGTTGTTTTTATTTTTCAGATGCCTTAAGGCCCAACTATAATGTGCATAAGCTAGCTTTAGCTTATGTCAAAAATTCAACGAAAAGCCTGTCAAATGCTTAGAAAACTTATCAAAGAAATTTATGTGGCTACAATGGACTTATATAAATTTAGTAACTTATTTGCCACAGTTGCACATTTTCATTTAATTCATACTTTTGCCAAAAATAATTTCTATATAAATCAACAAAATATTGAAACGAAAAGGCTTTTAAATAAATATTTTATATATTTAATAACATTCACATACCCATTAACATATTTTGGTTTATGTTCTAAGAAAATGTAAAAAAATTATTACAAATTATTTTCTGTTTTGTGTTTGTTGCCAACCGTACTAAAAAATGCAACAATGTTCATCGTTTATATGGTATACACATGTGTGTATAAATACACATTTAATTTAAATATATTATAATTGTAAAAAATTGGCCATAAAGAAATATGTTGTTTTTTTCTACATTTTTTATTGAATTTAAAACTAAAAAATTTAACAATTTAGGTCTTAATTAGAAAATTTCTTTATTAATGTATAAACCAAAGCACAATCAGCTGTTTCCGTGCGGAAAGTGCGATCAGTTTCGTACCTTGCATAAAGAAATGAAATTTAACGAAACTTGACGAAAAGTTATCTTAATGAGCCTTTTCACATTGGAATAATTGTTCTGGCATAAAATCGCAGTTTGTAGGCATTTTCGGTGAGGAGAGTGGTTTTTGGCTGGCACAGCTTCAACCCCGCACAAGCAGAACAAAACTAACACATACACACTTATGAAAACACAGGTTCTGCGTTTTTTTTTTTGCAGAGCGATTTTTAGTATTTAGTTGTCCATCGACGAGTAAAGAAGAATATGAAGAAAATTATGTTAATTATGTACATGATTGAGATTTGTTTTGATTGAATTCAATTTTCTTATATTTTATCAAGGGAAATTAATGTGCTGTTTCTATATTACAGGCGATTAACTCGTCTGAAAAATTTATATGGAAATAAAAAAACTGAGTGCTTTTCATATAATTTTTTCAGACGAGTTAATCGCCGGTAATACAGAAACAGCACTTAAGTTTAAAGTTAATTGAGTTGATTTTTATATGTATTTTACAGGGAAAAACTTTGAAAACGAACTTTTTTTCAAATATGAATAAAATATTAATTGAAATCTTGTGAAAATGTGGCATAAGTTAAGAAAATCCTCCTAAAATTAATTGCCCATTTATCATAACTTATTTTAGCAAAGCTTGTTCCGCAATTTATGCATGTGTTTAACGAACGAAAGGCAAACGTGAAATAAACAAAGAAAATACTAACACACACAAAGCTGTGTATACGTGCACAATTTTATGGCAGCATAATTAGTCTAATGTCAATACGAAAGAACAAAAGTTGTGCGGATTAAAAATTAATCGTGTGTGAAAAGCCTCAATCACATTATAGTTTACCACATATAACTTAATGTATTTGCACAGTTGTATAAGTTGGCATAAGTACATTATAGTTGGGCCTTTACGTCTGCATTAAGAGTCGGCATACAACCAACCTAACGCAGAAGGGAATGTAAGCAAAATAAAACCGTGGTTTGCTTGTTGATAATTTTTGTTAAAGCCTAAACATTTCTATATTGGCTTTCAAAATAACTCTTCTGTTGTTTTTTAAGTTTTTATACTTAAAGGAAATGTTTTTGGCTTTTCAAAAAATATGGATAGAGGTTTCCTGATGAGCTGGTTTAAGCAACCAGCGAATTACCATTTTATATGAAAATATCATGGGATATTAGCATAATATAAATAATAATTAATTCTTAACTCTATTAAAAATATTAAATTTAATTTTGAATTGGTCGCATACAAGAAAGAGTCTGCACTTCAGCCTGATAATGTTTTTATATAGAGTATGTAAAACATAGCTTTGACTGAAAATAAGTAGTTTTAGTAAAAACAAATCTTATTTTGTTTTCGAATGTTTTTACTAAATGTCGTAGGAGGAAAATTATATTATACGAGGGCTGCTCTATATATTTCTGGCCTAATAGTGAAAATGCGAATATTTATAATCAGAAATGGTTTTATTGTTTTTCAAAGTATTCTCCAGCATGATTTATACACTTTTGCATGCGCTCAAACCAGTTGTCGAAGTCAGAAGTGACCGTCCTACGTTGCTCAAGCGGAACAGTCGCCACATGACCAGTTTTGCTGAAGAAACAGGCGACCATTTGCTTCGAAGTGCTTCTTCCACGAACAACTTTCGTTGGATTTTGCTCGTTTTGGGCTCATACGCATAGATCCATGATTCGTCACCTGTGACGATCTTATAAACGTCTTTTGAAACACCGCAATCGTATTTTTGCAACATTTCTTTGCACCAATCGACACGAGACTTTTTTTGAGCGACTTTCAAATTGTGCGGGATCCAACGAGAACAAACCTTTTTTACGGCCAGGTGTTCATGCAGTATCGAATGTATGCTGGTGGAAGAAATGTCCAAGGATGTCTCTATCTCTCGGTATGTCGCATGTCGATCTTGCATTATGAGTTCACGCACGGCATCAATGTTCTCTGGCACAACAGCCGTTTTTGGACGACCTTCACGGAATTCGTCTTTGAGCGAGCTTCGGCCACGATTAAATTCATTATAGCAATTTTTCACAGTGCTATAGGATGGTGCTTCATCGCCATACAAAGATTTAAGTTCATCAATGCACTCTTGTCGTGATAATCCACGTCGAAAATTGCGAAAAATGATGGCACGAAAATGTTCACGAGTTAATTCCATTTTTTTCTATATTAATTTTTTCAAGTCACTGTAAACAACACAAATAATGGTCGTACGTCAAAACGTTTTGAGTACGATTATGCTTAAAAATGACAAACTTTCCAATAGAAATGTCAGATTGCACTTGGCAGCACTCAGTGTTGCCAGGCCAGAAATATATATAGCAGCCCTCGTACTTATGTGTAAAAATATATGTCCACTCTTTTGCTATTTTTTGCTTGAATTTAATTTTCATTTAAAATTATTATATAAATATTTTTATAATTTAAAAGTTTAACAATAGAAATTACAACAACGTGTTCACAACTACTCTAATTGTATTTTATACAAACGGTTGTGAATTGGACGAACAATTGGACAATGATAAAACATTCTATTACTTTTGTGATCAGTATAAAATATCATTAAAAAGAAATACAAGGTAATTACTTAAGGATTGACTTAATTTGTCATAAAATTGGTAAAAATATGTAACAAAGGTATAAGATAAATTAGTTCTTAAAACAATTAGGTAAATAAATTAGCACTTACGGAAATAAAACAAATGAGTGTCAACGCAAGACACTCTTAACATATAACAACCAAGGAAAACAAAAATTAATAAAATATTTCTACTGCAAAACTCCCTCTATATAGATGTTGCATATAATACTTGACGTTTTGTATTCAGACAAGAAATACAAATAAGCAAATTTTAAAACATTAAAGTAAAAGCTTTTTTTATATGTTAACTTTTATTGAACTATTCGTCGTCGAGAGGGTTGTCAGATTCTTTTGACAAAATCCGCCAAAACCAATGTCAAAAATTGCCAAACGATTCTTTGATATTTTGAATCCATTATATGTTTACATGTATTGTTTAACTAAAAATATTTCGCCAAAAATTAATAAAAATGGCCAAAATAAATACATATGTATGTAATTTATGGTTAATTAAAAAACAAAAAATAATAAGTGAACAAATCAGAGGTATCATGGTTACTTTAAACTAGGTAAAGTTTAATTAAATCAATAAAAAATACAACATATGAATAGATATCTGATTAATAAAATAATATATAATAATAGTTTTATAGTTTTATAAAATTTTCAATATGATGTACACTTCATTCTCAAGACATTCGTCAGGGTCCTTTTCCTTGGAGGTCATTGTGCGCGAATTAAATTTATTAAGCATTACTTGAGAAGGTATAAAAGAAGTGCAGCATGTAATACCTGCATTCAGAGAATAAAGCATCAAGAAGTTCATACTGCAATCTATTTCGCAGACGAGCCTTAGTAGAATCCATTATCGAAATTACTCTTTCAGGCAGACATGCAGGCAGGCATTATTAGTTGAAATTACGAGCATGTAAAGTACTTAATTTTTTTCTTATTTTTTAATTCTCTGTCAACCAGATATTTGCATTTTTGATTCGAGTTACTTCACTAAACTAGATTTACATAGATGGTGAAGGCTGCATAAGATTCGGCATAGCCGAGTAAAGCACTCGTACTTGTTTACATCAAATTTAAAGTTGAAAAAATTATTTATTTTATTACAGATATGTTTATTTATTTTTATTATTAATCAATTAATATCAATCTAGAACTAATTAAATGCTTTAGTAGTTTTAAAGAACTTTTCGATAATTTTTTTTGAGAAGGAATAAAAATGCTTAAGGTGGAAATAATTACAAACGCATAAGGAACGGTTGTAGTCAAATCATCATGTAAAAGCCCTTTTAAAAGCATGTTGCAGTATATGAATATTATCCGTGTTTTTTTTTTATAAAATTTTCTATTTCTTAATTTGTTTCAGCTGTTGGTTTTTTTAAATAATCCAGCCGATACTGTAAGAATTTAACTTGTTTAGTTTGTTTTTACTTAATACTTACTTTTATATTTTATTTAATGTTGTATTTTAATATCCATCTGTGAGAAGATCCCAGCTCTGTTGCTTCAGTTAACACTTTTTCACTTATATGACTTTCTTTTTGACTTTCTATTTAATATTTTTTAATCAGCCATATCAGTTGATATTTGCTTTTTTCTTGTCTATGACACAATAACTTTGTTTCTATTCTTTATTTTTATGGTTTTTTATTTACTTGTTCTGTTGCTGATAATTTTTTTGTACGTTTCTATTTAATTTATTTCTTTTGTCTTTTGTTTTCACATGCTTGCAATATCTATCTAGAAAAAGATTTTTTAGGTGACATTTCAGTTTTATTATAAAAAACAATTTATTTGACTCTTAAATATTATAAAAAAAAAACATTATTTGCATTTGTTTTAACATTGTTGTGTTAATATAATTTTGTTTGCTTCAGCTCTTTTTGAGATGTATTTATTTTTCTAAGTTTAATTTAATAATATTTTTTTTTTCTAATTTATGTGGCATCTGGGAAAATAAATTGCAATATTTCCTTTCGTTTGAAAATAATGGCTTTAAGTAATTTCTTAAGAACTGCAGCTAAAGCATCATAACTTTTTTAGAGTTTAATCAATACGATAGATGCTTAAGGTAACGAAAAAACTGTTGTTATGTGATGCAATGTTTATTGTAAGATTTCCATTAAGTAATTTCGACATAAAAGTTAATTTCATTATGATGTGGTTACAGTTCCTTAAATATTATTGAGCCAATTTAAAAGGACTCACTGCTTATTATACTAAATAATTCTTGAAAAAACTCCGTCTTCAGAATAGATTTCATCTGTCTGGCTATAAAGGTTCAAAAGTAAGACCTATGTTATGAGGTATATTACAACGACTTAATATGGAATATTTATTTTGAATTCTTATAGATGAGGCAGTTGATGATTTTTTAAGACCACCAAAAACTTAATTTTTAAAATTTTACTAAATATTAATGATATTTGAATCAAGCTTAAACGAAACTTAACTAACTTCCATAAGTAATAAAATTTTCAACAAAATTGTATAATTTTACAAATACCTTTATAATCAAATAAAAACAAGTTCGTAATTTCATTAAGAACACAAACATGACGAAAACAAGTTTCACAAATCAAAATTTATTTATTTTACATATCATTAATCTGTCTGTTTTCGTTAGACATTGGCAAGAACTTTTATAATCTTTTAGTAAAGTAATATAAAAATTAATACAAAAAAAAATACAAACCATTAGCTTTGTCTGCAACGGCAGATTGTGAATCTTAATTCAAGCGTTAACTTCATCACAGCCGTGGTCTATAATACCACGTTCATAACTTATGACATTTGCGAGGTAAACCAAAAAAGCATTAATTTTCTGTTATCTTATTGCTTCTAGTTGATGCCTTAACATTTTCCACCAAAAAGACTGAGAGTTTCTTATATTAATTGTGAACAAAAGACAAATCGCTTATTTTTTAGAGAAAATCAAAACGGGTCGTCTTATTTTTTAATGTGTTCTTTGCAGATGCCTGTAAAGTTCGAATAAATAAAACATCTTTGAACTTTATAAAATCTATAAAATAAAAAGACACAAGAACAAGTAAGAAACTATATTCGACTATGCGAAATCTTACATACCCTTCACCATATATGTATGTATATCTGGTTTAGTATATAAAAGAGCAAATATTGGGGTGACAAAGAATTATAAAAAAAAGTTAAATACCACATATAAATAAATTAACATAAAAATGTCATCGGCTCTTAGTGGGTTATGCAGTATTTCCTTAAATATCTCACCATAAGCTTTAAAATGATACCCATATTGATATTTTAAAAATTTGAAAATTTCAGAGGCCCGTCACTCGGAAAATATGGACAAGCGCCCATTTTTTCACGTGATATTTTTTCTTATTTTTTAATTCTCTATCGCCCAATATATTTGTTTTATTAATTGGACTACTTCGTTGTTCGGAATGATGTGAAAATAAGTCGGAGGACATGGCCCGATCTTGCTGATTTTCAATACCACTTCTTTCAACACTATGTCTGATCGGTTGATACATTTATTTTCTCTGTCATTTCGAACAATAAAGTACTTTCAATCAAAAAAAATAATATATAGAGAATTTGGAAATAATAAATAAAAGATCAAGGGAGAAAATTGGCGCTCATCCATATTTTCCGAGTTCTGAAATTTAAAATTTTTTTTAAATATCAATATGGATACCATTTCAATGCTTTTGAAGAGATCTTTAATGAAATACTAAAACTTCTTAAAAATGCTTAACTCATTAATAGCCGATGGCATTTTTATGTAAAATTATTTACAATAGCCGATTTTTTTTTTTTTTTTGAAAAACTAAAATATCAAAAACACTGCGATGATTTATTTCAATACATGGACACTTTGAAAATTATTAATTTAAATTAAACAACGGGAATATTCTATAAAATTAATTAATTAATAATAATCTTATTTTCGTGATATTTTTTATTAATTATTCCGATTTAAGAATTAAATCACTGATATTGATTGCTACGAAATTCCTGTTAGCACCCTTTACAGTGCGACAATGTGTTCAGATGTCTACATATATATTAAAGTTGTGTCAAAGGAATTCATTAAATCCGATTAAAATAATTACATTCCCCGATATTGATTATAAAGGTTAAAATCACGTCTAGAACGCCATTTCGCTACCGCTTAGTTTTTATTATTAGTTTTATTTTTCAAAATTTATATTTTTTAAACAGAAACATGTTTCGCTTTAATTTTTAATAAACACTTATCTTTAACATTTAACTTTAGCATTTTACGACCATGAACTTGACCTCACTCTTGATACTAACTTTTGTGTGTGGATTGACTTTAGCACTTCTTCTGTTTTCTTAATTTTTATTGAAATTAACAGCTTTTAAACAAGTGGAAAATAAATATAATTTCATTATATTATCACCATATCAATCAATATTTGTAAGTATGAAATCGACCGACCAGCATTTGTTTGGCTCATTTGATTCGCTTGCAAAAAAATTAATTGCCCATAAGTAATAAATAAACAATAAAATAAATTTTACAAGTCTAAAAATAAGTCTACGATTTGTATACTATAGACACGAAAAAATTTTTTTAACGAAAAAATCAGTAAAGACCAAGGCGAATCAATTACCAGATGGTAGCGATGTCGAATTCATTCTTTTTTGCAGGTATCTTTACTGTAAAACTTCTTATATAAAAAACATGTACGTATAATCGTCTTTGTTACAGTTGTCGAAAACAACATTCGAGAAAAGTCGTAGTCATTTTCGATTGTGACGTTTTTTTGGTATTATGTAAAATTCGCGACAGTAATATATCAAAAAATATTAAATATATTAAATATTTTTAATTTTGTTGCAGTAGTTTTGTAGGTGCGAAATTAGCAGTTGAAAATAATAGTAAACAAGTAAGAGTGCTATATTAAATAAAAAAATTTAAAAAAAAAAAAATGTTGGTGTGACGGAAAATTAAAAAAATTTGAAAAAAAGTACTATATATAATTTAACATAAAAATGTCATTTCCTTAAAGATCTCTTCAAAAAGTTTTAAGTTGTACCTATATTGATATTTAAAAAAAAACAATATAGGTCGAGCGCCAATTTTTTCACTTGATGTTTTTTAATTCCCTATTGATTTTTTGATTTAAGTTAATTTATTGTTCTAAATGATGTGGACAGGCGTGTCCATAAAATCTGTATTTATGATGATGATTCAAATTTTTAATGAAAAATGATATCTGGTAATATCCACCGCGACCTGCTGACAGATGTTGATTATTTCAACAAGTTTTTAAACACTTTTTGGCAAAATGGCGGGTCTGTCGCGTTAATCACATCACGAATCCATCCAGACCACGTAGCGCACCATAATCACTTTAGGATTTTCCAGCAGCCCTAATACGGTAAACCTGAATGAATTTTCATAGCGGATTTTAATTATTTTAATACGATTTTCGACCGACATTGAATTCGTTTACACAATTACCAATGCGTTTATGCAATACGAACACGTCAAAACATCTATCACGTTGTTGGTGTTACCACAGTTGAAAAACAAAGTTCTTGTTGAGAAACCCTTATATATTTTTATCCTTAACCATAAATATTTCTGTTTTACTTCCAATAACCTGTGACTTCTTCTACTATTTATAAGAAACAAATTTTCACAGTTAACTTGACCCTGAACCCAATGACTAAACTAGCCTTTTTGGTTATTAAATGTCGCATCTTCCTTGTTCACATTACGTTTTGAGTAATACGGTTATATGTACATATGTATGTGTGTATATTTATTTTTCCTACTGCTTAAATGAATGTTTAATTTTTTATACATTTATCTACACTGCAAACCTACATAGATTTTTATTTGTTGTCTGGATTTTGAATGTTTTTAAATTTTTGTTTAAGTACGAATTAAATTCAATAGTTTTCTTTTCCCTATTTCCCTATTAATTTTTTATATATTTTTCGAACTCTCAGGTCTTTACATTCACCATCACTAAATCAGCGAAATATGATTTTTTGACTGCTTTTGCGTTGATATAATTAAATTTACTATTCTTGTTCAAAAAGTTATTAAAATTTTTATCGTGCAACTATTTGCACTTAGAACCATAACCAACTTTCTTTCTGTATTGAAGTTTCCAAGTACATTTATTGACTTGATGAAAACTGTTAATTTACGCGAATTAAGTTGAGCCTTACTATGGAAATTAGTGACCGTTTATTGAAAAAAAAATGTTCTTTTCACTACCAGTTAAATAGTAGATTATTTAAAATTTAGTTCCCTTAAACTTAATTAAGGTTTTATCTACTTCCAGTTTATGTTTACTTTTGTCTCAATATTGTATTCGTATCTTCTTGCTGAATTTTCAGTATCGAGTTTTATTCTACAATATTGCTTTACTTTAAGTTATTTTGTGGATTTTTATTTATGGTATTTTCTTGCCTGGAAATAAATGTTACTCAACAAGCACTTAACATGTTGCCTATACCAAGAAAAATTAATACATATTTTATTGCATTTTTTATCAGTAATTCTTAATTAGCGCTTCAAATATAAAGCCATATAACCACCCTGCGCTCACCAATAAAATGAATGAAACAAAAAAAAAAAAACACCGTCTGTCCGACCTTGTTAGCATTGAAATCAAGTTTACCAAGGCACTTGATGAGCTTCAGAGAATTTTAGTACGGGATTCGATCAGAAATAAGTCAAAAATTGCTATTGAAAATCAGCGAGATTGGTCCATGTCCTCGAGGCTACGGGCAAAACACCACGCCTCCCTCAAAATTTTCCATATCATTCGAAAATAAATCTAACTTAGTGCAGTAAATGCATTGAAAAAAAAAAATGTCAATTGAAAAATATTGGCGCTTAATTTTATATTATAGTACGATTGTGCACTATATTTTTTCAGACATCAATATGGTTATCACTATAATGCCTTTGAAGAAATGCTTAAGAAAAGACTAAAATTTTTTTAAAAATGTTTAATCCGTTTAGTGCTTATTATTGAATGGTAACACTTAGCTTATGACTGATTTGACAGATAATTAGTTTAATCCTTCCACTGAACAAATATGGTTGTGTATACGCTTGAAGGTGAAGCTATACTCCATTTTTGAAGATTACATTATCAGCTGCAGAGTTGATGTCGTTTGGCCACCTCGGAGCTGCATTTTGACACTGTTGGACTATTATTTATGGGGTGCCGTCAAAGATAAGTGTTACACCGATATGCCAGAGACAATTGACGCTTAAAAGGACAAAATTCGTGAAGCCATTTGTGAAATACAGCTGCACACAATCGATAATATGCTTAAAAATTGGTCCGATCGTGTAGGCTACTGCAAGGCCAACCGAGGCAGCCATTTGAGATAAATTATTTTTCATTATTAACCGGAAGGATTTTACTTTCAAATAAAAAAGAAATTTGAGAAAATATTCAGTAGTTTTTTTATATGTAGCATTTACAGAAAAAAAGTTATTTGGCGGACCCTTTAGTATTAATATTTCCTTTTCAATTCTCTGGAGTTATTTCACTAAACTAAATTTTTTGTTTTTTTTTTTTCTATTGTGTCTTTCTTAGGTACAGTCTCTCTGAACGAAATATCTGACACAAATGTGTGACAACTAAAGAATATACGTTTTTCAGCCACTTGAAATAAAGTTTTCTGTACAAAATATTTTTTTACGAGAGTTGTATGTTCTTAATTTCAGATAAACTCTATTTTCTGTTCAGATTACACCGTTTCAGTTTTCTTTATATGAGGAATTTGAAATCTCGCTCTGGTTCTTTACCGCTCACATTTTTAATCTGTTCTTTAGTATGAATAAAAAAATGTCGCACAAAATACACATATAAAGCCTAAACTACAGATGACAAAGTATTATTTAACAACGTTTATGTTTATATCTAAAATACCTACTAAAAATCAATTTTTTCTAACAAATTTGGGAAACCCGTGGTAGATATTTTTTTTCTCAAAAAAAAAAAAAAAAAAAAAAAAAAAACAATAACAAACATACATAGATACATTGCTTTTAAAGTCACAGTTTTATTTTTGCGATACTGGCTAAATTAAAAATCAAATAAAGAAATTTTAAGAAATAAGGAGATTTTATAACATAAATTATAACGACCATACAAATCACTACCAAATTCAACTACAATGACAACTAAATATTTTTTTTACCTGAAAATAGCGACAAAATCAGAAAAATGCATTAAGTAAAATACTACAGGTGCTTTAAGTTTATTTTCTTTAAAAATATATTATACAACAAACAAAATATTCATTAAAACAAATTATCTATAAAATAAAAATGCAAAATGACTACAAGACTTAAAAAGAACATTGCAATATATTTTTTCGGGGACAAAACAACACATCAATTTTTATGAACTTAAACATACATTTGGGGACAGAATGTCCGACATTCAAACATTTTAAAATATATTCGTACTTATTTTTCTTGTTGTTATTGTTACTGTTTTTTTTCTGCTGTTCGCTTTATAAAATAACGTCCTTTGTCTGTATGACTTGGTAATACATGAGTGTTCATAAGTGTTCCAAATATCAGGCTAGCGCAAACAATTTGTACTTGCTTTTGCAGTATGTTTATTTAAATTCCCTATTATATATTTTCTAAGTCACTTATTATACCCTTCACCACAAAAAGTGGATAAAGGAATTTTCTAAGTTTGTCATTCCATGTGTAATTTCTACAATATCCATTTCCGATCCCATAAAGTATATATATTCAGACTTCTTATGCATAGCGAAGTCGATTGAGCAATTTCCGTCCATCGATCAGTGCTATTAGAAATCAGCATGACCGGTCCATGTTCTTCGAGGCACCAGGCAAAACACCACGCCTACCTCTAATTTTTTCATGTCATTTGGAACAATAAAGCAAGTTCAATCAGAAAAATAAATATATGGGGCGATCCTGAATTAAAAAATAAAAAAAACATCAAGTGAAAGAAATTGCGCTCACACATCTTTTGCAAATTAGGGGTCTGATATTTTCAAATTTTTTGAAATTTCTACATGATTTTCATTTTAAAGCTTTTGAAGAGATCTTTAAGGAAATACTGAAATTTTTTAAATTTTCTTAAGCCATTAAGACCCGATGGCAGTTTTATGTAAAATATTCCACATACATATTTGCAGTACCAATTTTTTTTTATTTTTTAATTTTTTGTTACCCTAATATTTGCGCTTTTGATTGGAGTTACTTCACAAAACTAGATTTACATAGATGCTGAAGGGTATACAAGATTTGGCATAGCCGAATATAGCACTCTTACTTGTTTTGTTGTTGTTTATACTACTTGTAAAGTGGGACTAAGAGTGGGCTGTTGAATAAAAACACAAATAAAATTAGTAAGCATTTTGTGTTCATAACTAAAATAGATTAACTTAATTATTAATGAAATTCAAAGTCTTCCAAATTAACTACTGAAAACGTAATTTTGATTATAAGCACACAATAATGTTTTTAACTATAACATCTTTTGGCTTTTAGCCACTCTGGCCACAAGTTTGCCGTTAGTATTCGGGCTTTTATATGTATTTATTATCTTGGGAATATGAGTCTTAAATACATCTCGATTTATCACTCTCAGCTCTTTAAATAGTCTTGCTGAGTTATTTTTAGTATCTTACAATTGTATTATAAACCTAATAATTTCATTAGCGCTCGGTCAGTCTCTGCTAGTTATCCTAGGATTTTACTTTCTACGTCGTCTACCTTGCATATAACTCCGGCATACAGATGAGCTGTTGCTTATCATCATTGTTACACATACTTTAAAGCATCTCTGTTTCCCTTCTTCTACCTAGCATTTTTAAGAGCTTCTTAACTTTCCCACAGAAGGTTAGTAACAGTACGAAAGCTGTTTCTTTAAATACTGTACGGAATCTGCTTTTTAATCGACTCCAAAAAAGAAGGAGTTTATACAATTCGGCTGAATGTTGCTTTTTTTATATTTGTGCCTCCAAAACTCAGTCATTACTGATCCGATTTTGAAAATTTTTGGTAATTGGTAGATTATGGTTACAGATTGGTCCCGTTTTAATAACAGTTCATAATCTTAAAAACTAAAGGGTGTCCCCATACAACACACATATTTTTTACGTGTATTTTGAATTGTAAAGCTCTTTTCTTTACAATTTGAAAAATGTTTAAACATTTTTTGTTAACTTTTAACGATTATAAGGTTACTGTGCACAAAAAATGCAACATGGTTGTTTTTAACTTAAAAAAATTTCAACCACATCAAAACTTTTTTAAAATAATAATAAAATATTAAACCATAATATATTATTATTATTCAAAGTATGGTTAAAGGCAACCGAATAATGTTTGCGCTAAAAAATATTTTGTTTTAGTCCTTGACAGTTTAGTAGCTAAAATTTGAAAAATAAATATGGAACCAAAGAATTTAAAAAATAGTTTAGCAGTTTATTAATTTATTTTTGTGTTTAAAGAACAATTACTAAATCTCTTTGGGCTTATAAGCTATATTTTTATTATAAGCAAATAATTGATATTTTTGTGAATTTATGTTTTTATGACAAATGGTTAATGAATAATCGTTAATAAATAAAACAATAATAACTGTCTTTTATGTCAGAAAAATTTTGCACTATATTAAATTTCAATTTTGTAACCATTTAATGTTTATATTTGACATAATTATGTTTATACTTTAGAATGTTATTGTTTTGCTAGACAACAATATGGTTGCAAATGTAACAATACTATGTTTTGTTAGTAATCGTATAATGCAACCATAATATGTTGCTCTTAGATTATGGTTATCTCAACCATGTTTTTTTTGCGTGTGGCTAAACTTTTGAACCGTTAGAGATAAACTGCTGAAACTTACAATGGAGCTGTATTGCTAAGTCCACTAATACAACAAATTTATAAATTATAGGGTGTTCCCAAAATTAATGTTATTTGAATCATATGGCCGTATCTTTTGGACCGTTAAACACTTGAAAACTAGAGAGAATGTCCACTATTTTGTTTGGTATAAAAAGAAAATATATTAAATTATAAATCAAAGAGTGTGTCAATAGTTCATGCAATTTGATGTGTATTGCCAAACTGTTGAACCGCTGTAGGTAGACGGTTGAAATTTACAAAGAATCTGATTGCTAAGTCTACTATAACACCAATTATAAATTTGAATTTGAAAGTTAAAGGATGCCCCTATAATTGCTGTTATTTAATATATATTGTAAAACTGTTTAACATTTGTAGATAGATGGTTGAAATTAACAAGGAGCTGCAGTGCTAAGTCTATAGCAGACTTAGTATAAAGTTTGGCGATGGAATATGAGGGGGTCTAAATAGTTAATATAATTTGATGTATGTGGCCATACTTTTGAACCGCTATAGACAAAAAATGAAATCTGTTTTTAATCTTTTTTCGCGAGAGTTATTATTGAATAACTACGAGGCTGTTGTTTCATTTCATTATCATTATATTGAAGCAAAAGCGTCAAATAATAATAAAGGCTTATGGGCAATATTTAACAACAACAAATTGTCACAAATAAATAAATATTATTTACAACGGTAACAAAATAAACAAATTATTTAAAAAAATATAAATTGTTTTAAGGTTCACGGCTAAAGTTTGTTATGAATTACAATAAATTGCAAAAACAAAAAATAGTAAAATTTAGATACCAGTACAACAAAACTTTCGTTCTGGATCGTTACCATTTTCGTCAGCATTCTTGGTATTAATCCACAAGATAATTATCAATTCTATATAATGAAAATTGCTGCTAGTGGAGCTTAAAATCGAATATTTAATTATAAAGACTGCAACTCTTTTATGTAAGGATTACTGATTAAAGTAAACAAAATTAATTTATACAATAAATAATGGTAATAATAAAAATTAAAAGATGTTAAAGTTTGGGCGCATTTGTTGCTTTTCAATTTCAAAACAAAAGTGTTTTACAAAACGCCTACCGGTGACGCCATCAAGACTCTTTTTTATTTTTATGCTTAAAATTTTCCATGAAACCGAGTGTGTTGGTAATTATTTTAATTGTTTGTTAACATTATCATTATTATTTTATTGTTCTTTTATATTCTATGTACTTTGTAAAAATGCAAGTATTTCTTATTATTAATATTAAAAGCACGTACACATTTACGCCCTTATTTGGGTTTATAAAATCCTCGCGAAAAAAAATAAATAAAAGAAGTTGTGAAATAATTGGAATTCTATAATCCGTTGTGGAGAATAATAATACACCTAAAACAATTCCTTGTTTATCTTGACTTGTCTTCTTGAGAGTTATGTACCATCTTTATTTATTTTTTTTTTATTTTATCAAACAGTCAAGGACTTAAGTCTTTATACATAATAAAATTTCAGAAAATTGCTAATCCTTGAGTAATAGAGAAAAGTGCACGAAAATTGTCCTTTAAAGCGTCTGGCTTGTCGGCGTAACACTTATCTTTGACGGCACCCCACAAATAATAGCCCAACCGTGTCAAATCGCAGCTCCAAGGTGGCCAAACGACATCAGCTCTACAGCTGATAATGCGATCTTCAAGCTTCAAGCGTATACACAACCATATTCGTTTAGTGAAAGGATAAAACTAATTATCTGTCAAATTAGACATGAGCTAAGTGTTAAAAAAAAATCAAACGGCAAACGTCACAAATTTTTGAAGTGGAACTACCTTCTATTTTTATATGATGAGTAAAACTATATGACAACAGTTGTTTTCAGTGATGCTAACTTCCACTTTTAAAATTCCCGCTTAATATATTTTGACGATAAAAGTTAGATTTCTGATTTCTTTCTAAAAATGTTTAGAAATCAAGTTAAAAATGAACCAAAGAGCCGAAAACAAGTAAATTTTCATTCATTTTTAAAATTAAATATTTTTTTAACTTTTTTAGGGAAATTGATTGCTGGCTCACCACGACAAAAACAAAAAAAAAAAAAAAAAAAAAACAGAAAGCCTTCAACCTTTTTTAATATGCTTGTAAAAACAATTTATTAATATTTTTGTTTCCTGTTTCCTGACGATGCCGCCCAACGGTATGGGCAAATATTGAAAAAATAAAAAATAATTGATAATATTTTTATTTTAAAAACTGACCAAGTGCTTGATATAATAAAAGAGAAAATTTTACAAAAGAAATATTATTGCATTTTTACAATTTAATTCACCGATTATTTTACTGTAAAAAATGCATAGAAATTTGACTTATCTCATATTTTTTTCTAAGAAGAACTGTGCTGCAATAATCAAAATAAAGCCTTAAACTTCTTTTTAATCTACCTTTAAGGTATTCTACATTGGATTGCTTTCAAAAATATGCAATAAATATGTATATTGTCTATTTGAGGATTGTTTAAATAGAAGGTTTTAATTTATGTATATATGACACTAAAATAATCTGAGCATCGATCTGTCCAATTTACTGCAAACTAGACTCGTACGCAATGAAATACTAGACAAGCTCATAATTTAAGTTTTCCAAGACGCCGTCTAGACTTAACAAAACAAATAATTTCACATGCTTGGCCTATGGAATATAATAATTAACCTCCAAGTTTACTTAAAATAAATGCAATTTCAACATTCAAATATCATATATAAATCACCTAATTCAAATAAATTCGTATGTTACATTAGTACCGTGAAGTAACTAAAAAAATTAAATAACTCCCAACAAAAAATTCAAAAATCCCATTCAAATTGGAAGTTAATTCATTATGAAATAACTCCCAATTTTTTGGAAGTTTTATCATAGTTTTTCGTTGGGAGTTATTTGATTATGAAGTGGATTTTGTTGGGAGTTATTTTATTTTTATTGGGAGTTATTTCATTTAAAAGTTAGTCTTCGAATTTTTTGGAGTTGTTTTATTTAGATTATTTAAAGATTTAATAAAGATTTAATTAAAGATTTTCTCCTCTATGGTATATCGGACATCAGCTTCGAGAAAAAAAATTTTCCTGCTTCAACCTTCATTTAAATTTATTAAAGAGCGATTATTAGGAGTCACCTAATGGAAGCTATTTAATTAGGACTTATTCCATTATTCTACACCCAAAAAATTTTAACATTAACTGTTTGACGTTTATTTAGGAAGTTTTCAGTAAAGTTAAGAATAAATGAAAATGTGGTTGTTTTAGGAAGAAAATTTTTATTTAACTTTTTTCGTCTGTTGTTAGAAAAACAAACGACAAAAAAATACTGATTTTTGGTGCAGTCAAAATTATTAATTAATTTTTGCCTTGTTTCAGTAAAAATGAAATTCTTAATTAAAAAAACAGTTCGTCAGTAGAAAAGTACTATTTTACAATAGCTTTAAAATATAAAATAAAAAACATAAACTGTTGGAAAATATGTCAGTTATAAAAAATATATTTAGAACAAAATAATTTATGAAAGAAAAACATCAAAAAAATATAGGTAAGTTTCTTACATAGTATTTAAAATTTGCATTATGTTTTAAAAATAATGTTCCCTTTTTGCAGGTATTCTCTTCTAAATTCTGTAGTCTTTAGGCAGGCAGCCGTGTTGCCACAGCCCACTTGGGTCCAGTGGTTGGTCTTAAACAAAGGTATGTAATTTAAATTTTTGAATTACAAATATATCGCTCATTTAGTAATACAACGTTATAACCCAAAAAATAAAATTTTTTATAACGTGAAGATCATATCGCTTTTTAAAACATCGTCATATTTCGTTTTGAAAAGACGATCTTTTTAAAAGTATCGAACTTTTACAAGATGAAAACGGTAACTGTGATTATCTTAAAATGATTTTTTGTTTGAGTTAAGCCGTTCTATTTCTAAATGAGCGATATGTACTTTAATTATTGGTTGCAAAAACATAAACAATTTTGTAAAAGTACATTATTTTTTCAGCATAGAACTATCCTGAAATCCTTGGACTTTCAAGGAAGAACAACAATTTAAGCAAATAAAAACAAGAAGAATTTGTGTATCAAAATAGTATAAATAATCAATAAATAAATTAAATCTTTTTACTTTCAAAATAAATAAGAAAGCTGTAGTTTTTATTGTTTTGGTAGGTTACTTTTAGAGAGTTGGAATAAAAGAAAAAAGCAGTTAATTTTACTGTTTTAGTAGGTTAAATTTTATAAATTAAAATAAATACAGAAACAGTTATTATTAATGTTTTGGTAGGTTACATTTTGTTAGTTGAAATAAATGAAAAAACAGTAGTTTTTACTTTTCTGGTAGGTTGTTTTTTCGTTCGTTGGAATAAATGAAAAATAAGTTGTTTTTACATATTTTGTTAGTTATAAAATCAACATTCAAAAACAATTGTAAATTACATTTAATTTAAATGAAATGTAAGTGGACCGTTTTTTAAATGAAAAAGTAGTTGTTTAAAGTGTTTTTTCATTTAAATTTACCTACATAATATTTTGAGTGTAGCTACAGAGAAAACTTTTAGTCAACGAAGCCGGTGTTTGTTATAACAATGAGAATAAAATCTTTTCGCCCGTTCGAAGGCCGGCTATGCAGGAAACTTTTGGTGAGCAGAGCAGGAGTTTGTTATACTACAGAGGTCACACAGGCCGTGATGGCATTTATTTCATTTTTTTTTTTGTGAAAATATTTTTATTTTTAATGAACGGTTAAGTTTTTGGGTCTTTTTTCATTTTATCGTTGAAAGTTATTTCGTTTTTTTTAATTTGTTGGGACTTATTTCATTGGGAGCTATTGAATTGAGAGTTATTTCGTTTGAGAGTTGTATCTGTTCCATATAGGATAAACATATTTTTGGGGTTTCTAGTTTTGAGTATGCAAACAGTATATTTCATTGAATTTTTTCGGAAACGCTATGTTTCTATTTATTTAATTTTCCATTATTTTTTTGTATCTATTTTGAAAGCTGAGTTCTTAAAACAACAGCAGTTTTGGCTCACTTTTGTAAAGATGTTTTTGTCTAGCTCTAAAAACAATTAATCTTTTCTTTTTCTTAATCAAAATTTCTAAAATTTGTTGGTTCTTTTAAACATGGACCTCTAACATTTTATCATATTCTTGATGATTTTTTGAACGATAGCATATTCCCATTTTAAGCCTTTAAAATTTTAAGGGTTAAAATATAAAAGTAAGGCGTGAAAATATTGGGCTAAATTTATGAAGATTCATATTTTTTTTAACGTCTTCTTATGCACGCTTAACGATATAACGTTGCCGTTTATACTTTTAACCCTTTCTATAATAACTTTGACTTAAAAAACTTTGTAGCATTTTAATGAAACGAAAAAAAAAACAAGAATAACAAAATAATTGCATGGTTTCTCGCTATTGTTGTAAAGATAATCAAATATTGCAAATGACGATGAGGTGGAACTTATTACAGCTTTCACTGTTTTATGATGTCTGATGTTAGAGAAGAATAAAGTGCTGCCTACGCGTTTATACAAGTTTTTAAACGATTCTCTGTGTTACACAATATGTTCAAAATATACTCAATGTAAAGGATCTAACAATTTAGCATTTTCATAATAATAAATAAATAAAAAGGAAGTAATTTATGAACCCAAGACTTTAATAAGTATTTAGGGTAACAAGAGAAATCTGAGAATTACTTATAGATTTAAAAAACTCTTGCTACAAGGTGTAGCGCTAGGCTTGTAGTCACTTCTAAAAGAAGATCTAGTAGTTCATGTTGATAATCTTCTGATCCATATCGAAGGGTTCTCCCACATCATATTTTTAGGATATCGCTTAACCTTTAGTGGTATCATTTAACATTTGGCAGTGTTTTCCGTTGGCCTTCATCGTTTACGTCTGCCGGAATAATAGAGTGGCATTCGCCACTTTGTACTTTTTGTGGAAATATATATGACAGGTGTTATTATTGTATTTGGCGTGGTGTATTTACCTCATGGTAATTTAGAAGCATTTGAGACCACAATGGGGAATATTCTAAATGAATATCAAACGATAATAATTGTTGGCGACTTTAATAATAATCTATTTGATGCGTCTAAGTCAATAAAATTTAGACACTTATGTCAACGTTTAAACGTATCAATATCGCATAACTTTTTACCTACTCATTTTGATGTGCACCGTGACTCCACTTCGCTTTTAGGCTACTTCCTGATAAGTGACTCATCATTTTTACGAAAAATTGGACAAGCTCAATGCCCGTTTCTTTCGCATCACTCGATAATATTTTCCACGTTTAAATGTAATAACTTCCCTTATTTAGAAACTTCCGACGAGTACGTTAAATATAAAGATTATTCCTTAATTAACATGGATGTTTTAAATTCTTGTATCGCCGAACATGATTTTTCTTCTTTTAGTGGCTTAAATGATATCAACAACCAGCTTTACTCACTAGACTCGCTAATAACGAGATTGTGTTCCCTTGTTCCAACTAATAAATTTAAAATTAAATGTAAACCTATTAAATGGTGTAACTCTAGACAAGTAATTTATGCCAAGTCCTTAAGAAGTATTGACTATAGAGCGTATATGTATAATAGATCTGCTTATAACTGGAGTGTTTACTGTAAATATCGTAATAAAGCTAAACATGCCATTCGTAAGGCTAAGAAAAGTCATTACCATAAAGTTTTTGGCGCTTCGAACACAAAACAAATGTGGGCTCATTTAAGAAATTCACTATCAAGAAACCCAAATATTGCTGTGGATGAAGTTGATGTCAACCAGTTAAATGAATACTTTATTGGCCATAAAAATTACAGTTCAATTAACATAAACTTTTCTGATCTACATGAGTTTGAAAATTTACATGAAACGTTTTTCTTCTCCTGCATTGAGCTAGATGATGTAGAAAGAGCATTTTGTAAAATTAAATCAAATGCATGTGGAGCTGATGGAATACCTTTACGTTTTTTAAAACTCATCTTTCCTATGCTGTCTGACTGTCTTTTGCATCTTTTTAACTGTATTCTAACAACATCAACTTTCCCTAACAAATGGAAATGTGCTAAAGTTATTCCCATTCCTAAAAAGGGTAACTCTTACAACATGAGCAACCTTAGACCCATAAGTATTTTACCGGTGCTATTGAAAGTGTGTGAGCATATAATGATGTCCCAAATAACTAGCTACATCTCAAGGCATCATTTACTCAATGAAAAACAAACTGGTTTTCGAGCGAACTCCAGCACCTCTTTGGCTCTTTTAGGTATCACTAAGTCAATTAGCGATAAAGTGAATGACAATAATTAGTTTCCCTTGACCTTTCAAAGGCTTTTGACCGAGTAGATCACAATAATCTTATAAAGAAGATACACCATGAATTTAGATTCTCTCGAACGGCATGTAAGCTCTTGTTTTCATATTTAAGCAATCATCATCAATTCGTTTCATTTTGTGGAATCGAATCTGAAACTCGTAATGTTCATTCGGGAGTAGGTCAAGGATCGGTTCTTGGGCCCCTACTATTTGTAATGTACCTTAATAGCCTATTTAGTGTTACTGATTCACTTTCATGTGTGACATATGCGTTTGCAGATGATATACAACTCTTATTTTCGCAATCTAACTTACTGAAAGATTTGCAGATTGATATTAATGATAAATTGAGAGATGTTGAAGTTTGGATGAGGTCACATAATTTTTTAATTAATGCATCAAAGACCGCAGTAATGAGGTTTGGCCCTTCTTCTACGGAAATAATAAAAGTACTAGTATGTGGCACCGAAATAGGTTATGTCGATAGTATGAAAGTATTGGGTGTGATCTTAGACAATAAATTAAATTACTATGATCACATAAATTATATTTGCTCTAAAGTAAATTTTACTCTCCGCCAATTATACTGTCTTAACGTTTATATGCCATTCCATGTAAGATATAGGGTAGTCCATGCAATGCTAATTTCGCAAATTTTATATTGTATTGAAGTTTATTCATGCACAAATTCTGGTAATATATGTAGAATTCAGCTCCTCTTTAATAAAATAATGCGGTTTGTATATCAGCTTAGGAGAAGTGAACATGTTTCAATGTATGTCTACCGATTTTTAAACTGCTCCTTCAATAATTTTCTGGTTGTGAAATTGCTGACACGATTCTACTGTATTGTGAAAAGCTCCAACCCATATTTTTTGCACAGCCGGATAAACTTTATCAACTCCTCAAGAAATACCCAAGTATTCATTCCCAGAATTCACAACTCATTTTTTTAAAAATCGTTTTTGGTAAAACAGCCCGCATTTGGAATGGCCTGCCAAATAGATTAAGATCTTTTGGTGCTTCAGCAATGATTTACAAGAAACACTTGAACGAACATCTAAACCAATAGATGGCCTCTGCATGCTTTATGTGTAAATACATATGTACAAGCATACATTATTTGCTCTGACCTTCGCGCGTTCGGTAATCCTTTCTATTTTAAATTAATTAAATTCTTCTAATATAAATTATTTTGTTGAAAATTGTCGCCGCACACGATATTTATATATATATTTATATATATATATTTTTCTTTTTTATATACTTTTTCTTGAATTATTTTCTTTTTTTGAAATTATATATTATGATGTATTAAGTTACCGTTATAATACGCACATAAACCTTAATCCCTCTAATCGAAAATGTAAAAGATTTTTATGGTTTTTACATTCGACATGTAAAACTTGAATATTTTGAAATATATTTAAAAGAATTTTTTATAGTTTTAAGAAAATGGATCCCCAACTTCCTTTCTTCTGATTTTATATTCTTTCGAATAGTTGTACAAATAGAAAACCTTACAATTGACAACTATCTTTTAAAGTTTATTTCATAGTAATATCCTTTCACAATTAATCAGAGTTAATAACGAATTTAAACAACACGTTAATAATAACAACAAAAAAAAATGAAAATGATCAAATAATGAGCTTTTTGTTAGACTTTATCGGTCTTTGTGCGAATAATCTATACTCTGACTTGTCGCTGATTTTTAGTTTACGCTGTACTTTGTAAAGAACTAATGCCCCACAAAATCTTGAGTTTAAATTTGTTACCCGTAATAATTTGTATAGTTTGTGTAACGTTCCAGCATTAGAATTTCTCTTTTAATTTTACCGTTTTTTTGACTTCCAATTGTTTGCTTTTTCTGTTAAACTTCACAAGTGCGTCGTTTAAGCTAAATAGCAGCTTTAGCATAATTATCTACTCATTGTCTATTTACAACTCTTCACTAGAAAAGTGTACAATAATCATTTTCGACCCGATATAGTATATATATTCTGACTTCTTATTCATAGCGAAGCACATTGAACGATGTCGGTCTATCCGTCTGTCCCTCCGTGGTAATGTTGAAATCCGTTTGCCGAGGCAAACTTGTCAATCAATCAGATAGAGTGTTAAAAGAGGTGTTATTGGAAATCAGCATGATCAGCCTATACCCTTCGAGGCAGCAGACACAACACCACACCTACCTCTAATTTTTTCATGTTATTTGGAACAATAAAGTAACTCCAATCAAAAAAATAAATATATGGGGCGATAGAGAAATAAAAAATAAGAAAAATATTAACATTAGTATTATTTTAAAGCTCTTGAAGAAATCTTTAAGGAAATACTAAATTTTTTTTTTTTAAATGCTTTACCTATTTCATTTTTATGTAAAATTATATATATGCAGTACCAAACTTTTTTTATTTTTGTCGCCCCAATATTTGCTTTTTTGATTGGAGTTACTTTACTAAACTAGCTTTACATAGATGGTGAAGGGTTTATAAGATTTTTATTCTCCTAGCGTCTTATTTTTCTTTTTGTTTTGGAAAACATCCGCATACAATTGTTATTAATTTTTATTTTTAAAAATATTTAGAAACTTAATTAAAAAATGACCAAAAGCCGAAAATAAGTAAATTGAAAAGTTTGTTATTAAATTAGGATTTAAACTGTGGATATTATAAATGAATCGAAATCAATTTGCCTGGAGTTCATTTATTTTAATTTTTGAAATCATTTTTTTAGCAAAAAAATTTTATAAATGTAGGCGGACGATTCCAAACAACACAAAAAAATTAGGCACCAGCAGAATGTAATGCTGCGTCTTTTGGTTCGCTACATCCTTCTTCATATCTATCTATGTTTGGTTGTGTAAAAAATAGGAACCTAAGCCGAAAAAAGTAAATTTATATGCATTTAGATATAATTTTTAGAAATTAAATAAATTATTATATTCTCTAAAAAATTATTTTTCAAATGTATTCGGACATTTTCCAAAGAAAACAAGAAAAATAAACTTAGGCCAAGACCAATTTCGATCAGCGGTTCAAATTCTAATTTAGCAAAAATTTTATTAAAAACACGCATGACATAGCGCATGTATATTTATGCTTAACTCATAACATCAATATCGTATTGAAACCATCTGTAATGTAGTGAGAAAACAAGCAAAAAATGATTAATATGGTTTATAGAAAGAAAAAATAAAAATGTAAAGACGAATTACAGAGAAAACAGTGAAGAAATACTTTGGTTTGCGTGTAAGCTTTGTCTAACCAAATTAATATTGATATAAATACTACTCATATTCTTATTTACAAGTTAGTTGGTTAAATACGACGATGTTTACAATTACACAACTAAGGTAGATTGATTCGAAGAATGCTGATGAAGTATATAGTGGTCCAACATTATGTTGGTGTCTAATTTATTTTGTTTTCTTTGAAAAACGTCAACATTCATTTGTACAATAATTATAAGTGTACTTGCCCCAAATGCCTATTAATATGGACACAAGCAGAACTTTGAAAACGAAATACAAAACAAACTATTTCTTAATTTAAAATACTCATACAACCGCTTTATCCAATATTAAAAAAATAATTCTTAAAATAAAAATCTTCGTAATCATTATAATTTCAGATGTTCTACTTTAATGCTTAAAGGAAAAAATGTAATAACACTAGAGTATAAGAAATGAATTTGTCTACAACAAAAAAAAAAAAAAAAAACAACAACAAAGAAAAATTAAGTAAAGCGGCTGCCATTCCCGTAATTCCCTGCACAGTTAAAACGTCTTTCTACTGAAACTGCCATTAAACAACCGTTTAAGCACCAAGAACAACAACTGTGACACGACAAGAAGATCAGGTGTACTAAAAAAAAAGAGAATGGGTTTCTGTTACATTGTCTTAGCCATATAAAAGCAGTAAGTAGTAGCAAATATAAAAAACTAATTTTTTACTTAACAAAACAGTAATTCACAATTTTTGTAAACTTAAACAGAAAAAAACATGTACAGAATTAAATAGAGAGTGACCGGACCGTCAGACACACAGAAAGAAATTTCGAAGTAAAATAGTGTTGGACAACTTAAATAAGTTTTTCATTTCATTTCTTTTCTTTTACAAACAACCAGCATTTATTTTTATATGACCATTTTCTTTTTTACTGGTAATTTTTGTTGGCAACAAGATGTTTGTCTTTTATTTGCAGCTACTGGAATAAACTATGTAGATTTGTTGCATAAAATAAAAATAAATCAAAACAAATTTAATTAAATTAAATTTTTTTAAATTAATTAATATTCAAAATAAACTCGTGCTTTTACTCTCAATAATCAATATCGGTGATTTAAATAATTAATCGGAATAATAGAAAATAGCACGAAAAAAAGATTTTATTTTGAAAATTAATTAATAAAATAACAGCCTGTTTATAGAACACGTCACGAGCGAAACGAAACCGGATGGCATATGGACGAATACGTAATAATTAGCGTCCATGTAACACGTTTCGGTTTTTTCGTTTAACTTACGTTATGTTTCGTATAAATAAATGGTGTGTCAAATCGTAGTATTGCCAATGTGTTAATTAATATTTTTTGTTTACTGTTATCATATAATTTTTTTGTTTTTGCCTTAAATGATGGTAACCCTGCTTCGGCGCCTAAAAAGAAACAGCTGAGTTTAATAAAACAAAATTATCAGTCAATCTGTTAAAAAAAGTTTGTGAAAATAAAAAAGTGTACACAATAAATAAGTAAAAAAGTTTAATAATAAATAACAATTTTTAAAGTGAGTGTGCTAATTATATGTATGTATGTATAATACTTTTAAAGTGCCTCCAGCTTTTTTTGTGATTGTTTTCCTTATTTTCTTTTAGGTTTAAGTATTTTTCGGCGGTTTGTTCATACAAAAGGATGAAGAAAGTTTTAAGAATGGTACTCCTCACATTGTTGTCGGTACACCTGGACGTATATTGGCACTGCTTCGCAATAAGAAGTTAAACTTGAAGCATTTTATTCTTGATGAATACGATAAAATGTTGGAACAACGTATATTGGCCCTGATTCGCAATAAGAAGTTAAACTTAAAGCATTTGAAGCATTTTATTCTTAACGAATGCGATAAAATGTTGGAACAACTAGGTAAATGTGGAAGAAAACTATTTAGAATACAGTGCTTTTAATAGCTGAAAAGTAACAGTATTATGTTACTTTTCATGTCTTATGTCTTCAGTTTGGTGAATGAAAAATAAGTTCAACTATTAAAATGTTTAATTTTAAGTTAGAGTACATCTAATGAAGAAGTCTCGTGCAATCACAATCTCACACATAATTACATAATTATCCATATATTTTTTGACTTGTAGCCCATGGAAGTGTATGTTGATGATGAAGCAAAGTTGACGTTGCATGGTTTGCAACAGCATTATGTCAAATTGAAGGAAAACGAAAAGAAGAAAAATTTTTCTAAAAGCTTTTGTTTTAAATTTTTATTATTAAAAACATCACTTTTTTATATGACCTAATTCCGCCAAACTTTCATATACTTTAATAAATTCTTTTAAAATGCGAATTAAATAACTTTATTCGGTTATTTCAGAAAGAAATATACTATTTTATTGTTTGTATGTTTTATTTTTTTATTTAAGATTTTATTTTTACATTAACAGAAGAAGATAAACCTTAAAGCTAAACTTACAAATTAAATTATGTTTATTTATATTCAAACTTGCATTATAATAAAAAGTTCACTAACTTATTGTATTGAATTTTCCTTATAAAAACGGTAATGAAATTATAAAAATATAAGTGCAATATCAATTATTTAAAATAAAGCAACTTTTAAATTGTTATTTTTTTTATTTTATTTATTTTTTAACCTAGCAATTAATAAGAATGTCAATGTAAAATAATTTACCTATCCGCTTAAATTACCTTTCCAATGACATCCATATTGTCCCATTCTGCCATCAAATACTCGATATATGCCATAATAAACATAAAGACTTTGAAGGTCCGGAACTAGGGGTTGGCTCTCATATTTTCACTTTGCATTTTTTGCTTAGAATTGCGTTTTACACCCCGTAGGAAACTTTTTTTCTTTTGGAGCCGTGCCCGTACACTGGATTAAAGCCTGGAATTTTAATAATGCACTTTAAAAAAATACTTTTTTTCCACTCACTGGCGCTTCTTGCAATGGTCCATAGGCATTTATTTTTTTTTCGCAACCGTCTCCCATGTTTGCTTCATGGCTGCTTCCAAATTGGGGAGTTCCTGTGGCAAGATGAGGATATTCCTCCATACAGTTCACAAATTTCTGGAACTGTAGACCCGTTGTCGTCTTGGTGCTGGCAAATGCATACAAATTTTCTTTTAAAAAACACATATTTTATAACACACAAGTACATATTTACCTTTTTTTCCTGAAAACTCCATATTTTTTATTTTATTAAATTTTTCAACTAATTTTGGAAACAACTAATAATGTACTTATATGTAAAATTTTTAAAACGAATGATATTTTTCCTTCGCTCAGTTTTGACGTTTCTGGCAATACAATTTGCGATACATAAACCAAAAATAATTGTCATTTGTTACGTGTTTTACAAAAAAAAATGACATTCGTCTTTCAAAAACCCAAAGAGGGAAAACGGTAACATTTTTGTTCGTCTAAACGGCAGATTGTGTTCTGTAAACTGGCTGTAAATTTATTTGAACAGTGAAGTATACAAAACGTTAACAGTTCGTTATAGAACTTGTTATTCGAATACTCCTTCTTCCTTTTGTCTGTGACCAAAATAAACAAAACATATTTATTTAAAAATTTGTTTATTACGTTTTGTGTTCGTATATTTTCCAGTAACCAGAATATATATTTATACAAAAAAGGATCCTTTTTGAATGCAAAATAAATATAAATAAAAAACATTTTCGGTTCATTGAAAATTGGTTTTTAAAAGCACTAAGTATAAAATGATAATAGGAATTGTCAGGTAAAAACGATAGATTAGTTAGGGCCAGGATTCACTATCATACTCAGTCGTACGATCTGTCAAAAATTTCATGTGTGCCCAAAAGTATGATAGTGTATGGTTTATAAAGGTCCATTAAACGTTTATGATTCTCTTTTGTCGACTTTTGCTTATTATAGAGTTATAAACTCTTAAAGTGCATTTATGAATAAGAACATTTTATTTTATTTTTCTCCACACGCAAAGAAAAAACATGGTTGAAGTAACCATAATCTAAGAGCAACATATTATGGTTGAATTATATAGTTGCTAATAAAACATAGTATTGTTACATTTAATAATAATATAGTTGGTCTTGCAACCATATTGTTGTCTAGCTAAACAATAATATGCTAAAATGTAAACATAAACATGTTCCAATGTAAACATAAAATTTTTAAATTAAATTATAATGTCATGTTATATAAGTAATGTTAGTAAGTGCAAAATTTTCCTGATACAAAAGGCTTAGTTATTATATTTGATTTCGTTAATAATTTGCCATAAAAATTATTTGAAAAATTATAATAACGCTTTAATCATAGGCTCCAAAAATTAGTTATATAAGAATATAATTGACTGCACAATTGTGCTGCACACACAATTTTATAGCAACAATAGCAACAATGCTTTGAAAAATTTGAAGTGAAAATTTCGTGTGGAATTCAGAACATGCCTGTATATGCTTACATACATATTTATTTCAACTATTTTTTAAATGTTTTTTTTAATTTTTTTTCTTTGTCCACGTTTACACTATGGCATTTTTTTATGCAATTTTTTTGCAATTTCTTTTTTTAAGTTGAAACGATATTTGTTATTTTAAACAAAACGTAATCAACATAAACGTTCCTTCAATACTTAAGCCATGCTTTATTTCTTACCCCTCTTGCTTCACAATTAAACAAAAATTTCATGCTAGACTCATGAAAAATTGCATAGTGTAATAGCTACCAAAAAAAATTACTAAACTGTCAGGAACAAGAACAATAGATTTTTTAACACAAACATTATCTGTTTGCTTTTAACCATACTCTGATAAATATAATATATTATGATAATTTATATTAATTGTGCTTGATTCTTTCAAATATAAATATTTCATGATATTCTTATGAAATATTTATTTTTTAAACTAAACTAAAAAATGAAATGTATTACTGCGGGTAAAGCATATCCATATGGCCATTTCGCTACTGCTCATATATATCTCATCAGTGGATTCTACCCATATTTTGTAAGGAAAAGCTCAGAGTTTTATACTTAAAGCCAAATTGATTAAATGAGAACTCCATTGAATCAATAAGGCAAAAAGCCATAAAAACCTCATTTCATTCTTTATTTTTCTACATAAGGGTTGCCATTGAAAACCATTCATATGTATTTGAAAGATTTAATGAAAAAATAAAAATAAAAATTGTAAACAATTTTTTATAAATAAGCAACGTGCACACACAAATACTTTAATAAGAAAATTTTTTATTTGGAATCTTTTTTATAAAATTTTGGTAAAATCCACTGATAAGCTATATATGAGCAGTAGAGAAATGCCCATATGGATACGCTTTCCCGCAGTAATACATTTCATTTTTAAGTTTAGTTAAAAAAATAAATATTTCATGATATTCTCATATTTGAAAGAATCAAGCACAATTAAAGTAAATTATTATAAAAAAGATTCCAAATAATAAATTTTCTTATTATAATATATTATGGTTATTTATTTTATATTATTTTAAATAAATCATAAATTTTGGTTGTGGTTAGAATTTTTTTTAGTTAAAACTAACCACGTTGCATTTTGTGTGCACAGCAACCATGTTATTGTTAAAAGTTAACAAAAAATGTTTATCGTGACTAAAGTGCTGATGAAAACAACTATTATTGGTTCTCCCCGACCATACATTGTTACAAAGAACATAACATGGTTATTGTGACCATATCAGAACCATGTTTTTCTTCTGCCTTCAGTTTACTCGAAAACAATTTTGTGTTAAGTGAGGGTGTTAATAGAAGAAATCCAATATCTAATGTTAAATTGTTTTACATTTATTTTATCTGCACATAAATAAAAGACTTAAGACACAAAACTATAAATTTATAGGTGGATCTTTAAGGATTTTAATGAATATTTTTGCTAAATTGAATACATACTTAGAACTTTTAATTTAAAAATGTTTATTCTTGTAGTAATTGATTTAAATTTTACCGTCTCAAACAAACCAAAGTCCTCAATTTTAGCAGAGAAGTTAACCTCATTAGCGTGAACATCACTGTCTTTATTATTATATATTTTGAGTGGAGAAGTTTTCTGCTGAAGCTTTTTATTGGTTTCTAAGACGCGGAATAACACGACCGGGAAATGACTAATGCAGTAATTGAATTGTTTCTCTGGCTGTATGACATGTGGCGCCGTCCTGTTGAAACCACATGCCCTCCACATTCATTTCTTCAATTCTAGGCAAGAAAAAACTGGTTATCATTTCACAATACCGATCACCATTAACTAGTTGCGCTTGACCTGCCTCATTTTCATAAAAAAGGTCCAATGATTCCTCCAGCCCAAAAACCACACCACACAGTGACACGTTGAGGATATATTTGCTTCTCGTGACTCACTCGAAGAATTTCCTCACCCCAAATGCGACAATTCTGCCTATTGACGAAGCCATCAAGATAGAAATGGGCCTCGTCACTGAAGATGATTTTATCGGCAAAATCAGCATATCCATGTTGTATCTCCAATACCCACTTTACGAACTCTCTTCGCTGTCCATGGTCAGCTGGCTTCAGTTCCTGAGTCAATTGAACTTTGTATGCATGAAGATGCAAATTAAGGTAGATGGAGTTTCAGCGACATCATCACGTACAGGTACGATATTTTCGGTCGATCGACCTGGTCGAAGGCGCGTTGTTGTCTTTACATCACTAACAGACCCAGTTTCGGCAAACTTATCCCTTAATCTCTTTACAGTTGACTCTTTTGGAGCATTATTGTGACCCCAAATTGATCGCATTTTGCGAACTGTAACCGCAAAACTTTCATTATTTTAATAAAACAATTTCATAATGAGAATGTGTTGTTCATTCGTGAAGCGCTCCATTTTTACTAACCTCGTACCTTCTACTAGCAAACAATAACAATTGTTCAAATGTCAAACAATGACACTTCGAATCGCGCCAAATTTCAAAATTGCGTTCGGGCTTTCTAACCACACACAAGAAGTAGAATTATTTCTTAAACTACATTTTATTGATATCATGTTAGTGTCTGAGACACACTTTACCACCAGATCGTTTTTCAAAATACGAGGATATGAATTAATAACAGCAAACCATCCAGGTGATAGAGCACATGCTGGAGCAGCAATCTTAATAAAATCTTCATTAAAATATGAAGTTTTAGATGAAGTAAGGCAACCATATCTCCAAGCTGCATGCATTAGAGTCAAATGTGATCATAACTTTATTGCTTTCTGTTCTATTTACTTTCCACCACGATTTTCTGCTAAATATCAGGAACTTAATAACTTTTTTAACAAATTGGGACCAAGATTTTTTGTGACAGGTGACTGTAATGCCAAACACCAATGGTGGGGATCGAGATTAGTGAACCCTAAAGGAAGCGAACTCTACAATTGCATAATTAACAACAATTATTCTGTTCTGTCATCGGGAAATCCAACATATTGGCCCACAGATCCAAGAAAGATACCAGATCTTCTAGACTTTGCTGTTATCTCCGGAATTTCTAGTCAACTATTTCAGATTGCAGATTTAGATGAACTAAGCTCTGACCATATACCACTCTTAGTTACTTTTAATACTGCAATACAGTCAGGTATGATAAGGCATAACATTATTAACTATAAAACTGACTTGAAATCGTTTGGCATCTTCATTGAAAGGAATATAAATTTAAATATTCCATTGAAATCTCAGCAAGATATAGATGATGCTGTTGAAAATCTTAATAATGTGATTCACGATGCTGGGTTTTTATCATCTCCAAGGACTGAAAATCAACCAATTCATAATCAAATTATTTTAACTTCTGAAATCAGAAGACTTTTAATTAATAAGAGAAGGCTAAGGAAAATATGGCAAAATAGTAGGCATCCCTTTGATAAACGAAATTTTAATAAAGCTGCCAAAGACCTTAAAATTGCACTTTATAACTTAAAAAATGATCGGATTGGTAGCTACCTCGAAAACCTCAATGCTAATAATATTAAGAATAATGAGTTTTCTTTGTGGAACGCTACAAAATATATAAAAAGACCTACGAAGAGAAATGTTCCTATAAAAGATATTGACAATGTGTGGTGTAAAACTGACAAAAGTAAGGCAGAAGCGTTTGCTGGTCATCTAGAAAACACATTTCAACCTCATGTAAATACAAACCCTTTTGTTTACAAAATTAATGAATTCCTGGATGGTGCTTGTCCTATGGACTGGCCAATTAAACATGTATCTACCAATGAAGTAAGAGAAGAAATTAGAAAACTGAACTGCAAAAAATCTCCTGGATATGACTGTATAAATGGTAAAGTGATTCAAGCATTGCCAAAAAAAGGTATACTTTTTCTGACATATATATATAATTCTATGCTTCGATTAAATTACTTTCCCTTGCAATGGAAGTGTGCAGAGATTGTAATGGTAAATAAACCCAACAAGCCTAAAAATAATTTAACATCTTGTAGACCAATAAGTTTACTGTCTTTATTCTCCAAAATATTCGAAAGAATATTTATGAAAAGATTATTGACAGTTTTAGAGAAGTTAAATATCATTCCTGATCACCAGTTTGGCTTCAGAAACAAACATGGCACAGAACAATGCCATCGTATCGTCGAGTTTATAAGAGATACATTGGAAACCAAAAAATATTGTTCAGGAGTGTTTTTAGATGTACAGCAGGCTTTTGATAGAGTGTGGCATATTGGACTATGCTACAAACTGAAGAAATTACTTCCAACGCCGTTTTATTTACTTTTGAAATCGTATTTGACAGACAGAAGTTTCTTTGTTAAGGTCAAATGGACATTCTTTCGAATATATGATATCAAATCAGGTGTCCCTCAGGGTAGATATTCCGGTTATTGAAAACATCTTAGTCGCAACCTATGCAGATGACACAGTCATTTTAGCAGCTGATATTTGCCGAACAATGCATCGAATATTCTTTAAACTGAACTAGATGAAATTGAATCTTGGTTAAACAAATGGAATATCAAAGTCAATAGCGATAAGTCCACCCATGTCACATTTTCTTTACGACGGGGTAACTGCCCTGAAGTACGTATGGGCAATGATCCTATTCTTCAAAAGGACTGTGTTAAGTACTTAAGAATGTTCATTGACAGGAGGTTAACATGGAAGGATCATGTAAAAGCAAAAAAGCAACATTTGAATATAAAAACAAGACGCCTATTTTGGCTACTAGGTCTAAAATCTCGATTAAATTTGCGGAACAAGGTTATGATTTATAAAGCAATTTTAAAACTAGTCTGGACCTATGGAATACAACTTTGGGGAACAGCCAGCAACTCAAATATTGAGATACTGCAAAGGCTGAGATCTATTGTCAACGCTCCATGGTTTGTTTCAAATTTTTCAATACACAATGATCTATTCATTCCAAAGGTTGCTGACGAAATAAGAAGGCTTAGTGAAAACTATTTACAAAGATTAATTTACCACGACAATCCATTAGCCATTGCTCTTCTAGATAACACCAATGAAGTAAACCGATTAAAAAGATATCACATTTTGGATTTGCCATTCCGAAACTAATTAAATATATATTTTTATTACTATAACTTACTTTGAATTGTACATATAAGAACCTTTATATTACATTATATTATCAGTATACAAGTTGTATTAGTATATTGTTGTTCTCAGTGGAGGATAACAAATAATATTATCTTATTATATCAAATTTACTTATTATCCTTAAATGGATAGATTGTAAATATAAACTGTGAAAAAAAAAATTTGTCTTACAAAATATTTGATTTGTTTCAAAAAATATAATTGATTTTTTTATATCGCTCTCAGATAAAAAGTCAAAATATATGCATATCATACATGGGAGTATTTAATTAGATGGACTAAGTAATTGACGATTTCATTAGCATTGAATAATAAATACTTCTTATAATTTTTATTATTTTTACTAATGATTTTTATTATTTTATTAATGATTTTTATTATTTTACTAACCTTTTTAATTTAAAGGTCTTATTGATAATTAATTAAAATACAAAATCATTACCATTAACTAATGATTTAATGTTTTAAAATCGTTATCGTTAATGAATATGTTCCTTGCCTTTGTATACTAAATACATATCTTAAAGTATAGTACAGCAATATTTTAAAATGGCGTTTAGATCAAACAATTTTATAGAAATATTTATGTTTTAACTTTCTAAGGACCAACAAGACACTATTAAAACCTATTTTTGTTCTTTTTTTGTGTAAATTGTTAGAGCTACTAGTTGTGGTTTTAGGTGACTTAAGATCTCATACATCAAGTTTTACACCTAACTTAAAAATGAAAAATTATTAAAATATAGATCTATCTACAAAAGTATTAATATTTATTTATTTTATGGATATTTTTTTTTATTTACTGCGATTAAAAATTTGTATTTTATAGAAACAATTTTTTTGATTCAGTCGAAGTTAGTAATGAAACGATTTCATTGAAATTTCATTACCATTATTAAAGAATTAAAAAAAAATCATTAGCAATTAATAGTAGTTAATTTTTCGTTTCATAGTCATTATTACAAACAATGCTTGTAATGCTTTTTAACTCCAATGACCATCGAGCATTAAGTGTTTAAATGCTACTTTTTTATTCCTTTTTTTTTTTTAATAAAAAAACTTCAATTCAAACATCCAACAAACAGTCTTTACTTAACCGGCCAGAGTTTTTACCCACCTGTTGTTCAAAAAAATTTTTTCTATCTAAAAAAAGTGATATAAAAACCAGCGAACTAAATAAAAAATGACAATAAACAAATAAAATGAAATGCAAGACACACTTTTACATATATACATGTGTATATACGTTTATAGATTACATTTTATTATAAATTGAAAATATTTTTGTGCATATTTATACAATTATAAACTAGTGGAACCATAATAAAAAGCCTTGTGAACCCACATACATATTTATATTGTTGTTTTTTAAATGGTTTTTCTGACAGCAGTTTTTAATGGTAGAGAAAACAATTTTTTGAAATTGTAAAAAAGCAGATATAAGAGTTAGAATCATATTGGATCTCCTGCTTTGTTTTGGTAATTAAATTCTACAAGTGCAACGCAACGAAGTTGCAAAAGCCATGGCTGAGCAACAAATAAACAAATGCATGCAAAAATACATGTATTAAGGTGCGTTTAGACTGTGCTAATATTTGTGCAAAATCATAAAAATTTTGTGTGTCCTAGTGTAAACACTCGAATTTGTTAGCCACCAAATATTTTTCGACTGTTTGTTGGCTAAAAAAATCTTTGTTTGTGAATAAAGCTTTGCATAATGTAAACACTTTGTCAGCACGTCGTTACAAATATTTGGCTCGATATTTTGTTTGTTCTCGCAATATTTTTGGCGAAACAAATAGCGACAAATAATTGTAGAAACGTGGGCTGCCAACAGTTATTTTTGAGAGAGCTTAACATATAAAAAATGAAATAAACTGAAATGGCAATATTAGTCAATTCGTTTGACAGATTAGTAACTAAAAAGCGCTTTTTTATAATTCTTTATGATAAAGCATATTTTTCTGAAAGAAAATGGACAACATCAATTATTGAATCGCCACCATCTGCCAAAAAAATCAAAAGGAAGAGGACGACGCACGATTGGATTGAAGAAAATATATTTAAATTGATCGGCGAAGGGAATTCCATCCTTGCATTTGGAATGCATCAAGTGCTGACTACCATTAAAAACCCATGCGGGATAGCGCATGGACTGAAATTGGCGATATGCTTAATGTTACAGCGGAGGAAGTTTTCACAAAATGGTCGAATTTGAAGATTCAGTACCGGGGCTACATCAACAAAAAAAAAAAAAAACAAATCTGGACAAGGTGCAAACAATGCATCAAAGTGTAAATATTTCGACTCCATTGCTTTTGTTGGATGCGTGGAGGTTAGCCAGCAGCAACCAATAACAACAAATTTAGATATTTTATATTTTTTTTTGCAACATCCTTCCATTTTACGACGCTGCACCCACGCTCGAACCCACATTCTTCTGGATCTTTTTTTTTTCTTTTTGCTGGGTTTTTGAAAGTGCCATAGCTCCAGCAGTTATTAATAATAAATCTTCAATATCACTGTCACTAAACATTTTAATTTTTCACGTTGCTTCACAAACACAATTTGATACTATTTAGCAGATGGATTTCATAAACATAACAACAACATTATTTAACAGATGTTTGTTCATACACACCGGACAAATAAAATTATTTGTGCAGTGTAAAAGGGTATACAAATATTTGTACCAAACATGGCTGACACAAAATCTTCTGTTGTTTGTGCAAATAAAATTCAAACAAAAATTAGTGCAATCTAAACGCATGCCCAAATATTAGTCACAATACCTACTATTAGCCCAAACCATTATTTGTTGTGTTTGGACAAATATTAGCATAGTCTAAACGTACCTTTACTCTTGTAATCTGTCGAGCTAGCTCTTATAAGAAACAACAACAACAAAAAATGAAAAATAAACATGACACTTAAACTTATATGTGTATGCATTGAGCTGCAACGTTCAACGCGGTCTTTAGAGACCTAAAAATAAAAAATAGAGCACATTTTGCTATTCAAAGTGGTACGTTGCAAGCGAATAACATTTCTTGAGATATTTTCTATTTATTTTTGGTTGGTAGGTCTCCTTTTCAACAAAAGCAACAAAGAAGCAAAGATAAATGTCAAAAATACAATTAACTATGTGCCAGTTATGGATTCCATAATAAGAAACGACTACACCATTTACAATTACACATTTTAAATATGAGATAATTCTTCAAAATAATTTTTTTCAAAATTAATTATTAATATACTGTGACAAAATGGTAATTGTTTTTGAATAAGCTTTTTAAAGTTCTGTACCCAGAGTTTAAGAAATTTACAATATTTGTCAGCCAATTTATCTGTTACACGCCTCAATCTCTTTAGCCGGAATATCTACATACTTGAAAACTTGACCAAAAATATTTCATTCTAGCCGCTAAAGCAACAAAAAAAGCTAAAGTATACAGGGTCTCCCAATAGAGGTGTGATTATAGCCTTCTCTATAACGACAAGGACAAGAATAAAAGAACAACTTCAAGGATGTCTTAATAAATATACGAGTTTATGCAGTGTTACCAAGGAAAGACAGACAAAAAGTTACAATTTTCTTCATAAAAAAGTAACCTTTTTCCCCCGATTTATTATTTAAATCACCGATATTGATTATTGAAGGTCAAAGCACGTCTCGATGGCCATTTCGTTATCGCTTACTTAACTCGTCAGGAGACGAGAAGCAGAGAAAGAAAAATAGAATTACATTTGGTTATTGTTGTTTTTTGCTTCAACTTTGATTTTTGTCTTTGCTTTATTGTTTTGACAAAAATCTTAAGTTTATTTAAAATATTTGTCAGAAGTTTGAATTTTTAAGCATAATCGTACTCAAAACGTTTTGACGTACGACTATTATTTGTGTTGTTTACAGTGACTTGAAAAAATTAATATAGAAAAAAATGGAATTTACTCGTGAACATTTTCGTGCCATCATTTTTCACAACTTTCGACGTGGATTATCACGACAAGAGTGCATTGATGAAATTAAATCTTTGTATGGCGATGAAGCACCATCCTATAGCACTGTGAAAAATTGGTATAATGAATTTAATCGTGGCCGAAGCTCGCTCAAAGACGAATTCCGTGAAGGTCGTCCAATAACGGCTGTTGTGCCAGAGAACATTGATGTCGTGCGTGAACTCATAATGCAAGATCGACATGCGACATACCGAGAGATAGAGACATCCTTGGACATTTCTTCCACCAGCATACATTCGATACTGCATGAACACATGGCCGTAAAAAAGGTTTGTTCTCGTTGGATCCCGCACAATTTGAAAGTCGCTTAAAAAAAGACTCGTGTCGATTGGTGTAAAGAAATGTTGCAAAAATACGATTGCGGTGCTTCAAAAGACTTTTATAAGATCGTCACAGGTGACGAATCATAGATCTATGCGTATGAGCCTGAAACGAAACAACAATCGACTGTGTGGGTCTTCAAAGACGAGCAAAATCCAACGAAAGTTGTTCGTGGAAGAAGCACTTCGAAGCAAATGGTCGCCTGTTTCTTCGGCAAAACTGGTCATGTTGCGACTGTTCCGCTTGAGCAACGTAGGACGGTCACTTCTGAGTGGTACACTACAATTTGTTTGCCTGAAGTCATCGGAGAAATTCGAAAAACCAACAAGAGAAGACGAATCATTGTTCACCATGACAATGCGAGCTCTCACACATCGGCTCAAACCAGAGCGTTTTTGACCGGCCAAAACGTCGAATTAATGATTCATCCGCCGTACAGCCCTGACATGGCACCTAATGACTTCTTCTTGTTTCCGCACATCAAGAAAAAAATGCGTGGTCAACGATTTTCGTCGCCAGAAGAAGCTGTTGAAGTGTTCAAAAACCATGTTTTAGAGGAGTCTCAATCGGAGTGGAAAAAGTGCTTCGACAACTGATTTGAGCGCATGCAAAAGTGTATAAATCATGCTGGAGAATACTTTGAAAAACAATAAAACCATTTTTGATTATAAATATTCGCATTTTCACTATTAGGCCAGAAATATATAGAGCAGCCCTCGTATAAAATAAAATAGTAAAAAGTTTTATTCATATTTCAGGGATAATAGCAAGACAACAGACACACTAACTGACCAAAAACCAAATGAAAAAATAACAAAGTAATTTTCGGCCCAATTATTCTCATGAATATTTAAATCAGAACTTAATACTGATAATCCGTGAATGAAATAAATAAAATTAGTTATAATATGTGTTTTTTTTTAATAAATCCGTTTAACCTTTTCTTTTGAAAGACTCAGATTCGATAGAATTTACTATTTTATTAATTTTAAAAGTACCGTTATTAAATACAAACTTGATTCATATTTGCTTTAAACTACAACATAAAATTTCTCACAATTTGTCTATAATATTATCTGACACTTTTTTAAGGGAATTAAAAGAAAACTTTTTTATAAATCTAGCTGCAAACATTTTCAGGCGGAATATTTAAGTTTTAAAATTTTAAACAGAGTAATTAGAAATAAGTATAACTCATATTATATTACCGTTGGGTTAAATTGTTACCAGAAACAATATGCTGTTTCTAAAAATGAAGGAAGAAACATTTCGTTTTTCTCACTAATTTAAAAAAATGCAACTTCAGCATTGTTTTATACCCTTCACCACAAAAAGTGGAAAAAGGGTATATCTAAGTTTGTCATTTCGTGTGCAATTTCCACAATATCTATTTCTGACCACATGTCAATCGATCAGATATAGTGTAGAAAGAGGTTCTATTTGAAATCAGCAAGATAGGTTCATATCCATCGAGGCAGCAGGCAAAACACCACGCCTACCTAAAAAAACTATATGGAGCAATAGAGAATTATAATATAAGAGAAAAGCATCATGTGAAAAAATTGGAAACTATGTCTGATCGAACTCAGAATATATGTATAGATATTGTAGAAATTACACACGCAATTACAAACTTAGATAGAACCTTTTTTCCACCTGTGATGAAGGGTATAAAAGCTATCGAAGTCTGAAAAAAGTTTAAAAAATTTGATTAGAAAGTTTAACACGAACTTAAATCTATTCCAATTGGAATGTGTAATATGATTTTATATATTTTCTATCATAAATGGTTGATAACCTAAGTTTTAGGTGGAAATTATTTCGATAACTATAATTACTTAGGAAATCATATCTTTTTGCAATTTTTGTAACTTTTTCATGTACAAAAAAAAACCTCTTATTTATTCTGTTTTTGTTTAAATTTATCTTTGTTTTTGCAATTATAAAACTTAAGCTTCTACTAAACAAAAAATTTTCTTTATATTTTATTTTTTTATATTGACAAGCAACGAGGTGAACATCGGATATGTTTTAACATCCAGCTTAGCTAAGATCTCATGCGGTCCCTCATTTGGTTATGATCACATTCACTTCGTTTAAATATTGAATCACGCCCACGTCGACAATAGTTAAATAAAGTAAATATTTGGTATTTGTCCTTTTATTGTTACACCAAATTGTGAAGACAATGAACACGAAACAAGAAATATAATAAATGTGTTTTAAATACGCTTCAAGAAAAATTTTTAAACAATTCGATTTCTTTAAAATATTTTTGAATATGGATTTACGAATATGAGAACCGCTTGGACTGTTTCTAAGAAAACTTATAGATTTTATATTTAATTGGTTGTGTATTAGTTTTGTCTTGTTTTATGTTGTAAATTGTCGTCTTTGACGTTAATTGTGTTTTTCTTTTATAGTTCAATGTTTTAGATTATTTAGATATGGAAGCAAACATTTGCTTTGGATTAAAGTGAGAATAATGATTAAAAATTAAATATTGGCAAATATCAAAAGTTAAAGAATTATTAAAATTACAGTGGAATAAGATAAAATAAAAAATAAAGTGTTTTAGAAAAACCAATATCTGCGTGACCTTCATGCTTAAGGGTTTATTATTTATATCTCAATTTATTAACTAGTTCTACAACATATTCATGTCTTTAATCTAACTATTATAATTAATTAAGTTTAGCCGGTTCTAGGAGAAAAAATTATCTCGCCTTATTTCAGCTATGCTAAATTGAGCAGCACTTAATACAAGGAATTTCCTTCTAATTATAAGTTTCCCTAACTAGCAGATCCCGAAATTCTTCGCTACGCATGAATATTAACATGCATAAAATTCATATACCGCATACGCTCACAGGCGCCGACGTATTTGTTATCGTTTTTTATATGGACAAAATCACATGTTGTCATGAAAAGTCATAACTCACGAACGCACCGACAGATTTCGTTCTAGATAAACCATCTACGAGACCAAACCAACAAACCCTAAAAATTTAATCGAATTCGGTTTGACCGATCGTGAATTATAAAGTCACAACAGACTGGCAACAATTTATTATATATGTAGAAAATAGAAGACATTAATTGATATAGATGTCTTATTTTCTTTTTTATATTATATTCATGTGGCTTATAAGCAATTTAGCAATATAAAACAGGGATTTATATTTTTCTTTCTCGTCTTTTGACAGCTTAAACCATTACCACATAAGTTATAGTGAACAAATCAATGCGCCTCCATAAGTGTTTTCACTCCAACTGTTCTGCAGACATTTTGTAACATGAATATGCGCACTAGGGGAAAAATAATTGCTATTACGTCCACTATCTACTACGAGCTACGACCTTGTGCTTCCATGGATATTTGCAGAATATGCAACAGCAACTAACACATCTTGTTTCATCCAAGCGTAAAAATCCAATACAGTCAAATGAAAGCTGCCCGTCAAGATGTAACACATTCGACAAATTTTCACATATACAAAACTCACAAGTAATTTATTGAGTTAAACATGATTGATGAGATCTCAGGGAGTCTTTTAAAAAACAAAGAAAATGGTGGCTTGTACAGAATTTTTATTTCTTTTTAACTTTACAAGGGGACGAATTGTTTAGAATTAACTTAAAATTTAATTACAGTTTGCGTGGCTTAAAAAAGTTTTTTTGTATTTTATATTCCAATATATTTCCAATTTTGTAGCCTTAATCTTGTTAATCCTGAGATGAGTAATCAATTAATAAATTTATATTTAGTAATTATATATGAATTTATTTTTGCTTGTTTTTGCAGTAGCTTTGAGTATTAAATCACATGAAATATTTACGAATTTTTGTTTTATAATTTTATTAATTTTGTAATAGGTCGTATTTCAATAAAATGTATGTACATATATTTAGATTTAAGGACTTAGTAAATAAATTCAAATTCTATTTGCAGTAGTCTTATATAATAAATAACATAACAGTTTTTATTTCATAATTTTTAGCCACCAGTGGTTAAAAAAGTAATCAAACGCTGACAACAATACGATACTATTTTAATTGTCAATTTTATTAACCACAGAAAACCGAATGAAAAAACCTAATTTGAAATAAAATACAACAATTCGCATGATAACGATAATAAACATATTTTTGCACAAGTAGTAACATGTGTCCCAATAAACTCTCAATAAATCATGACAATTTTGTTAGAAAATAACGCGAAATTTGTAAAATAAAATTTTTATCTTCTCCAAAAGATTAAAAATTTTATCGAAAAGCTAATAATGATATGTTTTTGTTTAGTGGATCAACAAGATCCGCTTTTTACGTGTACTTTAATTCAGCACCAGTAAAATAAAGCACATGTATTATTCAATGCTGATTACATAATGCACTTAAAAAAAATAGTTGAAAGGTTGAATTAACTGTTACGTGCAATTATTTATGCTTGCTACGCCTAGATGAGAGTTATTTTTAAAAAGGTATGGTTGTTATTTTTATGCCAGCAATACTTTGCGTTAGTTAAAGTAAAAAGCAGTTAAAAGAAGTTTTATTTTTAATTAGAGTTTTTGGTAATATTTATGACTCGAAAAACTCAGTTTAAAAATAAGTTACTTTGTTTTGGAAAAAAATATATATTTTTTTAATATAACGCTATAGAAAATATTTTATACCCTGCAATTCATTCAAATGATCTCTTCCCTCATTCATATTCTATTTCAGATGGTGTCTTAACTTAATTTTACGTTAAATCCTTCTTTAGCCGACAGGTTAAGAGTCAACAAGGATATTTTACCCAAATTGTTAACTGTTTTTATTTTAATCTTACAGGTTTTTAAATATTGGTCCATTGGCACATTTGTAAAAGTTTAATATTTTCTTCTCACACTTTTTGCTACATGAAAACCAAATAACTGTTGCATGTTTTTTATAAACAAATGCAAAAAATTTTCATATTTTGCCTTCAGTTTATAGCTAAGGTTCGTTGTGTTCTTTTGTATATTGAGAATATTTCTCACATGAAGGTGATTTATATCGTAGGTTCTGCCAGTCTTAAAATGTAGCATGTTATTGATCGTAAGTTAAATGTTTGCTGATAAGATTTTTAAGGCAAAATAACATCGTAAAAGAATTGTTTTGTACACTTTTTGTTTTGTAATTTAGTGCGATACATAAAGTATTATATATTAAAATCATATATATTTTTTGATAGTTTTAAAATTTTAAATCCGGGAAACTGTCGCGCATTAGAGGGTAAACTGTTTCCATATAAATTTATCCTAAAATATATTTCAAATCTATTTTAATATTTTATGAATACGGCAGCTAGATTTTTACAATTTATTTAATATTTTTCATATTTAAACCGTTCAATGATTCCTCAAGGAACAAAACAATGTTCATATGTTGATGTTAATGGAGCATTAAATATTCGCCACTTTTAATAACATTCCTTTAAGTATTGTACTGTAAGCTGGTCTTTGCTTATTTTTTCATAATTTCTGATGCCAATTTTTATTGATAATGAAAGTCTGATATTCGGCAAAGGCAAACATATTAAAGAATTAAAGCAGTACAAAACTCCCGAGAGGCAAAAGACAATTATTGTGTGAAGCCATGTCAGATAATTTAGTGGAGACCATTTATAATAATTTTTCAGAGTATAATGATTATTAATGTTAACAAATAAGCAAGATTTGACAGTTCGTTTGATAGTTAACTTAACGATATGAAAAAAGAATCTATAGTAAATGTAGGTGCTTACGGCCAATAACAAAATTTCTCTTTGCTAAAAAATATTAATACAGCCATCTCTCAAAAGTCTGGCCACAGACATCAAATCAAATCAACTATTAAGGAAATCTTTAATTTCCATATTCAAATCCAACATTTTTACTAGTTGTAATACCGGAATTATTAATACAGCTAGTAAATTTCAACCCTATTTCTACAAAAGTTTATACATCAACGTATATCAACTATACAGGCTCCCTTAAATGGTTCAACAGATTGGTCACATAAACTAATACCATGTTTCCACGGCTACTTAAAACACTTGTTTTGCTCTCTATTCATGTTTTAGAGACCAAACTACTGCCAAATAACATGTTTCGCCATACAAAATATTGAGAGCAAAACAACTCAATTTATCTTGTTTTATTTTTAAATACCTCACGAAACACGAAAAAACTACTATCATCTCTAAAATTTATCGACCGTTCATCCACACTAGTTGTCAAAAACAAAAATATAAACAAACAAAAGTATAAATTTTTATTGTGCCAATCTGCTCCCATTTACTTGCACGTTTTCTGATCTCTTAAAATGAAAAGTATTATAATATAATAACCTTTAGTATTCTTACATACCTTTTTTTTCATTTTAAGCTAAAAACAATCGTATACGCGCGCAATTTGTTATTATGTACATAAATAAATATGTATGCATGTATGATTCTAAACAGTGCCGTCAAATCGAAACAGGAATGTGTCGTATAAACAGCATTATTCGCAATCTTGTTTAAGAGAGCGAAACAAGTGTTTCAAGTAGCCGTGGAAACATGGTATAAATAAAATCGACTAGTTTTACAACCTTTAATGTTTGATTCTAAGTACATATACTTATTTATATACCAGACAAGTGGTGGTATACAACAATTTAGAAGATATGTTAACATATGTAGGTAAAATTTCATCAATTATGGGAACACTCCTAATTTATATGTACAATTATTAAACTTGTTTTTGTGGCGGTCTTAGCAATAAGGGGCCTTTGTGAATTTTATCTGTGTGTCTAAAATGTACGGCCATATACATCAAATTACATTAACTATTGTGACACCCTTAAAATTTCAAATCCACATTTTTTACCTCTTGTTATATCAGACTATATATCTAAGTTTCTTCGCCAATTTCAACCGTCTATCTACAGCTCTTTAGCAGTGCGGCCAAAAACACCAAATTGCATCAATTAATGTATCACCTTTTAATTTATAATTTTAAATATACATACTTACTCTTATGCCAAACAAAGTAGTGGACATTCTGTCTAATTTTCAAGTGTTTGTAACGGTTTAAAAGAAAGGGCCATATAGCTCAAATAATAACAATTATAAGAACACCCTTTAATTTCCAAGTTCAAATTGTTTACTTGTTGTTTAAGTGGACTTGTTAGTTCCAGCTGCCTATTTGTAACGGATAAAAAGTTTGACCTCTTACAAAAAATTACATCATCATTTTACGCATCTGCTTAAAACGCACAGTGACGTGAAATACAAAAAATGGAATAAAAGTCTGGAACTTCTAAACTACTTGCCCATTTTTATGAAACAAACTGCGATTTATAGAGGAGGTCATAAGCTTTTCGCCCATTGCATTTTGTTACACCCTGTATCACAGTAGGTAACCTCGAATTTGAAAAATGTTTTCATATAATTTTAACAATAGTGAACCGATTTCAAAAAATTTTTTTTAGTAATGCACATAGATAGATAAGGAAAAACGTGCTTGCAATTTGTATCTTTTATAATTTTAGAGAAATTCGAATTCTAAATTTAAAAAACAAAATTTTTACACTGACAATTATTAGTTTTTCACCTGTAGATTTTTTTAAATACAAGATAGAAATATTTTAAAACAGATTTGGAAAGCTAGTACTATAAGAAATAACATGTAGAAAAACTTTTTTCTTTGACTTCCTTATTTTAGTGGTAATAATTTATTAAATTTGAAATTTCCTAAAAAGTAAATGAATAGAAATTATTTTTGGCTTAAGTTCATTTATTCTTTTTTTTTTTAATTTCTAAAAATCTTTTTTAGAAAGAAAATTTATTTTTACAAATGTATGCGGACGTTTTCCAAAGAAAACAAGAAAAATTTGACGCTAGCAGAATGAAATGCTGCACTTTCTGGACCGCTACGACCTTCATCAGCACTCTCCGCATCTATCTACATTAGTTGTATATTTTTATAAACATCATCTATTTAACCAACTAACTTTGTAAATAAGAATACGAGAATACTCATATACTCATGTCAACATTAATTTGGTTAGACAAAATTTACACAAAAACCACCGTATTTCTTTACCGTTCTCTCTGTATTTCGTCTTGAACATTTGTTTTTGCTTTGTTTCAATCATCGATTGAACACGAATGCAATTTTGTTTTTAATCATTCTTACTTGTTTACTCATAACATTATAGATGCTGTTCTAGTATCATTTTGATTGTTATTAAGTAAGCATGAATGCTCGCTGTGCCTTGCGTGCTTATAATTTAATTTTTATTGTAGTGTATAATTTTTTGCTGGAAGCATAGCAATAGTGCATGGCAGATGTGTGTTGTGGCGATTAGATAAATGCAATAACTGGCTTGGAGTAGTCTGTGGATGGTTAAGGTTACTAAACAGGGCATCGAGTAGTTCATGTCTCATCGGAGTAACACAGTAGTGTAGCGTGGATGGCTGCGTTTGTAATAATAACGCATGTTTAATATATACAAGAAGTATAGCCAAATGAAGCCACAAAATAAAATCACAGAATTTATAATATGCTACAGTGGTAATTGCAATCAAAATAATCCGTACGTTTGTACTAAAAGGGAAAAACGTTGATTTTGGGCATATGGCCACCCGGGCTATTGACGAAGCTCATTCTGGACGTTCAGTTTTGCGTCAGTTTTTCAAGTGTTGCTAGCCGTGTATCGCAAATAACAAGAAAATGAAATACCCTAAGGCTTCAATTATTCGTGGTTTATCAACATAATTAGTTACTGCACGTGGCTCCAAAAAAAGATCGAAATGTTTCATATCGTATGCCTTGGATGCTAACTGAGAGGTCCTATTCTCGAAATCTACTACTCGCAAAACTTAGATTTCAATAAGTCGGTTGCTGTATCCAAATGTAATAGGCGAAAAGCTTATGCCCTCCTCTATAAATCGCATTTTGTTTCATGAAAATAGGGCAAGTAGTTTAGAAGTTCCAGACTTTTATTCCATTTTTTGTATTTCACGCTACTTTGCGACGGTTCAAAAGTATAGCTAAACACATTAAATTAAATGAATGTTGGGACACCCTTTAAATTATACTTTTCAATATTAATACTTGTTACTATGACAGTCATAACAGTCAACATACAGTATAATTTGCAAGTAGTTGTCTATAACGGTTCATAAGATAGGCCCATATAGATCAATTTACATCAATTACGGGAACACCCTTTAGTTTTAAAATTTAAATTGTAAGCTTGTTTATATAGCTGGATAAACTATACATGCCCCTTGTAAGTATCAGCTGTCTTTCTATAGCAGTTCTAAAGTTTGGCCACATACATAAAATTACATCAATTATTGGGACACCCTTTAATTACCAAATCTAAATTTTATACTTGCTGCCAAGCATCTGTCTACAACTTTTCAAAAGTATGGCTATATATATTAAATTAAGTGAACTATTGGAGGCACTCTTTAATTTACAATTTTAAGTATTGCATTACTTTTTGCCATTTGCAGCTATACTGATACGCCGTCATTTTTTTTAGTTGTACAGTGGTTTCCTCTACGGTTCATAAAACACGTAAAAAATATGTATGTTGTTTGAGGACACCTTATAAATTTTAAGATTATAAACTTTAAAAGAAGAAACAATCTGAAAGCATGACCTTTCAAATAAAAAAGAAATTTTCAAAATCGATCTAGAAATGAGTGAATTATGGAGGTATAAATATAATAAAAGCAACACTCAGAATTGATAAAAAAGATGTCAGCATTCCTTTTACTAAATTTACCTTTTTGAGTATAATAACATATATAGAAACGCTCATCTCAAATATTTTTATGTAAAATCAAAATATTAGAAAACTGACTTAAAATGCAATTAAGACTTTTAAAAGCAACCAAACTAACAATATTCATCAAAACATATTAAAAATTAAATAAGACACGAATACAAGAAGCTAACTACATAAATAGTTGATGAAATTAATTACACGCTGAACAACGACTGCAAACCATTTACGATTTTTGCTATTAATAAAATACAGTGTTGAAAACTTCCTCCCCCTGTTTCGTATATGATAAATCAATTACTTCGCTATAAAATTTATAACTTAATAATAAAAATCATTAAAATTTTTTTTTTCTAAATTTTGATTCACATAAAGTGCATATTAGAAAAATTTATATTTTTATGTTATAAAAAATTAAGTAAACATTATGTTAACATTAAATGTTAACTGCAAAAAAGGAGTTGCTATAAACTAAAAAACACAAATATAAAAAGCAGTATTCGTTTTAAGTATTTGTTAAATATATTTTTTAGATGGTAAAATATTATTGAAAAGTTAAGTAACAACAAGTTTTATGATTTATAGTTTTAAGCGATATTGTTTAGACTGCATTATAAACTTTATAACATTCTTAGTGCATGCGTTTGCGGTGTTTTTGGTCATGTTTTTATTCCACGACATAAAAAATTTTGATTAACATTTTGATAATTTTTTTCCTTTTGAACAAACAAAAAATTTGTTTTGAGCTTGCATTCTGTATGTCAAATGGTGTTATATGTATTTTAAATTTATTAATGTTATTTATTTTAACTTAATCTACTTGCATGATACTTTTGCACCTCAATGATCTTTAAATTCGAATACTTAAATTCTCACCAGTAACTGACATAAAGAAATCATAACAAATTCGTGTCATGTTTGCGGTCAAAATACTTAAGGTATGAATTTTGGGAAAGAGATGTCAAACATGAAAATTACACTGTAAATTTTATTTTCAGTTCTCTACATTATGAGAGCCATTACAACAACAGCGTATAATATTTACAACAATTTATTTATTAAATGAATTATTAATAAATATTTTGTTTAATTATTAGTTAAACTGTTCAATATTTTATACGTTGGGAACACAGACAGACAGGCGGACAAGCAGACAAAAATTTCAAAAATAGGTATTTTGTATTTCATATCGATTACTGTCTAAACCATCATTAAATTTTACAAAAAATATTTTGTGCAAACAAATGACCACGTTAGATTTTTTTTTATTTATGTAAATAATCATAATAATAATTACAGTTATAATCTGTTATTGATAGCTGAACCTATCCTTCAGAATATAGCAGCCAAATTAATGAAAGTTTATAGTTTCGGTAAACGTTTGGTAAGATTTATTTTTAAGAAATATTAGAGAGAGAGAGAGAGAGAGAAAAGGGTAAATTTTATTTCATTTTTTAAGCCATTATTGCATATACTTTTCGTAAAATCGTTTTTAATTCGAACTCATATATAGTGATATCGAGACATTGAATTCTCTTCCTTAACGGGTAAAAGTTGTTAAAGGAGTCGCAAAAGATTATGCTAAAATGTATAAACAAAGTCTGGAGTCTCATGATGCTGCACAGGATAATTAACACATTATAAAGAAAGTGCCATTTACACAAAAGAAAAGAGATGGTGAGCTGTCAACAACTTCAAGCCTTTCGTCGAATAGCAGGCAGCGCGGTAAAAAATTCTATAGCTACATACAACTTTAGGTTGATTAAACTTTCGTCAACACATAACTATAGGAATACATTTATTTATTCACACTACACATCAGTAATGAAGTTGAATAGATTTTACTTGGAGAATCTTACTCGAAGTAAGTAAATATAGTAAAATAGATGCGAGTATTGTCAGATACAATGAAGTTTGTTATGATCTGTTTGCGCATTATTAATTATTATTGATTGATTTCAGAAAAGAAAAATTGAGGAAAAATTATTGACAGAAATGCTTTTGTAGGCTTCCTGGAAAAAAAGAAAATTTAATTCAAATTCAGAAGTGATATATCAATCAAACACCTTCCAAAACTTTCTTGTGCGGTAGACTGCATAACCTTAATGACTATTTATTTTGTGTGTGTCTTTTAAGGCTCTACGTAAGTTCTATTCATACTTAAATTAAAATGCAGTTTGAAAATTAATGCCTTCTGTCAATTGCAAAGGGTGATGTGTTTTGTTTTGCCTGTTGCTTTTACTTCATTTAACCTGCAATATCACATCACAATAAACAAGAACACTTTATTCTTATTTTTCAGTGCACGATTTATTAGTTGTTTCATTTAAACAAGCAACGCTTGTTTGCTTTGTGTGTATTCCGTTCACACTTAAAAATTATTTTCTTGTTTTTTTTTTTGTTTTTTGAACGCTTCATGTAGGCAAATAACACGACATATACTTTTACATTATTTTCGTTTCTGAACTTGAGAGTGTGTGGCTATGTCAGAGTAGCGATAAGAACTAGGTGTTTACGCAATTATATTGCTCTATTGTAATGCTATCTTAAATTTGTCATATGTAAATTAATATTCACTTGTACATTGTTGCTTTAATCAGACTTGCGGTCTTTGTTTGAAACTATAAATTTTCAAAAAATAAAATAAATATTTGCAGCAGATGTAGCAGCGACTTGTTCTTAGCGTGACCATTTTATTTTTGTATATATGGCATTTGAAATTTATTTTATATCTAAACAAAGAAGACATTTACTTTTATCTTATTTGCCCTTAAACTGTCATCTCTAGTGACTGATGCCACACTTGCCATACTTTTGAACAGTTGGAGACAGACGCTTGAAATTTACAACGAATGTGTATTTCTAAGTCTGCTATAACAACAAGTTTTTAATATGAATTTAGAAACCAAAGGGTTTTCATAAAATTAATATAATTTGATTTATATACCCGTATTTTTTGAACCCTTATTTACAAGCCCTTGAAAATTAGAAAGAATGTCGGCTACTTTGCTTAATATAGTATATTCAAAATTAAAAACTAAAGGGCGTTACTATTGATGTATATGGCCAAACTGTTGAACAGTTGTAGGCGTACGGTTGAAATTAACAAAGAGCTTTAGTGCTAGGTCTGCTATAGCAAGTATAAAGTTTTGAGATGGAATATAAAGGTGTCCAAATAGTTGATGCAGTTAATGTACCTTTGTCATTTTTTTAGGGAATTCAGTTCAACTGATGGTTTTGCTTTATTGGCAGTTTCAGTGTATTTAAGAAATTTATGACAGATTGAAGAGGAAACTTGACACAAGTTATTTTATAGAAAAAAAAAAAAACATAAAGTCTAAATCATTTGTACGAGTATGGTAACAAAATCAATTACAGATATAAAATAAAAAAAGTTGAATTTGACAAGCGTTGAACATTGTGTTAATGTAAAATATTGCAAATCGTCACAGATAATTAATTAACTAATTTACATAATTTTTTGTACCACAGTTCAACTTTGAACTGTTTTAGTCTTTTATAAAATAAACAATTTCTTTTATTAAAGACACGGCAATATTTTTTTTTAATTTAATTTGCACAAAAAACTTCGTGCTATTTTTTATTTAATTATCCCGATAAGATTAATTACCGATATTGATTATTGAGGGCTAAAGCACGTCTTAATTAATTTCATTTCTTTGAATAGTTTATTATTTTTTTTTCGATTTTATTATTTTACACTTATTTTAAATTATACTACAGCCTCTTATTTATGGTAGAGATTACTGGGCCGACATGGCATAAGTGTCTGCCCAATCGTAACAAGCGCTGACTGGAGTAACTTACGATTCCGCATTTTTAGTAAGTGACAAAACATACAAAAGTATTTTGTTACACCACAAAATCTTACAAGATTTACGGCACGACACTATATGATTTTTTAATGTTTGTTAAAAAAAACTCTTGACATATGTATGTATGTTTAAATAACCCAACATACCAACTAGCAATCAAACTACAACACAACTTGTGATCAAGCTTTTATAAAATAGTTTTTTCAATCTTTTCTTAATATCGCTTAAATTAATATTTATAAAATTTAAAATCACAAGCATTTTTTAACAATGCTTAATAAAATATTATACACAATTATTTTTCAATTTGTTGTGTTTCTTGACAAATTGTGTTTACAAAATTATTTTTCTGAAAAAATTTTTCAATTTGTTCGTTTGTATACAACGTTTTAATTATGTATGTATGTATGTAGTTTATAAATTGCAAAAAAATATATAATTAATAAATATATTGCAAAAAAAGCAAAACGAAAATATTTAATATTAAAAATTATATATGTGTGCATTATTTATGAAGCTAATTCTACACTATTTTTAAAAAAGATTATAAAAATATTGAGAGGAATAAGCTTTTCTATAACAAAATTAATAAAATATTGTTTCTGTAAGCTTATTCTATAATTAAAAAGATAAGCTTATATTAATTATGTACATTTAATATTTTCATAAGGGTTCCGTTTTGATTTTTCTACAATTGTTACGATAGCATTTTTTAATACATTCTAAATACTTTTTCAAGCTTAAGGCTTTTATTTGTAAGCTTTTTAAAATATTTTTCACACGTCATTTGGTATGTTGGGTAGAAATTTTAATTTAAAACTACTTTTTTATGAATTGTATTTAACATTAAATAAGTGTTTTCTATTCTTTTAAAATTATGAGAAATTAATTTAGTAATGTCTTGCTTATTATCGCAAATATAATGTGAGGGTAACTAAATATATATTTTTTTTAAACGTACGAGTTTTATGCTGCTTTCAAACACTGCAGTCCACTGATAACTAAAAATATCAGAAATAAAACACAAGTGAGATTAGTTTCAAAAGTAGGAGCCTATTTGATTCCGTTAAGACCATGATTCAATAATTAAGGGAATTATAAAAAGGTACGTATCACATAAAAAGTTACTTAAAAGTCTCTAGTTAGTATATCTTCATGCTAAATTGTAGTTTAGGAAGTGTTACATCGTGGGGTTAACGTAGCCATGCGCTCTAGATGTGCTAAATCATTAGATGTTTGTACGTTTCAGTGCTATTTAAGGCCAGGAATCACAACCATAAGCAATCTCACAATTTAATCGCACAAAAATCTGACAGAATTCTGTCTAACCTTTAAAATCGTTTTAAAATGGCGTCGTAGTTGCCAAACTATTATACAAAAAAGATGAAAAAACATGGTGTTGTTTCTTCTCCTCATCATCTTGAAAATATCAACCCTCAACGCATAGATAAAATATTTTATGAATTATTTCAAAAGATTATAAAATCGTACAGATCTGTCAAAAAGTCTGTCACATACATACACTTATTATCCACACTATCATACTTTTTAAGTACACATGCAATTTTTGACAGATCGTAGGACTGAGTATGATAGTGAATCCTGGCCTTTACCGGCACCTATCAATTTATTCAATTCTAAAACCTTATTTACCTCTCATTAGTTTCTCCTTGTGGTATTTTACAAATATATTCCACGGTTACAGAATTTAAAAGCTGTACCTCAAAGTTCAATTTTGGTAGCAATGTTATTTTCATTCTATTCTACTCATTTGCCATTAGCATTTATCGGATTTTATCGTAATGTAAAGTCCACGATTATGCAGATGATGTTCAGTTACACTTAAGAAGTCCAGTATCCTCAATTAAGGAGAACATCGAAAAACTCAGTTCAGACCTCAACAGTATATGTCGAAAGGAATATCATAATGGATTTTGTTTAAATACACATAAATTAATTTGCCTTCTATTTCACAAAAACAGACACTTCTATAATAGAAGATGACATTACAATAGAAAATTAATATTGTCCAAATAGCAAAAAACTTAAGGTTAGTGTTAAACCTCAACTTATCTTAGGTAAACCACATTAACAAACTCGTTGTTAAATTTATATTAAACTAAGAACCATGAGGCCTGTGCAATACTTTACACAATTAAATGTAACGATTCTTTTTGCAAAAGCTTAATACTTAGCCCTACATACGGATGTTAGTTATTGCATAAGTGACATAAAACTTGATGTCATATATAACAACCCTTTTTGGAGATACTTTTAGAAATATTCTTGAGATCTGAGTTGTGTTGTTCTACCACAGGTTGATTTATATTGTAGAACCGAATTATCTATTTGAGAAAATAGGAATTGCTTTGTCAACAAGGGTTTAAAGGATTATTCTTCCAAAACTTCGATGCCAAATAAACAACAACTAACTTAAATTCTAATTTTATTAATAAAAACTTTAGTGTAATTTAAATTTATATTCTGTAAATTTATTAAAATTGAATACCATCTGTATTGTAATTTTAAGACTTAGTCTTATTGTGCAGGAAATGAACAATAAATAAATGAAATGCAATGCTATGCCGAATCTTATATACCCTTCATTATCTATGTAAATCTAGTTAAGTGAAGTAACTCCAATCAAAAAAGTAAATATTGGGTGGCAGAGAACTTTAAAAGAAGAAAAAAAAATTTTTTTAGTATATCCTAAACAAAATTTTCGATGAGCAAAAGCTTTTAAGTGATACCCAATTGATATGTTAAAAAATTTTAAAATTTCAGAGGTCCGTAACTCGGAAAATATAGGCGAGCACCAAATTTTTTACTTGATGTTTTTCTTATTTTTCATTGATGTTTTTTCTTATTTCTTAATTATTTTTTGATAGGAGTTACTTCGTTGTTCCAAATAATATGGAAAAATTAAAGGTAGGCGTGGTGTTTTGCCCGCTGCGTCTTAGGACATGGACCGATCTTGCTGATTTCCAATAGCACCTCTTTCAACATTTTGTCTGACCGATAGGCGTATTAAACTTTTTGTTGAAATCTAGTTTGCCTTTGCAAACTTGATTTCAATATTAACACGGCGGGCAGACGGACAGACGGGCATCGCTTAATAGACTTCGCAATGCATAAGAAGTCAGAATATATATACTTTATGGGGTCATAAATGGATATTGTAAAAATTACAAACGGAATGACAAACTTGGTATTTTGTATGAGTATTCGCCGACTTGATAGGTTTCGCCTTCACTTAAGTTACCTCCTGCGCTTTCATTAATAAAAAGTTTGCTTGTTTTTTACTAATCACTCCAACATATCCTGTCACAAGGACAATGCGCAATCTACTATATGATCGTTTATTGTTATCTTGATTTAAGCCTCCCCAATACTTTAAGCCTCAATTGCCACTTTGAAGTGGCATGGCTCAAGTTAGATATCTGCATGATTTGGTGGCAAAACCTGTCAATGGCCAGTTCAGTGAAAGTGACGTTCTGATTCTTTTTTATTAAAACAGTCCCATGTTTACACCAGGAATATACCCACCTAATGCTAAGCTAATGATTTTAATACAGCGATCAGTTAAAATTCTTAACTAAAGTAGGGCTTCACTTTATCGTCTGCTCCAAAAGGCATTCTAAATATTTGACTTAAGTGGAGAAAGATATGGTCTCGTTAGAAACTAAAGTTTGACAAACTGTTAGATTCTAGTTTTTCTAATTAGAAGAATTATCTTCGATTCAATTTAATGCTCTTCCTAATTTGCAGTCAAAAAACAAAAACATTGAGCTTTCCATGTCATTTGAGCATTAGGGATCCAAATTCTGCAAAAATAAATTTAAGGCTTAATCAAATTTTTCATTAAATGAAGATTGAATTTTTAATTGAAACTAATGCAAAATTGAGTTCGATAGACATGTTGTTGTTTTTCTATTACCTTTTAATCAACTTCAAAAAAGAAGGAATTTATCAATCAGAAAATTAAAGGAAGTCGCCATAGGTGACCTATATTTTCCAATCTTTTGAAACGTTATAGACAAACGCTAAAAAATTGGACAGACTATCTACTAATATGACCTTTATAATAACATGAAAAAATATACAAAAAAAATGTAAAATATATATAATAAAGGGTGCCCCAATAATTTATTTAACTTGTTGTATATGGCCATACTTTTGATCAGTTATAGACAAACAGTTGATATATAGAAAGAATCCACTACAACAGCAAGTATAAAATTTTAATTTGGAAATTAGGTGACCGAATAGTTGATGAATTTTGATGTGTATGGCCAAATTTTCAAATCGTTACAAAAAAAATTTGAAAAGAAGAAATAATGTTTCCAACTTTGTTTGGTAAAATAAGAAATATAAATATTTAAAAATATAAAATAAAGGGTGTGCCAATAGTTAATATAATTCTATGTACGTAACAGAACCTGTAAACCATTATAGCCAGACAGTTGAAAATAACGACAAACTTGTATTGCTGCAGCGTAATCATTATATATCATACATATTTACATACATACATACATATGCTTAAATGCTTTTATAATACTTCTTTGAATACAATGTTAGAGGTAATGACATGATCATCGTTAACTTTTTGCCCGTACGAATCCTTAACACAAACAAAAATATCTTTTAGTAAACGGCATTATAGTAAATAGCGGTATTGCCACAATGGATTTTAATACATACTGTATTATGTAGAACTGCCTTACTATTAAGCGACCCTGTATTACCACACTTGACCAAAAACATATAATCACTGTATTATCATGCAGTTCTATATAAAATATAATTTTTATCAATGAAAATATTAATTTTTCAATTTCTAATTATTTTTGGTCATTAGTGTTAGAAATAAGCTTTAAAATTAGATATCATTCATTAAATTTGATGCGGTGGTATGGGAGATATTTGCAACCGACAAAAAAGTGCTTTAGAAATAATATATATGATTCCCATAATTGATATAATTTGGCACATATGGCCATATCTCTTGAACCGTTATACACAAACACTTGAAAATTAAACGGAATGTCTAATATAGACAGAAGGATGTTATTTACTAAGTCCGCTATAGCCGCAAGTATATAATATTTATTTTTTATTAGTAACGTGATTTTTACGAGTGCCTTTCTTAATTTTCAATTTTGTAATTTTATTTTTATTTTGGTTTTTACTTAAGAGGATAATAAGTTTTTCTATATTACAGGAAGGGTTTAAAATGATTTTTTTTATTATCCATAACATGTTTTTATATCGAATATAACTCCTTACTTTAGCTGTTGACAATTATTCTCGCTTTAACGATATAAAATTTAGTCTTTAGTATCGTGTACTTCATTTGCAATTTTTTTTGTCGAGTTGAGTTGCTTGCCAGTCTCTTTTATATTGCTTCCAGTCTTGCATGATAACAAGTGGTGAAAATGTGATTTGTTTCAGGTATTAAATAATTTATCATATTTTGTAATTTGTCTATAGGCTTTAAAGTTGTTAATATTTTGCCCTAACACTTAAAGATCCGTGACACAGACAGCTGGTGAAATATTATTTCATTTTAAGCAATCATTTTAATTTAGTTCTGGGGTTACATTCAGAATGTTTAATAACTTTAGTTTAATAAAACCCTTTACCTTTGTTTGCTTATTCTTATGACTAAAAAGACTATCTTTAGACAGACGGGTAACATTATATTCATCTTGTTTTAATTTTAAATTGAAACCTTAGCTGATAAATGAATCAATTGGTTACTAAATATATTTTTTTATTCTTTTTATTTTACAACTTTCTTGTTTTTACGAGTTTTACTTTACAATTAAATGTCCGCTTAAAAAGCATAACTTTGTCTTTATTAGTCTTTGCAGGTTCTTTATTTTTGTATGCTATATTCTGAGTTGCAAATACTTTATAAAAATCAATACGAGGGCTGCTATATATATTTCTGGCCTGGCAACACTGAGTGCTGCCAAGTGCAATCTGACATTTCCATTGGAAAGTTAGTCATTTTTAAGCATAATCGTACTCAAAACCTTTTGCCGTAGGACAATTATTTGTGTTGTTTACAGTGACTTGAAAAAATTAATATAGAAAAAATGTAATTAACTCGTGAACATTTTCGTGCCATCATTTTTCACAACTTTCGACGTGGATTTTCACGACAAGAGTGCATTGATGAACTTAAATCTTTGTATGGCGATGAAGCACCACCCTATAGCACTGTGAAAAATTGGTATAATGAATTTAATTGTGGCCGAAGCTCGCTCAAAGACGAATTCCGTGAAGGTCGTCCAAAAACGGCTGTTGTGCCAGAGAACATTGATGCCGTGCGTGAACTCATAATGCAAGATCGACATGCGACATGCCGAGGGATAGAGACATCCTTGGACATTTCTTCCACCGGCATACATTCGATACTGCATGAACACCTGGCCGTAAAAAAGGTTTGTTCTCGTTGGATCTCGCTCAATTTGAAAGTCGCTCAAAAAAAGGCTCGTGTCGATTGGTGCAAAGAAATGTTGCAAAAATACGATTGCGGTGCTTCAAAAGACGTTTATAAGATCGTCACAGGGGACGAATCATGGATCTAAGCGTATGAGCTCGAAACGAAATAACAATCGACCATGTGGGTCTTCAAAGACGAGCAAAATCCAACGAAAGTTGTTCGTGGAAGAAGCACTTCGAAGCAAATGGTCGCCTGTTTCTTCGGCAAAACTGGTCATGTGGCAACTGTTCCGCTTGAGCAACGTAGGAGGGTCACTTCTGAGTGGTACACTACAATTTGTTTGCCTGCAGTCATTGGAGAAATCCGAAAAACCAACAAGAGAAGACGAATGATTGTTCACCAAGACAATGCGAGATCTCACACATCGGCTCAAACCAGAGCGTTTTCGACCGGCTAAACCGTCGAATTAATGGGTCATCCGCCGTACAGCCCTGACTTGGCACCTAATGACTTCTTCTTGTTTCCGCACATCAAGAAAAAAATGCGTGGTCAACAATTTTCGTCGCCAGAAGAAGCTGTTGAAGTGTTCAAAAACCATGTTTTAGAGGTGTCTCAATCGGAGTGGAAAAAGTGCTTCGACAACTGGTTTGAGCGCATCCAAAAGTGTATAAATCATGCTGGAGAATACTTTGAAAAACAATAAAACCATTTTTGATTATAAATATTCGCATTTTCACTATTAGGCCAGAAATATATAGAGCAGCCCTCGTACATAAGTTTGATAACAGAAAAGCAATAAAAAATTGAATGTTCTTAAAAAGTATTACAAAGGAATAGTTTTAATTCAGCTTAAGTTCACGTATATTTTAATTTCTAAATTTATTAAAAACTAGCTTATTTTACCCAGTGTGGCCTAGGTCTAACTCTAGGGCCTTTGTCAGCTCTGTTTTATATATTATAGCTGTTGCTCCTATTCTATTTTTTTTTTTTTTTTGGACTAAACATAAAATATTCTACTCTTTATAGAAATATCAAATTATTTTTAAAATGTTATTAAAACCGGTACAGCCGTAAATGCCCGTTTTACCCCTTTTTTTTAATTTTTGTGTAAGCTCTAGAAACAGATGTAGATGAAGATCTAATTATGTTTCGAATTTTATTTAAATCGATTAACCGGGATGCGTAAAATTGCCCGATTCCCCTTTTTCTCTTCTCCTGGTATTCTACATAAAAATATAAATACCCTGTTTTACTAGGAGAATAAATATCTACCCTTGTTTCAAATTTCATTCAAATTGGTTCATTCGTTTAGCTGCGATTGATGCACGCACAAACAAACAAACTTAAAATAATCAATATCGGTGATTTAATTATTAAATATAGAAAATATCATGAAAATGAGATTTTTTAAAAGTTAATTTAATAAATAGAAAATTCACAGAAAAAGATTGATGCCGCTTTTTAGACGAAAATACACAAATGTGCAATAATTTTCGATTTTAATTAAAAAATCGTATAATTTTTTAGTCAGAAAATACATAACGTTAAAAACTTAAACATTTTAATTTTTTCTTGCTACCCATAATAAAAAAAAAAATTTAACAAAATTTTCTGAAAATTCAACACAAGATTTTGAAAAAACTCCATTAGAGCAAAGCAAAATATTAAAATTCTTATAACTCAATCATTTTGGGATGCAAACAGGCATATTAAACCACCATGTTGTAGGTATTTACTAGACCTTTAAGACCGTGTATAAGTTTTAAAAATCAGACAGAAATTCAAGAAATTCCAAGCAATAGAAAAATTTGCAGATACGAGGTGTCTAACTTTAAGACCACATAGCGCCATTCCGGAAGATTGGATTTTTGATCAATCGGCCTAATACTTTACTAATGGCTGGGTTATTTCCAAAATATTTTGATTTTGCCCCAGGATGCGGTGTTAGTTATGAGGTTTTCTAAAATCGAAAAAGAGATCAAAATATAATTTTATTATTTAGTTTTTTAAATTAATTAAAGTTTAATTATACTTAGAATTTTTATTTTAATACACTATTTTTAAATTCTGTGTTCGTTAAGATTAAGTAACTAATAAGTATCAGCTGATGAGTTGACATATTTTATTTCGCAGACAATAAATTTTAAAGTTTAGGGTGTGCGTACCACAATACAATTTGTGAAAAGTTTTACGGGGGGTTTCACTGGCATTTTAATATGTAATTATTTTGATGGATTAAAAAGCCCTTTTTAATTTTTACGCGTGCACGATTTTCTTTTGTTTAATGTCATAGGCTGCCGCAGTACTTGAGAGATCTAAAAATCTCCATAATTTTACTTTCTCTCACTATTCGACAGAATGCTTTAGGAAAAAAGGAAATAAAATTAACTAACTATTAATTTAAGATCACCAAGTTTTTCATCATCTATTAACACAAAAAACGAATTAATCCTTAGTCGTATACTTGTTTATATTTCAGATTTTTAAAGTAGCAATAAGAGTATGATTTTTCTCCTATTAATTGAAGCAAACAAAACTGGATTCAAATATCAGGTGGAGCGAATATTTATTCTAAAGAGCTACATTTGCAATGTTGATAATTAAGTACCAATTAGGACATGTTGTAAAATAAAAATGCGTCCAAAAGTATATATAGTTTACATAATAGTTTTATACTTATTTGCTAGAACGGTGAACATTCAGCCTAGGGTCTAGGCAGGGCAGTGCCCCGGGGCCCTAATGCTCAGGCGCCCTCGAATCCTTATCAGAACCCACTTTAATCTTGACAACTCAGTTAAGAAAAATTCAAGTTATGCCTAGGGAATTCGCCTAAATTCTTTCTGTAGGTTGGCAGTGTTGTTAATTTAAATTCGAGTCAATAAATCGTGTCAAATCTATAGATTTCGGCTACAGCTCATTGTTTAACGCGAAATATCGTGATGAAAATGCAAGTCACCACTCTAGAAAACTAAATCCGACTAGATCGTCCAATAGGGTCAATAGGATATCTGCAATAAAACTTCGTTATTTTGATATTATCAAAGCATTATAAGAAATAGTTCCAAGGAGTCCTAATAAAGTGGAGCGTAGTGAAAAAGAGAGTATTAAAACAAAAATGATTAATTTCCAGTTCGTATTGTTTTGCGAATTCATGAACAGTGTATTGAACAACATCAATTATGAATCAATTTGGGCAAGGCGAGTAAAATTTTATCAGAGACCAAAGCAAAGTTGCAAAATTTTAGAAATGATTTCGAATTATTCAATTGCAAAGCCAGTAAAACTGCAAGAAAATATAGTATTGATACCCATTTTCAAGAAAAAAGGCAAAGAAGATTTGAAAAACATTTTGAAGAATTAGCTGCTTTTCACCCATTTCTAAACCGAGAAAAAATTTATAAAATTGAGATTTTCAATAATGTACCAGACATAGTAATATCTTAATTAGATACGCGTTTTATTTGTATGAGTGCAGTCTGTCATATATTCGATTTTATTTGTAATAAAGCAACTTTATTGAAAAAGTGTGACGAATTCCAAAGAAAATATTCAGATATAATAGGGCCTAGCTTTTCACTTCACTTCACTTCACTTCTAATTCAATATTTAAAACGTAGTTTTATCTTTATTCACTCGAGCATGCACTGTTTATCAATTATGAAAGGAAATAATGAGCAAATATGAAGTGTAAGAATGCAACTTAACTAAAGTATTTACAGCAATGCTTTTATTCTTTACAATTCCTGTCACCACTGAAACAGCTGAGAGGTCGTTTAGTTTATGTTTTTGCTGTTTAATATTTTAATTATCTGCCTGTCAGTGCAGAAAAAGTAGCTTAGCATTTTTAATATACATATTTGTATATTTCATATTTTTATTTAATAACATCTAATCAGCTTACGTAGCAGTTGGGCCCCATTTTTTAATTTGTCCCAGGGCCCTTGGTAACCTAGCCACCGAGTATACAGAGGTGTCACGAGACTATAGTCGTCTCGTTTTTTCTATGCATCTCTTTCTTGACATCCTATCGACTTCAATTTTGTTTTGATTTGTGTTTCTGTCGCAAGAAAAAACTAGATGTTTTATTATAGGCAAAAATAAGGGTGGGTTTTATGAAAATTTATAAAATTAAAAAAAGTGATATTTATATGTTATATTTATATTAATCATTTGACGAAAAAAGTTATAGTTTTTAATTTTAACACGTCCACAAAAAAACAACACTGCATTTCTGCCACAGATCACAATTTCTGCATAAAAAAACACTGCAGATTTAAAGACTTTTTCCCTTATTTTATCTTGTAAGACCACAGCATATCACATTTTTTTACAAATTAAAAATACTTCATAAATGATTTCTTTATGTTTGTGTATGTTTTCTTGTAAAATATGTAGTTTTTGTTTTGTTTATTATGCCTTGTTCATAACAATATAGCACTATATTTGTCTCTTTCTTGAGAACCTACAGAAAACCTGATTATATTATTTTCATATGCCAAGGGTTTCACCTCTGTATGCTTAGTAACCTAGCTACGCAACTGTGAACATTATTATGAAAAATTTATGACAAAGTTTGAAATCTAGAGCCGAGTGTTATTTTAATACTGTAAATAACAAAAGACCAACCAATAAAGCATTCAAATCGATCGTTGTTTTTAAATTTAATTAGATACAAAATATTTCCATCTATTTCATGATTCCAGTTTATTACGCCCTAACGAACGTTGTAATATATTTTTTAAATATTTGCAGCCTTATTCTGCAAGTCGGTAAAGCTAAATTTCCAAACCTAAGATTAAAAAAAAATCTATTCAGCGATTTTTGGCTACAATTGCAATTCTGTAACTTTTTTGCCGTAATTTATTTTTAGCGATTAATATTTATAGATTTAGCTATGAGAATTACAGAATAAGACTGCTGATGTGTATTTCCATTTTTTCTGTCGGAAAAAATATGTCTGTTTGTATTTTTTGTATTTATTATTATTTTTTTTTTATAACTAGTAATAACTTACTCTTAAGCTTTTTAATTATTATATTTTTAAAGGTTTACGTTGTTAATAGAAATTCATAAAACACTAGATCGTTAAAAAACGGGACCATTAAATGGCAAGATTTAGGAGAGATAAACATTTCACAAATATGGCTAGAATTTTAATCTTTAACAAAGTTTTTTTTCTATTTATTTCCACAGGATATCTTTTTTTTTTTTGTCAGTACCATTTTTAAACTACGTTAATTACCACTTAAATATATGGACACTAGTAAACCATAACGAGCTCATCTTGCGGCCTGCAATACACATCAGTCGTAAACTAAAGCAATAATGCTTAATTGGAGAATATAACAATTTTTTTAAGTACATGTGCTCATAAAAAACATTGTGTTTAATTAGTGAGCTGATAGGTCACAGAAAATTTTTTCCAAATTTACATACGAATAACAAACTTGCCCACCCATGGAATCATTAAATGTTGAATACCTTCTCTAATGGTAATATTGTGTTAATGTATTTATTGACAAGTGATCCTAAAGTGTCTAATGCAAAAAAGAAAAAAATGAATTTTTTTATAACTTTTCGCTAAGAAGATTGGATATTTATTTTAAAGCTTTTTGTCGCTTAATATAAGAAACTAAATAATTTTAATTTTCTTTTTTCTTAACATTTAAACTTTTGTAATTTTATTTGTTTATTTTTGGAAATAACCATTACATTACAAAATTTATCTAAAATATATGGCTCATTAGAACAAGTTAATTAAAACTAATTGTAAAAAGAAAATGTTTAAATATTTATCTACAAATTATTGCAACTTTTTTGCAACTAATCAGTAACAGAAAAAAAAATCATCTTTTTCAAACATGTGCAACTATCAAGACACAAGTAACAAACGAATCATTTAAAAGAACCTTAAATAAAAACCTGTTTCGAAAAAGTTATGTTATCAATAAACATATCGTTGTTAATAGGCAATACAACAAATACACATCTAACCAAAAAAAAAAAAAATATCATGAAAAAGTTTTTTAATACTTCTACAGTTTATTAATCTTCGTAATTAACCAGCAGACTTTTGGGGAAAGAGAGAAAAAAGCATTTTAAAATTTTTACTAAAGGAGGCGTTGATGAAAACACCGTTAAGAAAAAACAATCTTTCAAATAGCGTAAATACATTGACAGGCGCGAAACGTGAGCATATGACTGTTTTTTTTTTTTTTTCAAAACATGAACACTCCAAACTTCCAATATAAACAAATGTAGCCATTTAATTAATAGACTTTGAGCACACAAAAGTGAAAAATAAAACAAGTGTTTTTAAAAATATTAACTGAAGAAAAAAGCTTTATGTTTGGTAGGTGGTGTTAGTTATTAATCAATAAATTAATAACCTTTTTTGCAATAGCTAAAGAATAATGTAAGAACCATTTGATGTCACAAGTATTGAGTTGCTTATCACTCAGAGGATGACATCTACTAATTTATTGAGATTTCTAGAAAAAAATTACTATTAAAAGGAGGACACAAAAATTAGTATGCTTTGATACCAATTTCAAGTTTCTTTTTATCATCAAAGTACCAGCTATGAATTCTTGGTTAAGTTTCTTCAAAAGTTAGGCTTTACACCTAAACTTACTAAATATTAAGTTAGGAGCGTGTTATACGCGAGCTTCCAGATTATTCTATAACACATTTTACTCTTTAAAAAAGTTAATATAGTTGTTTTTGTATTTCTAAAATTCTAATAAAATTGCATGCTATTTTTCTGTTAAATGATGGTCACTTTACGCCGCATTTGTCAAATTCCAAGATTTATTTTTTTCTTCCGATATTTTTGGCAACAACACAACTTGAAATCTCGATTAAAATGAAAAATTTGTACAGTGTTGAAAAACAAACACATAAGAGAGACAACACAGAAGCGAGACAATTTGCAGTCCAGAAATCTAAATTTTTTAATATTTCATCAATCATCGCCTATCTAACATGTACTAATACATTTTCGCAAATACTACCATAATGCTGGACGAATATTTTCATTGTGGATAGACCGTTTATTTTAAAAAGACAGAAAATAACAAATAAATGTTGCAGTTGACTATCCTTGTATAGTTTCCTCTATCTTCCTATTTCTGACACTATAAATATAAACTATGCAAAATTTTCTATTTGCTTACGCCAAAAATTAGAAATATTATGACGTAGTTTCGAAAAATTAAAACTATCATCAATATTTTCATTATAATCTGCTGAATTTTCATACTTTAAGTCTTAAAATTCAGTGTTCACTCTGATAAATAATGAGCCTTAAGGCGGTCGTGAGCACACAACTTTTTCAACAATTACTACTCGTTTATAAAAAAGTTTAAATGTAATTAATCTTCATTGTTCTACAAAGCAGCTAGTTTTGTGATATTAACGAGAAAGAGATTTTGAAAGATGGCCAGAAATAGCAAGAGGTAATTTTTGAAAAATTTAATCGCAAAGTATTTTTTACTAACACGGCGTGATTACATGAGTGCCGCAATGTACCAAATATTGTCTAATATTAAGCCCCAATCATGTGCTTTCACAATCAATTAAAACATGTGGCCATCGAGGTCAATATTGTGCTAGTTTTGCGCAATAAAATGCAACTCTAGTGCGGCAATCGCAATAAAAAACCATGTGGCAATAGAAATGGTAAAAATGTGGCAAAATTTATTGTGTTCTTGTGCGGAAATAGAAGTTAACAATACGCGACAATGTACAATTTTGTAAATAACTTGTTTTTATATGTGCTCACAGTCAGCCCAATCAATGCTTACGGAATTTTTTTCTCTCGGAGAAAAATTTTTTCGAGAAACAAAATAACAAACAATGGCATCATCGTAATTTGAAGGAAGAATTAGTAATACCTACTTTTCCCCCCGAATTTAGTTTACTTTCCCAGTCAAACATTTATAAAGGAAAAAAAGTAAAAAAACGCACGGAATTTTTGTTTATAATTGGGCTGATTTTTTTTTTCTTTTTGGAAAGTACGAATAATTTCATTTCATTTTATATTATAATTATAATAAATTCCCGTTGTAATGTGGATTTAGTGAAGAAATATGCATAGTCATTGATGTCTACGTGGCCATCGAATATGATGAAGTAAATACTGATGTTATAGTCACAAAAGGAAGAAGCCGAGTGTTACTTCATCCATACTTCATACACTGAAATCAATAAAATTATCTTCGGAGCGAAAGAACAAAATTTTTACATTTTTTTCTTTTGCTCATTTTTTTATATTTAATTTATGCACATATGAGCTTAAGCAGCAATCAAATTTGTACACAATGGGTTAATAATGTGACTAAAGAAAATATCATTAAGAGAAATTCATTAAAGCGCGGCAATTTAGACCAGTAAAAATTGGGTCAAATTGGTGCATAAGCGGCAGTGGTGTGATCCCACCTAAATAATAAAAAAAATATATGTCACTGAGTGTGACATAAGAAAAAGTGTAATTAAGAAGACAAATAAAATTTAATTGAACTGTTTCTTAACTTTATGATGTCAAGAAAGTTCTCAATATTTAAAATTGAATCTTCATCATCAGTCTGTTTTTAACAGTTCTTCTCACGACACACATTGAGCATTTCCTTTGATAAATAGACTGTTTTAAAGTTTCAAATAAATCAAGTAGCTTAAGCTATTAAGAAAATGACGTTAATGTTTTTTCTCATCATCATTAAGTAGTCTTCGCTGTTACTGGATGCCAAGATAATTTTGACTTCTTCATGTTTAATGCTCATTAATTGTACACTAAATCATAATTTAAGAAAATGAGAGAGATAACTTGAAGATTTTTTTTTTAAATTATCTATGTTTTAAAATTTGTTTCCAACTTTTTTCTTAAAGTAAACGCATTTAATGCATAAATCATTTGATTTCAGAGAACAAATATAAATCTAGAGAATTATAGCCAGTTTAGATTTTAATTGTAAAATTGGCCTACAAACTCTACGTTTTCAGGCGTCTTTAAATAATTTTAAATTAACTTTAATTTAACAAAGGCGGCTTGAAATTATATGACTTTACTCAAAGTAAGATATTGAAAATTTTTTTCCTTTTCGCTTTTCTCTCTTAATCATCCTTCATTGTATTCACTAATTTATTAAAATAGGGCTCCTACCACTGACACTTTTGTGGTATCATTGTAAGTTAAAAATTGGATTGAAGTTTTAATTTTAAATCTTTTTTGCACTTTAATTTTTCTTAGTGGTTCAAAAATATTTTTCCAAAAATCAAATAGTTTTTGAATTATTTAATTTTCATAAAAAACTATGTGCTATTTTTTAAATTATCGGGATTAAATTAATTACCGATATTGATTATTGAGTTGACCCTCGATGGCTATTTCATTTCTGTTTACTTAACTCTTTAGGAAACTTCTGACAAGCATTTTAAATAAACCAAAAATTTTTATCCAAACAATAAAGCAAAGACAAAAATCAAAGTTTAAGCAAAAACAACAATAACCAACGGATTTCTATTTTTTCTCCAGTGTATACGGCTGACTTTTTTTCGGCTCTTTTATACAGTTGAAAGAGGATGAAAAATAAAATCAAAAAACACTACGATAATTTATTTCTATGCACAGACACTTTGCAAATTATTTAATTAAAGACACGGGAATATTTTTTTAAAGTATTTTATTTTCATAAAAAAAAACCTTTGTGCTATTTTTTTATGAAAATTAAATAATTTAAAAAAAATATTCCGTGTCTTTAATCAAATAACTTATGTATTTTTAAATTTATTTAATTAGCTTAAAGCCACAAAAATCTC